>OW618040.2:4862295-7262295 GCA_939531255.2 Thera britannica | reverse complement strand
AGAAAATCCAGGAAATCTTAATAAAAAAATGGTAAACTAACTAATTAGTTGCTCGAAATGGGCTCCATTCTCTTAGATACAAAAAAAATATTCTTTTAACGAATTTATTTCTAGTAACAGCCTGACTTAACCCACTGCTGGGCATAGGCCTCTCTTTGCTGTTTCCATACAGCACGATCTTGCGCTACCTTCATCCATCTGCGGCCCTTGCACGACGCTGACAATGTCGTCAACCCATCGTGCTAATGGATCGGCCACCACTCCGTCAACCTTTTGCACCACCTGTCGTCACCACGCCTTGCCAGGTGCTTCTTCGAGTAAAAAAATATTTAATTATAAGGAATGATACTTAGCCTGACACTCTGGTCAGAATATTGATAAAAATAATCGAACAATAAGTTATACGAAAGAAATGCCCAATTTCTAATGCAGTATATTTATTCCATGTAGGTACACTTAGAAAACCAGTAAAATATTCATCAGAATAGGCTTTTACTTACATATTTGATTGTCAATTAGGTCCGTCTGAGCTGTTTCTCGTAGGCATTATTGTATTCTCCAGCGAAAGGTTATTTATAACCTTTGTGTATACAATTTGTAACTTTGAAATTACTTTTAAAATAACTCTCTAAAGCCTTGCGCAAATGTTCTGCGGTGGCGATCAGTTGAACGCTGTCAAATATCACTGTCATATTTGACCACGTTTCACAGATTGCCACCGCAGAATGCATATAATATAAATGTGTTTGGCATAAGCCTTGCGTACCTAATAGTAAAGTGAATTGTATTGTCAAATTGTGTTCTTAATTTACTGTACGAGAAGAACGTATTGCTTTCACAACACGGATATTAAAAAAAAGGTCGCAATTTTTTAAATTACTTAATCATAAGTTTTCGTTAAGATTTTGCTAAAATAGATTAAAATATTTATTATTATCCGTAATTACAATAAAATAATTTATTTCTGAAGCTGACTAGATGACTATACATAGGTATGTACAGTGAAATGTTTAATTTTTATTTAACTAAATGGTATGTAAGGAAGCCTTCTATGCCTGGGCAAAGACAGCTGAGATGAGGTCTCAGCTAGGTGGGTCTCAACAGGTGGGTATAGCACCCTTGAAGATTGATAATAAGATATAGGCAGTGTATAGCGACATTGTGCCCACTTAAAATCGATATTTTCCACTACACACATGAACTTATTATGATTTGACTCTTTGCCCAAATATGGCATGTATATCACATTATTATGTACATTGTTTTTTAGCCGACTGTACATTACTTCAAAAGAAAAAAATACATAGTTTGTTTACGTTTAATCTCCGTAAAGTTAAATGAAATGAAAAAAGCGTCCCTCAGTGACTACACAATAAGATCTTAGGATAGAGGATAAGGTGAGTAAAAAGTAAGGCGCGTTTTATCTTAATCCAAATCTAGGCGCGCAGAGATAACATTTAAAATATTGAATACCTCTGTGAAGGATACTTACGGTACGTATTATTTTATGTTCGGTGCTTATACGGTTAAAATAAAATAAATATTATAGACAATCTACATAACACTATCTAGCCCCAAACTAAGCAGAGCTTGTAATAAGGGAACCAGATAGCTGATATAATACTTATATACATTTTTTTTTGTAAATTCATACTTATGATACAATTAACACCCAGACAGAGTATTTAACACCTGTGTTCGCCACACAAATATTTGTTCTCGGTAGGGATCGAACCCACGATCAGAAGGCAGAGCTACTACCAACTGAGCTCAGTCGGTGGCCTCAGCCGAGAGGCCAGTCAAATACAATATAAAAAGGTTGGAAAGTCACAATGCAAAATAAAATCTAGAAGAGAATAAGAAACCATTTAGGTGGAAAATAAAATGACGCATCTGTAGAATTTATTGATCACAGTAACGCTGTGTACAGGTATAGTTACTCGGCTTTGACTTATAAAATCTCTGAACTTATTAACTAAAAATCGCTAGTGACTTTGTGTGCAATCTGATTGCTCATAATTTAGCAAAAGAAAACCTACTAAAAAACCCCTTAAGCCTCCGCTATACGCTGGTCTAAAAACAAAACACGACCGGAAAGTTGGAAAAATTTAAAATAAAGATGGCGTTGCCTGACCTGAGCTGTGAATTCATGTATTTGATACCAACTATTACTTATTCTGTGCTTGGGTCTGACATTTGTCACGACATTACAATGTGTTGACTAGAATACGCTTCGTTAGACAAAAACACAGACAGATATTCAGTAAATAAATATAACCCAATTGTTATGTTAGCTGATTCCCGTCGCAGAGTTTCCATTGCATATTTTTCATCCAGGATTGGTGATAACAATGGCAAGCTGTGCGGTATTTTTTAAACTACCACGAACGCTACATTTTAAATCTAACTTATATAGTAGTGTAGTAGTAGTAGTCTAATTTATATAGTATAACAAGCAAATAGCCCCAGATTTAATAAAAGAAACCTTCCACCAAGAGAGATTTTCCTCATATTATGCAAAACCAGAGTGAGTTGCAAGTTCATAAATGTCGGTAGTCGGTGAATGAACACTTGTATTTATTAAAGGTAAAAAACGGAACCCTTATAAATTCGTCATGTCTGTCTGTCTGTCCATCCGTATGTCACAGTCACTTTTTTTCAAAAAAATGAAATGAAATGAAAAGAAATAATTTATTTGCTTGAAGTATGGTACTTACAAAACTGTAAAAGCTATATGTACTGATGAAACTTGGTAAATAGATGTATTCTGTAAACCGCATTATGATTTTTATACTTAGAACTGACACTCAAAAAATATTTTTTCATAAAACTTATGAGTTTTCTTAACATTAAGTAAAAGATTATTAAACCAGTTAAGTATTTACGACAGAGATGCGTTAACGTCATCGTAATTAGCCTTCTATCTATCGACTTTAAAAATTAATGAGGTATCGTCAGCAAATAGTACTGTTTCACATAGTTTTTTAACCAAAAAAGGAAGGTCATTTACGTACACTAGAAACAAGAAAGGACCTAATATCGAACCTTGTGGCACCCCTATGTCAATAACTGACCCAAAAGATCTCTCACCGCCCACATCAACTTTAAGGATTCTATCAGTCAAGTACGATTGTAATAAGTCAATGGAGCGATTTAGAATACCGTAATGTTTAAGTTTAGATATTAAGAGGGTGACGGACGCAGCTCGCAACTTCAATTCGAGGCGCGGGCAAAAATTGCTCCGAATATAGCTATCTCTATTCATTTGATGCGGGCGCCACGGAATATATAATAGTAGTATACACACACAGGCGCTCGTGTGACGCGCTACTTCTATACGTGAATCCAACCATAGTGCCGCGCTTGTGCGTGTGCGTCAGCCACTGCTAACGATTTTTATGCATTGCCTAATTTCGTCAACGTTACTAAGCGTCAGATAGGCTAGTGGCTAGGGCGTGCGGATTCACACTGAGAGGACGAGGTGGGCGGGAGTTCAAATCTGTTGACTTTTTGCACCCTACAATTTTATGTTTTTATTTTTTGTGGCTGCATTACCTGACTAACCCTCTAAGCTTATTGCTTGCTTGTTTCGCTTTTCTAGTATTCAATAAGCAAGGATTGGTCATGCTCTGAATGCAAGAATAAAGTGAAAAAAAAAACAACATTCCTGAACCGATAAAGAACCTTCAGAGTAGCTATTTACGCACTTAGAAAAGACACCAGGAAATTCTCTAACATGATACGAGTGAGTTTATTCATCAGGTAGGGTTTGTGCGGGTTCTGGACCAAATTGAAGAAGAGTAAAGAGAACCATTGACTCCGAGTTGAGTTGAGAGAGCCATTGACCCCGGCGCGGAGCGATGGAGTTGTGGTTGATGACGTTCCAGTAGAGGATGATGGGTGGGAGTCCGCTCAACATCAGGTGTGGTGTGGTTTGCTTGACCTCATTGGCCTAGTGGTTGGAGGGTGCGGGTTCAAAATCAGTGATAACGTTACAGTAATAGATGATGGGTGGGTATCCGCTCTACGTCAGGTGGGGTGTGGTTCGCCAGACCTCATCGGCCTAGCGGTTGGGGGGCGTGGGTTCAAAACCAGTCATGACGTTACAGTTGAAGATCATGGGTGGAGGTCCGCTCAACATCAGGTGGGGTGTGGTTCGCCAGACCTCATCGATCACACACACACAGCAATAAAAAACACGCAAAGCGGCTCACTTACCAAAGTACAGAAAGTCTAATAATGTGACTGCATTTAAAAATATACTTTATTCGTTGAGCAATTAGGTTGCTTTTATTCTGCTTATTTACATTCGCAAAACCAACGATTGCGAACATCGACCTACAATTACATGGACCTCGGCTTTCGCACAAAACTCGCGAAAAAAGTGTACCAAGCTAACCTACTATAGGTGGATACTTATATAATGATTATAAACAAACTGAAAAAAAAATTATTTATGTCTTATCACAATTACTATATAGAACTCAATTTTGATTGCATGAAGCAACTTCTAGTGAACGTTACAGAAATTTTTCCAAGTCTTTTTATCAATATTTCCACCAGACGTTGAGCAGTACTCTGTTTATTGAGCTCCAGTTATATAAAGAAAAACTATTTTGTTAAAGTATTTCTCAGTCTTTTTATCAATATTTCCACCGGACGTTGAGTGGTAGCAGTTTTTTGAGCTCAAAATAAATAAAGTTTTTTTTTTAATTTCTTAGTCGTTTTATCAATATTTCCACCTGACGTTGAGCTGTAGTTTATTTCTTGAGCTCCAGAAAAATAAAACAGAAATATGTTGTTCAAATTTTTACAAGTCTTTTTATCAATATTTCTACCTGACGTTGAGTGGTATCAGTTTTTTTAAGCCCCAGATAAATAAAGAATAAAAATATTTTGTAGCCATTTTTCTTAGTCCTTTTTTCAATATTATAACCTGACGTTGAGCGGTAGTCGGTTGTTTGAGATTCAGATAAATAAAGAAAAAAAATATTTTGCTGAAATTTTTCCAAGTCTTTTTATCAATATTTCCACCTGACGTTGAGTGGTAGCAGTTTTTTTAAGCCCCAGATAAATAAAGACTAAAAATATTTTGTGCCAATTTTTCTTAGTCCTTTCATCAATCTTTCCACCTGACGTTGAGCGGTAGTCGGTTTTTTGAGATCCAGATAAATAAAGAAAAAAAATATTTTGCTGAAATTTTTCCAAGTCTTTTTATCAATATTTCCACCAGACGTTGAGCGGTACTCTGTTTATTGAGCTCCAGTTATATAAAAAAAAAACTATTTTGTTCAAGTATTTCTCAGTCCTTTTATCAATATTTCCACCGGACGTTGAGTGGTAGCAGTTTTTAGGGTTCCGTAGCCAAATGGCAAAAACGGAACCCTTATAGATTCGTCATGTCTGTCTGTCTGTCTGTCTGTCTGTCTGTCTGTCCGGCCGTGTCACAGCCATTTTTCTTCGAAACCATAAAAGCTAGACTGATGAAACTTGGTGAGTAGATGTATTCTGTGAACCGCATTAAGGTTTTTACACAAAAATAGAAAAAAATCTATAAATTTTGGGGGTCCCCATACTTGAAACTGAAACTCAAAAAATTTTTTTTCATCAAACCCATATGTGTGGGGTATCTATGGATAGGTCTTTAAAAATTATGTTGAGGTTTCTAATATCGTTTTTTTCTAAACTGAATAGTTTGCGCGAGAGACACTTCCAAAGTAGAAAAAAGTTGGTCCCCTCCCCTCTAACTTCTAAAATAAGAGAATGATAAATCCAAAAAAAATATATGTTGTACATTACTATGTAAACTTCCAACGATATTTAGTTTGAACGAGATCAAGTCAGTAGTTTTTTTTTATACGTCATAAATCGTAAACCGCAATTTACCTTTCGACGAACTACAAAAACCTTTATATTATGTTAATTGATGCTACGGAACCCTTCATGGGCGAGTCCGACTCGCACTTGGCTGCTTTGTTTGAACTACAAATAAATAAAGAAAAAAAATAATTTGTTGTAATTTTTCTTAGACCTTTTATCAATACTTCATATACAGGGTGGAATTTTGTAATGCCACCTGGAGGGAAAGTACTCTTAATACTCCAGATAGAAAATTTTACTCACAGGAAACATTCCTTTATTTTTGAATAGAAAGCAAACTGCATTCAAAGTTTTTCGAAAATTCTCTCACACCCGGGAATTGAACCGGCTAAAATCAGAAAAATTATACCTTGTACTTTTATTGCATCGATCGTTAGTCAATTATAAGGATGAAATCTCTCTAACAAACATGATAAATTAAATGAAAGAAAAACCAGGAAATCTTAAATTAATTTAATTATTTACAAAAAATGGATAACTAACTAGTTACTTGAAATTAGTTGCTTGAAATGGGCTCCATTCTCTTGGATACACAAATTTATTCTTTTAACGAATTCATTTCTTTAAAAGAATAAATTTATTCCTTTCAAAAAAAAAAATTAATTTAAAAATTATTTTATTTTTAATTTTAGAAATTGCTTTCTATCCAAAAATAAAGGAATGTTTCCTTTGAGTAAAATTTTCTATCTGCAGTATTAAGAGTACTTTCCCTCCAGGTGGCATTACAAAATTCCACCCTGTATAGAAATTAATGGTTCATAATTTGTTTTAGTCGAAATGTTGGCTTTTTTCGAAATTTCGGCAGACTTTTTGACCTAGTGCTGCACCTTAATTTCGTTTACCCAACCTACAACCTACCTAGGTACTTAGTATTTCCCATCTTCACTTAGTACCCTTCCTAAACTAACAATTATCAAATATCTAAGCATTATATTTTATGCCAGTGTAGGTATTTAACTAGTCCGAAGTCCGAGCGATTCACACACACAACCGAAGTGTCCCGTGTGCTTCAAGCGTTTCCTCCCCCTGCACCCCGCCACCCGCACCGTGCGTGCGCGATAGCAATAGTAGCCGTTCGAAAATGCCATGAATTTGATCGTTTTCCGTAATACCAAAAATGATGACTGAAAACTTTTTGTATTCTTTACATAGTATTGTTATTCTGTAACTAGACAATATAAACTAGGTTCCTTAACAAAAAACACGTAAGATATTGTTGTTTTTAGTACGAAACCAATAGGTAGAAAACTTGATAAGTTTAGCATAAAAATGTGCAAAATGCGATTGGTGTTTATTTCATTTTAGGTAAGTAATTTGAAATAAAAACTGTTGAGGAACCTAGATAAATACTATGCAAATACAATTATTACAATAATATAGTGTAAATCTGTCTAAATTAGAAATCATTTTGGTATTCCGTTTGTATGAAAATTTTCCATACGTCAGCCCCTTAACTAGTTTTTTCGTGTGCGCGAGCTGCAAGCAGCTCGCGTGTCGGTGTGCTACTCCCAGTTTTACATTACACTTGCACTTGTAAAACCCCAAAAAGTAGTAAAGAAAGTCCTAAGTAACCCTAAAAGTCGATCAGTGAATCAAGTTCCTCAGTGTAGTAAAACCCCAATCAAAGTCCTAAAGAACCCTAAAATTGTTTACATAATCAAGGTCCTAAGTGAAGTAAAATTCCAATTAAAGGCCTAAGGAACCCTAAAAGTTGTTTATTTTATCAAGTTCCTCAATGTAGTAAAACCCCAATCAAAGTCCTAAGGAACCCTAAAAATGTTAACATTATCAAGCTCCTAAGTGTAGTTGAAACTCCAATCAAAGTCCTAAGGAACCCTAAAAGTCGAACACCTAATCAAATTGCTCAATGTAGTAAAACCCCAATCAAAACCTTATACGGAACCCTAAATTGTACGTCAAGCCAAAACCCTTAACGGGTCGAAACCGCTGGAAGGAACCCAAACGTTGACTACCGGGTCGCGTGCATCGCGAGCTGCAAGCAGCTCGCGTCCTCAATGCGTTCCCACAGGGGCGGAACCCTAAACCAAGTGAAGATCCAATCAAACACCTTAAAAAACCTAAAATTCAATCTCCAATCATAGTCCTCAGTCGAATGAACCGTTTGAACGACCTTAATCGGACGATTTTTGCAAAACCGGAAGTGGCACAGCCGCCATTTTGAATTTTGAACTCAGTCTAGTGAACATTTTTTCACACCCCTAAGACACCCTAAATTTCAGTAGGAGGGGGTTCTAAATTTCAGTAGGGTGGGCGTGGTCGCGTGGCGGCTCGCTTCGCTCGCCGCAACGTTCCCCCCGGGTTCAGGAGGAGGGGGTTCTGGGGGCTTGAGGGGGGGGTCACAGCACGGCTCGCTTCGCTCGCCGCGACGCTCCCCCCGGGTTCAGGAGGAGGGGGTTCTGGGGGGCTTAGGGGGGGGGGGGGGGGTCACAGCACGGCTCGCTTTGCTCGCCGCACTGTTCCCCATTCGCTCGCCGCAATGCTCCACTCGAAAAAAAGGGTCAAAAATAATAAAGGGGTCTAGAGGGGGGAGGGGGGCAAAATTTATTTTGCTTTCAAAATAATCTCACCTTCCCTACATGACCCAAAAAAAAAGTCTTGCAAGTCACTCCGCTTGGAAGATACGAAAGGGGGGGGTGAAAAAAGGGGCAAGAGGGGGGTGTTTTTTAGAAACCCTCTATACGAAACCCTAATCGAAAACCCCCTATCTCGACGGCATCCGGTAGCACTCACAAAAGGGGGGGTCCTGGGGGGCAAGGGGGGCAATTTTTTTTGTACAATAATATTCTTATCTTTTTTCTTCTCTTTCGTCTTCTCCCTTTTAATCTTTTTTTTTCTGAAAAGTAATATTTCATCAAAATCGGCTAAGCCGTTTTGTTTTATTGTTTGTTACTGCATACCTTCGTCATTTAATTTTATGATCCAATTTAGTAAATTTTTCTTTTATCTAAAAGGTTATACTTCCAGATCTGTATGTAAATCTAGTAAGTATAACTTAGTGCATAGAATTCATGCCTATGGAAATAAATAATAATAATAATAATGCTGGACAATTCACACAACATTATCTAGCCCCAAGCTAAGCAAAGCTTGTGTTATGGGTGCTAGATAACTGATATACATAATACAATACATTACATGCATAGATAATTTTCATTTCAATTCATTTATGAATTGAAACGGAAATTATTTATGGGTGGCTTTAAGCTTTGCACTCATTTAGGCCTTCGGTGCTCATTGCGGTGGAGATCAGTGAAGCATTGTGAAATAACACTGTCTATTCGACTTATATTATTGTATTTTATCGGCATTTAAAAATATTAGGTATACCAAAGAGTTTCGACAACCCCAACTGACTCTTCAAAGTTCTGTCAAACGCAAAATCTTGGGAAACTCCTTGCTGCGTGTATAGAAATAGGCACATGTATTTTGGTATTTGGGTATTTGAGCGCACCGTGCATGAAGCCTTTGACAGAAAGTTCCGGAATTCGGGACATTACAGACACCTCCAGATTTAAAAGACGGCAATCAAAAATACTCAAAACCCATGATATTATTGTTATGACTGGGCTCTCAGCTCATTTATTAGTAGCTCTGCCTTCTGCGCCATAGGTCGTGGGTTCGATCCCCACCGAGAACAAATATTTGTGTGGTGATCA
Source organism: Thera britannica (assembly GCA_939531255.2). Classification (NCBI taxonomy): domain Eukaryota; kingdom Metazoa; phylum Arthropoda; class Insecta; order Lepidoptera; family Geometridae; genus Thera; species Thera britannica. Next base: position 7,252,738 of record OW618040.2, on the reverse strand, counting down.
TAGATATTTGTTCTCCATCTGGATGTTATATTGTTTTCCAAGTACCTATGTATTTACAAACAAAATGTATTTAAGTATTACATCAGCTATCTGGTTCCCATAATACTAACTCTGCTTAGTTTAGGGCTAGATAGTGTAGTGTAGATTGTCCATAATATATATATATATATATACTTCCTTTTCATTGTAATGGGCTCCCAAACTCTTTGCAAAATCGACACTATTTTTATAAAGGCCTAAAATCGGCTACTAGTTTTTGAGTCTTCTTCTTGTCATGTCAATAGAAAATTAAAGCTGGTGTGGTGGATTATGAATGTGCCTCAAAAGTTTTGCTACTTCACGTTGGTTTCATTTATTGTTTTCCTTCACCGTTAGAGTGTACTGACATAGTGCACATAGGTTTTTTGGCAGATAAACTAATTTGTGCATGACGGGGTTTGAACACACGCCTTTAGAATCAAAAAGCGGGTCGCTACGACAATATAACCGGTGCTAAGCAACCAGAGCGCCCCTCCACCTAATGGACCGATGACATTCTAAAGATCGTGGGAAATCGGCAAATTGTTTTTTCATGGAAATGTATAAAGGAGGTCTATATCTAGCAGTGGACTTCTACTTACTGATGATGATGACGGAAAGCACTGGGTAGATAGGAAGATAGCTACTTATGCAACTACAAAAATGGAGGTAGGTATTTAACAAAAGCATTGCGCTTCGCTGGTCACGCACGATAGGAACGTGCCCTAGAATGTACTTGATAAGTTATATGCTACATAAAATATATACTTCTACAGGCTGATGATGATGTGAATACAGGTTATCGATCATAATGTACGATGAAGATGGTTTTATGTCATTTCGTTATACTGTGACAGTTTGTTTTATGTTACACTGTGGCAAATTTATAGTACCAGTAGTAGCTATGATTTAATCTAGGGTATATTTTACGTAGTCAGAGATGAAATGTCATGTCACGAAATTTGACATAGGTCCAACCTTCTTGGCCGCTCGGGCTGTACTGAGAAGTAAGTACAGAAACCTATCTATTTATATTTTTGAAAATTTTATTTTTTTATAAAAACTACGGCAACTAAGAAAAATGCAATAACATCAGGTTTTTACGTATTTATTAAGGTAAACGGGAACAAAACTTTCATTGCAATGGCTCTAACAGCAACGGAAAAAAACCATTTCAAATCCAAAAAAAATTGAGAGTTTTTGGCAAACTTTGCGTTCAATTTTATCGAACCCTGTGAGTTGAGGAGAATTTCTAGCCTAATCATAATTTTTTTACACCATTTAATTGTAATATTTTACAAAAAAAATAAATGGATTCGTCCATACAACGAAAAAAAATGCTACTTTACATTTTCGGTTTCACCTCATGTAGGCCCTTAATTGATTACCAAGCAGAGATAATCGCAATATTGTTTTTGAATTGAAGTGACGTTGACGTGCTCTGTGACGTAGGACGTAGCTTGTGGCTTGTCACAATATCGATATCTGCGCATCTGTACAAACCATAAAAAAATATGCTAAGGAGAAAAAGAAACGTCTACAATAGGGTATGAAAATTCTATCCTTTGTAAGATTTCAAATGATAGGTTCACACAACTATTGTGCGATTTGAGCCGTTCGATCGTTTGCATAGAATGGAATTAAATAGGGCAGGTGCCAGCACCTTGATGAAATCTGTCGTGGATTCATTTTACACAATTATTGTGAGAGCTAGTTGGATTTTCTTAACAAGGACCACGAGCGCTTTCCATTACAATGGAACTGTTGACTAACTATATTAGACTACTAAACTATTTCTAAGGCAGAAATAGCAACGATGGTCTAGTGGTAGAAGCCCCACCTACCGGTCGTGCACCAATAAATTTTCTTTAAAAATATTTTGTGCACTATGTAAGTACTCGCACTCGTACTACAGCAAATGCTGAATGTAAACATCATGAGGAAACTGGCATGACCTAAAACCTAAAAAGTTCGAAAACAGAGACTGAAATGTGTCAAGTGCACGATAGGAGCCGCTTTCAGGCGCACTCAAAATCCTTTCACTCCATTGTGTCACTGGTTTGTACAAACCAGTGACACAATCGGAAGAAGATAACAAAGACTAACTATATTATAAGTATTTATCCATCATAGAAAGTCTGTCATTATCAACTCATAAAAGTTTCATGCAACGATCTTGTGCCAATATCTATTTAGGGTCATTTTATATTTTGGTATAGGGTATAATTTGCTATACTTTGACGTAGAAAAATCAACGCTGACATCTGTAAAGTAGATGTCTTGCAAATAAGATTTATAATGGGCTGGCAGAGTCCCAAATCCCATGGGACCTGCAAACGGATTGTAAGCTGTCAAGTCGATATTGGATAAGCAAGAACAAAGGTTCCAGCCAAGTGCAAGTCTTTGAATGCTTATCATTAACTGATTTTGACGCGGACCCTCAAAATATAAACCTAATTGGATAGCCACTCTTTCAAGCTGACAAAGTTACCTAAGTCTCGTGGTGTGAATTTATCAAAACAGATATACGGCAACACTCCTATTAAAGTAAAATAAAAAAAAAACGCATTGGTCTAAATAATATAGGCTATGACAGAGTTAAAAAACAAAACTTGGGCCCAACAACAGCGAGCGTACATGACGGTTAAAAAAAAATGCTCGTTGTATGACAATAAAAATACTACCCAACTCTGAAAGCCTTAGTAAAGTTTAGTCCTAAAATGTGTGCATCTGGGCGATCAGCGACGACGATCAGTTTCAGCATAGGTTTTTTCATACATTTAAACAAACTGCCGCGAACTTTGACAACGATACAATGATCGCCCTCGCAGGTAGATCGCGTTTGCGACTATGGCGTTTGGTCACTGTGATCGTACCTTACGATGGGCAAGTAGCGTTGAGGTTATTTTCCTTTTGCGGAACTAAAACAAGCTTTTGGTTAAAATTGGTCGCAATTTTCCTTCATATTGCGGACGAAAATATTTTCTGGCCTGCGTTAGTTTGTGAACTTTTCTTTTTATTTTTGTGCCCTCAGCCAGCCTCGCCACGGAAAACCGCTGGATTCGACTTATTTACAAAATAAATAAGAATATTTTGTTCAAATACATAAATATTGTGGTTGACATTTTCATTTTCTTGGAATTTTATTTTTACCCATTTTTACCCATTTTCATTTTTATTTATAAATATATATTTTTGTTCTGCCCCTTTTTATATCTATCTTAAAACAAAGAGTAAATTTCCTAAAGTTGGTAATGCAGCCAAGCCGAGGCACCGAAACGGGCCCACAGTTCTAATTAAACGGAATACTGGCAAATACTGCTTCATTAATGTCATTAGTATTCAGAACTGTTTTTTGTTCGCGACTTTTCGTAAGCATCGTAGACAGTATTATTTAGACAAGGGCACGTTTCAGTTAATTAATTATTATCGTCACATTTTCAACAAATATTCATTTCCTGAAATTACATTTTGAGATTCAAAAATGAACTGTGTAAGAGACTCCAAATCATAATGGTGAAGACATAACGTTTATTTCTTAGTATAGGTTATTAAGGTAGTACGAGAACCATACAAATTAATTTTACCATTTATGGGCGATGAAAGTATAAAATTGTACACTGAAATAAATTTAATTGGCTTTCATATTGGTATTTATTTAAACTTTACTAAGTTGAAGAAAAGTTGCTGGAAACTCTACATTACCCGCCGTACATGGCCCCAACAAATTTCAACATTTTTTCAAAATCTAGATAATTTTAAGTGTAATAAAAACGCTTTCCCTGACTTATTGGTACTGCAGCGCTAGCACACGGGGAGGATAAGTTGTCTTTCCACCTTTTTAGGGTTCCGTAGCCAAATGGCAAAAACGGAACCCTTATAGATTCGTCATGTCTGTCTGTCTGTCTGTCTGTCTGTCTGTCTGTCTGTCTGTCTGTCTGTCTGTCTGTCTGTCCGTCCGTATGTCACAGCCATTTTTCTCCGAAACGGTAAGAGCAAGACTGATGAAACTTGGCGAGTAGATGTATTCTGTGAACCGCATTAAGATTTTAACATAAAAATAAAAAAAAAACTATAAATTTCGGGGGTCCCCATACTTGAAACTGAAACTCAAAAATTTTTTTTTCATCGAACCCATACGTGTGGGGTATCTATGAATAGGTCTTCAAAAATGATGTTGAGGTTTCTAATATCGTTTTTTTCTAAACTGAATAGTTTGCGCGAGAGACACTTCCAAAGTGGAAAAAAGTTGGTCTCCCCCCCTCTAACTTCTAAAGTAAGAGAATGATAATACTAAAAAAAATATATGTTGTACATTACTATGTAAACTTCCAACGATTTTTGGTTTGAACGAGATCTAGTCAGTAGTTTTTTTTTTATACGTCATAAACCGTGAACCGCAATTTACCTTTCGACGAACTACAAGAACCTTATTATGTTACATCAAGTAACATAATATACAGGTTCTTGTAGTTCGTCGTGCTACGGAACCCTTCATGGGCGAGTCCGACTCGCACTTGGCTGCTTTTTTTATATACTTGACAGTAGAAATAATTCCTCCTATCCACCTTACATAGCACGGCAACAGGGATAAAATGTTTCCACTTGACGTTTATCGTGGACATTATTATTTATTTATTTTATTTTTATTTATTTATTTACAACCATTGCCCTATCTTTACAGGTTTACCCTAATACGATAGCGCAGCCTTTCTCGTACAGTTAAAGATTATACTATACTAATACTAATCAATAATTAAAACTAATCACAGTACAAATTACAATCAATCATAAAATAATCACAATTATAAACAATGGATCCAATCAATAATTAGAAATAAAAGACAAAAACAGAAATAAACAATATATTATGTATCGCTATTCCCGCTTTACTATTATTCCCGGCTGTACTTCATTGGTCTGGCAGGCTTCTACAGTAAAGGGATAATCAAAATGGCAAAATTGTATAGATAATTTGGTACTTGGCTTTGATTAGTTGAAATAAAAAAAATAACCAAAATGTTTATTCATGTTCAAACAAATATCCCCAAATTCATTGGAAATGACTTAATATAATATACAAAATAAACAATGAGAACCATCAAATGCAGTTTCGTGATTTAATTATAAGGTCAACAGTCCTTGTTTTTCGTGAAGGCTTATCTTCATGCCAACACACACCCGATTAGCTAGGTATGATAGCGCCGATATAATCCAAGGTTTAGTTGATGTAGGCGAGCCTAGGGTTCGGCCAGTTGATGTAGTAAGTAAAAGTAAACAGGCCTTTGCATCTACTATAGATAGTTTATATAGAGTGTGGGACTATTGTTTTCTCCTCATGTTCCTATTTAACAAACGCCATAATGTTTTTGTCTGACGCTTGCTAATCATTTAGCAAGCGTCAGACAAAAGTCTCTGTACAAAAGTTTCTGTGGTTATTTTGGCGCTTTTTGCCCGCAAGAGCCAAGGCATCGCGGCAGACCAAGAACGAGATGGCAAGACAGGCTCGACAAGACAGGCCACAGTGGAACATCTCAGCACAGGACCGCAACGAGTGGAGGGGATTGGGGGAGGGCTTTGCCCAGCAGTGGGACATAGAAGGCTCATATTATAACAATAACCCTACCGAGAACAAAATTAAATATATGTGTGAATATTTATTTATTCATAGATATTTATTCTCTGTCTGGGTGTTATATTGTATTCTAAGTAATGCATTTACAACAAAAAAAATATGTCAGTATTATATCAGCTATCTGGTTCCCAAGCACAAGCTCTGCTTAGTTTAAGGCCAGATAGTGCTGTGTGGGTTGTCCACCATATTTATATCATATTTTTATGGTCTGTTAATCCCCGAAAATGTTTATGATTTTCAAAGAGAAAACCTCCAAAGTCGCGGGGCAGCGCAAGAATGTTATTGCGTACCAACCCATCCTCTGGAATAAGCCACTAACTATGCCGTTGGAATATCGTGCATGCGGTTTTAGTTGATCGAAGTTCAAAATAACTCTGCTATCCTAGACAAAAGAGGAGGGGGCAGTAAATGATTTTTATGTAAAGTTGTGAGGCCAAAAAGTAATTTCTCGAAACAAATAAGGTCTAGAACAAACGTGTCAGACTGATGGCCATTTAGCATAAAAACTTTGGTCCATAAATCATAAAGTTAGTCTGGGAGGCTGCTCCCGCCGAGAGATAGGCACTTAAAGTTAGTATAATGTACCCAGTGCTGCAAGTTGCCCAACTTAGTTGCAACTTCCATCAAGATGAGGACTTTGTGCCCACTAAACTTAGAAGATTTGTTTATGTGTGGTTTGATTGTGTTCGATATTGAACCATTTATGGGTACGTAGGTCAAACATACATCAAACATACCTACTAATATAACTCGTACTTTTTCATAAAGTATTTGAACCTATAATACATCCCCCAATAAAATACTATGCGTAATTAGTTCTCAAAAAAATATATATTTGTACATAATTACAAAAGTAAAAGGCGCACCTAAGTCAAATTAAAAAAAAGTAACACACCAATTCATCATACATCCTTTTTAATTTGTAAAACTCAACCTCAGAACCTTCTCGGTGTGTTACTTTTAATTTAATTTGACTTAGAAGCGCCATTTTCTATTTTGCATTTAGTCATTTCCTCGCTGAGGTGGGATGAACAGTTACGTGTTGCACTCGACTGCAAAGATTTTTCACCTCATGCTCTTTTGGTTCAATTTTAGAACCCTTTGCTTGCTCGAACATCAAAATTGAGCACTCGTTCAAAAAGTTTGTTTTACAAATAACTATTCTATTCTTTTAAATAAGCCTGAGTTAATTTATTTGATTGGATCGTTAGTTGACCTACCAAACGTTAGGATGTTATGAGCGAATCCATAGTCCCATAGATTGAATTTTACTCACGTATCTACTATTCTTCAATATTGGGATAGGCATAAAAATAAAGAATGGTGGCCATTTTTGTGGGAAAATTTATAACTGAAAATGTTTATATAGGATTTTGAGATCCTAAACAAACAAAGGTGATTGATTGAAAGTGAGTGAAGGTCAAAATAATCTGTATAATTCATAATTTCGACAAAACAATGTTTTGCTCTTTCCCTTTCCTTTGAAAAAGGTTTAGGAAGGTACATGAGATACTACAGTAAGATAAGAGACCCGTCAAAATCTAAATATTCATACTGGTTATAATTCCGAGTTAGTCCTACCTACAGACGGGTGAGTTAGTTTATTAAGTAGTCAACTCCAGTGGAGGAATTTCAGGGTAGCTAAATTGAGCTACGTCATTTTACTAGGTGTAAATCGTAGCTAAATAAATATATTATATGACTTAGACCACTTATTTTGAAACCGTCCACTTATAAATAATCCCTCTCCACTACACAACTGGTTCGAATAACATTCCTGACTTTGCATCTTACTTTTCTATTTTTTATGTACTTAAGTACTGTTTATTTTTTCTCTTTAGCTTAAAAACAGTTTTAGTATTAAATTTAACAACACAAAAGTCTAGTTTGTCGTTTTTTTTAAGTTTTATAGAATTATAGGTAGATGTGACACTGTTTTCCAAATAAAATAAAATAGTTCATAGTACCTACCGTTTTAAGGAAATCTAGAGAGACTTAAGAACATCAAAATATTCATGAGAATACTCTCTCTTTTATAAAGTTTCGGCATAGAAAACATTCTCAGCGTTGCTTAACCACACGTACACTGCACTTATCTACAGTTTAAACTGTAGATACAGTTTATAGGTATGAAGTTCTTAATAAATGAATGCGGCCAAGCATCTTCCTTCATTATTCGATACTAGTTAACCTCACTCTCTACGTTTCGTACTCAACGAAACAGTATTTTTATTAAATGTGTAATATCATATTCTTGTGGTGTATAATAAAGTATTATCTATATAAATAGTGTTGCTTTGTAAAAATCGATCTAGCAAAATATACGAGGCTGTAAAAACGTAGATAGGAGATACGATTTGTATTACAAGACTAATTCGACGAAGGCAAATGAAACGAGATTCCCAAACATGAAACAAAGCCTATAAAGCAAATTAATTTACGAAACAACGCGAAAGGCTCGCTGTTTTATAGCTCTCCACGTATGAAGTCAAATGGAACATTGCTCGGTTAATCCCTTTCAAGTTTATGTTAGTGTGTTGTTGTTAAATAAGTTGTAGAATATATAGTAATAAAATGAATATTTTCCCAACCTAAGATCTCTGGTATTTTATTTTTAACCGACTTCCAATCAAAAAGGAGGAGGTTCTCAATTCGGGTGTATTTTTTTTTTTCTTTTATTTTTTTTATGTTTGTTACCGCATAATTTCGTCATTTGTGAGCCGAATTGAAAAAATATTTTTTTATCTGAAAGGTATTGCTTCCAGATTGGTCCCATTTTAATTTTATTAAAATCTGTGTTGCCATTTTGATTTAAATATTTTTTTTTAATGTTTGTTACTGCATGCCTCCGTCATTTATGAACCGATTTAGAAAATTATTTTTTTATTTGGAAGGTTATTCTTACGTCCAGATTGTCCCAAACAAATTTCATTAAAATCGGTTTAGCCGTTTGGCAATGAAGTCGGTTTCTCAAGTTTTTTAAACTTATAATTATTATATGTTGTATAGGTACTATGCAGGTCATTACTTTGAGGCGTAGCGTGTGCTGTCTTTGAAACCTCTAGCTTTTGTATTATTGTATACGTCTCACGAAGTGAAGTGGCACCACACTGGAACTTCACTGCTATTTTTTTAGTTTATTTTTGATTTGATAAAGGTTTATATAAAAAAAATGGTGGGAAACAAGCCGTAGTTTGTTGCCTGTTAATAAATACACTTTTGAATTTTATTTTTTGATCTTGTCAGTACTTGACAGTCATCACTGTTAACAGTCGTCTAAATAAAACAAATGTCTGGAATCCGGTGCATAATTAAAAATCATTAAAAGTTGCGATGCAATCGCTAACACGTTTACAAAGAATAAAGTTGAACAAAATACTAGTGATTTGCCATGCGATCTCTCCGTGAGAACCGAGACCTCTTTTCGAACCGAGATCTCGCTATTCCCACTATCTAGTACCCAATATTCTTGAACTGCGAATTCATCGAAACTTTATGAGAGCACACGTCTGGGTTTCATATTGGTTTTCCAGAATTTACTATCTTCGACGTATCACTAAAAAAACTTTAAAATTTAAATCACGTGCTTGGTACAAAAAAAAACGTCGAAAAGAAAACATTTTTTTTTCAAACGTTTACTTAACTCTACTCTAGGTGCAACTTCAAAGATGAACCACTTTTTGGCTGACCGTACTTACCCACAGTACACATAATATGTATGTACATTATGTGTACTGTGGGTAAGTCCGTACTTACCCTCATCTCATACCAAAAGAGTGGCCTGGCCTCGGGATTTGGGTTACCACTTGTTACCAAGACTGCGAACGGCGAACTGCCTCTTTGAATTTCAGCTCAGGCATGAATAGGCATAATTTTGTCAAAACCCTATTATATACATCAAAATTATACCTTCACGAGCGTTTCAAGCTTAGAACAGATTGTAGCAAACAGCTGCGAAGTGCGATGGCGATGACGTCAGTTTCAGTAAGTATAGGGTTTTACAAACATCGACGCGAACTGTTATTGCCCGCACCGAACTAGTAAAAGTGTTAGGTTAGTTGCAAGCGCCATAATGATGCCTAAGGTGTCTAATGTGAAGACAATGGTGAATGACAACACCGCTGTTTGTGGCAGTATAAGTGGGTGCTGTTCGTACGATCATAATATTTCTGCCGTGAAGCATTGCTGTGTTTCGGTTTGAAGGTGGGTGCCGGTGAAATTACTGGCACGTGAGGCTGAACATAATTCTGTATGCCTCAAGTTTATGGACGCAGAGAAGTGCAATCGTAGGGCGTGCGTGACCAACGAGGCAATGCTTTGTTACAGCCGATGGCTATCACTTAGCATCAGGTAGGCCCATAAGTTTGTTCCATCAGCTAGTTGTATAAAAAAAAAGATCAGTTCACCATCGCAGTTTGTAGCTGTTTGCCTAGGTGTCCGATCCTTTACGAATGAATGTAACGGTATCTTCTCAGTGTGGTAAACCAGAGACTCATTATTCAGACCCAGATGACTTGAGAGCGTAGTATCGCTTATTACGTAGCGGTTAAATCAAACCCGATATATCCCAGCCTCTCACAAAGGGAGTAGTTTCGTACGGCTTCGGTAATTACGCAAGAAATAATCACCCAACGAAATCGCTTGTTTTTTTAAGCGGTCGTTTTAGTTACGTCGTAATCTATAGCAGGCCATTAACCATATTGCTTTGATACAACTCACAAATGGCCGAACAATAGGAACAACTGGGAGACGCAAAACTCGCTTTGAGTGGCTCTAATGAGACGGCTCCGTCCTCCGCGCCATTACTCACGGCGATGTTTCCTTTTGACGCTCTAGTAAATATCTCTCAAAGAATATCACCACGCGTCGAAGCTTGCCACTAAAAACCCTAATAGTGAGAAAATACAGTCGAAAATCTACTGCGCAATGCTTACCTCTTTGTAACCGGAATTAACAAAATCGTAGGACCTGCTTTTAAGTGCTTTCATTGGTGCATGCATCCAAAAGTACGAGTACCATTGTCCGAGTAAAAACCCTTTTTCTCCATTTTCTATCTTGCTTGTGGAATGCTGCACGTCAGAAGCATGAAACCCTAGTCTAGTGATTACTTATAAAATAAAATCTAGATAAATATGTCTTATTTACTATCATCATCATCAGCCTGACGAAGTCTACGCTGGACATTGGCCTCCCCTATCTCAGGAAAAACGATTCTGAGCCAGAAGCTAAATTATGAAAGTGTAATCAGAAGGGTCTGATTACACTTTCATAATTTAAACATTGCGTATTTCTAACTAAAAATGATAAATATCTGTTGTTATTATTAAATAGAAAACTGAGGTTGACTGGACTTTAAAAATATTAATATTTTCGTTACTTTTATTACGCAATGGTTAGATAAATAAATAGGTTTCTAAATGAAATCTTTATTTTATTGAGTGCTGACTGCTAAAATTTCATCCTGACCTCACAAAAACTGAAATTATTTACAGTTTCATAAAAATTAAGATGCAATATGTTCCAACATTTAATTTTCTATCAGTTACATGTTACACATTTTAAATTTACATCTCTATAACATTTATAACAATAATTTCATTACATGAATAATAAGAATGTCTAAAACTATTCAGGGGATTAATCGCACCAAATTAACCTGATTAAAATATAGTATAGTAATATACTATTAACATTTACTATTCCCCTATACATTTCCAGGAAGAACGATTCTGAGCTCTTTCCATCCACCGACTTCCCGCAGTTTTAACAATGTGTATAAATAATATAAATATTTTCAACTTGCATTTTGAGATTTTCGAGTACATAAATTACACATAATTACAATTACACAATTACAAAACAGTTGTTTGAGTTGATAGTGCGTTTTGTTTTGCAGGCATCATCATCATTTAAAATCAGCACGATTGGCCTCCAGTTACTAATTTTTTTTTACGCCATGTTATGTTAACCAAAGCTCAATACTTATTTAATTTATTTACAAGCTTCAATATAACTTTTAACGTGTTTTCTTTTCTATTTATTTACAAGTAAAATAAACAGACGATATTTACACTTTGTCTAAAAAGCTAAGTCGTAACAAAGGCTTATTGAGTTTCTCGCTTCTAACATTAAATAATGTTTTGAAACTTTGTTAAAGCTAATTCTTGTTTCAGCTTTTGTTCTTTTTGATATGCTTCACGTTTGTGGTTTTTGTGGTGAATCACAGGTACTCTTATCTACTTAAAACCGAACTTAAAAGAGATTAGAAAACCTCGTTTCAAAATATTTAACCTTGTCTTGCGCACATATGGATAACCTGCGATAGCGATCAGTGTCGCTTTCAAATATCGCACTGTCAAAGTTCAGGGCTATGGGGATGTATGCAAAACGACCAGTCTCGGTATAGGGTAGAAACTGATTGCCATCGCAGATCGCCTAGATGTGCTCAAGGCTTTACACAAACCGTACAGAAGATATAATATTTAGGTATAATAAAGAAAATATTTAACTTCCGTTTTCTGTAAAACTAAAATACGGTATCGATATTGATAATTTTAGACTCATATCTAGCCACAATGTTAATACAACGAAATTGTATTTTGCGGTATTTTCATTTTAAAGCGGCAAATATAATTTTCACAATGGACGTTTAATATAATAACCACTGCTATGCGCTATATAACGCTGTCTTGGTAGGTAATATCATTTGATGATGAAGTTTCCACAAAAAGCAACCAAAACACACACTCTAAGGTATACTTAATGAAGTATTATTATGTACACTATGTAAGGTGTTACCAACAAAGTTTTACGTCAAGAGACTTTTATTATTCTATTACACTAAAAAATACCAATACTATGAAAATCTGATAGCTGGATCATCTTTAATTTCTATAGACTGCTGCTACTAACATTCTAAGTTACAGTTTTATAGAAGAAATTGTTTACATGTCCTAAAATGGTTATATATCACAACGTCACTGCTTCATAATAAATTATGTAAGTCGACCCGGTTTCTTGTTGGGAGCTCCCTTGGGCGAATCTTAATCTAGTAAACTTTCGACCTATGAAGACGTGTTTGGTGTAGCTGTTTAGTTTGTGGTGCCTCGACGCAGATCAAGTCCATGAACAAGTTTTCCCAACCGCACTTAAAGTTACACTTAAGCGAACTATCGTTCTTCGGGCACTTTATATTATACACTAGTCACAGTAGATTACAGACGACTTGTGACTGTCTAGCCACAGTAGAAGTGTATATTTAAAGAAGTCACACTTCGTGAAGACTAGCGTCAGTGTCACTCTCGGCATAGCCGAGTAGAAGGGTGGACTCACAAGGCGGAGTAGGCTGTCCAGGCCGCGGTGCCTGCCCTGCCGGCAATAGTCACAGCTCGATGGGCGCTGCGCCTTTCCACGAGATCCCAACTCGTAGGAGGTGGTACAGCCGAAGCACGCAGTACAGGCAGAGACACTGCAAAACAAGTTAGTTCAGTTTTTTGTAAAATAAAAGCCGCCAAGTGCGAGTCGGACTCGCCTATGAAGGGTACCGTAGCAGTAACTAATATAATATAGAAGTTCTAGTAGTTCGTCGAAAGGTACATTGCGTTTTACGATTAATGACGTACGAGCTGTGCCCGAGCTTTGCTCGGTTTTTTAATAATATTTTTCAATCTTACTAACAGCGCCATCTGCTAGAATAGTTAAAATAAGCTAATGTAAATAAGTTGATTAATAGATAAAGTTGATTATTAAAAACAATAAAAAAAGATTTTCTAAAAAATTATCCCACCTATATTAATCGATTAATCGCCCCCGAAACCTTCTGTATACTAATTTTCATGAAAATCTCCGGAACTTTTGTGTCGAGTGTTTACGTAGAAGTTCAATAGATGGCGTTCACCATGACACTAATTCGCGATTTCGACTACTCGGCAAGAGATGGCGCTAAATTTTTTTATTATTAAAATAACTTTAACGAGAGTCTTTTCTGAAAATGAATCCTAGCTAGATCGATTTATCGCCCCCGAAACACTCTGTATTCATTCTGTATTGTAATTTCATGAAAATCGTTGGCTCAGTTTCCGAGATCACAAATATATATATATATACAAGATTTTCTCGTTTAAAGGTAAAAGATTAAAAAAAAAACTGCTTTATAATTCTTTTTATATGAATTTCAGTTGTAAGTATGGGGACCCCCAAACTTTATTGTTTTTTTCTATGTTTGTAAAAAATCTTAATGCGGTTCTATACCATGCATATCCATAGCATGAAAACCAACAATGCAGTCACTCATCTGCCTGCAAGGCTGATGATTATAGTAGACCGCTTCAGATAATGGGGGACCAGTATACCTAGTTGATTAAATTAGTTAGTTATTATTACTGTTTTTCCATATTGTTAGCATGGTGCAATAAATAATTTTCTATTCTTTGTCTCACTTATATGTATTTGCTAAAGACAATGATAATTATGTAAGTATATACTCTTTGATGTCAGATAAAAAAAAATATTATTCTATCCAAAATCTTACATTTTCAGAATTCAATTTCCTAACGTACAAAGGAATAAAATGTACCTATGCTGAGTTTGAAAACTTTTGTGCAAACTACACAATTTGCCTGCACGCTGTTTGTGTCGTGTTCCACTGTTTATGGTTGTTCTGCTGTGCATTGTAGGGCACTACAGAGTTTGTTGAGTATAACAAATTGTGCAAAGTTTTCAGGCAAGGTTTATACATTGAACAGCACGTTATACCCAACAGGCGGTACCAAGGTTGTTTTTCTACATTCTTTAAGGGAACATTTTACAAAAAAGCAACCATCAGTTTTAGTAGTAGAAGAGCTCGTTGTGTGTGGCTCGTCCGGGAAAATACTACCAACATGCCTATTTCTGCCGTGAAGCAGCATTGTTTTGTTTCGGTTTGAAAGGTGTGGGTGCCGGTGATATTACTGGCACGTGAGGCTGAACATCTGTATGCCCCAAGTTGATGGACGCAAGGGAGTACATCGTAGGGCACTTTCCTGTTGTGCGTGACCTTGCGTTGCGCGAGGCAAAGATTTGTTATAGGCGATGGTTACCACATAAGATGGGCCATCTCCTTGTTCCATCCGCTAGTATAAAAAAAAAACAGATAAAAACTTACGTTTACGAGCATCCTTGGTATTAAAAATAGTATTTCTGCTTTGCACATAGAGTCGAATTGCTGAAACAAAAATAAAATTTAAGTATACCTGCCAATTCAGATCACACAAAGTGTGATAGACAGATTGAAAAGAAGCCTACGCTTGTGCGGTCGTGTTCGTACACGGTATAAATAAATCAAAAATATTGTGGACAATCCACACAACACTATCTAGCCCCAAATTAAGCAGATATTTTTTTGTAAATACATACTTAGAATACAATATCACACCCAGAAAGAGAACAAACAGATCTGGGTGTTATATTGTATTCGAACAAATATTTGTGTTCACCGCACAAATATTTGTTCACGGTGGGGATCAAACCCACGATATTTACGGTGCAGTAGGCAGAGCAACCAACTGAGCTGAGAGGCTAGTCAATATGGTCAGGTATGGTATTTATTCCATAATTCATTTCACTGTGGTGCCAACACGTTTATTGTAACTTTACAAACGTAGAAAAACACGCACCAGAGACCATGAGACACGCGAGATTACATTCCATTAGGTGATTGGACGTAGTTCGTTAACTAAGTATTCGCCGAGTATGTACTATTATGTATACACTGTTCAAGCAGTTCTAATGGAAACCATTTATTTTATTCTTCGTCTTCCTGTCCTTATCCCACTTTATGTGGGGTCAGTACAACATTTTCTCCTCTCCCATTTTTCTTTATCAGCCGTCACCTCTGTATTCACTTTTATCCATGTCATCTTTCATACTGTCATCCATCTTTTCTCCGTGTCTTACCTCTACCCAAATATCCATCTACATACATACTCATCATTGCCCTAGTCAGATGACTATTATTTATTTTATTTATTTATTTATTATTTACTGCACAAGATTAGATTGCAGAAGATTGGAACAAGTTTGTACAAAAAGAGAGCTTAATGCTAGACACCAGTGAAAAACAGAGAGGTTTTGGGGCGAGACTATGACGAATGAATGCTTTGCGATCAGTAAAACGCTGTCAAATATCGCTGTCATATTTGATACTTTTTCCCTTATCGCCATCGGAAAACGCTAAGATGTATGCAAGGCTGAATAAAACATCTTCCTTATAAGTTTTGTATAGTTTTAATTAATAAGTCATATTAAAAACACTATCAGAAATCTGTTAACATACCTACAGAAAGAACACCGAGTTTTGTTATGCTATAGATCCAGTGTGTACTGTAATGGTTGTAATTAAATAAATTACAGTTTTATTTTAAACTCACTAAAAAAACTAATTTGCAATATCTAAACTCCAAGTAAATCGTTCCATTATTGTTTGTAGCATTTCCATTAGGGTTCGTGGTTGCCCGTTTAATTAATTTCAACAATGTCTTCATTTCAGTGAGAAACAGTTTACTTTATAAATAAATATTTTGATAGTCAGTCAACCGAAAAAACTGGTCTGTCAGTGATTAAACCACAGGTTCCGGTTAATGACTGGCCAGTTAATGTACACCCCGTTAAAACGAATATTTTTTAACTAACAAATTGTTTAGGCCCATGTACACTGTCAGCAGTTCAATAACTCAATTACATATACTTTTTTTATGCAGTGATGGATAATTGCTCTTAAGAAGATAACGCCTTTGATTTTATTGTAAAAAAACATTTTTTGGCACTGCGGCGCTTTCTCTGCTCGCTCGCCTTGTGCGTAATTTTTATGTCCTAACATAACCTAACCAATCCAATCCAGTCCTAGTCGGATCCGACTTGGGTCTCAAAGACATGTGTAAATATCCATTGCCAGAACAAAAAAGCAAAAATCAATGATTGAATTGCAGTACTATCAGTGTACTATCAGCAAAAGTTCTGCCTTACCACCTTAATAATAAAATAATTACAATATCCCGTTGTAATTTGTTTGTGGCCAGATTTTAACCAGTCTTAGGAAGTGTAAATGTCATAAAACAGATGGCTTCAAAGATGTTTATGGTCCCATTGGTCCTTCCATTGGTCAAAATAATAGAACAAAGAAATAGGTGAAGTCAGCTAGCTGAAACGCTTGCAAACAAATCTGTTTCAAATGTGGTAAGGCGGAAATTTAATCTTTTTGCTAATAGTACATGAGGCTTAACTGGCATCGTAATAACGTGGTGTACAATACCGTGATGTACAATTATTGCCTCCTAAACCACAAAGCAGAAAAAGAAAAGTTGAGACGCATCTTGTAGTTAAACTGGGTCATTATTTAAAAAAGGTCCGACATTAATCGTAAACTCTACAAAGAGAATTGAATGTCTTTTTGGTATGTGTTTCCAACTGTTTCCAATTTGTTATAAAAAAAATGTTGTGTTTTGTTTGTGACAGTAAAGAGAGTTCAGAGCAAAACCATTTCGTAAGTTATTTGCTGATCAAAACAATCCGGTTCTCTTAAGCCTTGCGCACATCTAAGCGTTCTGCGATGGCGACCAG
This sequence comes from Thera britannica, assembly GCA_939531255.2. Taxonomy (NCBI): domain Eukaryota; kingdom Metazoa; phylum Arthropoda; class Insecta; order Lepidoptera; family Geometridae; genus Thera; species Thera britannica. The sequence goes on along the minus strand of OW618040.2, from coordinate 7,235,490 downwards.
TGAAACGCTGTTAAATATGACAGTGATATTTGACAGCGTTTCACTGATCGCCATCGCCATCACTTAGATGTGCGCATGCCTTTAGATGAAAGCTAATCGTGGCTCCAAATCTTCCACTCTCTTTTCGTATCCGTATTCAATACGGTAACACTATTTTTATTTAATAGTATATTTCATTACAAGTGCGGGAAGGCTGTCATTGCAAAGAGTACCGACAAATGTCTACCCGAGCCGAAGGCGAGGGTTGACAGTCGGAACAAGTTGCAATGACGGTTCCGCACGTGTACTGAACGACTATTTTTAATACAGTTGCGAAAAAATTAAGCAATTTAATAAAATAATAAAAATACCATTTGCTTTTTTCTCTTCTCTCCACGCAATAAGTTCGTCGTATGTATGCATGTAGCGACTTTTTGACTTTTCCAGTAAAATGTTCTCCGAAGCATTTTGTGCAATTATACTGAGTTCCGGTGGTGTTAATTCAAAAAAACTAGGGTCGAAATTACTCATTTTGTGCAACAAACAAATAAACTCGCAAAGAAAATTTCTGAAAAATGGCGCCAAGCGCCAACCGTAAAATATAAGCAGAGATTTTTTTTTCTTCACCCATTCTGGAAGGCAAAGGGAACTATACCCATACAGCCAAGTCTTCAGTAGATTTTTTTTGATATGAATTGAAAATGAAATTTAATGAGATGAAATGAAATGAAACCTAACATAACTCATTCAATCAAATCATTAAATCTGTTAATGAAACAAATTAGTAGCTTCTTTTTAGAAATAATACGTATTTTGCATGAATCATAAGAACTTCGATGAATTTTTTTAGTAAAAACTTCATGGTTGGTTTTTTCTTTTTAGACATTATTTTGACAGTTGGGAAAGAAAAAGCACTAGTGCGGGAATGGTAAAAAAAAAGCACGCGTGTGTAATAGCCTACATCCCGAACGCTATACGTCCCTGCAATACGCCACTTTTTGAGCAACTGTATTAAAAAAGGTATTAAAGGTTTCAATGTATTATTGTTTTTTTTTATTACTAAGCATGTTTAAATATTTTACGCTATTGGTTTATTGTTTTGTAAAACAATCCAAAACAAAATATCTTATAATATAATTTAAATTCGTGTATAATATAAGTAATTGTCCTACAATTTAAAATTATATAATTAGTTATGGGGAGGCCTTTGCCCAGCAGTGGAATTAAAAAGGGTAGGAAAAAAAGTGCTATAATAACAGTTATAACGGTCAGTCGAGCTGTTTTTTTGTGATTTTTGATGCGTTATCATGATTAAAATCTGATATTTGATGCCCTCTACGACAGTGCTACGACGTAGCAAGTTTTGACGTAGCAACCGTACAATTAGAGCCGAGTGAGCCCTTGTAATAATTATAAAACATAGACGTCATTAGAACAATTACGTTATTGGCTAATGCGAACTCGTAACCATCTTTCATGTTATCAATTTTAAAAGTACCTAAATACACAGGGCGTAAAGAAATTCTCTCGAGAACATTAGCGGGACTTTCAAGACATGTTATTCAGTTCGTATAATTCGAAAAAGAGTAGTATTGCTTGCGGTTTTCTGCAAATTTTTCTGCATGGTCTTCTTTGTTTGTCTCGGAGAAACTCGCTATCATTCAATATTTCTTTACCTTTATTTTGGACCACTTACGATGTGAGTTTTCAAAAATCCTTCCAAGTGTAAAGTTTCTAAATGCAGCTGCATTCAATCATACACAAGTGCATATAATTTTCATTATTTTGCAAAACTTAGAGAGAGCTCCGTAAAATATTAATAAGTTCTTCTTGTATTAATTTTGCCCTTTGTAAATACTTGTTTTAATTTTGAGCTAAGTGAGTGCGCGTTGTGAAAGTAAAAGGAAAGGAGGAAACCAGTGCTAGACAAACAAAGCTAAAAAAATAAAACTGAACAAATAATTAGACAAAGTTAACCTACAACTTAGTGTCCTCAATACTTAAAAACCTGTGATATATATTTCCGAGGTCGTCTTCAAGCCTTTCTAGTTCAGAAAATTCATGATATACAACCTAATCTTCAATTTTCAGCAGTCTTCCATCTCTTATTCCCTACAGCAAACACTAACTTGTTACCGTCACGAGTTATGCAAACAAACAGAGTTACGAGATCAACTCAATTTGTCCTATATTTGCCGCCAAGCCTCAGGTATTTGACTCATGATTGTATCAAGAATGTTTTATAGCTAGTTTGTTGCTATTTCAAACGCTATAATCTATACTAATATTATTAAGAGGAAAGATATTTATGTGTTTTTGTGCGTATGTTGTAATGAATAAACTATAAAACTACTGTGCCGATTTCAAAAATTATTTCACCATTGTGCATTGGAAAGCTACATTCACCTTGAGTAACATAGGCTATATTTATGTGTTTAAAAAATAAATGTCTACCCGTGCGAAGCCGGGACAGGCCGCTAGGGATTATTAATACAACACAACACTATGATCTAGAATTTATGAAACATAGTTCAGTATTCAGTAAGTATATTATCGTCTTATTATGGATCTTAGAACTAGTTTTGAATCAATACATAATTTACCCTGTAAGGATGTTGCAATATAGTAGAAGCGGACCGATACAATGTAATCATGCAGATTGTAAACAGATTAATATACGATGATAGAAAAAGGCATTTATAATTTACGTTATTCTTTTTTTTTGTCGTTAAAGAACTCGTCGAGTATGCAGTACGTTTTTTGTAAAAGCATCATCACTTTAAGGTTCATGAATTACGTAATTGAGTAAAAGTAATTTGAGGAGCCATAATAAATTTGGTATGTAACGGGATTCAAACCTCTGAAATTAGAAGCCTAGTCTGAAGTAACAGTTAGAAGGGGTATTATGAGGGAAATAGATGCATATATAAAAAGCATCTAGAATACTTTAAGGTACGTGAACGTAGCATTGAAAAGTAATAAACAGAAATGACCAGCATAATGCTAAAGCGTTAAGGAAATATTGGCAAATATCCAATACAACTCAACCTTAAGCTACGAGCCTCTGAATAATGTAACGTCGTATAGTCAGCGACAGTAAGTATATTTACAATTTTTTTTTATTCAATAAAACTGTACGAGATATTTATGTATAATGATGTATATTTTTTTTAGCCTAGACCTACTCTAATAATATTACAATCTACCCAAAATTTAGGCTAATAAGTAATTTGTAATTGACCCAGATTTCTTAAGTAAACTACTACTATGCATAGATGATGACCACATAGTTCCAGGCAAGGCAAGAAAAATAATTTGCTTGACGCACGGAGAACGCCAGGAGGAGCTATACGACCTTGAAATACTTTAGGAAAGGTAACTTTCCATTAACAATAAATAATTTATTCATGTCCAGTTTTCCTGAATTTCATAAAAAATTTGCAGGCAGCTACTGTTCAAGGTGGATAATTAAGTAAAGTTTAAAACTTTGATGAACAGAGGGCGGGCTGGAGAAGTTATCTGAACTTTGCAAAAATATTTTTTTATTTAATTTAATCGCTGACAGTACAATCGCACATTTTTATTCTTTGGCCGAACCGAAGTGACCTCGAATATGAAGGCGATCGTAATGCTTATGATGCTGGAATTCCAAACGGTGTCCATGTTTTTAGGCGTGTTCCTTATTTATTCATATTGGTCACTGAGCAGGTATATAATTAGCATAAACCAACTAAAAACTTTTGAAATTGGATGTATTCCAATTGCATATTGCTGTGTACAAAAATATTTGTGCAATTTATGTACACAATAACTTTTTTATCAGTTTAATGAGCTGCCGAAATACACGCCAGAAATGCAGAGAGGAAACGATATGTTTGTAAACACAGTGGTAGTCGCTGCTGCATCTGTATTGACTTACTTTAGGCATAGATTATGGCGAAAAAAGCAATTGAATAACCATCGGACGGTCATCAGACATTGACTGACCTCTAAAACTTTGCCAGTTCCACATATCCCTACTAATCTATCCCTACTGGAAGGAAAGAACGGATTTTATTCCACCTATTACATACTACGAGGGGGGAAACGTGGATGTTATACTTCCATGCATTTCTAATATGATAAAGTACCTCCATCAGATCGGGGCAACAGGGGTACTCAACATTTTTCTAAACTTTCTTTAAACCCGTCTTAAAATATTAACTTAGGTTGACAGCTACAAAACAGAAGATTATTGTGACAAAGTTAAAGATGTAGCAAACCATTAATCACATTTTGATAACAAAAAGCTCTTGGCATATTTAATCTTTTTGCTAAAAAGTGCTTACGCTAAGCCCTTTTTATTCTACTTTCGCTGGCTTATTAACCTCGAAAATTCTTTATTATCTTTTAGATTTCATAAAAAAGCGAGCTTCTATTTTCTCTTATAAATCCCAAACAACAAACGACAATCTGACAAATGAATTACTTATTATGTTCGTGCTCACGTCAAGTATAATCATGGAATAAAAAGATGTGAATAATAAATGATTTAAGTAGATAATGTGTTCGTTTAAGACACTGAATATGGTGAAAACACTTTTCGCTGGCACACTTTGGCCTTTTGAAAGAATAAAAAAATAGTGTTTTTATTCTTTCAAAAGGCCAAAGTATGCTTAGCTATCGAAAATCGAGAGCAACTATCTTTGTTTTTTTATTTTGATCCTACCTCTTTTTCATTCTTAAAAGTTTGCTTAAGTACGAACACCAGTTAGGCAAAAGCTTAGTGCAATATGAAAAATCTCCTCTTTAAGTATCTTTTAAACGATCTAAAAGAGTTTGAAAGGTTATTTGATCATTTAAAAAAATGCACCATATTTGTTCGTATTTTGATCTCCTATTGCGCAATAGCTGTCGTAAAATAAAATAAACGGAGCGTACATTTCACGTAGAGTCTCGAAAAATAAAAACAGAGGAATGAAATTGGTGTAAGACTTCATTATTATGAAAGGTGTCATCAACAGACGCTTCCGTGGGAGCCTGAGAGACACCGCGATACTACGTCTTAAGGCGGAAACACTCCGATAATAAATAAGTTTTGCTTTAATATGGACCAACATTTTGTCATTTTTAAGTACCTACATTATGAATACCTACTAAGGCAGCAGGAAAACCAAATACCAAATATTTGGTACTACCTACTACCTACATGTTACTACACTACTACATGTTTTAATGCCTTGCACACATTTATGCTTCGCGCACATCAAAGCGATCTGCAATGGCGATCAGTGAAACGCAGTCATATATTGCTGTCATATTTGATAGCGTTTCACTGATCGCCATCGCAGAACGCTTAAATATACGCAATCTGCGATGGCGATTAGTTTCAGCATATAGGGGTTTGCTTACATTGGCAGAAACTGCCGGGAACTTTGACAGCGATACACTGATCTCAATCGATGTGAATGAATTCACTATCTTGCTAAACTACATAATTATAGAAAAGTATTTCCATCGAAAAACAAATTTTGATTTTCTTTTCGTTATACGCTTAATTAATGAAGACGTATTTTTGCAACTTAATTCGAAAAGGTGCGAGTAGCACCGTTTCTATTTCATCATCATCATCATCATCAGACTGAAGAAGTCCACTGCTGGACATAGGCCTACCCTACACATTTCCAGGAAGAACGATTCTGAGCCTTTTCCATCCACCAACTTCCTGCGATCTTAACAATGTCGCCAGTCCATCTGGTGGGTGGGCGCCCTACTTTTCGTCTTCCGGTTCGTGGTCGTCATTCGAGAAACTTTATTCCCCAACGGTTCCGTTTCGATTTAGGTTGCTAAAATACGGTAATGAAATACCTACCTTGTTCACATGGTCTCTTAAAATATTTGAGTAGACCATTGCCATAGCTTCGAGTGCCATAAACGTCATGCATCCAATCACCCAAGGCACCAAAAACGCCACGCTTTCCTGAAACAAGGCACATAACTGTTTATTTGACTTTTTTTCTGACAGTAGAGACAGGAGAACAGTAGAGTGTACGCAGAATTCACCTACAAAAAGACGGCATTGGCGGTAATTTTTCATCTGAATACTTCAATCATCGTTATTTTATGCAATGAGCTATATCTCTCATTGTTTAATATGCGAGCCACATCTGCGGGTAAGGTATGAGAAAATTGAGAGATCTAAGGAATTTCTGACACTTCTGTAGGTAAGATGCCAGTATATCAATGTGGCGGCAGAGGCACATTTATTCCCTTCTTTATGACTTTAAAAGCTTTTAGATACGAATTTTAGAGGCTCATAAAATAAGCTTAACTTGAGTGGGGTGTAATGAAATGAGCTTAGGGTCGTGACTCTTATTTGTAAAGCTCATAATTGTTTGTTTTAATTCGTGACTGGAATGTAGGTAGTATTCCTTGTAAAAGTTCATTTTGGTATCAGTGTTTTGACTTTATTACTAGAGTAGGTTACAGTGCACACTTTTGTAACTTTCAGGGTTATATCGACTAACAGGCAAGTCCAAGTCAAAGATGTATGTATGTATTCAGTAGTATTACAAAGATCACTTTGAGACGTCTTAAAGCTAAGTAAGTCTAGGTGCCAGTTCCACGCGACCAAGCCTAGAAGAACAGGCAACAAACTACGGCTTGCTTCCTACCGTTTTTGGCCATCACAATGATAATTTCACATCACAATACACGCAAGATAAATTAAGTTCCTTACCTTATAAATTCCATAGAACAAGAATATGCTTAGTATAATCATGAACATCTGCGTTCCAATAATAGCGAAATACGCTATCTGTACACCTGTAACAAAGGAAAAAGTTTCAATTGATCGTTTACGCACTTACTGGTAGAATTGAGCAATATTTCAGCCAGCAAATAGGCATCTGTTTGCTGAAAGACAAAGTATCGTCAGTCGGGTAGATTCGGAGGGCTTACCCTTTATTTTTATGACATAATTGTAAATACGAATTTCTATAGCAGCGGTTGCGTGGGCACAACCAAAGAGCTACTAATTTGAACCAATTTTAGGCTACTTTAATGATGAACAAAAATTTAAGGATTTTGTCATCATCTTCAATCTTTTTACAGAGTCTATAGAATTAAATAGAAGCTAATAGAGACGTAAGAACACTCAGTCTATTTTATGATGGCGGAGAGGAAAAAGTTTCAGGTCAAAGTGTTTTCACTCTATTATATTCACACACTCACAGTTACTTAAAAATGACTTGCTAGAATATTTATGAAAAAAAAAACATTGTTAGGAAGTAAAAGTAATATTTCGAGTTATATTCTCTAATGGCCTAAGTACCTATTGCGGGCAAACATGATGAATAGGTTCCTATAATTACTGAACACAACTATTATTCAAGTTCAAGTAAGCCTTATTTATTGGAAGAAAATAGAATATTATTTTGCAAGCAAACTCTTTTTCTGATGGTAACTTTTGACAAAACATAAATAATAAATAAATAAATAATGCGGACAATTCACACAATACTATCTAGCCCCGAACTAAGCAGAGCTTGTATTATGGGAACCTGATATTATAGATAGCTGATATCATAATACTTTTTTTATGTAAATACATACACAGAATACAATATAAGTATAACACTCAGAGACCAAACATCTATGTTTACCACACAAATATTTGTTCTCAGTGGGGATTGAACACATGGTCTACGGCGCAAAAGGCAGAGCTTATCCAGCTGAGCTGAGAGACCAGTCGAATAATGTAAGAAAGTTGTAGTTTTCCATGTGAATACTGTATTCGGACTTCTTTTTTAAATCAATAAAATCAAAATTATATAAAACCAGCAAATCTGCAAGCAATTTAGTTGCTTATGTTATTTATTATTGCTCAAATAACCACATATTGAGCCAGCCAGGCTTAAATCAAGATTGCGTGCGATAAAATGTTGGACTTGGGTACCCAGACGTATTCGATAAAAAAACAAGCATCTAAATATATAAAACTCTTACGTTACTGGCTGACTTACCGACTTACTGACTGACTGACTGACAATCAACGCACAGCCTAAACTGTAAGTCTTAGAAGCGTAAAACTTGGAGGGTATGTACATATTGTACATGCTCAAAACTATGGTAACCAGCAGTTGGTCATGTCAAATTAAAAAAACTAATTCGATTATACACCAACACGCATACGAACCCCAAATTAGCCACTAATATAACATAAAATACAAAATACCTATAACAACAGAAAAAAACTTCAGCTACCGCAGCATCTGTCACCAGATTTGAATACAAACAAAGGTTTACATAAAGCCCATGATAACCACTAAAACAAAATCGTGGAAATCACCAATAATACCGAAACTAAGCACGACTGAAAAAAATCAGCTGCAACATCAGTCGCCTTCACATTCAAACAAACTCTAAAGTACATGCTCAAAACTATGGTAACAAGTAGTTGGTCATGTCAAACTAAAACATTAGAATAGATTATACACCAACGCATACGATAACCCAAATTAACCGCTAATACAAAATCACGAACAATAGCTTTACAAAATACGCAAAAAAACAGTAAAAATAATACGGCTACCGCAGCACCTGTCACCAGGTTTGAATACACACAAAGGTTTACAAAAAATCCCATGATAACCACTAGGCCAAAATCGCGGGAAGCATCTATAATGCCAAAACTAAACAGCTGAAAAAATCTCTCTACTAAATGCAAACTCAAAACTAAGGTAACCAGCAGTTGGTCATGTAAAACCGACGCATACAAAAACCCAACTTAGCCACTAAGACAAAATCACGAAAATAGCTTTAAAAAAATACGCAAAAAAACAGTATAAACAAACCAAGAGTTGTCCGCCTTCCACCATAAAATAGTTTCTTTTAAACGAACTCAAACTATAACTTTATACTAACCACGCGGACGACGTCGCGATCGAAGGGTAACAGCTAGTTATAATATAAACGTGTATTGTACTACCACATGATGTACCAAGTGGAGCGAGAAATTAATTAACATGGTTGTATGTACCTATTATAACAATGATTTACGTCGGTACATACATCTATTGTCTAAACTAACATAATCCAAGCGTCAGCAGTAACCACTAGACTAATAACAACACTTGATTAGCAATTTATCCAAGACTAGCGATCCGCCCCACATTTTTCCACCCGTGCGAAGCCGGTCAGGTGGGGCATATTATGCTGATTATTGTATAAAAAAAACTATTGGTAACTCTTCAGATCTATAGACTCCTAATACCGTTATTTTATCATTTTTGCGATTTTTGCACCCATCGTCTATTAACAAAGCATTGCTTCGTAGGTCACGCGCGCACGTGTCAGTAATTTCAGCGGCACCTAAACCCTTCCAACCGAAACACAGCTATGCTGCTTCTGGGCAGAAATAGGCATGGTGGTAGTACTACCTATTATTAATCAATAAAAAATTAGGTGGGGGTACCTCTACTAAAAGTTTATAGGCAATACAGAATTCATGGTTAGCGCGGTCAACACCATTTCCAATTTTATTGGTAAACAAACCACTTAGTATGCAATTAGCTAGCTAGACTAGTTTTTTTTTTACATTTTCTAAACGGTACGTGTCGTTTGCGAATATCTGCTGTTGAGTATGCATGTATTCGGTATAATATGACAAATGGATCAATCAAATATTTGACAGTTGTTGAACTCCAATTTTTGCTTGCTTTGAGAGATAAAACAGCCCTTTGAAGAACATGCTAGAATGTCTTAATTCTACGGACAATTCTCTTTGTCCACATAGCTAAAGCAAAGAGTGTTGTATCTCAAACAAACCACAGAGCCTGCCAAACAGAAATAGTTAATAAGATGTGGGTCGCAAACCGCAACTTACACAAACTGTGACAGCTCGTAAACCCTTTAACAAAAATAGCCAAAACAATTTTGGTTTCTGCAAATCTAATACAAACTTACGAACCTGCAAATTGGCTACTGCTTTGAAGCGGGTGTGAATAAACATAGGTACTGCATCTTGAAGAAGGGTTAGGTTTGGTGACGTCCCCGTTGGTACTCAGCTAGTGATGATGATAACAATTTTAAGGGTTGGTCCGATTTGATGACCCAATTGCCTACTATCCCTAACTACCCTACTTATGAGCCAGTGTCGCCCTCTTGGTTTTTAGCATGGTAAAAACCAAGACACTTCCCAAGGAAGTGTAATCATTATATTTATTAATATAATTCAATCAAACACCAAAATTAATAAAAATACTTTACAGATAATACTCATAACCCTAACACAATAAAGACGTAAGCGGTTTCAAAACAAGAATAATCTGCATTAAAACAAAGCTTGGAATAGCTATCGCCATCGCCTTAGTAATACGAATTCTTTTCTCATCACGTAATCTGTGTTATGCGTGAGTGATCTTCTTAATGAATACCTACTCTGTAATATGGATCGCTTAGGCTAGACGCTAACGAAATGAAGGGTCATTGTGGACAATGATTATTTATTAGTAAATGCGTAGATGCTTATTTTCCGCTTAAATTCCACGGAAAGCGAAGTGGAACAAGCAATGAAACGAAAATAACAAATGGTGGCGACGTTTGAACCCTTTTTCAGTGGAAGCACAATAACTATGGAATGTAGTAGTTACGTGCAAAGAGAGTCATTAATATTCTGCTGAGGTATTTCATCAAGTCATAGTAATAATTAAAAAGCTTATGGTTTACATAAAAGCTTATGGTTTACAAAGCACAAGTCCGACCGCACGTGGAGTACTGCTCTCATCTCTGGGCTGGGGCGCCCCAATGTCAGCTCCTTCCTCTTGACCGAATCCAACGTCGGGCAGCTCGTATTGTCGACGATTCCAAGCTCACAGATGACATAGAGCCCTTAGGTCTGCGGAGAGACGTTGGTTCTCTGTGTGTGCTCTATCGTCTCTACAATGGGGAGTGTTCTGAGGAACTGTTTAGTTTGGTGCCCGCGGCTGATTTCTGTCATCGTACCACACGCCGCAGAACCAGATTCCATCCTCACCACCTGGATGGCTGGTTTTCCACAACTGCTCGTTTTTCGCGTTCCTTCTTGCCGCGCACGAGTAAGTTGTGGAATGAACTACCCTCTGCGGTTTTCCCTCAGAGCTACGACATGGGGTCCTTCAAAAGGCGGGTATATCTGTATTTAAAAGGCCGGCAGCGCATCGGCACCACCTCTGGTGTTGCAGGTGTATATGGGCGACGGTGACTGCTTTCCATCAGGTGGTTCGTCTGCTCGTCTGCCAGCTATGGCATAAAAAAAAAAAAAAAAAAAATTGTGTTTTTGGACTAACACCGCACCGTAGCGACCGATTTATAACGAACGATTTCATTGCTGCAATAAAATAAATTGAATAGGTATCATTCTGAAAAATAAATGTCTCGCTGACAGTTTTATTGGATTCGCTTCATTCCGTTTAATTAATTGTATAGGGCCAATTAAAGCACACGGAAAAAAAAATATGTTTTAAACCAAGAATATTTCCCTTGGTCAAGACATTGCGTGATTCATATATGGGGAAAACAATATATTCTTAAAATTAGTAAATATTTGTCTTGTTATTAATTCTCCTTCCAAGTATATATATTCACAAATTAAGACAATATATGTTCTTGCAATAGAAAAGCAACGTTGTCTTTGCATAAGCAAATACATTTTTTTAAGTTAAGAATCCTAAATTCTCATATTTAATACCATTATGTCTTAAATATAGCATGTAATCATCGAATTTATTCTTGGTATTTATGAGGATATCTCATATCCTCCTTCATCTAGAATATATTTATTGGTCAAGAAATGATATTGTTTCTGATCAAGAATATATCTATTGGTCAAGAATTTCCCTGATTCATATATGGGGAAAACAATAAATGCTTGTATTGAAACAGAACTATTTTCAATACGAGTAAATAAATGTTTAAGTCAAGATATTTGTCTTCCTTCGAGTATTTGCATACTTGTGATTAAATAATAATTTTAAGTATAATGCTTTTCTCAGTTGAACACTTTGTCCAATGGATCCCGGAGTTTTCTTACAAGAAAATAAGTTCTCCGTATGAAAAATAAATGATTTGTAAGAAGAATGGTATTTACTTATCTGTGTGCTACTGCATATTTCAGTGAAGCAGTTTAAATTCTTGCATCAATTAATTCTATTTTCACACTGAGAATAATTTATCTTTAATGAAGAATGCCAACAATCTTAGTAACAGTTGCTGCTCTTCAGTTAAGAAGTTTTAGCTATTAGTTCAATAACATAAGTTATTCTCCGGAGATCAGGTTGTCTTAAATATAAAGTCTTAATGTTCTTAGTTCGATGATCATGCATTTTTAGTGAAGAAGTTTTATTTCTTAGTTTAATAATATTAAAACATTTATACGGAGATCAGATTGTTTCGCAAGAATAATATGAATGTTTTTGGATCAATACTTATACTCATTTCAGTAAAGAAGTTTAGTTCTTAATTCAACAACAATAAGCAATTGATACGGAGATCCGATTGTCTCCAACCAATAATGTTAATATTGTTGATTTAAGAACGTGTACCTACTTAACTGAAGAAGTTTTAGCTCTTGATGTAATTCACTGTATGTTTCATTCGGAGATCAGACTTCTTTTGGCTCAATTATAATGTGTTTCACTGAAAGAAATCCCAGTTCTTGGTTCAATGTATGAATGTTTTATACGAAGATCAGATGGTCTTCAACGAATAGTGTCATTATTATTGATTTTAAATCGTTGAACTTCAGTTAAGAAATTTTAGTTCTTGATCTAACTCATTGCATGTTTCATTAGGAGATCAGATATCTCTTGGCCTAATAATTATGTATTTCACTAAAAGATATCTAAGTTCTTAGCTCAAAGCATAAAATGTTTCATACGAAGATCAGTTTGTTTCCAACTAATAATATCATTATTATCGATTTGAAACCCTCGTTCTTCAGTAAAGAAGTCTCAGTTCTTAATCTAATTCATTTCATGTTTCATACAGAGATCAGAAATCTCTTGGCTCAATAATAGTGTATTTCACTGTAAGAAATCTCACTTCTTGGTCCAACGCATGTCATGTTTCATACGAAGATCAGATTGTCTCCAACGAATAATGTCATTATTATTGATTTTAAAACCGTGTTCTTCAGTAAAGAAGTTTTAGTTCTTGATCTAATTCATTTCATGTTTCATTCAGAGATCCGGAATCTCTTGGTTCAATAATAAATTATTTTACTATAAGAATTTTCAGTTCTTGAAACTTCTTCACTAAAATAACATTATTATTGAGTAGGTACCCATTTGAAACATGAAATGAATAAGAAAAGCACTAAAACTCACTTACAGAATAACGAGCCTGCTGAACCTTCACATCTTCCAATCTGATCTCCGTGTGCCATTTCATGCCTGAAAATAGATATAAATAAGTTGGAAATACTCAAGGTAATAAAATAATAAAATAGATTTTTAATTATATGAAATATTTATTAAAAAATAAACATCTTAAAACAACAGTTAGATATTGGTCATTATTTTTAAATATTTGTTAGGTATTCATTATAATTAGGTATTACCTAATAATGTTATGAAAGCTCAAGTCATTATAAATCATGAAGGTGCTAATCAGTGCCTCTCACTCGCAGACTAATTTTTACATTGGCTACCTAGCTTCACTCGTGAGAAGTATAGATAAGCGCCGCAATTTAAGATTTGTTCCTTTATTGTACTTATGCCATCAGATTCTTAAAACTAGTAATATAACATATTTGTCTAATACAATAATTATCATTTTAAATACAATACTTCTCGATCTTATCATATCGCTTAATCTTAATATCTCAATCTTGAGGCGCTGATAACCGCCTACTATTCATAATGTAATACAAAATATTTAATTTTGTTCAATCCCATCATTATCATCTGAAATTTAATACTGAATATCCCAATCTTAATCATAATCGTTACCTAATTTTAATCATAATAGAACATAATAGTTATTTGACAAACATCGAGTTCTCGTTCGCACATTCACTAAAGAAAAAAAAAATATTGCTGATCTTATTTATGAAAAATCGCAAACAACAATTTTGTGTCACACTAATCACAATGCAAACCAGTTTCCCAAAAAAATATATTTATCCAAAAAAGATATCACGCTACTGGTATAATATCTTGCAAACTTATTTAAAGGAAAACTTGTTTGGAATAAAATATTTTTTTTTGCTCAACTGGTTACGTTTATACGATACGGTAAGCAACCATATCGTTGCTTGCGATTTTTTGTAAATTCAGTGATTTGTATCTTTTCAAATGTGCAAACGAGAAGGTCATCCATGGTAATTATTATATTATGATTACATAGAGCTCACTCAGAAAGTATGTTTTACTTTATTATAACCCGCCCCAATCTTTATTAGCGTGGGGTTTATACCACCAGATTAATCTAGTCCTTAATTAAATGCCCACTTCTGAATATTATTTACACATAGTAAGCTTAACTATAACCCACATCAATAAAAAAAACGAATCTTAAACGCCAGCGTAAAAAATTGTCTCTCACTTAGACACTATTGCTGAAACTAGTTCCTTTTCACTAGTAGTTTTGAGAAGTATAGATAAACGCTGCCATTTAAGATTCGTAGCTTTATTGATGCGGGTTATGCCATCAGATTCTTATACAAATATTGGTTAAATCTTAAAACTGTAACAGATAATCTCGTTCATATCTACACAAGACACAATACGGCCGCCGGATCTTGGCAGGTCTAAAGTAAGCCGTTTGGCGAATCTTCAGTCAGTCATTGGCCAATTTCAAACAAACGGCTCACTTCTGACCCGCCATGATCCACCGGCCGTATTGTTACTAATCAATATCTAATAACAAATCAACTTCTCAAATCAACATACTGATTTATACCTATTTTATGAATTATATTTGGTGTTGTGCTATAGCAATCGTGTAAGGAAATAATTTCAAAACTACTTGAACAATTGACCAAATATGCCATGTAATGAGGAGAATAATTAATTGTTTTAAGAACTTTACACTTAAAGTAAATTTTACTTTTATCAGATTCGTTTAATAGCACTTGCTCAATCTTCAAAAATAATGGTAGATCTTGCTCATACCTATACAAGATAACATTTTTATCACAATATGTTACACCATTAATCTCTATAAAACAAACACAATTATAAACATCATCATCAATTTCAGTAATATTATTTAGTTTGAGTATTTTTCCGTGTACATAGCGATCAGCAAGTCCAGTGCTAACAAGAAATTTATGACTATTCGTCAATTGATGTCTTGTAGCAAGTGTTAGTGGCAAGTTTTTACGGCTAGCTATTGATTGTGCAATTTTTTTCAACTCTTTGTGCTTGGCCTCAAATTTAAAGGCACTTATCAATATTGGTGGACCAACTTTTTGTATTATCCTTGGGTAATGTAGTAGAAAATGATGTTTCGGTTTTAATGTGCAGTTGAATAATTGAATTAAATTTTCCATGTAAGCTTCGATTGAAGTTCTCAAGTAGTCAATCAAGTGTAAAGTGAAAATCTGAGATGTTAATATTTCTGTTATTTCTAACAGAGTTAAATATTGTTTCCATACTGGATCATGCTCCGCAATTAAGTCACCAATTATGTACCTAAAATTACGTACCAGACACAACATCTCAGAAGCCGAAGACATTATTTTGCCATTTAATAAGTTTTGTTTTGTGACAGGCGGAGGACAATTTTTTTCAGACTTTAAATAAGTATAGTATTTTATTCTTGAATTTAAGTTGTCCAAATTTAAAATATTTCTGTCAATAAAATATTTGATTATTAAGCACATGTCGTAACGGTGTACGCCCTCACACAAGTCGTGCATAACATCGCACGTGAAATTGTTGTAAGCGTGAAAATAATTTAAATCATGCCATATGCATTTTTCCTTAACGCCAATTTTGTTAGTATAATGTGCATTATATTCTTCCTCTTTGCGAATGCATTCAGATCGTTCCTTAGTATCAGATTTTGTTTGCTCTTTTTGTACTGTGCAAAATCTGCAAAAATTATTGGAAGAAAAACTCTCGTGAAAACCTAAAATTGAATGAAGCCCTAGATTGTCTCCTGAAATATTGGCTATACAAAAAGTAACAGCTATACTAGATTTCTTAGATTTGACGTTTATCCCTTCCTCCTGTAAAAACTTTAATTCTTTGAGTAACGGTCTGAAAACAGGTTCATTACCAAAAGTGTTTCTATCTTGTGTATAAAACAAAAGAACTGGTAAGACATTATCTAAACGGCTGCAGAACTGTGGAGGTATTGTAGATATGGTTACATATACAGCTCCTATTTTCTGATTTCCAGCGTGACTGCCTAGTGGATTGCCAGATTCAAAATCATCATAATACACTGTCAAAGGTAAAATGGTTTCATGATTACATTTTTGTATTGTATCCTGCCAAGATGTGCCATTTATTATGTTTCTTAGTACACCTGTCTCTTCACTTACTTTGTTCTGGTAGTTAATTATCGTTTCTAATGTATTTGCTGTTTCAAGGAATTCCTTAAGAGTTTCACGCAAAGGTATAAAATAGGAAAATCTATTTTTGATTACCATTTCGACAGTGTTATTCCTACGATTGTTATCTTCAGAAACACCAATGGTTTTTTTAATAGGTTGAACATACGATCTTAAATGTTTGAAATGTTCCATTCTTTTATAATCGGTATTGATTTTATTATACGAATCTTGAAGTATTGATAACATCAGCAAACTATCATTATTCAAATCATTCTTTGAAATTATTAGGGATTGCCTAATAATGTTAAACGGCTCCGATATAAACAGCTCAGACACGATTTCAATTATATTTTGTATGACACTTCTTGGCAAATTGGACATGTTATATAATTTTGCAATAAATGTAAGCAACGCATTATCGACTTCTTTTTGATAATCAGATAAATTTGAGGTTTGATACCCAGTATTATTATTCAATTTAGGGCTTTCATTCAAAGGTGTTAATTCAGACGTTGAACCGGAACTACATTTTGCTTTGCCACTAACATCAAATACATTGGCATCTGAGATGAGATTGCTACTTGAGGTTTCGTGATAATGAATTAAATGCTTCTTTAAATCACTTTTAGAGTGATATAACCTGGCACAATTTTCTTCAGGACATTTAAAATAGTTGACAATATTATGTGCGTAACGCAAATGCACAAAGTATTGCTGAAAATTTTGATATTCGTTGTGACATTCAAGGCACTTCATTGTGCAATGATAGTACAGTATATTTCAACAAGATTAACTATACATTTTGTTTACATATTAGCAAGCGACAACAAATCTGCGATGTATGGTACAATCTTGTCATACTTTGTTTCTATTTTATAGACACAGCGCTGAATCAGCACGTACAAATGCGCAGCAGCTGCTGGGTACGTGGCGTGAAGCGCGTGGTATGATTTGAACAGTGTGTCAAAAGCTTTCATTGGCGAGGTAAACTTGTACATAACCTTGTCAATTACTAAATAATAGTTTTCGTTACCATCATCACCAGCAGCACATTTAATTAGATACGGTTGAACACTTTGCTTGCTATGTAGAGCCTTTTCCTTTACTTCATCTATTTTCATTTGAATATCTCCAGGATTCTGCAAACAATAGCAAACATATAAAAATTGCAAAATTGATTAACATACCTACTAAGCACACGCGTTTAGTTCCAATATTATATATGGGCAAGCTTATGATCAAGTGAATATGTTTGTTCCCACTTATTTCCAAAAGGGCAAAATGGATTTGGATGAAATTTGATATAAATAATAATAAATAAATATTTAAGACAATCCACACAACACTATCTGGCCCTAAATTAAGCAGAACTTGTACTATGGGAACCAGATAGCTGATATACTACTTACATACATTTTTTTTGTAAATACATACATAGAATACAATATTACATAACACCCAGACAGAACAGACATCTGTGTTTACCACTCAAATACCTATTTGTTCTTGGAGGGGATCGAGTGCAGAAGGCAGAGCTACTACCAACTGAGCTGAGAGGTTACTCTTTATCCAGGAAAAAACCAAGACATACCCTAAAATAACGTAACCGAGAGTTATAGATATTGTTCCATTCAACGAAATAAAATAGTACCCCAATATATTTACCTCAACGTCAATTATGAAGTTCTCTACGCATTCTAATGTGGAAAATTTTCTACGCTTGTTCAGTCTTCCTCTCGGGGGAATCAAGTAGGACAACAGTTTTATTTGATCTGGCACTTTTAGATCTGAAATGTATAAAACAGATGATTTATTTTAAAGTACCATGCGAGCGGATGCTAGTGACATAAATAATATAAATAAGAATACTGATTCATATATGACTCATAGTCAGATTCAGGTGATAAAATATTCTCGGAGTTTCAACCATAAACCTAATCAATAAAAATAAATTGTGTTATAATAGTAATTATTACCATCATCAGGCTGCTCTTGAATACTTTCATATATAGTCATCAATGTGTCATCTTTCGATTCACCAAATTTGAGGCTGATTATTCTATTAATAAACCAATTCCAATTTCTGAAAAAGCATGTTGATCTTTCAGGATACAGTTTTTCAAAGTCCAGGTTTAACTAGAAACAACAATTTGATATTAACAAATCTGAAAACATTATAGTTTTAAAGAAGTATTTGGCATGCTGGTGTTGGACTAATCTAGTTAGACCCAACATAAATAAATAAATATTTGTAAACTGTCACAACACTATCTATCCCCAAAATATTCTGAGTAAATTTAGATTCAAAATGGTTAGTGAACAATCAAACATCGAATAGGCAATAATGAAAATGTAAACTAAAAATAAATAAACTTCAAAAAAGTAAGTTAAAAAAAGTAAGCAAAGTAAAAAAAGTTTGTTTGTTTATTTAAAAGTCATCTGTTTTTATTTTGTGGGGTTATTAACTGTCGACGATTTTTGTTTATTTATATTTCATGTACTAAAAATGTAAATCCATTAATGGCTGTATGTTAAAAATTTAAGTTTTTTCATTGTATTTTAAGAGCTGTGGATTTTGTTCTAAAATAAAATAAAACAAAGCTCGGATATTATACTTTTTCGTAAATGCATAACTACTATGATTTTATTTATTAACAAACCCCACAGCTTTATAAAATGTATCGTATAACTACAACTTAAAGCCAACAACGGTTTCAAACACTGTTACGAATATTAATTATGAAATAAAATCTTTTGAATGTGTAAAAAAAAATATTTACCAAACTTTCACTCCTTGGATCGTTTAAAATATTCCACTCATTAATGAACTCTGATATATTGCTGTTAGTACAACACTGCCTCAGTTCGAAAGTGTCCCTCCAACACTCGATGATTTGACACCATGGCTCACTATTGTTTTTCAAAAACAATACTTGGTCTGTGTGATTGTCTGTAAATTATGTATAACAATGTTATGTCAGCCAACAAATAACAATGTTATGTCAGGCACTACTACTTACCTTATAATTTATGCTCTACAAACAAAGTACCTACTTAGTACCTAACTACATACTACATAGAAGCATTTATTAAATATATAAAAAATTGCCTTGACAGCTTTAATTCCCAGGTTAGAATATCCTTTCATATTTCTCAATGTCAGTAAAGTACCGCCAAGCAGGTCTTAACAAAAACTTCAAATTACTTTTTTGAAAATATTGAATCTGTAAGTAGTTTAGCTTCCTGTGTTTTTTTAAATAATACTGATAATTATCTAATCTCACAAAATATTGAATCGATTTCACGGGTATGTTTATGATCGCTAAAGCTTAAATAATACTTATCTCACAAACTTTGTATAGTTCACTATTCAACTAATGCGAAAGAATCTACTCTACGGAGTACCTAAATCTACAAAGTTATATTATACCGGGTGAATTTTTGAAGTAGATTGGGGTAGTAGTATAGAGCCAAATTAGGTAATAGTGATTTGAAGTGACAAGCAAGTCTGTTGTCGAAAGTTGAATAAATGTATTTACTTTCTTTCTTATAAGACATCAATGCCGGCTGATACATTGGGCCAAGAGACAAAGACAGTAGACATTGCCGTAGAAAACTGTACTCTACGTCGCTGTCTCTTAGCACAACAGCCAGTATTAAGATTTTGCAAAAATTCACCACCTCAAGTGTACAAATAAGTAACTACTCTACTGTTTAAGTAGGTCAAGTAATCATTTAAAACCTTTCAACTCCTCATATTTTTTTGTTTTATTTGGAATGACATTCTCTTCTGATGTTGATTTTTTTCTCTTTTCCCCAGACTTATACAGGGTATTTCGAATTTTATCGACCAACTTGCCCTTAGCAAATGAAGGTTTACCAGATATGGATTGTCGTTTTTTAATTGGTGGGACAAAATATGTGCCGGTGTTTTCACATGGAAATAATGCTATTATTTTTGCGGTTAAAATGTTGTACTCTTCATATGTTATTTTACTGAAATAGGTAAAAATAATTAAAAGGGTTGTTGGACTTCGGAATCCTAAAAAGATCTCGCGGAAGAGACTCGCGCACAAAGGGTTCCTTACCATTATCTGTAAACAAACTACGTAACAAAAATTTTACCACTATTATTACTATTACTTTTAAGTTTTTTGTGCAATAAATAAGTTAGTAGAGTTAAATAAATAAATAAATAATGGGAATAAGAATCAACATACTCATTTACTCATAGGTACTTACTAATTTACAACACGTGTAAAGAGATGTCTAACAATGATATCAGTTAGTTGATTTCGGTGCTTGTTTGTCAAGGTACTATTTGTAGTGTAATAGTTTAATATGCTCTTGCCACATGGTGTTACTGTTAGAAGCGTTTTGAGGTCAAAATCAGGAAAATTTGGTCGGACATAAATTTCGCCTGTAAGGATATCTTGTAAGTCCTCCAGGTCCTCGTTGTCCGTGAATAGATTAAGAGCAGTAGTGCTGCTGTTTGTAACTGTATTCGTCTGAAAACATTTAAGTACCTAATTATTGTAAGTAAACCAGTTTTTTCCTGTAGATCGGCCTTGATGTTGAAAATCTTTTTATTTTAAAACTTAGGTACAGTAAAAAAAAACAAGAAAAATCAATGGAACTGGCCCACCAACTGAAAAACTACGTTGTCAACGAAACTCTTTGAGGATCTTTTTTTGATTCTTGGATTGCTGAATAACTCAATTTAACTTTAATCATTGCATCTAAAAAACAGAGTGTCCCAGAGATTTTTTTTTATGGATTGTACAACCAAAGGCTTTTTATATACAGGGTAGTTTTTTGAGAAGGGCGGTGATGACCAAGGCCAAAACCACGAAAGTTAGGGAAAAGTCGTGAAAGGTTTATAAGAACTCAATTTATAAGAAAACAATAACTGCATATTTATATTATTCAAAATTCTTTTACTTGTGACGGAAATGGTCCCGAATGATTTTTTCAAAAAATTACACCCTGTATTATTGAACCAATGGATTATGTTGCTGGTAAGATTCAATCTTTGCAAACAAATGGTTTACTAAAAATGAATGGAAATAGCAAATTTTCACTTGGCCATTACCGCCCTTCTCAAAAAAACACCCTGTATATGACACTTAATTTCAATTGTTTCGTTAACTTTTTATTTTTACCTCATTTATTATCCCCTATCTGATTTAACTTAGATTTTTTATAATAATATAATTTGTCATAGGTATATTTATTATCATGTGTAGGTATAATGTACTTATATTATGTATTTATAGAAACATGTAGCTATTTATTTATAGAATGTACATACTCAATGTATTTTATTTAAGTAGGTAAATATGTATGTATTGATTATATTTATGTATGTATATAGTCTATATAAATTTACTTAGGTATGTAAATGTCCTTATTTTTTATTCTTTACTATTTTTTCTTTGTGCACCCTAGCCAAACATATATAGATAGATAGATAGATTAACTCTTTATTGTACACAAGGATATATACAGAAACTATTACAAAATAATGAGTACAACGGGCGGCCTTATTGCTAAGAGCGATCTCTTCCAGACAACCTTTGGATGGAAAGGATAGATAAAAAATCGGATAGACGGCGGTGCACAAAAACTTTTTTAAGAAGATATTATATAAAAATAAGAAAAATAATAATAATACTATGAATACATACTACTTATACCTATTTTAATATAAGTACACAATTTCTTATCTATTAATATACATACATGCAACTTAATATAAATGTATATACAATACATACACTATGATAGATACCTAAATATTAGCAGACAAGGATAAGTAATGGTCATTAACCTTAGTTTTAAAAATGTTGAGCAATTTGGATAAGCGGACAGACACAGGCAAGGAGTTCCATAACCAACCACCATAACCATATGAGTAGTTTAAGGTGGGCGATAAAGATTTATATTCTACAAAGATACAATGTCAAATTGCCTTAGTTGATGAAAATGTTCGCTTCACTCACTCAATCAATTACCTATATATAATATATATTATAACATACAGACACTGTACAAACATGTTTATCCTCGGCGGGGAGGGAACCCATGACCTATGCACAGAAGGCACAGCTACTACCATGCCAACTGAGCTGTGTGGCCGGCCAAAACCATTAAAATAATATTATCATTAGAAACAGAATATTCAATAGGTAGGTAGGAAACTTACTGTGCAGGATGCTACCAAATACTCATCTATTTTTTTTTTTAGCTCTATTCTTAGTCCAATCTTTGGGCACAGTTCTTTCAGGATATTGTCATTGATATCTTTTAATTGATCCACAGTTACATCATTTTCTAAAACAAAAATTCCCCTTATCACTAGACAAAATATTATTTATCTAAATGCGAAGGATATAATTAATTAATATTCACCTACCGTTGAAATTTGTAATTATATCCTGTGGCATATTCCATTTCTCTAGAAGCAACTCCATTGTTAAACTCTACCTACTTAGAGGTGAGTAGGTGTGTAGGTATGCTGGGAATCAGTTAAGTTTTGATTTAAATCTGCAAATGGACGGGACATCAATTAGTGATTATGGTAGTAACTAAGTAAAAAACAGCTCGGCAGGATAAACATTTGGCAGGTTTAGTATTGTGGCTACGGTACCTAGATTACAGTTACAAGAACCTCTGCTTATTAGGTAGAGATTACATATTTTCATCAGCCAGAGAGACATAACCTGAAAGGCAGTCCAGCAGCCTTACCGCCAGCCTTACAGCAGCTGCAGCAGCTTGCTACGTAGCAGAAGGCAGTGCCAGCGGCTGTGGTACCTAACCAGTGAATTTGAACATTGAAGCGCAAAGCATTTTTTGAGTTTAATTCGTCCGGGCACCGCGAATGGTATACCGCCTCGCCTAATATAAGTAGTTCCTACATAGAACACCTATCCCAATCAAACGATAAGTCCATACAATAAGCGGAAAGTTTCTCAACATGGCGCCGGCCGGTACTATGTCTGAGCGTGCGTCGGTCCGTATCAAAATGCAACAATTCTAAATACACTTACAACACAACACAATGTCAATTACCTAGGTACTTACTTATTATTCTCAATAACTCAAAAACTTACTGCCAGGCTCGAATCTCAGAATAAATGGAATGGAACTCAATAATCAATTACACACAATACAACTCACCACTCCGGCGCAAGCAAAGACAAGACTATAAAGAGTGTTGCCCGCTACAAAATGTTAGTTACCAAAAATAAGGCCGTATCTTTCACATTTCTCCACTATTTTTACTGACGTTGACTCACTACGAAATAATTATTATTCAATCGATAAGCTATAGACGGCTCGTCGTGTCACCAATGTTGGAAAGGGTGATGAAAGGATTTTGTGCACCACGAGCCTCTTTGTGGTTTTTCATGCAATTATGCATTTTTTGTCCTAGTTAACCATACAAAGTTAGTGAGGTATATTCAGAGGTAAAGCAAAACAGTGAATCTGGATAGAAATACTTCCTCAAAGTAGATAAAACACAATGCGTGATGGACTACATAAGTTTTGACTGGCCTTTCAGCTCAGTTGGTAGTAGCTCTGCCTTCTGCGCCGTAGGTCGTGGGCTCGATCTCCACCGAGAACAAACATTTGTGTGGTGAACATCTATGTTTGTTCTCTGTCTGGGTGTTATATTGTATTCTAAGTATGTATTTACAATAAAAAGTATTTAAGTATTATATCAGCTATCTGGTTCACATATTACAAGCTCTGCTTAGTTTGGGGCTAGATAGAGCGGTGTGGATTGTCCACAATATTTATTTATTTATAAGTAGGTAGGTACTTAACTTTTCAGAGCATTTGGATCGCATTACGCGATCTCAGTTCGGGGCAAACTACTGGTCTAGATGTTTTCGTTTTTTTGCTTCCGTGGTAAAGACCGATTAG
The DNA here is from genome assembly GCA_939531255.2 of Thera britannica. Taxonomy (NCBI): domain Eukaryota; kingdom Metazoa; phylum Arthropoda; class Insecta; order Lepidoptera; family Geometridae; genus Thera; species Thera britannica. The sequence continues at coordinate 7,211,060 of OW618040.2, read as the reverse complement.
TGATACATAGGGCTCCCGTGTATAGGATATATTTTATAAACACTCGGCAAGAGCCTAACCGAGTGAACGAATGCATTTTCAATTATTTTCCCTACAACTTGGGAAAAACACTGCAACACCGGATCTATGCCTAAACGCGTAGCTATCTACATAGTTTGTAAGAGTGGGTTGGAACAGGTAAAATAAGAAACCTGTTCCGCCTGTTCCAGTTCCAGTAAAATAACAGTTCCAAAAACCTGTTCCAAAATAACAACTGGTTGTGTTGCATGCAACATAGTATTTTCCGAACGCAACACCTGTTCTCTGCTTGTAACAGGCTATCTCGTTCTAACAAAGGTAAGATGCGTAAGCTAGAATAGAGAAGAGCATGTTCCGTGCGTGGCGTCTCCTTCTAACAAAAGTAATCTCCATAAGCTAGAATAAAGAGACGCATGTTTCGGCAGATTCGGGCTGTTGTGGAATGGAACTGGAACAGGCTCTCATTGGTTTAGACAACAGTTCCAAGCTGTTATTTTAAAATACCTGTTATTTTTACCTGTTCCGATATATATGCCTCACTCCTAATAGTTTGTTTCGTTTCCTTGGTAAAACCAAGAAACGTGAATTTGGTCTAAAACACACCTTTGAATCATTGTTTAAATTCAAGAATGTTTTTGTTTTGGACTCAAGACATCTTTTCTTAAATATTTTTCAAGATTTTCATGCTAAAGTCAAGAAACGTCAATTTGGTGTGAAACACTAATTTGCATCATAGTTTTCATACAAGAAAATTATAGTTTAGGTTCCTACCTACTTAGGTGGGTAAACAAACTTAATTATTAATTTTATAAGCAATTGTCACACGGAAATAGATATGATTTTGGAGCATGATAAATTGATTCCTAATCGGAAAAAATAGGTGCAAATACTGGCATGGCATGACATTCAAGGCGCGTGCCATTTTTAGGGTTCCGTAGCCAAATGGCAAAAACGGAACCCTTATAGATTCGTCATGTCTGTCTGTCTGTCTGTATGTCTGTCTGTCTGTCTGTCTGTCCGGCCGTGTCACAGCCATTTTTCTCTGAAACCATAAGAGCTAGACTGATGAAACTTGGTGAGTAGATGTATTCTGTGAACCGCAATAAGGTTTTTACAATTTTACACAAAAATAAAAAAAAACTATAAATTTTGGGGGTCCCCATACTTGAAACTGAAACTCAGAAATTTTTTTTTCATCGAACCCATACGTGTGGCGTATCTATGGATAGGTCTTCAAAAATGATGTTGAGGTTTCTAACATCGTTTTTTTTCTAAACTGAATAGTTAAAACTTAGCTCGACCAAATTGATATCGTCTATGGAGTATAATTTAAGGTTCATTTTGGGTAACAAAGAAATAGCATAGTGTAAATCGTTTACAATTCTAGCTTGATTTTTCGGAGGCGGCTGGTAATTGGGTGGTGGCTGGATTTCGGTCATGTTACCCTATTCTAATGTATTAAAAGTATGTATTTACAAAAAAATGCATATAAGTATTATATCAGCTGTCTGGTTCCCATAATACAAACTCAGCATAATTTGGGGCTAGGTAGTGTTGTGTGGAATGTCCTAAATATTTATTTGTTTATTTATTTTAATAGCACGTTCAACCAAACAATGAAAATCTTCAGCCTTATAATATTAGTATATGTATAGATTATATATTTTTTATATACTTACTTAGAATACAATACTTATGTATTCCTAAAAACATACCTTTAAAGGGTCGGCAACGCACTTGTGACGCCTCTGGTATTCAGGGCGTCCATAGGCTACGATAACCGCTTGCCATCAGGTAGACCATGTGCTTGTTTGCCTACTATCTTGCACAAAAAAATCTAGAACACCCATACAAAGAACAAAAATCTATGTTCACCACGCAGGTATTTATACTACCAGCTGAACCGTGACGCCTGTCAAATCGTAGGGCACGTTTCTGATATACGTGACCTGCAAGGCAATGCTCTACTATAGGTACTTACTTTACTTGCTTTACTTTACTTTAGTGATTTGAAAATGGAACGCTTTCAGCATCGTTTCACAGCAGTAAAAACTACTTACTGATGTATGATGTAAAGACTTATTAATATCATCATCACCATCATCAGCCTCTAGAAGTTCACTGCTGGACATATACCCCTATCATCAGCCTCCCCTACACATTTCCAGGAAGAACAATTCTGAGCCCTTTCCATCCATTGGCTTTCCACGATTACGTCTTTATTTGAAGTTTGTTTAACGTTCATATACGCCCGCGAGTCAACGTTTAAAATGTAGGTATCTCTAACATGTTTTGAATCAGAAGCGTAAACTCTTGCTTTAAGAATATTATTGTTAAACGAATGTTAAACGCCATCTAGACGTTAACAGTAGAACTACATAATTATTTTGTTCAACAACTTATTTAATAATAGCTTTCAATTTTCCCAGCTTTATTCATTTTACAATGAATTCACATACTTTTTAGTGTCATATTTATTTGGGTAATTCTTGCTTACCAAAACTTAACAAAGTAAAAAAATATTTTTTATTCAACTAATAAAATATTATGTATACCTACCTACTTAGCTCCACTAAAACATTTTATCATTTTTATTGAAATAATAATTAAGTAGGTATGCCAGTTAACATAGACATTATAATTAATTGTAGAAGGAAATATTTTCTTGACTTAAAATTTTGGTTCTTCATCAATTATTTTAGAAGCGATATTCTTCAGTTAAGTAACATTGTACTCACAGCAAAGCTTTTAAATTTGTTTAACCAACAAAAAGAGGACTCAATGGCAGACCGTTATAATTCTCATTTGAAAAACAGTACGTAATCAAATCAAAAGAGACAGATTTTTTATTGTAAAACAAATCTATCTTTAATTAAGTAAATATTTCTTTACATAAAATGTTTGTTCTTGGCTGATATTTGAATCCATATTCTTAGGTTAAGAGGCAATAGTTGTCACTTGAGAGCTTTTATAAGACAATTATTTTCTTGCTGTTAAATAGTAGATTCTAAAATTATATTATCTTTGTCGTATTTTGAATCAAAAGTGTAAAACTCTTGTCTAAACAATATTATTGTTGAAAAAATAATACTTAATTCTTAATGCAATTTTATAAAATTCTTGTTTGGAGTTATAAGCTAAAAAATACTTTGTTTGTAAAATGAACAAATCATTAATTCTTAAGTAAAGAAAGTTATAATTCTTCATGAAATAATAATAAAGTATTCTAGTTAACACAGATATAATTATTTGAAAAGAACATCCACATTCACCGAAGAAGATATTTTCTCGACTTAAAATGTTGGTTGTTTATCAATTTTAGAAACGATATTCTTCAGTTAAAAAACATTGCACTCACAGAAAAACTACTGAATTTGTCTAACCAAGTAAAAGAGGTCTCAATTGTAGACCGTTATAATTCTCATTTGAAAATACGTATACGTATTCAAACCAAAAGAGACAGATGTTAAATTGTAAAACAAATCTATCTTCGATTAAGTAAATATTTCTTTACATAAAATGTTTGTTCTTAGCTGATATTTGAATCCATATTCTTAGGTTAAGAGGCAATAGTTGTCACTTGAGAGCTTTTAGACAATTATTTTCTTGCTGTTAAATAGTAGATTCTTAAAATATATTATCTTTGTCGTATTTTGAATCAAAAGTGTAAAACTCTTGTCTAAACAATATTATTGTTGAAAAAATAATACTAAATTCTTAATGCAATTTTAAAAATTCTTGTTTGGAGTTATAAGCTAAAAAATACTTTGTTTGTAAAATGAACAAATCATTAATTCTAAAGTAAAGAAAGTTATAATTCTTCATGAAATAATAATAAAGTATTCTAGTTAACACAGATATAATTAATTGAAAAGAACATCCACATTCACCGAAGAAGATATTTTCTCGACTTAAAATGTTGGTTGTTTATCAATTTTAGAAACGATATTCTTCAGTTAAAAAACATTGCACTCACAGAAAAACTACTGAATTTGTCCAACCAAGTAAAATAGGTCTCAATGGCAGACAGTTATAATTCTTAATTGAAGAACAGTAAGTATTCAAATCAATAAACATAGAGTTTTAATTGTTGAACAAATCATCTTCAATGGAGTAAATATTTCTTTACCTAAAATGTTTGTTCTTAGTTGATAGTTGAATCCATATTCTTAGGTTAAGAGGCAATATTTTGTCATTCGAGAGTATTTATAAAACGAATATTTTCTTGATTTTAAATAGTAGACTTTATTTAAAATGAGTATTTTATGTATTTTGAATCAAAAGTATGAAAGTCTAGTTTCAATAATATTATTGTTGAAAAAATAAATAATAAATTCTTAATGCAATTTTATAAAATTCTTGTTTGGAGTTATAAGCAAATATATACTTTGTTTGTAAAATGAACAAATCATTAATTCTTAAGTAAAGAAAGTTATAATTCTTCATGAAATAATAATGAAGTGTTCTAGTTAACACAGATATAATTAATTGAAAAGAACATCCACATTCACCGAAGAAGATAATTTTTCTCGACTTAATATGTTGGTTGTTTATCAATTTTAGAAACGATATTCTTCAGTTAAAAAACATTGCACTCACAGAAAAACTGCTGAATTTGTCCAACCAAGTAAAATAGGTCTCAATGGCAGACAGTTATAATTCTTAATTGAAGAACAGTAAGTATTCAAATCAATAAACATAGAGTTTTAATTGTTGAACAAATCATCTTCAATGGAGTAAATATTTCTTTACCTAAAATGTTTGTTCTTAGTTGATAGTTGAATCCATATTCTTAGGTTAAGAGCCAATATTTTGTCATTCGAGAGCATTTATAAAACGAATATTTTCTTGATTTTAAATAGTAGACTTTATTTAAAATGAATCTTTTATGTATTTTGAATCAAAAGTATGAAAGTCTAGTTTCAATAATATAATTTTTGAAGGAATTCACACTTTTTCTTAAACCAATAATTTATTTTTATTCTTGGCCGTAATCTCTGAGCTTCTTAAGCTAAATCTTTATTTATTCAGAGTAAGAATTCTTAATTGCTTTGTTCAAAATGAAAACGTTTTCTACAGTCAAGAGTAAATATCCTCTTGATCCAAAAAAATATTCTTGATGTAAAGAAATAAATGAAGAATAATATTATATATATTGAAGAATTCCATGTTATTTTATTCAAGATATTATTGTTACCTTAAGTAAATATATGCTTGAGATTAAACAATATACTTGAGAATAATTTTATTCTTGAATGAACACTTTGTCAGACCCCATTTTTTTCCGTGCAGAAGACATTAATTACGCTATCAGGCTCTATTTGGAAATCTTTTGTGTTTTTCACTTTAGACCCGATGGTTCATTCACCGGAATAATTAAACTTTCCTTTATTTTTGGAGAGCTTTAGTAATGAAGTTTAAAAGCTGTTTGCTTGTGATTCAGTTGAATCACAAGGAAAAACAGCTTCTAAACTTATCACTTTGAAACATCTTAAACTTAGGTGACTCTAAGTGCCAGTGGTCGCGTGGCCAAGCCTACTCAGCCGTAGTTTGTTGCCTGTTCTTCTATAATAGAAGAACAAGCAAAAAACTACGGCTTGGTTCGTAACGTTTTTTGTATGATATATTTTACGACCAAGAGCTAGTCTAGATCCTGACAATATCGTGGGTCCATTCGTCCTACGTTTCGTCTTCCAGTTTGTGGTCGCCATTCGAGAACCAGTTGTTCCCCAACGTTTGTTGGTTCTTCAAGCTTGCAAACATACTCCACTTCTAATATATGAAATATTTGGACGTGCCAACCTCAGACAAATCCACTTACGCATCGTCAAGTAATCTTGAAGATCCGATGAGATATCTACCGTGCCTGGGAATCGAAGCCGTAGCTCTGTTTCTGTTTTAATTAACTGGCATCAATAACAATTTGTCGAACTAATTCTGACATAAACAAACCCCCTTTATTGTGAAATGTTTATTTAGTCTTCAGTATTTCGAGCTTTTAGTCGTTAGAATTACTTTAAGAGACAGATGACCGTACTCCAAGAAAGTGGAAAAAATTTTTTGCCGGAAGAACGAACGAAGACGTCCGGAACGGACAAACTGTGAAAACTGTACCTACCTAGTCATAGCCATTAAGATCTTTTCTGTACAGCAGTTATGCAATAAATATTTCTGATTTCAGAACAAACTTCCATAATACATATATGACTATCTTAGCAACAGTTTTACATAGCTATTTGTTTTTAAACTTACTGTTGAGATAGAAGCATAATTATCTAGTTTTTATGGCATGCATTCATACATTATATAGAGCTAACCTTACTTTTGTAGATAGAAAAAAAATTAAGTAGGAGGTAACCCCTTCAGTGATTTAATCAGATAAAAATTAGGATTTAAGTTTTTTTGTTGTTGTGTGTGTAAAAGTGATTTTAAACATTTTGGCAGATATAATTCAGGGCATAGTGAAACAGCGGCGTTTAATGAAACGCCTTGGCACTAGCCTAGCAGGTGAGATAGCGGTCAAACGCAAACCTTTATATTGTAAAAAAAAGGCACTTTATTAAACGGGGATTTTACGGGTTATTCCCACTCGTCCCCACTTTACGACCCCCGGTGGAAATGAGCGGGAAGTCATTTTAATTAGTTTTTTAGTTTTTAGTAGCTAATTTGGCTACAATACATACACCATTATCGGAAACTTCACCAGCAGTCAAGTGATCATTTGGCAATGAACAGTGGATGTAAAGAGTCCACCTCGAACTTCAACTCTTGAAATAGATATAAGTAGGCATTATATTATAGAAATGCATAGGTAAACGCAGTGTTAAAACTATAAATAAGGAATACCTTTGTATCTCTCTATGCCTCTGGTTTTTAGACCGCACAATTTATTTTATGAGTTACAATAATCATAAACTCACTAGTGCGTTTCCGCTATTCTATAATTTTTTATTTTGTTTATTTCCTTTATTACCGAGCACCGTAAATAAATTTATAGAAAAGCTTTTAGATTGTAATGGAAGACGCAATGAATAAGTAATACCAACAATGGAAGGTTCTTTTGTATAATTCATTTGTGAGGGACTAAGTATCTTATGTGGAGAGTTAATGCATGAGTAAATATTACGAATAAAATTACGGATTGAAAGAGTATTGTTTATAAGATAAGCATACTTCGGACCGATTTCCCAGATAACTAATTGACTGATTAAATATTGGACAATGGTTTAACTCAAAAATTTTCATGCAATTGCATGCATTGAGATAAACAGTCATCGAATATTTGATCGCTCGATTAGTAAGTAATCCGTGAAATCGGGCCTTAGAAAGAAAATGAGATATTATATAGTACCTACGAAACAAATCTTTGAATAATAATAATAATAATAATAATAAAGCCGTTTAATTCAGAACATATACAATAATACAATTATACATTTAGAATCTTTGAATGATCATCAACAAATCTTTTATCTTCACTTATTATTCATTTTGCATAATAAAATCCAAATACTACAGTGACCTTGTAAACCCTACCTTATAGTAACTAGTTAAAAACCATAAGAAATTAGTCAAGTTCAAGTTGGAGCTTCAGTAATGGCAGAAGTTTATTTCAGGGGTGTTTAAGCTTAGTGTCGACTACCAGAAAATATTTTGAAAGCACTTTTAAATTGAATCTGAAAGTAGGTACAAATTAAAGGAGTCGTAACGTAACTTGCGAATTACAAATTCTGTCGTGATATTGTTGCATGGCACTGTATATCATCCGTGTATTTTTCATGGGATGGTACGTATTTACTGAGTCCCAAATGCAAACATGATGTCAGGTGTTCGTCGGTGAGTTGATTACAATATTTAGATTTGATAATTTTCATATTAAATTTAATTCAAAAATAAGTATATGCAAAGAATCCTGTTAATTGAAGAGCTACTTCTTTCAAACATGGGTATTTGTCATCAGATATCAAGACCACCTAGAAATTCACCACCAGAAATTCCACTAGGTTTCTGGCGATCGACACGAAAAGCTTTCGCGATCGACCGTTTGAGCACCCCTGCAGGGCTAGCACACGGGGAGGATAAGTTGTCTTTCCACCTTTTTTATCTTCTTGACAGTAGAAATAATTCTCCTATCCACCTTACATATCACGGCAACAGGGATAAAATGTTTCCACTTGACGTCTATCGTGGACATTATGTATTGCTATTCCCGCTTCATAGCATGGACTAGGGAAAACGTGGATAAAATCCTCTCCGTTTGACGTAAGGCAGAGAATAACTATCACCTAACTTTGAAGGTGAGTATAAAGTCTATTTCCTCGTTTACAATATGTCGCGAGCATTTTATAATTTTCGTTTGTCCCAACAAATGCCCCTACATAGGTGCACTACCTATACCTACTAGGTATAACGCTGGTCCGTGACGCCGGAGTACAAACAAAGGCAGCCACTGCGGTGAACAGCACCATAATTTTTCAAGTGAATTAAAACAACAAACAACATTTCCACAACATAAATCTAAAATAGTCATAAAAAGAACGAATAATATTGATGGTTGATGCGACAATAATGATTAATTTCTTATAATGGCAACAATAAAATAGGAAACCTTCGAAACGCTATTCCCACCGCCTTTCCCCGTGGATACGCTATCCACTGGCGAAGTCAGCCTGTCGATTCCAGCAACACGGCTCAATTGAGTGATCGCTGAATCCGAGTTCCATTTTCAAATTATTCAAACAAAAATTTACAACTCGCATCTATTTACGCGATTTGTGTTGCTAGAATCGAGACGCCCAGCTCGGAGGTCGGATAAAACTGACAGCGGGGAACAAGTTTTTATCCCTTCCCGGGGATAACTTGTCCTCCCCGTGTGATAGCCAGGCTGGTGTATTTAATTTAATTATTGGGTAGCTAAATGTTTAATAATATCGCGGGCAATTTGTGCAGTCCAGATAACTGTTCCAGCTCTGTAATTATAATATCGATATTTTAATTACACGGATGTTTGCCGATTCTCCATTTTGTTAAATATCACAGCTCATTTTAATTAAAATGTAATTTCAGCTTTTTGAATGGGTTTTTAATATCGTTACCGTTTGACTGCGAATCGTTTTTTGATTCGTCATCTTTGATGTTTTCAATAAAAAATGAAATTAAAACTGCTTTTTAGCTTTTTAGTAGTACAGTATACAATTTCAGCTATTTAATATACGAATCGTTTTCTGATTCGTCATCATTGATATTTTCAATAATAAATGGAGCTAAAGTAGCTTTATGGCGTTTGGTAAGTAGAGTGTTTTGTGAAAGGCTCAACCGGGGAGTTTTGCCACCGAGCAGCTTTGCTTTGTTTCAGTTTGAAGGGTGCTGGTCTGTGCTGGTACTAGCACCTGAAAGAGATCTTCAAACAGTGTGCTTGATCAATTGAATACAAGTGAATAAAAAAATAGAATAGTTAGTGGATGCATATTCAAGCTAAATTTTGAGAGTGATCTTTGTACACCTTGTATTTGACTAATAAAAATACTACGTTCCGGCAAACGTCGCAAACAGTGCTCTGCAAAATAAGCACAATTCGGATTTAATTGAGTCTTTAGCGAAAACATCTTGGTTAATCAAATGCTTTATTACTTTAGCTTCTTCGCGCTAGCTTTAAGACGCTGAAAACCATTAAACAACTTCTCGCTCGCATGCTTAGACCTTTTGAAAAATAAACATAAGCACTGAACTAATTTATTGAAAACTAGTGGAAACCCACGCGACTTGGTTTGCTTAAAGCTTTTTCTATACAAACTTTACCCCTGCTGCATCTTTTGAGGTTGAGTTTTCAAAAATCCTGTCTTGGTGTACCTACTCTTTTCGTCAAGAATATACCTTCCAAATTTCAAGTTGCTACGACTAGCGGTTTAGGCTTTGCGTAACAAGCACTTATAAATAATACAAGTAGCATTGTTCCTTTCTCAGGTTCTAGACTATGTGTGTACTAAATCAGTTCAGTAGGCATATAGTTTTGGCGTGGTGAAAACGAGACAGATAGATAGACAGACAAAGTAACTTTCGCATTTATGATATTAGAATGGATGACGCGAGATCTGTGTGCAATCTGATTGCACTGCACACCATATTATAGCAAAAATATAATGTTATCCTTACTCGTTTATCTACTGTTCACCCAAGTACGAAAACCAGTTAAGCCAACTTATAAGCTCTCGATAAAAAGGTCAATGGTTTTATATCTTTCAAAGCGTCAAAATTTACTTAGCGAGAAGTACCTACGTCAACGGTTGTTTTCGCCTTAAAAGAAACCAATATATTCTAATAATGAACTTTTATTCTAAATTTAAGTTTATCAATACTATTATTTAACCAATCGTAGGAACTAATATTTATTTAAGGAGGGCAATAAAGGTAAATTAAATTTCTGTTCTACTATAATATATAAGTACTAGACTTGTAATATATAAAATATAATATAAGTCATGGATATAGGAGTAGGTAAAAGTACTTTCATTAAATGGTTATAATAATAAACCAACTGTCAAAAAAACGGTTATAACTAATTATCTCATCTCAATAAAATCTTGAAAAATTTTATAAAGCACGAGCTTTTACGACTGAATAATTTTACTTACTTTAACCTATATTAAAAATTGCAGAAAGAAGAGATTTGCTATTCCGCTATGAAAACTTTATTAAGTTTTATATTACGTCTTATTTGGAGCAGAATCAGGAGTTTTGTTTTCATATTATAGTTCACAAATTAAATGCGGTATTCAAATTAATTACTTTTCAACCAGTAGGATATAGCATAATAAAGCTATTCAGTTTAGTTTCCAATCAGATAGTTGTTGGTTTCCTTTCAAGGATAATTAAAATAAATGATGAATACTCGTAGCAAGTTCGTAAAGGCAGACGAAGTCGTGAGATTTAATATGACTCTATACTACTCTATAGTATTTAATGATACTGGTCGTTTTATCACGATATTATATTGTATTTCAGTCCACATTATCTCCAAAAAGGGCTGTAATATTTCATGTGCTTTTAAAGAAAAATAATTCTCTGAGTTGCTGATCTGTTTTAAAAAAACAATAACGTTTTTATGTCGTCAGGTAGGCACCGCGGCCCATATAAATTATAGCCTATCACACCTACAACTTCACCGGAGATTTTCCGGCTCAGTCGCCTGCAAAATAAAGGTTACGTAGATGACAATATAATATCTTAGATATCATTTTTTTTTCAATAAATTTTGTGCCCTTTGAAAAATTTGATTCTAACGATAAGAAAGCAGGGTCATTCCCACTATAATTATCCACCTGTAACTATCGCATAAAGGTAAAGATTAATTATTTGCATAAACATGTCGAATGTGCTAAAGGTGAACATTTAGTGAGGGTTAAGTAAATGTTGATGTGTGGATTGTCCACAATATTTATTATTTATTTAAAAACTCACCATAGTAAACGTCATCTAACTCTTTATACCTCTTCGCATTGGCTCCTATTCTCCAACTATATAGCAGCACCACCAAAATTGATATATTCTGAAACAAAAGGAATAAACAACTGAATGCTTGAATTTTTTACCACCAGCATCAGAGAACACTGGAGGTCTAATGGTAGCGGCCCCGCCTTCCGATCCTAAGGTTGTGGGCTCAAATCCAGCCGTGCACCAATGAGTTTTTCTATCCAAAAATTATGAGAGCTTTGCCAGTGTTCAACGGAGAAGGAAAACATCGTGAGGAAACGGGCATTTCGTAGAACCTAAAAAGTTCGAAAATATGTGTCAAGCGTCACGCAAAATGGGCACGCCAGCGGCCTACTTGCAAAAACCAGTCCGTTAAGTGCGGACCAAAGAGTTTTCCGAATTCTTTACCACAATGACACCGAGCCCGACTAGTCGCCAGTATAAAATACCACTTTATGCTGTTATATTCCGGACTATACCTACAGGTGACAGACATAAAACGTTGGCCAACTACATAATACTGTCAGTTCTCAGTCAAACAACCCTTAACATGGATAGAAACCCTGTTTTCATTTAAAGTGCTATTTGCACTCAAAACATTATTCCAGCCTGCCACCCGTCGCTGTATTCAGAGCATGAAAACCGCCAACAATAATCAATTTGATACAATTTATTCAATTTCATTTGCAAAATGACAGGAAAAGACGAATGATTGGCGACGCGAAACAACCTGACGTTCAAATTAAATTACTCGATAAATATTCAATTTTGGGGCCATATTGTAATAAAGTACTGTATACTAAGTTCTATGTACTGTTAGAGTAAAAATGCTGAACTGTTGGTTTTGTTGTTATTCATTGTGTGAGAGGTGGTCTAGTGAGTCTGTGCTCGTGGCCAGAATTTGAAAGACGTGTCGTGCCTAATTAAATCATATTTAAAACAATTTTGCTTTTTTATTGAGCGTTCAGTACCTGTAAAAAATCTATGTTTTCAACAACCACTAATACTCGTATGTACTGTAGGAAGCTCAGTATAGTTTGGAGCTAGTGTCCACTCATCATTTATTATTATCACGGTATATAAAAAGCAAAACCATGATAATCATATTTTTACCGTCGAGACATTTTTTTTAAATAAAGACAAAAGGTACCGAGACCAAAAAAAACTAAATTTGTTACAAAAATATATTATTGGTATTTATTGCCTTTCACAAAGCAAAATTTATTTCTTACTTTACTTTCTCTTGTTACCACGACAATAGCACAACAGGGGTTTCAAAAACTAATATTGAACCAGTATAGGCACTGAAGCTGCCTAACCAATACCCTATCTTGTTTGGATTCCTGCCATTTTTCTCAGACAAAATTGCTTCCAAACTTTGTTCTTTCCCATCCGATTTCAACTTAATGTTTTAGTGAAATGCGGGATCCATCCACTTTCGTGTTTATCAATCATTCACTGTTCAACTTTATATCTACGGTTTTATTAACTCAATTTACTATGTGGGAGAGTTATTAACTTATGAGCGATGAAAAGCTGGTTAAGTAAATTTCTTATATAAATAGTGGAATGAACGTGACTTTGCTCGCGTTATATCAATTTTGTTTCGGCTTATACAAGCTCCGATACTTACCACCTTACAAATATTCAGGAAAATAAAAGCTTGCCCTGTAATATTGCAAAAAACTATAATTAAAAAAAATATCAAGGACTCCGTGATTTACGTGAAAGCTAAGCTGATAACATTTAAATTTAAATACACAGTTAACAAGCACAATTTAAATTTAATCATTGCTTAAAGTTAGCTCTGTCAATGTTTGTCATTACCCAGCGGTAGGTAAGTGATGGCAATAGCACTGTTTATAAAGACAAACAGTCAGTGCCTAAAGAGGCATTATTTTTATAAGTAAGTCCAATCATCTTCAGATCGGTAAAAGTAAACTGCTCTTCAATCCAAAGCCATTATTTTCTTCAATAACTCTCCGGCTAAGATTACAGCTTCACTAACAAGAACATTGATTTTTATCCGAATCACTAAATTGTGGTCTTATCTCTTTAGACATTAGCTTACATGAGATTGAAGATATTCTAGTAAGCACAGAGTTTTACAACACGGTCTATAGTATCAAAAAACATTTATTCAGCTATATTTAGGTAGTTACTGCGCAACAGTAAGGCTTACCACGAGCTCTGTCTGGCTCTGGTTTTGAGTCTGTATGGGTGTGCTCACCAGTGTATTATACAGTGTGTGTGACGTTTTGACGTAGGGTTTATTTAGCTAACACTCATACAGACTCAAAACTAGAGCCACAGACAGAGACAGGCAGAGCTTGTGGTAGGCCTACTGCCCACTTTAGCATGGTGTTACAATTTATTAGTACATTGTTACCTGAGTGTTGAAAGTCACGTTTTTTGAGTCCCGAGACGGGTTTGGCGCCAGAGCGTTAGCGAGGGCGCCAATGGAGCTTGAGGGACGACTTAAAAGACTTTCACCCGAGGTAAACACTGTGCTTTTCATTACGAATACAAGGAAAGTAAAAATAAAAACATGAAAGAAAAATTTGTGAAAATGAAGATTGAATTGCCGCCTTCCCGGTTTTTTTTTTCTTTTTCTCTGGCGGGCCTTCGGCTTCGGCTCGCCAGCATTTTTCAGCCATTATTTTCATTCTCATATTTTAAAAAATGGTAAATGTCAAATCTATGTTATTTTAAATAAATAGTTGAAGCTATCTATTAATCAAGTAATTTAGAAGATATATTATTTATTTAATACTATCTTTATGTTATTTAAATTTAAATTTTACATTGCGCTATCTTATTAGACTTTTTAAACTTCTTACTGTTGTAATGAGTTTCCAACCTACTTGCTGAATAAAAAGTTGGAATTTGGTTCAACGACCTCCTTGCAGTTAGAAAGACTTTAGAAAGTTGGAACATGGTTGAATAAAATAGAACTTGTTTTTTTTTATAATTTGACAGCTGTCAGTAGAAAGCGATTCTCCCTAGGGCTGAAAGTTTTACTTTCAATTAGGCCCCTCAGGCAACTTCAGACCTACTTTCAGAGTATGAGTAATGAAAATTTTATTTCTGCTTTCACACTGCCTTCACAGCTCAGTTGGTAGTAGCTCTGCCTTCTGAGCTGGGGGGCGTGGGTTCGATCCCCACCGAGAACAAGTATTTGTGTGGTGAACATAGATGTTTGTTCATGTATGTATTTACAAAAAAAAAGTATTTAAGTATCAAGCTCTGCTTAATTTGGGGCTAGATAGTGTTGTGTGAATTGTCCACAATATTTATATTTATTATTTCTAAATGAAAAACAGGGTATTTTATGTACGGGTTAGGCTGTCGTTCTAGCGAAACAATCATGCCTCCGTCTTAAATTTTTAATCCAGTAGGCCTATTAAAAACCCTATATAGTGAAGCCAACGGGCATAGTCCAGAACGAGGCTAACCAGAAATACCAGTTGCCAATTTAGTGCAGGAAAGATAGAAAAGAAATAAAGGAAGAAAATACATTTATTTTGGACACAACCAGCACAGAGAACACGAGTAATAAAGGAAATACTGTTTGCAATCGTGCAGTTTTTATCAAAAGTTAGTAGAGGCATGTTCAGCGCTTAAATAAGGTGGTATACACACAAAATGTGCATTCCCGGAAAAAGCTTGAATAAATCACGCCCTTATTTATTTAGTACCTGCACCAAACATATCGGAAAATGTTTATTGTTGCATTGTGGATACTAATATATTTAGATGTTACAATACAATCATTTATTTGCGAAACACAGGTTATGATTACCTATATGATGGAACACATTTTATTTATAGGTATGTTCAGCCATGTTCTGGCATAAAGCATGCAAAATATTTAAATGTCACTAAATATGCAAATGGAACAAAATGTCAACGCTATTTATAATGACAGAGGTGTAGCGTGATCGCCATCGCCATCGCACTAGATGTGCGAAAGGCTTTACAGATACAAACATAACATTTCCGATTAATTCAACAAAGTAGATGCGATGTCTTGGATTAAACACTTCCAATGTAATCAGACAAAAAGGTAACAAGTTACGTGACAGTTTGCGAAAGTAGAGCCGCAAACGCGACTCGCATTAAAGTTTTGGGTCTGTCTCGGAGGAAAACAATTCCGTAGCTTTTTTTGACACATCCCTTTACACCTAGAGGTCTGAAAAAGTTATAGCCCCGAAAAACACAGACATGTACAGACTAGTTTTGCGCAAAAGTTGAAAAAACTATGACATAGGGGATGTAATTAAACATGAATAACAAAGCCAAATACTAAACAAGGTATTTTTACATAATATATTTATAGTTCTTTGCTACAACAACGCCATGCACAACCATAATGGTAGGCGACGATGAAGTCATTTATCGATGGATAGAAGACACCTATTCACGCTTCTGGCCAGCTCTTAATTGTATTTGGTTTTCATAGCACGTATCTCTTGGTTGTATGATTAGTAGCACCGACTTAAGACTTGCTCCAAGCAACAAGCAAATAATTATCATGCTCACTGAATTATCCTATCTCCAAAACATAATTCACCCGGACGAGGCGTAAGGTTAATGAGAAGCTCGGTTACTGGAGTTTGTGACAATAGGTATAGCACGCTTTCGCCAAATCCTATTAGTATAGAATATAATATAGCTTTTCAACACGCTTACTCGTACATTTAATCATACAATCACCCACGGACCCACTTAGATTCATAATGCACACTCATAAACACGCGTGCTTTTTACTTTTTTAATTTATCGTTTTTTTTATTTCTACTAAAAATTTGCGTCAAGAAGGTTGACAAGGAATTTCCTTAGTCTATTTGGTTTTATGTATAGGGCTGATTTCACGGATGACTAATCAAGCGATCAAATATTTGACAGGAGTTTATCTCGAGTTTTGCTTGCAGACTTATGAAACTTCTAGTAACAGATTTACAACCTCTTTGGCGCAGACTGCAAGGGCTAGACCCAGAGTTTGAACTTGCACACGCAGGTCAAAGGAAACTCCTTGCTGCGCAGGTTCCCAAACTCATTGGATCTAGCTCATTTAGCCTGCGCCAAGGAGTTTGGAAACCCATTGCAAGGAGTTTCCTAAGTCACCAGCGGGCCGCGGGGAAAAATAAAAACCAGTGCGCCATTTTCCATAAATATTTCTGTTATATGTTTTTGTCCTCGCAAGTGTTTTTCTTATCATGCCATCCTTGCAAGTGTTGAAAAACGTTGTTTGTAACTCGTGTGAATTAAAGATAAAACCTAGTTATAGAATAATCGATTCGGGTGTAGCCATCCACATCCCAAACTTGTATCAAAATTTACTATTATTGTTGAATTAACCAAAATAAATGGTAAAACAATCTAGAAAAATACTGATGAGCAGAACCACCAAAGGAAACACTACAGTACAGAACTATAACCTATTTGATTTAATACAAATTCTAGTGTTTAAAGAACCTGACCTTATTTTAAGGAGTTCGGTTAATGAACGGCCAGTTAAAACGAATCCACTTTTTCCACTGTGAAATTGTTAAGACCCATGTACACTGTAGGAGATAAATATTCGATTAGTTTATTTTTTTATCTAGCGAAGAATAATTAATTATCCTATATAAAGAGGACAGCTCTCTTGAGTTTATTGTACAAAAATATGTTCTGGCACAACGGCGGCTGCTGCCGCGGCACGCTTGCTATGCTCGCTCGCTTTGTGCGTAATTTATATGTTTAAACATAAAACCTAACCCAGTTTTGATCAACTTGAGGCATAGTTCAGTTAAAAAACCTTGAGCTTAATGAAAATAATGGATTTCAATTTATTGATGACAAAGGAAGACTAAATATAAGTGGAATTCTTTTAAGTGGTGGCTGACGACTTTTTTATGCTAAGGGGAAGTTTATTCCATAGACCCACTATTGAATAAACTTCCCCTTAGCATAAAAAAGTCGTCCACAAAACCCGCTTTTAAAAGTCTTGTTCACGATTTCTACTTTAATTCTACCTCGTGATATGTACTATATTTATATATATTCGTGTATTATATATTATAGGGTAGGTATATATTCGTATATTTATTTATTTCTATTATCTTATTTTATATTTATATTGTTTTTTATAGGTAGGTATTTATTATTATTTTTATGGGTATGTTGTACATAGTTTATAGCGATTAGGTAAGTTACGGTTAATCAAAACTGTTTTCACTACATTTTATGCACGCCAACCTCTTTATTTTTACCTGTCAAGGTTGGCTGGTAGAAAATGCTGTCTAGCATTAAGCTCTCCTATTGTCACGTATTTTTGGTGCAATAAAGAATTAAATAAATAAAATATACAGTTAATTGCAAGTTTCGTCAGTCTAAACACTGATTAGAAAACTAATGCGCCGCAGTCAAGAAATTAAACGGATAAATTGATAACATTTAACAAAAAGACCCAGTAATAAGTACATAATCTCAAAATCAGCCGACTTGAGACCTACATAAGCGTTAGACAATGACGTGACGGCGAGGTGATATCACATCAAAAAGCATCAAAGACGAAAAACAATTAACTCCGTCAGAATAAACCAGACTATCACCAAACCGCTCTCGGTGACAGCGGGTGATCTTCTTCGGTTTTGACGTCATCTGGCCTAATCACATCGTTGAACATTAGGTAAATGACGTCAAAACTACCAATTTCCGTAACGTTCGCTATCTAAATTAATGTTTAGAATTTTTAGACCAACTTCAAATTAAACAGGAGGTTTTTCTATCTTATTCGGTTGTATTTTTTTACGACTGCATAACTTCGTCATTTATGAGCTGATTTTAAAAAATATATCTAGTAAAACATATCTTGTCGTATTCGTTTTGTTGTTTTCATAGGAATTTCATCAAAATCGGTTCAGCAGTTAGGCCATGAAGTCATGTTTTTGATATTACATTTTATCATCATCCACACGCTATGTATACAAAGTTCTATTTTAATAACACAGCCTACTTGAGGCATACAGATGTTCAGCCTCACGTGCCAGTAATTTTACCGGCACCCACCCCTTGTAACAGATTCAGTATACATAAGCTATTACTTAGTCGAAGGCGTATCATAAGTTCACAGTTTGTTTTTATTTAGGACTAGTGGAATTCCAGGAAGCTATTTGCATACAAACTTCAACTGCAATGCGCTTCTATAGGTGGTTGAGTTTCAAGAATTCCTAGTAGGGGTACACCCATGTTTACTGTAGCGGTTCAATAATTCATTTATTCCTTTTTTATTAAGCAATGGAAAATTGACCTAGAGGTGATAGCATCTTTAAGGCTGGATAGTACCTCAGTGGATTAGCGGGAATACCTCGACAGATTACCCAGATTCTTATGTATCTTGAAATATAATCTCTTCTTTAGGATCTTATATTTATTTATTATAGCTGTAATTATAATCTTAGTTATTATTTGCCTCCTCCTCTCCTGCACTACAACAGGAAGCTATCGTATAAATTGCGCAAGCTTCTAGAATTCACAGCTGAGGTCTTATATTAGTCTTTGATCAAGTCTCTATTATTTGTATTTTATAAATTGGTAAGAAAAAAGGTAACTATGTAAACTGGGCTGAAGTAAATTGAAAGCAAAAAATATAAAACACTTTTTCATTGCTCATACTCTGAAAGTAGGTCTGAAGTTGCCTGAGGGGCCTAATTGAAAGTAAAACTTTCAGCCCTAGGGAGAATCGCTTTCTACTGACAGCTGTCAAATTATAAAAAAAAACAAGTTCTATTTTATTCAACCATGTTCCAACTTTCTAAAGTCTTTCTAACTACAAGGAGGTTGTTCAACCAAATTCCAACTTTTTATTCAGCAAGTAGGTTGGAAACCCATTACAACGGTATGAAGTTTAAAAAGTCTAATTAGAGCGCAATGTAAAATTTAAATTTAAATAACATAAAGATAGTATTAAATAAATAATATATCTTCTAAATTACTTTATTAATATATCATCGATGTCAACAATATTTATAAAAAATATGATAAAAATTAGAACTGCCTACTATCCTCGTGTGTTGATCCCTTAAACGGCTTAATTATTATATTCGTACTCGTACGTTCAACTATTTCTTTAAAATAACATAGATTTGAGCAAACAATTTACCATTTTTTAAATTATGAAAATGAAAATTTTGGCTGAATAATGCTGGCGAACCGAAGCCGAAGACCCGCCAGAGAAAAATAAAAAAAAACCGGGAAAGCGGCAATTCAATCTTCATTTTCACAAATTTTTCTTTCATGTTTTTATTTTTACTTTCCTTGTATTCGTAATGAAAAGCACAGTGTTTACCTCGGATGAAAGTCTTTTAAGTCCCTCTAGCTCCATTGGCGCCCTCGCTACTCGGGACTCAAAAAACGTGACTTTCAACACTCGGGTAACAATGTACTATTACGTTTGTGAGATATCATCAGCCACGGTAGATATCCTCTCAGCTCTCTTGGAAAAATCGGAAGCGAAGCAGATTTTTCAATCAAAAGTTATTTCAACTTTTTACTGGGTTACATATTTTACCCTGGACAGGTAGGTACTTTTACAAACTTCTGGAAGCGTTTTATCCTGTTTTATCTATCGGCTTTCCATCGGTGGTAATTATTGCATACCTACTTTAAAATCAAATTTATATATTTTTTTAATAGAGTGTGGGACTGAGTAACAGTTCAACTGGTGGCAAACCTTCTATCATTACTTGGAGTAATATTACGCTTTCGCACCTAACTAAATCATAACTTAATGCCTTTGTATTATACATTTTAAATTGCTATTATCAATGTCTAATATTTATTTACCATTAAATTTAGTGCGGTCGGTGTTATTTGTGCAAGGACCTTTGTAAACATTCCTTATTCAGTCAATAAATTTCATGTATCCACACTTCATACACACACACAATGGTCAATTTTACTTTGTGAGTCCGAATTTACAAGCACAAAATTGAAACGTACGAATTTGGTTATCTCTCAATTTGCATAGAGACGAAGCGAACGAATGCAAGCGATGACTAACAAGTAAACGAGATGGCGATAAGTACCTAGCAAGTGCGAAAGAGAGAGACGGCCATGGCTTGCCTTTGTTTGTTTTTTCAGGGCTTCACATAAAACCACCACCAGCTACGACGCTCACGTTAATCTTCTCTATATAAAAGACCAAAATTAGACCCTAGATTTTCGTGACCTGATTCTTCGAAGAGTTATAGCTAGCTCTGAACAATTAATAAGCAAAGCACGGAGATATAAATCAAACCTTTATCACTTACAGGACAAGCCATTAGTGACGATTAGCAAGACGTGAGGGTGGAGCAAGTCAGCGTTACTGGGTACTTAGAAGGATTACTGCATGACAGCCTCTATTCAGTGAAATTACTGGCACGTGTGATCATATGTATGCCTAAAGTTGATGGTTGCAGGGAAATGCATCGTACCCTTGCATGGCTGACGTGCGTGACCTACGAGGCAATGCTTTGTTATAGGCGATTGTTACCACTTAACATTAGGTGGACCATATCATTATGCTTGTTCCATCAGCTAGTTGTATAAAAAAAACAATGGCTGACTACGTGGAACTCGCTAATATGGTACAAATTGTACAGTACTATAAATTGATAAGTAATCCTAAGGGAGGTCAATGTGTTGTTAACATGGAACGTGAAGGACGTATTCAGTATTCAGTATATGTATTTATTGCCTTATTATGCATGTAAATTTAACAGTCAGATCTTAGAACTAGTTTAGAATCAATACATAATTTACCTCTACGTACCACCCGTAAATAGGTACATTTGTGGATGGCCGAGTATCGAGTTTGTCGAGTGTGAGTTTGTGTGCAGGCACACAAACGACAGGGACAGGGGAAGTGAGGGTTTGATTCCATGCATTCATTAGTCACTTAAGAAATTGCGGGCTTAAGTTAATTACTTATGAGTTATTAGGTACCTATGGGTATTGCTATACCATATTTGCATCCTAGTTTCTGATTCAAGTATTCCCAAAGTAACAGATAAATGTCTGTGAAATTATATGAAATGAAATTATATAATCTGTGTGTATTAATTATATAGAGTCAAGTCAAATTTAGTCAGACAATGCTTTGTTATAGGCGATGGTTAACACTTAACATCAGGTGGCCTCTTTGACTTATTATACGACATGACAGCGACCTTTTCTTTTATCTGGCTCACGTAACTTATTCTTGGCCTTCCTCTTCCCCGTTTTCCTTCAACCTTTCCTTCAATGATATTCTTCATGTTAGCTGTCATGTCGTAGAAGATGTTCAAACATTTTTCCTCTTCGATTTTGTATCGTCTCAAGTATAACTTTCTTCTCCTTTACTCGCTCTAAGACCTCTTCGTTCGTTACTTTTTCAATCCAACTAATTTTCTCAATTTTCCTCCAGCGCCACATTTTCAATATCTTTCCAGTAGTTATCTGTCCCTTAGAAAGTCCCGTATGAATATACCCACAACGCGTATATTTGTATCCCATGAAGAATAATGTCAAGGACTGCGTAATACATCACGTCATTATGCTAATGAGAAAATTAATAACAGTGACATACGGCTGCATCGACGGGTTAAGGCCATGCACGTACCTAAATCGCTGGCGATAGCGATCAGTGAAACGTGACAGCGTTTGACAGCAATTTGACAGCAATTTTGACAGCGTTTCATTGATTACCATTGCCAGTGATCTAGGTGTGCGCAGGCCTATAGCCTGGCGCTGATCTACTTATTCTTAAATAGATGTCTGTCCATTCGGTCAATTTTGCCAATGTCGAGTGAGTATACTAAAATTAAAAACGCGAAAGTTTGTAAGTATGTGTATGAATGGATCTTAGCTTGCGCACATCTAGGAAATAGCTGAAACGCTGTCAAATATCGCTGTCATATCTGACAGCGTTCTAACTGATCGCCATTTCCATTGCCTAGATGTGCGCAGGCCTTTAGATATACGCAAGGCTTTAGGGCTAAGATTTCGGTTCAGAACCAGTGATTTTTATCAGGGGATATGAACTTGCAAAAAAATGTTGAGCATGAAAGCACTTATTCAAGTAACACATTTTTATCTATATTTGTGTATTCAGGATTTTGCTTGACTAATGATCTCTAGCAACTCCCAAAAAAGAGGCCACTTTCCGCAATATTACTATTTACTGCTATACCTATTCGTATCGGAAAGATAATTGTATATAGGTACTCGTTTAAAGGTATTTTTAATATTTATTTTCATTTATTCGGCTCCGACTAATTTACTATTACGCAACTAGCTTCCTTTTATAAACCATTCGATTTGATTTGAATTGAAATAATAAAGTCCATGTCACTTCTATACAGGGTTATTCATTATTAGCTGCAAATACTCAGGAATTAGGTTCAACAAATAAAATAAAAAATATATATGTTTTTTTTTTGATTTATTTTGATTTAAGTTTTTGTATCAAATTTTTATTTTTATTAATTTCTTTACGGCTATTGCATAATGATTGCCATGGAGAACAGGACGATGACCCACCCAGGCGGTGACTGAACGCAGAGTGTCGCTCACGGCGCGCGGGCGCGGATCAAAGGTCAAAATAGGTCAGGCGCCAATGATTCCTTTATCGATTTTCTCGGTATTTTCATAACAAAACTTAAAAAAAATCATTTCATAAATATTTTTTATTTTATTTGTTGAACCTAATTCCTGAGTATTTGCAGTTAATAATGAATAACCCTGTATACGAAATTGCATTCGTTATAAATATCAATCACTGGAAATCAGTTAGATGGAGCGGGCTCAAACCTGTTCTTCCTGGAAATATGTAGGTGTCTTTTGCATGCTGATAATAAATTATAGTAGTATTTATGTTTATTATTATAGTTATAGCATCATAATCTGCCAGACAAAGGCCTTCACATTTCCAAGACGAGGGATTCTAACCCCATCCACCAGCTGCCCACGATTCTATCAATATCTACTTTCGATTGGGTGGGTTTCGTCTCCGGTTCGTATCATAATCATACTTACCAGTGTGTAAAGTGCACTAGCGTAGGCAGCGTGCTTGACGTGCAGAGTTCGACAACATGAGAGTGTAGTGTCATGTTCATGTGCTGTCCACGCTTTCATCTGCAAAAATAATGCAAATTGAAAGGACACAGACTAAAAAAGTCACAGACTAAAAAAGTCACAGACTAGAAAAGTCACAGACTAGAAAAGTCACAGACTAGAAAAGTCACAGACTAGAAAAGTCACTGACTAGTTTCTCGTCGAAATCACAAATTTAATCCTATCTTGGTATAGTATGCTAGTGCTCTCAAATGGTGAAGAAAAACATCGTGAGAGAAAACCCGCGGCTTAGTCAGCTCCATGCTATTGACCATATCTTTCCTGTGCATTAGGCCGACTTTACTGTCAGGATGGTAAAGGTGCTGGGCAAGTCTATTTAATCTCAAATGTAGGGTCCCGTAAGTAGAGGTATGAGTGAGTGAGAGCACTGGTGGTCTAGTGGTAGCGGCCCCGCCTTCCGATCCGAAGGTCGTGGGTTCAAATCCAGTCGTGTACCAATGAGGTTTTCTATCGAAAAATGTATGTGCACTATGCCACTCTTAAAAAACGGTGAAGGAAAACATCGTGAGGATACCAGCGTGTTGTAGAACCTAAAAAAGTTCGAGCAACACGTGTCACGCAAAATGGGGCCCGCCGCCGGCAGCCTATTTGCGGAAAAACTAGTCAAGTGCGGATGATAAAAATTTGCCGAATTTTTTTAGGGGTATGAGTAAATATCAGTTGCCCCTGACGTTACATAAATCATCTACAAAAGATGCAAAGGCCAGTTTAGTTTTACTTATAGCACGCGCACCGGGTCTTTTTCCCTTTGAAGCTTGGAACGCAACATGCATGCACCATGTTGCAGTGCGGAAATGACAATCGGTTGTCCAACCCAAAAATGGGAACTAGCAAGTAATTTTAATGAGACGAAGATCCGGTGCGCGTATTGTAGAAAGTTGGATTGTTCAAAATTAATATAACATCCATCATTCACAATTCATCAAAAATTTTGGAGGAAACCTAAGTGAATTTATTCTTATGAGAAATACATATTTTTACACCGAAAGTGAAACAAAGGCATTAACCTAAAAGTTCGGCGATGTTGAAGCAAAATAGCTCTTGTTTACATCAAAAAAAGCCATTCTACGCATCCTCCGCGCCTTTATTAGCGCCATTTTTGTTTAATGTTTACTTTTATTGATCTCAAAATGTGTACAAATAAGTTTAGATTTTACCCTTCAGAAGGAGATTGAAAAAACTCACCCTGTATTCTTTTTTATTAGGTAGCAAACTTCAGTTCGCAAATAAATTTAATTTTAGTTTAAATAACTTGCACTCCATGGTAATGAAAGAAGTTTAGTAGCTAAGTTTTAAGAGCTGTTAAATAATTTTAAGTCTCAAGCTCACTAACACATAACTAACTTACCTAACCAGTTCAGTCAACTAACTAGAAAGATGTTTCAAAGTCCATATCAAAATCGTTCATTCAGTAGGCCTACCACAAGCTCTGTCTGGCTCTGGTTTTGAGTCTGTGTGAGTGCTCACCTGTGTGTGTGACGTTTTGACGTAGGATTTATTTATTCGAGACTCACACAGACTCAAAGCCAGAGCCAGAGACAGAGCCAGACAGAGCTTTTGGTAGGCCTACAGTTGTATCGTAAAGATCACTTTGAAACTTCTAGAAGTTAGGTGAAGCTGCCAGTTTTACGCGACCATGCCTATCTTTTTTACAAACACAAGTGGACCAGAACAAAAAAGGAAAACAAACCAAAAATATTATTTATGTGGATAAATAATATTTTTGGTTAGTTTCCCTTTTTTGTTGTTTACTGAACGAGCAGGTTCATAGTAAAAGCTCTTTGTAAAGGGCAAGTCCGGGGAAGTACCTATTACCACCAGTCTATTTCTGCAGCCAAACCGCATTGCTGTGTTTGGGTTTGAAGGATGTGGGTTCTTTTAAATTAACAGGCATGTAAAGTATTACTGTATGCTCTTACGCTGCTTCACGACCCCAAACTTCCCACCTCGTTTAACAGTTGCAGGTGGAAGAAAGGATACAACCCTGATTTAATTTTTACAAGTTCGAATTTAAGTCCCCTTTGCTCTAAGGCAATCTGTGCTCCTATTCCCAAAACACAGCACCGGCCCATCATGTGCCTTGTTCACGCTGCTGTAACACCGATGCAAGTGCCGTTTAAACGCCGGTTTAACATAGCTAAAGCAAATTGGGATCTCTACTCAGATTATGTGGACGCAAAGTTAGAGGAAACCCAAGTGAAGCCTTTGCCTGACAACTACGAAAAGTTTATAGACATAATCAAAGCCGCTTCTAGAAGAAGCATTCCAAGAGGCTGTCGTAGCTCATACATCCCAGGCTTAAATAAGGAATCTGCCGAGAAACTAGCTAACTATGAGCAGCTATATACCGATGACCCATTTTCTGAGGAGACATTAAATGCTGGCAATAATCTTATGCTCATGGTCAGTCAAAGCCGAAGAGAAAAGTGGATGCATACAGTCGCAAATATTGACATGACACGAAACAGTAAGAAAGCGTGGACCACTGTTCAAAAACTAACAGGAGACCCACCGCCTGCAAAAAACCCTGGCCTAGTCACAGCCAATCAGGTAGCACATCAACTCTTACTTAACAGCAAACCACCCAAAGTATTGCATAAAGCACAAGAACCGCAAAAAGCAAATGAACATAATACCGAAATCAGTAAACCGTTTACACTCACAGAGCTAGCCCTGGCCATAAAATCACTAAAGAACGGAAAGGCTACGGGAGTTGATGACTTGATGGTTGAACAAATAAAACATCTTGGTCCTATTGCGGTGACCTGGCTCCTAGAATGTTTCAACTCCAGCCTTGAAACCAAAAGGATCCCAAAACTATGGAGAAAATCGAAAGTAGTGGCTCTTTTGAAGCCTGGAAAGGCTCCCGATGATCCTAAAAGCTACCGGCCCATCTCATTATTATGCCACTTTTATAAATTATTTGAAAGACTACTTCTCAACCGTCTTACACCACTTGTAGACCCTAAACTAATTCAAGAACAGGCGGGATTTAGACCCGGTAAAGCTTGCTGCGGTCAAACTCTTAGCCTTACCCAACATATCGAGGATGGATTTGAGGCCAACGATATTACTGGTTTGGTTTTGGTCGATTTAACAGCTGCCTACGACACGGTAAATATTCGAAGACTACTACGAAAAGTTGAAGATCTAACCTGTGATCTTGGGTTCGTTCAAATATTAGGTGAACTTCTTCGTAACCGTCGCTTTCAGGTCCACCTTCTTTCGGAAAAAAGTAGATGGCGCTGCGTTAAGAATGGACTCCCTCAAGGGAGTGTCCTTGCTCCTACTTTGTTTAATATATACACTAACGATCAACCCTGTAGCCCATTTACAACACGCTTTCTGTATGCAGACGACCTAGCTTTGACCACCCAAACATCAACTTTTGAAAAGGCCGAAGAGAACCTGACCAGTGCTTTGAATGAACTGGGAGCCTACTATGAAGCAAACGGTTTGAGGCCTAACCCATCTAAAACCCAAACCTGCGCTTTCCACCTGCGTAACCGACATGCCAACCGAACGCTCAACATCACTTGGCAAGGAGTCACAATTAAACACGAAAGCTTCCCAAAATACCTAGGGGTAACGCTGGATAGATCGTTATGCTACAAACAGCATTGCCAAAAAACTAAAATGAAAGTTAGCTCACGTAACAATCTACTACGGCGCCTAACATCTACAAAATGGGGAGCAGCACCAGACGTCTTACGAACGACAGGGATAGCACTGTGCTTCTCTGCAGGCGAATACGCGTGTCCAGTATGGCACAGGTCGGCACATGCTAAATTGGTTGACGTAGCGCTTAATGACACAATACGCATAATTACAGGGTGTCTCAAGCCAACTCCTCTCCATATGCTGTATCCTCTGGCAGGCATCTCACCACCATGCGTGCGGCGAGAGGTTGCATGCTCAACAGAAAAATACAAACAAGAGCATGACAGCCGACACTCTTTACACGGGCATCAGCTTAACCGAGCTCGTCTCAAAAGCCGCAACAGCTTTCAGCGCACCACACGGGCCACAAACGACCATCCAGCAGTCACTAGATGTGAGTTGTGGAAAGAGAAAAAGCCCCCACCACCTGATTACATTTCTCCCCGGGAGCAACTACCACCCGGACACGATCTTTCCTGGCCCGTGTGGAAGTCGCTAAACCGACTCCGAACTCGAGTGGGCCGCTGCAGGGAAAATCTCTGTAAGTGGGGATTTAGGGACCCTGGTCTGGCTGCATGCGACTGTGGCGCTCCATCACAGTCCATGCAGCACTTGCTTGCGTGCCCCTTGTGCCCGAACACCTGCACAAGGGAAGACCTTAATAAAGCCACAGCAAGTGCTATTAAGGTAGCCACCTACTTTGTAAAAGTTATTTAATGAAAAATCGACACGATAAGAAGAAGACTGTATGCCTCAAGTCGATGGACGCAGGCAGTGCATCATAGGCACGTTCCTAATATCTGTGACGTACGAGGTGGGTAGAACTAGAACAATTTGTAGGAAAAGTTGTTCGGAAATAGATTTAATCTGAAAAAAAATGTATGCGTGTTAAATACTTTTTTTTTCATTAGATATCTAAGCATTTGGCTGCTATCACACCTGATGGAAAGTAGGGATGCAGCCTAAGATGGAGCATGCTAAGCAACCTGTTTACTCTTGTCTTAAAAATTTCTAAATTAAAACGTTCCGGATTGACGCCGGTAGAGAAATCAACTCTGGCAGTTTCGTACTAAAAACGCTTTCTACGAGAATGTGGAATATCTACCATGAAAGAATACAGAAGAAAGTGCAATTTTCTCTGATTTCTATCTATCATACATACTAATAAGGATCATATTATACTGCCTAATAAGTTCTTAATACAATTTTCTTCATAATGCGTCTTGATTGCCGACATTTGTCACGGAGAATATAATTATCAAGCTCACACCCACTCTTCTAATCAGATCACGCTCTGGTTCCAACTTCCGTGACACAGAGATTGAAAAATATTAATATGAGGATTTATGGGAACAATTGTTTTATGTAGTTCCAACATTATCACGAAAGGAGAAAGGTTTATTTTTTTGTATTATTTTACGCATCTTATTTTATATAATTACTAGCGGCCTGTCCGCTTCGCACGGGCAGACATTTATTTTTTAAACACTTAAATATAGCCTATGTTACTCAGGGTGAATGTAGCTTTCCAATGGTGAAAGATTTTTTGAATCGGCATAACAGTTTTAAAGTTTATCCATTCCAAACATACACACAAAAATACAAATCTTTCCTCTTTATAATATTAGTGTAGAGTATCGATGTATCCTAATAAGATTACGATCTAGTCATAATATAGGCAAATGAGCAATTTTATGCTGACTTAAATTTCTAGATTGTTATTCTAAGAATATTGTGTCCGTAGTACCAAACCACGTTTCTTATACGTTTAGTCTCTTATTATTTACTTATGGGAGTCTCTTTTTCCTTATGGGATAAAACAAAAAGGTAAAGGTAAAGACTAATTAAATATAAAAATAAAATAAAAATAAAATTGATTGTCCCTATATGTGAGTTGGTAGTAGCTCTGCCTTCTGCGCCGTATCGGTGGGGAGCGAACCGGACGTGGCGTGGCTTAGATCAACACCATTACCACACAAATATTTGTTCTCATATTTGTGTGGTAAATGTAGATGTTTGTTCTCTGTCTGGGTGATAAATTGTATTCTCAGTATTTATTTACAAAAAACAAGTCCGTAAGTATTATAATTATCAGCTATCGGGTTCCTATAGCACAAGCTCTGCTTAGTTTGGGGCTAAATAGTATTATGTTAACTATCCACAATATTAATTTTATACCGACCTAAAAAAAGCAGCCAAGTGCGAGTCGGACTCGCCCATGAAGGGTTCCGTAGCATCAAGTAACATAATATAAAGGTTCTTGTAGTTCGTCGAAAGATAAATGGCGGTTTACGATTTATGACGTTTACTACTGACTAGATCTCGTTCAAACCAAATATCGTTGAAAGTTTGCATAGTAATGTATGTACAACATATATTTTTTTAAGTTTTATCATTCTCTTATTTTAGAAGTTAGAGGACCAACTTTTTTCCACTTTGGAAGTGTCTCTCGCGCAAAATATTCAGTTTAGAAAAAAACTATATTAGAAATCTAAACATCATTTTTGAAGACCTATTCATAAATACCCCACACGTATGGGTTCGATGAAAAAAAAAATTTTGAGTTTCAGTTTCAAGTATGGGGACCCCCCAAAAATTATAGTTTTTTTTCTATTTTTGTGTAAAAATCTTAATGCGGTTCACAGAATACATCTACTCGCCAAGTTTCATCAGTCTAGCTCTTACGGTTTCGGAGAAAAATGGCTGTGACATACGGATGGACAGACAGACAGACATGACGAATCTATAAGGTTTCCGTTTTTGCAATTTGGCTACGGAACCCTAAAAAGGAGTCGTTTGTAGGGTTCCGTAGCCAAATGGCAAAAACGGAACCCTTCTAGATTCGTCATGTCTGTCTGTCCGTATGTCACAGCCACTTTTCTCCGAAACTACCTATAAGAGCTACACTGATGAAGCTTAGTAAGTAGATGTATTCTGTTAACCGCATTAAGATTTTCTTACAAAAATAGAAAAAAACAATAAATTTTTGGGGTCCCCATACATAAATTCAAAAACGGGATATTTGCTGATTGCCATAGCCAGCGCCTAGATGTGCGTGTTTGATTAAATTTTGTGAAAGTGACAATGAAATAATATTTCATGACTATCTATCTAAAACATGAAATATCGATATGCAATAATAATTATCAGCAATATTATTATAATTTCAAGTAGTTATATAGAATTCTGGAATAAATTAAAAAACATTTATTTATTTGATTAATCTAAAAAACCAAATAAATAAAATTAAAATCTGGTATTTTATCAAAATTACACGACATATTGAGGATTTTATTATCAAGAAACAATTTACCTTTAAAGCCACGCAGTAGTTGTTCTTCGATAGCTAAATGACCAAGTTACAACAACTTTTCACAACATTGTTTACGTTCGTAATTTGAATAGGAATCGCGAGCGGGCAGACACGTGCGTCCTGTAGCGACGCCTCACGGCAACTGAGATCACGGCTGGAAAGGCTACGGCTACGAAAGCTTTAAGTTCTGTAGAGCTGCTACGCTGGCTGCTACGTTATTGCTACGCTCTATATACAAACTTTTGCTTGGAGGAACCGTAATGGTCTCTAGAAAATCTGTGAATACAAAGTTGGTCGGAATAACATGAAGCGTTCCGAAAAGGTCTTATTTTACACAAAACATGGGCATTATGCCTGATTTCCTTTAAAAAACACCGCGTGTGCGTAGTTTGATTTCTTTTTATTTACTTAGGTTTCGGTATGTTTGCGCAGGCGAACGATAAAGCGATAAAAATACAGTGATTTATTTTTGCACATATAAGTCGATTTGAGTGCTGGCGCCGGGTGGCTGTTAATACTGTTCCCTACTTTTTTTACAAAAGAACCGTTTGAAGATTCCATGGTTTACCGATCTAAGGTGCAAATACGCAGTCATTTTTTTATACCATAATTACATATACACATGATACATAATTATCTGATGGTTAGTGATGATGAATTGCTCGATATTTATTTTATTAGTTAGGTATAATGTGTAGTTTTATTTATATAGAAGCAGCATTCAGTTTTTTAATTTGAGGCTTTTAGATATACCTATTTCTTCTAAATGCCGTTCATGTTAATGTCAAAAGTTATTTTAATTCTCTAGATCTGCATATTGAATACCAAAGGCGAACAAAGTGAACAAAGTTAATTAAAGGAGTTAAAGGGCTCGTGTTAATCTTCATTTGAGATTCCCCAAATGATTCTTGATTCTATTCAATGGTTCCGTACTTAATACTACTAATCTATATTTATTTCTTTAGTCATAAAAATATCTCAAGGTGCTATAGTTTACAAAAAAACATACATCCTTTTTTTTATGTAAAAGATAGACAAATGAGCTTCTGACCCACCTGATGGTAAGCTGTCACCGTCGCCCATCAACACAAACAACACCAAGGGTGCTGTCGTTGCGTTGCCTACCCTGGATGAGTTTTTAACGTTTTTCTGTAGTTAAGAGGGAATACCTCTGGTAGCTCATTCCATAATTTCTTCCATTTGTATTAGGCCAAGCCTGCTCTATAGAATTCTAAGACAAAATGTTATGAGCACTTTCCTTGCGACATTTACAATAGTGTTGGTTCAACGCGTGAAATGCCCTCCTACATTTCAACACTCAACGTAATGAATTAATATCACTCACACTAAAGCCTTGAGCACATCTAGGTGATCTGCGATTGCGATGGCTATCAGTTTCAGCATATAAAAAACAAATATATATAATATATATAAAAACAAATAATAGTAATCACTTCATTCAGACAACAAAATGCACATACCATAAATGAGACACCCTAAGGTCCCTAGTTAATTAATACGACGGAGACTAAATAAATAAAAAAAGAAAAATTACTAAATAAATCTAAGCGGCTTTTTTTGTACCCCTAAAGTGACGATAGACGATTCCTGGCGGCAAAAACCCGAAGTAAGAAACATATCCCGCAGTATGCTTCGCTGGCATCTGAAGCACGTACGATTAAAAGACAGTGGTTCTCAGTCCCGATGGCTCTACCGCTAGATATATAGGGTTTTACATACATCCGCAACACTGCCGCGAATTTTAACAGCGATAAATTGATCGCCAACGCAGGCGATCTAGATGTTTGCAAGGCTAAGATTCATACTAAACGTGAATATCAAAGTTTTTATAGTTTGGGAAAAAGTGAAAAAGTGGATGTGACATACGGACAGACAGACATGATGAATGCATAAACGTTCCGTTTTTTGTCATTTGGCTACGGAACCCTCAAAAGTTTTAGGAATTATGAATGTGCGGGTAAGAGTTTATCATATAATGCTGTAAAGCCTTGCGCACATCTAAGCGATCTGCAGTGACGATCAGTGAAGCGCTGTCAAATATCGCTGTCATATTTGTCAGCATTTCACTGATCGCCACCGCAGATTGCTTAGAAGTGCGCAAGGCTTAAGGTGAAATGTATATGAATACGTCACAGTGCAGCCGACTGTACCTATATACCTACCAGGCATAAAATAATAAGAAAAAAACCCAAATAAAACAATAAACCCAATGGGCGATCTTATCGCTCAGTAGCGATATCTTCCAGGCATCAATTTGAGAGATGAGAAAGAATATTGGCCTGCTTCATGTAAATATGGCCTAAGAAGCAATCGTATTCATGTATGAATACATTACGTGATGCTCCGAGAACGTATGTGAGGTAAACCTTAGCCTCCGGTTTCATTATTTATTCCCTCTATTCAATTTCACAATTTCACACAATGACGAGTTGTGTAAGGAGGCGCATTTTTCGAAACAGCACCATTTTTACCTATTTCTACCGAAGCAATAATGCTTGCACAAACCAGAAGACGAACGTAGGGACCAGATGAACCGACGACATTGTTTAGATTGCAGGAAGTCGGTGGATAGAAAAGGCTCAGAACCCTTCTTTCTGGAAATGTGTAAGGGAGGCTACGTCCAGCAG
This sequence comes from Thera britannica, assembly GCA_939531255.2. Taxonomy (NCBI): domain Eukaryota; kingdom Metazoa; phylum Arthropoda; class Insecta; order Lepidoptera; family Geometridae; genus Thera; species Thera britannica. The sequence goes on along the minus strand of OW618040.2, from coordinate 7,177,808 downwards.
TGGATTTCTTCAGGCTGATGATGATGATGATGCTTGAGGAAAACTAACCAGATGCTATACTTAATCAGGGAAAATATTCAGTACCCAACAACCGCTCCCTTACTTTCCGAATAAATTCAAGAGAAGTACCTACTGCGCCATTGACAATACTCCTCCGCGATTCAAGGCAATGCTAATTCAAGTGGGCTCTTCGTGTCGAATAAAAATGAGAATATTTTCTGCTTTTACTGAAACGAACATTAAGTTATGAACTTGTTGTAATCACAAGGCTCTTGGGTAGGTAAGGTACTTATATAATCTTGTATAAGATGAAAATTAAATATTGCTTGCATTGCTTATGAATGCTCATTGAAAATTGTTAAATTCATGCAATCTTTTGTGAATCGATATGCGCCTGGAGATTTCTGTTAATTTTCTGAATAGGTAAATTTCAAAAATTGTATATAATTGTATACCATATTGAACTGGCAAAGTTATATGCTGTTTTTTGAAAAAATTGTGTTGTTCGTTGTTTGTCCTAAATATATTTGACAAAAAGAGTTCAAGTAGCACTACTTAGTTTTAATTTCCTCGCATTAATTGAGAAAAGTACTCATTCCCGCCCCGGCTTGGCACTGGTTAATTTAGAAAAATGGTGGTGAAAAGGTTTGAATTTTTTCACCCGTGCAAAGCCGGGGCTGGTTGCTAGTAATAAATAATAAGAAGAGTCCACCCCACAAGTGTAACAATAACAGTTTTGACATGCACCATTATTTTATTTCGCCAGATTTTCGCAAAACCTTTCTCGAGAACGTTTAGTAGACTGTTACCCTCTCACATTTATTTATGTCGAGACGAAAACGTCCCTTCGGAGAAGGGAATTTCCAAATATTTAGGTATAATAAAAATGAGTAGCTACATGCAGGAAATAATCTGGAATACATTCTGATATTACTCGTCCCAAGGGTATTTACAACTATATTTCGCTCTAAGCCATGCAATACCTTTATTTACTGATAATCCTTTTATCTTAGAAACCTTTTGATTTCTAGGAAGCAAATCTTTGCTTCTGAAAGAAGAAAATAACTATGTATTGATGTACCTATTGCACGTGTAAAGCTTTGCGCTACTGTTTTTATTACGCTTATACAAACTTACGTAGCTTCGCAACTATGTATTACTTAGTTATGTCCAACACTTCGAAAGGCATGGCGCACTGGACGGCAAATTCCATTAGCGAAAGCGATTAACTGGCTGCTGCATTGCGAATCCTAATCTCGCCCAACAATTCAGACCAAGTCGACTGAACTTTAGGCCGTATCAATTTAAGCACGCTTGGAGTACGCCTTATCACTGGCAGCTCGCTGTAGGAAACAAAAGAAACTCTTCATTGCTTAGAAGTTACATTCCTGCATGAGATAAACATACACTTTAAAATTAAAGACCTTATTTTTTTACTTTGTAACAAACAAAACTAAACAACATGGCATTATTCTCTTTACATAACCTGAAGAAGTTACATTGAAGAAGTTACATTGCTTAGATAAACAGGCCAAATATACACTTTAAAATGATGACCTAATTTTTTTTTATTTGCTTACGAACTTGAACAACTTGTTGTACTAGTTTTTTGATCTTTTGAAATGGTTTTAACTCGTACGGTGTTACCTACACATTTGTATATCTTCTCGTGGTCGCTCGAGTATCCGAACCGCTATGTTTTTTACCCAATTAGTTGTAGCCTGCTACTACCGCGCTCTGATATTCCACTAAAAATAAAAACCAACATTTCTACGGAAAAGGTTATACGAGAAATTCAATAAAAAGGTACCTAGTCTATACGTAGAAAATGAAGAATTGCATTCGTCTCTTGCTCCGTTTGCATTTACTAAAGGCAGCTGGAGAGTTCACAAGTGTTGGTTCTCCGCAAGCATTTAATTTTAACGTTTAACATTAGTTCTTGTTAAATTTAAAAACTAATTTCAAATTCACTTTCGAAAAACAGTTTTTAGGTAGTTCGGAACACTGAGAAATGTTGGTATTTTCACGTCTTGCTCTTGTGGTATAATTACTCTTTAGTCCTTCTACGTAACCAGCTACGCAGATTTTTTATTCTTAGATTAAAAAGATTTTGTCTCTCAGTTCTTATAAAAACTAATACTGATATTGCAATATCAAAATGCATCAAAATGTGTCAATTGCATTGGACACTATGAAAATGAAATACCAACTAGATGTAAAAAACGATTTCTACTGATTCCTACCTAGTACTACTATTATACTGATTGATACTTCAAGGAATCTTATTGTGACTGGTGTTTATTGTTTTATTACTTTTTCACCTAGCGTGTTATGTGTAAATTGAGCTCGCATAAAAAATCCGCTTATCTGCATATCCGCCTATTTCGTGCATAATATTTCGATTTAAAGCTAGCCCCCGTAAATTAACTTCTCGCTCTCATATTTCAATCCTTTGAAAATCCAAATAACTCAAAAAATTTGATACTAAATAGTTTACGTTCCTTGTACATAAGAACATTGATAGTGAACTTTTCATAAATAAGTTCACGGTGCTACACCAAACGAAATGTTTTGTTCCGAAAAATAATGATTGCTAAAGGAATTTAACTGAGCTTCATAAAAAATGCTATAAAACTCTTTGTTCTAACTTCAAAAAAGAAAAATTTGATTCTCCAAATTGTTTTCTTTATCGTACCTGCTTTAAAATGAGGGGATTCTCATTATTCATAATTACTTTTGTTTCTTAGACTATTTTATTTTGTGCGACCTACAAAAATACCTTAGAACGACCTTGCCTGTCGTTCAAGGTTACGATTACCACTATTATTGACCATTAAGTCATTAATTCATTATTGCTATAATGATAGCTAGTAATATCGTAGCCATAGGCCGCTTTTATGTAGAATAATTTATTATAAGCTATATGAACAAAATAATTACTGGCACATGAGGCTGAAAATCTGCATGCCTCAAGTAGATGGATGCAGGGCAGTGCATCGTAAGGAACATTCCAGATGTGCGTAGCCTACGAGGCAACCAATGCTTTGTTATTGGCGATGGTTACCACTTATCATCAGTTGGTCCATAATATATGGTTGTTCTATCCATGCCTAAGATTTATTTTCACAGTTTTACAATAAATAATTCTAATTGTTATTTATATTCTTATCCATCAGCTAGTTGAATAAAAAAATACCGATAAATTATGGTGTTTAATTTCGCAGAATTATTTCCTCTGAGGAAGGATACCAAAAGAGACCAAGACGGAGGTAAGATCACGCACAACTCAAACTTACCCTAAAAATGTCTAATACTGTGATCATGCTAGAGAGACATAGTTTCTTCTGAAAGTCAGGTCTTACCCGCATCTGAAAAGCATCCCAGCAAGCTTACGTTTTATTTTTATTACAATGGCGCTGAAACGATAGCATAATTTAGGGCATTTATCGGAACGTGGATCGCGTTTGGAACGAAAATTTTCTTTTTCCCTCTCAAGTGGAAATATCTTCATATTCCCAGCCACGATTATCGGTCCCTACGCTCTGACCCAAAAAATGAGGCACAGATAAAGGATTCACACTTATATTGATTTAAGGACACTTCAAGAAAATTGAAAAGTGTAATTCTTACTTTTTTCTTTGTAAAATTTGGGCATTGAAGCGAAAGACCCTGTCCACTCGGTCTAAGTAGGTTCAACTTGACTTTTATTGTAATGAGCTGAAGTAAAACATATTCATATTATGTACACATAGTACATCATTATTTCAATAAAGAGTACTTATTGATAGTAGGTATGATTATCGAGGAATGTCAGCAGATAAATCAGCAATAACATATGCAACCGCGGTCCAAAACGCTGTACCTAGATCGAGCTCTTCAGGACTCTCTACATTCATGGTGTCTCCTTCTGTATGATGAAACCAAAAGTATTTTTCGTTTGCGTTCAACAAACTCGCTCCTGGTATTCCACGGTTTGTTAGCACCGTTATATCAGATCCTGGGCTATCGTTTTCCACTAGAGATGAAGCATTTATTGAAGTAAACAGTTTTAAAACTTCTGCAACAATACACCTCGCTTGTTGGCTTCCAGCTACAACTAAGCCTAAGGGCGCAAACGTTCCTTCATCAGACTCCATTATAAAATTAACGTTGTGGTTTTCGTCTCTGTGCTGCTCTTCGTAAGCAACTGCACCAACTAGTCCTAATTCCTCAGCTGTCCAAAATATAGACCTTAGTGTCCTCTTCGGTCTTAGGTTTAAGCGGTGTAGGATAACTGGTGCCGCCCAGCTGATGAACAAGCCACCGCCATCATCCATAGCTCCCTGACCAACGTCCCAACTGTCAATGTGACCAGACACTATAACTATTTTCTCTGGATGCTCTGAACCTTTTATATCAATAAGTGTATTCCTTGAAGTTTTTGTATCAAACGTCGATTGCATTTTGATGCTCAACACAATTTTTTCTCCACGGTCGTACATTCTTCTGAATAAGTCAGCATCTTCCAAAGTGATAGCTGCCGTTGGAATCTTTGTAGTATTTTCTGCATAAGTTTGGGAGCCAGTGTGAGGCGAATTGATAGAAAAAGGAGTAATAGATTTCACTAAAGAAGCAACAGCTCCTTTTTCAGCAGCTAAACTAGCTCCTGCAGATCTGTATTTAACAGTCTCACTATAGGTCGTGAATGTAGGATCATAAACTATTATTTTTCCTTTGACTTTGTCCTCCGGTGTATTTTCAAGTTCTTTGAAGTTGGATATCACAATTACTTCAGCTGTGATACCTTCTGGAGGAGTGCTGATGCTTCGTCCGAGGCCTAATAAGGCTATATCTTTCAGCCGGGGCTCTAGCATTGTTATTTTTTCTTCACCTCGCACCCAATGTGGGACCTGCAACAACAACGTACTTACTGATAACCACAATCCAAGCTGGTGGTGAAACTGTTTTAGTCTAGTAGCAAATAGTAAAAATGTTAACTTACCTCTACTTCTTCAGTAGTGATGTCATGTATATCTTCATCTTCAGTCAGCTGTATCATGTAATCAATAGACTGCTCCAACACTTCAGAACCCGATGGTCGTGCCCCAAACTTATCGACAAACTTTGCCAACCTGCAGAGAAAAACAACATTTTATATTAGTATTTACGAAATAAATTATTTTTTAGGTCCACTCTATGCTGTAGGTATAAGCAATCTAAAGACTACGATAGAGCTACTTATTATTCCCCGCATAGTTATTTTGTATTTCTTCTTAATTTTTATGGCCCTGAGAGTATCATTTTATTTTGTATCATTAAATAAAAATTATTATTTTTTTCACTCAGTCATATAAAGTTAAGAAAAACTTAGCTGAATTTATTAATTATAATATAATTATTATGCCACACTTACTCATTGTAAGTTTTTCCTTTAAAATCACCTTCAATTACGTATTCCAGTATTGAATTTTTAACATTTTCGTAAGCTTTGATCTCTTCAATCAACGGTTCTCCTAAAACGTATTCGCATGAATTTGAATATTTTTCTATAACCTTGGACTCACTGACTATTATTAATGTAAATAGAATTCCCAACGTTTTTTTCAAAAAATTCATCCTAGTAACTACAAGACGGCAGATTTGTAAATATGAACAAAATTTATTATGAAGTTAATGAAATAGCGACAGTTATTTATTTAAAAAAAAACTATTCCACTGATGCTTAATATCGATTGAATAACTATAATAGCAATGAGTTCTTCTTATATCAAGAGTTTTTATCTTATCCTAGCACAAAAGCCAGTCAAAAAGTAGCTCAATTCTACACTTGAGGCACTTGAGACGTAGGTGCAACCTACAAAGATATGCTCACTTAGATATATTTGATCAAGGGTTAACTAATATCTATCAAACACATATCTTATCGATAAGTTTGAATGACATCAAGTACTTATTTAACTCATGGGATGAAGCAGAAACTTAACAAACTCGTCACATATATCAGCATTAATAATCAGTTTTAGAATAATATTATCTTTAGGTATTTAGTAAAATTTTAACATAATCCCAAAAGCTATGCACCGAATGGGATTTGAACCCACGACCCTACCCATAATACGAGGATGTGCTAACCAACTGCCTATCGGAGCTCAATGCTCATTCGACTAATAACTCTTATGGATATTTTGGGATCATGTTAAAATCTTTGATATTTACAACATAACCACAACATCTATATTTTTATTGGTTACTTACTCGTTGTATGTATTTCCCTTAAAAGGTCCCGAAACAGCATAATCGATTATATCCCGCACGACGGACTCGTACGAAGCAATCTCATCAGCCAATTCTCCAACATCACAAGACTTTAGTTTCGAGTAATTACTTTGCTTCCTTGGAGCACACACTATGCCGGGGACTAGAATACACAACACAAGGAACTTCATTGCATTTACTTGACTTTATCTGTATTTTTGTGTAGTACATATTAGCGGTGGTGCGCTAAAGGAATATGTGTGTTGTGTATGCGCTTCGATAATGTCCACTTGAGAGGAGATGCGCCAGCGCAATGAAAGAGGAGCGCAGTGGAGAGGATTTTATTAAGGCACTTGAAAATCAACTTTAACGTTATTGGAATAAAGTGCATATATGCTTGAACCTCACAAACAATCTTCGCACGTCCGCGAGCCGTTGAGTTTAGTTATAAACGCACAGCTCTTTGATATCAAGAACAGAGTACATCCCGACCCGAACCTAGCAATTTTTATAAAATTTCTTAGCGTGAAAATATTATCTACTTGAAAACATAATTTATTTTATTAATATGTAAAAAATCGCTTCAGATACAGAAAAGATATCTTTCCATGATTCCCTAGTCCAACTAGAATCCCATTGAAAAGGGTTAGGTACTGTCAGCATATTGTTACAAATAACTGAATTATATGAATCTTCTTCCTGTCCTTATCTCACTTTATGTGGGGTCGGCACAACATGTCTTCCTCCTCCATTCCCCTCTGTCAGCCCTCTCTTATCCATAACATCTTTCACACAGTTCATCCAAATAATTGATAAATTACATAATGAATAATGAAAAAAAAACTATCCATACAACACTATATCCACCACGAGTACCTAGTAGGTATAAACGTGCAGGTACTTTACGAAGACGTAGATAATACAACTTTTAGCACAAAAGAAAGCACAAGCAGAAGAAAATTATGTATCGAAAAGAAAAAAAATGTTGCATGTGAGTACACATGCTAAACGATAAACATTTTATCTTGCCTCATAACCATCAACTTAAAAAAAGTGAAGAAAAAATACGGGTTGCACTCCGGGAGTGCCGGCAGAAGTGAAAACTTGATTATTAACGTTGAGCATGTTTGATATTTTGGAATGGTTAGGGGGGGCTTGTTTGTTATTTGGCACGCTGTAACATACACGAACATTCGCGCAAGCGCCCTGCGCTGCCTAAACGAAACAGTAGGCCCAGGCATACATTTTCGCCGCGCCGTAGAGAGGGGATAGCTGTCTACTCTCCATCCGTCTTACGCTTTTTCGATCAGGTCACGTGTCCTGACGCGCTGACGCGAGTTTAAGATTTTATACCCATTACAGAAAAAGTGCTCAACGCCGCTAAAGAAGTTTTCACTTCAAAAAGTGGTAAAAAAGTCAAATACCTCTTGATTTGATTTATAAATTTCCTTTTTGATTGTACTGTATATATAGGCATGACCAAAACTTACGTAGGTATTTGCTCAGTTTTAAACTATTGGAAGGGTCCTAATAAGAGGCCATCATCAGGATCAGTTATTAGCTAATGGAATTCGGGTCGAGATTATCAGCTGGGCTTTAATAGGTTTTGTCTTTGTTTGCCATTTTAATGAGGGTTGAAAACATGTTCGTTTCCAGACTAACAATAGCTTTTGGATTCTACTAGTGAAAGGGTTACCTATTGAATATCTCGTCTGTCCTTTGAGGTAGACTTCCACGAAGATTTCATGATTTGGTTAATACTGGTAAAGCCTAACGCGCTAACCTTGAACGGCCAAAATGAAACTCAACCTATGACTCGTTGCGTTGTCTCTACTCTGTTACTCGATCAAAGCGTTTGAGCTGCAACTTGACTTCTAATCAACAGCTTAGAAGTCAGAGATTCCAACGCTTTGAAAGTCCACAATTGAACATTATAACAGTACCAATACCTAAGGGCCTTATTAATAATCCTGGCGTAGCGTTGGACTAGTTAATCCGTGTTTTGTCTCTTGCATTGACATGCAATTGTCAACTCGAACAAATGTGACAAAACACGAATTAACTAGTCCAACGCTACGCCAGGATTATTAATAAGGCCCTAAGTGTTTTAACTCTCGTCCGCTCTGTAGTATGATATGACCCTCCTTATCCTTGACACAACATAAATAGACCACTTGCGTCACCACTGGCAGGATGATTATTTAGTAGACTACGCCGGCAATTTTGCACGCGTAGGTAAAGGCTTGCTCACATCTAGGCGATGACGATCAGCTAAAACGCTGTCAAATATCGCTATCATATTAATAAATAAATAAATAATCTAAAATCGCGAGCAAATCTGGTGTAGAATCGGATTGCAAGGAGACACATCGGTGTTTTTATTTTTTAAAGGTTCAAAAGTGCTTAGTGCCGTTTCATTGGTATCTCAGCAGGTTGTTTTTAAAATTACGCACTTAATTTATCATTGAGTTATAACAAATCTATCCTGTGTCTGCTCTCAAATAAGATACGAGTTAAGCGCATGCTAAACCTGACCAAGTGGCTCAAAATATACTAAATAGGTAACTATTTAACTTCTAACAATCTCGTTTGGGCAACAAATTGAAGTCGTTATGCTACACAGCGAATTTATCATATTCTGGAAAGGAAATAAGACGGAAAATCCACTCGGGTTCCACTGCCCAACTCCGTCTCTAAGCCGGAACAATAATGAAAGCATAATAATTTCGCTACTGAAATACGCAATAACAAAATGCAAGGAGCCACAGGCTTAATTACAATATAATTTATAATTGTAATTTAAGTCGTCGGGTATTTATTATTGTCGTAATTAATAAAACAATTTTCTCGTGAGCCCAAGTTCTCGTGTTAATTACCTACTAAATCGTCTCACCCCACCGCCTAAATATACCAAGTCCTAATCTATTATCAGCACTTTGCGAGTTTTCTAAAAGGCAGTGGCCGTTAAATTTCGTTTCATTGTTTTCTTAGCTACATAATAAATTATACAAGTAATAATCGGTCGGGATACAGAATCTCTCGTCCGACCCCCAACATTACCTACTTTTATGTTTGATTGCGTACGAGTTAATGATTTCCTTAGATTAGAATAGACAGATATTGGTTTAGATATTGATATAATTGAAGCTCGTTAGCAGGTACTTAATTGGTCTTTATTGTGAAAATAAATAATTTGAACGTGAATACAAATATGCAAAACCGATTACATAACCAAACTACAAAACCGATTTTAATAAAATTTAGAGGCCCTCTCAGATAAAAATCATTTTTAGGGTTCCGTAGCCAAATGGCAAAAACGGAACCCTTAAAGATTCGTCATGTCTGTCTGTCTGGAAGAACTTTGGGGGGTACTTAAAACTGAAACTCAATTTTTTTTTTCATTTAACTCATACGTGTCTATGAATAGGTCTTCAAAAATGATGTTGAGGTTTCTTATATAGTTTTTTTCTAAACTGAATAGTTTGCGCGAGAGACACTTCTATAAAGTGGTAAAATGTTGGTCCGTAGGTAAATGATGGAAAAATAAAACTAAAAAAAAATATATGATGTCCATTACTATGCAAACTTACAACTATATAAAAAAAAAAACTATATTTGGTTTGAACAAGATCTAGTGAGTAGTTTTTTTTATACTTCTTAAATTTTAAACCACAATTTACCTTTCGACGAACTACTAGAACTTTTATATTATGTTACTTGTTGCTACGGAACCCCTCATGGGCGAGTCCACTTGGCCGCTTTTGTTTTAATCAGTCGATAGTTAGTATCGCAGCATTAGTTTGTACATTTTTCAAGACCAAAACCCTAAAAGTATTTGCGCTTATTATGGGTCTACAAGTTTTTGCCCTGGTAATACCATATCAACTTCAATGCTGTGACACAGCCTAAGTTTCTATGTTTTGTGCGTTCGAACGTTATTTCGTTTTCAGCAGGTAGCTATTTATTATCAAAATTAGAATTCGGGGAATCCGTTCGAACTTTTCGAGCATAATATATTTGCTTTTAAATTAAAGTTTGTTTGTTAAGTTAAAGTTTAAGTGACACTTAGTCGTTTACGCATTTGTTTCCAAATTGTACCATTTACAAGTTACATTAATTCTCAAAATAATTTCACCAAAAAGTTTAAAAATCATAGAAATAATTAAAATTAAATAACCGATTTTTTAAAATTAATTTGCATCACAAGGATCACTATGAAACGTCTCAAAGCTAGGTGAAACCGCCATTTCCATGCGACCAAGCCTATAGAAGAATAGGCAACAAACTACGCCTTGGTTCCTACTTTTTTTTGTATGATCCTTTTACGTAATAAAAAAAATAGCAGTGAAGTTAGAATGTGGTGCCACCTCAACTTAGTGAATCGGTTATGTTGGTGTTTTGCAATAGTAACCTTGTTCGTAGGATACGACGATAGAACGCACTAACACACCATGTCAGGGATGTCAGGCGGATGTATGGGTTCGACCCCACTTTTACAACAAACTGATCCCCTAACTTCGCAATAGGTTGGGCTCATTAGCCGCGTACGATCTTACTCAGAGAAATTAAACGCCATGTTCTAGTAATGACATACTCATGCCCCTAAGGTGTTCCCCTGCTATAAAAAAATTCTTGCAATCAAAAAAATCTATAAATCATGCAAGTTGTGTACTAAATTTCGTCCAGATCGGTTGAAAAATGTGACCTGTAGGCGCGAACAGCGACAGCCAGGAAAAAGCTGAAAGGCTGAGACGCTTCGCTCGCTCTGTCAAAAAGGCTTTTTTGATTTTTAAATACTAAAGTTGTCTTGTGTCGAATTATTTTCTTGCGCTGTGTCTATAAAATTCAGTCACGAATTTAGCTAAAAACAAAAAAATATACTATAAGAGAGCCTTTGCTGAAGAAGTCTGTACTTTTTTCTGGTAGTTACAAATTACGAGTGTATTCTATAGTTCCTTTTGCGGAACCTTAAAGTGTAGTAGACAATTAAGAAAAAAAGTCAGGCTGCAAATGAAAAAAAAAACACTACTGATGAGTATAATGAGACACGCAAAGTCAGATAATACAGAGCACACTCCCACATTGGTCTTGATAACCCCTTTTGTGTCTAGACACAAAAGGGGTTATCAAGACCAATGTGTGTAATATCTAGATACAACAATGGGTTCTGTTGTGACGTAGTTTTGGCGTTATTCAAAAACATCTTACATCATGATTGCACGAGCTTTGTGCGAGCGTAGCCTGAGGGTGTTGGCAATCACTATGAACTTTACAAGTTGGTATAGGCAAAGCACACATGTTTGCTTTCATGATCGACTTGGCACACGTGCTACTAATGTAAGTCTATACCTACATTATGAGCATGTTCCTGCAGGAAAAAGAATCCACTATAGCAGCGGGTGATTGCTTCTTTAATTTTTGCGCTGACTAAGATCGTGTTCGGATCGCGCTCGCGTAAACGTGCCCTTATGGCCGACAGTCAGATTCAAGGAATATAATACTCTCTACGAGAGGTGATATTGTTTACTGGCTTCATTAAATAATGGAAACTAAGGATTCAGGACCATCCATTTTTTGAATTGGCTGAAATTACTAAACCTAACAGCTAGGGATATACAACCGTCAAGCAACTTCTCGCTTCCCGCGCCAAGTTACCAGAATCCAGCATCTTAAATGTTCAGCATAAATAATATTGATCCCAAAAAGTTTTCCCAGAAATAGTTAGGGCGAGAGACACTTCCGAAGTGGTAAAATGGTTGCCTGGTAGAGATCGCTGTTAGCGATAAGGCCGCCCATTGTTTTACTGTGAATTTTTAGTTTTAAGCAAAATACTGTACCTATTCCTATATGTGTCATAGTAATCAATAAAGAGTTATCTATCTATCTATCTATCTAAAATATGCGCATGTCACTACGATCACCCATACAAATGGTGACCTTGCAGGACGTTGCTTAACTTAATCGATCGGTTAGAAATAACAACACGAGTGTTTGTTAATTGTCCAAACTTTGACGAAGAGATTTAATACATTCACTTGTAGTAGCTCCGCCTACGCTTCAACTCACTCGCACACAGTTTAGCTCCATAAGAAAGAAAGAGATAGCATATGGCATGCTACCGGCTCCAAGCTTCATTCGTTTTCGTGCGCGCACGACTACCGCACGCAGTGACTAAAAATATATATAATATACTCCGTATCTACTTATGATTTTCATCGTCATGTCTAGATGGAATACAGTTAGTGATAAAGAAGAAAGGTGTCGTAAAAAGGTGTGACATGTGAAGTTAAGTGAATTCAACGGATTTTCTCAAGATGTACCCGCCTGGGGCCTTATTCGCTATTACATTGGAGATTCCGTGCCCAAAACGTGTGACTTCACAACGTGATCTAAACGCAAACGCGCCTTGGTGCGGAATCGAAAAATGGTATTCTGTATGCCACAAGACTAGTTGTCTATGCCCCACGTTTGATGTTTTGGTTATTTCACATGATTCGTTCAAAATCCGACGATTGCTAAACCGATGTCTTAACGTGTTCACGTAACGCGCGTGGTTTGGCAATAGCGAATAACGGCCCTGAACGGAATTGTTTTTTCTCAGATCTAATACGTGATATTAGACCGTAGAATTTTGAATGCTTCGAGTCAATACGAGATATTGACCAATAGCTATTTATGAAATGAGTTAATACGAGATATTGACCAATAGTTATTTATGAAATGAGTTAATACGGGATATTAACCCTTCTTTTTTTTTATTATCCTGGCTCCCGTCACCACCGGCACGATCGCTAGCACCTGTCATGAAAACAACGTGCATTCCCGTGGAAGCCCAAACACGATCCGTCTGGCCACGACAGCACCACCTGTGGTGACAAGTCTAATTCAACCAGATGCCCGGCGTCCAGTGCGACAAATACAGTGACGGTAGTAGCCTAAGAGGCTAATGCTTTGCCTTTTGCTTTGTCAGAGCTTTCGCTTGCCTTCAAGACCTTTGAGGTCTAGACGAACGAGTGGGGTCCTTACACCTATGATAACCTGGAAACGATGAACCTTATGAGGGAACCTCCTACGGGATGGACTCAAAAAGAGGTAAAAGAACATTTATTCAAGGAATACCTATTTCACGAAAACTGCCTTTTGAGAAATAAACTCAATGTTAACGATTGATGTTAAAGAGTGCTCAAAAATCCCATGAGCCTCAAAAATCCTCAAAAAGCAAAATTGGCTATTAAGCCTGCTTGCTGTGCTTGATAAATGCTTTTGATACTTTTTCGATGCAACAAAAGTTAGAACATGTTTTCATTGATTGATGACCAACTGAGCTATCTCATTAAGTCTGCGTAGTAAACAGAAGATATGAAAACTTATATACTTTCGTGAGTTTCTTCTGCAAGTAATTCAAACTCCAAAAGCGCCTGTCGGCCAATTGTTGAGTAACCGTGGTTCATGACACTGGAACCACGCGGTGACGGCGGCCGGCAGCAGGGCGGTGCGCCCCGCTGGTGCCGTATTGTCGCCGACCGATTGCATACCGGCCTTTATCCACCCGTGGGCAGCAAGCGTCGGCGCCATCACCAACAACGACGCATCGGTACAAGCAGTCGGGGATATCGAAGCAAAAGCAGTAACCTCGCAGGTACATGCAGTCACATGAAATATTTTCTAGTTTTTTCTAGAAGTACCTATAATTATCTGATGAGAATATTTCTTATTAAGAAATTTCTTATTTAAGACTCAACATTTTATTCTGAGATCTTCGTCTTCAAAAAATGATGTTTATTACTTTAATTAAAAAGAAATAGCTCTATTATATACCTACTTTAGGTTATCCCTATGAAAACCGTTGGGGAGCCAAATGGGGCAAAAGTAACGGTGGTGGCCTAAGCTGCGCCTTATGGTTTTATGGTATTACGATAAGGTATTATTATAAATCTTATGCCTAAAGATGAAAGTTGTTTTTATGTAATACTTACAAAGATTGCTCAGAGCATGTTTAAAGCAGAAATTAATTTTTTTAAGCTAACTGAGTAAAAAAAAAAAAAAAAAAACTTTGTCCATTTTGAGCTTTTTAACTGCAGACTGTTCTGCTGTTGTCAAGGTTGGGCTTACACAACATCCTTGGAGTGCGTTTGTGTAGCGCTTTGCTTTATTACATACCTTTATTACCAAAACTAAACTAATCCATGTGTATGCAATAAATATAATATTATTGAGTATTGAGTATTACGATTCAAAAATAAACGTTACCATTTTGTATACGCTATGGTATTTTTGTCGTCGGTAAATAATATTCTGACAACAGATTATTCTTACAGAAATTAAATTAATTTTGCTATTCCTATCGATTTCGATCTTGAAACATACCGATTTTATTCTATTGCCCAAAGTGCAACTTGTAAAAGAGAAAAAATCTTTATCGAATATCTATAACACGTCTTTTTGGAACTTCTGGCAGCTGTAACAGCACTACAACTGCAGTTGCTGGCGCATACATATATCAGCAGTACAGCACCTACTGCCTTGCCTTAGTGATAAAATTATAACTCGAAAGATTACGTAACATTTATTTGTTCGTTGCTTTTCTACAAATTTTGATTTTGAATGCAATGCATTAAAGCTTTAATAACGATAAACACAAATCAGAGATAGATCTATTCGCTTTGAGGGTAAACGACAAAGTCCTTTTTAAATTCAAATCTGTCAAAGGATAAACAATGCCTAAACTATTGCCATCTTACAAATGAATGATGACAAACAGTGACATAGCTAATTTACAAGTATTTAAAAATTTGCTTTTATTACTATGGCAGTAGTAATAGTAATCTTTTGAAAAAGAGATCCTACTGTGTACAACGTGTATGCATTTACAGTCAAGGGACCTGTATTTTTTTTTCGTTTTTTATATATATATGCATTTTCCATGTATACGCAAAATTAAGGGTGTTACATAATTATGTTTTATCTAATCAGGTTACTGAAATAGTCTTGTTCCTTCATGCTTCTTATCTGATCTCATTCCACCTGATGGTTTTATTTTTTCGATTGTCTATAATGTTCTACCCTCTTCACCGACACCTTTCCCTGGTGCCGATGGTGTTACCCAGCAAGTCTTGGCCAGACAACAATTCCCTCTTGCATCTTTGTTCAATAGTACATACTAAGTCTCAATATACTATTCTAGCTTTAAACCATGGGGGGTACTGTGGAACTTAGCATAGGTATAGGTTCATACCATATCAGGGTACTATATCAGGGTATTGTGACTTACTTAACTTCTAGCAGTTTTTACGGAAGGGATCTTCGTATGGGTCAATAAATAAAGTTTTTCCACTTTATCCCTTATTTACTGAAATGAAGTAGTACAACATGAACGAGTTCAAACGTTTGTGGCGCTTGCAAAAAGTTTTAGTAATTCCAATAGTACTTTCGTCAGCCAGTGTCATTCCAAAACAGCTGTTTCTATCCTTGTCTTATTTAGATTTACCAAAAAAAAAAAAAAAAAAAAGGAAATCTGCTGAGCTCCTCCATGAGTTGCACTTAGCTTAGTGTTGTGTACTTCAGTTAACACCGTTGTTTATTTTTCAGACACCGAGTAGTTAAAATAAAAAAATAAAAAAATAATGAAAAATCCCCAATAGGTATAATACATTTTGTGAATAGCCCCACAACACTATCTTGCCCCAAATTAAGCAGAGCTAGTATTATGGAAACGAGATAGCGGATGTTTCCTATGAATGAGTTCCTTCAAAATTAAACCCATCAGCTTTCATGACAATGATTCCACTTGTAACACAAGTGATGTGCTGATTACCAGGCCAACTTAGACTCAAACTTGTTGTTGTAACTCCTTGAGTTCCCTGACTCACGAAAAACCTAGTCGTTTTGTTGGCTGTTCCGTGGTTTTGTTTGGTCAAAGATGCCAACCATTATCATTGACTAGAATGAAACATAATATTAGGATAGTGGAAGAATAATTGTAATGTATGTATGTATATGCGTAGTGTTTAGGTAAGCTCAACCGAAGCTGATCTTTAACTATGGCGCCCTTGCATTCGTTCTGTAAGTACACTATGCATAGTATCCTTTATGCATAGCTATGATCTCGATAGATCAAGTAACAATGCAGGCCACATTGACGGTAAAAAAAAAAAAAAAAAAAAAATCCTCCAAGCAAGATACAACCATCCTGCTTGATCACAAACTTTAGGCGGTTGAATAAAAGAAATGCTAGCAAGTCGATGCCTCATCACGCTATCAGTGTGTTTAGTGCGCATAATGCTCGTTACACAAATACTTCTGCTGCACAACGAACAGAAGGCGCCCGAGTAGATGTTATTATAAAAATACTAAACTACTGCTACTGCTCATTTCATTAGCAGACCATTAACTATGAATTTGATTCTAACTTAACAAACTAAATTTACTTTGATTAATTTTATTTTTATCTACTTAAAAAAAAAAAAAAGTCTTAATAACAATTGTTTTGTTTTTGAAAGAACTATTTTAATTATTTGTTTTTTTCTAATCAACACTAGATTTAAAAGATATCAATTTTTTCATAACATTTTACATTTTATTTGATTTATTTTTCTCCAACATTTTTTCATTTTCTCTGAACATCCTACAAGTGAATGTATTAAATCTTGAAGTCAAAGTTTGGACAATTAAGTGATCAAACTAACTTACCAAGTGACGTTCGATCATAATTGTCCAAACTTTGACGAAGAGATTTAAGGTCCCTCCCATCCCTTAAGATACCCCAATGTGCAATGTTGGAGACCCTGTACGTGCTTATTCTCTGAACTAAATGAAGCTTGGAGCCGGTAGCATGCCATATGCTATCTCTTTCTTTCTTATGGAGCTAAACTGTGTGCGAGTGAGTTGAAGCGTAGGCGGAGCTACTACAAGTGAATGTATTAAATCTCTTCGTCAAAGTTTGGACAATTATGATCGAACGTCACTTGGTAAGTTAGTTTGATCACTTAATTATAAAACAAAATGTTTACATCAACAGTTGAATAAAAATAACTTTGGGTATGCAAATAGAGGTTAGCACATAACAGTTACAATTATTTATGTAAATTGTAAAAGAAACCATTTCAGGTGTGGGTGATATCATCACCAATTTCAGAGAATGAAATAAAGCTTGGACCACACTGCGACGTACAAATTTTAAGACGAAGAAGACGCGTATCTAACTCTATTGGCCTACAAACAGGCTGGATCGATTTTCTGTAATTTTGGACGCAACCACTTTTTCTATTGTTATTTATAATTCTATTAAGTTATGCGTTGGTATTTAAACCAACATGAAAAATTTAGGTATAATGTGATATGAAATCCTAATTTTAACGAAGAAGTTTTGAGTCTTAAGTTTTGAAAAAATCTCAATTTTCATCGAAATAAACTTTCTGAAATATTTGACCAACTTGCTTAATATCTTGCTATAAAAGTGTATTGTCAATTTCAATGACAAGACACTTTTAAGCCAGCTACACAATGAAAAATCTCATAAATAAAACTAACAGAGTCACAAAATATTCACGGAATGACATGTTTATAGTGTTTTTTCGTAAATCAGCAGATTGTGCCTTTTAAAATACACACCACATAGTATGTACCATTTATTTTTAGGTACCTAAACCTACTTTACGTACTGTATTTATTTGTAGATGTACCCTTAAGAGCGCATCGTGCGAAAATTTGAGATTTAAAAAAAAAAATCATAACTAAATAACTAAGTGACATTTTAAAAATCGCAAAAGGACTAATTGTAGACTATACATTTGAGATTAATTCGAATTTAAGTGTGGTAAAAAAATATACTATTTAACATGACATTCTATTTAACGCTAATGAAAATCGTATGTCAGCGTTAAATAGAATGTCATGTTAAATAGTATATTTTTGCATTTTGCTAGACACGAAACATGTCCATCGTAGGCACGTCGCAATAACAGACGTTCACGTTCAAGACCATCTGCTTTGATGTCACGTTTCCAAGCTTCAACGACGTTGATGCGTGGGTGTAAACGAGCCTTTATGCCAATGTCACGAACATTCGTTTTAACGAAACAGGTGGATTGTCAACAGCTTTTATTACTTCGCTTTGCAAATTAAACAGGGCTTAGATAATCCAGCGCTCGGCTTTTGTAATTAATTTGGATATTGTATCAAGTTTTTATTTTACTGGAATGTTTACTTTGTTTTGTCTGTTGTAGATTATTAAATTTATAAATACTCACGAGGTCTACAGTTTACTGAGCCACTGTTCTCTGCTGTATACTATCACACTATAAGATACTAGAAGTGAGGAATATACTGTATTTTGAGGAGCTATTCGGCTCATCAAGCCGAAGATCCTTATCGGATCCCCGTCAAATTTTAGGTACGAGTATTACGAGCACCTTTCAAATAAAACAAGAGCCATCGAAATTGGATTTCATGGAGTGGAGATATGTATATTTTTCCCTCCTCTTTTGGGAGGAAGAACTCCTCCAACTAAAATCCCAGACGACAAAAATTCTATAGTCATCTATGCACCAAAATTTAAATGCACTTCCAAAAGCTTGCAGTGACTGCAATGTTTAACCTGTAAAAATTGAGGTCAATGACTCCACTTGTCAGTCATTCCTGGGCCTGGCTGATTTGGATTAAAAACCGATTGATTGGAAATTAAAATAAATCGTACCTTATATAAATACGGTCACGAACGATTGTTTAACCGCTGGCTTTTGATATTAACCAGAAAGCCACTGCGTATCAAAAAATAAAATAAAAAAGTTACAAAAAAGGTGAATGTTTTTGAATGATTTATGTTACAGTTAAATGAAATGTTGGATAAGCCGGCTCTCCATTTGATTTACGGCTGCCGGCTGTAAATCATTCTTCCATCCACCTCCGAGCATTCACGTAGGAATCAGACTGCTACCACATAAACCAAAAAATCATAGCAGCCACAGAATAGTAGGTACCTAATAGCAAAAGCCATTTATAATTATGTTTTTTGTTTAATCTATCAATGCTTTTCTAAGGGCTTTAGTCATGAGAATAAGCCTGCTTCATTGTCGGCTACATCGTCACTTACCAGCATTAGGTGAGATTGTAGCCAAAGGATGGTCTCCAGGTATAATTTAAAAAAAAAAACTGTGACACTCCGGGAATCCCAGCAGGAGTGAAAACTTGAGCGCTGCTTTGTTATTCAGGAAGAAGTTTTCTATGTAAATGTGGCCAAAATTATTACAATCATTATATTCGCACGCACCTGGTCAGTTTTTTTGCGATATGGAGCAATTTCCCCCAAACTGAATCTTTTGTCGTTTTGTTCTGCTTTGTTGGATCAAAGAATTCCGCCAAAGCTTAATCGGACGGCGAATATTTTTCGTAACCATTGTATTTTTTTGTTTTAAATCGTTCAGATTTACGTTGCTAGCTTAGATTTACCAACACATGCTATTATCACACTCCAAACTCTACCAGTCTGTTGTATAAAATCGTTAATCATGTCAGAATCTGTAAAAGTTGCCACCTTCTTTGTACCTTTATAACTATTATGTTAGATAAGTCTCATTGTACAGCTAACGAAAAAACACTTTCCTTTGGTCACAAAGTAAAGTAGTAGGTATTCTTCCAACTTAGCTAAAGTTTGAGTTAGATAAACCAATTCCGTTCGCATTAACTAAGTAAAACACGTACCTGTTGCTAATTATACTGTGGTTCCTTTTGCTAGCCATTGAAACTTACTTTTACAGAGGCTTTCATACTTCCACAGTTCAGTTAGCAGTTACTACAGCTAGTCTTAAAGTACCCTTTATAAATACCTGAGTAAAGTGCTTAAAGTATAACAACAGTACTCCTTGCCTTTGAAAGTAACACTCAAACCACGTTTGGTGTTCAACAGAACGTGCAGTTTCAATCTTTCATCAATCTGCCTTTGCCATTAAATATACATAATCATCATCTTTCTGCCCTTATCCCACACTAAGTGGGGTCGGCACAGCAGGTTTTATTCCTCCAATCACCTCTATCATCCGTCATCTCAGTGCAATAAGAACCCTTGTGTTCTTTCTTGTTCATGTCATCTTTAACACAGTCCATCTTGTGTGATCTTTGAAAATCTTGCGTGGGTACAACAATATTTATTACTATTATCCTTGTCGAAATATTGATAAATCTAGGTGGGCTAAAGAAGCCACGGAACCAACAATTAGTAAAAAAAACGTCGCGGCCGTTTAAAAAAAAGCAGACTCATTCAACACCCAGTGGGAGGGCCGAGGATCGAGGGGAGTGGAAAATGTAAAGGGAGATCCTCGCCCAGCAGTGGGACATAAAGGTTAGAAAACCAAATGATAAATGGTTGACTATCGCTAGATGGATTCGATGACTCAATGAAAAATTCGAGAGATAGATTTGAAAGTATTATCTTAATAGTTATACGATACGCGGACTTATATAAGTTACTCTGTGGTTTTACTCTAACGGACAGCAAAAGATGTAGCATAACTACGAGAACTGTAATATGGTTTTATTGCTGTGGCTAACCAACGGAAAATGTTTAATCCTCCGAAGTCGTTTATCTCGGTTTCAATTTATTTTTTCTGTTCTGAGACTGAACGGCTTCTTTTAAATGTTCTTATTGCAACGAGAAAAAGTACGGCTTTTAAACCCGTTGGTATTGCGGAAAAATATATATTAATATTTTTTTAGAATCCGATTTAAAGCTTGTGGATGATCATCGGCAAAACCATATTTTCTTTTGGTCGGAGTGTTAAATCAGAAGTTCCGTTTTAAAAGAGGGTTCTTATTATTTCCAGTCACGTTTCTCTCGGGATTCCATTTGAAACAACGTTACAATCCATTGAATTTAAGTTTTATTCGAGCACATTTCAAAACTCTCATCAAGGTCGTACGAGTATGTGACACTGAATTTTGATCAAAGTAATCAATTCGTAAAAATAGGAGTATAGTCGACATAAAAACGGTTTATCTTTACTTGCCTACACATTTTTGTACTTACCTATATTTCCAACCAAAATAAAGTATTGAAACTATGTACCTATCCAATATTTATAAGTAAAACTCCACATTGTTGGCTCTTCTTTCCACTCCAAGAGGCAGCTTGACACTAATTGGCAAACTGCTTCCGATCCTGGCATAAGTTTCAATCTTCTACGAGAATGAAAAAGATTTATTGGAATTGGGTGAACTTTAATGTATCGGGTCGACTGAGTAGTAAGTAGATAAAAAATGTAGGTATAATGTACACGGTTTTAGTGTGGCGTTATACCCTAAATTTCTTGTTTCTTTCAATAAATCACATCATGATGATATAATATGATGATGACATAATGATACAACTACTTTGAAATTTAAAGTTATTTCTATTTGAAATAATGGACATTTTCGGGATTGTTCATCTTACTTCACGTCATGTAATAAAGCCAAAGAAACCTAGCCCGCATAGGTACGTAGATAAAAGCTCCGAAGTCATGACCCCAAACTGTAAGTCAAACTAGGGAATTGATACCATTATTGTAAGTGCAAAGAGCTGAAACACAATACCAAATAAAAAATTCAAGACTCGTTATGAGCGCTTCCATAAAATCAATTCAAACTGCTAGCACCGTTCGTTTATTTGCACGTTGTATAGCTATTATGTATTACCATAAGCTCATGCCATAACGTTAGGATCGCCGGCGCCGTCTGAAACAATGGACGCGCCATCTTCTTGATCCGCGATAAGAGCCTTCAAACAAATGCTTCGGCAGGGATTAGGCTTTTATCCATCATCACGTACAACGCCCTTTCACGGGACAAGTACTTAAATAAATTACAGAATTATTATCACACTTGCTCGTAAAGTGGCTCTTATATTATAAACCTAGGTTTTTACTTTACGGTGACGCACTAGTGCTTTTTACTTTGCCGATTTTTTTATTTCTGTAAAAGTTTTTATCAAGGCAAAGAGTTTCCTTAGTCTATGGTTTTTATAGAAGCTGTTTATACTGCCTCGGGTGTAACCATCAACAACGCATCCTTGTATCAAAATATAATATTTAGAGATTACTTGCCGTCTGCTTATTTTTTCGAGGATATAACTTCTACGCGTTTTTGTCACACTGTAAAATAATAGTATATTTCGCATTTAAATGTACCTACTTAGTATTTAATCATTTACCTATTTGAAATTCGAAATTGGCTATCAATTAAACCTATTAATCCTTGCGCACATCTAAGCGTTCTGCGGTTCTGTTATCAGTGAAACGCTGTCCGCACCGCAAAAAGCTTAAAATGTGCGCAAGGCATAACTGTACTTTGTTTCTACCTAAAAGGCATGATTAAAAAAAGCAGCCAAGTGCGAGTCGGACTCGCCCATGTAGGGTTCCGTAGCATCAAGTAACATATTATAAAGGTTTTTGTAGTTCGTCGAAAGGTAAATTGCGGTTTACGATTTATGACGTATAAAAAAAAAACTACTGGCCAGATCTCGTTCAAACCAAATATCGTTGAAAGTTTGCATAGTGATGTACAACATATATTTTTTTTAGTTTTATCATTCTCTTATTTTAGAAGTTAGAGGGGGGGGACCAACTTTTTTCCACTTTGGGAGTGTCTCTCGCGCAAACTATTCAGTTTAGAAAAAAACTATATTAAAAACCTCAACATCATTTTTGAAGACCTATTCATAAATACCTCACACGTATGGGTACGATGAAAAAAAATTTTTTGAGCTTCAGTTTCAAGTATGGGGACCCCCAAGAGTTATAGTTTTTTTTCTATTTTTGTGTCATAATCTTAATGCGGTTCACAGAATACATCTACTCGCCAAGTTTTATTAATCTAGCTCTTACGGTTTCGGAGAAAAATGGCTGTGACATACGGACGGACAGACAGACAGACATGACGAATCTATAAGGGTTCCATTTTTGCCATTTGGCTACGGAACCCTAAAAACATAAGGTTGTAGGCCTACCACAAGCTCTGTCTGGCTCTGTCTCTGACTCTGGTTTTGAGTCTGTGTGAGTGCTCACCAGTGTATTATGTGTGTGACTTTTCGACATACGATTCATTTATTCAACACCCACACAGGCTCAAAACCAGAGACAGAGACAGAGCCAGACAGAGCTTGTGGTAGGCCTACTGAGTTTTAAAATAGAACGAGAATTTAAAATGTCGTACCTACCTTTATAGCATTTAGTGCAAATTTGCTTTGAAAGTATAATTATCATTGGCAGGCTCGGAGTGCTCTAAAGCATTTGAGGCTTGATTTGAGGCTTACCTATTCCCGTCAACTCCAGGCTTTTGTCTGCGGAACATTGACGTAAATATTAGGCAGTGAAGAGGAACCTTTGTTGAGCTATTCTATTATCCACACCTATTCTCTTCTTTTTCTCTGAATGATATAAAACGACCACGACCTACGGCGCAAAAGGCAGAGCTGCATACCAACTGAGCTGAGAGGCCAGTCGAAAATAAATAATGCGGACAATCCACACAAACTATCTAGCCCCAAACTAAGCAGACCTTGTACTATGGGAACCAGATAGCCGATATGATACTTAAATACTTTTTGGTGGTTGGTATGGTATAATTATTCATAAGTAAACGGGTTTTATGAAAGTCTGTCTATCAAAACACGATTTATGTTTTTTTATCAACGCAAACAACAAAATAAAGCTTTGGGTCGGTCAAAAATTCTAAAGGATCCGTATTATTCTCATTGAATGATAAAGGACGCGATGGTAGCATTACATATGATTAGTATGTCCTCGATAAGGGTAGACGAGAGAGGCATTTCATAAAAGGTGTTTCACTCAAGCGAGAGGCTAACCGCTTTTAAGCTTTGAATAAATATAAAAATAAATGCCCAATTTTAATTTCCATGATAAACAAAAACAATGACAGTGCTTACCCAGTATTACTTTGTTAATTGTTTTTTTTTATTATAATTTTTTCAAAAAGTGTTTTCTTTCTACAATAATAATAGGTTCATTTTTAGCGTTCCGTACTAAAAAAAAATGAAAATACTATATAACCTTAAGCGTTATTAAATGATCCTTATGTATCAATAAAAGCCTTTTAGATATCAAAACAAAAAAACATCATGAAGAATTTCAATCAAAAGATTTTTTATCAGAAATACGATTTTTATATTCATTCAATTTAGTTTATTGTAAGACTTTGCTTCATTATATCGCTCGAATAAACAAGAGCTCAGATTCGTTTTAGGTATAATGCTCGTAGTTTATTTGAAGATGTCTGAGTATTTAGATAAGTATCATCTTTTTATTGGAAAAGTTCAATGAAAACTAGCTGAAGGCCTACCACAAGCTCTGTCTGGTTCTGTCTCTGACTCTGGTTTTGAGTCTGTGTGACTAAATAAATCCTAAGTTGAAACGTCACACACACCATTATAATACACTGGTGAGCACTCACACAGACCTAAAAGCAGAGCCAGAGACAGAGCCAGACAGAGCTTGAGGTATGCCTACTGAACACATTTACATATTGAAAATAAAATAAAATTAGTTAATGAGGCCAAGACTTCGCGCTTTATCTAGCCAATCAGAGCGCGATACATAACTTCCACATAGTATCCGCTGTCCGGAAAACCCAGTCCTTCCGTGCAGAATCCTAAAGTTATCCATCACCATCACTGTCCCTTAAAACAAACAAACATATAAAATCACTGTATATAATTATATACACACATCAATATTGTCTATAGGGATATTCCATTTCATATTGATTTTCTGATTTTTCTAGATTTTCTTCCTACTTTAATATTTATTTATAAATAATATTAAACAGTTGTATTTTATTATTTTTAATAATCATCATCATCATTATCAGCCTGAAGAAGTCCACTGCTTGGGTGCAGGTTATGTTCAGCAGCCTACAAATTTCAGGAAGAACGATTCTGTGCCCTTTCCATACATCGACACAAACATTATATAAACAACACAAAATAAAGATTCCTGCCATACCTTGTTTTCTCAAGAAATTATTTTCAGTTTTTGTAAAAATCAACAAAGTGTCGAATATCCCTATATCACAATATCGATGTGTGTCTATACTTATCACTGCCTACTTTAAAACAAAAAATATATCTAAAAAAATAAGTTAATCATGGCTTTATAGGTATGTTGTAATAGACTTGAAAGTTCTTGAATCAAATCTTTATCTTCATCATCAGTCTGAAGAAGTCTACGGAGGGGCCTCCCGAAAATGAAATAAAATCTTTAACGATTTAAATTAGATTTAATATCTGAAGTGCTACTCATTGGCTCAACTTGGTGATAGCGCAAGAAAACATTCTTTAAAAAAATCTTATTGCTATTCATGCTTCATACTTTTAGAACATGATTTTTCAGTACTTGATCAGGTTTTAGATTATAAACTTTTTGACCCTCCTTTTTGCTTCGCTATATTCGGGTAACAAATTTTATCTGCAATAATGTTTACCTGGACTCAGCTTGAATTGCCACTGGTTCTCAGGGTTCTCATAGTACTTTCCTAAGGATCTCAAGCAGCGGTAATATGACCTGCACTCGTCGGGGCGTTTGAAAGCCATTGGGGAACGATCGTACACGTTGAACCTGAAAATAGTTTTAAAATTAATACAATAAGAACTATACTATAAGAAAGAAATAAATGAATAAAATACATTTATTTTGGGCACACAACATACATAGGTAAACAAATCACGAACAGAGTAGCAATAAGATATACGTTTAGAAAGTGGGTAATGAAACACACAACACTTTTGCGCAGGGTGGCGGGCAATTACATGGAAAGAGGAAAGAGCCGAAGACCTTGCTCAGTGAGCTACATAGGAAAAACTCTCAGAAACTCTGAGCTGTGTCTCTCTGAGAGTAGCTCTATGATCTGTAGATCTCGTGAGCACACTAAAAGTGAGCAATTTACTACATGGTTCGGAGCTGAATGCCAAAGATCCTTATGAGATCCTTGCCAAATATAATGAGACCAATTTAAAATTATAACCTTTCAATTAAAAAAAAGAACCATTTAAATCGGATCTCATGCGGTGGAGATATCCATTAGCCAAATCACAAATCACTGACAAAAAAAAACTTTAAAGTCAGTCAACCAATTTTCGTCCAGAAGAGTTCAAAGATGCAAACTCTACGCAGACAACCGTATACAAGCATTTCTAGACATACTCCAAACTAAGACGCTTTGCTCCCTCGGTTAATAAAATAAATCGTAATACCTGATCTGTTTAACATCTTCTGTCACCTTATCCACGGTGATAACAGGCGCTGAGTACGTATGATGATGCCCATTCTCTACGTACTCAGCTTCTACTTCAAACGTTGTGAGGAACTGGTAGCATTCAGGACAATCCTCCTTCAGCAGCTTAGCGCCATAGAAACCGTCCACTAGAATAGTCTCTCCGCCCTTCGGGTTCAAGTGTTCTATGCAATGGAGTACCTGAAGACTTGAAACGAGTATATAACATAAGTATTATTTAAATGGACAATGGAATTGAATGAGACATGTAAATGTACACGAAGAATATAAATCCGTTATTGGCTGTATATTATAAGATACATTTTGTAAACCTCAAGATATTTTGAGAAGAGGATTTTGTTAAAAAGTAAAAGCAAAAGAAATAAAAAATTAAGCTTAGATGACGTGTTAGTCAACAGTAACTGTATAGTAATTAGTGTATCATTCTGCAATAGTATATTCAGAGTTCTCGTTAATTGATCAAAATTTATGTAATTGGGAATAGAAAGGGGAAAGTTTTGTATGTTTGTAACGAATAAACTAAAAAAGTACTGGACTGATTTCAAAAAATATTTTGCCATTAGAAAGCTACATTATCCCTGAGTCACATAGATTTTATTAATTACTAGCGACTCATCCCTGCTTTGCACTGATATAATTTAGAAAAAATGTGAAGTCAACAGCCGAGGTAAGCCAGGCGGGTCCCTACTAACAATATTTTTAATTGAACATATTTTTTTGTACGCCTAGAATATAAAAGTAGTTATAACGCTTTCTTGTGAAAAATTTTCAAATAAATTT
Organism: Thera britannica; assembly: GCA_939531255.2. Taxonomy (NCBI): domain Eukaryota; kingdom Metazoa; phylum Arthropoda; class Insecta; order Lepidoptera; family Geometridae; genus Thera; species Thera britannica. The sequence goes on along the minus strand of OW618040.2, from coordinate 7,150,517 downwards.
TATTCAAATTTTTGCTGTTGAAAAACCGCGAGCACAAACCTACCGGAAATTGGACAGCCGAGGGCCACTTGTATAGTAAGTCAGCCCAATTCAGTGACACTTAAGATTTCCTTTCATCATTTTTTTTTTAAATAAGATTAGAACTTCTTCTCTGGGGTTTTTAATGAAAAAAGTAATTCACGCACACCTTCCTGAATTTCTCTACCTATACACGATTATTTCTACAATAAAATACATAATATTAAGAACAACAATAATGACGTCATGTTGGATGCCTGAAATAATAACGATATCGGGATCGTATAGACCCAGCTCACAAAATAACGATCTCTTGAAAACATAACAAGCTTTATTACAGACTGTTTTTTGTAGAATAGATTTTATCATAGTTTTTGTAGAACGCCGGTAACGTTTAAAAGGAAAATGGAAAGCAATATCATCTTTATACGTTAAAACAACCATGTGAAATCAAAAATTATTTACTCATCTAGGCGATCTGCAATGGCGATGGTAATGGCGAACATTTTCAGCATATGGCTTTGCATACACCCGAACACACTGCCGCGAACTTTGGCAGTGTGGTATTTGACAGCTGATCGCTATGAGTGTGTATAATACTATTTCTATGCCAAATTCTAACGATAGCATTTAGAGAGCTACGACCTATGTAAAAGCTATATCCCATAAGAGATATCTACCATGCTAAAGACATCAGTCGAAACCCTGTTAAATTCATAGAACAAAGGTAGAATAGGCGAACACATCGCATTAATTTATTCCCTCAGCATTTGGTATCTGCCGACCATATCTGCCAACTGCCAGAGACGTGACCCTTGCTAAATAATCTAATATAGTATGCACCTGACTTCCAAGGTTCATTAAAACCGAACCACTTGCTCCGCCCGATAAGCTTAGTTGATTTAGGATTCACCCGGAGCCATACTATATAAATACAGAACCTAATTTTAAACGAATGTTTGTCATTCTGGACAGTGCGGATCTTTGCTATGTGCTATTTATGTATTCAGATTGCTACGCTGAAGAAGGAAGACGAAAACAAGTTAGAGCGAAGAATGCTAGGAATAAGACAAAAATAGCCAGCATCTTTTCGAAATTTATGTAGGCGTAAGCAAACGCACACACACAATGCCTGCAAGATGTGTTCCAAATTCAAAATTACCTAGGATGAAATAAAAGAGGTAGGGAACCTCGTGCAGCAAGGAGTTTCCCAAGTGTCTCTTTTAAATACATTGGTAGCACGGATAGCACACACACCTAAACTTGTGAACCTGCAAACCTGCAAACTCAGAGTTGGTTCGAAAATGCCTGCTCTGAGACGGTTGGTACCCAGAAACAAATAGTAGAATATTTTCCTCACAGCTCTGTAGGTAAAAGTTTTGCATTGTTGTCAAATGTAATTTCAGTCTCTATTCTATTAAAGGAAAAACATTTGTGAGATGAACATCGATGTTTAATGTTGGAGTTGAAGATGAAGTTGTGCAAGTTCTCGATATTTCCCATTCTCCAGTAAAACTTTTGCAGCTAAGATAGAAGTTTTACATTTAAATTAATCAATATTGTCTATGAGCAAGTTCATGAGTACCTACTAGTCTTGCATGATATTGCCACAGCCGTTACTTACATAGCGCACATTGTTTTCAAGCACTAATAAAACCAATTACCAAGCTATTTTCTAAGTGCTTGCGACGATAGAGTGTTCATCCGTAAGACTAGTCTAATGGTCACGTAGGAATGCTGCGAAAAGTGGGCTGGGACATCAGTTAATTGAAACGAAATAAAATGTTATGTAAGTACCTGTCACAACTAATCGGCCGTATAATTACCTATAATTCAAACAGTTAATTTCATAAATGACCGATTTTACTTGTTGACTGCGACATACCTAGAAATGGCACTGTTTTCTTTACTTATACCAAAGCATTAAATAATATGTACGACCTCTGAGTAAATTCGAAATATCATTGGTTAAGATTTGGATTAGTTGCAACTGTAGGTACTACAGATGTACTCGTAGCTAACGAGCATTCATTTGTAGCACAAAGAACTACTACTACTAGACTAGAAAGTATAACGAAGTGGAACATAAGGTCTTTACCATGCATATGGGAAGATTAAGAGTCGAAGGCCTTGCAACTTTATCCAGAGCTCAATAGTTCAGAAGAAAAATTAAAAAAATAGCTTAGATAAATTAAACAAATTATAAGCTTATTTACCCAGCAGCCTCGGTGAAGTAGGTGTTATCGTTATGTACAGCCAAAGGTAGGTTTGTATAGGCCGTGTCTGCATGGTCGGCAATATTGGTAAACCTCCACATGTTTCCGAATAGGGTACGCTGGACCCCACCAAGAGCTTCGCACACTTTTTCAGTCGCTTCCACTGTTGCATCAACCTGAAATTATACTCATCTTTAAATCAAATCAAAAACTTTTTATTTTAAGCCACGTAGAAGATCAAGTAGATGCGGTAGACCACCACGGAGATGGCACGCCGAGCTAGATGTACATCTACCAGACTCGTCCAATCTAGCAAAGGACCAAGAAAACTGGTAAAAAGGTAAGGTCTTTGCCCTGCAGTCGGACAAGATAGGCTGAAAATAAAATAGAAGATCGTAAAATAGAAGGCGGTTCCACTACCACTAGACCACCAGTGTTCTCAACAGTGCAATACAAAAGATACAACGCAGCATCAAAAAGTAATAGGCAGCATGAATTCATTGAATTTACAAACAATATAACTTTCTAACTACGAGGAGGTGGTGTCTCTCTGGTGTCAAACAAATCACATACCTACATATAGCTAGCGAACTTACTAATTTAAATTATGAAATAACCGATATTCATGCATGAAATAATGTTTACCCAACAATTTTGCAAGCCGATATGCATACATCAAATAATATTTAACCCAATAATTTTGCATCAAAATGATGATCAAAATTCAATTTGCCTACATCAATATTGTTGGGTGGATGTGACCGCAATCAATACTCATTAATCTCGCTCGGCCGAGCTATTACTTACTAGCACAATGACGTTCAATACTGTGCAAACAATAGATTACCCCGTTGATCAATGAGACTCCGTAGTCAAGCAGGGATTGGAACACCCTTCTGCGCCCTTCTGCCATGCCCAGGAACTCGGCAACGTCCACTCTTGCAATCTTATCGACGACTCTAGGTCCTCTCCACAATAGAGGGTTTAATCTTCGACTATTTGACCATTTTTTATAGTCAAATTGTGCTAAGAAATCAGCTGAATACATAGTCTCATGGTTATCACTCCCTGAAATTAAAAAACGTTTTATTTTATTCATTTTATCTTCCAGGTAACAAAATTAATGAACACTCTGAAATTGCACTTTTGAAAAGAAAGCTCATACATTTTATGAAGAGTTGAGGGCTCTCAAACTTGACATCATTAATTTTTACTTCAGGTATATCTAGTAGATGCTTCGCCCTTTGGAACTTGTCGCCATGATAGCAAGCGGGGCACCTGCAATAAGTTTAATAGCAAGTTATCAATTAAAACTATCTTTTCAAGATTATGATTGATAAGGTGACATACCTGCAGTTATCTCGTAGCCAGCAATCTTCAAATCTAATATTTGTTTTATCCCCAAACTCCACTTCGATCGCTCCATCAAGTTTCTTCACACTATTAACTAGAAACAAGTTTATCTTTTAATTAAAACAACACTCGTTTATAAAACTCCAAGCTATTTGTTTGTTATTATAAACTCTAAACATACATTTATTTTCCATAGTCTATAGAGAAAATCTTTTATAAATCTTCTAAGAAATTGTGAACAATGTACACGTCTTGTATATCATCGATATAATAACTGTTTTCCAATGCTTATCATATCCCTTTGTGCTTATATGAGGTCAACGTTAATGTAGTACAGACGAGATAAGGTTATTATATACAGTTGTCATTGTGAATATTGAGTCCACTCGTCTCTAGTTGCACGCGAGATTTTATTGAAATGTCGAAAAACAAAATCCAACATATTCTAATCCAACTATCGCTGTCAAATCATTGATAGCCAAATTTTTCGAAAAAAGAAATACCATTTTCAAAATATCTAAATCCTAAAACAAAACAAAATACAGAAATAACGAAATCCAACTTATTCATTATCCAAATAATTGACAGATTACCTTTTCGTTATTTATATCAGACAGAACTAAATAAACAGTGATTGAAATCAGTGATTTGGATTTCGATCAGTAACCACCACGCGAGCGAAATGACCATAATTAAGTAACTGATACGACACATTATGAACTTGCCTGTAAGTTGATTTTGAATCAATATTAGAATCCCACTTACCAAGGTATCAAATATTTTCCTGTAAGTAAAATCTTTTGTGGGAGACTTTCGCTCAGTGGGTCGATATAGGTTAAGAAAATAATTAAATGAACAAAACCAAACCAATGAATTGTTAATGAGGAGGTTATAATTTCTACAACCGTTTCACGAATAACTCACCGTTCCTGTCCGGAGTTTGTGGTAAATGCAAATTTTTCAATGGAGTGGTGATTGGTTTACGCGTACAGAGGCTCGAACGCTAATTTGATTGGAATTTGACAGCGAACGGCAGGGCTCCATCGATTTACGTTCATTGCTTCGGATGCCTCGTGTTCGGCTCACCGGGACATTCCTCAAATTGTTTTAGAGGAATTTAGTACCAGCGCTTACACCAGTAAAATTACAGTCATATCGGGTCGTTAACTGAAGTGCCACAAAGTGGGTCATCAATATAAAAAATATTTGAAGTCTATTATTTTTCCTTTTAGTATTTTTTCTAAAGAAAAATAACTTAGTAAATTACCTTATTGGGCCGATTTCACGAATGATTAATCAAGCGGTTAAATATTTGACAGTTTAACTTAAATTTTGTACGCAAAATATTTGAACGCTCGCTTGAAGTCATCCATGAAATTGGTCCCCGGGCATGGAGTATACATAAGGTTACCTTTATTTGTTCTAAAGCTGAGATATAGATAACTGAAACGTGTATATAAAGCAGAATCGTCCGAGGAAGGTCTCTCTTAGTTGGTAAAATTCCGACATAACTCTTCCGTACTCGCCACGACGGAGAAGGATGAGGAAGGATGAGGATTTCCCGACGTTAAAAAACAGACGAATTACTGAAACGTGTACAATGTCAACCTCCCTAAGGAAACATCAAATAAGTTTATCCAAAAAATGAGTCCCAAATATATTTTTAAATTAATGAAATGCGCATATAAAACACGTATGAATTTGCAAACGACCTGTGGCCTCAAAGGTAGCGTTACATGGAAGTTAGAAGAGCATGCTATTAACCGTCGCTGCCTGTACGCGGCTTGACTTTCATTAAAACTCAAATATGCAGACAGGAATAGTTATCCGTCATTTTCATTTGGCTGTGCAATATCTGAGGCTCGTATTTGCTGAATTCAGTAACAACTCAGCTGTAAGTTCATTCGTTTAGGTACTCAGTTGTTTCACCTTTGTAGAGTTTAAATTAGAGAATGTTTCTTATTATACAAGGATAAAATGTAAATAAATAAGAACGATGATTTTACGCGAGGTGTTCGGATAAAATAAATCAGTCCCACTACTCAAATCTTTTACTCAATGGAGAGGAACGAAACAGACCTTGAACATAAAGCGTGATTTCTGATTGCACCTTCGTCAATATATAAAAAAATACCTGTCATTTTTTGTCGAAAGAAGCTTTATCTAGAATTTTGCGAACACACATAATTTTTTCAACACTCTTTCATAGATAAAGTATCAATAAATAACATGCCATTTATTTAAAATTTTATTTTTTATTTCTCTTGAGAAATAAAAAAATACATCTCTAAAGTCTGAATCAGAACGATTCATTTTCTTGTACCACACAGATACAATTTCAAGCACAATGAATAGGGATAGCTCTTCAGCCACTTGGAAGGTATTAAGGGTCAGTCTGAATTAATTAAAGTTTCACTAAACACCGTACTGGGGCGTAAATTTAATCCAGCCTTAAATTCAAGCCAACTCGAGCCGAGCATAAAGTTGCTAATTGGACTGATGGACAATCCTATTAGGCCGGGTGCAAAGACATATTCTACGCTATTTCTATTGTAAATCAAGTGATTTATTTCAATAAGTATATAAAAACCAATAATATAAATTCGTGAGATGGAATACACCGTGCTAAGGCATCTTACTGACTGATCGAATGCCTAAACCGTAATTTCTGGCCTCTAGGAATCGACTATCGTCGCTTTATGGGTGCGCTTACGAAAAAGGCCCTTAGATTGAATCAGTAATTTTCATTTTATTTTATGTATGGTAAGGTATTTATTAACTATGGACCTAAGGTGTTTCATTTATGTAATGTGCATTTTATAGTTGTCTAAAATAAATGATATTGTTATATTATTATTATTAAACGTCGAAGTTAGACCAATAACTGAAATCGTGAAAGGCACTAGGCGGGAAGACAAAAGCATTGAAGGAGTGGATGGCCACACGGGAATAATAGATCACGAGGCAGACCACCAGATGTTCAGATGATATCGTCATGACGATGGGAGCTACCTTGATCCAGTTGGCGTAAGACTAGAATTAGTAGCGTGTTCAAGAGGGCCTTTGCCAAGCGGTGATGAATGTGGGCTGGATGGATGGATATGATGTGATGTGGCATGGACAAACAGTTCTCTAGAATTCATGGAAGTTATAATTCAGCTTTGATTACTTATATAGAACAAAAAAGACAGTTTTCATTGATCAATCGATTAACAATTTTTTTCTTTAACCTCTCACCATGTAACATAATATTTGCAATAAATAATTATAGTATGAGTAAGCCGATTGCCCAGTGAAAATTGGATAACCCATGCAGGCGGCAAGATTAGGTCACTCGTGCTCCAACGCTCTAACTCATTTATAGGTTGATTTGCTGGTATCGGCTTAACTAAATTGAACCATGACAGTATTGACCATAGCAGCGGACGATTTAACCCATGTCTATCATTCTTTTAGGTCAACAAAAAATTTAGTAAACTGCAACATACCTACATGACTTAATTTGTGAAGCAATGTTTTGATACAGGTTGTAGATAAGCCATCTGGTTGTCCCATCAGCAAACTAAATAAAAGGTAGCAGGTACGTATGTATGTTTCGTGATGATTTAACTACCTACCAAGGTTTCCTGGTAGAGATCGCTGTTAGCGATAAGGCCGCCCATTGTATTACTGTGTCTCTTCTTCTTCCTGCCCTTATGCCACTTTATGTGGGGTTGGCACAACACGTCTTCCTCCTTCATTCTCCTCTGTCAGCCGTCATCTCTGAATTCACTCCTCGCTTATCCATGTTATTATGTATTGCTGTGTCTGTTTATTTTTAAACTATTAAAAACTGGTATCTTATCTAACTCAGTGTGGCATGGTATAATCAATAAATAGTTATCTATCTCTTCGCTTTAGTGATAAGACCGCCCATTATATTCCACTTTGTCATTTTTCTGTATTCCTTTGTTAATTGTATGTGGTGTGCAATAAAGTGTTATCCATTCTATCTATCAACCTACCAAAAGCTACGACGAATAATTTCCGGTACGTGAAAAGGCCAGCTATAATATAATAGGAGCCCATCATACATGTTCTATAAATAAAATTTGATATTCATTTTCGGCAAACGTAATTTGAGAAAGTCCCGTTTTATCGAGAATATCTATCGATTATCCATATTCGAGCCCCAGATTCGGCTGAAGATTGACGGCACAGCACGAATATTCGCTGTAACTCGATAGGTAATGCAGCCATAGCACTAAGTAGGCACTTGTGCCTCAAAAACCATAAAATAACAAGCTGTAAACATGAAGTTACCACAGTTATCACCATATTACAAGCAGCAGAAAGGCGCCTGATGGGGCCGTCATAAAGAAGCCCTTATGCCTTTTACGACTTTAGTAGTAAAATCTCACCAGATTTTATGTCGATACGATAAGAAATGATAAGGTATTTTATTTACTATGGTATACGTATAAGGTACTTTGGTTTTTTAAATACAGGGTATAAAATATAATTCCCAAAAACGAACTCATTTACCTACCTAATGTTGTAAAACTTTATCTTATCTACTTCTCTTAAATATACAAAAAAGCAAAGAGCAATATTTGTAAATTGAGCAAATTGTATCTTAATTGTGTCTTCTACGTATGAATATAACTAAAAAGTTACACCACTTTTTGCTTGACTAAAATTTGTGTGATTGACACAGATGTTTGTTCTTTATCTGGGTGTTATATTGTATTACAAGTACTTATAATATTTAAAACAACTTGAATATAAACATTATATCATTTATATGGTTCTCATATTAGTACAAGCTCTGCTTAATTTAGGGCTAGAAAGTTTTGTGTGGATTATCCACAACATTTATTCATTATTTTATTAAAATACTTTGGTTGGTAGGTACACTAAAAATAATTCCACAATAGGGACAATCTATCGGTGGTAAGGTATCTAATCAAAATGCAAAATGAGCAACCTAAACAACCATTCCCACATAAAATACAAAGTTTGGGAGTGAAATTGTGGGGTTGCCAGTATGTGGCTTAATGTAGCAGCATTCAGAAATATTAAACCACGGCTGCTTTCATGTCTCTATAAAACTGGCGTCTGCTGCGGCACAAAAGGTTACAAATTACAAGTAGAAATAGCACCAATAGGTAAACTTCTTATCGTGTCACAGTTTTGTTCAAACCAGAGTGTGGTGAAAAGGTATTAAGTGCGCCTCAGAGAGGCTCGTTTCGTGCACTTGACGCAATGTTTTTTTACGACACGCCGCGCCGGTTTCCTTCACCGTTTGTTGTACTGGCATAGTGCCCATACATTTTCGACAGAAAAACTCATTGGTCAACACACGACTGGATTTGAACCTACAACCGGATAAATAAGATCGGCAGGCAGGGCTGCTATCACTTGGCCAACAGTGCTCTCTAATAAGAAGCTTTAGTAAACTAAAAAAAACTGGGATGCCTATATATTATACAGGGTGTCCCATAAGTCAACGTCCAGCCGAAAACGGGTGATGCGCCAAGTCATGACAGTTATCAGAAAAATATAAAAAAAAATATTTGTTATGTAACTTTCGAGTTATGAGTATCTTAGAAAAACAGAAAAAACTGACACCCTGTGATGATCTTTTAAGTCCTGTGACTACAAATATTAACTTTACACTTTCGAGTCACTTAAAAACACAGCGTAGGCATTTTAAGTCCATCATTTAAAGGGTACAAACATTTTATCTATTGAAATAAAATTGATTGGAAATCCGGTTTAGTTGAAAAAACATTTTTTATTTCCAAAACTAAGGAGTACTCTAGCAAGTATTATACTATTTTGGAATCCTGGATAAATGCGCCAATTTTTAAAGTTACATGCCATGATAGTGTAGTACATTTTTTTTGCGGTACAGATGGTTAAAGTTGGGTGATGTAATTATCTGAAATGAAACGTTGGCCAAAACTCCACAATTTCATTGAAAACTGAGGCAGTTATGGCTTGATTTTGAATTGTAATTTACAGAAGGGTTATTCATGCTTACGTTGCAGAAAAAAGTTTCATGAAAAGTTAATATTTGTAGTCACAGGACTTAAAAGATCATCACAGGGTGTCAGTTTTTTCTGTTTTTCTAAGATACTCATAACTCGAAAGTTACATAACAAATATTTTTTTTTATATTTTTCTGATAACTGTCATGACTTGGCGCATCACCCGTTTTCGGCTGGACGTTGACTTATGGGACACCCTGTATATATTCTATAAAATCTGACATGGTAACTAATATACGAGTATGAGCATCATGACGTGACGTGACACCAACAAATAAACTGCCCATTATTCAGAAAGTGCTTGAGTCTGAGTCGAGCCTCAGGCACGTGGTTGGTTTCGTTTAGCCTTAGTAAAGAATAATTAGCGGTCATAAAATTAGTAAGTTGAAGTGGCAATAGGTAGGTTATATAGCTCGAGGAACCGACAACCGCTGGGGAATAAAGGTTCTCAAATGGCGACCACGAACCGGAAGACGATACGACGCAGCAGTGAGCAGTCCAGCAGTGAGCTTTTCGGGCTGATGATGATGATGGAGTAGTCGTATCGTGCGGCTGTAGTGTTACTGAACTCACTCGCTTGAGCAATTTACATTATCACTCACAACAACTTACGAGACACTTACATAGCTATGAATTAAACACAAATACGAGAAAACCCCGCAGTTATTTGCTACAGTGAAGCTCCGAGCATCTTAGAGTTAGAGCAGCTTAGAGTGAAGTTCATTCCACACATTCCACAAAAAGTGTCAACGCTGTAATAGTTATTACTTTTTCTTGCGCTAAACGTGAGACAATACAAAACCTAAGAGGAAATATGTTTGGACATCTTCTACGACAAAAATACATAAAAACATCTTTGACGGAAAGGTTGAAGGAAAACGGGGAAGAGGAAGCCCAAGAATAAGTAACGTAAGCCAGATGAAAGAAAAAGTCGCTGTCATGTCGTATAAGGAAGTCAAGGTAGCCGCATTCGAAATACTCAACTGGAGAAACTGCATCAAAACCACGAAAGGAGCTAAGCTTTTATATTAAGAAGAGAAGATAAGAAGCCTTGCGTACAACTAAGTCTTCTGCAGTGGCGATCAGTGAAACGCTGTCAAATACCGCTGTCATATTTAACAGCGTTTCATTGATCGCCACTCGCCACCGTAGAACGCTTGAATGTGGGCAAGGCTTTAGTCCCGCAGGCAATCGATTATAATACCTATCACAATGTGCCACAGCTACAGCCGGGTACTGGTACATTGCAGAAGGTAGGTATAATCAAAATTCAGCGAACTACAAACTTTAGGGTGGGCTCACTTTCATACGATGATCACTGATAACTATTTCGGTAAACTAACAGATTGGTTGACCCTTTTCTGATTTAGGTGTTTTAAACTACAGTGTAAACATGCGTCAGCACGTGAACTTAAAACCTTGCGAATATCTAGGCGTTCTGCGGTGGCGATCAGTGCAAACTCCGCTGTCATTTTTGACAGCAATACTTACCTTTTAACTTAGCTTTTTTGAGGCACACTTAAAATGCTTCCACCACACTGGTTCCACAGAACTAGTAACACGATAAGACGAAGTAATAAATACCTGCAATTAAGTAGGAAAGCTTCATTATATAAATCAAATATTCTAAATGGTTTTTATTCAGGAGAATCACACAAAAGGATAACATTTTCTTCAATGGCTTGTAGAAAATAGTATGTAATAGGTATATGTAATAGGTAGGTATTATCTGCTCCATTGGTTTGTATCTAGTTATATTAGGCAGGTATTATACCTACCTATTTGAATTTGATCTGGCGGCAGCGGGGCCGAACCTATTAACATGCTTTTGGATGTGGACTGTACTTGAGTACTTATATTTGTTTGGAGTAGCGACTAATTTGTTTTTTAAAATCTATGGCATTGAGTGAAAAAAGCGTGGCTTTGGTCGAAGTATCCCGTGATCAAGAGACATGGTTAGGTTTCGCGATCGTATTGCTAGTTAAGTATACTCCAGGTAAGTAACTTAAATTTAGTCCAACCTTTTGGTACCTTAATTGGATAAGGAAAAGTTAGCCTATTTGAATGGGCACGGTGTCGACACGAGACCAGAATTAATTAAATCAGTAAGTCACACGAAATGTAACTAAAAACATTTACCGTTTGTAACTTTTTTAGATATACCTGTCTCGTTTCGCCTATCCTCGTGTGCATGTTACAAAATCAATATAAATAATAATAATGATTATTATTGTGGACAATCCACACAACACTATGCAGCCCTAAATTAATAGAAACCAGATGGCTGATATAATACTTATAAATATTTTTTTGTAAATAATACTTATATCATCGAAATTTATTATTAATGCGTTCTTCCAAAAGAATTAAAGAAACAATTGAGAAATAACTCATTATTATTAAACCGAAGACAGCATGAGGGTTTTTTTTATACTTATAAAGAAAAAAATAAGAATAATTATAGAAGTAAGTAGTAGTAAGTACTTTATTAAATTCATCTCACGTAAACCTTGTGAAAGATTAAAATCCCGCATAATTATATATTATTTATATAAAATATATATTAACTTAACTTTTAAAAAAAAAATGTTAATGTTTGATTTTTTTAATTTTTTTGGTCCGTAATTTGGTGAATTTTAAATTAAACTCCGTGAGAAAATCCATATTTAGCATTTATATAGCAGATAATCAAATTACCTGCTTCCTTTGTTTTTTTAATGCCTTTTTTCAGTACCTTTGTTTCAACACATTTGAGTTTCGTGCTATTTCAGACATATTTTATTTCGACTTTCAGTGTCACCACTGACACTGTTACCAGGGGGCTAATTCTCGGGCCGATCTCGATCATTTTGAAATTTTATTTTATTGCTTCTTTTCACAACCCCGCACTTTTTGTACGTTTTCCGTATATCGTAGCTGTCGAGGCTTTTACGAAGAGGTCGTTTATGAATTACTCAAGGAAATTATCCATTCTCCCTTCGAAAAGAAGCAATAAAGCAAAATTTCAAAATGATCGAGATCGGCCCGAGAATTAGCCCCCTGATCCCTAATTATTAATTCTAAACCTACAAAAATGTGTAAAATTGAAAACCCCTCCTTTTTTAAAATCTAGTCGCTTTCTAGAACCATCAACTCAAAAATATATTTTTTTTTAATTTAATTAAGTAGAGTCTGTTCAGAAAGAGAACCGTCGTGGCCAAATTGAGAACTAACGTTTCGATTTTGATATGGCAGCTCATCCCTTTCTTTCTGTCAGAATTTTGCATCATAAAAATTAAATAAAGGAATAGTACACTAGTTGTGATAGGATCCAAACGCAACAGACGCGCTATTGTATTGCACACTAAATAATATAATAATTTAAGTTTAAAAAACTTGAGAAACCGACTTCATTGTCAAACGGCTAAACCGATTTTAATCAAATTTGTTTGGGACAATCTGGACGTAAGAATAACCTTCCAAATAAAAAAATAATTTTCTAAATCGGTTCATAAATGACGGAGGCATGCAGTTACAAACATTAAAAAAATTATTTAAAAAAAAATGGCAACACCGATTTTAATAAAATTAAAATGGGACCAATCTGGAAGCAGTACCTTTCAGATAAAAAAAAAAATTTCAAATCGGCTCACAAATGACGAAGTTATGCGGTAACAAACATTAAAAAAAAAAAAAAATAATAATAAAAAAAAAAAAAAAAAAAACATACAACCGAATTGAGAACCTCCTCCTTTTTGATTGGAAGTCGGTTAACAAAAAGGGTGATTAAGCACAGCAGCGCCCTCCAATCCCACGACGGTTCTCTTTCTGAACAGACTCTACATAAAGTTAAACTGTCGAAAAACTGTAGTTTAGATTCAGACTTGACAGTTTTAGAATCTAGCTTAGAACTTATACGTCTGGGCGTAAAAGTTATGAATACATTGTTTAACATTATTGTTTTCTTGGAATAAGTTTCACATGCACGCCATTTTTAGTCCGTAAGATGAGATCTGCGCACAGTTGAGGTTCTATATCTGATGGTAGAAGGTGGAATCGGCGGAGTATCGCTGAGATGGTCACTTTCATTTCCATCATAGCAAATTTTTGTCCTGTAAACAAAAAATAAGTGTTTTTACGGCTGTTTGAAAATAAATCAGAGTATCTTCAAACATGAACCACACTTAGATTTTAGTTATTTTATGTAAAGAAAAAGTAAAAAGGCCTTTACGTCCATTATCTATTGTAGATGATTTATAAAGGGCAACTGGTGATTACTCAAGCTGTACTTGACGCAGAGAGAAATTATAATGGAAACTCTTGGAGAAGGCTTTCAGCGTCACTGGCGGCACTCACATATAGTTTTAAAATATAGTTAATAGTTAGTAAGTCAATCCCTTTTTTATCTTAGTTTTATTTATTTTATTTACTTGACGCTACAGTGCCTGAGACAGGATTTTAAATGGAATAGGCTTGCCCAGCACCTATACCATTCTGCCAGTTTTGTCAGCCTATCTACAGGAAAGACATGGTCAATGAGTGCAGAGCGGATTAATCCTCACGATGTTTTCCTTCACCGTTTGAGAGCACTAGCATTGTGGGCATAAATTTTCCGAGTAGAAAAATCCTTAGATGCACGACTGAATTCGAACTCGCAACATTAGGATCGAAAGGCAGGGTTATTACCACAAAACCATCAGATGTGCATGTCTCCAGCTTCCTCATATGGAAATTGCAAATTCTGAAAACGCCAACATTTAAAGCATAATTGGAGCAATCATTGATTTGAAGGAAAATTTAGCAGCAAAAAAAACAACGACTCTATGAGACTTTATAGGTGTGTTAGCTGGAGAGCGGCTCCACAGCTTCCTCATTCAGTGTGGGCAAACGGCTAACGATAGAGCTATATAGTAAACGCCAAATTTTAGAGCATAATTAGAGCACCCGGCATAAAAAAAATCAAGTCTCTAGCTCGAAAACTCTTTGAGTTAGAAGACTATAACAACGTGTTTGCTGGGAAGCCATTTCTCCAGCTAACACATGTGGATCTCAGGAATGGCTATAGCTAGAAAGTTGCTTGATATCTCCAAATTTAGAGCAAAAAATATCATGGATGCTCCAAATATTTCAAGTGTCTAGGTTCAAAACTCACCGAGTTAGAAGCTTTGATGACTGTGTTAGCTGGAGACACGTTTGTCTGGCACGCACATGCTACATCTGAGGATCTACAATAGCTACAGATTCGGTTGACGTGTCCAAACCGAGCTATGAATTAGAGCACTCGGCTCCAAAATTTTGGACTCTCTAAGACAAGTAGTTTCCTAGTAATGAACAAAAGAACATTTTGCCGCCAGAATTTTCAAATGTATGTTCGCACCCGTAAAAATGCGGCGTTGCCGCTCTGAAAGTTTGGTATCAGCGTAGGAATTTGAACGTTATTCGGTTTATTTTAGATCGCGATACGAGTCATTTTCGTATGCGCTTAGCGGTTTTGATTTCTGAAACCTCAAACTCATATTTTCTCTTTTTGTTAGGTTGAGAGCTTTCTCTCTATCTATATGAGAATTGTGTGTTGCCCGTTCTTGTTCGTTTTATAGTTTCTTTAGTAATGCGTGTCTTTTAGGTATTCTTAGAAAAAAAACTTTATTTGGTTCTGTAAATAGGTACCTGCTAGGCCAGTGTTGATGATTCTACCTACTCTGCCTGTTGTTAGCCGTCTGTTCTCTGTGTTTTACTGTATTCAGTCAGGTTTTTATGAGCGTATCGAGTAAACCAGGCGGACGGAAAATAGGTATTTACTGCGGCTTGCTAGTTGTGTGCGTACTCACGCACACTTGCCCCCTATCACTTGCCATCTCACCAGATGGCAAGTGATAGGGGGGGCATCTCACCATGTTGTGCCGACCCCACCTGGTGGGTAAAAAGCAAGGGCAGGAAGAAGAAAAAGCACTTTTTGGGGTTTTTTGTTTCATTTTCAACTATATTCCTATATTGTGAATTGGACATAAGTTTTTGAATCCAAGATGGCGGCTTCATTTTTTTCCTTCAAAATGGATATGGGTATCGTTTAAAAGGTTTTTGGGGGCTCTGATTGTGAATTCGACATTATTTTTTGTATCCAAGATGGTGGCTTAATTTTTTTCTCAAAAAATGGATATGGGTATCGTTTAATAGGTTTTTGGGGGCTCTGGTTGTGAATTCGACAATATTTTTTGAATCTAAGATGGTGGCTTAATTTTTTTTCTTAAAAAATGGATATGGGTATCGTTAAATAGGTTTTAAATGGCTCTGATTGTGAATTCAACATTATTTTTTGTATCCAAGATGGCGGCATCATTTTTTTTCTCAAAAAATGGATATGGGTATCGTTCAATATGTTTTTGGGGGCTCTGATTGTGAATTCGACATTAATTTTTTAATCCAACATGGCGGCTACATTTTTTTTCTTAAAAAAACGGTTTTCTGTTTAGTTGGTTTACTGACGACGGTTGACCGAGACAACGTCATACAGCTGTCCACGCGAACGCATGGCTCACTCAAAAAGGAGAAACAGATGTCGAACACTGCCGAACGCTGAGGCCGATTGTGCTTCTTTGGCACTCTTTCCACGCTCTCGTTTGCATTGCGTGCATTCGGCTCTATTGAATTATAAGACTATAAGATATAAATGATATCTATATCCATTTTTTAAGAAAAAAAAAATGAAGCCCACATCTTGGATTCAAAAAATAATGTCGAATTCACAATCAGAGCCCCCAAAAACCTATTAAACGATATCCATAACCATTTTTTAAGAAAAAAAATGAAGCTGCCATCTTTGATTCAAAACACAATGTCGAATTCACAGTCAGAGCCCTCAAAACCTATTAAACGATACCCATATCCATTTTTTGAGAAAAAAAATGGAGCAGCCATCTTGGATTCAAAAAATAATGTCGAATTCACAATCAGAGCCCTCAAAAACCTATTAAACGATACCCATATCCATTTTTTTAGAAAAAAAATGAAGCAGCCCTTTTGGATTCAAAAAATAATGTCGAATTCACAATCAGAGCCCCCAAAAACCTATTAAACGATACCCATACCCATTTTTTAAGAAAAAAAATGAAGCTGCCATCTTGGATTCAAAAAATAATGTCGAATTTATAATTCGAGCCCCCAAAAACCTATTAAATGATACCCTTAACCATTTTTTTAGAAAAAAAATGAAGCTGCCATCTTTGATTCAAAAAACAATGTCGAATTCACAATTAGAGCCCTCAAAAACCTATAAAACGATGCCCATATCCATTTTTTAAGAAAAAAAATGAAGCAGCCATCTTGGATTCAAAAAATAATGTCGAATTCACAATCAGAGCCCCCAAAAACCTATTAAACGATATCCATATCCATTTTTTGAGAAAAAAAATGTAGCAGTCATTTTGGATTCAAAAAATAATGTCAAATTCACAATCAGAGCCCCCAAAAACCTATTAAACGATACCCATACCCATTTTTAAGGAAAAAAATGAAGCCGCCATCTTGGATTCAAAAAATAATGTCGAATTTGTAATCCGAGCCCCCAAAAACCTATTAAACGATACCCATATCAATATATTGTGAAAAAAAATTAAGCTGCCATCTTGGATTGAAAAAATATTGTCAAATTCACAATCAGAGCCCCCAAAAACCTATTAAACGATACCCATACCCATTTCTTAAGGAAAAAAATGTAGCAGCCATTTTGGATTCAAAAAATAATGTCAAATTCACAATCAGAGCCCCCAAAAACCTATTAAACGATACCCATACCCATTTTTTAAGGAAAAAAATGAAGCCGCCATCTTGGATTCAAAAAACAATGTCGAATTTATAATCCGAGCCCCCAAAAACCTATTAAACGACACCCATATCAATATATTGTGAAAAAAAATTAAGCCACCATCTTGGATTGAAAAAATATTGTGGAATTCACAATCAGAGCCCCCAAAAACCTATTAGAAAGAAAGAAAGAAAGAAAACATATTTATTCACAGACACTTAGCAATTTAAAGTATGATATCTACGCTATACTTACATACATACAAGAAATATAAAGAGCCAAGAGCTGCAAAACGGTCCCTGACTCAGCGTGAAGTTAGTTGGCTAGCAACTAACGCTGGTCTTCCGTCAGGGCCGCGCAGTAATGCCACGGACAATCTTAACCACACTATACATAGCTAAAATAAATTTTTATAATAATTTGGATTGCAAAAGTGAGTAAAAATACAGAAGTTTTCCGAGATGCACAACAATGACACGGGAAGAATATTACAAAAAAAGGAAAAAAAGAAAATATTTTAGGTATCTATTCATCCATCATGAAAATATATTTTACTGTGCCATCAGGTGAGTAAGTTTAACTATATTATCTGGTTGTAGAATATAACATTTTGAAAATAGAAATAGAGAAATTACTTTGTATTTAGTTGTAAGTTTATTAACAAGTGTTTATACTTATTTATAATACTTAAAATATATTATGCCTAAAAATATAACATTATACTATATTATATTATGCTTATCTCGTATCTATTAAACGATACCCATACCCATTTTTTAAGGAAAAAAATGAAGCTGCCATCTTGAATTCAAAAATTAATGTTGAATTCACAATCAGAGCCCCCAAAAACCTATTAAACGATACCCATATCCATTTTTTGAGAAAAATATGAAGCCACCATCTTGGATTCAAAAATTAATGTTGAATTCACAATCATAGCCCCCAAAAACCTATTTAACGATACCCATATCCATTTTTTGAGAAAAAAATGAAGCCACCATCTTGGATTCAAAAATAAATGTTGAATTCACAATCAGAGCCCCCAAAAACCTATTAAACGATACCCATATCCATTTTTTGAGAAAAAAATGAAGCCACCATCTTGGATTCAAAAATTAATGTTGAATTCACAATCAGAGCCCCCAAAAACCTATTAAACGATACCTAAATATCCATTATTTAAGAAAAAAAATGAAGCCACCATCTTGAATTCAAAAATGAATGTCAAATTCACAATTAGAGCCCTAAAAACCTTTAGAACAATAGGTATCTACGTTAACAACTTTTGAAGAAAAAAAATAAAACGTTTTCCGGAATAGAGCCCCCCCACTTTTCTTCATAATTATTATATTTATAATATTTCCTTTCGCTTTCCCGTGAGTATTTACTGCAGCTCGCTAGTTATGTACGTACTCACAGACACAATGATAGTTTCGCACGATGCCATTTACACCTAGTGTGACAAGAGTAGGTAACTCATGATTTGAAAACATTGTTGGTTAGTTGAGAGACTTAGAGATATAATTTCATGATATTTAAAACTAAAAATAAAAAATCTGAAGTCAGGTTTCTTAATAAATACATATTTAAACTTAAACTAACCATTATAAAACTTTTCTTTGGTGTTTTTTTGTTTCATTTTAACCTATATTCCGCTTCTTGAGCTACGTAATGAGTGTTTAAGACATGAATCCTAGGGTAACTATTTACCAGGCACGGGCAACACACAACTCCATCCGACTAACGTTCAAATTCCTACGCTGATACCATACTTTCAGAGCGGCAACGCCGCATTTTTACGGGTGCGAACATAATATTTGAAAATTCTGGCGGCAAAATGTTCTTTTGTTGATTACTAGGAAACTACTTGTCCTAGAGAGTCCAAAATTTTGGAGCCGAGTGCTCTAATTTATAGCTCGGTTTGGACACGTCAACCGAATCTGTAGCTATTGTAGATCCTCAGATGTAGCATGTGCGTGCCAGACAAACGTGTCTCCAGCTAACACAGTCATCAAAGCTTCTAACTCGGTGAGTTTTGAACCTAGACACTTGAAATATTTGGAGCATCCATGATATTTTTTGCTCTAAATTTGGAGATATCAAGCAACTTTCTAGCTATAGCCATTCCTGAGATCCACATGTGTTAGCTGGAGAAATGGCTTCCCAGCAAACACGTTGTTATAGTCTTCTAACTCAAAGAGTTTTCGAGCTAGAGACTTGATTTTTTTTATGCCGGGTGCTCTAATTATGCTCTAAAATTTGGCGTTTACTATATAGCTCTATCGTTAGCCGTTTGCCCACACTGAATGAGGAAGCTGTGGAGCCGCTCTCCAGCTAACACACCTATAAAGTCTCATAGAGTCGTTGTTTTTTTTGCTGCTAAATTTTCCTTCAAATCAATGATTGCTCCAATTATGCTTTAAATGTTGGCGTTTTCAGAATTCGCAATTTCCATATGAGGAAGCTGGAGAAATGCACATAACCATCAGTACACTCAGATCCAGTATATGATAGTAGAACATAACGCTAATAAATAAACTAGTACTACATAGTGTACTCCAAACTAGAATTTTCAACGAACATAGTTTTGCGTAGACGGTATCTACGACGTAGCACTTTGCGGTTGACCTGCTGGTCTGCGGTCGTATTGTGTATCCCGAGCAGAGGTGGATAATGGATACTATTTTCCAAATAATACGAGACTCAACAAAAAACCGTTAAAACAAGAAGATTGGAAACCCATAGCATGGAGTTTCATGTCTTTGGTTAAAAAAGCCATTCAATGAGCATTTTTTTGAAAATAGAACTCGTTATCCGACCCACTCAAAATAGACAATAATGGCTGTTGCAGGTTTACCGCCATTTTGGTGAGGTTCATCGATCATAGACAACTCTTGATTCCAACCAATCATTGAAATTTGGCCTGAATGATCATTCGTAGCTAGATAGTGTCTTACCAATACAATTCCTAGGCCCAGCACTGAACACGAGGTAGCTAAAGGGATTCTTGACCTCTAGAGACTCAAAGCGTTCAGGTCGGAACTCCAGCGGGTCTTCGAACACAGCTGGGTTCCGCTGCATTTGGTAGATGTTAAGCGTCACTGAAGTTCCTGGCAGCAGGTTCATACCATCCAATTCTGTAGTTATAAGAAATGGCTCAATATAATAATTAAATTCCATTGTTGCTTTTGGAATATCGTTTTATTCCACACTTTATTAACCAACTTATTTTTGTTGTACTATAATAAAATTTAATCATCATCATCAGCCTGAAGAAGTCCACTGTTGGACGTAGGCCTCCTCTACACATTTACAGGAAGAACGATTCTGAGCTCTTTCCATCAACCGGCTTCTCGCGATCTTAACAATGTCGTCGGTCCATCTGATGGTGGTGGTGGGCAAAATTTAATATTGCTGGACATTCCACGCAGTAGGTATATTATAATGTTAATTAATAGTTATATAACCAATAGCTATGTATAGTGTGGTGTGGTTTAGATTGTATACATACCCATTTCTTTAGTAATTGATCGTTCAATTATAGGTACTGAAGGATACAATCGGAGAGACTCCTTGATAACTAACTCCAAGTATTTCATTTGATTCAATTCTCTGAAAAACAAATTACTTATTATAGTAGAACTCCAAATATTTCATTTGATTCTGTGAAAAGCCAAATTACTTATTCGCAAAGACCAATTCAGTTATAAGTGAAAATGTTGCAGTCCAAGAAACAAAATTCTCTGCAAATAACTAGTTATCTCTGTGGAATATTTTATCTTTACAGATAGTATTAAAAAATGGGTTAAATGTGAAGAAAATTAACTCTGTCAAAATAACCAATGTCGTTATCTCTGAGGAATACTTTTTCTTAGCAGATAATCATTTCAAATGTCAGTTATCTGCGAAAAAAATACTTTTTTTTGAAATAACCAGTTACCTCTGAGGAAAAATATATTCATAGATCACTGAAAGAGATCAATGAATTTGAATAATTTTTGTATTCGATGGCTAGTAAGTACTATGTATCTGATGGCTATTATGTACCAATTTCTTTATTCTAAAACGGCAAGTATAAATTGCTTGAGGGCCGACACGACACGTGTCCGGTTCTCAGAGCATTCTCGTATGGATCGTGTTTCTCGTGCGCTTTTGCTTTTACCTATTTTAGGCGAAGTGAGTGTTGTATTGTATAATAGTTTTTTTTATACAACCAGCTGTTGGAACAAGCTTATGGCCCACCTGATGTTAAGTGGTAACCATCGCCTATAACAAAGCATTGTCTCCTAAGTCACACACGTCAGGAAAGTGCCCTACGAATAAGTACTAGTAAACGAATATTACTGTTGAAAGTACTGGTCTAGTGGTAGTGGCCCCACTTTCTGATCCTAAGGTCGTGGGTTCAAATCCAGTCGTGTCCTATCAAAGAGTTTTTCTGTTGACATATTTATGTGTCAGTACTCTCAAACGGTGAAGGAAAAAATCGTGAGTAAACCGGCATGTCGTATCTGCAAAAGTTCGACATGATTGTGTCGAGTGCACGAATGTAGCCTCCCTGAGGTGCGCCTAAAATCCTTTCACCACACTTGTTAAAATGGGCTAATAACACGATAAAAAGGAGAACTACGTATTTATTTGACACCAACTATCACTTTATCTGTTTGACTTCCAAGAGACTTTAAGAGTATAATCTGTGGTTTCCAGCGTGCGTGCATTTTACCTACATTTCATTTAAGCGGCTCGTAGACGGGCCATATTTTCACTGCAATATGTGGCCGGCAATTGGTGTCCCTGTCTAACATGTGAGTAAAAGAGGGACACCAATAGTTGCCGGCCACAAATTGCAGTGAAAATATGGCCCGTCTACGAGCCGCTCTCGGTTTCATTATAGTATGTACTCTGGAGTTCAGTGACCTATCCAAAGTAATCCGTATCACCCTTTTCAGCTGTATAAATTAACCTTTCACTTACGCGTATGTGGGATCCCTTTTAATGTCATCAACAAAAATGTTCTTTTGTTCTTCAAATATTTTATCTTGAACTTCCGCGTACTTGGATATACAAAAAAGGCTGTAAACGATGCCGGATGTTGTCGTGTCATGTCCCTAAAATTATAATAATTTATTATGGTACGTTTTCATTTAAACTTTCATTACATTTTCATCCTCACTTTCCATCTGGTACGATGGCAGCCAAATGCTTAGCCATCTATATTTAAAAAAAATTGTAAAGGGTGCCCAACAACCACCACCCTGCAGTAGGTGAATATGGACATAATTCTATATGCCGCTGACTTATTAATAAGTAGGCACTAAGGTAGCACTTGATAAAACCCCTTAAAACCTGACCCTTAAAGCAATTATTATACTCATTAGACCTTTATTAACAGATATCTAATTTAATTCTGATGAGCCCTGCCATTTATTTCTCTAGTAATCGAATAATAATTACCTACTCATATGGATTCCATGTGCGAGAATAATTACATTAACTATATTACATTACTATATATATAATTACTTACTGGTGCTATGTTATGTAGGAATGTATTCAGTTCATCATCATCATCATTATCAGCCTGAAGAAGTCCAATGCTGGACATAGGCCTCCCCTACACATTTCCAGGAAGAACCCAGGAGTTCTGAGCCCTTTCCATCGATCGACTTCCCGCGATCTTAACAAAAAGTTAAGTATTCGGTGAGTTAAAGTAATTTAAGCATCTTTGATTATTAAAGATACCAAAATCAGTACTAACCTCAAACATAAAAGTGTCCACTTCTTCTCTAACACTTTCTTCATCAATTTTATTACCATCAACTTCGGCTAAAAGCAGTAGATCCAAAAATGCATGTTTGTTTTTCACACCTGCAAACAAAATAACAAACATGCTTACATATTCGACGAGTGAAGAGTCTAAAACTTAAAAAGACAACAATATCATGTGCGATTCCACAAATCTGCAAGTAATTTTTGTATCTGAGGATTCCATAAGGTTCCAAGCAGGTGTTGATTGTGCAGGCTGCGATGTTCCCGGTGAGATTCCGATATCGATTCCGGTATGATTGAGATAGCCAGTTTCTCAGCCTAAGGTGTAAAGGGTGGAATAAGACATTTATTTGGCTAGAAGTCGAAGCATATGCGAGAAAAAAATCGTAGTACTCCTGGAACGCTGACCCCCCTCCTCGACCCCTTTCCCGTCACGGGTTCAAATTCCGATCGGCTCTTTACTTTTGGGACATTATAAAAATCAACAAACATCTGTGTTCACCACACAAGTATTTGATCTCGGTGTCGGGATCGAACTCATGCCCTCCACCTCTTAAAGAAGAGCTACTACCAATTGAGCTATGACGGTTGTTTTGACGATACATTGTGGATATTGATAAAAAAAACACAATCGATTATATGTTATCAGAGTCATGTCTGATACGCTGTTCCAATTTTTAGGAGCAGTCTTATTCCACCCTGTAAAGCAACTATTTTGTGTTCTTTGTCTTACCAATGTCATCCGACCCTCTGAGGCTGGTAATATTCAGTTTTTTTAGATCTTGCCTCCGTGCCTCGATCACGTTGCTGGTGGTTGTGTGCAAAAAACGCAAAGCCTTGTCTTGTGCCTTTTTGTAAGGCAACAGGTTAAAAATTACATCATCTCCTATTATTGGCACTTGCATCCGAAGAGATATTATCTTTGAGACACTGCAAATAAACGTATAATCAAAACGTATAACGTAGAATCAAAATTTCGCTACAGTGTTAAGTTCTGGGGCAATAGTTATGAGTATAACATGCACAAGGCGTTTGTTATGCAAAAGAGAGCAATTCGGACAATAGTGCGTATTCCACAGTGGGAATCTTGTAAGGATCACTTTAAGAGACTAAATTTATTGACAGTTCCAAGCCTATACATTTTGACACTACTGATGGATATTGTAAAAAACCCACATAAATATGAAAGTGCTGAACAACGGAAGAATAGACTCATTACAAGACGCAAAGATCTCGATGCACCTTTATGCCCTAGATTAAATATAGCAAAGCATGGCTCTCGTTACCAAGCTGTAAAACTTTTTAATTTGCTTCCTACCGACTTGAAGGACAATGTTAGTCTCAACATTTTTAAATCTAGGCTCACAAGGCTATTGTTGAAAGGGTGTTTCTACACAATTAATGAATTTATTGCTTATGACAAGACATGTTTAATTTAGACTAAGTATTGTATTTTCATTGTTGACATTTTATTGGTTGACATTGTTATTAATTTTATTTTTCGGTTTATCCTTTTTGTGTACCATGTATTGTGTTGTGTTGTCTAGTAATTTAAGTGATTTCAAACACGATTTTTGTAAATTGTTTGTGAATAAATGAAATGAAATGAAATGAAACAACTATCAAATATAATAGAGTCTGTTCAGAAAGAGAGCCATCGCGTCGTCGTGGGATTGGAGGGCGCTGCTGTGCTTAATTACCTTTTTTGTTTAGTGGGCAATACAATAGCGCGTCTGTTGCGTTTTGATCCTATCACAAATAATGTACTACTTATTCCTTTATTTATATGATGCAAAATGCTGACAGAAAGAAAGGAATGAGCTGCCATATAAAAATCGAAACGTTAGTAATTTGGCCACGACGGCTCTCTTTCTGAACAGACTCTACCGATTAAATTGTGTATTCGTTATCCTGCATTTAAATATGGAACAGTGTTTCTCATAAAAAAAATACGCCAAAAGCGTAGCACTACTTGTTTCCTACTAATGAAAAAATCAAGGAGAAATGTTTATACACTTGCACGCACTTACGTTTCAATAGATTTCACGTATTCGGAATCGCTATTTTTTTGAGCGTTGACCGAGACACCCATTATGGCCTCTGAAATGGCAATAGAAATAGAAATATAATATTTGTTTTACGTCATAAAACTTGATAAAAAGAAAACAAGCGTAAGTGACGAAAAAATGCTTTTTTTTTGTTTTCTCACCCACTTCCACTCAGCATTTTCCATAAAAGCACAAGGGCTTATTATGGCGTTATACTTATAATAATAATAGCGATGGCTTTGAACTAATTAGATCATAGTCGTATAGGCAAACTTATTATTTTCACCATCATCAGCCTAATTATATCCAGGCCTTCTACATATTTTAAGACAGGCGTCGGTATATCGGCTGCAGGGTAAACATTATTTATTTTGTAACGTACACATAAGTAAAACGAATCAAATCTATATACCATGGATTTAAAAAATAAATAAATTCAGCATTAAAATAAATAAATTCAGTGATAAAATCGTTCAAATTAGGACAAATTATAAAAAAACTGTAACCTGCTTATAAAACACATTGGTTTCAAATGTCATTAACCAACGATAGCAGGCTGATAAGGTGAACCCTCGGTTGATGTGAATGAACGATTTGATCCCAATTTTTGAAACAAACTAAAGTTCCTAAGTAAGTATTTACCTTCATTTAATCGTCATAAAATTTTTTATTAAGCAGGTTTTTTTTCAGATGCACCTATTAGAATCTTGGGCCACACATTATTTATTTTAATTCTTAACTCCGATTTTAATAGGTACAGCAAAATGGATCTATACCACAACATAGTACCTAGCCTGAGCCAAGTTTGACATTGCAGTTTTTTTTTCTCAAAATAGTTTAGGATACTTAGGGCCGTATGCAGAAGCAGTGCTTGATTTGACACTCATCAGCACTCAAGCAATATAGATTTTTCAATGAGGAGTTGTACAAAAATCTATGCTTGAGGCTCGACTCAAACTCAAGCATTGTTTCTACATACGGCCCTTAAAATTACCTGTTACATTATCTAAAGCAGCTAAAGCAATGATAGGGAAAAGATTGATTGAGCTCCCGTCAGCCAGAGCATCTAGTTTCTCTCGCAATATATTTCCATTTTTGCAGAAAATTGGGAAGAAGTTTTGCAATATATTGAAATGGAATGCCGGAGTTAAAAACTTGCGATGCGTCCTCCATCTTTGCCCTGAAAACATAAAAATACCCTGGATTTTAAAATCAATCATCTACATCGCAATAAATAAATAAATATTGTAGCCAATTCACACAACACTATCTAGCCCCAAAGTAAGCAGAACTTGTATTATGGGAACCAGACAGCTAATATAAATACATATATATTTACATATATATTTATTACACAAATACATATATATTTATTTCGTGTTTTACATCGTAAGTATAAAAATTTACCAGTAGCTGTAAGGAGACCTTGACCTAACCAAATCTTTAAAAAGTCATATGATCTTCCTTTGGTAATAGTCTCAGAACTGGAAACTATAGGCTGAAATAAAAAAAGGGTCAGTTTGAATTACACACACTTATAACACCTTGTGTGTAGGTGAAAACAATATTTGCATGTTACAAACCTCCATATATTTTGGATGGCTCAACACCACGTAAGGGAATGAAAGTAAATGAACCAGGTAAATGTCTCCATATTTTTGGGAAAGCCTATGAAGAAGATTCAGGAATTCTGAAAATATTTTGGTAAAGTAAAAAACATTAACACGATAAACACCCGGCTAAGGATAAGATAAGATATAAAAAATAATTATCAAAGGTTACAGAAGGTTACGGAAAGTTAGAAAGTATAATACGGCCCCCACCCGATAATATTATAAAAGTTACTAGAAATGGTAAAGAAGATTCTATTCTGCCTCAAAATAATATGCCAATAGTTTTTAGGTACAATCTCAGGACAATTTAAGCCTATCGGAGTCCCGGCCTAAGTCCATATTATAAAAATCTTAACGACTATCCCAGCCTTGTGGACTTTGACATCAGTGGATTTCTTCAGGCATAACGTATAGGTTTTAGTCTTGTAAAGTAGGTAACATTATGCGCTAAAGTTTAAGCCCCACCTCCCATCATTCAAAGCCTTGTATGGTAAACAGTAATGTTTACCTTGTAAGACTGACTTTATAAGTGTATCCACTGCATAACAAGTAGAATAATTTGCAATTTATGTCTACAAAGTGTTCACTTGGTGTGCAATACCCTGGGCCTACCTGTGTACCTAAAGGTAGCTAACCGGTTTACCTTGCTGATTGCTTATGAAGGTTATTCGCTAAAATGAACCTTTGCCCAATCAGACACCATTTTTATTTTCTTTTGACCCACCAATCAAGGCTGATCACCTTCCGGTTTATTCATATTGAACTTGATAATTTTATAGCGTCGGTCTTTATCATATTAATATCTGAAGGAGTCCACTGCTAAATAAGGCCACCCCTATACATTTCCAGGAAGAACGATTCTGAGATCCATCCACCCAACTTCCCGCGATCAATGTCGTCGATCCATCTGGTGGGGGCGGGGTGGCATACCTAGACATAGTTCCTCCTACCTAATTAATTTTCACCTGCTGAAGGATTTGTCAGGTAATAGCATGCTTAGCTTACCTCTAAAAATTTGTGTTGTAGTAATTAAGACCACTACCAAATTCAAATTTCGAAAATTCTAAATTTGAAATATCTCGAAAACATCAGCTGACAGTTCCTTGGCTGAATGAAACAGCAGTTTTTTTCGCGTTGACAGTGTTAATTGTTTAAAAAAAAAATAGCGTAGGTACTCACTAAAAACCGCCTGAACTTTTCGGAAGTGGTCATATTAGGTACTAACACCTTGTATTTATGAGAACAAATAGGATTGACAATTGACATGACATAGCTCAACAATCAATATTTTAGGGGAATATTTACCTGTAGATCTGACAATAAACAAATGAGCACTACCCAGAAGTGGTAACGGCGTAGGACCATTAATTTTGAACTTCCTACGCCTTTTCAGCATGTTGCGCCATGACAAACATAAATATATTGCAACAAAAATAAACGCTAATGATAATAAAAACATTTTTAAATAAGTCTTGCTAAACGAGTGGCTAACTCGCTTGACCCACCGCGCTGAACTGCATTATATTCCAACGTTACGAACGATGCGTGTGAGTCAACATAATATATACATATTAAATTAAAGCATTGAATCTACCAACTACTATACTAACATAAGTAATAGTGTCATGATTTGGCATAACCTTTCAAGGTGGGATATCGACCAACTCATAGGTACTTAATCATTTACGAACTTGGGTCGGTCATTACCGTCAGTACCTACCTACATACCTACTTCTTACTCACCTTTTTATTCATATTTTTATAAAGTACCTTACTTCTCTGCGCCTCCAGTGTGACCATTATTAATCGTGCCATACTGTCAAACGGTTCGAAAGCAAGTGCACGAAAGAATCCTCTTCGAGGCGCACATAAAATCCTTAGACCATACTGGTTCGAAAGATCTGGTTACACGACAAAGAGGATTGATAGTTATAACACCGTAGTTATCGACACAAAAAGAAAATTCCGATTTGTATCGTGCCCTATTTTTTATTATTCGATTTCGGCGTTTCTAGTCTTGTGGCTAGATCGTTTCTACGTAACGTATTGCTTATTGTCTCATCCTTTCTCCATACAAAAGAGAGACACCAATTATTCAAACTGATCGAGTAAAACTACGGCATGTCCTTCTGGAAGGAACAAACATGCAGTGGATTTATGATTCCGGCAACACATTCGTTCAAGGCGGGAGCTGAATCCAGTGTCAGTTTTAAATTTTGGTATTAAAAATTTGAAAATAGAACGCTGGTCCTTCCATAGTTAGTCGTAGCTAAGTGATAAGTAGGTAATAAAGTAGGGACCAACCAACTCCTACCGAATATAAATGCCTCTTACTTATGCAAATAAAACCTAGTATACCTAAGCTGCGTAGGTAAGTGTCTCTTTGAAGAGTTCCTCGCAAAATTTCGGAAATTTTGTAGGTAATGCTAATGGTTAAGTGAAACTCATGCTGTGTCCCCTCTTAATAAAGCTGCCACAATAGCCTATTACCGCGTTTATGTGCCCACCGTTAAGTTTTACGGCCCTTAAGTTAGGTAGTACCTATCTACCTACCTATAACTTACCTAACAGACTCCGGTTCGCTGTAAAATTAACTGGATTATGACCTGAATTGAATAGTTATAGGTACTGCTAGCTATCAAGCATCCTTTTTAAGTAAAAAAAGACAACGCTGCACTACAACACTTACAAACAAATATCTACACCGTAAAACTAGGTAGGTACCTACTGAAAACTACAGAAACTTGTTCACCTCACTTAGATGTGAGATGAACATTTCATTTACCTGAAATATTACCTAGGGTCGGGCCAAATAACACATCTAACGGCGGTTCTCCGCCAAATTAAGCTTGCACCGCACGTTATTAAACCATTAAATTCATCCCCTTTTCGTCATTCCCCTAGTCTCACGTTTTACACTTACCTACATAGTGTCAAAGCTTAGATACAATGGATACAATAATTATAATAGTTGTGTCAATTAAATAGCATATAATTATGTAGGTAACTTCTACTTATCTTATCATAATATCATCGCATACACTAAAAAAAATTAAATAATTATTTTAGTTTCTTTATTTATTATGCTAGATGACCCATGAATGCATGAATTAGTTTACTGTATGAACTTCGCAATACTCTGCGATGCATTTGGCTATCATAATTGTGTAGGCTCTGCGCTAACTTAATACCTACTTATTCGTCCAAGGTATCGATTGAAAAAGCATTCGAACTAATCGAGTATTTTATCGAAACGGCACTAACCGATTGTCCGAACATGATCGAACAATCGATTAGTAGCGTTTTTTAACCGCCTTCAAATGGAGGTTCTCAATCATCCAGATTGATCCCACAGTCATTTTATCAAAATCGGTTCAGCCGTTTTGTCATGAAGTCAATTTCTCAAGTTTTTTAAAGTTTTATTATTTATCTGAACTGTAATATTTTCAAATTGATCCCACAGAAATTTCATCAAAATCGGTTCAGCCATTTTGCCACAGAAAAGCAAAAACGCTTTTGCTTACCCAAAACATTATGCCATGAAGTGTAGAATTTGTAGATCCATGAAATTTTACTTGCCTTTTTGCGACGCCCCGCTAGCTTTTTTGCGGTTAAATGAATTGCCAACTCAGCTGTTTAGTGCTCGATCTAGCAATAATCTATTAATTCAATTTCAATTTATTGATTTAAAATAATAAAACTACAGCTATTTATTTCAATGCGATACCTAAGTCTTTGGAAATTAAAAACTAATCAATATCAATAATAAATATGAAAATATAAAAATAAAAAATAAAAAAAAATTATGAAATACTAGACTGGCCTCTAGCTCAGTTGGTAGTAGCTCTGCCTTCTGCGCCCTAGGTCGTGGGTTCGATCCCCACCGAGAACAAATATTTGTGTGGTGAACACAAATGTTTGTTCTCTGTCTGGGTGTTATATTGTATTCTAAGTACCTATGTATTTACAAAAAAAAAAATGTATCCAAGTATTATATCAGCTATCTGGTTCCCATATTACAAGCTCTGCTTAGCTTGGGGCTGGGTAGTGTTGTGTGAATTGTCCACAATATTTATTTATATATTATTATTATGTTTCTACTTTGATGTTTTTCTGTTTTTTCTTGTGTATATCAAGGTGGGCACTAAGGTGGAGTAGATAGACAGATAGATAAATATTTTCTATCTATCTGTCTGTCTAGCACTCTATTTATGAGCTATTTATCTACCACTTTTTTTTTATTTATGACTACTAGAGTGATCATGCTAATAATTTGTTTTTGTATTATTTGTTTATCGGATTAGGTGCATAAGTGGCCAGGGTCAGACTGGGCCGGAAAGGCCCGGGTGGCTGACCACAAGCCCGGGGCCAGAGACTAGACGATAGAAGAGACTGCGCGGGCCTCATAACCTATGGTTGCCACAAGTCCTGCAAGCCAGGCCAGACCCGTGTGGGCCCACGCAAGCTGGGGCCCAGGTGGCAAATGCCATTTTGACTAATGGCCAGTCCGACTGTACCGCTGTACCGCTGTATGTGACAGTAAAAGCGAATACTGAGGTTACACTTTCAGTAACGGAAAGTATACACAGAAAGTTTTTCCTTAACTAGGGAGACAGTGTAGTTTGTTTGACTTAACCAAATTATACATGAAGGTTTTGATATTAGTTTTCGTGCACTTATTATTTTTCAATTAAGGCTGATTATTCAATCTACGAAAAATCCTGTTCATCGAATAAAAAATTCCAGTCCTTG
Organism: Thera britannica; assembly: GCA_939531255.2. Lineage (NCBI taxonomy): Eukaryota > Metazoa > Arthropoda > Insecta > Lepidoptera > Geometridae > Thera > Thera britannica. The sequence goes on along the minus strand of OW618040.2, from coordinate 7,118,939 downwards.
TTTGTTCTTAAAAAGTCAAAAATAAAAAACTATGTATAAATAGTGTATGTGTGTAAATTATTTATACCTCATAGAGAAATTTAACTGTTAAAAAGAACCCTGAATTCAATAAAACATTTTTGCATAAGTCGTGGGTAAAAAAATCTAGCCTTTTTTTACGTCATTTCATTTAGCACACACCCTTGCTGGTGACGAGTTGGCAGCCCTGTCAGGCAGGAGTGTCAGGTAGTCATAGAGAATATTATGGTCGGATGTATGTAGCGGATCTTGGCAGAGTTGATGGAGGTGACGGAAGTGAGCCGTTTGTACGAATATGACCAATAGCGAATGGATAATCGGTCAAACGGCTAACTTCAAATGCGCCAAGTTCTTCTGGCTGGATCACCATACCATAGAGAAAGGAGTTATCGCGGGCTGTCGGACGTATTGTAATTTGTAAACAAACAAAATAACCTGCAAAAAAGTCATTTATTTCTATTATGGTTACAAGTTGTTTCCATAAAAACTGAGTGAGCACTAGATGAAGAAAACTGAATTGTAGATAAAGAGCAAACAATGAAAATATCCGAGGTAAAATTATTGTACTTTTTGTACAAAAATATTTTCATGACACTAACCTATGTTGTTTAATTTCCATAAGATCTTTGTTAGTTTTTTACATATACCTGTTTCAGCTACCTGGTGATGATGACACGGCCACTTGCCGAACCTATGTCTTCCAGAATGAAAGTCACACCCTAGGAAATGCTCTGAAATGCATTATCAATAGATAGTAAGTTTAGTGAAGCATTTGTTTTTTATTAAAATAGTAGCTCACGACTTTGTGTGGTCTATTTCTGAATGTGTTACCTACTCAGACTTGTAGAACAGGAGCATTCCAGGAGGAGCAGGTTGCGGAGATCCAGGGACTATTGGACCATTTCTAATCAGGCAACTATCAATTCTGTTTCAGTGATGATGTTGAATTCTGTGGCTACACAGTACCGCACCCAGCAGAATCACAAATGCACTTCAGGATACAAGCACGAGAAACACCTGCGCTGGAAATATTGAAACGAGGTCTTCGTGATTTGGAAAAAGTTTGTGATCACACAATAGGCCTATTTGAAAAAGAAGCTAAAGAATTTTGTAACACATAAGTCACATAACACATACATGTACTAAATCTTTTTAAATAATAAATTTCATTTATTTTTACATTCCCTTTTTTATCCCCCATAATCTTAGATCGATAAAGAATGTTAATTAATTGTCTAATAGGCTCACTGCAGACCCACCATACCCTCAGGGGTCTGCTATGTAATAAGCTAAATGTAAGTATCCTAAAAAACCACAACACATTTTTAACATGTGCAATCTAAGAGTTATCTCAAAACCATGTGATTAGTATGATTGGCGTCATACCCATACTACCTATAGTCAGCCACAGGGCTGTGAGAGGAATTTATTGTAGGACAAATAAATCAGAAGTAATAACAAAAGATAAATCAAAGTTTGTTTAATTTTGTTTCAATCAAAACTGTCTATGCCTTGAATTCAGAGTAAGGAGACTTGGTCAGCGGGATGTCTCTCCACAAGTCAGGTGTCAAGTAAGCATAGGTCTTGGCGATGGCAGCATAGGTAGCCTTGGCAAAGTTGCCCAGAGTACCGGTGGAGCCACGAGCTGATGTGTAGCAGTCCTGGACTCCAGCCATCTGCAGCAGCTTCTTGGGCACGGGGGCTGACACAATACCAGTACCACGAGGAGCTGGGATCAGTCTCACTGTTACGGAACCACACTTGCCAGTGACCTAGAAAAATAAAGGAAAACATTAATATCACATAGTCAAATAATCTTCATACTAATATGACAATTAATTAAGTCAGACGTTCAAGAGCTTCATAGAATTTACCTCAGGGGATACCACGAATGAAATGTTTATCAGTTTCATCATACAAACAAAAACAGAACTTATAAAACAGTAAGGATATCAGACAAACTACTATACCTTGCAAGGAACAGTGTGGGGCTTTCCAATCTTGTTACCCCAGTAGCCTCTGCGCACTGGGAGCACAGAGAGTTTGGCAAGGATGATGGCACCACGGATGGCAGTGGCGACTTCCTTGCTGCACTTCACGCCTAAACCAATGTGGCCATTGTTGTCTCCTATCGCCACAAATGCCTTGAAGCGGGTGCGCTGACCGGCACGGGTCTGCTTCTGCACAGGCATGATCTTTAGCACTTCATCATTCAGAGATGGTCCCAGGAAGAAGTCAATGATCTCGAACTCTTTGATGGGCAGAGAAAAGAGGTAAATGCTCTCTAGCTTGTCGATCTTTCCTTCGCGCACCAGGCGGCCGAGCTTTGTCACCGGCACCCATTCTTTCTGATCTTCCTTCCCGCGGCCGCGTCCGCGACCGCGACCACGACCGCGACCACGTGGGCCACCGCGGCCTCTGTCACCGCCACGGGAACCGAAGCCACCGCGAAAACCGCCACGTCCACCGGCAGGAGCAGCGTCCGCCATTCTGTGGAAGTAACGTCAGACACATTTCACAAACTTGATAATTTACAAACAGTAGAAAATCCGATTTTATAGAAAATCAGACGCGTTTAGGCCATCACTGTGGAAACACTATGGTAGATACCACGAATGAAATGATTGTATTATGTCTCATCATTTAAAAATTACCACGTGGCGTCAATGACACGAGACGGGCAGAGTTCTCGGGATGCTAAGTATTACTTTATGTGTATTTTTTAAACAGCTTTATCAACATTTTAAGAGAACAATAAAATAATTAAAATGACCATGGCTTTAAATAATAAAATCTTAATAAAAATAACTTACGTTGAACAGTGAGCGTAGTAAGACAGTCAAACACAAAATGGCTGATGAAAAATCTAAATTTCGATGGACGGATGAATCGAGCGAGCGAGACACAGGTTTTGTTTCAGTATCTTGCTAGGCAATTGAATCCTGACATGAAAGTGGGACAGCCTAATGCAATAAGTAATTTGTACGAAAGAGATGTAAAACATTAGGGTCTCATAACAATAGCAATAGACAATCTGTCACATTCATACGCATTGTTTCTTGAATTTTGTTACAATGTTGACAACATATCAAACAAAATATCTAAATATACTTCCGGTTGTCTGACCTAAAGGCCGAATACACGGTTTCCAACCGCGTTTCCTACCAAGGTGATCTTCGCAGAACGCTTCTGGCTACATTGGTTTAAAACCAACGCCGAACTTTCGAGCGCGTCTTTCTACCAAGGGCGTATAAAGGTCATGCGAAATTTGGTTTAAAACTGCCGGCTACATGCTACATGGTTTCAAGCCACAGTTTCTACAAAGGTCACCTTGGTAGGAAACGCGGTTGGAAACCGTGTGTTTGCCACTGTATCGTGCATACAAATAAAAAACAAATCACGCTTGTCTTTGGAATATTCTTATCTGTAAAGCCTACACAGCAGCTTCCTAGATGGCGCTCGCATTTTTTATAGCAAGTTCTTAAGCATTTCCCATCCTACAGCCCGGTTTCCACCGCGGGCGGAACGGACCCATTAATGACTTCGACTCGCAAACGCAAACTGCATACTTGTATTTCCACCAACAAATAGTCGGACGGAAAGAGCCGAGCGTGTAGAAAGAGTAGAAATGAGCTCGCTCCGTTCTAGGGAGCGGAGTGGAGTACTTACGGGCTCCGCTCAACTCGCAATTACAATACAATTTAGATAGTAGCGCTCATTTCTCTATCTCAGTTTCATTTTGCAGTGGAAATCAAATGACCAACTCTTCGTTGGTGGAAACACAAACCTATTTCATTAAAAAGGAGTCCGTTCCGCCTAACCATTTTCCGCATATTACCCTTTCGCAGTGGAAACCGGGCTTACCTCTTACGTATTGGACGGTGTAATCCACAAAATTATTAATAGAAATAATTAAAGTACCTACCTAATACTATCGGCAGAGGTATTAGGCAAGCCTATTCCATCTAAAATCCTGTCCCAGAAACTATAGCGTCCCGTGCGTGAGGTAGGGGCATGAATAAACACCAGTAATAGTCGCTCCTGACGTTATATAAATCATCCAAAATAGATGCAAAGCCCTGTTTGCTTTCCTTCTAATAAGTACATAGGTACTACGGGAATTTGATGAAAGTGCTCATAAAATTGCAGTTATTCCTGCAAGAGTTTAGGGGAGGCCTGGGGGGCAATTCTAGACCAGTGACTTTTTTGTCACGGTAGATATATATCACAAGAACTGTCAAATTTAAATAGACATGACATTTTCAATAGATATCGTATTCCAGCAATATCACTATAGACATTTATCGAGCGAAGGCCGTTAGATATGTGTCGAGTGGTGAGTAGTAGTCGACATTGGCATCTCTAATATACTTTGGGTGACTTTAGGCTTTTTTTTCTTTCGGTCCTTGGAGCAGGCTAGAGTACCAAGACCATACCACCTAGTCTTACTTTTTGATAAAAAGTAAATGATGTTTACTTGTTTGTAGGGGATACAAGTTGGGAGCGAGAACGCGAATAATGCTTTCTCATAAACCTACAATAAGTGAGGAGTGATTGTACTTAGTAATTATTCAATGGCGCAGTTAGAAGAGCAGTCAATCAGACAGTCAACGTCTATATATTTTGTATCCGGGGTTCAAGCTTCGAGAGAAATATTCTTTTTGCATTGAATGGCCATCTAGTTGTTAACCTTTGAATTAAAAATTCAAGTCATCGGAGTCCTTCTCTTGAGTGTAATGATCCTGTCAATGACATTATCTACAACACTTCATAGACAACTGACCATAGATTACAAACAACAAAGTTTACAGTTTTATGGTACATAACGTTCCGTGTGTTTCCGGAATTAATTATTGTAACTAACATTTTGTGCGAAAAGTCCATTGATTACTATCTAATGAAAATAAATCTATTATAAACAACAACAAGAACGCATTATAAACGCCGTTTAATAGGAAATGTGTTTATTTGAAGACAATAATAAAGTTAGTGCTATCGAACTATTCTATCGATAGAAACGGAACGTAGATAAACATGAACAACAACGGGATAGTCTGTGGAAGTTCTAAGAATGAACCTTCTTTCTGACATCTCTAAAGTAAAAGTCGAACGTAAAAGTCTAACGGTGGCTAGAATACGCATTATAGCGCGGTTCGATATTATCTTCGACAAATTTGGTGATATGACACTGCTTTCGCGACATTTCAAATCTCTATTTCGAGCGTAAATCTCTAAAAGTCTAGAATTGGCCCCCAGTAATGTCCAGTAGTATACGTCTTTAGGCTGATGATAATGATCTAGTCTGTATCTGTTATGTTATTAACTTATTACTTAGTAAATAAATAATCTGATTATCTAAATATTATGACGACGATTAACTTATAGGTACAAGTACCCTTTTCAGAAAATAAAAAGTTCATAAGTGGAATTAAGATGTTTTAATCATGTTTTGGTTATTTGGTACAGTCAACTTTAATAATTCTAAAGCTATTTGCCGTTTTATCTTGCACGACATAAGGAAAATATTCAATACCATGACAATAAGCACCATGTTCCCCGTGCTTGGTTACTGCGACTACAGCACCCATGAATGTTGGGTAATGTAATTTTATCCTATCAATGGCGGTCTTTGCAGCTTGATCTGGAGAAACACCTCTGCGCATTTCTTCGACCGCCAAAAAACTGGAATAAATAATTTTAAATTATTATACTAGGTAGTAACTTACCTACCACCTTTCACGATGTAGCTCGCATCATTTTGTAATAAATATTGAAGATAAATTAATACTAAAGGAGTGTTGCAGCATAGTGGAGAGGGTGTGTTTGGTGGTACCACCGTCGGTGGTATGAGGTGCGGGTTTTGCATGCGCAAACATATCACCTCCACCTTCAGCGTTTCTTTTTACGTGACGATACACACACTGGCATAGATACCTGGGTAAAAATCTCAGCATGATATCACCGTCACCTGTTGCTGCAGCGCCTCCAACCGAATTGTCTGCATAAGCACCTGACCCTGGTATTGGTGAATCGCCTATTCTTCTGAAACTCAAATTAATTGTTGGTATGCTTAAACTATCTTTTTACACCAGGGGCCTATTCTCGGGCCGATCTCGATCATTTTGCAATTTTATCTTATTGCTTCTTTTCGAAGAGAGAATGGCAGATTTCCTTGAGTTATACGTAAACGACCTCATCGTAGAAGCCTCGACAGCTACGATATACGGAAAACGTAGAAAAAGAGCGGGGTTGTGAAAAGAAGCAATAAAATAAAATTGCAAAATGATCGAGATCGGCCCGAGAATTAGGCATCGGCATCTTACTACTATTACTAGTATAGTATTATATTATCTGTGCTACTATGTACCGTTTAGGTTTTTTCAATGCTCCGAAGTAGTTATTTTTTTCAATTTGCATAGCACAGCAGAGGACCTATAAAATACTTCACAAGGGTAACTTGAGAAGTGTTTTCTAGGTTGTATGAAATTTGTCCCGTTTTGTTTGGTATTAAAAATATATGGATGTATGACTACCTAGGTAGGTATCACAATCTACTTTAGCTATTATCTTACCCTGGAATCTTGAACTTTGCTCCATTCGTTGAAGTGCCGGCAGCTATATCACCGTTGTTATCAATCGCGATCATTCCAATAGTGTCATGGTTAAACCTGTCCACTTTAACTCTTTCACTATCTTTGTTATGAGGCTTGTCACTCCATTTTTGTTGGTTATATGGCCCGCAGTGGTGCTTTGGGTCTGGTTGGACATCCTGAGACAAGAACAATTAAATAAAAACACAAACACAAATTAAGTAAAGCTTGTACTATGGGACCAAGATCGCTTGATATTTTTTTTTTGATAATACTTAGAATACAATATAACACCCAGACTGAGAATAAACATCTGTGCTCACCACACAAATATTTGTTATCGGTGCCTGCGGATCAAACCCACGACCTACGGCGCAGAAGGCAGAGCTACTACCAACTGAGCTTAGGGCCAGTCAAAAAATATACTAAGCTAAGAACCTAGACACGTTTCCAACCACCAAGCGTCAAGCTATTAAATACCTAATTGGTTGGTCGCGTGGAACTGGAACCTAGACTCATCTTCAAAATGATCTCCGTTGGTCATGATTTCAGTTGTGATACAACTGAACTAAGAAATGTTTGATTGATTTGATTAAACAGGTGATCACTGGCCGTTCCCACAGCCGCGAACTTGCGAGAAATCCGTCTCTACTATTTTTATAGCCCAGCGACAAAACTAATAAAACTCTACACTCGCTTCTTAATAATGAAATTATTTGATTATTAAAATTATTTGATTATTCTCACTCCTTGCTGGCGGCCGGACAAGTGCCTAAAAGATAGGCAGTAGAAAATCAGTTATATTTTTAAATTAACGGTGTCATCTCACCATCCAAAAGTTGGGCTGACAATTGTTTTCATTGTGCCAATCCATCCAAAGCCTTTTTGATTCCACCGTTGTAAGTGATTCTTCTTTAAAACCCATTTGTACAGCAAATTGAGTTGCTAATTCTCCAACCAAGAACGAATGTTTTGTGTTCTCTAAAACGCGGCGCGCAACAGATATCGCACTTTTGATGCGACGAAGAGAGCCAACTGCTCCAACATTCATTGTTCTCCTGAAATAATATAAGATAGTAGTCATTAATAAATTATTAAACGTATCTATATATTTTTACTGAATAGATATTTTATTTATTCAATCTAATTTATTTATTCAGGGAAAGGCACTAAACTTATTTAATACTAGTGGCCGCCCGCGGCTTCACTCGCCCGTTCCCGTAACAACCCGTTCCCGTTACTTTTTCGGGATAAAAAGTATCCTATGTCCTTCTCCTGGTTTTAAGCTACCTCCCAATCAATTTTCAGCCAAATCGGTTCAGCCGTTCTTGAGTTATAAGAGGAGTAACTAACACGACTTTCTTTTATATATATATATATATATATAGATGAACATATTTGTGTATTATACATACTTACACTACTTAAATCATAAATCATTTTATTCATATAGAAATAAGCCAGCAAAAACATAAAATATTTATGTACTTAAAATCATGAGTGAGTAGGTACGTAGAGAGAATTTCATAGAGAAGATTTAAACTATCCATCCATGCTATAATACTGCTGCCAAGCAGCGTCACGTGTTTCGGTTTGATGGGTGTCAGGCAGGTAGATAGACGCAGGGCAGTGCATCGTAGGGCACGACCTGCGAGGCAATGCCATGTTATAGGTGATAGTTACCACTTTACATCAGAATATGTGCCATATGCTTGGCCTAATGGCTAATCAGTTGTTAAATAAGCTAATTTTAAAGGTCTGTTTTTAGTTTGTAAAACCAACCCATCCATAATAAGAGCATCCAAAGTAGTTTCCCCATCTTCATCAGGGCTGCCTCCGTACCCAACCGTCCCATCGCATTGTTGGGCTTCACACACCGACGCTCCCTGCTCAAGGGCGTCAAGAGATAGGCCACCTCTTTCCAAAACTTCCCAAGCTGTAAAACATAGGTAGGTACCTGGTAGAGTTCACGCGTAAAAAGAACTCTGGAAAAAGGTAGACGGTGTGTTTGCGCATGCAAAACCCGCACCTATCGCAGTCAGTGACATGGTTTTTAGCATTACCTAATTATGGCATAAGTCAATCCTCCAAGCTCTCAAACAGTAACAGAACAGTACTCGCAAACGGCGAAGGAAAATATCGGAGGAAACCGGCATGTCGTAGAATCTAATAAATTCGAAATAGGTATAGAGTGCACGGAAGGTGCACTCTGATGCACACTTGAAATCCTTCCACCACACTGGTTTGAAAAAAACCAGTGATACCTAAGAGGGAAACCACATTTTGCAGTAGGTACTATGACAGTGGAGGGCTTGCACCTACATGAAGTGCAAGCCTGTAGGTACCTACAGCCGGTGGATCTTGGCAGGTCTGAAGTAAGCCGTTTGGCGTGTCTTTCCTCAGTCATTTTCAAAAATATCATGCAAGCCATTATCACACAAATGGCTCACAGTGGCTCACTCACTTCAAACCTCTCAAAATTCACCAGACACTGTCACTGTAGTGTAAGGTATCTTACAGCCATAAAGCCTGGTTTCCACTGCGAGCGGAACGGACCCATTATTGACTAATTTCTCATTTCTACTCTTTCTACACGCTCGGCTCTTTCCGTCCGACTATTTGTTGGTGGAAATACAAGTATGTAGTTTGCGTTTGCGAGTTCAACGGAGTCATTAATGGGTCCGTTCCGCTCGCAGTGGAAACCGGGCTTTATACATAGAAACGTTATTTAAATTTAGACATAGGTAAAGTTGTGCTGTTAAGCCCTGTCACTGTTTGTTATTACCCAGTGGTAAGAGATGGCAATAGTTTAAGCAGTATTTATCTTTTGTAAAAAAAAATTAAGGCCTAATCAATTTGTTTAGCGAAATTTTTTATTCGTGATAGAAGATTACGTACCTCTCGACGTTGAATTAGTAAATGACCACGTAGTTACCACAATCGGTATATTTTGTTTGCTTTGCACTAGTTCAAGAAGTATACTCATTAAAACAAAATAACCAAACATTTTAAAATATTTTTGCATCGATACCTAACTCGAATATTATATTACAAATTATAATGTTCTATGACTCAACCCTATTCAAAAAAATGTAGGGCATTTTACTTTCTACAAAAAGCAAGCAAAAACAAACAAAGCAATCCAGTCCAGCCGAGCAAGGCGAGGAGCCGGCAACATTGATAATTGTCTTCTTCTTCTTAATTGATAGCATCTGTCCATTTTGGATCAATTTTGCCAGTGTCGACTCGACACTGTTGATCCAAAATTAAATCCTCACTCGACAGTGTCGAGTGAGGATTTAGTATAAATAAAATAGGTTTTATTTTCAAGTTCAAGAAATGGCAAAATTGATCCAAAAAGGACAGATGTCATTCATTAAAGCCCTATCCACACTCGCGCGCGGGTCGCGCGCGAAGGCGCGAAACTTCCGCGAAGCATGAGTGTGGATCCGATTCGCATATTCTTCGCGGCTTCGCGGCACGTTCCCCGAAAATTGTTGGTATTTTGTTCCGCGACAAAGAGCTCGCGGGCCGCGAACTTGCCGCGAACTTGTCTTGGCTACATATTCGCAGGCCGCTCAGTCGTGCGTCGTCGAGTGTCGAGAGCGGTAGTGTATGATATCCATTATTACAATCGAAGCGTAAACATGATTTCAATCCATACATTCAATCAGAACCTTCGTCTACATTTATGGAACCAAGACCAGGGACATCGTCATCATCCAATTCTGCGCTTCTTTTTAACTAGCTTGTGCTTGACAGAAGCGTAGTTAAATATAATAAATAAATATTGTGGACAATTCACAAAACACTACCTAGCCCCAAACTAAGCAGAGCTTGTAATATGGGAACCGGATAGCTGATATAATACTTGAATACATTTTTTTTGTAAATACATACTTAGAATACAATATAACACCCAGACAGAGAACAAACATTTATGTTAACCACACAAATATTTGTTCTTGGTGGGGATCGAACCCACGACTTACGGCGCAGAAGGCAGAGCTACTACCAACTGAGCTAGAGGCCAGTCAAAGTTATAAATCGCTAATGCGCAAAGAAGTCCCGCAGCAGCAATTTCGGGGTCCATCGTGGTCGAGTGCGCGAACTATACTGCGAACCTAGCGTGAATGTGTAGCCGACGTCGTACGCGCGAGATTTCGCGCACGATTCACGGCGCGACTTCACGCCGTGAATCTCGTCTCGCGGGAGTCTGGAGGCCGCATAAGAAGAAGAAGAAAAAGATAGTGCAATTGCAAAATAATCAGGAAAATACATCGAGATATAAGTACTACGTACTAGAGAAGACACCGTAAATTCCTACTTTGTCCCGTTCAACTGCGGCGATCACGCCGCAAATCACTCAGTCGCCTCAGTCGCTCTCTGTCGAAAACGCGTAAGTGCCGTGATTTACATGGCGCTTAAGACCTTTTTGCCGAGAACAAATTACGAAGAATAGGACAATTCAGTTATTTGACGTAGCTTCTCTAGTACGTAGTACTTATATCTCGATGGGAAAATAATAGAAATCAACTAAAATTAAATTCTGAGTCAAACTTCACTATCTGTAAAATCAAATCAAATCAGAATCACTACATACGTTATAATGATTTCGGTTCTGTTCTGACTGAACGGTGAAGCCACTGAAATGAATTTAGAAAAGTTCTGCCGTGAATTGCCTAAAATTGTTAGTTTTGAAGATTAATTATTTAAAAATAGGCCTTAAAAAATTCCAACTGCTTTTACATCAATCGATTGTACTCAGTAAAAATGTTTTGTATGTAGGTACAGGTACATAATAATGTTTATCTATTTCAGGAGCTGCATGCTCATCTAAACGGATCCCTGAGTCGAGCGACTATGCTGCAATTAAAAAGATACCATGCTGACAGAGGGTTCCAAGATAAGACCAATGCATTTTTTGATGAGTTTCAAATAGGTTCTGGAGATACTAGGAACCTATCTGAGTAAGCAAACATTACTACATACATAAGAGTTTGATGGACACTGAGATGTAACAAAAAAATAAGGTTCATAGTATTCCTTCACAAAACAGTGGAAAGAAGAGGAAATTCTGCTACCAAAAGTAGGTCTGATCCCAGAAGAACCCCGACAACAATAAAGATCTGAGCTCAATCTAAAACTGACTGGAAATATAATCAATGTGTCACTTTTTATTGTGACACCATGAAACAATTTTAAGTACTCCTCAGAGGCAATTCATGCTCTTGACTCATATTTTAGAACTTTGGAGATTCTCATTGGTACTCAAATGAATAAGTTTGTCACTACTATGAAAAAAACTTAAGGCAAAACATTTTCAATATGTTCATAATATTTATCAAAATTTTAGTTGTTTTCAAGTATTCGGAATTGCTCATACACTAACTAGCACACCAGAAACATTAGCTATGGCAACAATGCTAACCTTACAAGAGTTCCAAGAAGATGGATGTTGCTACATTGAACTGAGAAGTACCCCTCGTGAGACAGAACATATGACGAGGAGGCAGTGCCTGGAGACTATCATTCAGACAATAAAGTAAGGATCATATTGAACAACTTACCTACTTCTAATTCTAATTAAATAAATAAATATCTTACCTACTTAATAAATAAATCAATATTGTGGAAAATAACCCTACATTATGAAGCCCCAAATTAAACAACCCTTGTTTTTTAATTACAGAAAGTCTTCACTTAGCCTGACAATGGTATCAAGATTGATTGTGTCTATAAATAGATCTAACCCAGTATGTGATGCTGAGGATATAACATTCTTAGCAATAGAATGCTATAAGTTGTATCCTGATGTGGTTGTGGGTATAGAACTCAGCGGCAATCCTATGCTTGGAAAGTTTGAAGACTTTGTACCATCGCTTAATAAAGCTCGAGCAGCTGGTTTGAAGGTACTTACCATAATGCCTTTTTAATATTTTGAATAATATTGATAATGTTTTTTTAGATAGGTATGTACCTAAATTGATTCATTTTAATTTCAGGTGACATTACACTGTGGCGAAGTGTTCAACTCAGTAGAAGTTTCGGAAATGTTGAATTTCAAGCCAGATAGAATTGGACATGGCATCTGCATTCATCCACTATTTGGAGGCACTGATGAGACATGGTCACTTTTGTGCCAGCATAAAATACCAGTGGGTTAGTCTTATTTATTTCTGGAAATAAACTGGATTATTGAAGGAAAACAAGATCTTTTAGACAATGTGGAAGGTACAGCCTGTCTCGGTTTCTATTTCTTTTTTTCTTAGTGCCTGACTTACATAGGTATGGCTTATCGGATCTAGATGGAATTTGGTAGGTTGACAAGCAAGTTGTTACATTATAATAATACTAATAGTATAAACATTAGACTACTAACAAAAGTTGTATTGAGAGAAATGATATGAGTTCAATCTGCCAAGGGCTAAATTAGGGTAAATTTTTCATATGCAACAAAACATAATTTCAATGAGGTTATAGCTCAAATTGCTTTCTGTGTACTTTGTAGTTAAGTAATGCAATATTTTTGTTTACAGAAATATGCCTCACAAGCAATGTTAATACAAAATCAACTCCCGACTATGATTCCCATCATTTTAAGATGCTGTATGATGCTGGAATTCCTCTTATAATATGTGTAAGTGTTCAGATAGTTATTTAGTAGGTAGTATTTATCTTGCAGAAAAAATACATTACAATACCTATTGATTGGAATTGGTTACAAACTATGTTTGTTCGAAGTTTCATTAAAATAAACTTCGGTATCCTATAATAATATGATGTATAAAGGTGTAAATATGAATAAATAAATAATCTCATTATTTTTTTCAGACTGATGACAAAGGTGTATTCTCCACATCACTGTCCCAAGAATACAGGTTGTGTGCTGAAACATTTAATCTTACAGAGTCGAAGCTAGCAAGATTATCCCTCAATGCATGTCAATTTATTTTTGATGATGAGAAGAGATGTTTACTACTAAAGGACGCTGTGCAAAAGTTTATTGATAAAAATGAGCTGTGATAAGTTATGAGTTACCTTTTCAGAAAATAAAAAGTTCAAAAGTGGAATTAAGATGTAATCATGTTTTGGTTATTTGGTACAGTCAACTTTAATAATTTAAAACAAAAAGCACCATGTACTAGTTACATTAAATATGTAACTGCATATTAACAGAGCGTGTAAAAAAATAATTTGGGAAAAATAATGGTTCCCTCATCTACATATAGGTGGCGCTGTACTATAGGATAGGTATATAGGAAAAGAAAATTATGTTTTGGTTTAGTCAGGGTTTAGTCTTCACAACACAATACGACCATACTCTATCGCCATCTAGGATGTCTAGGAAATAATAATGTAGTTTTTTTTAATTTTTTTACCAGTTACGTTTACTAAATAAATTTAGAGCGTGTAAAATCTCTTGCTGGGTGTTATTCAATGAGCTTTTTAAAGAATCTAGAAATTTTATAAAAATCCTATTTACAAAGAAATACCTTTAGGCACAAAAAAAGATATTTGGTGTAAAAAAGCGGCCAAGGGCGAGTTGGACTCGCCCATGAAAGGTTCCGTAGCAACAAGTAACATAATATAAAGGTTCTTGTAGTTCGTCGAAAGGTAAATTGCGGCTTACGATTTATGACGTATAAAAAAAAACTACTGTCTAGATCTCGTTCAAAACAAATATCGTTGGAAGTTTGCATGGAAATGTATCTACATCACATATTTTTTTTAGTTTTATCATTCTCTTAATTTAGAAGTCAGAGGGAGGGACCAACATTTTACCACTTTGGAAGTGTCTCGCAAACTCACACCCCTCACGTATGGGTTTGATGAAAAAAAAAATTATGAGTTTCAGTTTCAAGGATTTTCAAGTTTCAAGGGACTCCCCAAATTTTTTGTTTTTTTTTTTCTATTTTTGTGTAAAAACCATGGACAAGGTAAAAACCCTAATGCGGTTCACAGGCAGAATACATCTACTCGCCAAGTTTCATCAGTATAACTCGTAAGTTTCGGAGAAAAATGACTGTGACATACGGACGGACAGACAGACATGACGAATCTATAAGGGTTCCGTTTTTGCCATTTGGCTACGGAACCCTAAAAAACACAAAAAGTTTCATGGCTCCCCGCCCGATTCGCCGTTTTATTTCCTTTCGCGTTTTCACACGCACATTGCACGCATGAAGGTTCGCCCCTGTAAAGATCTAAGGCGGGCAATACACGTCCGGTTTTTTCATCCGATTGTCCGTAGGTGCCCGCGCCAACGCGTCAGCCATTGCCATTGATTTGTATGAATGAAGGAATACCACGATAGAATACACGTTAGGGCCGGTAAGAGCGCCGCGTCGCGCGCCGTGGCGCTAAATGATAAATAAGGTTGATATAGAAATAATTTCCATACCTACAACTGTGTTCAAACCAGAATAACATGGGGAAAGTTATAGTTACAGTGAAGGGAGAAATCTCGTGAAACTTATGCAGGTTTTTTTTTGCACACCGTACTTGAGCGCCAAAATAACGTCACATGGCCAAATGGCCAAGCGTCTAGTTATGCAAGGATTTTTTAACTAATGTGACCGCGTTGTAGTTGGCAACATTAAGCCTCCCCTCCCTCCCGGAAATCAATCCGAAATTATAACCTCAATCAAAGAACATTTTCAGAGTAGTACTACAAAAAACGTTTTTGCCACTAGTCTGCCTGTTGTTGTGTGTGACGTTTGGTATGGTAGATTTACAATCTGACCCGATTTGTACTTTCCGTGGTTATTCCCAAGTAAAAATGAGTGATTTGCCAGATTTTTCGAATTCCAAGGGAGGAGACTCCGAACTCCAAGACTTTCTCATGGTGGAGAAACAAAAAGCCCAATTTCATGCACAGGTTTTGATTGCATTTCACAACTTACTTAGACAATTCATTTAAACCGCATTGTGTTTTATTACTTAGGTTTTTCCTAACTCTAATCGTAACTACAACTTGTGACTAAAAATCGAATTTATAAATACTGGGAGTAGGGATGAGAAGTCCGAGAGCTATTCCTTCTTATTCAATTTGAAACTAAATCATGAAATCTTACATCATCCATTCACTTAAAAGTCTTCTTTTCAGATTCATGAATTCAATGACTTCTGCTGGGAGAAATGTGTTGACAAACCAGGATCCAAATTGGACTCGCGAACAGAAACTTGCATATCAAACTGTGTTGAAAGATTTATAGATGTCTCTTTGCTGATAACCAACCGATTTGCACAGATGCTTGAGAAAGGAGGTGGCATGCAGTAAATACAGAATATCTTCATCAGTTTGGAGTAAATTGTTTAGTTATTAAAGGTAGTTTCTAAATACATTTGTTTTTAATATGTATAATATAATAATGCAGGCAAGTGATAGAATGTGCATGAATCTGATTCTTGGGAAATACTTAAACTTATGTTTTTAGCTTAGGAATTACTTTGGTTTACCTAAGTGTAATAAAATATTGTATGTGGCATGATTTTCTTTATTTTCTAGTTGATCAATTATTTTGGGTATTAGCTTGCTTTTTATAACATTATAAAAGTTAAGAATTGTTAAATAGTACATACTACTATGGGCAAACTCTTCACTGAATATAGCTATAACTCTGTTTTACTTATTACACGGCAAAACAATGCAACTACGCTTGACGCCATTTATCCTTCCTCTTCCTCTTTCCCTTCACAATGTGATCTATTTATCTACCAACACGACCCAGTTTGGTATCAGTTCTTGGATCAGCAGTAACTGTTTGTACTGCAACCAATGACTCATTAATTTTAGTTTGCAAATCTCTGAGATCTTCGATAAAAAGCAGCTTTAGAACATCAGATGGCTGCTGAATAATCACAGATTCTGATGATGGTGGGTCAGGGTGAGGGGTGGTCTTCAGAATCTTGCAAAGTGCTGCCAAACGAATCTTCGGGTCTGAATGAGGACTTACACCAGCTATTGTGCACACTCTATCTACCCCTGCTTTGAAGGCTGGGCATGAAACTGAAAAGGAAATTAGTTAGTAACAACTTATTAAATAGATGGAAAAATGTTATTTAGTTAATCAAAGTTGGTAAGAATACCCACAGTCTAAATTATCCAATGGATTGGAAGATACAACATTTGGTGCTGCTTGCTTGGGCTGATCCACTTTAGCATTCTTGTATTTATCAACTGAAATTAAAATAAACTAGATAAACCATCAAAGGAAAAAAATCCTATTAACACATGGATCACTTTAAAATGTCTTATACCTAAGTGAGTTTAGGTACCCTAGGACACACATCTCAAGTTACCTAAAAACAAAAAAATATGCTTACTGCAAGCACATAAGAGCTAGCAGTGTATAGTCTGAAGCTCTGAAGTGTATCCTTGTGTACCTGTTCTACGTTACAAGTTATAGTAGAATATGCAACAAACTATTCTGCCCTTTGATAGGGATCAAAGCTGTGTGCAAGGCATAATGCATGTCTGGTGCAGTATTGAAAAAATTACATACAATTATCTGTGTATTCAAGTCTTACAGCATACGATAGCAGCCAATTGAGTTGTTCATTGGGGGTGAGCTTGACAGCCGGGCTTACGAGATCTCGCTGGTAGTTACCGTAGTTCTCCCTCCAACTATCACTATCAAAATTCCTCAGGCCTTCCCGTTCTTCTATTTTATAATGTCTTATTTTCTGGTCCTCTAGCCATAGTACCACGCTTTTATACTCTTTTTCATCTGCAAAAGATCACGACATGAACCTATTAACACATGATCATTCTTTAGTAGATGTCGACGAAACTAAAAAGTAGTCGGCTTCTTTCTCACGTTACAAACCTTCACAATTAAAACTTTCAGGATTAGGGTGACCCAGAGACTGCAGTTTTGTTCTAAACATGCTACTCATTTTATAAGAGTTGCATCGACTAATGTAAAGTACTATTGATGAAATAATTGACTTTGAAAGAGTCGAGAGCGGAGCGGGCGAGGCAGCGCGGCAGACGGCGGCCTATTAAAGGAACCTCAGAACAAACAAACAAACAAACCGTAGACAGAACGAAACTAACAAAAAAGCAAATAGCCAACCACAGAGTACTGCAAAGCAAGGAATCTAATACTCTCTACGAGAGAAGAACCACAACTCCATACATAAAAGGTGTAGACGAAATATCGAAATATAGACGCTAACGCTATCTATTAGTGGTTCCACCCTAACTGCGAGTGCTGGCGAGTTGGCGGGAAGCTTGAATTTAGTACCTACCTACGCCCTACTGTTATTGCAATACTATAGGTAGGTATAAAATAAAACGGAATCATGAAGTATGCTTAAATTAAATATTCTTAAATAAATATTCTTAAATCTTAATACATAAATTATTATATAACAAACAGAAGTACTATGCACCTAATAATATCACGGCCAAATTTGACGTGGGGTATTTGTCAATAACTGCAACAATAAAATCGAAAATTCATTTTTTTTTTATTAAATAGTAATAACTATCAGGATTGAACATTGTAGGCAAGATCTCAAATCGATCATAATGTTTATAATTGGACAAGAACAGACTTTTTATTTGTTTTCTCTCCAGAACTGTTCTCTCACAAGGTTTATAAAAGTCACTATATTATTTCTCACTTTTTTACTACTTATTCTCAACCACAGTGTTGTGGTTGAGAATTTCTTCCGAGGAATGCTTGAGGCAAACAGGGGGAGATGATAGTAAACACATTTGTAGAAGCTTTAATCACAAACTCTAGAAAAACTGAAAAACTCGAACAACAAAACGAAAACTTTGTTAGAATTTCAGTTGAAGTTGACATTTTGTTTAAATTAGGGTTGCCATCCAACAAATCTATCAAAATATAGATCTCGATTCTTGACATCTCACTTTGTTAAAAATAATCGATTATTTTTAATATTGAGCGTATCAATGTGTAGGTTTTTGATATAATAAAAAATAACTTTTAATTTAGTAATATATCAATTGAAATAAGTGTAAACATATAATTTACATGTAAAATAAACTATAGAAAATAAAGTAAGTATTGATATTAATAATCGTTTTCATCGATTGTTGATATTCATCATAAGACTTTTGTATAATGGTAACTTTTTCCTGTTCTGTCTCGTTTCCTCTTGCATATACAATATCTTCTGCCTCAGTCATTTCGATTCCATATTTTGTAGTCTTCACAGTTTCATACAAACTTAGATGACCCTGACTGCAAAGTGAACTGCATGGACCTTGGAAGAATAATCAACAGTATAGTAAATATAACATCCTTGGCATGGACCAAGGAAGGTGAACTGATGATCATGTGAGTGAATGGTTAATACACGTTAGTTGACTGACACGTTGACTTGACATTAGCAAGATTGTCTTTCGAAATTGACGTTGAAAATGTTGAATGTTGAATGAAATGAAATGCTATCCAACAAAGCAGACGAACGAAGAGAAGTAGGTACAATTTGTAAATGTTTTAATGTTCAATTTGTTCGTGTATAATCTTTTCTTTTGGATTTGTATGTCTTAGTCATGCATGTAAGTCGGCGTTATTTATTTACGAATCAAGATCTTGATTTCTATAAAGTTGCAATTGCGGCGGTTTGCAGTCTAGAGGACAAATAATCAGACCAAAAATATAAATAAAGTGTAGTAAGTTATCATGCACTGCATGGACTATTTAGATTTTTTCATTTATAATCATAACTTTCATCACCTACCCCTGCCACAAAACATAAAATAATACTACGTGCCACTGCCTCAGATGGGTCTGTTTATTTTGTTAATTTTTCTTGCCTGACTGATGTAGGTAGATGCTACTACCATTGCTAGTTACTTATCTTAATTACACAATCTTTGTATGTACCATTTCAGATTATGATTTGCTGACAGGCAGATGTGAAAAAATTAACTTGCCCCATTAATGAAATATGTCGTGGGTAAAGGAGAACTGTGTGTCTTTTTTTCAACTCTTGTGCATAAAAGTAGTGAAAACAGGCAGAGTACCCCAGCACATAGCATTCATTATGGATGGTAACCGTAGGTTTGCAAAGAAAAACAGTGTTAACACTAGTGCTGGACATCACAAGGGGTTTGATAAACTATCTGAGACATTAAAGGTAATCTTTTGTTATTCATATTTATTATGATTATAGACTTAAAAAACTAATGTTAGTAAATGCAACAGTAAAATATAACATACTATAAATATGAATACGGATGTGTTGGGTTCATGCTTCAACAGACTCTTTCTTCTCACTGGGTCATCAACTGGGTGACTAATAAATGTTTTGATATACCTAAAAACCCCTAACTTTTGCTGAGGTGTCTACATCACACAATTGTTAAAATATAGTCATTTTATTATAAGTCATAAGTCATTTATTGGTAAATCAATTTACAGGTCTAATCATAGCACAATTAGAAATAAAACATGTATAATTGTACCTTATTAATTAAATACAATTCGATAGGTTCAAAACAATAAGAATACACGAAATATCATTATATAATTAATAATAGTAATAATTGCATATTATGATATTGTCATTATTCTTTTATGTCACTATTTAAGAACTGATTTTCTAATTCTTAGCCAAATTAATTAATTTATTTAAAAAATTATCGCAAGGATGAATCAAAGCATTATACTAACTCTTAAGAAAACTAATGGCAAATCGTTTTGTTGCAGTGGTGTTTAGACCTTGGTATCCCAGAAGTAACAGTCTATGCATTTAGCATTGAGAACTTCAAAAGGAGCCAGGAAGAAGTCGACACCTTAATGAACCTGGCCCGGGACAAGTTTGAGAGGCTTATGAATGAATTGTAAGTTTTATAATTTGCTATAATTTGGGAATTTTCAAGACAAGAGTGAACAGGTGGATTATGGCTAAGCATGCTCCATCTTAGGCTGCATCCTCACTTTCCATCAGGTGTGATAACAGCCAAATGCAAAGCTATCAGTTATACAAAAAAAAAAAAAAGTTTTGACTGAGATTTTCAGTTCAGAATGCATTAAAGAAAATATAACCAAACTGAGAACCTAATAGTTTAAACTGAGATTTTCAGTTCAGAATGCATTAAAGAAAATATAACCGAACTGAGAACCTCCTGCTTTTTTATTTGAAGTTGGTTAAAAAATAAACATGAACAAATATGTATAATAATAATCTCTGGTAATATTTACGTAATTTCTTTGTGGTTACAAATGAGATAAAATCTTTTCAGGGATCAAATAAATGAGTGGGGTATTAGAGTGCATGTGGCAGGGAGACTATCACTCCTCCCAGACGACTTAAAGGCACTTGTCTCGCGTGCAATGCTGGCCACAAGACATAATGATAAGCTGCGACTCAACATTGCTTATGCTTACACAGGTCAGACTTGGTTAGCTTGGTTAGTCAGAGGCAGAAAGTTTTATGTTTTGGCAGACCTCATGCTCAGTTTGGTAGTACCTCTGTTTCTGTGCTGGAGGGCAGCGTCGGACTGGCCATATATTCGAAATGGCATTTGCCGCTCGGGCCCCAGCCTGCGCGGGTCCCCCACGGGCCTGGCTTGCGGCAACCGCAGGATTACAAGGAGAACAGGAGGCCCGCGCAGGCTAGGTTCCAGATCTTGCGACCTTAATGTAAAACTAGATCAGATAGTTCGTTCACAATTAGAGATTAAACTGTAAAAATCGAAAATAGGTTACGTAGGGACCCGGGCTTGTGGTTAGCCACCCGGGCCCTTCCGCCCAGTGCGACCCTGCTGGACGGTGGGCTTTGGTAACCCAAATAGGTCCAACATAATCTCAGATCTGAAGGTATAATCAAGAGCATAATACTTGGACTAGGGAAGAATTAAATGATCGTGTTCTAATATTTCACATTTTCAGGGCGCGACGAGATAACTAGGGCCGCATCACACTTGGTAGATGCCGTAAATAAAAAAGAATTGGCGGCAGGTGACATTGACGAAGCCCTAATGACGCAGACGCTAGAGCTCGGTGAGGCGGAGCTCTTAGTGAGGACCTCGGGAGAAGTCAGACTTTCGGATTTCATGCTTTGGCAGGTATGATTATGCCAATCGAGACCTTTGTTACCCAGTTTCATAATCATATTGCAGTCCACTGCTGGACATAGGTCTCTCCCATGGCGCGCCACTGAGCCCGGTCTTTGGCACTTCCCATCCAGTTGCTGCCCGTCACGCTGCGCAAGTTGTCGCTCCATCTAGTCTGAGGGCGTCCTACGCTTGCCTAAACTCGGTCTCCACTCCAGAACTCTTTTATCCCAGCGTTTATCGGTTATTTGGCAAACATTACCGGCCCACTGCCACTTCAGTTCTTTGGGCTGTCGACAACCCTATGTCGAATGACCTCATTTCGGATCCTGTCTCTGAGAGAGACTTTGAGCATAGCCCTCTCCCACATTACCCAGTTTGGCCACGACTTTTTAAAACCTTGAACAGGAAAAAGCTCCTTCCTAGGTACTAATGCACTTTATTAAAATGAATAACACTGCAGTGCATAGGTAAAACTCAAACTCAATAAAATTTTATTCATTTCAATTTCAAGAATCACTTTGAAACGTTATAAAGCTAGGTGAGTCTAGGTGCCAGTTCCACGCGACCAAGCCTAGAAGAACAGGCAACAAACTACGACTCGGTTCCTACCGTTTTTAACGTGTAAAGCAAGACTTTCTTAGATATATTATGTTGGCAAATTCATCATCCGCACTTGGTGTGCAGACTGGTTTCCGCAAGTAGGCTTGTAGTTGGCCCTTTTTGCATAACGCTTGTTCGAACTTTTTTAGGTTCTACGACAGGTCGGTTTGCTCACGATGTTTTCCTTCACCGTTTGAGAGTACTGGCATAGTGCACATACATTTTTCGACAGAAAAACTCATTAGTACACGACTAGATTTGAACCCACGACCTTAGGATTGGAAGGCGGGGCAGCTACCGCTAAACCACCAGTGCTCTCCTTTCATTAACTGAAAACTGATCTCGACTTTATTACTAGGCAATATCCAAGTTTTGTTGCTTTCAATATTAGTAACTAAAATAAAATATATGTTGGTTTTGCAGGTTTCAAAGACAGTGCTATACTTCAGCGATGTGTTATGGCCAGAGTTTTCAATATGGAATCTCTTGGGAGCAATAATACATTTTCAAAGATATGCACCACAATTTACAGAGGCAGCATCATTAAGCGAAAAAAAGCAGAATTTCTTAAAGAATTTAGAAAGCCAACGATGGCTAGACTTGGAAAAGTTTGTAAGTTGTAATAGTTAAACCTAAGATAAATAAAATGGTGCGATAGTCTAAAAATTCGAGGCTGTAATTATTCTTAGTATAATTAGTATCTACCTGTAGTATGTGTAACTGGAGTGTTGAAATAAAAAGAAAGATTGGTGCTCAGTTTGTGATATTTCTTTAATCTAAGCAGTTGCGTCGTAAGCGCGACTGTTTTGCAGCATTACGGATGTCGGAACCAATTGCATAGTAAATCTGACAAATCTAACCTAACATAAAAATCTTGAGATCCTCACCATTTATAATTTTTATGTGGTCTTACTGCAATCTTTATAGTTCATTAACAACAGCATAACCTAGATGTTACATGCAATATTAAAGTAAATCATAAGTTAAAATGTACATTAAATTAGTCTCAATGTAAATAATCTCTTAGGTTCAGAGCACATAACGGTACATTACTAAAATTCTTACTAAAAGCATGACCTGGAGCGGAGGTCTCGATATAGTTAGCGATCTTTAGCGACTAAATTCATCCGCACTTGGTGTGCGGACTGGTTTCCGCAAGTAGGCCGGTAGTGGGCCCTTTTTAAGTGACGCTTGACATGTGTTGCTAGAACTTTTTCAGGTTCTACGACAGGTCGGTTTCCTCACGATGTTTTCCTTCGCCGTTTGAGAGTACTGGCATAGTGCACATAATTTTTGACAGAAAAACTCATTGGTACACGACTGGATTTGAACCCACGACCTTAGGATCTTTAGCGACTAGTTTATGATGACTGACAATGTCGAGACTACCACTCCTGGGTTGATTTAATTTTGTTCCTGAATGACCTATTCAGCGCTGCTTAGACGCGATGTCGCTCGCATATGCATGTGATTGGGCCATAAGAGAAGAGATAGAGTGTAGGCGCTTACTAATGGCTATGTAAACTGACAAACAGTACTAATTTCAAGCAAAGTTTAAAAAAAAATAGGCCAGTGCACAGTTTTTGTTTGTAAATAATATACCTGTATGTACAGTTTCCATTGAATACATTGTTTATCAATTTTTTTTATGAACTAAAATTGTCACATTCATTTTCCTTTGATTGTGTATTTTGAATACACCTTGGTTGGGTCATAAGGTTCCCACCTGGACGCTGGAAATATGTGCTTGTTTCTCTCGTACCACGATCTGTGAAAATAGGGTTTAGCGTTAAAATATTGATAAATTTAGCGTTAAAGTTCTAGAAAAGGTGTAAGATAGCACCGCTATTTCTTTATTCGTCATCATCATGGGTCTGAGATTTCCACTGCTGGACATAGGCATCACTATACATTTCCAGGAAGAACGATTCTGAGCCCTCTCCATCTACCGACTTCCCGCCGATTTATTTATGCGCGGGATAAAGTTTTTTTAACCATCGCCTACAACAAAGCATTATCTCGTAGGTCACGCACGTCAGGAACGTGCCCTATGATGCACTGCCTTGTATTCTTCAACATGAGCCAAGATGTTTAGCCTCACGTGCCAGTAATACCACCAGAACCAACATCCTTCAAGCCAAAACACAGCGATGCTGCTTCACGGCAAAATAGGCATGATTGTAGAAATACCTAAGTAGTACTTTTCCCGCGTGTGAATCCTGTTTCTCCTGCGAAGCGTCGTTAACTAATCTGATGTCGTCGGAAGCGTCGAATTGAAATAGTGGACCGCTTTTACCTCTCGCCTGAAATATGATAAAAAAGTATAAATGAACATTCAGCAATCACATTGATTCCAAGGTATTTTCATGCGCCACAGTTTGCAAATCGTTGCTGCTAGAATACTACTAAATTCTTTGAATTCGATATGGTGGATACGATCACGCGTCTTTTATCGGAATCAAAGACGTAGCGTAGTTCCAATGTTTTACGCAACTTTATTATCATCCCAGTCTGGTATATATATTTTATTTATTTATGTTAATGTTAGACAAACGAGCTTACGGCCCACCTGATGGTAAGCGGTCACCGTCGCCCATAGACACCAACAACACCAAGGGTGCTGTCGTTGCGTTGCCTAACGGAAGGAATTTTGTAACGTTTTCTTGAAGCTTTTCATGTTGTAATAAGAGGGAACACCTCTGGTGGTAGCTCATAATGGGCTACCCCTGGGTAAAACCCCTCCCATCTAGTTTGCCGGTCTCATCTCTCATCTCATCCATGCTTAAAGTATTCTCTGATGAATTTCCGTTTTTCAACCACATACCTTGGTAACTATAAAATCGTAAAACGTGTAATGATGCGGCAGTATTAGGTCCTCCTTGACATACATCAGCTGATCTGCTGTCACCGTCTTCAGCTCGCTGAAATCAGTCCGCAGAGTGTCCAGGCAACGCTGCAGGAATTGGTATATGGAATTACCTGTAATTGCAATAAAAATATCATCAGCGACCCTTATGACCTAGTCCACTGCTGGACTTAGACCAGCGGGGTGATCACGTATCTTCTGTTGCAATCAAATCCTTGTTTCAATCGTCAGTTTTTACATGTTTTTGAGCTTCTATTGCATTCTAAAACGAATATGAATTGCAATCCTTGCAATACGTGACAAATTACATACGTAGTACGTACGTATTGGTAATTACGTACGTGTTATATTATATACGTGAAAAACGAATACAAATTCGTTTTTATTGCAATCGAAGCTCATATTCATGTAAAGCTAATGATAAGGATAATAAAACTAAGGATTGCAACAAGCATTTCATTGAAACAAAAGATAATGTGATCACCCCACAGGACTACTCTTAGCCATAAAATTAATGTACACAAACAAGCCAAAATTGTAACTGACCAAGCGAAAGTCTGACTCAAGCACTCTGTAACATACTATCATAGATTCTATGATAGCAAAATAATTGTGGTATAAATTCTGGTAAGACAAAAAATTAAGGAGAGCGATAAAAAATTACTTCTTGCTAATTTACCTTTTTTCAAGGTAACATTTCTTCGATGCCCTGACCCATCCCAGTAGCTGAATGTGACTGTGATGGGCTCGTCTTTGAGACTGGCCTGCGTCATGACCCACTCCAGTCTGAGTTCCTCTCGCAGCTTTAAGTCAGCTTCCTCCCGCTCTCTGTCTGGTAAGAATGACGTGTCCACATCTGGGTTTTTTCTAATTTTCTTTAAGATCTAGAAGTATGAAATGAACATAGGGTTCGGGTTAGCTGCTCTTAACAAAAAATATGAAAACCGATGGGCATGATTACCACATCAATTTGAGATGAAGAAAACTTGAGAAACCAACTTTGTGTCTAAAAGAAAATTCAAGAAAATAAATTTCTATGGGACTGGTCTGGAAGACCTTACAGATATAAATTGTTTTTTTCAAACCGGCTCATAAAAGACGAAGATATGCGTTATCAAACATGCAAAACTAATTGAGAACCTCCTTATTTGATGTTTGTTAATAACTTTTAAATCCAAAGTGTTCTTACAGGTTCTTCTTTTTCTCGCCAACTTGGTTCCGGTTTTTCATCACTAGATTCACCTTCTTCATCATTTAGGTCTTCTTCTTCATTCATATTGAAAGATAGAGCTTGAATCTGAAAGTAATAAGCTGCAATCATTGGTAGGTTGAGAGGTTGCAAGACGCACAGAAAATGCCTGGAAAAGCTTTTGGCCAATGAAAGACCTCATGAAGGGAAAACTACCACTGACCCTTAAAAAGAAACTCATGGACGTACGCATTCTCCTTATCCTAACATACGGCGCTCAGACTTGGTCCATGACAAAACATCAAAAGTCTGCCCTTGGGGTATGCCAACAAACCATGGAGCGCAGTATTTAAGGTATAAAACTGTCAGACCGCGTGCGGAACAGTATACTGCGCTCCAAAACCCGCATCGTTGACGTTGGTTAGAAAGCCGCCACCCTTAAATGGAACTGGGCTGGACACGTCTGCCGCATGCCTGTCACTGCGGTAAGTCGCTTTCCACTCTTCGCGACTTACCGCAGTGACAGGCCACGATCTAATGTGGGATTCAAGTTTGTTACGTCATTTTATTCTTGGTCTTCCACGTCGCCGCCTTGCATTTTGTGGGATCCACTCTGTGGTCTTCTTAGAGTGGAAAGAGGCTTTTGCCCTGGAGAGGGACAAAAACGGCTGAATAATATATAATAATAATCATCAGACATAACTACACTGCTATATGCTACAACTATCAGCCGTTTAAATGTGCAAGACTTCATTATCTAGCAAGTCTACGGCCACACATTTCCGCAATGGTCCTGCTGGCCGTGTGGCCAATACATGGCCGCTGGCCACCTAGTGTGTGCCCTTGCATATGTCACGGAATGATTAATTGGCCTTGGCCTTGGTATATAATGCACAATACCTGAGTTTGAGTCCAGCCACAAGCTTGAATTTTTACACTTATCAATGGAGACGGAGATGGAGTGTGTGAAAAGAGCCTCTTTGAGGCGCACACAACACAATATGGAGATGTTTCAAAAATCTATGCTTGCGGCTCAGCTCAGACTCCAGCATAGATTCTTTGACTATTGTCTATTGAATATTATTGACAATAACCTATGATTGACTCTACTCAGACTCAAGCATTGTTTTTGCCTATGGACCCAAGTCTTTGTAGATGTTTGTTGATGAGAATAGCAGAATAATTTATGCCTGTTTGTTGTGTGTGTGCTGTTAGGTGTGTCCAGATGAAACCTACAAATGTAGTCTTATATGGAGCTAAAAAGTAGCCATCTCGGTGTAAGCCTGTTCCAGAGAATATCTGAGCTTATAGAAACATGATCTATCGAAACATAAGAGTTGGTCTTGTTATATGAAATGAGGCAAGATACAAGTTAGAAGGGTTGGCCCAACACAATTAGAATTAGAAGGGTTGGCTAAAGATATGAGGGAACTGATTTTTAAAGGTAGGATGTGAATCTGTTAGCCTACTTGTCTTTTCTGCTTGTTTTTTTGAGCCAGTTTTGCTTCTATTTCTTTGAGTTTTTCCTTCTCTTTTTCTGCTTTTTTTTGAGCTAGCTTTTTTTCTCTTTCTCTCACAATGTGTTCCTGTTTAGCTTTCATTTCATCAAGAGTGACCAAACCAATAGTGGAGCTCTTGAGTTGTTGCTCAACTGCATCATAATGTGTGGCGAATTTGTTTTCTATGTTCTCAATTTTAAGGTCTTCTTCGATCTTCTTCTTGCGAAGCTCTATTTCCTGCTGCGCTTTTTCTCTTTTTTTCATCAGGTGCATGGCTCTGCCAGCTTCTGATGCAGCACCTTTGTAATGAGCCATGTTTGTGCTGTGGGCTGCGGCTGTTTATATTGTACAGTGGATCACAAACAGTTTTCGTTTTTAACTTTTTACTTCTTGGTATAGATTTATTAGGTAAACCTATATAAACAACTCAGATTATAATTTATCTATTCAACAAGCAAGCAATACGAACGAAAGCAAAACTCTATGAAATAGAAATAAACAAACATCAGATCAGAGAAGAAACATGAACATGAACATGAATTAAAAATTGCTTCTTCTTGTTCCTCTATAGTTTTTTTTTTTTTTTTAATTTTGTGCTGGCTTGGATTCAAAGTCTTTCCGCCAAGTCCTATTTTTTCTCAGTGCTGCCAGCAGTGTTTTGTCAAAAGTCCCATAAAATCAAGGAGGTGGAAACCAGCAAGAAGCTCAAAAATTCTGTGCCTGAAATAGTCAAAAATGTTAAACTTGTGGTGTAATAACTTGTAATATCCTTTATTTTCTCTATTCTTAGTTACAATTTTTGAGATTTTGTCGGCTGTTCTTATTTTTACGAAAAACTTTTTATCACCATCAAGCCTTATTTCCAAGGAAAAAATACATGTATCACAATCCCTTAGCAACCCTCAATTTATTTACTAACAAGGGATCAATCAAGGGAAATTTAAGACTAGGCGGTATGGTCTTGGTACTATAGCCTGCTTCGAAAGGAGCGAAGAGGAATCAACAAAAAAAAAATTATTGACATTGACATTTGTTGATTGATCTTGAGTTCGTTTTGCGCATGTTTTTTTATTCTGTTTGACCAGAAAATTCAAATAAATCCACCATGGTCTTGTTGTCGTTTTGATAATCCATCCATTTTCGTCAACTTTTGATTTTAACCGCGAGCTGTGCAGGCGGCAGTGTCGTGTAATTCGGTGGTCCCCAGATTACGCGGTTAGAGAATCAGAAACCAAGAAACAACAAAACAGTCGTCAGCTGTTACTGTTATTTTAACACCGCAATCCCGGCTTCGGTAGCAGCGAGGCGCGGCAGTGGCCTTTGATTTATTTTAAAAAACATTGTATGTACATAATTCAAACTAAATAAAAATGCAAGAGACAATCGTTATCCCGTCTCCAAATTGGTTCCATGTATCCATACTAGGAGTTAGCCCAGACGGATGGCTCGTTTACGGTGGTCCTGCGAAGAGCCTTTGTTTCTTGGAACCTGTGCATAGCGTGGGGACGATTGATAGCAAGCAACGTTTCAAAGCTCTCTTGTTCCATAGAGCACATAAGGAAAAGTAAGTAATTTAGATAGTTTTTGGAAAATTCTTGTATTTTAACATTAACATGGTTTTTTTCTTTTGATGTGAACTCTGTCTTACTCACCTTACATAGTTACTTAGAACTAAAATGTTTGTTCAAAATTATTGAATTTGTTTCCAGAATATCCAGTGTTGATATCTCGCCAGAGTGGCCAGCCAAGAGGCATGTGTTAACTGGTGGCTATGATGGAGTTGTGAAAGAATGGAGTGTAGAACCTAAAGACAGGACTTGGAACATCAACTACCTTCATTGTCATGAAGAGCATAGCATTCAAAAAGAGGTACATTATCACCCCGCAAGTTTTTTTTTACAATATCATTCAGAAGAAGTTCCAAACTTCTTACTACAAATTAGAGTGCCTGGATGGTAGTTTTCGAATACCAGATTAATGTTCAGAGTTAGGTTAAATTTATTTTTATCTTTACAGTAGCCAAAAAATTATTTTTTATTTCTTTCCCAGCGGCTCCCTGCAATATAACTTGTGGTTATGTAGTTTTGTAGTATCTATGCGTTAATCCAGGGTATAATCTACATTCACACAAAATTTCATTCAAATCCGTTCAGGGACTTTGGAGACAAGTAGACCAAAAAAAAACATTTAAAAAATACAACCATATTGAACACCTCTTCCTTTTTTATTTAAAATCGGTTAAAAATATGCATTTATCTTATACAATATTATTTAATTTCTCAATATACTTTCAGGAGGTGGCAGGTGTATGCTATGGGACAAAAGCTTACGGTGTATCTGTCGGCAGTGGCGGTCAGATCTGTAAATGGGATGTGAACACAAATGTTGTGAAAGGATATTCTACAATATTGAGGAGTTTCAAACCAACATGCATCAGTTGTTCGCCTCATAAACAGCTGCTTGTAGCGGTTGGGACTCGACAGGGAGTTGTATTTGTGATAGACATTAGTGGTATGCATAATATTTACCTATTAATATTTATTTAATATACAAGCAGCTTATGCTGATGTGTCTATGTCACACAGTGTTGAATGAATCATTCCATACATGCAATGGCGATGGCGATCAGTGAAACACTGTCAAATATGAGGACGATATTTGGTAGCGTTTCACTGATTGCTAACGCCATCGTGCCTTTATTACGATATTGTGATTGTTCTTGTTTGGTCACTATTTAAGCTCTGATTTACTCATTTGGGTAAGGGTTTGTCATTGAATATTATCATCAAATTTCAGGTATTTCGAGTAAATTAATCTTCAAAATCCGTGGGCAGGATGATGAAATAAACCGAGTTAGCTGGTGTCCACAGTACTCAGTCACTGTCAATAAGGCTCTCAAGAAAGAAAGACATAAGAAGAGACCTTTTAGTGCTTCAAGTAGAATGGACAGAATCAGGAACGATCTTGAACCTAGTGAAGAATTGCAAACTGCCCTTGCAGAGGCGAGCTTAACCAAAGACAAGAGTGTAGATAGAGATCAATCAGAAGAAGAAGAAGAAGTTGTTATCCCTGAAGATAGCATGTTTGATGTCTATAAAGACCATGAGGACAGTGAATTTGGGCACAAGAAGTTTGAGCCTGAAAATGTTATTGTAAAAATTAAGGAAGAACCTAAAGACGATTTTTTGGCAGAGTGTCAGAAATTAAAAGCGGCCATCTTGAAGAACAAGAATGAAAGTGAGGAGTCGATTGAATCCCTCGTGGAAGCCCTGGATAAGGCTCATGTTGATGATACTATAGGTTCCGAGGACACAGAGGAAGAAACAACACTTGAAACTCAAGAATCATCGCATGAAACACAAGAAGAGTCACAGGTTACTGAAGAAGATCTCGAATATTGTCATTTGTTGGCTACAATCGGAAAATATGGGTGAGCAAACCGGCATAGTTTTATTTTAGATTAAACAATTTGTCTTTTCCCATACATTTTTTTTTCTTTCCTGTGGATTAACATGATCAAGCTGTGAGAATGGTATAGGTGTGACATGGGTACGGCACACTAAAAGAATGAAAAGATGGCTCCTGACACAATATACACTTTCATTTGATCCAAGAGAACAATTATTTTTCTTTTTTTTTGTGGTGTGGTGGTTTATAAGGTGTTTTTTTCTAGGGGTGTTCGTATCTGGACTCAGAGTGGCAAACTGCTGTCTTCCTGTTCTGTTTTGTTTAATGCCAAGAAAGATCAAAAAGACACTAAAAGCAGAGGAAGCAACTGGCCAACCCTGCATTGGTTCAAACCAGACTCCTTACTAATTGCTGATGGAAAAAGTCAATTGCTGGATTGCAATCCACTAAAGATCGATGGGTAAGTTACGTTGTTGTTAAGACCCTAAAATTCCATCACCAGTGTAGCCTGGCTAGCTTGTGTGATCTAAATTTGAAAATATATTATCTCTCTACAAAAAATACGAGAGAGCGAGCGTAAAGACAATGTACAGGCATCACACAGGCCGTCTCATGTTTACTTACTTTGCGATAGTATGACCTGTATGAAGGTACATAAAATAAACGGTAAATAAATCAATGAGGTATGTGAGAGTAGTTTCTGTTCAATACGAAAGACATAAAAAAAAACAAGATTGCAATTACGACCCTGGATAGACATCTTTGGAGAAGAATGATTAGAAAAGCCAACCCCAAATAAAGATGGGACAAGGCCCGTAGAAGAAGCGAAAGCCATCTAGAAACCGATTTTGTAATATGATTTATTTTATTCAATTATAGCAAAAGTAAGCTAGAATGGCGCGTAGTGAACTGCCTGCACCGTCGCGGCCTTTTCTTCGTATCATCAAACGCTCCCCGCGTCCAAACCCCCGAGATGCTAGCCACCTCCGCGCCCGACGACTGGGTGGTATGGACAGCCGGTCAAGACAGGATGGTCATCAGCTATAACATGAAGGAAGAGAAGAAGATTGAGGCGTTTAACTCATGCGGTGGATTCATTTATGATATTGCGCTGTGCCCTTATGATGCTGGAAAGTAAGTTTTCGCTAAAAAGTATACACTTAAAGATGCATTACAAAAGATATCGTCGCATGTCTAAAGATGGGCATTTAAACTAAAAGCAGTAAATTAACGAGTGAAAAGCACAAAACGAAAAGTGGTTGTCATTGTAAGTTTGTTTAACTGCTTAATATATAAATCCGTTTAACTACCTGATGAAATGAAACATTTTTTTTATCACCGTAACCAAGCACAACCCAAAAGTTGAAAAATGTGATCTCACCAATTTTAATAACGACAATTTAATTACGTACTTAGTGTTGAAAATTTATAACCTCTTGAATTTGTTCGGGTTATAAAATTTGGAAAAAGCAGATTAGTGTAAAAGCAACTTACAAAAGTCGTTTAATAAAATAAGCGTAAAAATAGCATGTGTTTTTTTCAGAATAGCAATGTCTGCTGGAGATGGTTCTATTCGAGTCTGGGAGACTACCACCACTAATAAATCTGAAGATCAGCTGTCAAGCGGCGTGATTACCTCGTACTGGCAGAATGTACAGGGCAAAGTACTTAGCCTGGCCTGGCATCCTACCAAGGAGAATTTACTCGCGTTCGGTACAGCTGAATCAAGAGTAAGTAATGATTCTGGAATGGAAAATCATTGAATCTTAGTAAGTAGACACACCCTTGGGGTTGTTAGGTGTCTATGGGCGACGGTGACCGCTTACCATCACATGCTGGCACATCACAGGCTGTAGGCCCGTTTGTCTATATATTTTACATTAAAAAAAAGTAGAAATCCGAGACGTGATTTTATGTACATATTATTATGTATGTAAAAAATCATAGAATTTAAAATGGTGGAGAAAAAAATATGTACCTACCTATTGAGAATTTAAGTAGTTTTTGAAAAAATAACCACTTAGAAATAATATTTTCAAAGTGGTGTTAATCGCGCGTAGATTTTTGTAATGTGTTCTGATGATAGGGAGACGAAAACCCGTATGACCCGTAACCCGTATAATATAATTATGATCGAGAAAAACTAAATAAACCCCTGATCATTTCAATTCGCCATTTGAAAATGTATGTCTGTGAAAATCGTGAAAAAAGTTTACCTTTTTTTTCAGGTAGGTCTTCTAGACGCCAGTGGTACATACGAAAAGCCAGCTAAGACGTTCCCCAACTCGTTCAAGCAAGGCGTGTATTCATTGAGTTGGGGCGAAGGCATGAATCTCTACGCTTGCGGGAACGGGGAATTAGCAATGTTTCGCGCCAATAGAATTGATGAGAGTGAGTTCTATACAATAAACAGTAAAGTTTGCTACCTCTTGTAGGCTTGGGTGCGAGCCAATATCTACCCTCATTATTACAGACATTTTAAAACGTATGTGCTGATATTGGCCAGGAGTGCTGCCTACATCGTGAAACGATATATATGATTGTTTTTATGCAAATTATATAAAATAACAACCAGCATGATTTAGTGCCGTCATAAACAAGCTTTCTTTCTCATTTTCATTTCGCATTTAATTTGCAGGGGGTCAGCCCATAACAGTAGAAGTAGAAGGCTACTTGTGGGAGATTTGCGAAGTGACGTGGACGCCGCGTGGTCTCCTTGTGGGCGGTTGTAATGGAGGCGTGGCCTTGCTCGACAATAACAACCACCGAGTGATCACTGTGGCGTTTGTGTTTCTGTAAGTATGACATGATGGAAGTGACTGCTCGGATGGGCTTTTTGAACTGACTTCAAAAAAAAGAGGAGTTCTTCAATTGGCATTTTTAGGGTTCCATACCCAAAAGGTAAAACGGGACCCTATTGCTAAGACTCCGCTGTCCATCAGTTTGTCTGTCTGTCTAACTGTCAGTACGTCCGTTCATCCGTCTTGTCACCAGGCTATATAAAAATAATAAAATAAATATTTAAAGAGAGCTTCCGACGATACAACAGACGTGTTTTTTTTACCGTTTTTTTTTAGATAATGGTACGGAACTATTCGGTTTTTTATGTTTGTTACTGCATAATTCCTAAACCGATTTGTCAAAAAAAATATCTTAAAGGATATAAAGTAGTTTCAGATTGTTCATAAAAATCAAAATTGGTCCAACAGTTTAGTCAAGTCTGTAGGTAATTTTTTTTAACTTATCTGGTTTGGTGGCATCTTCATCCTAGCGCACTTCGGAATCGCATTCAATCATTGCATTGTTTTTTTGAATGCCCTCATCTGTTTCAGCAAAATGATTTACACTATCGCATGCCATCCGCATCAGACAACTAATTCTGAGGAAGAATCGAAGTACAAAAACTATATAGCAGTGTGTGCTAACGACAAAGTAAACACTATTGCTATTCTGGAGTGTGAAGACAAGGAAGGTCAGTGAAAAAGTTGAAGGAAATAGAAAAAAAAATCGTGTTATGCTCCGGAAATGCCAACAGAAGTGAAATTTGAGCAATGAACTCTCTCGTGACGCCCTCTTACTTTTGGCAAAGTTTGTCGATCTTTGCCGAAGAGGTGTCGTGCTGTCGTGGGACGCTTGACGGTAACAAGTTCATTAGTTTTTTCCATCTCAAAAATGCCTGAAGATATTTTCACGCCCTACGTTTCGTCTTCCGGTTCGTGGTCGCCATTCGAGAACCTGTATTCCCAACGGTTATCGGTTACACTATGTTTATTTAGGTCAGACGATCTAATTACGTAGAGCCAACTTCGACAAAGAGATCAGCCGGCGAATCCAACTCGGATGGGCAGCGTTCTGGAAATTGCGCCACATTTTCTCGTCGCAGATACCGCAGAGCCTCAAGACTAAAGTCTTTAATCAGTGCGTGTTGCCAGTGATGACTTTTGGAACTGAAACGTGGTCGCTAACTATTGGCCTCGTGCATAAGCTCAAAGTCGCGCAACGAGCTATGGAGAGAGCTATGCTGGGAGTTTCACTACGTGATAGAATCAGAAATGAGGATATCCGTAGAAAAACCAAGGTCACCAACATAGCTCGTAGAATTAGTAAGTTGAAGTGGCAATGGGCAGGTCAAATAGCTCGAAGAGCCGGAAAAATAAATAAGTCTCAGAAATTGTTACCTACGTTCTCCTATGATTAGCATCTTCGAATAGAACACCCCCTCTTAGTTCGAGAGGCCTCCGCCTGCTCAAGAGATTCGATTTCTTTAGTTCGATATTTAAACTTTAAACTTTTTTTTCGTGAGGTCTATTACTGTTCGCAGAACTACCTACTACTGTTTTTTTTTTTAATTTGATTTATAGTGTTTACTACAGTCAACAAAAATCATGGTCGCATTCGTCGAGTGTGATTGGGGTCTGATCGCGCAGTCGCGGGTCGGATCGTGGATTCAAATCCCACTTTACTCTCACAATTTAAAATATTTGTATTTATTTTCATTTTATTTCTTTATTTTCTACTAATAGTTAAAAAAAAAACCAAATTAAAAGTGTATTTATTCAGTCGAATTGCAAGAATCACTTTGAAATGTCCTAAAGCTCCAACCACGGCCACGGCCACCAACCACGCCTCGGTTCCTACCGTTTTTTTAAATTAGTAAGTTAATAGTATAAGTTAAATATTTCAGATGGCACTCAACAATTGAAGCAGGTACTGGAGCCGCTAAAGGGCCACGAGGGAGGCGTCTTACACGTCGCTTGGAACCCTCATCGCGATGCGCAATTACTTTCTACGTCACAAGATGTAACTGTCAGGGTAAGTTGGTAAATTAATAACAGACGCAGGAAACTTTTTATAGCACCATCTAGCCCAAATTAAATCAAATTAAATTCCATAGCCCAAAGCTTGAGCTATGGAAAGTTAACTGATAAAATCATAATTCTTTATTGTCTGCATTCACTCGTTATGTTCGGGATTCCACTCTAATCTAATAAACACTCGAATTCTTTACTTCGCTCTGGATTCAAAAAAATCCCTCTCGTCCTGAATACATTATTTTGGTCCCTTATGGTTATGACACAATCTAAATCTTCTATTCCTTCCTTTTGAGAGTACTGTCATTTTCCAAATAATATTTTTGAACAAAAGGTTAATAATAACCGAATTTGAATCCTTATTTTGATTTGAATATCTCTAATAGAAAAATACATAAATATTATATATTTTTTAATTGTTGTCAAATAAGATGGTAGGCAATGCCTTTCCAGGCAAAAAGCTGAGTTGGGGCCTATTTGGCGGGTAGATAAACCTGTCCCGGCAACGCACGGGTGGACATTTATTTTTTAAACACATAAATATAGCCTATGATACTCAGGGTGAGTGTAGCTTTCCAATGGTGAAATAATTTTGGAAATCGGCTCAGTAGTTTTTGAGTTTATGTATTACAAACATACAAAAATACAAATCTTTCCTCTTCATAATATATATTATCTTGATTATTAACATCTAGACCTATGTATGTATGTCAAATAAATGTATTTGCTTTCTTTGTTTTAGATCTGGAACGTGTTAAAAGGGGAGTGCATAGCTATATTCGACGGTCACACAATATCCGTCCATTGTGGCATGTGGTGTCCTCAGCCACGTTTGGCGGACAAGGTTATGTCATCTGGCGGCGACAGCTGTCTCCGACTGTGGGATATCAAAGATTATCCGGTGGACGGTTACCAAGGTAAGTCAAAAAGGGGAGTTTTATTTAATACGATTAGTTGATGGAATATGACCCACCTGATGCTAAGTGGTAACCATCACCTATAACAAAGCATTGCCTCGTAGGTCACGCACGTCAAGAACGTGCTCTACGATGCACTGCCCTGCGTCCATTAACTTGAGGCATACAGATGTTCAGCCTCACGTGCCAGGAATTTCACCGGCACCCACACCCTTCAAACCGAAACATAGCAATACTGCTTCACGGTAGAAATAGGCATGGTGGTAGTACTTCCCAGGACGAGCCCTTCACAAAGAGCTCTACTACTCTTAAAAGCGGTGCAAGTGGTTTTTTAATACAACAAAGTAGGCATCACTAGCGCGTTGCCGACCCTTTAAGACGCCTTTTTTGAAGAACCCCATGCTATAGTCCTTATGGAAAACCTCAGCAGGGAGATCATTCCACAGCCTGAGTGTTCGCGGGAGGAAGTTCCTCTGAAAGCGAACGGTGCGCGACCACCCAGGCTCTATGTGAAGGTGTGAGGATGAACTCTCTGCCTATGGCGAGCTGTGTGATGGTGGAACAAGGCTGTTGGCATGATGTCAAACAGTTATTCAGAGCATGACTTTTGGCCAGTAGCACAGTATCCGTACACTGTGGCAGGTGAAACAGCCACGTTTGGCGGACAAGTTGATGAAGGAGAAGATGATGTTATTAAAACAGTTAATAAAACAGCTAAGTTTTGACTACTTCATGTCTCAGGCAACAGTGTGGGGCATGGGTTTAGAGTAGAACTTTCCAGCATATACATATATATATATATATATTTATATATATAAATATATCATGCTATATG
The DNA here is from genome assembly GCA_939531255.2 of Thera britannica. Taxonomy (NCBI): domain Eukaryota; kingdom Metazoa; phylum Arthropoda; class Insecta; order Lepidoptera; family Geometridae; genus Thera; species Thera britannica. The sequence goes on along the minus strand of OW618040.2, from coordinate 7,081,160 downwards.
AGCTTAGTCTGGCTTGTCATGCTGCATATCCACTATATTGAAATTAATTTTATAGGTGTGGTAAAATTGAAACCGGCATCAAGGAAAAGGAACCGAGCAAGAGATGAGAAAAAAAGAAAACCGGCGTTAGTAAGAATAAAAAATACAGACGAAGACGATACGACCGGATGTGAGCATGATGATGATGCTAACCTGACCGAGAGTCAAGCTCCACAGCCAAGCACGTCGGAAAACGTCGCGACCTCAATCGAACACAAAATGAGAGGCTCTAGAATCTTTCTGCTACCCATAACTGCTAAGCAAATTAACAAAACGGCCATAATTACTGTGAGGACTATTCTCACTAAATGCATCGAAGAACACAAATGTCTCGATATATCGCTTATTCTACAGAATTTAGCGTCGAATGAAAAGGGCCTGGGTTTTTTCCAAATGTTCGGCACTATAAACGACTTGAATCAACTTTTGGATCGAGAAGGTAAGCACTTAGTTAAACTCTGAAAAGCTAAATGGGACAGTTTTGATAACAAAATCCGAGATACATACATTCTTTTAAAGTTTGTTTTTCTTTTAAAGACCAAAGGAAATAGGGATTCATTGTAATATATTATAATTATTTATTGTTGTTTCGTATTGTGGACTCCATTTTAACCTGTTGTTTTTGTTTTAGCGGAAAACCATCTCGCAAAGAATGAATTCGATTCATATTTTATGCTTCTGTTCTACCGCGGGCGGGTCGACGAAATGATACAATTTGCCGCAGAGAGAGACATGCTCGACCATTATCTCATTAGTTTGAGTCCGAGTGTTTCCTTCAAGTAAGCCACCATTCTATTGCTTTTGCGGCTCCGTGTGGTACAGTCGGCTACGCAAGAATGTATACCTTCTATCCTTAAATTAAAGAGCTTAGCTCATATCAGGGTTTTGATGCAGATTCCTCCAATTGTCTTTGAAAGCGTCCTCCTGGACTTCCTTATATTATACGACATGACAGCGACCTTCTATACACACAATATATATACAGCCAATAGAGTATTAGATGTTAGTATGCGATGAAATCCTGTTGTAACGTCTGGTTTGTGAGCCTTTCAACAAAAATGTAAAATTTCAAGCTTTTAAAGTGTTTCTTTTATTCAGATATTGGAAAGATACTACATTGCTGTATTTGGCTCAGTTAGAGAGGTTGGGAGCTAAAGGATTTGCAGACAAAGCTACTGGTAAGTTATGAAGTTCATTAAATAATATTAGTACTAGCCCGTTGTGTCCCACTTTTAGTCACAGTGCCGCTCATAAGCATCCAGCTTGTCCCTCCATCTCATACGAGGCCTGCCGCGACGCCGTCTCACTGTGTCAGGGCATCACTCGGGTGTGGTTTTGGCCCACAGGTCTTCCGGCATACGATAGACGTAGCCGGCCCAGTCCTGACGAAATTTGATGACGTGGGCGGTTAAATTAAAATTAATTTAGCACTTTTACCGCCCTTGTCAGCAATTTTGGTTTTGAAGCGCAGGATAGTGTTTCGGACGCGATCTATCCGTATATTAAATGAAAGAAAAATGGTGAAACAAAACACTCTACATAAATAATATTTTCAGAAAAAAACTGTAGCTGTATGTTATCTAGAAGGTTATACTTCCAAATTGGTCCCGTAGAAAATCAAAATCGGTTCAGCAGTTTGGCCATAAAGACGATTTCTCAAGTTTTAAAACTTGTATAATTAAAATATTTAGATAAAATTAGTGGGTAGTCGCAACACACACAATATGACGTCAGCTTTGTGGGGTGAATTTACCTCTAATATTTTCTCTATTTATAATACTTGCAGTGCATCGATACTACGGTGGTATAGTCTTCCGCAAAGCAACTGCATTGCTGTGTATCCACGACTTGAAGGGCTGCGTCAAGGTGCTGGTAGATGCCAGTATGTTCAAGGAGGCTTACGTGCTATGTCGCCTTAGGTTAGTAACTTTAGCATAGATAGTGTTAGAACAAATATTTGTGTGGTGAACGCAGATGTTTGTTCTCTGTCTGGATGTTGTATTGTATTCTAAGAATGTATTTAACTAACGAGAAGTCACAGAACATCAAACAGTACCTTGCATCTGTTATTTAAGTATAGTTAAACCAGTCTAAAAATGCACGCCCCTCCACCACGTTTTCTTGAAGTTGGCTCACAGCAAAGTACTTCAAAATGATCTTTGCGATGTAGGTATTATAGAACAATTTACTTTGACTGACTGAAGTAGTGCGACGTGCAGTTTAAGATTGGACGATCTCTACTAATAAGTCGCTTTTCATTCGTAGGCACATGGACAGCGTTGCTGAAGAGGTTCTTCAAAAGTGGGCAGACTTATTGTCTCATAGTGGCTCTCTCATGTTGGCAGCCATACTGTAAGTATTGAATACTACTCGGTATTGGTATTATAGATAGATAGATAGAAAATGCTTTTTTAATACAGTTGCTCAAAAAGTGGCGTATTGCAGGGACGTATCGCGTTCGGGATGTGGGCTATTACACACGCGTGCTTTTTTTTTACCATTCCCGCACTAGTGCTTTTTCTTTCCCAACTGTCAAAATAATATTGTTACGGAAGTGGGTACAGGGATTGGAAGGAAACGAACGTTTTACCGAAAGTAGCGATTTATTCGCACTACGAACACGCAACACTGCACTGAACGCGTAGCACTGCACGAAACGCGTAGCACTGTCCGACACTGTCCCCGCGCACTATGCGTTACACGGTCCAACGCTGTGCTCCGAACACTGACAGTCCACTGGGAGCACTTTACCACTTTGCACTTCACTTCACTATTCACTGTTCACTTCACTATTCACTTTCACTGTTCACTTTTTCCACTTTTTCACTTTTCCTTCTTGTTCCTTTCTTCAGATCACTTTCCACTGAACTGCCCGTAGACGCGCTTGCAGCTCCTTATATACCCGGAATTTCGATTGTCATTTATTGGATTTCGATCGTCATTTATTGAATTTCGTTCGTCTTTTCGTTTTCTTCTGTTGGATTCCGATCGTCTTTTCCTTCTTACATCATTACTTGTTTTAGTCCAGAACTTTCGGTTCTTTATTTGAATTCCTTAAAGAAGGCACTCGCCGCTACTAGAATTTTCTGGTAACATTAAAATGTCGAACAAAAATCTTCATAGCTGGACCGGGCTCGAACTCGCGTACGTCTGCTTTGCAGTCGTAGCTCTGACAGCCCGGCCGTTGTGACAATGACGATGTTTGCCAAAAACTTCACTGCCTTGCACGCTTACGTAGTTACGTCAGCACGGCGTCACACTACCCCCTCCTTAGACGTGCTCGTCCCGAGCATCGTTAGAGCCGTAGTACCGTGCCAACCTGTCCACATGAACCACTTTCGCTGGACTTCTTGGCGTTTTCCGAATTCTATATGTGACATCATTGATCCTCGTAATTACTTGAAAAGGGCCTTCCCAACTCGGTTGTAGTTTTGGAGATTTTCCTTTCCTTCGAACGGGGTTGTGAAGCCAAACAGCAGAACCTTCTTCAAAGGACTTGGAGTTGACGCTTCTGTCGTATCGCGTTTTCATTCGCTCACTAGCACGCAGATTCTCTTCCCTCATATGCCCGTGAACTTCCTCCATTTTCCTTCTCAAATCTTCCGCGTATTCCGAAATACAGCTAGGCGTATCTGGAGGACAACCCGCGAGAAGATCCGCTGGAAGTCGAAGCTCTCTACCAAAGTTCGCTCGGGCCGGTGTAGTAGAGGTACTCTCATGAACCGCAGTTCTATACGACAGAAGGAACAGAGAAATGTACTCGTCCCAATTGTTCTGATGACTTTCAACAACTTTTGCCAGATGCCGCTCTAGAGTTTGGTTGAACCTCTCCACCATTCCATCAGATTGCGGATGATACGGCGTAGTCCGAGTTTTGTGTATCCCCATAATCTTGCATGTTTCCTGAAAGACTTGCGACTCGAAATTCCTGCCTTGGTCACTATGGATTTCAAGGGGTAGTCCAAATCGGCAGAAAACTTCATTCACCAGTTTGCTAGCCACAGTAACAGCTTCTTGATTTGGTAATGCAAACGCTTCTGGCCACTTTGTGAAGTAATCCATTATTACCAAAATGTAACGATTTCCACTATTCGTCATTGGAAACGGCCCGGCCACATCCAAAGCTATTCGTTCCCAAGGAGCACCCACGTTGTATAACTTCAACGCTCCCCGACTTCTTGTTTGTGGTCCTTTGACAGAGGAACAACTCGTACATTTCTTGCACCAGTCTTCAACATCTTCCTTGCAGTGCAACCAGTAATAACGTTGACGAATTTTCACCAAAGTTCTCTTCACACCGAGATGACCGCCTGATGTTCCGTCGTGATACGCTCGCAGTATATCAGAAATCTTTGACTTCGGCACAACTGTCTGAAGATGATTGTCTTGTCCTGATGCACTCTCCCATTTTCGACATAAAAGACCATTGTGTAAGAGCAGGCTATTCCATTGTGCCCAATAGCTCTTCGTTACTGCACTCATTCCAGCAACTTCACTCCATCCTGGGCGTGCGGATCCATCTCTCACCCAATTGAGTATTGGTCTAAGGTCTTCATCTTCTTCTTGTAGTTTACGCATGGCATCGCTGCTCCAATCATCATTTGCTGTATCAGTTCTTATAACTCGGACCATAGATTTTTCTTTATCTTCCTGTTTCACACAGTGCTTGCAGTCTTCAGAACACGGCCGTCTTGACAAAGCATCAGCATTCCCATGAGACTTTCCACTGCGATGCTCTACTACAAAGTCGTACTCCTGTAGTTGTTCAATCCATCGCGCAACTTGTCCTTCAGGATTCTTGAACTGCAGTAGCCACTTCAAGGCTGCATGATCTGTTCTGACTAGAAATTTCCGACCCAATAAATACTTCTTAAAATGCTGAAGTGTTTTGACAACTGCAAGTAGCTCCCTTCGAGTGACACAATAATTCCGCTCTGGTTTTGACAGGGATTTACTGTAATAAGCTATCACAACTTCTTGATCTTCTTTTCTTTGTGAGAGTGTTCCTCCTATCCCTGTATTACTTGCGTCCGTGTCAACTACAAACTCATTGCACTGATCCGGATATCCGAGTACTGGTGTTTCACATAACCGGCTCTTTAGTTCCTCGAAAGCCACCTGGCATTGCTGGTCCCAAACGAAAGGTCGTTTTTCTTCTGTGAGTCTATGCAATGGCTTCGCTATATCCGAAAAACTCTTGACAAAACGACGGTAATAAGAGCAAAGTCCCATAAACGCCCGTACTTGTGTTTTGTCCGCAGGCACAGGCCAATCCTTAACCGCCGAAATTTTCGATGGATCCGTTTCGACGCCGCTTTCCGAAATAACGTGTCCCAAATAGTTCACCTGCCGTTTGAAGAATGAGCACTTCTTCTGGTTTAGTTTCAGATTTGCACTTCTCAACTTGTTGAATACGGATTCCAGCTTCTTCAAATGGTCATCAAATTCTCGCCCCACTATTATAATGTCATCGAGATACACCAAGCAGGTTTCTCCCAGCAACCCAGCAAGGACACGTTCCATTAACCTCTCGAAAGTAGCCGGGGCGTTGCACAGCCCAAACGGCATCACTCTGAACTGCCAGAGGCCCTTTCCTGTGGAGAACGCGGTCTTCTCCTTATCCTTAGGATCCAACTCCACCTGCCAATAGCCACTTTTTAGGTCCAGCGTAGAAAACCATTTCATGCCGTTGAGAGTATTCAAGGTGTCGTCTATCCTTGGTAATGGATAACTGTCCTTTTTGGTCACGTCGTTTAGGCGGCGATAGTCAATACAGAACCTCGTTGACCCATCCTTCTTCTTTACCAAAACCACTGGTGAGCACCACGGACTGGACGATGGTTCGATTACTTCATTATCCTTCATGTCTTGAATCATGTCGTCCACCTCCTTTTCTCTGGCAAAAGGAATTCGGCGGGGTCGTTGTCGTATAGGTTGTTCATTTCCAGTATTGATTTTATGCTGAACCATGCTCGTCCTTCCGATATCACCATCATTCTTCGAAAATATATCGGAGTACCGACGTAGCAAATTCTTCGCCTTGAGCAATTCAATACTTGTCAAATCTTGCTTACATTTTTCTAGTATACTGTTAACGTCGATTGTACTTGCTTCCGTTTTTTTGGTTTCTTGACAATTCCGCAACCACACAATTTCTTCGCTTCGTCCTATTAGCGTACCCTTTTTTAACACCTGTTCTTCATTGCTCAAGTTCAATACAGGTACCACTGTTTCCATAGATGAATTGACGACTGTACGTGCTGGCAGCCATGATGACTCGTTATCCACTTTTTCCAGTATTGTCCAACGTCGCTGTTTCAAACTTTTATTTCCGGGAAAAATTACTGGAACTAGCGTTTGTGATCTTGGCAACAGTTTAGTGTTCCTAATGCAGTACACCTTGCCCTCGCCACCGCCCCTCATTGGTATTTCGTCTTCCCCACACTTCAGGACACCGGAGTGAATGTCGAGCTTACATCGATGATCCTTTAAGAAATCAAGGCCGATAATGCAGTCATCCACAATGTCAGCTATTACCGCTTGTTGCCAGTACAGCTTGTCACCAATCTTGATAGCCACTTTCTGTTCACCTGATACTGGTATATGCTGGCCGGTAGCCGTTGTCAGCTGGTAAGCTCCCTTCCGAACGTTGATTTTTCCGTTTCTTCTTGTCAGCTGTGTCCCAATTACCGTACGTGATGCTCCAGTATCCAAAGTCAATGAGCACGGACTTCCATTTACTGATCCATTAACAGTTAAGCTGTTGCCATCTGTACTCTGACAAATCTTGATTTTCGGGGCTCCACCAGCCAGTGCCCACCCTTCAGCCCTGGCTGGAATTAGTTTCTCTGCTTCTCCAATGCTTGTACACCGGCATCGGTCCTTCGTCTCTCCACAGTTGTAGCATCTAGGGACGAAAGCTGTGTGTTGGCTTACCCGCGCCACTTCCATTGAATTTATTCCCCTCAGTCGTCCACTCCTCGGGTCTCGCCGAACGGCTTCCACCTCGAGTGCATGCGCGACGGCTTCCTTGATGTGACCGTGATGACCCAAGCGCACGGCAGCTCTTACTTCCGCGTCGAAAATACCGTCGACAAACGACTGCAAAAGCATGCTGTCAATGACCGATGCCGGTGATGTTTGGTACGCCTTCCGGACCAACTTCTCTATTTCCAGAAACCACTGTTGCAATGACTCATTTGCTTGTTGGCATCGATCACGGAGTTCAGCGCGGAAAACATGGTCCAGGTGTGAGTCTCCGTAGCGCAATTCTAAGGCTTCCAGCAATTGCTCGTAGGTTGCATCGCTCCCCAAGGCCTCCAGACCTGGGCGCCTTGTTTGAGCAGCTGCGCGCCATGCAGGAGGAACAAGCCCGGCGGCAGGAGGAGCAGCTGCGCGCCATCCAGGAGGAGCAGGCACGCCGCCAAGAAGAGGATGCCCGCCGGCAGGAGGAGCAAGCCCGTCGGCAGGAGGAGCAAGCCCGCTGGCAGGAGGAGCAGCTGCGCGCCATCCAGGAAGAGCAGGCCCACCGGCAAGAGGAACAGATGTGCGCATTGCAGAAGAATCTTTTGACCGCTATCACCGACAGCATGCGCCGGGTAGAAGCGGTGGAGGAAACTGTACAGCAACATGGGACTCGCCTCTGTTCCATTGAGGAAGGTGTCAAAACTGTACAACAATACGGGAACCGCCTCTCCTCCGTCGAGGAAGACGTTAGGAAGCTCAAAACAAATGGTATCCCGGGCTCAGCAACCATAGTAAGTGCATCGACTGCAGGCGGAAATTTCAAAGTCCCGCCTTTCGATGGAACCTCTTCCTGGGCGGCTTACAAGCTACAGTTTGAGGCTGTGATGAACCTGAACGGGTGGACCAAGAGCCAGGCTAAAACCGCGCTTACTTTGGGATTACGAGACAAGGCTTTGACAAAAATCCCTGTATCCCACTTCTGACACCAAATGTTACGGAAGTGGGTACAGGGATTGGAAGGAAACGAACGTTTTACCGAAAGTAGCGATTTATTCGCACTACGAACACGCAACACTGCACTGAACGCGTAGCACTGCACGAAACGCGTAGCACTGTCCGACACTGTCCCCGCGCACTATGCGTTACACGGTCCAACGCTGTGCTCCGAACACTGACAGTCCACTGGGAGCACTTTACCACTTTGCACTTCACTTCACTATTCACTGTTCACTTCACTATTCACTTTCACTGTTCACTTTTTCCACTTTTTCACTTTTCCTTCTTGTTCCTTTCTTCAGATCACTTTCCACTGAACTGCCCGTAGACGCGCTTGCAGCTCCTTATATACCCGGAATTTCGATTGTCATTTATTGGATTTCGATCGTCATTTATTGAATTTCGTTCGTCTTTTCGTTTTCTTCTGTTGGATTCCGATCGTCTTTTCCTTCTTACATCATTACTTGTTTTAGTCCAGAACTTTCGGTTCTTTATTTGAATTCCTTAAAGAAGGCACTCGCCGCTACTAGAATTTTCTGGTAACATTAAAATGTCGAACAAAAATCTTCATAGCTGGACCGGGCTCGAACTCGCGTACGTCTGCTTTGCAGTCGTAGCTCTGACAGCCCGGCCGTTGTGACAATGACGATGTTTGCCAAAAACTTCACTGCCTTGCACGCTTACGTAGTTACGTCAGCACGGCGTCACACTATCTAAAAAGAAAAACCAACCATGAAGTTTTTACTAAAAAAATTCATCGAAGTTTTTATGATTCATGCAAATACGTATTATTTCTAAAAAGAAGCTACTAATTTGTTTCATTAACAGATTTAATGATTTGATTGAATGAGTTATGTTAGGTTTCATTTCATTTCATCTCATTAAGTTTCATTTTCAATTTTTATCAATAACAAAAATCTACTGAAGACTTGGCTGTATGGGTATAGTTCCCTTTGCATTCCAGAATGGGTGAAGAAAAAAAAAATCTCTGCTTATATTTTACGGTTGGCGCCATTTTTCAGAAATTTTCTTTGCGAGTTTATTTGTTTGTTGCACAAAATGAGTAATTTCGACCCTAGTTTTTTGAATTAACACCACCGGAACTCAGTGTAATTGCACAAAATGCTTCGGAGAACATTTTACCGGAAAAGTCAAAAAGTCGCTACATGCATACATACGACGAACATAATGCGTGGAGAGAAGAGAAAAAAGCAAATGGTATTTTTATTATTTTATTAAATTGCTTAATTTTTTCGCAACTGTATTAAAAATAGTCGTTCAGTACACGTGCGGAACCGTCATTGCAACTTGTTCCGACTGTCAACCCTCGCCTTCGGCTCGGGTAGACATTTGTCGGAACTCTTTGCAATGACAGCCTTCCCGCACTTGTAATGAAATATACTATATTGCACACAACAAATTATAAAAGTACAGGTACATAACCAACGGAGACTAAGCAGGTATCACTTTATTTTGCAGCCATCTGACGCGTGGAGATATATCCCAGGCGGCGATCACTCTTGGCCGATCGAACGAAAACAACTATCTACGGTTAGCGGCTCAGCTGGCAAAACTCGCCGGCCACAACTTATTCGCAACGTCCATCGAAGAGAGAGTACAAAGCCAGCTAGTTAATGAGACTGAGGTAGAATTGGAAAATCTTCCAAGCAGAATTGAAGCTCTGCTGAAAACCAACGACAGTGATGAAAGCGAAACTGGAGAGGAACTAGATGAAGGCTCATGTGGAAAAGCTAAAGCTGTAAATGGAAACTGTATGAGCGATGGGATTGCAGTTGGCAATACTGACATTACAGAACAGCATAACGGAAATGTAACAAGGGCAAATGGAAAAGTCCTAGATGATGGCGCAAATGATGAAGTTAATGGTGCTAATGGTTTAGAAGAATAAGTTATAAGTTAATTTTATTAGAAATACATTCTCGAGAGACAATTTTAACTGTCTATCGGCTTGTTTCTCCCACCGCAGTTGAAAACACTGCGTTATAAAAAGTATTAGGTAAATGTGCTTTCGTCTATTGTGATATTACTATAGGTTATGAAGCATTGTTTTCTCTCTTAGTGTAATTGGTTTATACACATAATAATGTACGCAACATTTTTTTTAAATAAAACGCTGGATCTTAGTTGTTTCTTTTATTACGAGAGTAGTAACCAGTCTTATAGCACTATAGCGTCCCGTAAGTAGGGGCATGAGTGATCACCACAGTTGCCCCTGACGCTATATAAATCATCTACAATAGATGCAAAGGCCTGTTTACTTTTTTTTTTTTTAGTAACCAGTCAACACCATGCCAGTCTTATGAAGTCATCAAATGCAATCATTTTTTGCATTTGCAAACGCGCTACAGCGGCCTGTGCATGTGGCGCGACACTGCGGTAAGAGATTCTTAAAAAGGATACAAAAACTGCTGTCAGCCCCTGTAGCTGCACAGTATGACCAATGAGTATTATAACGCTACGCAGTATGACCACAGGGTCGAAATGTCGCCAAATGCCTCTTCTCGCGCTTCGTTAAAGTCGCCATCAGCTACAGAAAAATTGATAAGAATGGGCCACTGCCAATGGGGTCGAATTCCAAGGACTAATCACAAACGGAGACATTGAATAATAATAATAAAAAATATTTATTGAGGACTACATAATTGTGCGTAAAAATGCTTAAGGCACTAAAAGAAAAAAGCTTAGGAACTAAGAAGAAGCGCCTCTGACGGACAAGGCGGGAGTAGGTAATAGGTTAGCATAAGGGCATGTCATGCGGAGGGATGAAAGTTCTAATACGAGAAGTGTTAGATATGGGTGTGGATCACAGATCAGAAAAAACGTTTTCTGTGGTTTGGGATGGTGATTAACGAAAAAGAGGTAGACCAAAGAAAAGATGGATGGATTGTGTCAAGGTGACATGAGCAAGAAAGGAGTGAGCGCTGAGAGATAAAGAGGCGAGTGGAAGAAAACCTGTTTATCTGACCCCACTTGAAGAGCTTATTCGCACACGAGCCACTCGCAACGCAACAGCTATACTTTCAGACTTCCTCTATGCTCATCATTCTTTGTGTTTATCCTTGTCACTCCATACATCCATCGCAACATTCACATTTCAGCAGAGTGCACTCTTTTCTCTCAACCTTCCCTTTCGTATTGTCCTCTTCTTGACTATGTGGCCAATATTTAGATATCGTTTTCTGCGACTCGGCCACTGACTGAGTCTGCAAGCGAAACGTCTGCGTCGCGAAACGTATGGCTCCACTCCATATAAAATATGTTTATGGAGGCAAACAGCCGCACACGGCTCGCATAATGAGGACACAGCCTAAGGTCCATGACAGTATTAACGATGCATGACCCAGCAAGATCATTGTATAGGGGTTTCCATAATAAAAAAAAACGAGAATAATTATTAATTCAATTTTTTATTAATTTATGAATAACCAATGAGAGGAAATGGTAAATTTGTTAAATTAATTTTCTCAAAAAATTTCACTGAAACATCTTTGAACAAAAATAATGAAAATAATATCGATAATTCTGTTAAACTAAAATTACTACCACACAGTATTACAAACATAGCATCTTAATAATTTAATAATTTGTTACTATTTATTAGACACATTTAAGTACAAATTCAAGAAAAATAAGCAAGAATTATAATTAACAAAAATAGTATTCTACAATGGCACCACAATACTCTCATACATCCAAGTCAAAAATTAGTTTACTTTTAAATGCATAGGAATGTACATAATTAGCATTCAGTCAAAGTGCAACATGAATAAAACTGCTTTGGAGGCCGGAATAATTAAGTGTACCATTTTTATAATGCAGTTTCCATAAAGCTAATGTTCTTTCATGTTCGCAGCAAAAATATCAATGCTTATAGAGAAGCTAATAGGAGGCTCAAGCTATAAGTAAAAAAAAATTAAAGAATATTATATCTAAGTTTATTAAATCAATGGTTTCAGCTAGTAGTAGTATTAGCGATCGGGTCAAAGCTCACAGTCCCTCAAATAATCATCTACTGCAGATAAGAGCACTAATACATCTTCATGTTAAAATTACGTATTGACTAATATAAGACCAGCTTAATATTTACTATCATCTAAAAGTGCGCTCTCAAGTCATAATTATGCTTTGTACAACCGACCTATGGTATCTTATGGCTATCGTTGTATTACGAGGTAGTGTTTAAGGCAACTTATGTGCGAAATTTCCTTACTAGACTCGTCTTAAAGGGGTCCGATCACCATTTACCCCCATTTACTTTTTGGCTAGTTAGTAACCGTCCTTGAATAATTTGCTGTTAGTAACTAACTCGGTCACAATTTTCTATGTTAGTAATCACCTCAGTAACATTCGAATTAGTATTGTGTTATTACATAATCAATCTTATTGACACGGGTCCTCATTCTCCCGATTTGCGCTCTTGCTACGCTTCTTGCATAGGGTGACAAGCTTCGCGTTTATCTTCTTAAGTTTCTGATTTTCCTTCATAACATCCGTTATTTGCTGGTTCTGAAAGTATTTGAAAAATGGTATGTAATCAAGAGTAATCAAAGTTTATTGCATGAACATTATATCAGATGTGGAAATGTACACCTTAGTACACCGCACAATGGTTACAAGTTTGACATTTTAAAGTAAAAATTGAATACATAATGAACGGAGAGCACTGGTGGTTTAGTGGTAGCGGCCTCGCCACCTCGCCTTCCGAACAATGAGTTTTTCTGGCGAAAAATGTATATGCACTATGCCAGTACTCTCAAACGGTGAAGGAAAACATCGTGAGGAAACCAACGTGTCGTAGAACCTAAAAAAGTTCCCAACAACAGTGTCAAACGTCACACAAAAAGGGCCCGCAAGAGGCCTATTTGCGGAAACCAGTCCGCACACCAAGTGCTTAGTTCCCAAGTGCCTGTATTCTGCCGTGAAGCAGCATTGCTGCTAAGGTGTGTGTGCCGGTGAAATTACTGGCATGTGAAGCTGAACATCAGTATACCTCAAGTAGATGAACGTAGGGCATTTCATCGTAGGGCACGTTCCTGAAATGCGTGACCAATGAGGCCATGCTTTGTTATAGGCGATGGTTACCACTTAACATCACATTTTTGTTACGTCAGCTAGTCGTATAAAAAAAAACTTAGAGTTATAATTTGATTACCTGTACGATAGCACTTCCAGTAGCGACAAACATTGGATTTTTGATTTGCGCAGCCTTGAGTTGCATTTCCAAATGCATCTTCTGTTGAGTTAGTCTCCCCACCATCTATAAAGACAGCACATGGATTAAAATCCTACTAATATTAAAAATACAAAAGTTTTTACCACTTAACGTCAGGTGAGCTAAGGTTGTTTCATCAGCTAGTTGTATAGAAAAAAAATCGAATAACCTGATACAATCTCAATGATTGAATAAAAAATACTGAGAACGTATTTGTTGATCCTTACTGCATGCTTTACAAAAGCAAATATATGCCTTTTGTTTTTTTGACGTGATAACGTCTTATAAATCGATGGAGCCGGCTGCACGCACGAAAAAACATGACTCATGCGTCGTTACGTCGTTTCGTCGTTCCATTTACCTGAGCCCGAGCCCGGGTCGGGTAATGGGTAAGGGTAAATGAGGGTAAGGGTAAATGAGGGTAAGGGTAAGGGTTCGGTCGGGTTCCGGGTCCGGGTCCGAGAGTTCGAGTCCGAGTCCGAGTCCGCGAGTCCGCGAGTCCTCGAGTCCGCGAGTATTTTCTTATGACGTTATCACGTTCAACTATCGTCAGTAAACCGACTTTACAGACAACCGTTTTTTTTTTGTTTATGGAGGTACCTTTTTAAGATCGACAAGGTCACGCGATGACTCATCGACCCTTTGCGTGCTGTCACCACGCTCCTGGGAACTTAATAAATCTGCAACAAAAACAGTTTATTAATGCTTTAACTCAGGTATCGCCAATTATTCGCATTATTTAACGTTTAGCTGTTCATAAATAAATATTGTGAGAGCTTGTACTATGGGAACTAGATAGCGAATACATACTTAGAATACAATAAACACCCAGACAGAGAACAAACATCTGTGTTCACCACAAATATTTGTTCTCGGGGGCATCGAATCCACGACCTACGGCGCAGAAGGCAGAGTTACTACCAACTGAGCTGAAGCCAGTCAATACTCACTGTGCTGAAGACTTAAGACTAAAGATAGGTATGATGTATTAAGAGCTCTTGGATTGGAAAGCAGAAACAACGAACGAAGTAAAACGAGAACAAGGATCATATAAATAATTATAAGTTTGAAAAACTTGAGAAACCGACTTCATTGTCAAACGGCTAAACCGATTTTAATCAAATTTGTTTGGGACAATCTGGACGTAAGAATAACCAAATAAAAAAAAAAATTTTCTAAATCGGTTCATAAATGACGGAGGCATGCAGTTACAAACATTAAAAAAAATATTAAAAAAAAATGGCAACACCGATTTTAATAAAATTAAAATGGGACCAATCTGGAAGCAGTACCTTTCAGATAAAAAAATATTTTTTCAAATCGGCTCACAAATGACGAAGTTATGCGGTAACAAACATTAAAAAAAAAAATTAAAAAAAAAATTAAAAAAAAAAAAAACATACAACCGAATTGAGAATCCTTTTTGATTGGAAGTCGGTTAAAAAACGGTACGAACCAAGCCGTAGTTTGTTGCCTGTTCTTCTAGGCTTGGTCGCGTGGAACTGGCAACTAGACTCGCCTAGCTTTCAGACGTTTCAAAGTGATCCCTGCGATTCTACTGAATAAATACATTTATGATTTTGAACACACCGGCGGCAAGCGGAATTAGTCACGGATTTTTTTTGCAACAAACATAAAAAACAGTAGACTGGCCGTTGAATCTATTGTAGATGATTTAAATAGCGTCAAGGGCAACGAGTGATTACTCAAGCCCTACAACGAGAAGCTATAATGCCTGGAACAGGATTTTAGATGGAAAAGGCTTGCCCAACACCTATACCATCCTGACAGCTAATTAAATTTACTTATTTAAACAACCTACCGTCCATTGTCTCAGTAGATGCGTCCATTTGTTCCGCAGCCGAGGTCTCAGGTCTATTCATATCGTGAATAGTCTGTCTCTTCTTCCGCACGGTTTTGGTGTGTTCCATTGCGTGTGATGTCTCTTGTAACTCTTCCAGTTTAGCCTGAAATTTGAGAAATGTACATTGTAATAATCTGTATTATTTAAAAAAGACGACATTGTTATGATTGCGGGAAGTCGGTGGACGGAAAGAGCTCAGAATCGTTCTTCCTGGAAATGTGTAGAGGAGGCCTATGTCCAGCAGTGGACATAGGCCTTCAGGCTGATGATGATTTAAAAAATACGTCCACTTAATATTACTGACCGAAATCTCTAAACCTACTGGGTGTTCAAATCGGGTTCAATTCAAACTGGGTTTAACCTTGGCGCAACGCTGGACTAGTTGATCCGTGTTTTGTCTCTTGCATTGACATGCAATTGTCAACCTGAACAAATGTGACAAAACACGATTTAACTACTCCGGCGTTGCGCCGGGATTATTAATAACACCCACAGGGTATAGGGTCAGAACAGAAATTCGGTACAGGCATTCTTTAGGGTAATATGCCTATAAACCGTGCATCGTAGGGCACGTTCACAACGTACGTGACCTGCGAGGTAACGGTTACCACTTAACATCAGGTGGGGCATAATTATGCTTGTTCTATCTGCAAGCTGTATAAAAGACTTGTGGCATGGTTTCTCGCGTTTCTTTGAGTTCTACATCACGTTTTGGTTCTATTTTCAAAATAATATAAATTACGCAACACTCAATGAGTATTATTTTGAAAATAGAACCCGTAATCTGACCAATCAAGATAGATAGATATACTAACTGGCTGCTAACCTAAGCTATAAATATGACAAACCTCCAACGCTACTTTAGCCTCCTTCAACTTGCAACACTGCTCCTCGCGTTCCTTCAGATACTCGGCACAGGTCTCGCATTCTTCATCTAACTCTTTGTATCGCGCGCGGAGCTCTCTTAACTCCTCATTGCTGGCTTTTAGCTGGAGTTTAGTTTGCTCCAGTTCTCGGCTACAACAAGGTATTATATTGGTAATTTGGTACTATTATGGCGAAAACTCTTCATTGATTAAAGCTCGAATAGAACTCTGCACTTTATTACAACTAGCGGCACATAACTTTAGCGCTGAGCGATACGCGGAGGGGATAGCTGCGCAGTGCGCATGCGTCGTAGTGTGCGCATGACGCGCACACTGGATGTGTGGATGTGAGCAGAGTGTCCTATTGGTACAGAGAGCGGAGTGCGACTGGAGAGCCAATCAGCGCTACGCACGCCCGCCCTTCATTCCGCTAGCCCCCCTCAGGTACCTTATTTTTGACTTTTGCGCAATAACGGTCAGCGCTAAAGTTATGTGCCGCTACCTATACACGGTAAGCAATACAACTACGTATTACGACGCCATCTTCCTCCCTTTCGACTAATGATGCGACTCGTCGTTCGGTCTCAGTAGGGATTTCCTATTCCCAAAACCGGCTAACAGTACGTATGGCAGATAATATCAATTATAGACAGGCTTCACGGCTCAGTTGGTAGTAGCCCTGCCTTCTGCACTGCTTTCTGTAGGTCGTGGGTTCGATCCCCACCGAGAACAAAAATTTGTGCGGTGAACAAAGATGTTTGTTCTCTGTCTGGGTGTTATTCTCTATTAAAGTCTGTATATTCACAAAAAAAATGTATACAAGTAATAATCAGCTATCTGGTTCCCACCGTACAAGCTTAGCTTACTTTGGGGCTAGATAGCTGTTGCGTGGAGAGTCCACACACACACGTTTAGTTGATGGACGCAGGTTTCATCGTAGGGCACGTTCCTGACGTGCGTGACCTACGATGCTTTTGATATAGGCGATGGGTACAACTTAACATCAGGTGGGCCATAATTATGCTTGTTCAGCAAGTTGTATAAAAAAAAACTTGCTGGCAACAGACTATTACTTGTTTTTTTAACCGACTTCCAATCAAAAAGGGGAGATTCTCAATTCGGTTGTATTTTTTTTTTTTTTTTTTATATTTGTTACCTCATAACTTCGTCATTTGTGAGCCGATTTGAAAAAATATTTTTTTATCTGAAAGGTACTGCTTCCAGATTGGTCCCATTTTAATTTTATTAAAATCGGTGTTGCCATTTTATTTTAAATATTTTTTTTAATGTTTGTAACTGCATGCCTCCGTCATTTATGAACCGATTTAGAAAATTATTTTTTTATTTGGAAGGTTATTCTTACGTCCAGATTGTCCTAAACAAATTTGATTAAAATCGGTTTAGCCGTTTGACAATGAAGTCGGTTTCTCAAGTTTTTTAAACTTATAATTATTTAGTTATTGTTTGAGTATCTTATTAAGACCAGCGCAACGCTTCGTCTTTCGTTGCGTCAATATCATTCGAGAACTTTTGTTTCCCAGTGGTCGTCGACTTGAGACCTGCCTATTACTACTTCTAACTCCAGCGTGTGGTATTAATTACCTGCTTTCTTTGCCAGAGTTTTTCTCCAAAGCTTTCTGCATCTTAGCCAGCGTGTTCTTCAATTCCAGCTTCGAGAAACGCAGTTCGTCGATCGTCTTTGCGAGTTTTTTATTCTTCTCCACCTCAGCGTCGTACGACATACGATCGACGACCACCGCGTGTAAGTTAGTCCAGTCTGAAACACACAACAATTGGCTTTGAGACGTTTTGAAGTGATGCTTGTGATTTCAAATAAGAAGTGAATGTGAGGGTAGTTGGCGTTTTGTGAAATTTCTGCCAATATCATCATTTCAGCCTCAGATAAAATTAAAATAAAATTTCCCTAGAATAGGATAGATATACTTATATGATATTGTTTTTGTAGCTCGTTTGTACTTAATGTCTATTTTCGTGAAATAAAAATTATTTGAAATTATTTGATTTTGAGATAAGTACAATGCACATTCGGTTGCCACACATAATATATGGGGGTTCCGTAGTCACCACGCATTGCAGACGAATGGAAGACCACAGTATTGGTGTTATGTACTCAAAACATGCTGCTGCCTATTCTTTGGTACGTAACCTAATTTTCTCATACGGAGAGGATGATAATGGTGCACAGCACAAGTCTGCAATACTATGTATACAATACAGCCGGTGGATCTTAACATCTGTATGTCGCAAGTTGATGGGCTGTGCCTTATATAGGGAACGTGCGTGATCTGCGAGGTATGCTGTAAAAATGATAGTTACTACTTCACCAGTCACTACGATCTTCTGCTTTAAGTTGCCTGTATAGTAACTGGCGAAAATGGGGGATTCCTTTGCCCAACAGTGGGACACTACGGGCTAATAGTAATGGTAAGTACTTCACATCATGCCCCCTGCAAGCTGTATTATAAAACCCACCTTCGTCAGTATTCACAGAAACGTGAGCGACGCTGGCTTTATTATTGAATGTCGTTGAATTGCGTGGATTGTCAGCTTTCGATTTTAGTTCCATTACTTGAGTCTGAAAAGATAATAAGTATATATACGCTGAACTACAATTCACCCCTTCCCACCCGTAAAAAAATAACTGTATTCTTGAAAAAATATGTTTCCATGAATACAGTAATTTTTTTACTGTAACCTTGATACGCGGATAGGTAACAGGTATTTTAAATAGTTTATTTTTGTAAATGCCAACACCCAGACAGATAACAAACATCTAAGTTCACCACACAGTTATTTGTTTTTCGGTGGGTATCGAACTCCCGGCCTTCTCGTAACCACAGAAGGCAGAGCTAATAACTAAGCTTTGCGTAATCAGGTAAATGGTGATACCTTGACCTATTGACTGGCTTCTCAGCTCTGCCTTCTGCGCCGTAGGCCGTGGGTTCGAGCCCCACCGAGAACAAATATTTGTGTGGTGAACACAAATGTTTGTTCTCTGTCTGGGTGTAATATTAAATGCTAAGTATATATCTACAAAAATATTGCTGTTGTACAGCTATCTGGTTCCCATCGTACTAACTCTGCTTAGTTTGGGGATAGTGGTGTTGTAGTGGTAGTGGATCTGGTTCCCATCGTGCAAGTTCTGCTTAGTTTGCGGCTAAATGTGTGGATTGTCCGTAATTTTTATTTCTCTACTTACCTCTAACGCAGCCTTATCTTTCTTCAAGCGGATGCATTGTTCGTCTCGCTCTCGCAAGTATTCGGCGCACGTCTCGCATTCCTCGTCCACCTCGCGGTATCTTTCCTTCAGATCTTCCAACTCTTGTTCGCATGAGGCTAGCTGTGATCTTAGCCGGGTGATTTCACTGTCAAAATAAAGATAGTATGAGCCAATCAAAATCAAATCGACCTGAAATGGAATGATTTATTTTTGCATGAAGTATGGTTGTGTTTAAGTCTTTTATCTAATTGAGTTCACACACTTCACCGGTAAAAAAAAAAAATGGATTATAACTTAGAGCCTATAACGGATTTTCGTATTTTTATTCAAGTAGGTACTTACGTATCACTATGAAGTGTATTGGATGTGTCAGTCCTCAACTGTTGCAGTTCATCAATCACGTATTTTGACAAATCTGTAATAAATCGAATTATTTATGTAAAAATGATAAGCCCTTGTTATCACTCAAGAAGTACCGCATTTTGTAAAATGTGGTTATTCTTACAGGGAATAAAAGAAGAGATAAAAAAAATACGGGTTGCACTCCGGGAGTGCCGGCAGAAGTGAAAACTTGATTATTAACGTAGGAACCCTAAAAGTTGTTTATTTTATCAAGTTCCTCAATGTAGTAAAACCCCAATCAAAGTCCTAAGGAACCCTAAAAATTTTAGCATTATCAAGCTCCTAAGTGTAGTTGAAATTCCAATCAAAGTGCTAAGGAACCCTAAAATTGTTTACATAATCAAGGTCCTAAGTGTAGTTGAAAGTCCAATTAAAGGCCTAAGGAACCCTAAAAGTTGTTTATTTTATCAAGTTCCTCAATGTAGTAAAACCCCAATCAAAGTCCTAAGGAACCCTAAAAATTTTAGCATTATCAAGCTCCTAAGTGTAGTTGAAATTCCAATCAAAGTCCTAAGGAACCCTAAAAATGTTAACATTATCAAGCTCCTAAGTGTAGTTGAAACTCCAATCAAAGTCCTAAGGAACCCTAAAAGTTGACCACTTAATCAAATTCCTCAATGTAGTAAAACCCCAATCAAAGTCCTAAGGAACCCTAAAAATTTTAACATTATCAAGCTTCTAAGTGTAGTTGAAACTCCAATCAAAGTCCTAAGGAACCCTAAAAGTCGACCATTTAATCAAATTCCTCAATATAGTATAACCCCAATCAAAACCCTATACGGAACCCTAAATTTTACGTAAAGCCAAATCCTCAACGGGTCGGAACCGCTAGAAGGGACCTTGTCGCGCGACCTACAAGTAGGTCCTAAATGAAGTAAAACGGCAGACATAGGAGGAGGGGGTTCTGGGGGGCTAAGGGGGGTCACAGCACGGCTCGCTTCGCTCGCCGCGCTGTTCCCCGTGGTCGCGTGGCGGCTCGCTTCGCTCGCCGCGACGCTCCCCCCGGGTTCAGGAAGAGGGGGTTCTGGGGGGCTTAGGGGGGTAACAGCACGGCTCGCTTCACTCGCCACGCTGTTCCCCGTGATCGCGTGGCGGCTCGCTTCGCTCGCCGCGACGCTCCCCCCGGGTTTCGGAGGAGGGGGTTCTGGAAGGCTTAGGGGGGGTCACAGCACGGCTCGCTTCGCTCGCCGCGACGCTCCCCCCGGGTTCAGGAGGAGGGGGTTCTAGGGGGCTTGGGGGGAGTCACAGCACGGCTCGCTTCGCTCGCCGCGCTGTTCCCATGGTCGCATGGCAGCTCGCTTCGCTCGCCGCAATGCTCCACTCGAAAAATAAATACAGTAGATCTATAAAATCTTGTACCAATGACCACTACTACCTGCCGCGGGCGGCCGCTAGTTCATAAAATCTATAATAGGTATGTACCTATACCTACTACAGTCACGAAAAACGCCTTGGTATGCTTGCTACTAACTATTATCTATTCTGTGACGTTACCGTGTCATAGTAACTACTAGCGTATCTGTAGCGTCTTACGCTTTTTTTCGATTTTTATTATGAACTCTACGTTGTAGTCTTAGGGTACATTTCTGCAAAAAATCCGTCCTACGCTTTTTCGATAAGGTCACGTGATCCTGACGCCCTGACGCGAGTTTAAGTTTTTATACCCATTACAGAAAGTGCTCCAACGCCGCTAAAGAAGTTTTCACTTCAAAAAATCAACATGATTTTATAAAATGTGTTATTTCTAAGAGTGAATTTTATAATATACGAAATTCAATAAACTTGCAACCGTAGACATTTTGGAAATGTAACATAGCTATTAAGGTAAGTAGAAGAATTCAAATAAAAAAGGAGGATATTCTCAATTTTAAGTACCTGTTGGCGAGGGTGCGTTTGGAGTAACACTTCTATGAAGATCGTGTGAGCTTTGGCGTCGACGGCGCGCAGCCCTGGCTAAAGCACTACTCGGCCTAGATTGATGCTCATCATCCTTATCGCTCTAGAAATAGAGTTCGTTTTACTTTCAGCAACTCGGCTAGAAACTGTGGTATACTTCGCATATTCTAGCAGTGTCAACAAGCCAAATATTATGTGAATACTTACATGGTCAGCTCTCGATGGCAGGCTGTCACGACTAAAAAAATAATATGAATTAAAAATAGAAAAATCCAACTACTTGCAAAAATTAATCTTTAAGTGCAATAAATAATATTATTATGGCAAAAGTTTTATTGTTCTTAAGACGCTGAACTCCGTCAAACAACTTCTCATTACTGCCTTTTTGAGATGATAAGTAGCCATTTGTTAATTGGCTCATATTATACAGAAATGGTTGCGTTATTTGGTCAAACACAAAAGACACGAAAACAAAATGGATCGAAGATTTTAGCTTGATCAAATAGCGCTATTTGATATCATTACCGGTACCGGTTGCTCTTCGTACTTCTTGTTATAAATAGGCAATAATAATAATATAAAAAGATTACCCTAATCCAGGTCCAAATGGCGTACTCCGACCAGAATTGTCATCGTCAAAGGCAATGCTAAGATCCTTGTGTTCTGAAATACATTATTTAAATCCGTAATATTTATCAAAAAATAATGCAAGTTTTATCCTGACCTTCTCACGATGTTTCTCCTACCACTCCTCAGATTGAATAAAGAGGCTTAAGTCTAATGCTTTGGACTTCTTCAGTTAATTCTAATGTCTAGCTATTGACTTATTTTTCAAGTGGTTAAGTATTATGTCTAGCTGTGGACTTTTTCCAGTGGTTAGGTCTAAATGTGGCCTTCTTCTGCAAGTGGTTTAAGTCTTATGTCTAGCTGTGGACTTCTTCTTCAAGAGGTTTTGTGTGATGCCTAGTTGTAACTTTGATATGATAAGTCACACTATCATCAAAGTCAACTTGAAGTAACAAAAGGCATACCTTCAAACTCTTCGAAAAGCCGTTTCGAGTCGTGCAAACTTTGCCGTCTTCGTTTAGATGAATCTGTAATGGCGTCGATCGACAAACGAGACCTTCGGCCCGTTTCTTCAGCTTCAGATAAGCGATTCTGAAAAACCATTTTACCTATAAATATTTTTGATTTATATAATAATCACCACATCATTCTCTGTTCACTTGGAGGCAACATAAAGGAGTTATTTATTCCTTACAAACTTCTAAAATTAAAAACCTTCTCATGGTTAGCTAGGCCTTCGCGAAAGGCCACGCTGCTATAGCTATAAATTTATATATACGTTTGATCGCGTAGTACTCTTATCCAAAGGCTAAATTTGATTGTTACCTCTAAGGACTGCTTTGTAATTTTCAAATGATGCAACTCTTCGTTCAAACTCTTTATAGTGTTTCTCGATGCTTCGTATTCCGCCTGTAAAGTTGCATATTTCTCTGCTACAGTATTTTTGCTACAGTCTTCTTCTTCTTTCTGTTTTTGTAATCTGGTGGCATATACACAATAATAAGCAATGACACGATCAACATCATTCTTGCCCAGTGTAAGATGGACAAATTCAATTGTTAATGGTTTGGTCGCGTGCAAATAGTGGTAAGATTTTTTTTTTTTTCTTAGGATAACTTACCGCTAAAAATTGGATACAAAAAAGAGTATTACTAATGGCTAATTAAAAGTTTCCACTTATCTATATCTATAAAAAATTCCTGTCCTAATTTGGAACGCGATAAACTCCGAAACTACTGAACGGATTTTGATAAAATTTTGTAACCGTCTATAATATGGTCCAACTTAAAAGATAGGATAGTTTATATTCAATATTTAAGTGTTATTAATTTGTAAGGGGCAAAAGTTTCGAAATCTATGTCTATCCCTTTCTATCACGTAGGGACTTATATATGTCTATCCCTTTCTATCGCTTAGGGATTTTTCAGAAAATTCTCGACTTTGACAAGGAAAGAACGCTCTAGAATGTCTTTGAGGTTCTGGAATGATCAAATTTAATTCGAAGACTGAAATTATTCGGCTAGCATCCGGAATGCATCCAAACGTTATTAATCCAGAATTATCTAGAATACTCAAATATACCCATGCAAATGGTTCTGAATTCTAGATTTGGACAAAATGTTCTAGAAAATAGTGCTCCTAAACGTTATAGAATGTTCTTTCATCATCATCATCAATTGATATCAGTCCACTGCTGGACGTAGGTTCATCTTGAGTAACATAGGCTATATTTATGTGTTTAAAAAATAAATGTCCACCCGTGCGAAGCCGGGACAGGCAGCTAGTAGATATATAATGTTTTAATAAATAAATCACAATCACACACACTCAGCAATCCACACACTATCTAGCCCCAAATTGAGCGAAGCTTTATTATGGGAACCAGATAGCTAATACTTCTAAGCATTTTTTTTGTAAATAGAAACATGGAATCCTTTAGAACACCGTGACAGAGAACAAACATCTGTGTTCACCACACAAGTATTTATTCTCGGTGGGGATCGAACCCACGCCCTCCAGCTCCAGTTTCAAAGTGATTCTCGGGATTTTATTAAATAAAAACTTTTAAAAAGCAATACAATAAACTCACCTCATTATGATTCGATTTTGTACTTCAGCCGTCTTTTCGTGTGTTTTGATATTGATCTCTAATCTAGAGCAGTCTCGGCTCTTGACCTCCAACTCTTGCCTCACATCAATATTTTCCTTCGAAAGAACCAGGATTTGTTGTTTTAATTTTTCCATGTGCGTTGTTGCTTCGTTCAAAGACTCTCGTAAAACAAGAATGTCAGTAGTCATCTTATCAATGTCAATGTTGTTCTGTTTGATTATCGCGCAAGATTTTTGTAATTCAGAGGCATATGACTCCGTCTCTGTCGTGATCATTTTATTAACAGATCTCAGTTTTATGTTATCATCTTCTAAGTTTTTAACAGTGCTTAGGAGCTCGTTTACTTTTGTAGCATTATTATGCAGTGACACAATATTTTTTTCTTTAATGCTTATGGATTCTTTTAAGTTTCTGATTTCTTCAGACATATTTCGTATCAAATGTAGATTTCTGTCATTTTCTTTCTGTTTTGAACTCAAAGAGCTGTTTAATTCATTAAGTGATGTCTCCAGGGTTTTGATTTCATCGTCTTTTTTGCACAATTCCCCAGCGTTTTTGCTATAAATACTTTGCAATCGTTCATTTTGTACTTGCAACTCGTTAAGTTGAGTTTCTTTTTCTGCCAAAGATGCCTTATATTCATTAATTTCTAGAGAATTTTCCGCCTTTGCTTTCTGTTTCTGATATTCGTTGATGAAGTGTTCTAGCAAACGTATTAGAACATGAACATTAACTGGTTCGGTTAGCGTAACTTCATCAGGACAAATCATTTTAAGTTCCACTAGTTTTTGATACGTTTGTTTGATAATGCTTTTGTTCTTTTCTTCAGTCTTAATTATATCGAATGTAACTACATTATTTACTTCCCGAATCCTGTCGTTTTCTGCCTTGAGAAAATTGCATTCCTTTTCCTTTTCAGAGAGATGATATTTGTTTTGACTTAATGTGTTGCACACTGAGGAGTACTCTTCGATGAGTTTATTCGTGTGGTCTGCGATTTGTTCGAAAATGTGAACGCTAGATAAGTTGAAATTCTTATCTAAAATTGACAAGAACTTATCTTTTAATTCGTCTGCTAGTTTTGCATATGCGTCCAAGTCCAGTGCCTTAATTGGTTTAATAAGTGCCAAATTGTCCCTTAACTGTGTCACTACACTGCTGATAAAATTTATGTTCTTGTCTTTTATTTCTAAATCTTTTGTTATTTTGGCATGATGTGCTTTCATGCTACTTATTTGTGTTTGTAAATTTGCGTGTAATTCTTGATAATCTTTTAGTTTGTTGGCCATATTTTCCACTTCATTGCCATGTTTCGTAACTAAATTTTCATGTAATAATTTCATAACTTCGATAATTCTCAAATTACACGATAGATCGTGTTTTTCCATACCAGTTTTGTCTAGATAATAATGATAGCAATCATTTTTATCAACCGTATACTTATCAAATGACCGTTCTTCTTGAATATCAGGCATATTGCATTTTTTGCTCTGAGGGCTGCCAGGTAACGAGCTACTAGCTAATTCAAAGTGCATACTTTCATCTAAATCCATTGACATATTGCTATGGTCTAGATGATGTTTAATGGTTACCACGTCTTCAGTCAATACTTTGCAATCTTCGCGGCCAGCATGAATTTCACTTTGTAAAGTGCAAATTTTGTTGTGCCTTGAATTGATATCAGACATCATATCACATACACTTCTGTTTAGCATTGCGTGATTCTCATTACTGTTTTGTTCTAAAATGAGGACTTTGTCAGTCTCACCACATTGCTGGGCTTTTGATTTATTTTCTAATTCTAAAGCATGGCATTGAGCAATTAAGTTAAGGTTTTCTTGTTTCAATTGTTTTACCTCTTTGCTTAACTCATCCACTTCAGATATATGCTCCATAACTTGTGTGGACAGTGAATCGTTTTCTTCTTGTAATACCTTTGCCTCTTTACTCTTAGAATTCATAACATCAAACATTTTTGATAATTCGCTAACTTTGTTTTTGGAGTCTTCTTCAATTGCTTTCATTTTATAAATCAAAGCATCCATAGAAGGCATTTCTAAAATCAGGTCATTATACTTTACCTCAAGATCTTCTTTTTGCTTTGTAGTATTCGATAACTGTTGTGTTAGAAGTTCTAAGTCTTTGAAATCATCAATTGAGACACTTACTTTCATTGGACTACTTTGTGCATCTTTTACATTCGGTTCTTTATCCGTGAAGCACTTTGTAAGTTGTTCTTTCAGATCGATATTTTCTTTGTTAAGTATTTCAAGCCTCATCGACAACATATCGTTATTGTTTTTGAAAATGTCAATTTGATTGCGAAGCATTATGTTTCGCTCTGCAATATCGTCAATTGTTTGGCAATCAGTTTCGTTGAACACAGTTTGGGTTAAATCTAAACAAGTTTGGTTATATCCCACGAGGGTATTATCCGCAATCGTTGAATTGGCATTTGTGGTATCTAACATTAAAAGGTCGCAATCAAATGTCGAACCATTTCTAATTTGACAGCTTGTTGAAGTATGTTCTAGTAAATTCGGCATGGAAAACCTCTTCACCTGTCCACCAACTCTATCACCAAATGATGAATTATCGTTTAAAATGCCCATTAGATTGCTCAGTTGTTTTTTCAGTTCGGGTATATCACGCTGGCAGACATTATGGAACCGAGTGTGGTGATGCTGCAATCCTTTCACCTGTGATTTTAAAGATTTGTTTTCAGTGTACGTCGTCGCCGTTAATATGGATAAATTGGTACGATGATTTACTATTTTCTTTTGCAATTCCTCCGTCAACTCAAGAAGTAAATGGACTTCCTCGTTCATTTCACTGTGCTCTTTTGATAATTCTTTGTTAACTGTTTGTAATTGTTCTAAAATATGCATCAGACGTATATTTTCCTGCTGTGAAGAGTGCAATTCTAGAACAAGTTGTTCACACTCTCGGCAAGCACTTGCGGAAGATACCGTGTTAGAACTAGGTGTGGTTGTAGAAACAACATTGTCATTTTGTCTTTGATCTAAAATGTCTAGTGTTCGCTTTAAACAGATGCTTACTAAACTAGGCAATGAGTTTTCTACGTTGTTTCCACTAGGTGTTATGAATGACTTTTTTGAAGCCGCTTCAATACTTTTTTCAGCTGTCAATAAATCAAATTGTTTATTTTGTTCTAGACTTCGATTCTTAAGCTTCTCGTTCTCTGTCTGTAAAAACTGCATCTGTTTCTTCATTGACACGTCAAGATCCATAAATTGCTGTTTCCATTCCTTAGCTTTATATTGCATGCTTCCAATTTCAGAGGATTTTATTTGGAGTTCTTCTTTTAATTGCTGTAACAGCTTACTACTCTGTTTCATATCGCATTTAAGGATTTTGTTGTAACTGCTAATTTCTTCCAATTTACTCTTCAATTCTTTATTATCATTTTCTATGGGCTTCTGCAATACAATATGATTTACAACTGCGTCAAGAACAAGCAGAATATTATTATGATCCTGTATGTTGCTGTATTCAAACATCAAAATATTTTTAGCTGATGAATTATTTTCTTTTATAATTTCTATCATGTCAGTTATTTTTCTGACAATACTTTCAACAAGCTGATCATTTGCCTTTTGAAATTCCTGGAGGGTTTGTTCAGTTTCCGTTAATTTAATGCATTTCTTTTCCAATGTATCTTCTAACTCAATTATTCGGTATTTGCCGATCTCATCACTATTTTCTTTTGATTTAAACAAGCAATTGAGCTTATTTACTTCCGTCTCTAGCGTTCCTATTTTGTCCAAAAGAACCACTTCGTTTTCTTTCAGTGAGCATAAATCAGAATCTTTTTTTAAATATTCAGCGTGCATATCTCTGATTTGTATTTCGAAGTTTTTTAGGTCAGCGTTTTTATAATTTAAAGCTTGTTTGAGCTTTTCAATTTCATTATTTTGCTCATTGTTACTGTCATTCAATATTTTTATTTCATTTGTAAGCTTTTCAATACATTCGTTTAGATTTTGAATTTCTTTAGTAACTTCCGATATTTTTGATTTATGTTTAAGTTCCAGGGCAGATATTTCATTACTTAATTCTAAATTTAAATTTTGGATCAAATCTTTTTGTGCCACAGTTTCAACAGCAATATTTTCTAATTTATCGAGATTATCATTCACCGAATTGTATACGACTACAAAACTATCTGATATATCTGGTATTTCTCGAACGCTGCCAGTTAATATTGTTAATACATTTTGTAATTTATGCATGGCAAGCTTTAGACAATTTTGGACTTCATTGTTTTCGGTGTTTAAGTGGTCTATTTGAGTTTTCTTAGTTTTGATGTCTTCTTCCAACATAACAATCTTATCTTCATGAATTTGTTTGTCCAAATCATTATTATTTACATTAAGATAATTTACTTTGTCGTTACTACATAGTCGTACGTTTTCATTTTTCAAATTTTCAATAAGTAGTGATTGATCTTTACAAATAACTTCATGTTCTTTGTTTTTCTGTTCTACTTCACATATTTTTTTAACAAGTTCCTGTTCAATATCAGCTAAGTCTCTTTTTTCTCGAAGCAACGTATTTATTGTCACCATGTTTTCGTTGGCTTGTTTTGTTAATTTGGATAATTCCTCATTCAACGTTTTTAAATGTATAGCATTTTTATCTTCCGATTCATTATTATTTTGCATCTTTGTTTTTAATAAATCATTTTCTTTTTTAATATTCTCCAAGTCATGTTTAAGTGAGTTAATGATGTTCTTTATATTTTCGTTGTTCGCAATGGTTTTATCTTCATTCTTCAACATGCTTTCTAATACAGTGTTGTCATTGTATATCAAACTTTCTTTTTTAGTAAGTTTGATTTGTAGTTCTTGTATAAGGCTTGTATACGAACTCATGTCGTTCTGAGCCAACTCCAAATTTTCTTTTTGACTTTTAATTGTACAGTTTAATTCGTTTACTGTTGATTTCAATAACCTATTTTCGTTACTTAAGTATCTTATTTCCTCTTTGAAACTATCGACTTGACTTAGAAGATCACAGCTTGATTTTTCTAAGCGCTGAATTTGTAATTTTTGAGCATTGATATCAGTTTCGAGTTGTGATACCATTTGGTTTTTGGCGTGTAGTTGTGCTTGCATATCTTTAACAATAATATTTGTGCGTTCCAAAAGTATATCATCGTCAGGGCTTATTATACTGCTTTCATTATCACTGTTTACTAAGGAAATATCTCTTGACGATATGAAGTGTACTATTTCATTATCTTCTGGATCTTGAAGTTTTTTGTCTATAAAAAAATATGATTAATTACGATGCAAACTCTTCATTGATACATTAAAATTATTGCTTTTGCCAAAAACATAAAGGAATTCAAGAAACTATTTTCTACACAATAGAACAGTCAGATTCATTACAACATCTATTGTTTTTTAAGTGGAACTTTAAAAAAAAAAATGCTAAAACAAGGTAACACTCACCAACGTCTGCTTGCTTTGTTCTTTGTTCTTGCAACAAAGAGAGCAGTTCTTGTTCTCGTAACTTTGCTTTATTTTTCAGAGTTTCGTAGCTCACTTCCCAGTCTGTGAGTTTTGTATTGAACTCTTTTCGCTGTACTTCAAGTTCTATCTGCTAATGATAAAATAATAAAATTTATCGATTTACTTACTACTCTGCCTGATGAGGTCAGCAAGATGCGTTCATAACAAGTCCCTTACCGTAGCTGAAGAAATGCTTTTCATATCTCCTTCTGTACTACATATCTTGCTTTTAAGTGTTTCGATTTCCAAATCCTTTTCTTTGCTCATGGTTTTGAGAACTTCGATTTCATCTTGAAGTTTCGTTGTTTTTGCAGAACTTTGTTCTATTTTCTCTATAAGCTCGATCTTGAAAATAGAAATAAATATATGTTTATAGACAATCCACACAGCACTATACACCCCGAAACTTACTATGGTGTTGAATAGAAACCGATAGTTACAAAAATAAGTTCCAAAAACAAAAGCGAATTGTAATTAACGTTGTCCGATTTCCATACAATTGATTTTATTTCAGTGTACAATTATACTATAATCGCCCATAAATGGTGAAAATCGATTTGTATGGAAATCAAACATAATCGATATTGTCTAGCGACAGTATCTTACCACGCTCGGCGAGTACATCTTTTCTCTTTCTGTCAATTCCACAAGATCTTTTAGACTTTTCTCGGCTTGTTCAGCGTTCTTTCTAAGAATGCATGGAGGGGTTTTGCTGGTACCTAGAATAGTTTAAGCGAATTAATAAATGAGCACATGAAAACTATTTCAATAAGCTTGCTATCCAGACTTTGATCTCCAGCTGGGCCATTGTGTTTGATACTAAACACAAACAAGGAACAGCGATCACAAATCTTGCTGTCATCAATTATAGATCACTAGCTATCTGTTGCCATAGTAAGTTCCTATTATGTTATTACGTCAACATTCAGTATTGCTGCAATAGTTCCTTGTCAAATGGTAAGTTTTGTTTTGATTCGTTTTTTATTGCAGTCATAGCTCAATTTTTTTTTTTAAATTAACGAGATCGTTATGCTTAATTATATGGAACAAAGTGACCACGGCAGTTGCAACATAGTCGAAACGTCGGGAATTAAAAAAGGTAATCGCGATAAATACCCGTTTGTTCCTTATAATAATGTTCAAAACAATGTCGAAACTGACAAATGCGACCAGGTTTTGATTGCAACAAAAGATACGTAATCACCACCACAGGTACGGTAGATATTCTCTTAGATCTTTTAGTGGTCTCAGAACTCATGGTTGTTTGAGAATGTCTAGGGGTACATTGTACACAAGGATACTCATCAGACTATACACTGCTAGCTCTTATGTCCTTGCAGTAAGCGTCATTTTACTTTGTTTTTAGGTAACTTGAGGTGTATCCCACTGTACAAGTCATGTTCACTCTATAATCAATAAAATATGTACTGTTAGCCGGTTTTGGGAATAGGATATCTTTAGTCGGACCGAGCGACGGAAGACGTCACTAAGAAGAAGAAGAAGCAGATGGCGACTTGCAGTAATGATTTGCCGTGTAATAAAGTGAAACAGAGTTCTAGCTATAATCAATGAAGAGTTTCGCCGTAACAGTACAAAGACAAATTGGAATCTTTATTCGAACAATATCTACGGCACAATCTCAGTTTAGTTAGGCATTACTGTTTCAGGAAAGCATTATGTTGGTGGTTAAACTGTGCGAATTATGAAATAAATACTGTGATAACAGGTTTGGTCGGTAGCTAGGAACTGACATGGCTTTTCATGTGATTATATTGTTGAACAATAACCGAATGGTGGCCAAAAACCGGCTACAGAAGCGTAGGGCGCCCTGCAGCAAGATGGATGGACAACATAGTCAGGGTCGCGGGGCAGCAATGGTTTAGACTGGCACAAGATCGAGGTAGATGGCACAAACTAAAGGAAGCCTATACCCAGCAGTGGGTGAGGTCGGGCTGTGGATGGTGATGATGATATTGTTAAACGTAGAGAGAGTATAAAATTACCGTGGCATTTATGATATGGCGAACATGGTGCGTCTATATTGTCATCGTCGTCACTATCTGAAAAGAAATGGTTACAATTCAGAAAATGTAGGTAATATTGTTTAGCTACTTATCCTGTGGCCAGGTATAACATAGATAATTTTCATTGCTCATACTCTGAAAGTAGGTCTGAAGTTGCCTGAGGGGCCTAATTGAAAGTAAAACTTTCAGCCCTAGGGAGAATCGCTTTCTACTGACAGCTGTCAAATTATAAAAAAAACAAGTTATATTATAATCAACCATGTTCCAACTTTCTAGTCTTTCTAACTGCAAGGAGGTTGTTCAACCAAATTCGAACTTTTTATTCAGCAAGTAGGTTGGAAACCCATTACAACGGTAAGAAGTTTAAAAAGTCTAATTAGAGCGCAATGTAAAATTTAAATAACATAAAGATAGTATTAAATAAATAATATATCTTCTAAATTAATTGATTAATATATAGCTTCAACTATTTATTTAAAATAACATAGATTTGAGCAAACAATTTACAATTTTTTAAATTATGAAAATGAAAATAATGGCTGAATAATGCTGGCGAGCCGAAGCCGAAGGCTCGCCAGAGAAAAAGAAAAAAAAAACCGGGAAGGCGGCAATTCAATCTTCATTTTCACTCATTTTTCTTTCATGTTTTTATTTTTACTTTCCTTGTATTCGTAATGAAAAGCACAGTGTTTACCTCGGGTGAAAGTCTTTTAAGTCCCTCAAGCTCCATTGGCGCCCTCGCTACGCTCTGGCGCCAAACCCGTCTCGGGACTCAAAAAACGTGACTTTCAACACTCAGGTAACAATGTACTATTGTTATGCTGCATAAAATGTCCAACTGTTAAGCAACTTCCATTGCTGAATAAATATTATGGACAATCCACACAACTTGAACTATGGGAACCAAATAGCTGATATAACACATTTTTTTTGTAAATACATACATACATAGTTAGAATTCAAACACCCAGAGAGAGAACAAACATCCGTGTTCACTACACAAATATTTGTTCTCGGTATGGACCGAACTCACGACCTATATACGGTGCAGAAGGCAGAGCAGAGCTACTATCAGAGCAGAGAGGCCAGTCAAAAATGTACATCATATGTTTTATATTATTTACACTAGCCACGAGTCCCGACGTTGCCCGGGTATTCCAGAATGTTAAAGAAAATTCAGGAACGGTTAGGAGCATTCTTTTCAAATTGAGATTTTTAGAAAAGTCCTTAGTGATAGAAAAGGATAGACATAGAAAGGTCCTTACATGTTAGAAAAGGATAGACATACATTTTTGCAACATGTTGTTCCTATATATGCGATATGTTTATATAGCCTTCCTCGATAAATGGATTATCCAACACAAAAATAATTTTTCAATTCGGACCTCTTCAGCTTTATAATATTAGTAAGTATTAGATTAAACAATTTGTCCGTCACTAGTTAGGCTAACAACAGTAACTCACCAAGTTCAATAACTTCGTCGTTGAAGTTAACCGTTCGTTCGTTAGGCGGGGGAGTAATAAGCCTTGGTGGTTCCTCAGGTAAGGTTGACAAGAGGGATTTCCTAGGATTTTGAGTCGGGAAGAAATCTCCAGCATTTTGTAACATTGCTGGGCTGGAATAAGAATTGCACGCCATTATATCTATTCTATTTACAAACTTACTTTTACTGTACTAAAACTATATTACATTTACTGTCTTTCGAAGAGCTCGGCCAGGGAAGTACTACCACCATACTTATTTCTGCCGTCAAGCAATGTCGCTGTGTTTCGGTTTGAAGGGTACCGGTGAAAATACTGGCACGTGAGGCTGACCATCTGTATGCCTCAAGTTGACGGCAGTATTCCTGATGTGCTTGATCTGCGATGTAATATTATTAGCGATTGATTTCTTAACATCTGGTAAGCCAGGATGACTGTCACATCAGTAGTTTAAAAAAAAAATGGGCGTATACAAAAATTCATTATTAAGCTCGGACGAAAGTGCGTGACGCATTAAAGACAGTACTTTGAACTTCACTTATATACTTACTTATACTTCAAACATGGTGTATTAAACTTCATCACTTTGGGAACATCTGCATCAGTTGGATGTAAGGTTGAAATGGTAATTCGCCTAGGCGGTAACTTTCGCCTGGCACCGCTCATAAGTTCGACGTTTGGACGTTGACCAAAATTGAGGATAAAACGTTGCAAGTTAGCTATCTGCTTCTGTAAGTCTTGCTGTAAACATTAAGTCAAAAATAGTTCAATTTAGTATCACAAGGATCACTTTGAAACGTCTAGTGTTTGAAAAGCTAGGCGAGTCTAGATGCCAGTTCTATACAACCAAGCATAAAAGACTAGGCTACGGAACTACGGTTTGGTTCCTATAGATTAAATGATGGA
The DNA here is from genome assembly GCA_939531255.2 of Thera britannica. Taxonomy (NCBI): domain Eukaryota; kingdom Metazoa; phylum Arthropoda; class Insecta; order Lepidoptera; family Geometridae; genus Thera; species Thera britannica. The sequence continues at coordinate 7,047,031 of OW618040.2, read as the reverse complement.
TTGTAAAACAGTAAAAACACTAAGCTCATTCTTGAACAATAATTTGCCTATTAGTTACGTATCTACTAGCTTCAATTTGAAATATCCGTACCTCAACATTTTTCTTAGTTTCAAGCATGACTTCCAAATTTTTTTTAGTCTCCAATTGGGATTGTAGCGATGATAGCTCTTTAGTTAGTTTCTGGATCATGGTTGCATCTGTAGCCACAGCATTCACTTCAGGTTTGTTCTTTATTATTTTAGCTCGAGTGGCAAACCTAAAACATAATATTTATATGACACTAATTTATGCAAATGGTTTTCAAGACTTTTGTTAATTTTTTGATCTAAAAGTTTTATTCACTCCAAAAGCATTACTTACTGTAAGGTTGAGTTCGTTTCTTCTAAAGCAGCAGGAGTGATAGCGCATATAATACTAGTCTTAGCATTGCCACCAAGAGAGTTTTGCAGAATACGGGTCAATTTGCTATCTCTGTAGTTAATGTATCTGGAATGATAACAAAAACCAAAATTTAACCACTTAATAGAATATATATGTAGGTATGTATAAAGAAGTAAAAGTAGTAGAAGCAGCATCTAATTCCCATAGTTTAAGTTCTGTTTAGTTTGGGGCTACATATAAGTAATCTGTGGATTGTTCACAATATTTTATTTATGTAGTAAACCGTGAAACGACTTCGCCAAAACTTCGAATATAGAGCACGCTCTATCTGCTTTAAATTGTTAAGGCGTGCCATTTGAAACCCTCGCAAGTTAAGAGTATTTTGTTGTCGTGGCATAATTTAACTCGAGGTATCCAATTCAGCTTAATCAGCGAGTCAATTTCGATTACCCAGAAACGCCAGTGTTTTTATGTGAAGTGGAAGAATCAGTACATTGTTAACACGACCTCGTATTGGAATATGATTGTTATTTAGTCTGTGGTAAACCCTGAACGTAGAATGAGTTGAATCTTGCTTCACTCGTTCTTCCGTGTGTAAAACCGCGATGGCGGATACCTTTTGTCTGGAGTAGTAAATATGAAAATGTAAAACTTTCTAGAGTCTAATAAACGTTATAACTAACTTGATTATGGACTATTCCTCAATTTACAATAGGTTATGGGCCCAGGCGTCCATTTAGTCAGTTAGATGAACAAAGATTAGCGTTAGGAAGTTGTAGGGACACGACACGCGCCGCCATCAGCAAGGCAGGCTTGGAAAGAAAAATTAAATTAAAAGTCCGTGAAGAAATAAAATAAAAGAGATGGCAGAACAATTATTAAAGATTCCACAATTGGAGATGGGAAATTTTGCGAACTGGTTGTTCCGCATTGAGATGGCACTCGATGAAAAAGATTGTAAAGAAGTGATGCAACAAAAGAAAGAGCTATCCGAAAGTGAGAAGAAAAAAGACGCGAAGGCCAGAAATGTAATCATACAGGCACTACCAGACAAACATCTAGAATACGTGAGAAAAGCGAGCACAGCTTTTGAGATGATAGAAAATTTGAGAAGTATTTTTGAAAGAAAAAGCACTTTATGTAGTCTTTACTTGAAAAGACAATTATCCAATTTAAAATGCAGGAAAAGTGACAGCTTGGAAACCCATTTTAATAGCTTCGATAAAATAATAAGAGAAATAGACGTTGATGGCAAAATGGAAGAAAAAGATAAGGTTTGTTATCTTCTCATGAGTGTAGAAGAAGCATTTAAAACAACTGTAACAGCACTGGAAGCAACGAACTCAGAGCTCACTGTAGAATTTGTGAAATGTAAATTGTTGGATGCAGAGTTAAAAGAAAAGAATGAAAAACAGAGGCCCACATCATCTACCCACAAAGAGTATGTATTTAATAGCAATTCAATAAAATGCTACAGCTGCGGAGAGCCTAATCATTTTGCAAGAAATTGTCCTCGTAACACTCAAACAAGCTACAACCAAAATCAGAGAGGTAGAGGAAATTACAGAGGAAATCAGAGAGGTAGAGGAAATCAAAGAGGTAGAGGAATTCAAAGAGGTTATTACAGAGGAAATAACAGAGGTACAAATGTTGATGGAAATAATGCAAATGTCGGAGAAGAGGTAATGTTTATTGCTGCACAAGCACAATCAGCAGCGTGTAACACAGAGAATGAAATTGAGTTTGTGATTGATTCAGGAGCGTCACACCATATGATTAGCAAACAATATGAAGAATTTATGACAGACATACAAGAAATACCTGAGATGAAAATACAAATGGCAAATGGCAGTGTGATCACAGCCAACACAAAAGGTACAATTTATGGGAGAACTATTGAAGGAACTAAAATTAATATAAAAGAATGTTTAATACTGGAAAAACTTTCACACAACCTGATTTCAGTAACTAAACTTAATGAGAAAGGTATAACGGTTAAATTCCAAAATAAAGAGGCAATAATAACCTATAGATACACACAAGTTAAAGGGGTTAATAATGGAAAATTGTTTGTACTTAAATTAAATACAATTAATTTAGAAGAGGGCCTACTCACAAGTAACAACGATAAGAATTTATGGCATAGAAGACTGGGTCATTTAAACTATGGAGGTATGAGAATACTCGGCTTACCACTATCAAATGAGCGTTGTACAATATGCATGGAAGCCAAAGGAACTCGCTGTCCATTTACACCAACTCAACAACCAAGATCAAGGAAGATAGGAGAACTGATATACTGTGACATCGGTGGACCAATAACACCAATAACAATGGATGATGAAAGGTACTATCTGACAATAATTGATGATTATTCACATTTTACTGAAGTGTACTTACTCAAAACCAAGGATGAAGCGAAGTATCATATAATGAAATATGTAAACAGAATGAAAAACGAAGGAATAAATGTTATAAAGTTAAGAACAGATAGAGGTGGCGAATTCGTGAATGAAGAATTAAAAAGGTTCTATGAAGAAAATGGTATAAAGCAAGAAACCACTTGTAGCTACACACCACAACAAAATTCTGTATGTGAAAGGATGAATCGTACACTAGCTGATAAAGTAAGAGCTATGTTGTTAGAAACAAATTTACCAAAATATTTGTGGGGAGAAGCGATAAGAGCGGCTGCATACATTATTAACAGATCACCCACGAGAGCACTCCAAGGGGATACACCAGCAAATGTAAGGTATGGAAAGAACCAATTAGAACGTATAAGAGTTTTTGGATCAAAGGCATGGTGCATGATATTCCCGAAGCCAAACAAATTAGAACCAAGAGCAAAACCTATGATTATGGTCGGATACGGTGGATCAGGATACAAACTATGGGATCCTAAAACAAATGACATTATAGAGTCCAGGGACGTCCGTTTCGATGAATCAAACTATAAATATGAAGACGAAAGAAATGTTTTTATACAATTAAACGGAGAAGAAAGCTCAGTACCAAAGGAAGAACTAGATAAAAATGAAAGATCAGACACAGAAGACAAGAATGAAATGACAAGTGATGAATATGAAAGCCCAGAAGAAGAAGAGAAATATACAAATACAAAGAGACAAATAAAATTACCAAAAAGGTTTGATGATTATGATTTGTCAAATATAGCCTATGCGTTACATGCAGAAGATCCTACTAGCTATAAAGAAGCAATCGAGCAAGGAGAATGGTCAGATGCTATAGAGAAAGAACTAGAAGCACACAGAAAGCTAGGAACATGGGAAGAATGTGTCTTACCAAAAGGTCACAAGGCAATTGACACAAGATGGGTATTTCGAACAAAATCAGATAATACAAAGAAAGCTAGACTGGTTGCCAAAGGATTTCAAGAAGAAACAGTCCAAAATGTCTATGCACCGGTAGCCAGAATGACCACTGTAAGATTGTTGATAAATAAAGCAGTCCAAGAAAACTTACCTATTAAACAACTAGACATACCAACTGCATTTCTGAATGGAGAGTTAAAGACGGATGTATACATCAAGCACCCAGAGGGAATAGATAGAAAAGAAGGAAAAGTACTAAAGTTAAAAAAGGCATTGTATGGTTTGAAGGAATCTCCACGATGTTGGAATGAGAGATTGAATGATTTTCTAACCAAAAATGGATTTACTCAGTCTCAGAGTGATTTTTGTCTGTACACATCAAGCAATGTATACATACTTATATATGTGGACGATATCCTAATCGTTGGAAATAACTGTACAATCATAAAGAAATTACAAGATGAGTTTTTAGCAAAAGATCTTGGAAATATTATGAAGTTTCTAGGATTGGAGATAACATATACAGATCAAGGATTGGAAATAAAACAAACACAAATAATAGACAAAATTTTAATAAAATTCAACATGAAAGAATGTAAAGGCATAAATACACCAATGGAAGTTGGAATGAATATAAATGAAAAAGAAGAAATATTAACCAACATTCCTTACAGAGAACTTGTCGGATCACTTATGTACTTAGCCACAATAAGCAGGCCAGATATTGCATATGCAACCGGATTTCTGAGCAGATATATGCATTGTCCGACATCAACACTATGGAAAGCTGCAAAGAGAATCCTAAGATATCTGAAACAAACAAAAGAAAAAGGATTAGTATACAAAAGACAACCACATAATCACCTTAACAGTTTTTCAGATGCTGATTGGGGAGGAATAAGAGATGATCGCAAAAGTATCAGCGGAGTTGCCATATTCCACTGTGGCAATCTTGTAAGTTGGAGCTCGAAGAAGCAGTCGACTGTTGCACTTTCAACAGCTGAATCAGAGTATGTAGCAGCAGCACAAACTGTAAGTGAAATAGTGTTTATAAGAGGAGTGTTAAAAGACTTAAATTGTGATAAAGACTTATGTTGTTCTTTGCTAATAGATAACCAAAGTGCTATAAAAATGATAGAAAGTTACGAAAATAGTAAGAGAACCAAACACATAGATATAAAAGTACATTTTATTAAAGATATTGTAAACAAAGGCTTGGTAACAGTAAAATATGTAACTTCAAATGAAAACAGAGCTGATATACTTACCAAATCTTTACCAAGGATCAGACATGACTATTTATGTAAACTTCTAGGTTTTTATTGAATGAATAGTTAGCTTACTTAAACATTTTTGTGAAACATGTAAAGATAATGTTTAATTTCGTGGTATTTTGAGATAATTGCGGTTGATTTATCTCACAGGATACAGCGAAGTAATTAGTTAGTATTATAATATTTAGTTTTGTTGCTAATTTGTCTAAATTTTGAGAGAATGTAAGATAATACGATGTTGTTATTTACAGTAAATTTGGAAATTGTTTTGTTTACATTTTGTGAGGACTAAAGTTGTCAATGTCTAAAGATAGAACTGTCAAAGTCATGTTGAATAGTTGTAATGTCACATGGTTGTCATTATTAGGGTTACCAGGTTATAAATAAAATTATTGTAAGGAACAAGTTCAAGATTATTTTTGTAATTTGAATTATTTAAAAAAAAAATAGAACTTGAACTTGAGCCGGGGTATTGGAATATGATTGTTATTTAGTCTGTGGTAAACCCTGAACGTAGAATGAGTTGAATCTTGCTTCACTCGTTCTTCCGTGTGTAAAACCGCGATGGCGGATACCTTTTGTCTGGAGTAGTAAATATGAAAATGTAAAACTTTCTAGAGTCTAATAAACGTTATAACTAACTTGATTATGGACTATTCCTCAATTTACAATACCTCGAAGCAATCATTACAAAATACAATCTAGTATAACATACTAACCCCGTTATTCATAATGCCTGACATATTTAAGCAGCTTACTAGAAGTACTATTTCTTTTTCTAAAAGTATCTTGGCACCGTCACTTTCATGTCAACAAATAAATAGAGACTATGAACCTTTAAGTTACTTGGTATAAATCTTATAATTTGATGACCTGGCCTCTCAGCTCAGTTGGAAGTAACACTGCCTTCAGCGCCGTAGGCTGTGGGTCGATCCCCACCGAGAACAAATATTTGTGTGGTGAACACAGACGTTTGTTCTCTGTCTGGGTGTTATATTATATTCTATGTATGTATTTACAAAAATAAAATGTATAAAGCATTGTATCAGCTATCTGGTTCCCATAGTACAAGATCTGCTTAATTTGGGGCTTGATAGTGTTGTGTGAATTGTCCACTATATTTATTATTATTTAATATTTAATTCTTGATTTCTGAGCCTTGCTTTTAAATTAGAAGATTAAGGTTGTTCGATTCCGATACAAACTGAATTTACACAACTATGGGCAAACAAAGTATAAATGTACACTGAAATAGCTGTAATAGAATTTTACAGTGGTCTTTATTGCCGGCCAGTTATATAAAGTTGGAGATAACTGTAGGATAACAGAAATATTAATAAAAAACCAAAAAAGTAATTTTATCGTCATTCTTTTTCTGAAGCCCCGACTGCCACGACCAACGGCTGACACTCCAACTTTATATACCTAACTGGCCGGTAATAAGGACCACTGTAAAAGCCTATTACAGCTATTTCAGTGTACATTAATACTTTATTCGCCCATAGTTGTGTAAATAAAGTTTGTATGGAAATCGTACCCCCTTAACCTACTTTGTTGGATCTTCAGACAGATGTTTGATGACAAGAGCGAGTGATGTCAGAGATTTGTTGATGGCTGTGCCTTCCTTGAACCTCAGGCCGGTGCTTCCCGTTTGGCCGGCGCGCTCCGAGCCAGCCAAGTCCACTAGGTTCAACTGCGACACATTCACACAGCCAACTTGCTCACCTTCTTCTATGTGCTCCCGGGACTCAATGTTCTGGAATTCGGACAATTTTGCCCATCTACATTATGATAATCTTTATTATAAAAGGAATTCGTCTTAGTTACACTATTTATTAAAACTAAGGAATGGCTGAACTGATTTGAACCAGGAGAAAGGACATAGGATACTTTTTATCCCGAAACAGTAACGGACAAGCCCGTCACAAAGAGCTCTACTACTATGAGTACTTGCTCTGCACACTTCCATTTCAATGCTAGGATAGTAACTTAAAAACGAATTGAATTCGTAACATTCTAGTGCGAAGCAAACGATACTTATTTCGAGGAAATGTTATTACTTAGTGGTTTGCTTTGCACTGAACTGATCTCGTTATGCCTACGATATAGCTGGAATCCAATTTGACTCTAATTTATTTCCAAATCATTGAAACACTTAAAAATAAGGCCGCGGTTGGGACGACGACAGAGACCAAACAAATAGACTTCGCACACACGGGCGGCGTTGCAGTTACGTTTCAACGCAAGTGCTATCGCCTTCCCAAAGCGACAACATCGTTTCTTACTATTTGGAATATGGAGTGAGATCGACTGCTGTTTTCATTCATGTTTGTGTGGGCTGTTTGCCTATTGGCGTTACCCTGCAAAATGGAAATACAATGATTATGAATCATATTATCAATATTTTCATTAAAAGCCTTACCTAGGTACCTGTGTGTGGTCTTGCACTGGGTCCTAAAGGAGGTCTAGTCTAGTGTTAGAGGAGTTGAATAACGTTACCTCCTTCATTGCTTCTAGAACTTCTTCTGGTGAAGCTGTTACTTTGTCAGTAGCATCAACTTTATGAACATTAGCCTGCAAAGTTTGTTTGATAGAAACAGTCTTTTTTGGGTCGAGAAGGTCTTTTAAAGTTTCATTATAGATTTCTATGTATGATACGCTGTAAACAAAAAGATTTGGTCAAACATTCAATACCTAAAAATCCTGCAATTATCATGGAAATTATGGTGCTCCTTTACCTAACAACAAAGTCTCTCCCAGGTACATTTTTTATAATCTCAAATAGGTTCAGCACGGCTAAAGGAATTATTCCAGGTGACTCATTTGTTCCAGTCATTGTGTAAGTCTTTCCGGAGGAAGTTTGTCCGTATGCAAAAATTGTTCCATTGAAGCCTGCCACTGCTGCTTGGACAATTGGCTTGGCAACATCATTGTAAACATCAGATGTTTTGGTGTTCTCGCTATAGACTTTATCTGTAACAGATAGATACATCGCGGGACGTCAGTGCAGATCTTATTCCCCCAACTCAATTAGAATTAGATACTTAAATTTATCAGGGGATGTGTTTGAAAATGTTACCAATGGACAGAAGTAAATTTCTTTAATAATAAAAAAAAAACACTTTTGTTTTTTGATATTTGAGAGCAAAAGCTGTTTTTATCTGCTAGAGGACTAAATAAAATTGAATTTTTAACATTGTGTACACTAAGTTTGTGAATTCAATTTTAGTGCAACCTATTAACTTTTATACAGCGTGTCCCAGAAAGTATGGTCAAGCGAAATTCCATTGATAGAACACCCTTTGGGGTACCCGAATCACCCCCATGTATGTTCCGCGATTTCTTATAGTTTTCGAGTTATGAATTTTTTTCCGAATTTTAGAAATTTTCCGACTTAACAGCTTAAAAAATTCTTTAAAAACTTTCTTGAGATTTATTTTGCTACTGAGTTTTGATGAGTTGTTCTTTTATGCATAAAATAATTGGCGACGTAACTTTGATAAAAACTATGAAAATGTTGATGTAAAGTCAGAAAATTACATTTGGTGAATTATGACTTAAATTTTCATTTTAAAATTAAAAATCTTTACAAGTGATTCCGTGGTTTTTAAATAATTCTCAAAAGTATCCAATCTCTCAGCTCTCCTACTCATTAAAAAAAAGTAGTGCTTAATGAGCTACTTTGGCTAAAATTGGCCTTCAACACGACGAGGTGGAAAATTCTTAAAATTAGCTATCTGATTAGAATATATAATTAATTATAATAATATATTATTATTATTGTAATTTTATTTTCTAAAATTATTTGTCATACCCATATAAATGTTGTGTTATTTTTGTATTGTATGCCTATTTTTGCCGAAAAGCAGCATTGCTGTGTTTACCCATATAAATGTTGTGTTATTTTTGTATTGTATGCCTATTTTTGCCGAAAAGCAGCATTGCTGTGTTTCGAGTTGAAGGGTGCTGGTGAAATCCCTGACACGTAAGGCTGAACATCAGTATGCCTCAAGTTGATGGTTGCAGGGCAGTGCATTGTAGGGCATGTTCCTGACGTGCTTGCCCTACGAGGCAATGCTTTGCTATAGGCAATGATTACCACTTAAAATCAGGTGGGCCATATGTTTGTTCCATCAGCTAGTTAAAAATTTACCTCGCATGAATGATGTAAAGTAGAATGCTTACCTCGGTCATAAGTAGCTATTGCACCCTCGAACTGTATTCGCCCTCGCTCGCTTTGCTCGCTCGGGCATCTAAGTATCTCGGGTACACTCGATCCATTAGCGAGCCCTTTGGGAGCTGGCGCTCGCACGGGTGCTAAATAGGATCTTGTTCTGCAAAAGCTCACTTACTGCCCTTGTATAACAATCTACTATTCCGGACCGGTATTACAACAGATTCACCACATGATTTGGTACTTGCACATGCAACAGTTTTAGTGAGATTTTAAAATACGACGCAAATTCCAACACTGATTCCTTTTCTGAGGGTAGGAGCAAAAAAAACCAAAGGCCAAACAAAGTTTGGCCCAGAAAATGTCATAATTTACCAGGTAAAATGCCCTGCTTAAGTCAAGGAAGCAAGCTTATACAGATGTATCCTGTGAAGTGTAGTACTCCACAGTATTTTCAAAACTCATGATTGCAGAATCCATTGCGAGACCAGTACAAAACCCAAAATCAATAATACGAACTGGTATAGAGTAAAAACAAAACGGATTCCAGGCGAAAGGGTCCCCACTTTAGGAATGTAATAAACAGTTAAAAAAAGGGTAAACATTGCACTAATTTGCATTCCAAGCGGTAACCCTAAAATATGTGTAGCTTACCAAATGTGAAAGTTGTTCCGAAGTCCCGTCCATTGCTATCAAGCTGGAAGAGTGTGTTATTGTGTACACGCCACTGATGCTGCTGTTTCTCCTCTATTTCGCGAGCTATGAGAGGCCTAACTTTGACAACTACTTTTATATTGTCACTCATTTTCGGCACTTCAAACTGTAAATAATTAGGATTTGGGTTGCACAAAATATAAAAATATTCTTTAAAATATGAGAATATTTTAATATTTTGTGCAACCCAAATCCTAATTATTTACAGTTTTATATGGTTTATGCAAGGTTTTTATTTTCTTCGAGGCGAGAGTTGGGAAACCATCTTGTCACAATAACTTCACAAAAATAACCGACGTCCGACCGACAGATCGCATTCAAAAATTAAAATGGAATAGATTTTTTTTCTTTTCGCTTCCGCCGAAGCAGGCAATAGTACTAAGACCATACTGCCTAGTCTTAAAGTGGCAAACACACGGTTTCAAGCCGCGATTTCTACCAAGGTGACCTTCGCAGAACGCTTCTGGCTACATTGGTGTAAAACCAACGCCAAACTAGGCCAAACTTCGGTAGTTTGAAACGCTCGTGCTGATTAGACTTTTTTTTTTTTATGCCATAGCTGGCAGACGAGCAGACGGGCTACCTGATGGAAAGTAGTCACCGTCGCCCATAGACACCTGCAACACCAGAGGTGGTGCTGATGCGCTGCCGGCCTTTCAAGAAGTGATACACCCGCCTTTTGAAGGACCCCATGTCGAAGCTCCGAGGGAAAACCGCAGAAGGCAGTTCATTCCACAACTTACTCGTGCGCGGCAGAAACGACCGGCAAAAACGAGCAGTTGTGGAATATCAGCCATCCAGATGATGAGGATGGAATCTGGTTCTGCGGCGTGTGGTGCGATGATAAAAATCCGATGCGGGCACCAAACCAAACAGTTCCTCAGAACACTCCCCATTGTAAATACGATAGAGCACGCAAAGAGAACTAACGTCTCTCCGTAGACCTAATGGCTCTTTAAAATCTGTGAGCTTGGAATCGTCGACAATACGAGCTGCCCGACGTTGGATCCGGTCAAAAGGAAGAAGCTGGTATTGGGGCGCCCCGGCGGCCCAGAGATGAGAGCAGTACTCCACGTGCGGTCGGACTTGTGCTTTGTAAAGCATAAGCTTTTGAGCCGACGTGAAGTATCGACTAGCTCTGTTGAGGACGCCGAGCTTTTTAGAGGCCAGTTTGGCCTTACCTTCCAAGTGACAGCGGAATTGGACGCGTGTAGAACGCTTTTGTTGCACTATTACAAAGACGCCATAGCTCCGTAATTTGAACATTTGCGTTTGTAATGCACTTCTTGTATGCATTTGAAAAAAAAAAAAAGAATATGGATGGAGCGACTCGTTCTAAGTCATTTAAATTTAATAAATGTACTAGATTTCGACGATATTATTACCTACCTAATACTTACTATCTTCTTGAGAATGCATAAATAAATATTGTAGACTATCCGGTTAAACTTTCCTTTAAGCCACTACGAATTAAAGGGTGAAAGGGGGGGGAGGGAAGGGGGGGGAGGGAAGGGGGGGGGGGAGGGGCTACCCCCCGGTACCATCCCCACCCTGCGGAACCCTATGGTTATGGAGATATCCACAGTTTAACTTTTAGGTTGATGATGATGAAATAGCTCTATAGGTAAACATTTAGCAGAGTATAGCAGGCGAAATTGGGAGGGGTGGGGAGGGGGGGGTCCCCCTGCCCTCTGGTACCACCGGCATTACAAGAAAATGAGAAAAACCGATTAATGTAACCTAACCTCAAAACACTTTACAGTCGCTTAAAAGGCGTAGTAAAGTTAAAATTTGGGTTGGCTTTAGTATTGTTAGGGAGGAGGAGGGACCGGGAGGGGTCCTCTCTGCACTGACATGCACCATTCTTGAAATTAAGTTGGTATAAAAAAAAAAAAAAAAACCTAACAACCTACTGTTACTTTTGTGACTTAAGTCGGGGTGCCCCGAGTTTGAATCTGCAATGGCTCAGCCAGAACACTCGCGAGAAGCCCTGAGCGTCGCTTCACCCGCTCAACCTTCGCTCCGCTTAGGAGGTCGCCGGCTCGCTTCGCTCGCCACCTCCCCCCTTCGCTCCACTCGGCATCGCGGGCTAGCTCAACTCAGGACCTCCTCGCGAGCGTCTGGCTTCACGATTTTTATATACACTCTAGGGGTAGGGACCTCAAGACTACGTGGAGTCGGGGTGCTATGTGTCGGTTCTGTCACACGTCTTTTTTTACTTAAAAAAAAAAGAAACGTTAAAGTTGAATAAAATTCACCTAATTACCGTCAACAAAACGTCAAATGTCAACTTTGACAATATCCAACCTAAAATTAGGCAAATGGCGTGATATTTTTGAAATTTTAGAAAATTATATCTCGTAAACCGTGAGTTTCCGCAAGTTGAAAATTTGCAAAAAGCTTTCTATTTAGGAGTACTATCTACAAAAAAAATATGAACTTCCAACTAGCAGTGGCTTAAAGGAAAGTTTAGCCGACTATCCACCCGACACTATCTACCTAACCCCAAACTAAGCATAACTTATAGTAACGGAACCAGGGGCGTCATTCTCGCGCCGACCGGGATTATTTTTGGCCGATCTTATTTTCACGAAAAAAGAAGAAGCAGATTTCTATGGTGTATGTGTGTGTATACGTATGTATATCTACATTTGTGTGCGTAAATCTTATATTTAAACTGTCAAAACTGACATCTCAAACTGTCAAATATCAAGAGGTCAATGTCATGCTTGCTTCTGCTTGCTACTGTTCTTTAGTTCTTGCTAGGCTATTTCGAGATACGAGCTAATATTTACGAAATAAAATCCACCGGAATATTAAATAAGACAGAAATGCGATGGCTGCAACAGCATCGGTAATTAATCATCTGTCTTATTATTATCATCTGAAGAGTATTTACCATTTCCTACAGCACAGACGACTCCAATACCTCCAGCAGCGTTGGGAACCAACCGCTCATAGTCAACTCATAAGCATAGTTACAACTGGGCAGTCATCAATAATGAGAAGAACATTTAATTCTTCAGGGCTGGACACCTCTGCCGCATGCCAGACCACCTCGTGGGCTTTCATCTTCAGTGGGCTGAAGATGTGTGTCAAACTTAGCGCTAGAAGGTGGTAGACCCGACTTTAGTGGGTGTGTGATGCGTGTTTATAACCCTGCCAAAAGTGTGATATGTCAGATTGTGAATGAAGAAACTTGCTATATGTGTGTGATGGAGTAACTACCTACTAAAGATAATCTACAATGTTGTATAAATGTTTTTATAGCGTTAAAGATTTCATTTAAATTATTTTATATTTTCTTTAAGAATTATTATTCTGAATTGATTATTGTTATTATTCTCACACTGATTTATTTTAATTTAACTTATATTTTCTCCTTTTTGTTTGAATTTTGTATATTGGTCGCCGATGAAGTATGTGAGCCACTTTTTTACATACCCTATGATCTTATAATTGTACCATACTTCTTGCAAATAAATATATTTCATTTCATTTTATTTGTACCAACTGTCGAACTACTCAGTAGTTACTAAACTACAGATGTAGAGTTATTGGTGAAAGAGACTCATTTCCTGTAGGTTTCATTTGCTCAAACTAGATATAATGTAACTATGCTACTCGGGGATAATTCAGCATTAAAGAGGCGAAAGAAATTTATCAGTCCAGTAGTTTTTGAGTTTATTTGTTACAAAATACAAATCTGTATAATAATGATGATGACAATGTTACCTACCTAAGTACCTGTAAGTTCATACCTACCTATTTGCTGAGAAGTTCCATTATCACACAGAACGCCTACCTATACATACATATGATTAAGTATTATGATTACACGCTCCTCTGAATCCACCATCAGGTAAGCTCGTTGGCAGAGAGCACTGGTGGTCTAGTGGTAGCGGACCCGCCTTCCGATCCTTAGTCGTGGGTTCAAATCCAGTCGTGTACCAATGAGTTTTTCTGTAGAAAAATGTACGTGCACTATGCCAGTAAAACATCGTGAGGAAACCGGGGTGTTGTAGAACCTACAAAAGTTCGAGCAACTCGTTCGTGTCAAGCGCCACGCAATAAGGGCCCACTAGAGGCCTTGCGGAAACCAGCCCGCACATCAAGTGTGGATGATGAATTTGCCGCAGCTCGTTGGCATCAGTGCCTTGTATAGCTTATTCATAATAGGTAGGTACCTAAATAAGGTAGGCCTAATGATGATGATGATGATGAAAAGGTACCTCTATGTAGGTAGACAAGTCTATCTACCTATTTGCTGAGAAGTCCCATTTTACACACAGAACTCCTACCTACCTAAGAGCTGGTAATCATTTTAAACATAGGTATTCAGCTTCTGAATCCACCATCAGGTAAGCTCGTTTGCATCAGTGCCCACCTTACTCATAATACCTAACTAAATGCAGTAGATCTACAAAATCATGTAGGTAAATAAAACAAACATTCCACAGGCAATGGCCTACTACGCGGCAAAGCCTGCCGCGGGCGACCGCTAGTTCATAAAATCTACAGTCACGAAAAACGCCTTGGGATGCTTGCTACTAACTATTATCTATTCTGTGAACCGTCACAGAATAGATAATAGTTAGTAGCAAGCACCCCGTGTCATAGTAACTACTAGCGTATCTGTAATATCTATTCTGTGAACCGTCACAGAATAGATAATAGTTAGTAGCAAGCACCCCGTGTCATAGTAACTACTAGCGTATCTGTAATTCGGAAATATCTTAGATTCACGAAATCTAACATCATCATCACCCTATCCCGAACCTTATCCCATACTAACTATCCTTTATTCCATGTCGTGAGAAACACCGCTTTTTTTTTTACATTCTAGTTGCATTCGGTAAAAGCCAAGGCAGGAGAAGATTTGACTTCCTTAAAAAAAATGTTTGCTAAATGTTTGCTAGTGTGTATCATCAACTTATTATTAAAAAATGATGAAAGCTTTAATTAAAAATCGATGTTTTATGAATGCAGTAAGATTTAACTTAAATAAGCTTACAGATTAAGAATAAAGAAAGAAGATGAAGAAAGATAGTGGAATATTACAGAAAACTTTAACCCAGAAAGCTCAAATTAAAATTAAAAAAAAGTTTTGTTATACATGCCGTGGTGAATATTGCGTAAATATAAGAGCGCCGATTATTTTTCGGTGGAGATGTCGTCATAGGTCGGTCAAAAAGTCGTGACAACCATCTTGGCGTATTCTCACGATTTCTTCCTTCAATTTTCTCGGTCGAAGTTCATGCGAGCAGCGAGACGCAACGTCTAGTCCGGACTAGCCGAGACAGAACGCAGTATTCGAGATCTCTTGAATTTGATAGTCGTTTGACAAAACACAATATTATTTTCAGCAAAGTTTTATTTTAATGCTTCTTTTCGAAGAGAGAATGGATTATTTCCTTGAGCAATTTATAGACGACCTCATTGTAGAAGCCTCGACAGCTACGATAAATGGAAAACGCAGAAAAAGTGCGGGGTTGTGCAATGCCTTTGTGCTCTCCGATTATGCTTCTAGGAATCACTTTATGCTAAGTAAAGCATTGGCCTGGGAACTGATCGAAGATATCGTGCGGTCCCTACTTGCAGCAGAGAAAATTTCCACCAAATCAAAGGTATAATTTGGTACCTAACCTAACTTCTTAGTCTTCTTACCAACCAAATATAATTCTATGGTGAGGAACCTTTGGTAGATAGGATATGCCTCATAACAGCATAATAAGACAAGCCCCTACCTATAAGGCCTTACCTAGAATAATAAGTTAGATTAGTAGGTACACGGTTCTGCCATTGTGGATTGCAAACTAAGTATTATTTTATGACAATTACATTATTTTTCTAGGTCTTCATCACATTATACTTCTTGGGCATAGGGAGCTAGTTGGTACCGGCTATGGCTAGGCATCCTAATGGATCTGTCATATCTTCAGTATCAAGAGAATTCAATAAATGGGTACACTTCCCAAAGACCCCCGATGAGGCAGTATCTGAGGATTGGGGAAGGTTTTTCAAGAGCTACCGGACCTTCCACAAAACGGCATGAACAGTCAACTCATAATAGGATGAATTTATGTGCAGTATATTAAATCAATGCTCCGATAAAAGCTTGTCTTTTTAATCATTATCATATAAATACAAGAGATTTCATTACAATTCTTACTATACTTGAAAATTGGACTAGAGACATACAATCATTTGAAAAATATCATAAGACCGATGGACCCAAACAGTCTCTACCTAGAAATAAATAATATATAGGTACCTACTATACTTTATATACCTACTAGAGGAAAAAATTTAATAGACTGAATAAAAACCACATCTTTATTTACAAATAACTTTATTTACAAACATATAATTACAAAATTCACATGAAACCGTTGGGCTATTTGCAGACTATATTTGCAAATAATGCTTCAAGCTCGGTGGTTTGTACAGATAGACGAAGCAAAGTAAGTCCTGTGTGTAGTGGTACCTAACAATATTGTTGCCTGATAGTACTTATATATTTTCCAGCACTATTTTTATTCAACCATAACAGTGCTTTACAGTAAATTTTCTTTTGGCTTCACCAACCATTCCCTAGTAGTTCTTTCAGATTTTCCTGCAACAAAATAAATACAAATATGAATAAAAGTATTTACATACAGGCCTTTTCATCTATTGTAGATGATATAAATAAGCCTCAGGGGCTAAACTGGTGATTACTCAAGCCCTACTCGCGGAACTTTATAGTGCCTGGAACAATTTAACTGAATAAATACAATTTTGATGTGATTGATATGATTTTAGATGGAATAGGCTTGCCCAGCACCTATACCAAGTAAATAGGTACATAATGCATCAAAACTAAAGATTTGGACATCTAAATAGGATTCAATGAGACAATGAATAATTGTTATGTTTGACAGGGATTTACACGATTATTTTAGTAAAATATAACAGTGTAGGTCTACTGTTGTTCTTTTTACCCCAGTTTCATCTGCTGTTTGAGTAAAAAACCTCTATTCAGTTTCATTCGGCAGTTTTTCAGCTTGCTAGTGTTTGTTGGTTGGTACACTTCCAAACACCTCATAAACACTTTGTAAATAACACAACGAGCCCCACTTATTATAGTTTTGTCCTTAATGCAAATATTTTGGGGATAAAATCATTTATTTATTTTAGTACAAAAAACACAAACAGAACAAATTCTTCTTCTTCCTTGTAGTTTTTTTTTTTTTTTTTTTTTAATTTTGTGCTGGCTTGGATTCAAAGTCCTTCCGCCAAGTCCTATAAGTTTTTCAGATTTTGTTTTGACACTTCCTTGTGGTTTGGTTTGAGTGTTGCCCACTAGTGAAATGAATTTCAGTTAGTTCAATAAAAAAAATTAATATTAAACCACGTTTGTTTTTTCTGTTCTATAAAAGCTGTTGTAAGCTATATACCCCACACATACTCGTAGATACCCCACACGTATGGGTACGATGAAAAAAAGATTATAGAATTTCAGTTCTAAGTATGGGGACCACCCAAAATTTATTGTTTTCTATGTTTGTGAAAAAATCTTAATGCGGTTCACAGAATACATCTTGGTTTCATCAAGACTATTTGCCAAGTAGCTCTTACAGTTTCGGAGCAAAGTGGCTGTGATATACGAACGGACAGACAGACAGACAAACATGACAGACAAACAGACAATCATATAAGGGTCCCGTATTTACCATTTGGTTACGGAATCCTAAATAGACAATTCAAGGGAGAGGATAGATTAATTTATCTTGATCACGCAATTAATTCTACACAAAATGCGCTTTATACAATAGCGTGTGAGTATGTATCTAGTTTTACCAATGTAGATAGGCAGATAAAATTTACCTGCAACACCAATAAAATCGGCATGAAGAATTATTCAAACAAATCAAATGACGAAAAAATTACACATTATTTATATATAACATTTCAACTGAAAAAAATTGTAGGTAAGAGTAAGTAATCCAACCGCTAGATATAACGCCAAAACTTTAGAATCAAATGGCAGCACTACTACCTGCAAATGCCCGCTTACGTTCCGTTATTGGTCAGTTTGATACAATAAACTTGAATTTTGATATAAAAACTCAATTTTTCCCAACATTTTAGCTTTGTATAAACGTAATTCAATTGTAGTAACAAATTGAAATATTATTTGATAAATAATTGAACAAAACACTAGAATAATAGTAAATGACCGATCGATTAATCGTTCGATTATTGGATAAGCGTGTAACGTAACGCATCTCGTGTTGAAAAATATGCCATCAACAGAGATAGATGTCATAATTCACTGAGAATTGGCTTTTTGAGTATAGACAGACATTTTTCACTCGGGATAGCTTATGTTTGTCAGAGATCAATAGGCCGAGATCTTTTAAGGACATTGAAAATCCCGGTCGGCCCCAGAATCATGCCCCAGGTAGTAGATTATATCGTATTTTTTTTGTTAGTAAATTCATACTTAGAATACAATAGGTATACACCCAGACAGAGAACAAACTTCTGTAGGGCGATTGTCTAATTCAGTTGCAATCATTAGTTTGATACTAACAGCTAAACGATACTATCAAGGAATAGCGATCATGTAACTTGTTGCAATACCTTTTTGACCGCTATCTATCAGTTGCAATGATAGTTTTGCAGCGTGAAGTTCCTGCAAATCAATTTAACCCGACCAATTTAAAAATCATAATCTTAGTAAGAAGCCGTGTGAAAACGATTGGCCCACTTTATTTGACTTTCTAATAGACCTCGTTCACTCATTTTGTGTTGTGTGTCAGTCTAAATCAGATCAGTCTAAGTCAGATCTTAATCAGTCAGTCAGTTCTGTCAGTCATCCAGAAAAAATAAACAAAGGTTTCGTAAATATCGAATAAAATTTACTTTTTCAAGTTATTTAATCTGATTTGAAGTAAGTAAAGTCCAACATTCTTAATTCTTTATTCCTAGCTTTCTCAAGTGATTAATGTTGTTTCTATTTGTTATAAAGTTATGATCCCAATCCACCAGTGTTTGTCGAAGCAATCAACCATAGCCCTTAGTAAAAATAAGGGCACCAACAATATTTGAAAGCCTGGGAAAATCTTGCAAGGATGTTAAATGCCGTGGGTGGTGGCTACATAAAAACTGGTTATAAATGGAAGGGAGTATGTAGTCAAGGGCGGATCCAGCTTTGGCGCCAGGAGGGGGTCACATAGTCGTCGTCAAGACAAGAACTTATAATTTAATTTTGATTACAATAGATACAAGTAAAAAGTAGGTAGGTACCTATTTTATTAATGTAGGTACCTACGTAAGTACTGTACTTAAAAATATTTATTCTTTATTGTAACTCTTGAAAAACTTAACACATAATAACTTCGTATATACAGGGTGTAATCGTTAAGTGTGCACAGGCGATTATTCCGTAACTATTGCAGATATCAAAAAACTTTAAACTGATATTGAAAGTACTTTACCTAATGAGTAAAATGACATTAATAACTATTTAAAAATAAAACGAGAAATATCCAAAAAAATTACATTAATCACTCCCATACATTTAGTATGAGATAGTAGAAAGGTTTTAGTTTCCTTATTTTAAGTGGAATAGTACCTCCTCTTTTTACCCTTGTCATTTTATAATTATGTACGATATGAAGGTATTAATGAATTTCAAGTAGATACACGTGTAGATTAATTATCTTACCACTTCAAATTTATAATAAACCTTGTTTCAATATTGTATTGATTTGAACTAGCTGAAAAGCAACATACTAAATAAAAACAAAAAGAAAGATACTCTTTGGTGTTCGTTCTAAATTCAAATTCTTTATCGCGGGTTCTCGTTCCGCCAATTTATTGTATTTTTCAATTTGAAAAACCTTTCTACTATCTCATACTAAATGTATGGGAGTGATTAGTGCAATTTTTTTGGATATTTCTCGTTTTATTTTTAAAAAGTTATTAATGTCATTTTACTCATTAGGTAAAGTACTTTCGATATCAGTTTAAAGTTTTTTGATATCTGCAATAGTTACGGAATAATCGCCTGTGCACACTTAACGATTACACCCTGTATAGCCATCTTCTCTTGAAGACATCCAGAGAAGCACTATCACGCACGGTATAAGGCAGCCTATTATCTAAATATACAGGGTGGCCGGAACATTAACGTCCAAAATAAAAAATTTGTTCCCGTGGGAAACTTTTCTTACCAAACCTCTGAAGCTACTTGTTGGTTAATTTCCAGTATTTTCTATAAATAGTTAACCTTAAGCATGATAAAATGGGCAAAAAAATTGTTTAAATCAAATTGGCCTTTCAGAAGAATGTTCCATCTTGCTGTGTTTGAAGCCCGATCATAGCAAAAGTAGCCCCTTAAGTACTTTTTTTTTTAATGATTATGAAAGCTGAAAGTATGGCGCATTTTTTAAAGTTACTTAAGAACCATGAAATCACCTGTTTACATTTTTAATTTAAAGTTGAAAATTTGAGACATAATTCACCGAACGTAAATTGCTCACTTTGGATCATAATTTTCATAACTTTCATCAAAGTAACAATAGTACATTGTTACCCGAGTGTTGAAAGTCACGTTTTTTGAGTCCCGAGACGGGTTTGGCGCCAGAGCGTTAGCGAGGGCGCCAATGGAGCTTGAGGGACTTAAAAGACTTTCATCCGAGGTAAACACTGTGCTTTTCATTACGAATACAAGGAAAGTAAAAATAAAAACATGAAAGAAAAATTAGTGAAAATGAAGATTGAATTGCCGCCTTCCCGGTTTTTTTTTTCTTTTTCTCTGGCGGGATTCGGCTTCGGTTCGCCAGCATTATTCAGCCATTATTTTCATTTTCATAATTTAAAAAATGGTAAATTGTTTGCTCAAATCTATATTATTTTAAAGAAATAGTTGAAGCTATATATAAATCAAGTAATTTAGAAGATATATTATTTATTTAATACTATCAAAAAGTTATTTAAATTTAAATTTTACATTGCGCTCTAATTAGACTTTTTAAACTTCTTACCGTTGTAATGGGATTCCAACCTACTTGCTGAATAAAAAGTTGGAATTTGGTTCAACCTCCTTGCAGTTTAGAAAGTTGGAACATGGTTGAATAAAATAGAACTTGTTTTTTTTTATAATTTGACAGCTGTCAGTAGAAAGCGATTCTCCCTAGGGCTGAAAGTTTTACTTTCTATTAGGCCCCTCAGACAACTTCAGACCTACTTTCAGAGTATGAGTAATGAAAAGCTAATTGCTTTATGCATAAAAGAACAAGTGCGTGAGAATTCAGTTGCAAAAAAAATTGCTAAAACGTCTTCTAATTTTTAGGGTTCCGTAGCCAAATGGCAAAAACGGAACCCTTATAGATTCGTCATGTCTGTCTGTCTGTCTGTCTGTCTGTCCGGCTGTGTCACAGCCATTTTTCTCCGAAACCATAAAAGCTAGACTGACGAAAGTTGGTGAGTAGATGTATTCTGTGAACCGCATTAAGGTTTTTACACAAAAATAGAAAAAAAACTATAAATTTTGGGGGTCCCCATACTTGAAACTGAAACTCAAAAAAATTTTTTTCATCGAACCCATACGTGTGGGGTATCTATGAATAGGTCTTCAAAAATGATGTTGAGGTTTCTAATATAGTTTTTTTCTAAACTGAATAGTTTGCGCGAGAGACACTTCCAAAGTGGAAAAAAGTTGGTCCCCCCCCCTCTAACTTCTAAAGTAAGAGAATGATAATACTAAAAAAAATACATGTTGTACATTACTATGTAAACTTTCAACGATATTTGGTTTGAACGAGATCTAGTCAGTAGTTTTTTTTTTATACGTCATAAACCGTAAACCGCAATTTACCTTTCAACGAACTACAGGAACCTTATTATGTTACATCAAGTAACATATATATAAAGGTTCTTGTAGTTCGTCGTGCTACGGAACCCTTCATGGGCGAGTCCGACTCGCACTTGGCTGCGTTTATTTTTTGAATGTTTTAAGTTGGTCGTGTCGAAATTTCCCGTAAATTCAGATAAAATATCATAACTCGAAACCTATACAAAATCGCGGAAGATACATGGGGGTGATTTGGATACCCCACGATACGAGGGACCAAAATATTTTTTTTGGACGTCAGTGTTCCGGTCACCCTGTATAACTAGTCTAAATCTAAATATTATATAAAACTCTTACGTTACTCACTGTCGACTGACTGACTGACAATCAACGCACAGCCTAAGCCATTAGTTCTAGAAGCATGAAATTTGAAGGGTGTGTTCCTCTTAAACGAAATTAACTAAAGTAACTAGCTGCAGTTGGTCATATTAAACAAAAAAAAACAGATTCGATTGTACACCAACGCATACAAAAACCGCGATTTGTCTTAGTGGTTTACATAGGTTTTTTTAAAACCTTTGTATGTATTTAAATGTGGTGGCAGATGCTGCGGTAGCAGATTTTTTTTTACAGTATTTTGCGTAGTTATTTTGTAAAGCTATTTTTCGTGATTTTGTCATAGTGGCTAAGTTGGGTTTTGTATGCGTTGGTATATTATAATTGAATCTGGTTGTTTAAGTTTGACATTACCAACTGCTAGTTACCATAGTTTTGCGCTTGTATTCAAAACTTTAGAGTGCGTTTGAATATAAAAGCAAGTGCTGTAGTAGTCAATTTTGTAAACCTTTGTATGTATTCAACTTTGGTGACAGGTGCAGCGGTAGCAAAATTTTTTATGACTGTTTTTTTTTGTGTATTTTTAAACCATTTTTTCGTGATTTTTATTTCTGTTTTTTTTTGTTTTAACCCTTTTTGTCTTAGTGGCTAAGATGGGTTTGTTTATGCGTTGGTGTATAATCGAATCTGGTTTGTTTAGTTTGACATGACCAACTTTAAGAATTTCCTGATTTTTTTTCACACTGTGCTCCTACATATAATTATGTATTATTGTCCAAGTTTCATGCTTCTACCTTTGCTTTGATTTTTACAATCATCATTTTTCTTAAAACCATTTTCCCTTTTTCTCCTTTTTGCGAACTAATTTTCCAATTTCCTTTCTTAGTGAACCTCTACACTATAAAAGGAACACACCCTCCAAGTTTTATGCTTCTAGGACTAACGGCCTAGGCTGTGCGTTGATTGTCAGTCAGTCAACGCTATAGCGTAAGAGTTTCATATATTTAGATTAAAATAATTAAATATTGAAGGTTTGTAGTTACATAAAATCTGTATGGTGACAAAATATACATACTATAATACAAAATCATTATGTACAATTAGTGGTCCACCTAAGTCCTGGAACCAGCTCAGGGGGGGGTCATGACCCCCATGACCCCCCCCTGGATCCGCCCTTGTATGTAGTAGGTAAATAGTTTTCAATAACCCTAGTTTTGTGCAGCTAATATTCATCATTTTTTTGTGCTCTATATGGTAAAACAACATAGTTCTATGTTTTTTTGATTAATTACTGGTAATATGTAGATACAAGTGCCGCATAAAGTCCAAGGTGTTGGACAACCGGCGAAACGCTGGGTGCACTGGGGGTGGACCCTATACGCTGCAAGCGCTCACACTCACAGGTTTTATTTCGCTTACTTTTGTAGATGTTAATGTTTTTTGTTTTTAGATCACGATGACAATGTGCTCCGCTGGGTGTACAGTCTAGAAAAAAGGCACCTTGTGGTGGAAGAGGGAACGTGAAGAGAGGGTATGGTGGATGCTGTCGCTGCTATAGGCAGATCGTTTAATGAAATGGCGACACAAGAGCCATGTGTGGACTTGCTGCTGCTTTAAGTTCAACAGCATCCACCACCATTAAATAAAACAGTTAAATAAAATACATTATTTCTGTTAATAACTCGCCTTATTTCTTTACCACAATAATAGATAGGACACTTACTGCTTATAAATCAGACTTATTATAGCATTTTGTAAGTATTTTAATATGAAACAGCTTCTATCCTATTCTAGTCATTAGTACATAATTGATAATGAAATATTAGAAGTATGTAATATAGGCAGGAGCCAGCTATTTTCCCCTGCACGTGGAGGTTTTGACTGATTCTACACATGGCTATGGTAGAATGAGGATGATATCCCAGCACAGGATATCAAACGCTTCCTTCGTCAGGCAAAGGTTCGAAATAAACTCTCTCTGAGGGATTTAGAACGGATTGCTGGCATCCTGCATCAATCTTCTATCAAGAATACGTTTTTTTTTGGCACTGTTTCTCCTCTAGCCCAAGTAGGAATCCTCTTGACATGATAAACTGAAATGAATTTAAATACTTAGTTGAAACGGAATTGTAGTAAGAACGCACTAGATTTTATTTGATTAGGAATGCAATAATAACTTTGTTTATCATTGTCAAAACACTGAAAACTTACTGTAAATAACTTACTTTATTCAATTTCTATCCATCGCAACAACACCTTACTTGTTTCTATTCGCGATTGATATGATAGTAATCGTAAGCTGTCAGTTCCATTGAAACAGCCTTACGTGATCGCTGTTTCATGATATCTAGAGAAAGATTACGCTCATGTTGCAATCGTTCATTGTCAAAGATGGTTTCAATTGCAATGCGCTTTCGATTGCAATCGAAGCTTTTACGTGATCGCAAATGTGACAGTTTCAATAGGATATCCATTGAAACCATTGCAACAAAAGTTACATGATCGCCCCACTGATTTCACCACATAAATATTTGTTCTCGGTGGGGATCGAACCCACGACCTGCGGTGTAGAAGGTAGTAGAAAATAAAGAGTGCAAGCACCAACTTGCGCGAACGCAAACGTCTGCACTCGGTGCATGCGGTGACGCAACTGTAAAACTGTAGTACTCTTGGTTTAAAACAAGCGGCTACTAGACGGTTTCAAGCCGCAAGCCGCAGGAGTGGCTCGTCGCTCGTACGCCCCGGAGAACAGTCGCGCGCGCACGGACCCGCCTACCTTACGATCTCGGCAGCGTTTTATTGAAAACGACTGCCGAGCTCGGCCGTACATGTTATTTGTATAGTGGTGATCGCCAGCCCCCCGAACTCCGGTCAGCAGGGACAGTAACCCTCGCCGTGAACCGTCGGACCCGGTCTTCCACCAGCGGAAAGCCCCGGGCGAGACATCACGGTCGACTGGCGAAACGTCCCGCTGTCCTTTAGTCGCGCGTGAGGCATCACAAGTGCTCGTCTTGTGCTGTGTTTTGTGTTTTTTGTGAGTACTTTTTATTTATTTAAAATGTCGGACAAGAACACTCCTTCTGAGAGGATGAAGGTCGGGTCTCCCGCAAGGAATCGAGCGCCTCAGAGTCCTCGGACTCCTCCCTGCCGTCGAGCCGTGCGTCGAGCTCCGGCAGGGAAAAGACCGTGCCAGCAATGGCAGAAAAGCTCATTGAGAGCTTCATTAGGAAGAAACAGCTTAAAAAGAAAGCCTGCACCCCCGCCGCCCCGCAGCCCGGCTTATCGGGTTCCATGAACCCCCCACCACCCCGCACCCCGCTGCCGCCCTCCAAGCCCCTGTCGCCGAAATCGGAGATCGACAGGAGCTACATCATCCTGCAACGCCTCATTGAGTCCCGGTGCCTACCGCCCAAGTACTTGGGGGTACTGCGGACAGCGCTGGAGGAGGATGAGCGCCAGCTATCGCAGCCTACGACCCCGACGCCAGAAGAGATGGCCATAGTCGACGAGCACCGGACGATGGCCATCTACGTCGCCCCGCCGTCGTCGAGCGCGCGCAGAAAGCGCGACGCCGACGAAACAACGACGGACGAAGAGGCCACGAAGCGCATGCGCGCTAGGCCCCCGCCAGCCATGATCGCCGCCGCAAGGACGCCGCCCGCTTTGCCGCCTCCACCCGCCCAGCCACTGCCGGCCGCCGCCGCGATGCCCCCGCCCGCCCAGGGACCAAAGGAGCAGCGCTCTCAAAAAAAGGTACCCACTTACGCGACGGCCGCGAAAGCCGCCCAGCCGCCACCAGCGCCATCCACGTCGTCGGCGCGCCCGCCGCAACCAACGCCCTCGACCTCGTCAATGCGCCCGCCGCAACCAACGCCCTCGACGTCGTCGGTGCGCCCGACGCCCTCAACACCGGCGCCTCCGCCGCCAACACCACCAGCAGGTGCATCCACTGCCTCCGCGAGTGCCCCCAAAACCAAGTACCCACCTCTCGTTGTCGAAGTGATGCCGAACTGGGCGGCTCACTTCAAGGCACTCAAGGACCGCCTAGGCCACGCCCCCAACGCTCGCCCATTCGGAAAGGGCGTCCGATTCTCCCCGGAGACCGGGGACGAGTACCGCACCGTCCAGGACTACCTCTCGGTATTGGAGAGAACCGAGAAGGTAGTCTGGTTCTCCTACTCGCTCCCAGAGGAAAGGAGCATCAAGGTGGCCATCCGAGGGCTGCCCGCAGACACCCCGCCAGAGGACATCGAGGCCGAGCTGAGGGAGCTGGGCTACGAGCCCGAGGCCCTGAGGGCGATCCGCCCTTCCAAAGGAAGACCCGGGTGCATCTTCTTCGCCATCCTGAAGCGCACCCCCACCACTCCGGACATCTACAACGTGACAGAGTTGCTCTGCATGCCCGGTGTGGTCATCGAGAGCTGGAAGGGCAAGGCAGGCCCCGCCCAGTGCCACCGCTGCCAAGCATTCCGCCATAGCAGCCACAATTGCCACCGCCCCCTGGCGTGCGGTGCGGCGGCCCCCACTACGCGGGTGAGTGTCCGAGGCCCCGTGACATGGCCCCCACGTGCGTCAACTGTGACGGCGCACACACCGCCAACAACAAGAACTGCCCGGCATTCAAGCGGGAGGCGCGAAACAAACGCGTGGGCACCGTCGCCACCACCACCACCACCCCCACCGTACGACGAGGAAGAGCAAAGCCGGACGCAAGGCACCCCGCCCCGCCCGCCCCTGCACAACCCCAAGCCCCACCTCTACAGGAACCGGCAGGCCAGTCCCTGATGGCCCCGGCTAACGCCCCGACGGAGCGAACCGTCAGACTGAGGCCCAAGAGGAAGAGGAAGACCAGGCAACCGAGGCCGGTAGGAGGCGAAACCGGGACTGACACCGACGCCCCACCCCCGCCGCAGCCCCCTCGGAACGCCCCGCCAGCAGCGGCCCCTTCGCGGACCCCTGCACCTCTCGCCGAACAAACAGTGCCAGCTGCCCCTCCGACGCTCAAGCCCAAGCGGAAGGCCCCGCCCCCGCCCCAGAGAACCCAACCCCCCCACCAGATCCAACACGGGTACGACAGCGCCCGGCTCGAGCTCCTGGACACGGCGCTGGAGATCCTGCAGGAGGTCCTGCAGACCCTCCGGACGGGAGGGGACCCGATTCCGATCGTGCTCAGCGGGATCGGGAAACTCTTCCACGTGGGGAAGTAAGGGTCCTCTTCTGGAACGCGCGGGGGTTACTGTCCAAGGGCAAGGGCAAACGCCTGCTCCTCATATCACTCCTCAAGGAACAGAATATAGATATCGCACTCCTCTCAGAAACCCACCTCAAGCCCGGAGAGAAAGCCAGATTCCCGGGCTACCACGGCTACAGGCTCGACGAGTGCAGCGCCGACGGATGGGCCATCCGCGGACTAATGGTACTGGTGAGGCGCACAATCGTCCACCAACTCTTGCCAGTACCCCAGCTGGACCAGATGAGCGCCCTCGGAGTAGAGGTCTGCATAGGCAACCGCCCCCTCCAGATCTTCTCCATCTACCGACCGCCAGCGAACAAGGTGCTAGCGGACGACCTCCTTGTTCTTCTCCCACCAGACCCAGGCGCAAACCCGGCCATCGTCGCGGCAGGTGACTGGAACACGAAGCAACGGACCTGGAACTCTCATACGACCACCCAACACGGCAAAGATCTCCACCGCTACACGCAAAGCCACGGGTATGACGTTGCAGGCCCGGAGACACCCACGCACTACCCTGACGCGGCGGCATACATGCCGGATGTGATCGACCTGGCGGTCCACAGAGGTCTGCCCTTTCCTCCCACCGTCGAAGTCCTGATGGAAGAGATGCGCTCGGATCACCTCCAAGTGCTCATGGTCATCGATTCCCTGCCAGCTGCACTGAAGCCCCCGCCCGCAAGACCCGGCATCGACTGGCCCAAGTTCACGGAGCACGTCCAGGACACGATCCAGTCTGCCCCGGTCAACTGCGCCACTGACGTTGACAGCGCGACAGCTAACATCACGGCTACTATCCAAGCGGCGCTCGTAGAAGCCGCACTACCTCCTCGCCCACACAGGCTACCGAAGACTCCTGCACGCCTTGCCAGGCTCCTTGGAGAGAAACGCCGTCTCAGGAAGACCTGGCAACGGACCAGAGACCCAGCAGTGAAGTCCCAACTGAACGCCAAATGCGAGGAGGTCCGCTCCGAGCTAGAGCAGAATACCGTGCAAGCATGGGAGACGCGCATGGCAGACGCCTCTGACGACTGGAACTCCCTGCACAAGATCTGTAGGGAGCTGAGGAACCAGCCCACGCCCATCAGACCGCTCACCCACAGGGATGGCCACCCCCGCTACCGAGCTGCCGACAGAGCGGAGATCTTCGCGGAGAGCCTCGAAAGGCAGTTCCAGCCCAACCCTGACAAAGACCCGGCACACACTCAAGATGTGGAGACCTTTGTCAGGACCTACCTCGAGAGGCCAGACTCCGCCGAAGACGACGAGCCCCTCTTCTTCTCCCCGGGCCAAGTCCAACGAGCAATCCAGAGCGTCAAGCCGAGGAAGGCTCCCGGAGTGGACGGGATCACGAACGCCGTACTGAGGCACCTCCCGCCGAAAGCCATCGCCGCCATCACCCGTCTCTTCAATGGCATCGCCAGGAGCGGACACTTCCCGACCGCCTGGAAGACCGGCAGGGTGATAATGATTCCCAAGCAAGGGAAAAACATCCTGCTTCCAGAGAGTTACCGCCCAATCACCCTGCTATCCTGCGTCTCGAAGTTGTTCGAACGTCTCCTCCTGCACCACCTGACGCCACACATCACGCCCCATCCAGAGCAGTATGGATTCCGGTCGGAGCACAGCACCACTCTCCAGCTCACCAGGGTACTGCACCACCTCACGGTCGCCCACAACAAGAAGGAGCACGCGGTTGCAGTATTCTTGGACATGGAGAAGGCCTTCGACCGGGTCTGGCACGACGGGCTGATTTTCAAACTGGCGACATCATCAACACCTAGACGGGTGGTGAAGATCATCGCCTCTTTCCTCCAGGGCAGGAGCTTCAAGGTCTCTGTCGAGAGCGCCGAGTCAACCACACGTCCCATACTGGCTGGAGTACCGCAAGGCAGCTGCCTATCGCCGGCGTGTTACTCCAGATTCACTGACGACATCCCCGCTCCCGAACAAGCACTCCTGGCCCTGTACGCTGATGACGCGGCGTACATCACCACCTCCTACCGGCTCCACCACGCTGCGCTGAAGATGCAGAGGGTCCTCGACGAGCTCCCCTCGTGGCTGTCCAAATGGCGACTGTCGGTCAATGTGGGCAAAACACAGGCAGTCCCCATCACGAGGAGGTACGGACTTCCGCCGAAGCTCGTCCTGCAGCAGCAGGACATCTCCTGGGCCAGCTCGGCCAAGTATCTCGGCGTCACCATCGACCGGAGGCTGACTATGGAGCAGCACGTCAAGAAGGTCAGAGGGAACACCGTCGCCGCCAGAGCCATCTTAAAACCAGTGCTCCAGTCAAGACTCCCGCTGCGCATGAAGCTCGGCCTGTACTCTACGTACATCCGCCCGCGCCTCACGTACGCAGCTCCCGCATGGTTCGCTCTGTTGGCAGAACGCCACAGAGAGAAGCTGCGCAGCCAACAAAACCAATGCCTCCGAACAATCACAGGCGCGGGGCGGTACGTACGTAACGCCACCATCCAGCGGGACCTCCGCGTCGACAGCCTCGACACCACCATCGGCCGCCTTGCCAAGCAGATGTTCGCCCGAACAGGAGACGCCACGTTCCAGCATCTGCGTGAACTGGCCCCAGCCTACGAGCGAGCACCTGGCAGCAAGGCCTACCCCCGAGAGCTGGTCGTGGACAGTGACCAGGAGTCGGAAGAGGAAGAAGATGAAGAGAGCAGCAGCCTCGACGAGGATCAGGCGGACCGCCATCCGACCCTCCCTGCACAGGGTGGACACGGAAGGCAACAGGCCCCGGACCACTGAGGCACCACCACCGGCTCAGAAGGAGCCCCCCCCATGACCTCTCGGTTGTTACCGAGAGCGGAAAGAGCACCGCAGTAAAAGGCGCAAGCCTGAAACTGCGTCCCCTCACTCCGGCTTCGCCGGAGCGAGAGAGAAGACCAGCGTAGTAGTCAAGCCGCAGTTTCTGCCAGCAGTTTGCCGGGCGCGTCTTTCTACCATGGGCGTTTAGAGGTCATGCGAAATTTGGTTTATAACTGCCGGCTACATGGTTTCAAGCCACAGTTTCTACAAAGGTCACCTTGGTAGAAGCTGCGGCTTGAAACCGTCTTAGAACGTTCTTAGGCCCCGTTTCCACGCTTGCCAAGGCATGGCAAGCCACCGCAAGCGCAAGCGTGGAAAGAGGGTCTTTGCAGCATGGCTTGCGTTGCGTGAACTTGTGGGCGCTTGTATCCGATCCATTTTAGTGTCAGTTTTTGGACAAAAGTGTATTTATTCAGTAGGATCGCAAGGATCACTCTGAAACGTCTAAAGCTAGGTGAATCTAGGTGCCAGTTCCACGTGACCAAGCCTAGAAAGAACAGGCAACATAACCTACGGCTTGGTTCCTACCGACACAGGTCATAGATCAAAGGGCGCTTGCGGTAAGCACTTGCCACGCGTTGACACGTTGCGTTGGCGCGCGCTTAGGCCGCTGTGATTTCGTGACAAACGCATGTCTGGTTCTGTCTTCAAAATGAGTCGAACGAAGAAAGTTTATATGCTTACTACCACCATGCCTATTTTTGCCGTGAAGCAGCATGTTTTGGTTTGAAGGGTGTGGATGCCGGTGAAATTACTAACACTAAGTCGGTGTCTGCTTGGATGTATGTAAAACATTGACGTGACGACACATTGACAAGCCTTTTTACGACTTCCAAACGCCAAGCGAGATTTGTGGACGCTGGGAGCTTGTGGGAGCTTGGAAGTTAGAGTTTGGAGTAGTCGTGGAGTCATGGAGTAGTGGATAGTGTTTTACCATGGATCACTATTAGTAGGACCGGCGCGCGGTTTTACTCGTGCAATAGACCTACCTGAATATTACAACAACTACTTACCTACTAGAGAACACTGAAAAGTAGAACCTCATTTTCCTGTGCCTGATCATAAGGAAGTACAAATAAAACAATGATACTTTAATTTCATATTTTTATAAATCATATTTTTACCCGCCGGTGCGGGTTGAGGGTCTATGTTTGATACAAACACAACAGCAACAACAACAAGGCTAAAATTTATCAAAAAACTGATAACAATAACAGACAACGATTATGTGAGCAAAAACTTAGGTAACAACGTACAATTGGACACGAGCAGCACACGAGGAACACATTCGACTTCGACTAAGGAAAGACGATGCAAGTTCATGACGATTAAAACAAATAAGAACACACACACAAAATAGAATGGCTCTAGAGTGCCAAAATTCACCAACTGTTTCGTAGCCGTGTGATTTACTCCCATGTTAATCAAATGATACCAGTGTCGTAAACTATAATTTCTTCATCATTTAATAACTTTGTTGAAACAATAAATTAAAATATATGAGATAGCAAGAAACCATTACTTTTTCTCATTCTATGGATATTGATTAGAAAATAAATCCTACCTCAGCTATTTAAAAATAGTATATTTCATTACTAGTGCGGGAAGGCTGTCATTGCAAAGAGTTCCGACAAATGTCTAACCGAGCCGAAGGCGAGGGTCAGTGTCTCCATATAAAAATAAAGGTTTACCGTGTTGCCAGGGTGAAAATACGGTGTTTTACGGTGTGTCAGTTAAAAATTTACCGTAATTACCGTGTAATGTTTAAGTGTATGGTAAAATTGGTAAATAAGTCGATAAAAAACTAATTTAAAGGGAATTTAAAAGCAATAGATGAATTACAATCAAAATTTTATTTTTAATACCTACTTATTATTAATTGTTACATGTTTCTAATTTTTTGTAATGAATTTAAACCTACTTACTTATAAAAAACTAGTTCCCTAATCCGAATATAAGACGACAATTTCTTTTTCGTAAATAGAAGCATTCATTTTGCTGATCATTTCCTTAGTGGGCATGAAAACAACACAGGTTTTTCACACGTAATCAAAAAAATATCAAAAATGCGAAAAGTTATTCATCACCTTATTACGGTAGAATTACGACACGGTAATGCACGTTTACCGTTGACCGTAGATTATGTCAGATTACGGTGCATCTACGGTAATTACCGTGTATATGGAGACACTGGCGAGGGTTGACAGTCGGAACAAGTTGCAATGACGGTTCCGCACGTGTACTGAACGACTATTTTTAATACAGTTGCGAAAAAATTAAGCAATTTAATAAAATAATAAAAATACCATTTGCTTTTTTCTCTTCTCTCCACGCAATAAGTTCGTCGTATGTATGCATATAGCGACTTTTTGACTTTTCCGGTAAAATGTTCTCCGAAGCATTTTGTGCAATTATACTGAGTTCCGGTGGTGTTAATTCAAAAAAACTAGGGTCGAAATTACTCATTTTGCAACAAACAAATAAAATCGCAAAGAAAATTTCTGAAAAATGGCGCCAACCGTAAAATATAAGCAGAGATTTTTTTTTTATTCTCCCATTCTGGAAGGCAAAGGGAACTATACCCATACAGCCAAGTCTTCAGTAGATTTTTTTTATTGATACAAATTTAAAATGAAATTTAATGAGATGAAATGAAATGAAACCTAACATAACTCATTCAATCAAATCATTAAATCTGTTAATGAAACAAATTAGTAGCTTCTTTTTAGAAATAATACGTATTTGCATGAATCATAAAAACTTCGATGAATTTTTTTAGTAAAAACTTCATGGTTGGTTTTTCTTTTTAGACATTATTTTGACAGTTGGGAAAGAAAAAGCACTAGTGCGGGAATGGTAAAAAAAAAGCACGCGTGTGTAATAGCCCACGTCCCGAACGCTATACGTCCCTGCAATACGCCACTTTTTGAGCAACTGTATTAAAAAATATTAAAAAGTACCAGTTCAACATCGTTTTTTTGATATGGCCATACCTTTGTTTACCAAAAAAGACTATTATGGCCCGTATTCCGAAACAGCGCTTGAGGCTCGACTCAGACCTAAGCACTGTTTCAGAATACGGGCCTAAGATTCTAAATCAGGGCACAACTAGATTTTCGTTTTCTGTCATTTCGGGAAGGAACTTATCTTTTTGATTTTAATTGTTTTTCTGGTGTTATTTTGAGTTCTGTTGTGTAATTTTAGTGGTATTTTAACCAACATTACTTGAGGTCTTAGCTCAGTGTTAGCAGTTGGAATTAAAGTGTATTGTGTGATATTCTGATTTGATCGAAAATGTTTCTGAGGATTTGGAAAAAACGGCCATATTTTTTCCATAGACAATTATATAGCGCCGACCTGACAGAAGACTGACGATTTGACGGAAAAGTATTCTACATGTAATTTATTAGCATCATTCTCATTGAACTACTTGACACTGGCAAAATTGATCTGAAAAGGACAGATGCCATTCATTAAGAAGAAGTAGAAGAACTCACAACGAAAACACGAAAACCATAAACTAAATTACTCACTAATATATATATATTTTTTTTTTTTTGGCGTCGCATCACTAATAGATAGGTAGTAAATCCATGACTCACTGTCACTACATGGGGTCCGGTTAATGTACGTCCAGTTATTGTACAGCATGTTATTGTACACCATGTTAAAACGAAACCTTTTTTAGTTTTTTGGATTCGTTTTAACCTGCCGTACAATAACTGGCTGTGAATTAACTGGGTGCACAAAATTGTCACGTGATGTTATTGTACACACTGAGGCAATTCAATTATTTCTTATTTTTTGTAGGCAATTGATAGATTGATACTGCTCCATAAGAGAATAGCCCCTTTGGGGTAAATGTAAAAAAACATTTTCTGGCACTGTGGCGGCTGCTGCCGCGGCACGCTCGCTTTGCTCGCTCGCCTTGTGCGTTATTTATATGTTCTAACATAACCTAACCTAACCAAGTCGGATTCGCCCTATAAAGTCACAAGGATAAGTACAAGTATCCGCTGCCAGAACAAAACAGCAAAAATCAATATTGAATTACTACAGTGTGCACGAGGCTTCACTGGCATCGTAATAACGGTGCGTACAATAACAACACGTGACGACATTGTACAGCATGTTATTTCGCGACCTTTTATTGTACGCCCCGTTAATCCAAACCCTGGCATCGTAATAACGGTGTGTACATTAACCTGCTGTACATTATCATGCTGCGCAATAACGGGTCGTACATTATTGCCTCCCACTACATGCATGGTCTGTCGGTTCATGTGTTGATTTTACTTCCTATATTTTTCGGAAAATAAGTAATGTAATTTTGTTTACGCAGCTGACCTGATCAAATTCGTTGTTTTTACAATGCAACATGATGATGTAAATAATACTAACATCAACCTTTGTTTAGTAACCTCAATATCCCGATGTTGTATCGTAACTTTTTGTTTTAGGTTGTGTGGGCTATCATCAACAAAACTCATTGTTCACACAAAGTAACGTAAGTCATCACAGCTGAAGTTCTTTTATCGATTCCATGAATGCATTAATTCAAAAGTTTTTTAATTTCAGAACAAAGACACAGCAATTCTGCAGAAATGAATATAATTTGACAGGATTGTGCAGTCGGGCCGCCTGCCCCCTGGCAAATAGTAAATATGCCACGATTAGAGAAGAAAATGGTATTATATACTTGTTCATGAAAACAGCAGAGCGGTATGTTGGTTATGTCTATAGTGCTAACAATAAAGTCCCCGATGAGAGATGTGTTTCCTAAGTCTATGTTGTCTATCATAGATTCTTTAATTTTTTCCAGAGTAATGTTTCCAGCTAAGCAATGGGAAAAGGTAAAGTTATCACGGAACTTTGAGAAGGCCATACATCAAATAAATGAGAACCTACTTTATTGGCCAGGCTTTATAAAAGCCAAATGTAAACAAAGATTTGTTAAAATAACACAATATCTCATACGCATGAGAAAACTGAAGCTCAGAAGAGTGTAAGTGTGATATTAATTCACTTCAATCATTTCATAATTTTTCACATTCAATCTATATTTCTGACTTTTACGCTGACTGGGGCATTATTATCCTATTTATTACCTTCAGTCCCCCCAATTCATTACCGTGACACAATTTCTGAAGAGTTCGCCTCTTCTAACTCGGGTGCTCATCACAGGCATCTTTTATACCCACAATGTTTTCCTTCATCGTTTAAGAGCATCAATATGCATTGTGTATATAAATTTTCGGAACAGAAAACAACATAAATGATTTGAACTCAGTGGACTTGCTAACTCGTGCAAGTGACAATATTGACCATTTTGTCTAAATCAGAGAGAACTCCTTAAAAACTAGATAATCTTAAGAAAACCATAGAAACAAATAAATATCTTTATTTATACAAGAAAACTTATAGTTAAACAATTTGTGCTAAACTTCAATTATCAATATTTATTTTGCTGTAGGCTTTATAAATGTATGTATGTACTTCTTGATAAATACAACCAAAAATAAATAATTTCAGGAAAGAGCTCGTTCCAATTCAGCGCAAAATAGAAAGGCGTGAGAGGCGCAGAGAAGATAAAGCATTGGTTGCAGCTAGAATAGATAATGCTATTGAGAAACAGCTTTTGGAAAGGCTAAGGAAAGGCACGGTAAGGAGTTTTCATCATCAAGCCGCATATCTACTAGAGGCAGTCTCGGGCCGAGTGGCTGCCTCCACGCATGGCTGTGCAAGTAGAAGCCTCAATCTGAGGCACCCCACCCCCTGAAGAAAATTCGTTGCCACGGGCCGAGCCGTAGTTTATCGGTTATTTGGCGCGTCTGGTGCCATAACGCTAATGCTTTAAATTGGCTTGAAGTTGTGGATCATTTCATTTAATTTATTGATTGCTCACATGTACATAAAATAAATAGCATTTGTTCTTATGGTAGCTTAGGTAGCAGTACATGCACCCTGTTGGGCACTGTAATGTCATATAGCAGGTTTATAATACAATTAGCGGTTAACAAAATTATATATAGGATAAGTCAATCATTAAACATAGTCAAAAGGAATGTCAAGACAGTTAGGAATTTTACAAAATTAATAATAAATACCGATCACATGTCAAAGTTAAATAAAAGAACTAAAATCAATAAAATATTAAGTTAAATGTCAAAATTTTAAATTTCAAGTAATAGTTTAAGATCCCGCTACGACGCACCGAGCTGGTTATTTAATGAAACGTATTTTATATTTAATTAAACATGCCAATAAATATATTCTATATGGGTTGCCTATCAAATTTCAGTCCAGGATAATTATGATTAATTAATAATTACTTCAATGGATTTTTAACTATGTCCAAAAGCATGACAAGGAATGGTCTAAATTCCAAGAGTCTGGAAATGCTCTTTGCAGGATTCCCACTTACAGAAGCAAAGATCTGTTGTGTTGCATGACTACTCTGCATACTTTTTAAATCTATATCTATACTTTTACTAATATTATAAAGAGGAAAGATTTGTACCTATTTTTGTATGTTTGTAATGTATAGGCCCAAAATTACTGGGCCGATTTAAAAAATTCTTTCACCAATAGAATGCTACATTCTTCCAATTTGACATAGGCTAGATTTCATTTTGAAAAAAAAATAGGGATCCTTGGTAAAATTTGAACAATGTAACCGAAGGTGTAGAAAAATGAGTCTTAAAATGTCTTTCGTCGAATGCGCTGCCGAAACTATTAGCGATAGAACAAAATAATGTACAACAATATTGTCTACCCCGTGCGAAGCCGGGACGGGCTGCTAGTGACATTATAAATAGAAGGATTAAGTCCATTCTGTTTTTACGCTTAGGTCCAGATTAAATAATAGTTGAGCTTGAGGGCTTCCTAAAACACGTTTTATTTCAGTACAATGACATTTACAACTTCCCTCAAATGGCCTTTGATGCTGCCCTCAAAGCAGAGGAGATATCCGATGAGAGTGAGAGCGAGAGAGAAGATGAAGAGGAGGTGGAGAAAGAAATGGAACCGGATTTAGAAAAAGAGCTGCTAAGAGTCGAAGACACTGACGAGTTTGTGGAGGCAGACACTGATATGGATAGTGATCAGGTAATTTTTATGTTGCTTTTTATTCAATGACCACTTTGAAACTAAACTATAACTTAAAATATTTAATCTACTGACTAGTTCTTTACTAACTACACTAGACACTTTAGATTTTGTAAGTGAATGTTTGATATTTATTATAGTAGGTATAGTAACAATCTAAATATGAATTGGTACATTAAGCAAAAGTGGTGGTATGTGTTGATTCAGATTTGCCATACAGTCCGAACTAGTTTAAAAAACTGTATCTACGCGTCTTCCTCGCGCGGAGCTAGTTGCCGTATTTTAGACCTTGATTATTGACTATTTAGCTCAATATAAGCAAAACCAAAAGTATAATGAAACTGGTTCTCATACATTTTAGTAAGCACAATTCTAATTATAGATACTTTAAGAAAATAAACCAATCGAAGCTAGGTCTTGAATAGTCACACCAAATATAATATTTACTGCTTTCGATATTTTCAGGAAAGCGACTCTGGGAGAAAGGAAGACGTCGATGGCGACTTCGAATCTGAGACATCTGATATTGAGGTATGTTATCTCTACTATCTGTTGATACTGTAATCATCATCATCATCATCATAGTCAGACCTTTTGTAGACTTTAGGGTTGCGTCTGTCTGTCTGTCGGTCTGTCACCAGACTGTATCTCATGAACCGTGATAGTTTTTTTTTTTCAAATATGTAAGGGGGCTCCTATACAACATAATTAAGGGCAGTAGTAGAGCTCTTTGTGAAGGGCTCGTCCGGGGAAGTACTACCACCATGCCTGTTTCTGCCGTGAAGCAGCATTGCTGTGTTTCGGTTTGAAGGGTGCCGGTGAAATTATTGGCACATGAGGCTGAATAATTTTGTATGCCTCCAGTTGATGGACGCAGGGCTGAGCATTATAGGGCACGTTCCTCACGTGCGTGAACTACGAGGCATTGCTTTAGTATAGGCGATGGTTACCACTTAACATCAGGTGGGCCATTATGCTTGTTCCATCCGCTAGTTACATAAAAAAATAATAGGTTTTTCGCCGTTTTTATCGATTTTAGAGAGAACACTTCGTGCGCGAGTCTGACTCGCGCTTGTCGGTTTTTTTTTTGGTATTATAAGTTAGGGTTAGAGTAGAGAAGAGACCTATATAGATTAGGTATGTATTTATTAATAGGTTTGTATGTGAAATAGTATAATATATAATAATGTGTAATTATGGGTAAAACAAGTATTTTCAGTCTCCTTAATTATTATTTTTCTTTCGCATGGATGTAGATAGCTACACATTAGAATTTATTTCCACGCAAACAGTCCTCTTGTAAATATCATGAGTCCATTCCATCCAAAGGTTGTCTGGTAGAGATGTTCATCGCTGTTTAGCGATAAGACCGCCCATTGTATTAGGAAAAAAGCTTTTAGTTTTTTGTGTACTTACTTTGTGTACAATAAAGTATTTTCTATCTATCTACAAGAGTATAATAAAATATGGTATTTGGAGTAACAAACGGGATTTCGATTAAATATAATTAAAAACAATGTATCATTAAAATTCTAAAATGTAATAATGACCTTTGCACAACATTAGTTATAAAATAACCAGTGAGGAAAATGATTAAACTTATCCTAGTTTTAACGGTTATTTTGGTCAACAATAATTTCAAGTTCAATATTTCCTCCTGCTAACGGGTATTTCCTACTCTCGATAAAAATATACACTTATCAAAAATATTATACTTATTTATTAATCTAATTGAATTCCCAATTTTCCATTCCATACCTCAGAAGGGGATTGAAATTATTTCATTTCGTACTTAATAGCTTAATTCTATTATGTACGGTGTTTGCATATCTATTGTTGCAATCAAAACCTAGATCGCATCGTCAGTTTTGACTTTACTTTGATTGCTTCGATTGCAATATAAAACAAATTGAAACAAAACTTATCTTTGACAAGGAACTATTGCAACTAGACCGAATATTGACGTAAAAACTTGAGATAGCGAATAGGAACGCTGTAAAACTGGTATGGCAAAAGATAGATAGTAGTCTCAAAGTGATGGCATAGACTAAGGAAAACAAGTAGACTGCTAATAGAGAACAAAATTTTGTGACTCAAAAAATGGTAAAATTCCGGGCTATTTCTAGATGGCGCTGGCAAATAGCCTGGAAAGAGCAATATTTTCAATGTTCATATACCTATTGATAGATGGCGTGGCGTAGTGGTATTTTGTAAGGTACATACTAAGTGATGCTTTTTTAAAATAGATGGCGCTAATGAAAAATTATTTTTTTATTGCAAGTAGACTAACTGCCGCCCTCGACTTTGGTTAGTTTCTTTATTCTAGTAGGATTAAACCTTAAAGCACTTTAGAAGACCTCTATAACTATATTTTTCTTAAACATGCGCGGAAATATTGTCCTTACTTTTGAATATAGAATACGCGAAGGATCATATTTACGTAGACTGAAAAACCAAAATCACTTCAAAAAAGATACAACAAAAATTACTTTCAATTTGAAAAGTTTTTACTCGGGCAAAAGTTAGCCGCGGACATACCTAGCAGCCTTAGAAAAAAGCGCACGCAAAAGACATAGACCAACGCAGTTATTTATACCAGCCTACAATAACGAGATCAATCGTAAAAATGTAACGAAGAATCGACAAAAATCTGTAGCTGATAAAAAGTGCAAAGTTACAAACATAAACAATAATTCTGCGAGAACTAAGTGCGAGAAAAAGTGATGAACTAAATTTACATATGAACTGTCTCATTTCGTGTAGTGATAATGTAAAAACAAAGTTATTAATTGGTGAGGACAATAACCATTGCATCGCGCCAATAAAGACAATAATGCTCTGCAAACATGAACCTTGTGCCACCGTAACACCGCTAGGTTCGTGTGTTCACGGATTCTGTCTTTCGAAGCATCAATGTTCTGAGTGTGCACTGGAACAGCTGAGCTGCTCCCCCGCCCCCGCCTCCAGCTACCTGCCCCGCCACGCCTGCTCCCGCGCCGTCACTACCACCTCCCCACTGGTGGCCGCGCGCACAGGTGCCTGCGAGACCACAGCTGATGCGTCGCCCTCACGCACACTCATAAACATTCATAAGAAGATATCAGCATACGAACAAATACCTACGAAATATGGCAAGATTTTTACTGATTGGATTCTACAACTTCAACAGATGAAATATCGGACTAGCATACCAAGATGGTTCCCTTGTTTACAAAAGCAAGTTTTAGGATGCAAAAGTTATAAAATACAAATCACTTCAAGTTCATGCGAGAAAAATGAGCTGCATTATTTGTTGTTATGTAAATTGTAATGTAACACATCGCCCGCCGCTTACGCCGCCCGGCGCCGCCTGTGTCGTCTACTGGCGCGTATACATACCTACAAATCCTGATTCGATTCCTGAGCTACGAGTACATCTACAGGGTGCAGTACGCGCATACTGCCTCAGCGATGGTGTCATACAAAAGAAACACAGATTACAAATAAATATAATTTATTTTTCGATGAATCATAAGAGTGGTATGTACTGGACTACAAATTATTTAGACAAGTTGTGTTACACACATTCAGAAAGAAAATATATGAATTTGAAATTACACAAAGATTGTCAATGGTCCCGAGATGCTGGTTTCCTGTGCGAAAAAGATGATCCCGGATGGCCCTGGATGACAGCCGCACCTGAAAAAGAAAAAATAAAAATAAAAAAGGAACGTTAGAAATGGTACACGCAACTGAGAGCGTCGACTTAGCTGTTCTGCATTTAGAGAAGTTGTCGTCGCTGCTGCACTGCTGTACTTCTGCTATTCAAATAGGCGAGTGGGGCATTCTTCGCATTGGCCGAGTAGCACCTACCAAAACCACTTGGCCGAGAGGTACCGCGGATTTACTATTGTCCGGACCCGACAAGTGTATGACGCACTGTGGAAATAAACGCCGAGACTGGAGTTCCGACCTGTTACTCGCTTGGTGCTGCTTCCTGTTGCTAATCAGTGTCCCTGACGTGACACTGGGCGGAGAATGTAGACAGACGCACCTCACGAACCTGTAATAATATTAAAAAACAATTTTTAAATTATAAAGTGTAGGTAGATTTAAAAAAATATAAAATGTACTTACTTTGTTCGTTGAATAAAACTGGAGACTACCCCCGCTTGCGCGCGGACAGCTACAAAAATAGTTGGATTTGAACCTCGGTACTGAGCACTAGCTTGTCCGCGCGTACCCGGCCGGTTTTCTTTTAACTTCCTCAAAAAAGTGTTTTAAATTCCACCTATCCGTAACAGTAATGTTAATGCAGTCTTTTTCAAAACTTTGGTTTTAGGACTATCATGAACTTTTCCTTCAAAGATACATTTTCGTGACAGTCAGACAGTGTTCTTTGGGCAATCGAAGTCCGTTTAATAAGCACAGGTTACAGGTAGGCGTAGTCAATCAAGTCCGGTAGGC
This sequence comes from Thera britannica, assembly GCA_939531255.2. Lineage (NCBI taxonomy): Eukaryota > Metazoa > Arthropoda > Insecta > Lepidoptera > Geometridae > Thera > Thera britannica. The sequence goes on along the minus strand of OW618040.2, from coordinate 7,005,356 downwards.
AAGCAAAGGTAAGTTATTTAAGAGGGTATCGAGCAAACAAGGCGGACGGAAAATAGGTATTTACTGCGGCTCGCTAGTTGTGTGCGTACTCACGCACACAATGATAGGTTCGCTCGACTCCGTTTACACCTAGAATGGTAGATTCAAGATTCAAGATTCAATAAGCGTTTATTCAATACGATACAAGAATCACTTTGAAACGTCTTAAAGCTAGGTGAGTCTAGGTGCCAGTTCCACGCGACCAAGCGTAGAAGAACAGGCAACAAACTACGTCTCGGTTCCTACCGTTTTTTTATATGATCCTTTTACAAATCAAAAATAGTCTAAAATAATAGCAGTGAAGTTCCAGTGTGGTGCCACTTCACTTAGTCAGACGTATGCAATGTAATTAATTATACAAAAGCAAAAGTTTCAAAGACAGCACACGCTAAGCTTCAAAGTTATAATAAAGTATCTACACAGATATAAAAATAAGATATTAAATAGTAGGTACAGACATTGCAAATTGACATGCTAGCTTCCTATGGGTAGAGTGACCGGGACATCGGGCCACGCAGTTTTATCATTTGTTATGTAACTTTGGAGTTATGAGTATTTAAAAAAAACAGGAAAAACTGACACCCTGTGATGATCTCTTAAGTCCTGTGACTACAAATATTAACTTTTTTCTGCAACGTAAGCACGAATAACCCTTCTGTAAATTACAATTCAAAATTAAGCCATAACTGCCTCAGTTTTCAATGAAATCGTGGAGTTTTGGCCAACATTTCATTTCAGATAATTACATCACCCAACTTTAACCGTCTGTACTGCTAAAAAAATGTACTACATTATTATGGCAAGTAACTTTAAAAAATGGCACATTTATTCAGGATTCCAAAATGGTATAATACTTGCTAGAGTACTTTTTAGTTTTCGAAATAAAAAATGTTTTTTCAAATAAACCGGATTTCCAATCAATTTTATTTCATGAGATAAAATGTTTGTACCCTTTAATTTAAATTATGAACTTAAAATGCCTACGCTGTGTTTTTAAGCCGCTCACAATTTACAGGTAAAAGTAAATACCATTTCGACATTGCAAGTAAACAGATAGAGCCACCATCTTGTCGAAAGAGTAATAAACATGGGTGTTCAAGTAATTTGTTAGTTTTAAGTGAAAGTTTGAAATAAAATAAAATCATAGGATTTCTTCAATCGTGATTTTAATTTAACTACATCAAGGATTTACAGCAAATGTTCAAACTGTTGGCCTTCAGCAGTAATGCAAGTTCTACATTTCCTTAAAAAAATCAGCTGTCTGTAAAGTCAGTTAACTGACGACAGTTGAACGTGACAACGTCATACAGCTGTCCACGCGGACGCATCGCTCACTCAAATAGGAGAGAGACAGATGTCGAACGCTGCCGAACGCGGAGGCCGATTGTTCCTCTTTGTCGCTCGTTTGACATTGTTACGATATGTGTAAACGATACTCATATTCATTTTTTCAGAAAAAAAAATGCAGCCGTCAACTTGTGTTCAAAAAATAATGTCAAATTCACAATCAGAGCCCCCAAAAACCTATTAAACGACACCCATATCCATTTTTTAAGAAAAAAAATGAAGCCATCATTTTGGATTAAAAAAATAATGTCAAATTCACAATCAGAGCCCCCGAAAACCTATTAAACGATACCCATATCCATTTTTTAAGAAAAAAAAATGAAGTCAACATATTGATTTAAAAATAATGTCGAATTCATAATCAGAGTCCCCAAAAACCTATTAAACGATACCCATATCCATTTTACAAGAAAAAATAAAGGCGCCATCTTGGATTCAAAAAAATTGTGTCGAATTCACAATCAGAGCCCCAAAAAACCTAAAAAACGATACCAATATCCATTTTTTAAGAAAAAAAATTATGTCACCATCTTGGATTAAAAAAATAATGTCAAATTCACAATCAGAGCCCCCGAAAACCTATTAAACGATACCCATATCCATTTTTTAAGAAAAAAAATGAAGTCACCATATTTATTTAAAAATAATGTCGAATTCATAATCAGAGTCCCCAAAAACCTATTAAACGATACCCATATCTATTTTTCAAGAAAAAAAATAAAGCTGCCATCTTGGATTAAAAAAAATTGTGTCGAATTCACAATCAGAGCCCCCAAAAACCTATAAACAATATCTACGAGCCTGTCCAGATGGAGCGTTTTACGCGCGAGTGCCCTCGCGCGTTTCAATTTATATTGCGTCCAGATGCCGCGTTTTAAGCGCGCTCCTACCAAATAGTTGCTCGCGTTTTACGCGCGATTGAGGAATCGCGCGTAAAACGCGCGTAAAACGCCCCATCTGGACAGGCTCTACGTTAACAACAATGTCGAACTTGACATATTTGCCAAATTGAGCCAATTCATCAGAAATCTTAAGAACATCCTCTATTTTAAACAGCCTAGATAGTGCAAGTGGTTAGTCATTAGATGCATAAGCATCTAATGACTAAGTACTTGCAAATTCAAGTTTAAATTTATATTTGCATTTGCATTTGAATTTAAATTTGAATTTGGGTTTGGATTTAAATTTGAATTGAATTTGAATTTGAATTTGAATTTGAATTTGAATTTGAATTTGAATTTGAATTTGAATTTGAATTTGAATTTGAATTTGAATTTGAATTTGAATTTAAATTTTAATTTGAATTTGGGTTTAAGTTTGAATTTAAAGTTAAATACTTCCATACTTCTTAAGAATAATATTAGCTTGCTATGTATAAGTTGTTCTCTTTACTCGTATAAGTTATAACTTTTCTGTACGCGCATGTGTTACGTTATAATCAAGGTCAAAAATGTAATATTTTAGTTTTTAGTTATTTTGTGGTTATAATGTGTTTTGTGCGTTAATAAAATAAAATAAAAAATAAAACTATTTAAGAAAAAAAATTAAACCTTATCCGGAATAGAGCCCCACTTTTCTTCATATTATAATCATCCCACATCTCATATCCCATTTTTCTCTGAAAACCGAATTTTTCTCTGAAAAATTTGTTCCAAAAAAAAAACTTTGTTTTGACGGTAAAAAGCACAAATAATAATAAAATTGAGTTATCATATTTCACCTGTTCGCAGCTCAATGCGCATACACAATAGATCGCGTTTGCTGCTCGGCTTGTGTCACTATTTTGCTCGGTACCCTCTTAAGAAAAACGGAAAAAACTTTAAACAATAAACACGAGGAAAACACGCTAACAATGAAACTCAATTTTCGGGCAATTTAAAAAGCAGCCAAGTGCAAGTCGGACTCGCCCATGAAGGGTTCCGTAGCATCAAGTAACATAATATAAAGGTTTTTGTAGTTCGTCGAAAGGTAAATTGCGGTTTACGATTTATGACGTATAAAAAAAAACTACTGACTAGATCTCGTTCAAACCAAATATCGTTGAAAGTTTGCATAGTAATGTATACCATATATTTTTTTAGTTTTATCATTTTCTTATTTTAGAAGTTAAGAGGGGGGGACCAACTTTTTTCCACATTGGAAGTGTCTCTCGCGCAAACTATTCAGTTTAGAAAAAAACTATATTATAAACCTCAACATCATTTTTGAAGACCTATTCATAAATACCCCACACGTATGGGACCGATGAAAAACATTTTTATAGTTTCAGTTTCAAGTATGAGGACCCCCAAAATTTATAGTTTTTTTTTCTATTTTTGTGTCAAAATCTTAATGCGGTTAACAAAATACATCTACTCGCCAAGTTTCATCACTTACGGTTTTGGAGAAAAATGGCTGTGACATACGGACGGACAGACAGACAGACAGACAAACATGACGAATCTATAAGGGTTCTGCTTTTGCCATTTGGCTACGGAACCCTAAAAATGGGTGTGTAAATCATTCAGTTTGTATTGTGTACATACCTACAATCTACAATGTATGTAGACGGTAGGTTGTTACTAAATGTCATAGTCATCACTCAACTAAAACTCCATGCTAAATCTTTAAACTTATTTGCATACACAACAAAATAAATACCTAACACGTTATTGTGGTGTGCCTTTTTACTTTGCCTAACAACTTACGCATAAGATTTTACAAATAGGTAACAAGTTATTACATAACCCAATGTTTTTAAAAATCCAGGTTGGTCCTGCCTGTCCTGCCTGAGTGTCACTTTGACGCTTCAGCGCAACTTGTTAGCAATTAAGCAATGACCTTAATCCTTGGAACAAACTAAAAACATCAAAATAAAATCTCCGTACACTAGCTGACAACGTCGCGTCACACTCTACCCTGTTTTTGCTCCATCGAAAGCTGGCAACGCCGCAAGTTTAAGTAACGCCACTCAGATTAACGCCATCTCTCTATTTTTTGTCGTACTACAATATCAATTAGTTAGTTAGTTGTTGCGAATACTTTAAAAACCATTTCACTCGTTTTTATCAGATTCAAAACGATCAGCGACATCTAGCGTCATTGTAGGCAATCATTTATCGATGCACGTTTTCTTGGATGAGATTGTCAGTCTACTTGTTTTCCATAGTCTTTGGTGATGGTAACAAGATATGTAATCGCTGTCCTTGTTATTATCTTTTTATTAGTTTCAAACTTTTCATTGCAACAGAATAACACAATCGCCAAGCTGATATTGATGCCAGGATGCCATATTTTTTAGCTATCGATGTACATCATTTAATTTTGTAGGTTTATTTTATTAGTAAGTATTTTACATAGTTTCACTATGTCGTGTCCGTTTGTTTGTCCATGGCCGTTTTATTCTTATTGCTATTCTTTTTAAATTTGCAAGGTAACCGATGAACCGATGACGCTAGGTATAAAAGTCACGGGAAGTCTGTGGATGATCGCTCAATGTAGTTGTTCCTGGAAATATGAGCAGGAGGGCTTTATCCACTATCCAGCAGCGGGATATTTATTCAGGCCGTTAAAATATTTATAAGAATAAGAATAATTAAAAAAAAAAAATTGATATAGGTACATATTCGTAAGTAGGATAATACGTAAAAGCTACGTGGTCACCTCATGGTTCAGCTGAAAATCTGCGTTGGTTAGGGTACCTGCCGTAATTCAACGTAACCTGTGAAAAAATGTGAAACCTTTTGATTAAATGCTTACCAATGTAGATCTATTATGTGGATGGGTGGGTGCTCGGGACTCTTCTACTTATTAGCTAGCCCATTTTTAGGGTTCCGTAGCCAAATGGCAAAAACGGAACCCTTATAGATTCGTCATGTCTGTCTGTCTGTCTGTCTGTCTGTCTGTCTGTCTGTCTGTCCGTCGTATGTCACAGCCATTTTTCTCCGAAACTGTAAGAGCTAGACTGATGAAACTTGGCAAGTAGATGTATTTTGTGAACCGCATTAAGATTTTTACATAAAAATAAAAAAAAACTTAAAATTTCGGGGGTCCCCATACTTGAAACTGAAACTCAAATTTTTTTTTTCATCGAACCCATACGTGTGGGGTATCTATGAATAGGTCTTCAAAAATGATGTTGAGGTTTCTAACATCGTTTTTTTCTAAACTGAATAGTTTACGCGAGAGACACTTCCAAAGTGGAAAAAAGTTGGTCCCCCCCCCTCTAACTTCTAAAGTAAGAGAATGATAATACTAAAAAAAATATATGTTGTGCATTACTATGCAAACTTCCAACGATATTTGGTTTGAACGAGATCTAGTCAGTAGTTTTTTTTTATACGTCATAAACCGTAAACCGCAATTTACCTTTCGACGAACTACAAGAACCTTATTATGTTACATCAAGTAACATAATATAAAGGTTCTTGTAGTTCGTCGTGCTACGGAACCCTTCATGGGCGAGTCCGACTCGCACTTGGCCGCTTTTTATATTTCTACATTGTAATATACCGTGCCTATACCTAGCAGTGGGTGAAGTCGGGCTGTGGATGATGGATGATGATGATTATACCGTGTTATGGATGACAAACCCTCCTTTAGGGCTATAGGAAATAACTATTGCACAACGGCTTGTCGGCTTTGTAGATCGCTATCTCTTTCTGTCGTACACTACGCTCTCTGAAGCCGAAATTAGCCGATGTGCAATATTTGTTGCCTACTACTAACTTATTATTATGTACCTACCTGTACTTATATTTTGTTTTTGTGTTTAATTATGCAATATATTATTTTTAATTTAATTTCAAATTAAATTTCCTCCGTACTCACAGATGAAATATTATTTTCAGGACATGGCTGAAACGGTTGCAAGAAAGAAATCGCGCGTCGAGATTGAGTACGAAACTGAGCCTGTTGTAAATGTTTCTAAAAATAAAATAAAGCATTGATGACCTTATTGTACCTGATTTTTTTGAGTTACTGCGCCTTTTATTGACTATTTATTAGTTTTCTCGGTTATTGTAGAATTGATACAAGTAATACTCGTACATCTACTACGATAGTAGAATCAGCGTTGACAATCAAAAAATGAGCTTCCCAGGTTCAAGATTTCCAAGATTTTTTGAAGACGCTTACCCAGGAAATACATAAAACCCTATGGAGCGTGACATGTTAGACCACTCTAGATAATCTACTCTCAGATCGAGTAGGTACGTGATTCGTAAATCCGACATAGGCTGAAGGTGGTTGTTATTGCAGACCGTATTACGAAATTATATGATGGACCTGGAAAGGACACTGCATTGTTTGGTAATAGCAGGTAAAGTATAGCTAGCGGCACGGCACGGCACATAACTTGAGCGGTGACGGTGAGCGATACGCGCTGCGCATGCGTCGTAGTGTGCCACGTCGCGCACACTGGATGTGTGGATGTGTTTGTTTTAAGTACCATTCGAGGACGTGTGTATAAATAGGTACACAAGGAACAACCGAGGACTTTTTCAAAGCGAGGACTTTTTCGATGGTCCTCGGTTGACTCGACCGCAGATCCGTATTGCTGAAGCAATTTTGAACCTTTCTGTAGGTACCTATGCTATGCATAGGTAATAAGGAAAAATCAGATCAATCACTTTTGTGAGTAAACTCAAAAAATATTTTTTCATCAAACCCATACCTACCTGTGGGGATCTATGAATAGGTCTTTAAAAATGATGTTGAGGTTTCTAATATTGTTTTTTTCTAAACTGAATAGTTAGCGCGTGTATGTGTCTCTCCAAAGTGGTAAAATGTGTGCCCCCCCTTGTAACTTCTAAAATAAGAGAATGATAAAACTAAAAAAAAAAAAACGTGCATTAATATGCAAACTTCCACTGAAATTTCGTTTGATCGAAATCTAGTACTTAAGTAGTTTTTAGGGTTCCGTAGCCAAATGGCAAAAACGGAACCCTTATAGATTCGTCATGTCTGTCTGTCTGTCTGTCCGTCCGTATGTCACAGCCATTTTTCTCCGAAACCGTAAGAGCTAGACTGATGAAACTTGGCGAGTAGATGTATTCTGTGAACCGCATTAAGATTTTCATACTTGAAACTGAAACTCAAAAAAAAAAAATTCATCGAACCCATACGGGGTAGGTATCTATGAATAGGTCTTCAAAAATGATGTTGAGGTTTCTAATATAGTTTTTTTCTAAACTTAATAGTTTGCGCGAGAGACACTTCCAAACTGGAAAAAAGTTGGTCCCCCCCCTCTAACTTCTAAAATAAGAGAAAGATAAAACTAAAAAAAATATATGTTGTACACTACTATGCAAACTTTCAACGATATTTGGTTTGAACGAGATCTAGTAAGTAGTTTTTTTTATACGTCATAAATCGTAAACCGCAATTTACCTTTCGACGAACTACAAAAACCTTTATATTATGTTACTTGATGCTACGGAACCCTTCATGGGCGAGTCCGACTCGCACTTGGCTGCTTTTTTTTATAAGTCAAATCGTAAACCGTAATTTACCTTTCGAAGAACTATAAGAGCTTTTATATTTTGTTACTTGCTGCTACGGAACCCTTCATGGGCGAGTCCAACTCGCACTTGGCCGCTTTTTGTATGGTTGTAAGGTTTAATTAGCGCAAAATTTATAGTTTTTGTTAATTGTATGCCTAAGACAGTATCAAGAGAACCGGGAATTACCGGTTCTGGGCCCAATATCCGCCGAAAATTACCGGTTCTGAATTTTCGACGGATACTGGGCCGATGCTACATGCCAACTACCAGACTAACCAAAATGGTTTTTACTTCCAGTTTCCTCGTTATTAGCATATAATACCTATATTTAGCTTTTATATAATGTATTCCAAATCGATATAGCATTACTTCACAGTTGTATTCGAAAGAGCTCACTGGAGTTCGTTACTTACCTACCTACTTTTTTATTTTACTTATTCAACATGAAATTTCTATCTCTTGTAGCATTTTGCATATTACTCGTGACAGTTTGTGCTCTGACTACTAAACGTGAGTATTTACTAGTTAATAGGTTACATTTACTAGTTTAATCAATGAACCTCACCCTCTGGTAGGCAAAGTTAGGAAAGCACATTAAGAAATACGGGGCTTCACAATTTCCGAGTAAAGTTTTGGACGATAAAAAAACGTTTGTCTAAGAAAAATCGCGATCTTTCTAGTAATTTGTCCTTAAAATTTATTTTGGGCAAATTTCTAAAAATAAATATTTTTTAATACAGTTGCTCAAAAAGTGGCGTATTGCAGGGACGTATAGCGTTCGGGATGTGGGCTATTACACACGCGTGCTTTTTTTTTACCATTCCCGCACTAGTGCTTTTTCTTTCCCAACTGTCAAAATAATGTCTAAAAAGAAAAACCAACCATGAAGTTTTTACTAAAAAAATTCATCGAAGTTTTTATGATTCATGCAAATACGTATTATTTCTAAAAATAAGCTACTAATTTGTTTCATTAACAGATTTAATGATTTGATTGAATGAGTTATGTTAGGTTTCATTTCATTTCATCTCATTAAATTTCATTTTCAATTCATATCAATAAAAAAAATCTACTGAAGACTTGGCTGTATGGGTTTAGTTCCCTTTGCCTTCCAGAATGGGTGAAGAAAAAAAAAAAATCTCTGCTTATATTTTACGGTTGGCGGGTTGGCGCCATTTTCCAGAAATTTTCTTTGCGAGTTTATTTGTTTGTTGCACAAAATGAGTAATTTCGACCCTAGTTTTTTTGAATTAACACCACCGGAACTCAGTATAATTGCACAAAATGCTTCGGAGAACATTTTACCGGAAAAGTCAAAAAGTCGCTACATGCATACATACGACGAACTTATTGCGTGGAGAGAAGAGAAAAAAGCAAATGGTATTTTTATTATTTTATTAAATTGCTTAATTTTTTCGCAACTGTATTAAAAATAGTCGTTCAGTACACGTGCGGAACCGTCATTGCAACTTGTTCCGACTGTCAACCCTCGCCTTCGGCTCGGGTAGACATATTTTGTCGGAACTCTTTGCAATGACAGCCTTCCCGCACTTGTAATGAATTATACTAGTTATTGTAGGTATCATCTTGTTAATAATATTGATTTCACTAAACAGTTTTGTAACGATAATTCATCTCTTTTTCATGCGTAGTGCCATCATATTATGAACGATTAGTTTCTGCTAGGTATTTAGCTTGCGGGCGATGAATAACAAAGAGCTCGTTCTGATATTAAAATTATGAGTAGCAGACGTTCCGGTGGCTTAGATGATTGACAAAAGGACAAGCTATTATTATTGCTATAATCGTTATTACTCCATGCCCACTTTACTTATAAAAAAAAAAAAAAATATAGTGTTGTTTGTGTCGCTGAAGACAAACATATTATCATCCTGGATAGGACTTACTAAGCTAATTTCATCAAGATCCAAAGTTATTTATTAGATCACAGGTCAAATAAGGTAGGTACCGTCAAAGAAACAGGAGGTGGTCATTTTTAGGGTTCCGTAGCCAAATGGTAAAAACGGAACCCTTATAGATTCGTCATGTCTGTCTGTCTGTCTGCCTGTCTGTCCGTCCGTATGTTACAGAGCTAGACTGATGAAACTTGGCGAGTAGATGTATTCTGTGAACCGCATTAAGATTTTTACACAAAAAATTGGGGGGTCCCCATACTTGAAACTGAAACTCAAAATTTTTTTTTCATCGAACCCATACTTGTGGGGTATCTATGAATAGGTCTTCAAAAATAATGTTGAGGTTTCTAATATCGTTTTTTTCTAAACTGAATAGTTTGCGCGAGAAACACTTCCAAAGTGGTAAAATGTTGGTCTCCCCCCTCTAACTTCTAAAATAAGAGAATGATAAAACTAAAAAAAATATATGATGTACATTACTATGCAAACTTTCAACGATATTTGGTTTGAACTAGATCTAGTGAGTAGTTTTTTTTTTATACGTCATAAATCGTAAACAGCAATTTACCTTTTGACGAACTCCAAGAACTTACCTATATACTTGTTGCTACGGAACCCTTCATGGGCGAGTCCGACTCGCACTTGGCCGCTTTTTAGGGTTCCGTAGCCAAATGGCAAAAACGGAACCCTTATAGATTCGTCATGTCTGTCTGTCTGTCTGTCTGTCTGTCTGTCCGTCCGTCCGTATGTCACAGCCATTTTTCTCCGAAACCGTAAGAGCTAGACTGATGAAACTTGGCAAGTAGATGTATTCTGTGAACCGCATTAAGATTTTAACATAAAAATTTAAAAAAAACTATAAATTTCGGGGGTCCCCATACTTGAAACTGAAACTCAAAATTTTTTTTTTCATCGAACCCATACGTGTGGGGTATCTATTAATAGGTCTTTAAAAATGATGTTGAGGTTTCTAAAATCGTTTTTTTCTAAACTGAATAGTTTGCGCGAGAGACACTTCCAAAGTGGAAAAAAGTTGGTCCCCCCCCCTCTAACTTCTAAAGTAAGAGAATGATAATACTAAAAAAAATATATGTTGTACATTACTATGTAAACTTCCAACGATTTTTGGTTTGAACGAGATCTAGTCAGCAGTTTTTTTTTTATACGTCATAAACCGTAAACCGCAATTTACCTTTTGACGAACTAAAAGAACCTTATTATGTTACATCAAGTAACATAATATAAAGGTTCTTGTAGTTTGTCGTGCTACGGAACCCTTCAGGGGCGAGTCCGACTCGCACTTGGCTGCTTTTTTTTTGTTGTTATTCACCCTATTCTTAGTATTTACCGATGATATTATTTATTCGTTACAGCTCCAATACCTTCAACTAAACCTTCAACTACACCTTCAACCACACCTTCAACCACACCTTCAACCACACCTTCAACCACACCTTCAACTACACCTTCAACTACACCTTCAACTACACCTTCAACCACACCTTCAACCACACCTTCAACCACACCTTCAACCACACCTTCAACCACACCTTCAACTACACCTTCAACTACACCTTCAACTACACCTTCAACTATATCTCCAGCAACTTCGCCTACAACCAAAAATTCTGGTGAGTATTTATACATTTCCTTACTCGTATAATAATTATATACTACACACTCGCCCAAGTCACAGATTACCAGTAATGCTATTTCCGCGTCTGAAGCCATTTATATGTGTGGCCCACGCCTATGAAAGAACCATGTTTCCTCTCTATACCGTCCAGTAATTTGATATGGTAACTAAATTTTAGCTTTATAGTCTCTATAACCTTTATTTTTTTAATGGACTAAATGCTGGTGAGGTTTATTCCCGATTTGTACACTTTATTATGCAAATTTTAAGATTTTTGAGAGTACAGTCAAAGTAAAAAGTTCACAAGTTCATACTGCCCTAGCAGCTTTTAATTTTTATTGTATTCGATGTCCTTATTTTTATCAATATTCAAAAATCAGCCCTTCTTCTTTCAAAGGTACAACGCATTCTTCAAATTATCTAAGTATAGGAGTCCCCTCTGTAGTAACTCTTGCTTTGCACTGTTCCAATTTTTTTTAATGTAAAAGACAAGAACACCAAGGGTGCTGTCGTTGCGTTGATACCCTGGAGGAGTTTAAATCATTTTGTTTCAAATTTGATGTAATTGATCGAGTGAGCGAAGTGAACGAAGATCTTCCAAACAACTTGGGCAATTTGGCATTTTATGTGCGTATGTATGTATTTGTGTATGTTTGTCCGACGATAACTTTCGAACCGTTAATCCGATCTGCATGAAATTTGATAAGTCGATAGCTTGTACTTGAGAAATTTACTGGTAAGTATATGAGTGAAATCAAAGCGTATTGCTGCTCTGTGAGTGAAATCGGATGAGGGGTTATATAAGATACGGGGGGTTTTAAGGCTGCAAAAATAAAAAAAGTGACACAAAAAAATGAAATTACATGTCTTATATGAAAAAATTTTGTTTGGACATTATTATTATTATAATTATATTATTAATGCATTTATTGCAGATAGATCAATCCATACTTAACTTACTAGGTGCATCACATTTACATAAATATATACAAATAATAAATACAATTCAATAAAATAAAATATCACAAATGATAAATAAAATTAAAATTAAATTAGTGATATTCTATTAAATTATATCTAAGCCCATTGTAATTTTCATCCATCTGTCTTGGATGGGACAATCCAGTTGGGAGACAACCATCTGCAGGACACTGCTGCAGCTGTCTCTAGTGCGCTGACGCAGGGAGGCCACCTTCTTTCGTGCGATCGCGTGGTACCCACCGACCCTTGGCTCCGTAAACATCCCCGAGGCACTACAGAAGCGAGGCAGCCGCATCAGCATCCTGAAGATGTTGTTATATTGTATTCGCGAAGCACTGGCAGCCCTGCGGGTGTGATTTACCCATAGGCTGCTCGAGTAAAACGACTGGCAGTACGCCTTGAAAAGGGTGATTTTGACTTCCTTCGAGCAGCATTCCAAAACAGTTATTACTTTTTTTCTAGGACGCTCAGTTTTTGCTATACAAAAAAAAAGTTAAATTATGTTAACCAACGATCTGAGAGCTCCCATCTCAAAGAATTTCGTTGACATCAAGGTTTTTCTACTGATGGTCGGTCAATTCGTTACCTTTTTCTTATTTTTTTTTCTTGAAATAAATTAAGCAGGTACTCAGCTGTCATAAAATTGTGAAAGCGGCCTGGTCTGATGATGGAGCCAAGGTCTGTTCAGGGTCGGAACTCTTCAATCAATTGGCCAATCGAGTTAAATCTTGTTTAACGTACAAAGTTAGTAAGGGATAGTCAGAGGCAAGGTGAAACAGTGAACCTGGACAGTGTTCTTTGGTAAATTTGGACAGAAATCCTTCTCAAAATAGATAAAACACAAAGTGTGAGTGGCACATTTTTTCTGATTAGGTATTTATTTAGGTACCTATTTACTTAACTTTTCGGAGCATTTGGATCGCATCACGAGATCTCAGTTCGGGGAGAACTACTAGTTATAGTTGGTTTTGGATGGGTGACGGCTACATCTATCATAGTAACAGTAGCAAAGCACTCACTTCTTGTTGTGCAGGTCCAAAAAACACTACAATTTTTTTTTGTTTAGCTATTTCAAGTTTAAATACTGATAACGTTGACTAAGCTAGCTATCGTTTTCTCTTTTTATTTATCGACTTTTTTAATTCAGTACAGTATCTGTTTTTAGGGTTCTGTAGCCAAATGGCAAAAACGGAACCCTTATAGATTCGTCATGTCGGTCTGTCTGTCTGTCTGTCCGTCCGTGTCACAGCCACTTTTCTCCGAAACTATAAGAGCTACACTGATTGAAACTTGGTAAGTAGATGTATTTTGTGAACCGCATTAAGATTTTCTCACAAACATATACAAAAAACAATAAATTTTGGGGGTCCCCATACTTAGAACTGAAATTCAAAAAACTTTTTTTCATCAAACCCAATCGTGTGGGTTATCTATGATTAGGTCTTCAAAAATGATGTTGGGGTTTCTTATATCGTTTTTTCTAAACTAAATAGTTTGCGCGAGAGACACTTCCAAAGTGGAAAAAAGTTGGTCCCCCCCCTCTAACTTCTAAAATAAGAGGATGATAAAACTAGAAAAAATATTATGTTGTAATACATTACTATGCAAACTTTCAACGATATTTGGTTTGAACGAGATCTAGTCAGTAGTTTTTTTTTTATACGTCATAAATCGTAAACCGCAATTTACCCTTCGACGAACTACAAGAACCTTTATATTATGTTACTTGATGCTACGGAACCCTTCATGGGCGAGTCCGACTCGCACTTGGCTGCTTTTTATATTTAAGAAAAGAAATGAAATGTTAAGCAAAGACTACTTATTATATTTTAGCATTGACTGTACTTATCAAACCATGTTATAATATTGATATCAGTATAGATTATTTGAATAATAGTCTTTTCTCTTGCTATATTTAGGTAAAGCAGACGTAGTGAAAAAAACAACACCCTTCACTACTGAAGCACCAACAAGTACTACCCCTAAATCATCTGATGGTGAGTTTATACCTTCTACCTACTTAATGTATATGATTTTAGGTCACTGGTTCTTTTAAACTATGTGTGGTGAAAGGATTTTAAGTGCACCTCAAAGAAGCTTATTTTATGTTCTTGACACATATTTTGAAACTAGGTTCTACGATATGCCGGTTTTCTCGAGGTGTTTTCCTTCACTGTTTGAGAGTACTAGCATAGTGCACATACATTTTTGGACAGAAAAACTCATTGGTACTCGACTGGATTTGAACCCGCGATTAGGATCGGAAAGCGCTACGACTGGGCCACCAGTGCTCAAATTGATTAAGTAATGAGCCAAAGCAATACAATCACGTATATCTGCGTTGACTCAAACAAAAGCAATGTGAAAAAAGTGATTTTAAGGTTAAACATATTATTCTAACCAAAAACCTAAAGCCCGTCACGCACGCAGCTATAATATTAGCAAGGCATATTACGATCTATTTTCGATACAATAAAGTGACCGCACATGCAGCTAGTGATGATTGTGTGGTATACCTATGACGTCACCAATTTATACCGTAATTAACCGTAATATTACTGTGCCCGAAGTGGGAGTTTGCTACCACATTTCGTGTGTCTCTCTCTTTTGTATGGAAAATTGAAGAGACAACAAACTCGTTTCGATCGTTTTTAGGTAACGTTATTTTTGCTGTCTCATCTTTTCTCGATACAATAGAGAAAGACTAATAGGCGAAACGTTAACAACATTTCTTTGACGAAATGTTGTAGCTAAATAAAGTGGAACTTGTTCTTCTGTACCCGAAGTCGGAGTTTTGCTACCACATTTCATTACCAAATGTTGTTTTCGTTTCGCCTATTCGTCTCTCTCTTTTGTATGGAGAAAATATGAGACAGCAAAAATATGTTACGTAGTTACAGTTGTTGTCTCATCTTTTCTAAATACAAAAGACAAGGACAGATCGGCGAAACGAAAACAACATTTGGTAACGAAATGTTGTAAATGCTCTGGGACTTGGGGTACAGTTTGTACTAACCTGAGGAATACTTATTTAACTGTTTCCTTTTTCCAGGGACGACACTGAAGAACTGCGCTGTAACCATGTTTGTTATTAGCTGTATGCTAACTTTTACTAGCTTGTGAAGATTGTGTGGTAGATTAGATGATGATTGTACCTAATAAAAATAAATAAGTTAAAATAATAAAACGACTTGTTTGATTACAGAATGTCATGATAATTAACTACGGGAGCCGAGAGTGACCTATTGCATCAGAAGGGCGAGTTTCACTTCATTTACAATATTTCGTCTATACAGGGTTATTCATTATTAGCTGCAAATACTCAGGAATTAGGTTCAACAAATAAAATAAAAAATATTTATGAAATGATTTTTTTTAAGTTTTGTTATGAAAATCCCGAGAAAATCGATAAAGGAATCATTGGCGCCTGACCTATTTTGACCTTTGATCCGCGCCCGCGCGCCGTGAGCGACACTCTGCGTTCAGTCACCGCCTGGGTGGGTCATCGTCCTGTTCTCCGTGGCAATCATTATGCAATAGCCGTAAATAAATTAATAAAAATAAAATTTTGATACAAAAACTTGAAAAAAATTTTGATCAAATTTAAAAAAAATAATTTCATAAATATTTTTTATTCTATTTGTTGAACCTAATTCCTGAGTATTTGCAGTTAATAATGAATAACCCTGTATAATGTTGTTTTCGTTTCGCCTGTTTGTCTCTCTCTATTGTATGGAGAAAAGATGAGACAGCAAAAATACGTTAAGTAGAAACGATCGAAATGAGGTTGTTGCCTCATTCATTTTCCACTAGCAGTAAGTGAACGAGCTTCGCTCGGTATTTTTTTGATAACGTACATAGGAATGATGAAATCATATACATATTTCGATCTTACTAACATACTACATAATAATAAAAAATAAGAACTGGTTATTTAAAAAACAAATCACGAGTGCAATGAGGTTGAAACTTCTGGAACTTGTCTACAGAGTATTTACGTAGTCCTTTAGTTCCAAAATTTGACAATAGATGGCGTTCTCTGTGAAACATAACCATTGAGTTCTCAGGTTCTCACAGAGCTTAGTTTTTGCTTCTGAGCAACAGATGGCGCTAGGAGTAATGATATTATGAAAAAGTTGTTTGTTCTTAGCTCCGAACGCCGATATTTTCTAAAAATAAATCCTAGCTAGATCAATTCATCGTCCCCGAAAACCCCTGTATACTTACTAAATTTCATGAAAATCGTTGGTGCCATTTCCGAGATCCTAAATATACAATCCTATAAATAAGGTAAATATCCTATATATACAATAATAATAATAATATATATACAAGATTTTTCTCGTTTAAAGGTATAAGATACAAAAGAGAAAAACATAAAACACACATTTCGCGTGCTAACACGAAAACAACATTTGGTAGGCGAAATGTAAATGCACTGGAGCTTCCCTACCCTGCAGGTCAGCAAAGTGATGCTGATTCCGAATCAACCATTTATTTATCATTCATCATTGCACCACTTTTTAAAATGGATTTTTGAATACTAATGTATTAAAACAATCAATTTTGGCCTAATGGCCAATTTTATTATATTTTCGGGTTGATTCGGAATCTGCATCACTTAGTAGTTCTGTGGGGTGGTTGCGTATCTTTTGTTGCAATCAAAACCAAGTCGCAATATAATGTCAGTTTGGCATTATATTGCGCTTCGTTTGCAATAAAAATCTTATTGAAACAATACCTACCTTTGGTAAGAAACTTTTGGTTAGAATTGCAACAAGAAGAAAGAAAGCGTATAAAAGTTTACGAGCCGGTAAGACCGAGCTTCGCTCGGGTTTAAAAAAAATTGTATTATTATTTGCCAATAGATGTCAGGAAGAGTCGTATCTTTATTGGCTTATTTTTAATTAACAACGCCTTCTAGCTTGCAGTTAGTTGCTCACAATCGCCAATAGATGGCAGGAACAGTCGTATATTGAGTTTATGTTTGATTATTGCAAAACACCAACTTCTCGTCATTTTCTAAAAATGAATCCTAGCTAGATCGATTTATCGCCCCCGAAAACCCTTGTATAGAAAATTTCGTGAAAATCGTTGGCTCCGTTTCCGAGATCCTAAATATATACATATATATATACAAGATTTTCTCGTTTAAAGGTATAAGATAAGATAATAATAATAAGATTAGTAACTTAGCGTGGTACGTCGCGGGGGGGGGGGAGAGTGTGGTGTGGTACGGTGCTGGGAAGGGCGTGGGGGGAGGGTAGGGGGGGCAATGTGGTTGGGGAAATATGCCTAAGTGTGCCTACCCGAATGGACACGGGGCACGTGATAGAGAAGAATACAGACTTTTTTTCACTGCTGAATACTACGCGGACGAAGTCGCGGGGACAGCTAATTATTAATAATTAGATTTAAAAAAATGTGTAATCGAAGAGTTTGTTTCTTTTGTTTTATTAGTTTCTCCACCTACTTTTTCCTTTGACTGTACTTTATTTGCCATAAACAATAGATTTTTTTGATTATTTCGAGAGCGGTCCGACTCGCCGGAAGAAAAATAATAAAATTAAATCTATCCGGAGACTGGGACCGCGGTCCGAGTACCTAACGGTCCGACTTGACGGAAGCCTCGTAAAAAGCTGGGGAAGGACTGCCGCCGCCGATACCGCTGCCGATACCGCTGTTACTACCGCGCTGCTGCCGCCTGCCCATCACCAATGAATCAATGATACACCAATGTCGTAGTACCTACCGATGCGACTTAAAGCCCTGCTAGATGGTTTAAAGCCATGTAGCCGACAGTTTTAAAAAGCCTTTAATCAGTCACAAAGTTTAATCAGTGGCAAAGTCTTTAATCAGTGCGTGTTGCCAGTGATGACATACGGAACTGAGACGTGGTCGCTAACTATTGGCGTCGTACACAAGCTCAAAGTCGCACAACGAGTTATGGAGAGAGCTATGCTGGTAGTTTCACTACGTGATAGAATCAGAAATGAGGATATCCGTATGAAGAACCAAGGTCACCGACATAGCTCTTAGAATTATAGCAAGTTGAAGTGGCAATGGGCAGGTCATATAGCTCGAAGAACCGACAACCGTTGGGGAATAAAGGTTCTCGAATGGTGACCACGAACCGGAAGACGAAAAGTAGGGCGCCCACCCACCAGATGGACCGACGACATTGTTAAGATCGCGGGAAGCCGGTGGATGGAAAGAGCTCAGAATCGTTCTTCCTGGAAATGTGTAGGGGAGGCCTATGTCCAGCAGTGGACTTCTTCAGCCTGATGATGATGATGAGCCGGCAGTTTTAAACCAAATTTCGCATGACCTCTAAACGCCCTTGGTAGAAGGACGCGCCCGGCAAATCGCTGACAGATACGGACAGAAAGTCTGATATAAATATTAGAACTAATAGTGGGAGAAATAATGTCCCAAAAGTTCTGTTGACCGAGAAATGGTATTAACGTAGATTAGATTAGCATTCTAAGAGGATATAAAATACCGGGGTCCGTATTGTTTTTGATTTTAAGAGCACAGTAGTAATATCAGATAATAAAATGATCAATCTACACAGCATGTAGACAAAAACGTAAATAAGGTAGTACCTATCTGTTGAAATCTCCAAGTTAGAGCTGGTTAGAACTAGCACCTAGAGCACCTAGCTAGGACGTCTCAAATTTACGTTTCAAAAGCTGCAAAAAAAAATACTTTCGAAGTACCCTTTCCCATTGCTCTTTCTCAAATAATAATTATACAGCGTCAGAGACCGGATAATATTTCAAAAAGGTCAGCTCCGTCAACTCCCACGTTATTTATTCCCAGGAGTTTCTCGTAAAGAGAACAAATAGAAATTACTCTCCAAAGGGATCTTCATCGTCACAAGGGACGTCATTATGTATGTAAATACGTATTTTTCCTCTGCATTCCCAAGAGAAGGGTTTGGTCTTGCCAGCTATTTTTCTTCCATTTTATTTATTAGGGTACGGAGTGCGTTAGACCTACTGCTATTCTGGCGATTTTATGTGGATGTTATGATCAGCTTGGCGTAAATATACCTTACCTAGCTACCTATTGAGGTCCTAAAACTGGACGCTATAAAAGTTGCAAAAAGCAAATATTTTTTTCATCCACAATGATCGTATTTTTGAAAAAGAGCTCAAAAATCAATCATTGTGGCGTACCAAAGCGAAGAAAAAATTGCATTTCTTCCTCTAGGGGGTTTTTTTGCCTGTTATATGACAATGAGCCTACAAAAATGAAAAAGACTTTAGTAATAATTAGAATAATCATGAACAAAGATTCGACTTATTACTGTTGCATAAAAAAAGAACAAATTATACATATATTTTTTGAAAATGGATCTAAAATCGGCGATGTTTTTGGATGCATGCAAATTCATTTCATGCAATGCGTTCCCATCGTGTACAGGAACGAACGGGAAAAATATTTATTTTTCAAATTTTAGTCCCAGGAAGTTTGAGCATCACAATGGTAGTCCTTATCTGGTACTTTACCGCTGGTTTGTGTGGTTTGTACCCGGTAAATAACTGTGTAAAATAATATCGTTGCAAACATCAACATGCGTAATAGGTAAAAACATACATTTTCTAGTACGTACTACCTAATAAATCGATGGTCGCCAAACTATCTTATATTACATTTTATAAGATCGATCCGCAATGCGTGATGATACTTTACGTGATGTCTGATAATCGGACTGGTGACTTTGAACTCACTGGCAAGTACGCTATAATAAAATAATGCGTGCGAATGATTGTGCAAACCATCCAGACCATCCCATTGCATTATGATTATGTAATTGCATTATGATTCTTACATGATTGACCATGCAGACTTGCGCAGACGGATCGGTATGGCCAAGAATGCGATGTCGGCAAATTTTTGTATCATCCGCACTTGATGTGCGGGCAGGTTTTTCCGGAAGTAGGCCGCTGGCGGGCCCTTTTTTAGGTTCTACGACACGCCTGTTTCCTCACGATGTTTTCCTTCACCGTTTTGAGAGTACTAGTGCACATAAATTGTAAACAAAGAATGCGATGTCGCAATTAGGTACATGAAGTCTGGACCGATCGATGGGAGAATTTCTGTTTAGGACAAAGGGCAAGCTAGTGAACACCATAGTTATTTCCATTTTTCTAACTGGACGGAAACTTGAATGCTTAAGAAGGCAGACTGTTTCCGCATTGGCGTTTTAGAAATGTGGTGCTGGCGTAAATTGCCTTAAATTGTCCCTTGGACGGCACATCGCACCTACGCATCTATCCTAAAAGAGCTCGACATAAAAACAAAACTTTGCACTTGTCCTCGAATTTTTTGGCTACATTGCCAGGAACTAAGGGATATATACTTATTAAGGTAACCTTGAAAAGCTAGCACTGGTAAAGTGGAGGGAAAGAGACCGCGAGGACGGAGCCCAATGCGTTGGAGCGACCAGCTGGTCTACTCTTGAAAGCGATCCGATCCCAATTTTAAGTTTTGACGGAGTTCTGACAGATAACCCATAGGATTTCTGTCAAAATTCCGTCAAAACTTAAGAATGGGGTCGGAATCGCGTTCAAGAGTAGACCGGCAGGTGCGCTCAGCAACAGTTTGTTCTGTGAGTTGATTGAGTTGATGCCGCAAAGAACAGAACCCGATGGGGAAATATTGTGCAGACTGGGGTCCTGCACAAAGGTCACCCTCAGCAATGAGGTTATCGATGCTTAGGTGGAGGAGCAACAATTAATAAACCAAAACTTGCAACAGAACATCATCATTTTATATTATAACTACTAATGTAAGTTAAGTGTAAGTGTACTAAGTATCTAATGTAGGTATACATACCTACTTAGTAACTATCTGTGGTTAAATTATATTTTCGTTATTTAATTTTGTCCCTAAAATTACCCAAGTAATTTACATACACAAATTTATACCTTTAAAAACAGGAAAATCGAAATTATCAGATATAAACCTACAGAATAATATAAAATAATACGAGTTTAGAGTTCTGAAATATCATTATCCTGTTGACAACTTATTATTATAGGTATTTCGACATAAATTTAGTTTTTCCAGGCAGAAAACTGTGCAATAGGCAATAACTTACATAAATGCATAATACGTACCTATTTCGTAATCATCATCATCAGCCTGAAGAAGTCCACTACTGGACATAGGCCTCCCCTACACATTTCCAAGAAGAACGATTCTGAGCCCTTTCCATCCATCGACTGCCCGCGATCCTAACAATGTCGTCAGTCCATCTGGTAGGCGGGCACCCTACGTTTCGTCTTCCGGTTCGATGGTCGCCATTCGAGAACCTTTATTCCCTAACGGTTATCGGTTCTTCGAGCTATATGACCTGCCCATTGTCACTTCAACTTACTAATTTCACGAGCTATGTCGGTGACCTTGGTTCTTCTACGGATATCCTCAATTCTGATTCTATCAAACTTCTGAAACTCCCAGCTATCTCTCCATAGCTGGTGTTCTAGGTAGCAGCTTCTGACATTCGTCTTTTAGATTCTAATTAAATAAGCTAGGATCTACTAGGCATTCAGTGTATTTATTGCCTTATTATTAAGCAGATCTTAGTACTAGTTTTTAGTCAAGATACAACAAAAGAAAGAGGGGGCGACAATTTAAAAGATGGGAGGATGAGTTAAAGCAGACTGCAGGAAAAACATGGACGCGGATAGCGAGAGATAGGAAGGAGTGGAAGAGCTTGGAGGAGGCCTTTGCCAAAAAAGGGCAAACAGATAATGATAGTGTCGATGTCGTAGTGAATAATATAAGTTAGTTTTAGGAATATATCTGTATTTAAGGCTTAAAATAAATAAATAAATAAGTACTAGTTTTTAGAATCAATACATAATTTATCCTGAAGAGTG
The DNA here is from genome assembly GCA_939531255.2 of Thera britannica. NCBI lineage: Eukaryota > Metazoa > Arthropoda > Insecta > Lepidoptera > Geometridae > Thera > Thera britannica. The sequence continues at coordinate 6,983,062 of OW618040.2, read as the reverse complement.
TTGCAATACAGTAGAAGCGGACCAATATAATCATGCGGACTGTAGTAAGCAGGTTAATATTAAAATATAACAAAGGGTATATAAAATTAGCGTATTTCTTTATTTTAACTCTTCTAGTTTGTAGTTTTTTGTAGTATTAGCATTCTTAAAGGTTTTTTCGAAAATGTTGTACTTTTCTTGAAGATTGACTTTTTCCGGAATCTTGTTGTATGTTTTAACGTCTATTTAACATTATACCTATGTAACTTAATGGTCCAATACCTATACATCCTACTTTACCAAGTTCCTATTTTACGTCTAAACGAAACATGGAGGTTTTTCTGAAGAATGCGTAAAGAAGAGGTTATAATTAGAGCATATAAGTCCAATTATTTTGGTCGAAATATCCTGGCAGCTATCGATATTTTCTGATTAAAACTACTAAGTACCTACCTACCTACCAATTTTTTTCAGATAGGATTAATTCCGTAGAAGTTCCAAGGTCATCATAAATTATGGGGTAGATTATAAAGTAGGTAGGTATAGCGCGAGGAACCGACAACCGTTGATTTTCGTATGGTAACTACGAACCGAAAGACGAAGCAAAAGACGCCCCCCACCTGATGAACCGACGACATTTTGAAGTTTACGGGCAATCGGCGATGAAGATGGCTCACAATCTTTCTTCCTGGATGTATATTAATTACAGTTTTTTTCATACCATTTGGCTAGCTCCCACTTATCCATCGTTACATGCCTGTCACTGAAGGCAGGCGCACTGATTCTCAGCGATGGCGATGGTGATCAGTGAAACACTGTCAAATATCGCTGTCATATTTCACTGATTGCCATCGCAGAACGCTTAGATGTATTGCGCGTAAAGCTTGAGTGCTTGTGTGATTTCGCACAACATGCAGTCTAAACTATGCTTACAAATAACAGTAGGTACTATAATTATCAATGCATGAAATATTGAAATAATATGTAGAAAGAACCTGTGCACCCAATAATTTATTTTCTCAATAGAGATTGCGTCAGGGATGGAGTTTTAATAACAAACGTTGGAAATGAAAACCTTTATGGGTCGTAAATAGGATATTATAGCCTGGAGTGCGGGTCCTTGTATAAATCTCAATATCGAAAAGAAAAATATTGCTTTGGCACCACGATTTGAGGAAGTCCGAAGTCCTTAATCATGCAATTAAATGTCTTAGTCGTATTTGCTAGGACTAGGACATTTAATTGTATTTGGTTATAAGATACTAGTTTTGTGTGACATTATGTTAAAGCTATTGTTTTAACACGTAAAAACTTTTCAGGAAGCTTTTATAGAATTGCTTAAAATAAAGGCATGTTATGTACCTACCTACGAAGCTACTGTTACTTTGTATAGCTACAGTTAGGCTAGCAGTTTAGCAAGGTAAAGTTTCTGGATCGCGAATCACGCAATTTCACTATCCCGAGCGGAGTTTCGATTACAGAATGTTTTTCTCGGAATAAAAACGAGCTCGAACAAAATAATTCCACTTCGAATTAAAACGAGCTGATGTTGAATTTTCAATTAGATTTAGATACCGTATTGTCACATTTTTTTATTTTGTTTATAACCACCAAAATAAAATTAAAAGATTTGTAAAATGTACCTAGCTATAAGTAGAATTTAAAAATAAGAGTATATTCGAATTTCATCATAAAGTCGGATATTATTTACAAAACTATAATATAAATGGCTTATTATTATAACCTCACCTACTAACCCCTCCCCTACCTGTCTAGGATTTGGGGTTTGATTTGATTTCTTGTTTATTAGTAGCTAAGCTAGCTACGTAGCTATTCTTTAATCTACGTAACTAAAGAATTGGTCCATTAAATTAAAGAATTGTCGAAGTTTAACTAAACAATGAGGGTAAAAGTGAGGTAGGTATTCGAATGAAAAGGAATTCGTCTTCACAACGTCAAAGAAAGGCACAACTCGGAGGCGTTGAGTAGGTACTTACACAGGTCCTTTTCGCCCTTTGTACAAGTTCTTATAATTAACTTGAAGGACGCAGCCATCTTCAGACTTTCATGATTGTTATCTCACAAGTTTCGAGAGGTGGTCGGAACGCGATCAAAGATTTGGAAAGAATCGAATGTATTCACATCGGCTTGTCGATGTAAAAATATAAAAGAGTTGCCTATTTCTGCCGTGAAGTAGGTAGTATTACTGTGTTTTGGTTTGAAGGGTGTGTGGAAGCCGCGGGCGGCCGCTTGTATACCTACATATTGTAAAAACGATCTAAAGAATCTAAAGTTTCCTAAAAACCGAATAGGTGTTTTGAATTGTAGAAAATTTAACTATATATTAAATCGACTAAAACTGCTCCGTTAGTAAGTGGTAGGTATATGCTACGTACCTAACTACACTTTCCTTGTACAATGAGGAGAAACAGGCTGATTTATACAATTATAACTTTGGCCGAAGTGCATCGTGTATTTCTAGATCTGCTGACTTTTTAAAATGAAAAACACAGTAATATGCTACGTCCTTGCATTGGCTCTTATCAGTTGCATTGGGTTTATACCGGGTGAGTATGAGTAGGTACCCTACTAAATTGCATAGTGAAGTTATGGCTTCAAGTAAAATAATAATGTTTATAATAAGGTATTATCTACTTTATTAGACCTCTCACAAATCATGTGTAATAGATAAGACGCTTTCTACCTCACTTCAGTCTTCAATTATTATTGTTATTATTCCATGAAACCCTCTATAAATAAATTAAATACCCATGCTTATATCTACAAACCCCATGCACAGTATATAGCACCCAAAATAACATAACAGTCCATACTTTATCATCTTTCCTAAAGGTTTTACACTAGACTTGGCTTTAACTATACTGACTTGGCTTGCTGGTCAGGAAGATTCTAGTCTTGTTCTGACTTTGGAACCATCAATAGCGCTATTTTAAAGCCGTCCCAGGTCAGCAATCGGTGACTAAGTCTAGCTCAAGCGGCTCAGATCCAGTGCTTGCTTGAATGTTTCTATCCAGACCATGGCCACCTTTGGTGGGGTAGGTTAGGGACACAACACGACCTGCCAACGTTGTTCAATTCCCATTTCCACCATTCATCATTTCGCATAAATAGGCATGAAGACAGTATTCAAGTATCCCAAAATATTTATCTGATCTAATGAAAAAGGATTCAAAGATTTCGAAATATGTATTTATTCTCATAATAATGTCGAGATTAATAATTTATTTGTTAAAATAAATCTACAAAACACAACAATCCGCCATGATGGCTCAAACACCGGTCAGAACGAATTACGTCACGTTTAGATAAACGTCATTCCGATTTAGTACAAAAGCACCAATGTTTACTGTTGATATACTTAACCGTGACGTAATAATAGACGCCATGACACTAGCGAGCGTTTCGCGTGAATTTGAAAATATAAATTTAAATGTACTTTTATTGCACAAAAACCTTATTTTTTTACAGAAATATGATATATTTTAGACATAATAGATACTTCTGAATATGATAGAAGAAATTTTGAAAATTAGTCGTCATGCCTATTGCAGGTACCTATGGAGCTATTAGGAAAAGCGGTGAATGTGTTCAAGACTGCGACGAACTTTGTCACCTGCGAGGGAAAAGTTCGGGGACTTGCTTCCATGGCGTCTGTCGGTGCTTTTCAGTAGTTGGATCATAAAACCGTGGAAATAAAAATAATTTGGTTTTACTCTTTACCTACTATGCAATTCATTAAGAAGACACCTATTACTCACTTATTTTTGTGATTATCATCATAATATTATTTCCCTTCTATCCTATATAGGTAGGTACATACCCTAATTTAAAGTTCTGACAGTTTAGATATTTACTTGTGGCTCAATCATGCCATATCCACAGGACTGACTTGGATCAAACTCGGAATAAATATATTGAATAATCTAAAAAACTAGAGAAACCAACTTCATGCCAAACTGCTGAAGAGATAAAGATAAAGATAAAGATAAAGATTTGATGATTTTGTTTTGCGAGCAATCTGGAAGTATAAAAAAAATACTGCCGAATAGAAAACCTTCTCCTTTATAATTTGAAGTCGTTTAAAATGTAAATGGAACGTAGAAAAAAAGAATGACCCATCAGCGGAATGCGCCTTAAATATTGATGTTAGCAATCACCATAGGCAGTCACATGAGGCTAAAATTTGCAAAATTGCCGTAGCCATCTTTTTCATCAACGGTTGTCGTTTTCTATTGAACTGCAGCTGTCTCATCATCATCATCATCATCAGCCTGAAGAAGTCCACTGCTACACATTTCAAGGAAGAACGATTCTGAGCCCTTTCCATCCACCTTCTACTGACGTTTAAACTCGCTTAAGCATTCAGTTGGTACATTTTTCTCTAAACGCGCTTAAAGACCTGTCAATGTCGTTGCATTTCTTTTGTGTATACGTACATATAAACGAGTTTAGTTAAATTGGACCTTAGGCGTCACAAACGCGCTATGCAAATACCTACTACACCCCTATTTTGTAACTACCAGAATAAAATAAAGGGTTGTTTCAGCACAGTGTTTATGACAGCTTTTCAAATTTAACTATAAGTTTATAACATAATGGCAAGCTAGGCAACATAGTTTGGAAGGTATGTATGTACATTTAAAGAGGGAGTAAGTACATAGGTATTATACTCGTATGGGGAGTTTCACTTAATGCAAATGCATCATTCGACATGTTTTTCGTTTGGCTCGTATCTATTTAGTATTCAACGAAAGTGGCTGCGAATTACTCACACCTAGCTACTTACTCGACTGTTTTCTTTTTTGGTTATATCATTCTTTTTAGGTTAAACTGTGCGAGCAAGAGGAAGTTTGACGGGGATCTATCTTAACCCTTATTAAAATTAAACCATGAAAATAAAATGAAGTCGCTGAAAACGGTCAAGTAACTTCTCGCAATGTAGATAATTTTACGAGCAAGCCATCTTCTTAACTATACTGGTACTATCCTGGCTTAACTATAGAATTCTGTAGTTTTCTACATATTTTTGGTGTTCAGAATAACTGCAGCATTTACCGCTGAACACTGCGTGATTATGACACACAAAGTGTCAGTCTCTTATCAGTACTCAACAAAGCAATTACTGTAGTGTGCCTAGAATAAACTATTAATTAAATTAAATAATAAGCCGAGGTTTATGACGACTCGTGTATACCTAAGCTACGAACACACTGAAGGGCGGCTTGCTTGGCGCCCAAGGGCTCAATTCTAGACCAGTGACTTTTTTGTCCTGGTAGATAATTATATCACAAGAACTGTCAGTTTCTTTAGTGAATTTGACAGTTCTTGTGATATCTAACTACCGCGACAAAAAAGTCACTGGTCTAGAATTGAGCCCCTGAGCATTGCGAAGTTGCGAATGAACTAGCGAGTAGCTTAATTAAAATGAACGTTCAAGAATCTTATGTATGCCTAATCATTGTCCGTTGGGAGCCACTGGAAACCGGGACACAGATAATCAAGTCCGGCTATAGCGCATCAAAATCCTAGTAAGTAAGATATTTATGTTTAATAATTGCATTCCTTTGAAAGGGATTGGCAACTGGTGGCACAAGGTCGTGTAGAGTGGCGGGATCGGGGGGAGGCCTTTACCCAACAATGGGATGATTCGGGCTAATAGTAATAATAAAAATTGCATGCACAAAATACGTGTCATGTCAAGGAGTAGCTTGTTATAAAATAAGCTATAGAATTTTTATGTAGTTTATATTGTAAATACTTATATTGTGTGCCTAAAATTTAATCTTTATTCTTATTCTTTATTTTTAAGGTAGCCTTGAGCTTTGAGTTAGAGTGTTGTGATTCTGTAGTTAAAAGTTACGAAATATATAGCAATAGGCAACATTAGTGTCAAAAGCTCTTCTTTAGAATATATTACTAATCTTGACTTGCGCGTGTACCTAAATACATGAGTGTGTGTCTGTGTAGTAGGTATTTAGAACTCTGCTTTTGTATGGGATTTGGCCGGGTAAGCCAAGCCATCCGTCAGTGCAGACGTAACTTTAGGTTAGGTACCATCTTATCTACTTCATAGTCGTTCGATGATATTATAATAACTTACTACTTACAGCTATTATGATAATAATAATATACCTACGTTTACACCAAGCTATTTGGTGGTACCGGAATTATGGTTTTAAATTACATTCCCAATAAGTACCTACATAATGTTTGTATTATGTCTTCTTTTTAGGTTGTGATTGTAAGAATCATTATTTTAAATACAAAATGTATTTCAAAGCAGCAATTTTCTTTCAACAACAACGAAACATCCCACACAATGTACAAAATCGACGTCGACTTGGGAATAATCAATTCAGAAAATTATAAATTCTCGTCGCTCCAGAGAGACGAACGAAACCTCTTCAAAGATTTGTACAACGAATACATTTCATTGAACAGCAGCCTCCCAATTAATTACGAAGAATGGCTCGTTATGAATAACTTGGTATACTGTCAGATACCCAAGAGTCCATGTTGCAAAGGAAAATAACATAGCGGAGCACAGCGGGCAACAAAAGGGAGAAAAGGAGACATTTTAAGCTCAGGTGGTAGGTCCATTGGACCTTGTCAGGCACGCGGCGATTGACTTCTGACTACTGGGTTTGGAAGTGCCAGGTTCCAGGCAGAGACACGATGACAATAACTGACAGATTCTGAAAGACCAGCAATGGTTCAACGCGGATGCTTCGGATTGGACCACAGTGTGTAGGTACACTGTGGTCCCGATAGCTCTATTGCGCGTATGGTGGTCAGATGAGCAGTCACTCACTACTACATCCCTTCAGGCGGGAACAGAAGACCATTCGCATCAGATACTCCCTCACTCCAGATAATCATGTGGTCCATAAGCCCCAGCATTTGCTCAAAGTTTGTGTGTAAAAGGTAATTAGGGTATAGGCGATAGGTATGAAATAAAATCCTTACCTAGACCTAAAAATGTTCCCATACCCTGTACAATAAATCAACTTTTGTTCTTTTTCGCGTAAAACTTCTACTAAGATTTTCAAATACCTAACACCGGTTTTTCCCACGGCCGCAATAAATTCCAAGGAATCGTAGCAATATATTGTGAGGTTTGCTTACTACGTGTCGTCGATTCTAAAATATGTGTAGAGAAAAACCACCCTTACATACATAAAACTATGTTAAAAGCGAAGATAGTTTTGTTGGTTGTAGAAAAAAATTGAACACTCACTCATCTTATTTTCATAATTCCTGGTAGCCTGATCGTAGAGCACGTTCTTGACGTCCGTGACCTGCGAGGCGATGCTTTATTGTTATAAGGATGGTTATCACTTACTATCAGGTGGGCTATTATATGGGCCACCATAATGTGGATGGTTGTTTTATCTAATCTACAGTTTCGGAAATGAATGGGAAATAAATTATTAAAACGCTTTTATAACTAATTGAACTAAAAAGTTAAAAATAAAACTGTAATAATCAATTGAAAAATTTATGTTATTGTACAAAAAAGCGTGATGGGGTGCTTTTTATAATAACTTCAGATTATAATAAACTATTGATAAAATATTTACAACAATCAAAATCAAACACCCCACGCTTTTTTTGTACAATAATATAAATTTTTCAATTGATTATTACAGTTTTATTTTTAACTTTTATTTTTTCATTTTTTTTTCATATTATTGCATTGTCATCGACCTTTGACAGCTGTGCAAAGTTTGAATCAAATCTGATCGTTCAAAGTAGGACAAAATCGAGCTCAAAGAGGTCGGTTACATACATACATACAGGTGAAGCTAATAAAAGCGTTATAAAAACATACACACACACAAACTTTCCCATAAGAAATATTAAAAGGATGTATTTCTTTGCGCTTCGGGCTTGCTCTGAATGAAGTCAGGTTGTGAAGTAGATAAGGTAAAGTTGGAAAGTGCGATGCTATTTTTTATGATTTATTTACCTACCAAGGGTATATTTACACCTTCTATTTTAGGCAAACCACTTGGTTTCCATGTTTTATTGCGGAGTGTAGGTATTACCTAACCTACCTACGCAAGGTTTTATTATTGAATGGTTTGACCATTATCTAAAAAAATACAAGACTGTAAAAACAAAACCCTCCTTTTTGCTTCGCCTTGTAAATATTGGCTTGGGTAAAAATTAGTTTTTATTGCGTGTGGTATAAGACTTGCTGATGGGTCAAGTATATTTTATGGCCCACCTGATGGTAAGTGGTAACCATAGCCTAACAAAAAACAAATAAGTGGCTAATTTACCTATTTGTATTTTTTTTAACCATATCCTAAAAAAGCATTATGTATACCTCGTATACATAATGCTTTTTTAGGATATGGTAAGAGTCTTTTAATTATGACTCTAAAAACTAAGTTATAGACCATAGTATCAAATTTATTTATATAATTTAGGACATGATAAATTCATTATTGAACTGGCGAATAACTTGTCGATGGTCCAACTTTGAACTAACTTTGACAGCTTTTGTGAAGCCACCACCGGCCAAAGCATATTGTCTATCGCTAATGGAAATTAATCAATCAATCATTCATGAATTGATTACGTTTTTAACAACGCGGTGAAAACCTTGTTTTTAGCTAAAATCTCGATTTGTTTTGCTTAAAATCGATTTTGTAGTTATTGAAATAGTAGGTAAACATTGTTAAGATCGCGGGAAGTCGATGGATTGAAAGGGCTCAGAATCGTTTTTCCTGGAAATGTGTAGAGGAGGCTTATGTCCAGCAGTGGACTTCTTCAGGCTGATAATGAATGAATGATGATAATGTCAACTGCGCACTATTTAGATTTTCAGGAACAATCACGCATAGCCATAGCAGTGAACTTGGCTGTAAAGCCTTGCGCATATCTAGTGATTTGCGATGGCGACCAATGAAACGCTGTCAAATAAGACAGCGATATTTTATAGCGTTTTACTGATCGCCATCGCCATCGCCTAGATGTGCGCAGGCCTTAAGGAAGGCTGCTTATTTTCACATTGCAGAAAGTAACACAGGTTGTAAAGATCAAAAAAGTAACAGCATGTATTAATATACATGCTGTTACTTTTTTCAACAATCAATTGAACTAGTTAAATGTTCTTGCTAAGGTTATCCACTTTATTTATACGAGTACCAACAGTTTTACAGACATTTAACTGAGTAAACAATAATTTAGATTTAGCTAGCCGATTAAGAACTTATGGGTTTTGAAAGAAAATCGACCAGTGTGTTCTTAGATTTTATTTTATTGAAGTAAGTATTAACAAAACTCACACTTCTTAAGGGGCCAGCGGAGGGCAAATTTTCATACAAACGTAATACCAAAATGATTACTAAGTAATTTAAGCAGATTTTCACTATACTATTGCAATAACTGTATTTGTACAGTATTTATCTAGGTTCCTGAACAGTTTTGATTTTAAATTACTTACTCCAAATGAAATTAAAGCCAATCTCATTTTGCTATGAAAAAAATGTGTAAAATGCGATTGGTGTTTATTTTAAGTAATTTAAAATAAAAACTATTCAGGAACCTGCATAAATACTATACAAATACAGTTATTACAATAATATAGTGAAAATCTGCCTAAGCTGGTAATAATTTTGGTATTACGTTTGTATGAAAATTCGCCCTCCGCCGGCCTCTTAATGTGTATTACAAAATGTATCTTATAGTATAACTTACATCTAATAACGGATTTATATTTTCTGCTTATATTTTTTTATTTTACTTAATACACACACAGTATTTGGTTTCAGATGGCAAATCAGCCAGATCAAAGACATCGCGAGATCTAGCCTCACATGAACACTCCTACAATTTTAAGCCTGTATGCGTATTTAAAAAAGTTCGGTATTTCGGTTGGTGCTATCGTTTTTGCCAGCAAATGACTTAAAAAGAACCCCCAATTAGATATGACTCTAGCGGACCCCGTTCCGTAGTAGTAGGCTTGAATCACAAGCTTGGAGCAGTAGCTGTATTCTCTACTTTCAAAATCGGAATTAATTAAGTACCTGATGTGGATCGTTTTCTCTTCTCCTCCTAAAACAGGATTGTAGTAGTGGGTATAAGCCCAGTCGGCTGCCATAATTGCGATATTGTTGTCAACGCAACGGTACACTACTATGCTCTGATCCGACTTGTGCTCCTCGAACCAATTCTCTTTGGAGATCCGACGGTTGTTGTCCTTGTCGTTTTGTGTTGCTGAAGAGGAAGATGAAGATGATGAAAAAAAAGAGCCCCTGGCTGCGGTCTGACGAACGCCGGGCATCTCGATCACCCAGTGGTCCGTCGCCATTATCGCCGCGTGCCCTATGAAACTGCCCAAAATTCCACTACTACTGCTCAAAATATCACCCTTTTTCACAGTAGCTAAGAATGCTGCTCTATTTTGCGATGGTGTCCGAAGGGTATTCATGACGAACGTCTTTGGAACTTTCCTGGACTAATACAGCGGAAATAATGGATGACTTGGTGTTGTAAACAAGGCTCTGAAAAAATAGGAACATTTTGAGATTATTCGTGACAACAATAGGCAAGTTACTTACTTAGTTAGTTAACAATAGGGAAGGCACTTTTAGCTTTTTGGAAACGATTCCCGTTTCCAAAATGACTAAGAGTACCTAGAATAGAACAGTAGGCCTACCATGAACTCTGTCTGGCTCTGTCTCTGGCTCTGGTTATGAGTCTATGTGAGTGCTCACCAGTGCATTATACTTTGTGTGTGACGTTTTGACGTAGGATTTATTTAGTCCACACTCACACAGACTCAAAACCAGAACCAGAGACAAAGCCAAACAGAGGTCATGGTAGGCCTACTGATAGGTCATCGAATAGATAGTAAGGTATTATAATTATAGGTACGCAAGATGTAAAACACTTGAGAGGGTATATACATATATATATGGATAATCCATCAATATAAATACATTTTTCTATAGAACTAACACCAGCTGACAAATAATAGCTAATTCATTGGAAAGTACTTGCTTGGTAATATTGTATAAAACTGCTGTATATTTTTCACGGTTCCATAAAAAAAATTTGGTGAGTAGGTGGGTAGTTATGAGGAGAATAAGTTAGTAGGGGATAGGTGTTCTGTTCACACAATATTATCAATCTATAAATAGTTATTTATCATGCATGATTCAGATCAAGAATGTTTACAGTATTGCCGAACGGTAGAAGGGCAGGCAGAACACTGATGAGCTCTATTATTCCAAACAAAAATAGTAATTCGAGGGATACAAGCTTGGTAGACTACTGTTAGAGGTAGGTTTCAAATGAATTGCGAAAGAACAAATCAAAACAATATCTTATCAAAATAAACAAAGATATAGATCCTCTACTCACGTTTTCACGTGTTATTTCAATGCGAGCCGGCGAGGAACTGAATTGAAATTAGCAACAAAAGAAGACAGATAGCGAGCGGCTCATGCGAATAAAAATACTGACGCCATATTTATGTACCTACTAAATAATCACCTTTGCGTTCCGTTTCATGACTGTCAATAGTGTCAATTCATTGCTTAGGTATCAAGGCTTAGGTAAGGTTAGGTAACAACGCTCCAGCAATGTTGTATGAAACGGCGTGCTGGTGTTATTAAATGCTCTTTGGCTGGATCTCTTTTATCATTCTTGTGAAGAGAATGATTAAAGAAAGAAACTCTTCCAGCGAAGACAAAAGAAAAATACATGAAAGTATAGTATGTTGTATGTTTATTTCCCTGAATTATTTTGAGAAAACCTTGGTGGAAATGGGTTGACTTTCAAAGTCATACTCGATCTTCAATTGCCTTTTTCCCGGTCTTGCAATAATTTACTATTACTAAAAAACCTGTAATGTGGTAATTATTCTGACAACCTTCTTTGAGCAAAGTCCACCTTGCTGTAGGTACTCGAAAAGGAAGGCGCAAGCAAAGTTGCATAGAATTTCATTGCTGGTGAATTTTAGTACCAGCAATTTCCTGTGAAAATCTAATAGTTACGTTTCGGAAACAGTCGGGTTAAAAGGTTTTCGTCAGAATTTGCAGTTCTTTTTTTAAAAAGAACTGCAAATTCAGTCAGGTGCAAAAGCAATTTTATTCAGAACTTGGCTGTATAAGTAGTAAATAAAAGCAACATTGTCTGATCAAAAAAAAACGCAAAAAAGAGACAAAAGCGTGGATGTGTTTTCATTTTTAAAAATGAAGTAAAATTTGTGTTTCAAAATGTTTGTAGGTATTATAAAAAAAAAAAAGACGGGTTGCACTCCGGGAGTGCCGGCAGAAGTGAAAACTTGATTATTAACGTTGAGCATGTTTGATATTTTGGAATGGTTAGGGGGGGCTTGTTTGTTATTTGGCACGCTGTAACATACACGAACATTCGCGCAAGCGCCCTGCGCTGCCTAAACGAAACAGTAGGCCCAGGCATACATTTTCGCCGCGCCGTAGAGAGGGGATAGCTGTCTACTCTCCATCCGTCTTACGCTTTTTCGATCAGGTCACGTGTCCTGACGCGCTGACGCGAGTTTAAGATTTTATACCCATTACAGAAAAAGTGCTCAACGCCGCTAAAGAAGTTTTCACTTCAATATCAACTTGAACTACGAAATGTGAGCTAGATTTTTTGAGATAGGTAAACACTATAATACAAGCCTCGGTCCGCAATTAGGTACTCCGCTGCTGGTCAATGGTCTCGAACTTTGCTTTACTATAGGGTCTTGGCGTTAGAATCAAGCTGGGTCATCATGGCAGCCTTTGCTGTTCGCGCTATAAAGGCCTCGACCTTGATGTATTTATTCAGTTGTATCCCAAGGATCACTTTGAAACGTCTTAAAGCTAGGTGAGAGGTGAGTCATATTGTATGTGCCAGTTCCACGCGACCAAACCACAGACAAGAACAGACAACAAACTACGGCGCTTGGTTCCTACCGTTTTTTGTATGATCTTTTTACAAATCGAAATAATAATAGCAGTGAAGTTCCAGTGTGGTGCCACTTCACATAGTGAGACGTAGGCACCAATACAAAAGCCAAAGTTTAATGTTACTTTATTTCAGCTTATCCATCAAGGGCTGCCATGCTGACCACGCTGTGTTGGCCTGGACTTGGCCACTGGTGTTGGCCATCATTACAGCGGCCAGCAGCACAATCTATAAACACCGCGTCAGAAATGTACATGATCATGACCATAACTCAAATGGTCCATGGCCGTTGAACCTTTGTCTATAGTGTAGTTCCCATGGTTAAACACTTACACTTACACACGTACACTTCACGATCACACAAAAAATGATAAATTTACTGTGTTTTGAGGGAGCTATTCTGCTCGTCATGCCAAAAAGCCTCATCAGATCTTTGTTTTTTTTTTTATAAGACCTTCGAAATAAAAAAACAATAATCGTAACCGAATCTCTTACGTATATTATATCTTAATCCAATAGCCCCCCCCCCTTTTTGTCCCCATTTTAGAAAAGAAGAAGCAACCTTCCAATTAAAATTCCTGGCGACAAAAAAAACTACAAAGTCTTAGGGAATAACTTGTGTAGTTTAAACCAGCTTCAAATTCAAACAAGTTATTTTGCTGTAAAACCAAGCTACAGAATCGATTTTAATCATATTTCTATGGAATCAATCTGAAAGTCATCCAATAAATCAGGGATTCCCAAAGTGGTCGATATTGACCCCTTGGGGTCGATATTGGTTTCCTAGGGGTCGACATAAGCGAAAACTGATTTTGGGGGTCGACGAGGTCTAAAAATCGACCCCTAGGTTAGGTAGGTAGGTACTGTATTGTTTATGTTGTGTTACGTGTACTAAGAATAATTGATATTTTTGTAGGAAATAGCATTGTTGTAATAATGTAAAGTCTCAAGTTCGTACAACGTACGTTTATTTAGTTAAATTTTTATGAGAAAATGAAGTCAACTTTACTTACCTAACTAAGTGCAACGTTTTCCAATTAGTACCTTAGTACCTAATAGCTATTTTGTATCAATAGGAAAAACCTAAAGATAAGCCCCCTTATTCATAATAGTCTGCTAACTTAAAGCATTGCATTGCTGTCTTCTTCTATTGACCTAAGTCGAGAAAGACCTATGAAAAATAACACACTGTAGCAGCTGTTTTAAGTTAGTGGACCATTGTGAATACGGGGGTTGATCTTAAAAGTAGGTAATTTGGCCATGGGGGTCTGAGGTAACTGTTCATTTTGGAAAAGGGGTCACCTGTCCAAAATAGTTTGGGGATCTCTGCAATAAATAAACCGCTTAAAAAACATCAGAAGCAGGCATCACCATTGGTCACGTAACAGAATGTACATGAAAATGAAAATAAAAAAAAATGAAAAATATTTTATTTCTGTAGCCAAAATAATAAGCAGAAGTTCACAATGTGGAGGCCCTCTATTAAGTAAGAGAATACTTGTGTTAGAGGACCTCGCTCTTCCATATCCATATATGGTTACAAAAAATAAAAAGAGCTTATTATTATTATTATTATTATTATGTGCCCTCCGGGTCCCACTGCTGGGCAAAGGCCTCCCCCCATTCCTTCCAGACATCAAAAAGAAGAAAAAGAGCTTAAATAAATTTTAATTAAGTACAATTTTTCTTAAAGTAAAATATTATTGGTACCTACACAAAATATTAATTATTACTAGAATAACATGTGTGTGTAATTGTTTATCGAGAGATTATCCAAAGATAATGTAAGGGATTAAGGGTACAATGGTGATGCCTTGCTTTTTTTTATGCAAATGATAGACAAACGTGCTTGCGGTTCACCTGATGGTAAGTGGTCACCGTCGCCCATAGACACCAACAACACCAAGGGTGCTGTCATTTTTCTTGACCCTATATTCATGTTATAGCTGAGGGGAAAGACTAACTAGACTAGAGAGAGCTTTTGGATGTTATCAACTAGGAGTCTAGGCAAAATATACAAAGAGACACAGAAGAGTACCTACCTGCCCTATATAAGTTCAGTGTTCTTTACAAAAAGGAGGGTAGGACCTGCCTATTCACTTGAGAGTTGATGATACCAAAAGGCTTCGTCTTTTTGCTACGAAATGGTCCGACACTAAAACTATGACGATATTGTCCGCACTAAATGAGGACGCCCCTACTGAATATGAGGGTAGTCAAAAAAGGGTCACAAGGCGGCGAGCACATGTTATGAATAGCGATATGACTTTGTAGATGATGCCCATATTTATGAGAAAACTTTTGAGTGTTTCTAACGTTTTCTACAGCCCCTAACGTAAGAAGACCGACAATCTGGTTACCCAACAATTTGCGACGTTTCACAATCTCTGGATAAAAAATATTACCTATTTTCCCTATATACGTTTAGACTCGCTGAAAACCAAGATATGAATATTTTTTTTATTCTGATGGGTAGCGTGTAGGCCTGCTCACATCTAGGTGATGGCGGTGGCGATCAGTAAAACGCTGCCAAATTTCGCTGTCATATTGACAGCG
Organism: Thera britannica; assembly: GCA_939531255.2. Classification (NCBI taxonomy): domain Eukaryota; kingdom Metazoa; phylum Arthropoda; class Insecta; order Lepidoptera; family Geometridae; genus Thera; species Thera britannica. The sequence continues at coordinate 6,967,576 of OW618040.2, read as the reverse complement.
TTTCACTGATTGCCATCGCAGATCGCTTAGATGTAAGCAAGGCTACAGAGGCGGTGAAGTAAGAACTCTGGAATTTTAATCTTCTTGATATTTGTGGCTTTTAAAACCATTTCAAAAAGGTTGTTTGATACTTTTAGAAATGTGGGCGCTGTCTTTCATGACTTAAAAACGATTTAAAATAAGAGAAGTAATCAATTTCAGCTATACTTGCTATATTTCAGCTATACGGCTATAGGTTTTTACTAAATGAAACCACGATTAGACTAATAGGTTCATAAAGGTATTATACTATCGTCATTATAATTATTAGCGCTAAATCATAGGAAATCAGTAAGCATCGAATGTTGTATCAGTGTAGGTATGTCATATCTATAAGCCACAACCGTAGGTACCTTCATTCCCAAATGTGTAACATAAATCAAAGGAGTGGTAGGTATAACTTCAGACCGAGTGCAAAGTCTGTCCAACTTTTGCTTCTGCCCAGAGCATGTTTCGAGTTCGCGCAAGGTTCGGTATGAACTGTGTATTCGTTTGCATCATCCACTGATATCCAGCCGCAGGCGACCGGGCAATTTAACTTTTATGCAACAAGCTGTGCCCGCGACTTCGTCCGCGTAGAATAGTGTCTATGAGTGGAATTTTTAATTTTCAGCGGAAAAAATAGTACATTGTTACCTGAGGATAGAAAGTCACGTTTTTGAGTCCTGAGACGGGATAGGCGCCAGTGCGTAGCGAGAACGCCAATGGAGCTTGAGGGACTTAAAAAAGTCTTTCACCCGAGGTAAGCACTGTGCTTTTCATTACGAATACAAGGAAAGTAAAAATAAAAACATGATAGAAAAATTTGTGAAAATGAAGATTGAATTGCCGCCTTCCCGCTTTGGGCCTTCGGCTGGCGAGCATTATTCAGCCATTATTTTCATTTTCATAATTTAAAAAATGTTAAAATTTTTTGCTCAAATCAAGTTATTTTGAAGCTAAATAATAATAAAGTCATTTAGAAAATATATTCTTTATTTAATACTATCTTTATGTTATTTAAATTTAAATTTTACATCGCGCTCTAATTAGACTTTTTAAACTTCTTACCGTTGTAATGAGTTTCTAACCTCTTTGCTGAATAAAAAGTTGGAATTTCGTTCAATAACCTCCTTGCAGTTAGAAAGACTTTAGAAAGTTGGGATATGGTTGAATAAAATAGAACTTTTTTTTATAATTTGACAGCTGTCATTAGAAAGCGATTCTCCCTAGGGCTGAAAGTATTACTTTCAATTAGGCCCCTCAGACAACTTCAGACCTACTTTCCGAGTATGAGCAATGAAAACAGTACATATTAGGTATGCGCGTGGCACAGTTGTCTACCGTCACCATGTCTGCCGTTCGGGGAAGCCACTACTAAATAACGGTAAAACCCTTGTTAGCGCCTAATAAGGAACTTGCAAACTGTAGGTACTGTAAAAATGTATCACCTTTTAGATAAAAAAAAGTTTTTTTGTAATTGGCTCATAAATGACGAAGTGATGCAATAACAAAAAAATACATAGGTACAACCGAATTGACCGCAAATTGAAATACTTAGTTACTACCACTGGTTTGGGTTTGGATGGTACTTGCCACAATTAGACCAAGAGTTCTCAGTAATATAGGTAGCATAGGTAGGTAGGTACTAAGATACTAAGTAAACGCCCAGAACACTATAACACAAAATGGATTTTTGTCGGAAATGTTTATAGCATTTTTATTACTTTGTTCAGGGTCGGGAATCGAACCTCGTTTACGAGGTCCAAGCCATAAAGTAACTCGAACGAGCTTTCTTATTGCTGTTAAAATGTAGGTATAACAAAAATGACATTAAGCTGATGTGTTTAGATAAGTTTCAGTGCAGAAATTGTTTTTTATGTCTTTGTTTACGGCTGTTTGCATATTTTTACCCATTGAACGGGTTTTATGCGCGAAACCATTCGGAAATTATAATTAAACTGTTTAAATGAGACTATTCCGAAGTTTACAGTTTACAAAATGTTGATGTCAAAACTAAAACACATAATTGTGCATGACTATGAGCCGTATGCAGAAACAAAGCTTCTTTATTCTTTATTGCACACATATAGGTGGGCATGTACAGGGGCGAGCTTAATGTTTTAGACCTAATATTGTTTTATTTTGTAAAATAATATAAGCACACAGTAACGATCTAGAACATTCTATTCAAGAATATTTTAGCAAGATCTAGTATTTGTAGAAAAAAAATCAGTAGTCTGTAAAGTCGGTTTGCTGACGATAATAGAACGTGACAACGTCATACAGCTGTCCACGCGGACGCATCGCTCACTCAAGTAGATAAGATGTCAAACGCTGCCGAAAGCGGAGGCCGATTGTGCCTCTTTGTCGCTCGTTCCGCACTCTCGCTTGCACTTCAAGCCTTAAATGGAACGCCTCAGAGCGAGGTAACGCCGCATGAGTTATGTTTTTTCGTGCGTGCAGCCATCGAATTGTAAGACGTTGTCAAGTCCTTATGTGATAGCTTATGTGATAGAAAAGGATAGATATAGAAAAGTCCGTAATGTGTTAGAAAAGGATAGACATAGATTTCATAATATTTCAACACTTGCATCAATTCAACAAACTCTCTTACTCACAGCAGTAGACCAAAGGGTATCTACCACCACAACGGGAAGTAGACCCTAGAATTTGATTATCCTCGATCATTCCGGAATATCAAAGAAAGTTCTAGATAGATCACTCATATCATTTTATTAATTTTGAATATTAGATCTAGATCTAGATAGTTCTAGAGAATTCTAGAACATTCTAACAAATGTATAATTTTTAAAAGTCCTAAGGGATAGAAAAGAATACACATAGAAAAGTCCCAACGCCCTCAATATTTCTCGTAAGTTGAAGGGCAATTACCCGTTTCTTATTGTTTATGAACCCTATTTCGCTTACACAAATTACTGTTCTGATCAAAGCAGGCTCTACAAAGGAAGCCGATGTTCCTGCAATATGATTAATTGATCGAACTTTGGGAATCAGGAATAACTTATGACGTCATTTTGGTATGGTGCTATGTTGTCCAAAGCTCAGTATTTTTTTGGGAATGTTTAAGACGTTTCAAAGTGCTCATTGTGATACTTACTATTCAATAAATATATATTTGACTTTGTATGCCATTGAATTGCACATAAAGATAGTTACGATTTTCGATGAATAAGTTCAGAGCAAGGAGTTAGATACATCGATCGTTTTTCGTTTTCTCGAACGTTTTCTCGAATGTTGAGATAGTTTTTGCGTGCGATAAGTTATTTCACGGCTTTCATTCTGAAACTCTTTAAACTGTTTAAACTCTACGTAATCTCAACATTATCTAGCTAAATTTTCCTACTTGCGTCCTCATTAGGAGAGTTGAGCAATTATCTACAACGGTGCACCCAAGAGCTCGAAAATATTTTCAGCATCGCATTAAATCGCATGCAAATAGTTGGATTACCGTGCCGTTACACTCAAGTTGTGCGATCATAAATAAATAAAACAGAAAATTATAAAATAATACTAATTTACAGAAAAAAATAGAGAAAACGCTTTAATGCACATACAAAAAACTAAACGGTATCAATAAAACTGTGACTCTGAGCTGTAGACTTCGCGCACACTAAAAGTGAGTAATTTGCTGCACTTTAAAGAGCTATTCTGCTCATCATGCAAAAGATCCATAACAGATCTTAGTATTATGTGAAATTGTCCAACAACATTATTTCCACGAAGATTTTTATTGTTTTCCATCAAAATTAACTCTCAGCTGAAGTTAGTTTAGAAAATTCCGAGAGGCTGTTAGAGGTTTCTTTGTTAAACTGCTACATGACCAGGGCTTATCTAAAGGATTAAGCACTTATTTTGTATGCGAAGGCAGACTTTAGATTCACAAGTAAAACTTTTAGTTTTGATGCAGAAGATTCTTGATTATAAACTTATGATACTGATACTCTTTTTAGAGATTTACAAGTGGTGAAAGGAACTGACTTTTAATTTTGTCATCTGATTTCTGTGTTCCGCCAATTCAAGGCAACAGCGAATAATTACCTGCTTTTAGAACTTATTTTGTTTATTTTGAGTCATAAACCGTGTTCGTTGCAAGTTTAATCCACATCAGTGCAACTCTGGATAACCCCAAAATGGCTCGTTTGATGATCGCTGAATCCGCGTTCGGTTTTTAAATATTTCAACAAAAAAATTCAAACTCACAGCGGATTTAGTGATTGCCTGAACGAATTGTGATCTGTTTTCTGTATAGTTACTAAAATAATTATCTGTAAATTTAGCAACTTACTACTATCATGCGAATATCTGATTCTGTGTAGTAATGAACTGTCTCATTTAGGACACTGATAGAGATACCACGTTGTACTGTAAGCAAAGCATATCAAATAGTGAAGCTTCGGTCGACTTCCTCTGAGACAAAACCTTTTGAGGCTACACAGTGCTATAAACATTGGCAAGCAATTTTACTATGACTAAATATATTTAATGCTCTACCATAGAATGTATTTAATAAATATTGCGTACAATCCACATAAATACATTACATAGAATATAATATAGCACCCAGACAGAGAACAAACATCTTTGTTCAACACAACACAAATTCAACATTCAACACAAATATTTGTTCTCGGTGGGATCGAACCCTCGACCTATGGCGCAGATGTCAGAGCTAATACTACCAACTGAGCTGAAAGGCCAACCATTCAGCTAAGAGCTCTATGGAACTAGGAAGTGCCTAGTCAATAACTATAGGTCCATACATAAGTTGAAAGTTGCCCATAGTACGGGTTAATACAACTTGCTGATGTGTAACAAGCAGTTAGCATTGCCACACAGATCACGTAAGTTAGGAACGTGCCCTACGATGTACTGCCCCGCGCTCATCAACTTGAGTTATACGCAGGTACTAAGCCGCATGTCCCTGTTATTTTAGTCTGTCATCATCATGCTGGACAAAGGCCTTCCCCACATGAACACGAAGAATGATTCTGAGCCCTTTCCATCCACCGACTTCCCGCGATCTTAACAATGTCATCGGTCAATCTAGTGGGTGCATGGGCGTCCTACATTTCGTTTTCCGGTTCGTAGTCACTATTCGAAAACATTTATTCCCCAACGGTTGTCGGTTCTTCGAGCTATATGACCTGCGCATTGCCACTTCAGCTTACTAACTCTACGAGCTATGTCGGTGACCTTGGTTCTTCTACTTTGATAATCATCATTTCTGATTCTATCACGCAGTGAAACTCCCAGCATATTTCTCTCTATAGCTCGTTGCGCGACAACTGCAACGTATTTCATTCTGTAGTCTAAGTTAAAAAACCGTGTGTCATAGATATTCAGCGCTTCATAACGACGAGATCTGCCTCCCTCTACCCTGCCATCAACGCTAAATACTTCCTTACTATCAACAACCCTATATAATTTCCTCACTCTATACAAGACATGTCATATCGTCTTATCTTCCCACTACATTATATTGTGTGTGGCCTAATATGAGTTAGATAAATGTAGTTGATAAATACCTATTATAAGGTAAGTATGTGTTTTTGGGCTTAGTTATTCTTTTACTCGAGAATTAAAATGTAGGTATTTGACAGATGGAATTTCTATAATTGATTTTGATTGATTGTGATGGCGATTAGTAAATACCAGCGACATGTATTGTGACATTGTTTCACTGATTGCCATCGCCATCGCGCTAGATGTGCGCAGGTGATAAGCGTTTAAATAACCAGAGTAATCTGAAATCAAAGAAATTGTTGGGACAATCTTAGATTGAGAACTATTGTTCTGAGTCGTCATCAAGTTCTCGACCTCTCGAGCCACGTTTGATCGATGCTAAGTTTTATTATCCTTATTTTATATTCAACCCGTGTTATTCGAAGAAAAAGCACATTTCCAATCCGATATTAAGCTATTCAAAGCAATACAGACAGAAAGCAAAGATCTTAAGTGTATCTTTTACGAGGCAGAAAATCAAGTCATTAGAGAATCTACTAAGCCCTTACGTAAGAGACTTGCAGATAAGGGCCCTTGAATTTAACGACGCTCTGTCTATTCGATAGGAGTACGTTTCCTCTGCGCTACTAAGATAGGTACCTATCTCTGGGTTTGATAGGGGTAAAAGACCACAGCGTCCATTGGTTTGTTTGAATCGTGTGAACTACTGGGTTCCTATACTGAATTTTTCAGTTTAAAAATGTTTACCTACTGGGTATATGAAATGAGTCTGCTGTTTTAAAAATATACTTCTAGAGCGTTTACCATAAAAAAAAAGACACGTTCATTTTGTGGGCTCCGCCAACAACGCCTAAGTATACAACGAAAAGTTAATAAAATTCAAGCAAATTCATCTTACCTCGTTATACGACCCCGGGAGAGTAGAAAAATCCTCAACCTATGAATACAGTGAGGGTAAAAAGGACCATCACTTATTCCCCGGCGCTCTTAATGACGTCATTATCTGTAGGGCTCGCGCGCCGGTCACGTCTACCCTTAATTCTGCTGGTGACACGGCTGAGTGACGCAAGGTGATGATAGATGGCTGGAGTACACTCACAATTTTCTAACCAAGTTAATGGTTTCACACCTAGCCACTAGATCATCATCATAATCAACCTGTCAAAGCACTATTTAGGGCATTATTTTGGTGGAACCCTATACAAGAATGCTCCCACGTGGTAACTTACACGTAGAGAAGTGGCCAGATATCGTGAGGCGTGCCACAGCCCCTGATAAAGAGAAATCATAAGATATTCATGACGACCACGAGCGCTCTGACTCTGAGAAGAAGAAAAAGTACTATTTCTAAAAATAGGACCACTACTGAGCCCCGTCATGTGAATACTATGAAGGCGAATTTATTGATTAAATTTGCCTTCAAATGTCCTATAAAATACCTATGAAAAAAACACATCTAATAGTCAATAGCATTCCATAGCATCTATTTTTCTCATGATCCTACACATTGAACATATTAAAAGTGCACTTTAAAAGCTCCGCGTAAGATTCGTTCAAATCTTAGTGCTTGTTAAACATACCTCAATAAAGCAATTTTTCCGATGAGTCCTTACTTATATCAAACAATGTTTTTATTTTTCTGAGCCTTTGTTTAAAAATCTATTTCTGAAGAGAACGAAACTATAGCAAATCGTCCATTACCCAACCCACCACCTTGGGACCACAAAAACTTTTGTAAAGGTGCGATGACAAACGATCCACGACGAGGCAAAGGGCTTACGATTCGCTAAAGAGTTATAGCTAAAGCTTTCATATTTGGCATCGGAATAAATGTGACACTAAAAGAAAAAGGGCCAGTACAAGACACGACAGAAGAAAAAGTTGATCTAGGTATGTAATTAATTTTAGTTGACAATTTTATTCTAACAAGATTTTTATGAGCTTATTCAAGAGCAGGTAAGTAGTCGACTGTAACGTCAAAAGGAGCCACGGTTGCGTTAGTGCCGAACAGTCCTTATGTGTTATTCGTCGAGTGTGATTAGGATCCGATGGCGCAGCGGTCAGCGCAGCCCCGTACCAAGGAGAAGGTCGCGGGTTCAAATCCTGCTCGGCGCTTACATTACAAAAATCTTTATAGTTCTGTTCTGTTAGTAAACACTATAAAATCAATAAATTATGATCTAATCGTGAAATTCAAACTCAGAAATCGGTCTCAAAGCATAATGGAGCATCGTGTTTTTTTTTATTAGTTGCATACCTATTTCTCCACAGAGCACCAAACACGCTTTTGCTTATGTATTTCTCCAACAAAAATCAAGACAATCTGAGTTTTTTTTTTGTAAGTCCTTTCCAGCTAGTGTGGTGAAAATATTTTAGGTGTGATCTGAGAGTTGAGATTCTGATTTCGACTGTTGAGTGTGTGTCCTAGCTATCTGTAGGTATGTAGTATATCCTCACCCCGCGTTTTGGTAGCTCACCCAGACTGTGTTTTGTATAGAGTTACGAGGGTTTTCAACATGCCCGCTAGGGGCGTTTATCGTGACTCCATATAGATTACACTCAGAAAACGGGCTCGCATTTCAAAAAAACAGTAAGGTAACTCATAATCAGGTTACTGGTTTGCTAGACGCCTTTTATTTTCTAATCGCTCTTTTATAGCAAAAGGTTAACGGCAGGGCACCGTGCCAACTGTCCTCCCAGTTTAATATCACATTAATAACTCGAAATGACAGTCACTGCCTAGCTTAGAAGTATAAAGATGAGTGATCACATCGTTGAATTAAGTACGTGCCACTTCGCCAAATACTCATTTTTGTGTAGGTTTTGTTGACATGAAACTTATCAAAACTGCCAAGGCAGCATCGATCGCGTATTAAGCCTTGCGCACATCTAAGCGATCTGTGATGCCGATCAGTAAACACTGACAATTAAGACAGCGATATTTGACAGCGTTTCACTGATCGCCATCACCATCGCCTAGATGAGCGCCGGCTTTTACTTAGGCTGGTATCGTGTGAAACGGTCAGGTTTAGGAGTTCCGATTTATGCGAGAAATTCACAATTTGAAAAAATACTGTGTAATATCATGACGGGAAAAACTAAGGTTTGTTTATTTTGTTATAAAAAATATATTTGCGGAAAAAGTTGAATAAAATAACCAATTTTACCTGAGCTACGAAGCGCTTTAAACTTAACAAAAGGGGCCTCCAAATTAGAACATTTTTGTCGAAAATCTTATGAACTTTGCTTCGCTCCCTTCATCTAAATGAAATCAATGACTCTGGCTCATCGAATGTTAATTAATCAAGCAGAAAAGCGATACATGGCAGTTCCTCGCGGTCTACGCGTATATTTTCACCCACAATCATCGTTACGCTCGGCAACACTCAATAATAGTTAATTTTGCTCGCACAAGCATTCAGTTGTAACGACAAATACAACTGTTCAATTCATATAGCGACCAAAATCCCAATCGGAATATTAATTTAATCCCGCCACGACTAACGTAAAACTGCTAGGCTCCTGCCTGTTTAAAATCTACCGAATCGTTTGTCGGTAACCATCGCAAATTATATTGAAATTTTGCGTCGTGGTTTGTATGAACGAAGCAAAAGTTTCGAATAATGTTTTGCGGTCTGACGTTTTCGGTGTTCTCTGTATTACTTTTCTGTTACGACCACAGAAGGCAAAGGCTGAATAAAATTTTAGAAACCACAACGCTAACTCAACTTAGGAATAGAAGAAGTAAATTTAAATTGTTTTAGAGATATTTTACCGAAGTATTTGAAATTCCTATCCAAAACAAAGCAGCGTTCGTTCTTTATGAAGGTTCTTACTAATAAACTCAAAGAACAAACGAGCCTATTGTGGTTTGATGTTTAAAATGTTCGCTGAAAAATTTAAAAGAAAAAACGATGCATAATATTGATAGGGACGAAAAATATTCTTCTTTCGACTTGCGACTGATTACCCCTTTTAAATATCTCCTAAGGTTCAGAGCTTCTTATTGACGGCTTAAGTTACATTACGGGACAACGTGAGAACCGCTCCTAGATAAGATAAGATTCGCTCCATTCATTGCTCCGTGCAGTCGAATACGTTGAATTGCATGCCAGGCAATGTATAAGTTTAAATTAAATGTCTATACGAAACAAAGTTTTGTCATTTTGCAAAGGTATAAAATATGTCAAAAGGTAACAGTGCTATTAACTATTGCAATCTAATCATAAGTGCCCGTCTGCTCATCTGCCAGTTATGGCATAAATAAATTATAGTTTAAAAAACTAAAAAAAAACGCTTTTATAACTAATTGAACTAAAAAGTTAAAAATAAAACTGTAATAATCAATTGAAAATTTATATTATTGGACAAAAAGCGTGGGGTGCTTTTTATAATAACTTCAGATATAATAAATAAACTATTGATAAAATATTTACAACAATCAAAATCAAGCCCCCCACGCTTTTTGTACAATAATATAAATTTTCAATTGATTATTACAGTTTTATTTTTAACTTTTTAGTTCAATTAGTTATAAAAGCGTTTTTTTTTAGTTTTTTAAACTATAATTTATTTTTTACTTTTTAGTTTTTTTTTTTCATATTTTTGCATTGTCATCGACCTTTGACAGGTGTGCAAAGTTTGAATCAAATCTGATCGTTCAAAGTACGTTTTTTTTTTTTTTTATTTCTTTTCATTTTTTTTTTTTTTTTTTCATATTATTTCATTGTCATCGACCTTTGACAGGTGTGCAAAGTTTGAATCAAATCTGATCGTTCAAAGTAGATTTTTTTTATATTTTTTTTATTTCTTTTCATTTTTTTTTATTTTTTTTTTCATATTATTGCATTGTCATCGACCTGTGACAGGTGTGCAAAGTTTGAATCAAATCTGATCGTTCAAAGTAGGACAAAATCGAGCTCAAAGGGGACGGTTACATACATACATATACATACATACATACATACATACATACATACATACATACATACATACATACAGGTGAAGCTAATAAAAGCGTTATAAAAATATTTCAATTTAAAAGAAAATGTAATTATTGAATTTCTAGTAGTTTTTCAATCCCATCAAATAGTTTAACTTGTTTTACCGAAAGTGTAGTTTTCAATAAAACTCAGTCCACCAGGTGTTGAATTCCGTCCACATTTCCGTGTTCCGTTAATAGAGCCACTTATAGGAAGGGTTGCCTGCACAACAATGTCGGCTTTGTTCGTTGAATGAAGAAACATTTTCATAGATTGGTATCAGAGTTCGTACGCCTAAAGTTTTACAAGAATTCTGCTATCAAACTATCCCATTCCGGCTTTATTTGCATAATCCGTACGAAGGGTCAACTGTTTGTTTCTAGTCGAACACGGATTATTGGTAAATAACGTCCCTTTAACCCTTTGACTTTTGGTAGCTTTTATTAAATATACATTATCCTTACCTAAATATCATGAAACAACTTCGCTCTGTGCCGTCGGTTGGGTCTGTCTGTATTTCTCTTAACTCTCTCTAAACTACGAAAGTAATCCTAGTAACGTTACATTTTTCATCTCTTTTTTATCCTTTTTTAAAGACCGATGAATGTTTTTTCGTAGAGGTTGCTACGAGAGGTCTACGAAGTCAATTTAAGACGAAGGAGCAGAGGTTTTGCGACTAGGAAAATTATACAACCTGCTAGGTAAACTATTTTGTGCTTTTTCATTCTAGTTTTCTTCTATTAACGTCGTTGGAAAAAGCACAGCTGTAAGTAGCTGCATTATAGCTAGACAGAACAAAATGGTCGCAGAAAGTGACTAATCTGAACTATGACGTGTTAAAACATTTTTATTACTTCTTATTTTTAGTTTAAATACACCTCTTTTGTATCTGTATAGCGATAATAAATCTTTGATGAAAGCGCCACTAAATCGAGGCCTAAGGCTCCAGATAAGGCGAAATGTGCAAAGTTTAAAGTAAATACATGCCAGTCAATAAATCATTCTTCAGAAATGCCTTGGAGATTGGGGACGTCATTAGAGCATCTTAAAATAAAGTTGTCAAGACGTAAGTAAGTTCAACAAAGAACGTTATGAAGCGTGTTTGAAATTGATGGCACATATTTTTCATTGTTTGGGCTGTAACGACTGAACCATGCTCACATACACACGTCTTTTTATCAGTTGGAGTATCTGAAACTTTTGATTTTTTCTTTCGTGTTTTCAACTTTTTTTCCTTCCTAAAATAGGCACAATCTAAAATAAAGTTAGTTCAAAATATACCTAGTTGTGAGTTTGATCACGAATAATGTTATTCGTCGAATAAAAAATGTCAGTCCCTGTTTTTAACAAACTTAAAAAAAGATAGATAATAATATTATTTTTATGCGACGGATAAATTTACAACACACAAATTTCAAGGTAGCAAGTAAACTTCAAATTTTAGAGAAGTTTTACACGAAAGTATCGTTATCCTGAAAGTCAAGAGAATTTACCAGCACATGGGACAATTGGGTTTGTTCAAGGACAAATTAATATGTGCCTTCTGCGTCGTAGGTCGTGGGTTCGATGTGGGTGTTTTATATTGTATTCTATGTATGTATTTACAAAAAAAAATATTTAAGTATTATATCAGGTATCTGGTTCCCATAGTACAAGCTCTGCTTAGTTTGGGGCTAGATAGTGCTGTGAGAATTGTCCACATTACTTATTTATTAATTAGCGCGACAAATTAAGCAAGAATGTTCTTCACAATGTTTTTACAAAATAATGAAGCGTTTATAATAATGTTTCCTTCAAACTTCTGGTTGAACCTTTATTTCTCTTTCAAATTTTAGTTTATTTTACCCGGTGTGGTAGATGATCTTGTGAGCAAGCAGTACCTAACTGCTATTGTTTAATATCCTTAGCTACCCAATATATAAATCTGATTCGCGCAGTGCAAAATACTGAAATATTTTTATAGCAATATTTTCCATGGTAGCGAAATCCCACGTGGCGATATTACAAACTCAAGTACTTACTTATTTTCTAGTATAGTATCTTAGTGACACACACCAATAAAAGTGTATCTGAGCTGAATTTCCGACCTCTGTGCGGACCTTTACAAAAATAAATTCATGTCCACTACACACTCTCTACACACTTCTACATCATTTTTTTTTATACAACTAGCTAATGGAACAAACATATGGCCCATCTGATGTTAAGTGGTAACCATTGCCTATAACAAAGCATTGCCTCGTAGGTCATGCACGTCAGGAACGTTCCTTACAATGCACTTCCCTACGTTTAAAACTATAATGTAATAAATATCCTCGTCCACTGCAATTCTTATTCAGTAGTGCACACTAAGTATCAGAATTATGAGCATCTACGGTAGAGTTTTATCACGGCCCGCAAGATGCAACTCAGGACACATCCTTCTTAAATATTCACTTTGCATGCTTAGTAAGATAGGTGTGGGAGTTTTAAACTTTGAACGCCTTATTTTGCATTATGGAACAGTGCTGCAATGCGGGTGGGTAGTTTTAGATTTTTGGTTAAATTAAGTGAAACTACACACTAATAACGAAAATCTAGAAATAAAAGACTAGTGCCATCCAACGGTTGTCTGGAAGAGTACACATTAGTTATTTGGAAATGAAAATTATTCTTCTTAGAGCGCTTTTTACCATCTTCGGAATAACGCCATTCATCAAACAAAAATTACAGTCATTGTTCTTGTGAAGCCTAAAAAGAGATGGATATATCTTTATCGGATTTTATATGTAGATTGAAAAATTTAATGGCGGAGCCAATCATTACCTATGAAGGTGATATGAAAACTCGCCAAATTAACAATATTCAGTTGTTCTTGCGTATTAGTGATGAGCTGATGAGTGATCCTAGTTAAATTCAATTCAACTACGAGTAGGTTTAACTATTTGGTTTTCGAAACAAATACGAACGATGATTTATTATTTACCTATCTTCAATAGACAAGTAAATCAAATGGCGTGATTTCAGAGAATTCCTACCCACGGCATCCATTGGAATGGACGACATTCGCGAGCTTTTCTCACTAATTGCTCTGAGCTTCTCAATATGCTCCGGCACGTCGGAAGAGACAAATTAATAAAGTATGAATATTGATGGCACAGTATTTTATCAAAGAGAATATTTTCAGTAGTGTGTAGGTTTCGTGATATTAGTTATATATTGCTTTGATGCTATGCACACGTTACTTTGTGTAGGTTACCTATATACCTTCGGCAGCGAAGGTTTTTATCCGGGAAAACCACAGAATTATGTATTCTGTTGAAAAAACATTATAAATAGACCGTTTCGATCCCAACATTTTTACTAATTATTATTATACTTACGTACTGAAATAATCCTTCCTTCTTCATTATATTTTCCTTTACCTACCTTACTCAGATACACAAATCGTGCATAACTAATACTCATAGGTTAAGGAGTTTATAACTTTCGCAGTTTCATCGTTTAGATTTTAATTAGCACACTATGTAACATTGTTCTGAATAAAACATTTCTATTTCTATTTCTATCCTATCTAAACCTATAAATACAATAAAATTCACTCAGTATTCGATAATTGCTTGATTAAAAACGGGAACATACAGACCTAGCCTAGTCTCCACAAAACATATGCTGCATTAAAGTATCGCTGGGCATTGGTGTAAGGTGAGTGAAAGGATATGCATTTTTATCAGGAATTACAAAACATTTGAGAAAAAAATTATCAAAATCAGCTTTCTTAAACCTAGATTTGAATTTTACAGAGAAAGGAGACAGATTTTTTTTATCGATGAGTCTAATGAAGTTTATTTTTTTTTATAATTCTATTTAATGCAATTCACGATAAGCTTTATTGTTTTGGCGCTTATGGAAATACGAAATTATTATTTGTCAATGCGATCGCCTTAATAATAGAAACCTACATCATCAAAGTCCCGGGTAAGAATATTCAATATTGGTCAATGTCTTGCCGACTCGGCTCTATATCATACTTGTCCGCAATTTATTTTATTTTACGAGAGAAACGCGATAAGTGCGTGCGATCGTGACCAGACTTAAAGTTACGTATTTTTTTTTCAGCTGTAATACTCTGTTACTGCTGCTTGATTGCATGTTTTATATTTTACATTAAATATTACTATGTAACGCTGGTTGTTTCGCTCGTTCTAGTCTAAAAATATTTCTTGAAAAAGGAATTAATAGGTATAGTTTGTTACTTAGATTAGCATAGGCTACCTTTTATCCATTAAGTATGTCCGAGTATTCGGAAAAATCAGCATGACACGCGGTAGTGCTGCTTGCTGCCGAGATCGGAATCATCACAGAAAAGCAAAAACGCTTTTGCTTTCGGTATCATGCTCTAAAAGATCAGGAACTTTCTTACATTTTGTCATTTTACTAGTAAAAAAACTCAAAAGCTTGGTTTTTTCCAAAGAAGCGTCAGTACTTACCTAAGTAGTTTTTATTCAAGACTAGTTTTGAAGACAATACAAACCTTAACATTTTTCATCACCGCGCTATCTTTCAAACAGGCTATCGAGTTTCCAAGATTGCAGTGTGATCTTTGAAGTCTGGAAGAGGGTTCTGATTTACTACTCCCGCGGGAGCTCGGGATAAGATGAGCCCAGATAAGTAATAACTTTAGCATGTTTTTTCAACGCCTTTTATGAAAAAGCAAGCTAAGGATTTTTTTATAAAAGCGATACAATCGTTGCAAGCCTTAAAAATCGCGCATTCGTATTTATTAAATTCGTCGTAAATAATAAGGTTATTAACAGTTTGCAAGCCAAGGATGGACATTCAAAGTGTTACCACATAATTATGAACTCTGGTGCAGTGACATCTCATACAGGTCACCAAGCTTCAAGGCAAGAGTAAAGTGTCTTCTAGACCATCCTGCTTCATCGACGGCTACATTGTCGTTTACCATCAGGTGAGATTGTAGGCAAAGGATATAATATAGGCAAAATTTTAGCTTTTTTTACATTATATAGACTCTACATAATGTAAAAAAAAGTGCCAAAATCTTGCCCAATTATTTTTGACCTGAGTTCTGGGCTGAATAGAATTAAATTTAGATACACTCAGAGGATGTGTTACCATTACAATAACCATTACCATTACTACATAACAGCAAGCATTAAATAAAGTACTGTTTAAACAAAATTTGCATAGCATTCTTTTTTTGAAATCTTTTTTTTCTACTTTTAGGTTACACAGTTTAGGTGATCAAACAATAAAAGAAAAAAAAAACATTCATAATCGTGAAAAAAAAGACGCTCAATTGTTGGTATATTACATAAGTACCTACTACTTGTAGGAATAGTGCACTTGCTTAGCTGAATAATTCAAAAATTCTCGTCGGACACTCGCAAAAACACGTAAAATAAACGTGGTATAGTGCTGACGAAAAAACAAACGAGCCCGGAACAAGTATGAGTTCATTATTCTGTTTGAGTAACGTTGTGCACTTGTGTTGATAGCTGCGAGTTACGGTATGAGGGGTGCTGACGGGTTTGGCTTTTGAATTATGTACGCCAATTTCGTTCAATTTCATTAGGTACTGAGGATCACAATTGTTTTTTATTAATTAATTGGAAAAGATTACTACAAGATTACCTACAAAGATAAGCTAAGCAGATTTCAACTAGGTAGAATCCCGAGCGTTATAAAAATTTGTTCGCCTGATGATATTTCTATACAAACTTTGATATCCCCTTCCGTTATCAAAAAGTAAACTCCTTGAGTATTGATGTTAGCAATCACTCAGTAAGCGAAGTAGTAGGGTTTTCGTGATACACGAGTGCTGTTATCTAAAAAAAGTATTGAATCAAGCATTCCACTATTGGTTTTATTTAAGCGGTTTGTTAATAAAAAAAAAATGAATATTATGGACAATCCGCACAACACTATACCTAATACATCCCCAAAGTAAGCAGAGCTTGTATACGAAAGGCACCATATTGCTGATAAAAACTTACATACTTCTTTTACACTTAAAATAATATAACACCCAAACAGATAAAAAACTCGGTGGGGATCGAACCCACGACTCACGGCGACTCTGCCTTCGGCAAAGCTTTAACCAAATGAGTGAGAATGTTAAAATGAGAAGTCAGTCAAAAAGTATAAGTAAATATGATTATTGTCTCGCAAAATCATTACTAATAATAGAAGAAAATTATAGTGCTATTTTTTCCGTGTATGTTGACATCTAAAAGACGTATCAGCACCGACGTGGGAATTGTCTGCACGTGGCCGTGCCAAGAAGCCGTAGATATCGTGCATTGTGTGGACTCTCACGGAAGCTGGCACCTTGACCCGTCTCTCCGGAGACCAGATACTTCCACACTTGGCACGGCTATAACACTATTAAGCGCTATCTCTGCCTCTGACGTTAATTTTATACCCCAAGAAAACGAATGCCGTAAAATATTTGTATACAGGTTTTTTTATACAACTTGCTGAAAGAACAAGCAGATGGCCCACCTATGGATGGATATTAAGTGGCAACCATTGCCTATAACAAAGCATAGCCTCTTAGGTCACGCACGTCAGGAACGTGCCTTACGATGCACTGCCTTGCGATCATCAGCTTGAGGCATGTTATGATAAATCACTCAATTTTATAATTTAAGATTATAAAATTGAGGATTCATGCTGACCCTAGGCATAGAGCTTAATAATTGAAATAATACCCTAGATACAATAGTTATAGCTACAGCTAAAAATCTTTAAATTCGTTTAATCTATTAAAACATACTAATTAATTACTAATATAAGACTTTAAAATGGAGTAACCACCAACACAATCAATAACATTTTGAAAGAAATCATTTTCAAAATGCAAAATGAATATTGCATCAGAGCTGCCAGTTCATTTGACTTAAACTATCTGCTTATTTCGGCACGTTCCTGAAGTAAGTGACCTACTGGTCTGACCTACTAGTGATGGTTACCACTTAGCATCAGGCTTATTGTTTATTGCATAAAAAAGTGTGAAGTACATGAATTTGGAACAAAGCGTTCTAGACCGATATTGTCAGTACAAGACTGTAAATAGGTTACAGTCATATTTTGATATAAGCTGGTGTAGTGAAGTCAGAAAGCTGCCTCTAACGGCGAAATTCACCACGAAAATGCTGTATGAGCACCTCTATAAAAGTTAAAAGCTTTTGTCGAAAAAACTGCTAGGAATAAAATAAAAGTGAATGCAGTTCTAAAAGCGGGTCGCACCAAATGCGAGGATATGCTTGCAGGGAACAGTTGTCGTCTCCCACGGGACTTCTGACCTGGGAAAATATTTTTCGGCATGGTTCGTTTTTGGGACGTAATGTGAAATGTTAGTTTTTGGAACAATGCGCTTGCGGGTTGCAGGAATGTTGACTGATGCTTTAATTTTTGCGGCATTTCCATTTATGATTTTAAACCAAATATGGAACTTACTACATTTGTATAAAAATTATCTACACTGAATTTTAATAATAAATATTGTGGACAATTCACATAATACGATCTAGCCCCAAACTAAGCAGAGCTTGTAATATGGGAACCAGATAGCTGATAAAATACTTATATATTTTTTTTTGTAAATATATATACATACTAAGAATACAATATAACACCCAGACATATAACAAACTTAACACACCACACCAATATTTGTTCTCGGTGGGGATCGAACCCACAGCCTACTTCGCAGAAGGCAGAGCTATATACCAATTGAGCTGAGGGGCCAGTCAACAGGCCTCAATTTTTGGTTTACAGGTAGGTAATGTGGCTAAAATTGCACATAAACCTAGTGCTTTGGTTTCAATGGATTGCAATTAAATTTCCAATTAGTCAGTAACATGTCGATCTGACTAAGTGACGGATTACCTACCTACAACTGTGCATTGTTGTCTGTGATTGAGCACGATAATTGATTGTAACTACATCGGAGAAGTGAAACAGGGCCTACCATGATGCCTATTAGACTATTATAAACCTATTGTTAAGAGCCGATCCTATGGTCGCAGTTCGAATCCAGTTGTGCACCTATGGATTTTTCTGTTCGTAATATTTATGTTCACAATGCTAGTGCTCTCAAACGGCGAAGGAAAACATCGTGAGGATACCATCGGCGATTATGAAATCGCCGCTTGGAACGCAGTTATAGTATAGGTATTTAGGCTACTATCATGGCTTAACGACTGCTTAGCGTAGTGTCCTTCGAAGCATGGGACCCCTGAGATATGGTATTTGTCATACTACCACTAAAACGACTGCTCAACTAAGTCGATTCTACGCCATGTAATGAATCCAAAAGGGAAGAAATTATGCTAAAGGTAACAGATTAGACAGCAAATTGCTTTTGCTTTGAGCCGTCAATTGAATCGTCAAACGAGATGAATAAACGCCACGAGTGATTACGTAGACAAAGCAGATTTGTCCACACGCGGGTCAGCTTAATCCGACCACAGATGCGAGTGATGAGGGTGGTAGGTCCCGTGTCCCGTGATGTGACAGTGCCATAATTGTGATGTTATATCTTTTCGCATGTGGGTTGTGGCCTAAACAAAAGAAGGGTGGCGGTAACTTCATCTTCCAGACTACTTATGACTGGTCTCTCAGCTGTTGGTAGTAAAACTGCCTTTTGTGCCGTGGGTCGTGGTTTCCCTCCCCACTGAGAACAAATATTTCTGTGTGGTGAACATAGATATTTAATTGTTCTCTGTCTGGGTGTTATATAATATTCTAAGTATGCATTTACAAAAAAAATGCATATAAGTATTATATCAGCTATCTGGTTCCCGTAGTACAAGCTCTGCTTAGTTTTGGGCCAGATAGTGTTGCGTGGATTGTCCACAATATTTATTTCATTTACTTAGAGAGCCTAGCCTGAAAATAACTTTTAAAATAAGGAAGTTTTGCAAGCCCCAGGTACAAAGGCTTATTAGAGCTTAGTAAAGGACTTGGTCATAAGAAAAAGTAAGTGTCTTGCTATAAATCCCAATATTAAAAATGAAAAAAAGAGCAATAAGTTGAAAAGGTGAAAGAAATAATAAATTGCCAATAATGAAATGCGTCAGCACTTGAACCAGAGACAAGAGCCAAAGGCCACGTCCCCAGCCGAGCAAGAACTTGGGCATTAATTCCTTACTGAAACAATTTTCCGGCGACAACTGCGCCTAGAGACCGTTTGTGAAATTAACAGTTAACGTCGCTCAAATTCACGATACTTGATTGAACAGTTCTGTTTTAAGCAATAAATATGAAATACCTGCTTGCCTATATTGTTATGATAAAACCTTGTAGTTTTATCCTATTTTAACTGATGACTGGCAAAAAATAGAAGAGGTTCTCAATACGTTTTTTATTTTAATTAAACTCTTAGGAATCCCTTTTCATCTGAAAGGATAAACTATCTCATAGAAATTTCATTAAAATCATTTCAGCAGTTTGGTTACTAGTAAGTAGTATACTGAAACTATTACACGGGTATTTATCGCGTTAATTACCTTATTTTATTTATTTTCCCGACGTATAAGGTAATTAACGCGATAAATACCCGTGTAATAGTTTCAGTATGTGTTATGATCGCGAAAGTTTAAATAGTAAGTAGTAGTAAAATAGTAGTAAGTAGGGTTTAATTTTTTTTAGAATATGATTTTAAATATCGGTTACCTACATAATAACTTTTTCGTTCGTTCTAAGTAAAAAATTTAATGTAATAGGTATACTCATAGTTCTAAATGGGTTCTTCGCATGTACAAGTGGCTACTTGATAAATTGATTGATTGATTGTTGTGTGTGATAGCTTTAGGTGGCTACCTAAAGCTACATAGCTTACTAGTATTCACATTCACTATTAATTGATAATTTAACTCCAAAACGAGTAAATATTAACGTGTGGACCGCAAAACTTACTGCTCGAAGGCTCGCATCGAGCCGGCTCGATGGAATTAAATAAAAGTAATTTCCTTCGCACCAACTCGAAGCGAGAGATATGCTGAATGATGTGGACGAAAAACCATGGTTTTTACTCGACATGATAGCTCGATCGAGCAAAACCGTATGTGAGTACGGAGCTTAACACTATACAAAAAGAAACTAAGTAACTTACCACTTAACAGTCTATTCTGCAAAGAGCTTTAGGGATTACTTAAAAAGTTAAAGCAAGGAATTGAGCTGAATTAATGATTGTATTGAGGGAAAACACTTTTGTTCTCGAAGCTTTCCAACTAAGAATTAGTATAATCTGGATTTCGTGCCGGGAACAAAAACGAATGTTACTTACAACAAGAAATTATCAAGAAAAAAAACCTTTCCATGTATTTCTTGACGATTTTTTATTAGCATCTTATTTTTCCCCTAAATAAGTAATAGGTATCTGATGAGGGTGCCACTAGATCAAACCTTCAATCCTGTGAATGAAAAAAAATGATTTTTAACAGATTTCAAATAAAAAAAAAGTCATTTAGGAACCGATTTGATTTGATTTTATCCGAAAGGTAATAATAGAAAGAACGAATGTGTGGGTCAGGCTGGTCTGTACACAATTTGTATATTATAGCCAAGACCATTTGGAGCTCCCGGATGCCCTGATTCAACAGTGTGTGTTCTAATAACTTCCTTCATAGCTCAGTTGGTAGTAGCTCTGCCTTTTGAGCTGGAGGGCGTAGGTTCGATCCCCACCGAGAACTAAATATTTATGTGGTAAACATGAATGTTTGTTCTTTGTCTGGGTGTTGTATTGTATTCAACGTAGGTATGTATTTAAAAAAGTATATAAGTATTTTATCAGCCATCTGGTTCCTATATTAGTACAAGCTTTGCTTAGTTTGGGGCTAGATAATGTTGTGTGAATTGTCCACAATATTTATTTCAAGTCTTTATAGCGCCTACCAGCGCCTACCTACACCAGTACCAAATGAAAGAAGTTGAAATTGAAGACTACCTCTCTCCTTTATTACTGTAGGCCTATCACAAGCTATGTCTGGCTCTGTCTCTGGTTTTGAGTCTGTATGAGTGTTGATTAAATAAATCCTACGTCGAAACGTCACACACACAATATAATAAATACACTGGTGAGCACACAACAGACTCAAACCAGAGCCAGAGACAGAGCCAGACAGACCTTGTGGTAGGCCTACTGGCGTGGTGGCAGCGGTGTGGCGTTGTATTTCTTACCTCAAGCCTCTGAAACATTAGACAGCCTGTTCTACCGACAAAATTGTAACTACGTAGTATGGGTACTTATGGTGTTCACAGTACTCGTAATTCTGTTTCATGGTTGAGTAAACCAGTATTCACTGAACAAGAGACGTGTCTGTACGATTTAATTTTTGGAATATTTGTGGCACGTTCACTGAATTAATGTAAAGAGGGCAACGACCTAATAAATATATTGTAACGTAATATTGGCTAAATATTGAAGTCGACTTTTTTTTTGGCGTCGCATTGTGACTATTTGGTCAAGTAAAACTGCTGGTCTACTCTTGAATGCGATTCCGATCCCAATCTTAAGTTTTGACGGAATTTTGACAGAAATCCTATGGGTTTTCGTCAAATTTCCTTTAAAACTTATAATTGGGATCGGAATCGCGTTCAAGAGTAGACCAGCTGATAGGAAATTAATAATGCCTTTTCTTCACATTCCAAGACATATATTTTTCACAGCTTTATTCTAGGCTCCACTTCTTCTAAAGCCTTGCACACATCGTCAAATATTTCTGTCAGATTTGACAGCGTTTTACTGATTGCTACCAGATGTACGCAAGGCCTAAAACATAGTCGTATGCATTCATAGTATTCGCAGAATTAAACATGAAGCAAACATTTACGTAGTATTGTTACCATTCCGTTTAGTAAAGAGCGATGCGACTCACGCAAGCCCTGCTTACTGCGAACATTTGTCTTACAGAATGGCCCTGCATTGTTACCGCGAACGTCTAGGAATGTATGCAATCTTGCCTAATAGTTTGGCTGGAACCAAAACCAGCTGTTTTATGTTGGCGAATATGCGCTGGCTCTGTAAAAGCTTTATATTTCAGCAGGGACTATGTTCTTGAATTGAGTAATAGTTTATGCGCATTTCTGTGTGAATTACTTACACAATGTAGCTGTATACAAAATTGTGCAAGTTATTTTAATGTTTTTATAGGTTTTAAGCCTTAGCCGAGGCCAAGCTTTAGTTTAATCATCGGTTAAACTTTAATCGATGAATGAACAAGTGCAGCTTGTCACTGGCTTGTCACTGGCACTGTCAAATATGACAACGTTTTAATTGATTGCCAACGCCATCGCCTAGATGTGCGCAGGCCTTAAAAAAAATTTTGGGCAGCAATGAGTTTCAAAGTCTAGAAATACTAGGCGTAATAATCAAAGAAGAGAAAAAAACGCTAATAGTCATGGCATTATGACGTAGGTAATGAATGAAATATTGTCGGCATTTATTTCGATTAGAAAATATGTGATATACATCGACCTTTGGACCTTTCCTTTTCAAAAAATATGCGTTTCTTGAATGTGCTATCCGATAATAAATGTTGCTACAGTGGCACTTTGAAAATTCACAAACATGTTTTTAACTTAAATTGATAGTCTAGTCTGTTGGAACAGCAGTTTCAAAAGTGCATCATGATTCTAAGCATGCAGTAATAAAATATGACATGAATGGGTCTATGTAAATATGAGATTAAATAATTTCCAATCATAAAATATTCTTTATTATAAACATTGATTAAACTAAGATAGCAACAAAAATGTTATGGATAGAATGCTAGTCAGTTATTTCTAGAAAAAAAAACTTGGCATATCAATCAGGTGCCCTGATATTCTAATATTGAGCAGAACTTCTTGCTATGACATCCACAATCATACTCTGCAGACATTTCAGTTTTTTTATATGAGTAGTAAAATAGAAGGCACAAGACCTAGATGCCGAAGCCTCAAGCTTTGGACCAGATATCTGAGCGGCTGGAAATGCCGATGCATCAGGCGCCGACGTCACCGACCGCTACAAATGGAGAGATATTGTCTACAAAATGGGAAGGAGTACGATACTTAACAATGAGGAACCGACTATGGAAAAGGATGTACGACGAAGAAGCATATAGAATGGATAGTAATTTGTTGATGGAACAGTGAATGACTAATGTTCTGTAAGGATGGCAATTTTAGAAATCCTACCTATGTATTTTATTTTTCCCTACCCTCATCTACCTATCGCCATTCTTTCTCCATCATACCTGTGGATAGGAAGAAGACCAGCCGTTGCGGTCATTGACGCCTATACCACCAGCCTCGAGAGTCGAGTGCCGAGCGCTCCTTCACTGTTCGTTTCGGGAAAATCATATTTCCAACGCAATATATGGCCGCGCATCCACCATCATTTCTCAACCAGCATAATCAACGAAATGTGAAGAAAGGAAGTCAAAGACACCCAGTCACGGCCGCCACGAAGCGCAGCCGCCCTTTTACATTCCAACGGACTTTCTGAGACCGAAAAGTCTCATGTGCAATTTTGCACCAACACCAGCTACCACTCTCCATAAGAACCCTCTAAATAAGAATACCGGTGCATATCATGAAAATAAGCTTTAGTATCGAGTAAGAAGTTAATTATGGAAGTTCCATTTAGAAGAGGAAACCTGCCGGATGTTGGCGGCAACAGAAACATTCATCATAGTATGTACTTATAAAAGACAACGGCAAAAGTACATTTTGCTGTGAGTTAGAACAGACATTTTGAAGCTACGAAAAAAATTGATGTGGTAAAAGTACGAAACTATATTGTCAGTAAGTAGCCTTATTGTACATAATTTGTTAGACTGCTTACACATTACTTTAATCAAAATAAATCAATAAAAAACATTTATCAATAAAACTGGCAATTATTAGCAATTAAATGTAAAATTTTGGGTTTTATCAAACAAAACACAAAAAATTCGGTAAAAAAAAACAGTTGGACTTCGCCTAACATAAGTATAGCCTAAATGGTTCTAAAGTGTCTGGCCTATCTTCCCCCTTCGGCTTTGCACCGAGCTACCAAACACCCTGTATATTAGTATTTTTCCAGTTTCGTAAAGTCTCTCGATAAACAAAAACGAAATTACCAATGGTCATCGCCATTTTAGTAGGAAAGTCCACGATGCTAAATGGGGATTTACTCAAGCGTCATAGACCTATTCAAATATAAAAAAACAACTTTTTAATAGCTTCTAGCCCTTCTATGGATTGCTTCAATCTCATGCATGGAAAGTTATACTAAGGCTGTAAGTTGTTGGAATACTCAAAATAGATCTAAGTTATGGTGGTGGTTAGCTTGAGCAAGTCCAATGAACTACTGGACCGCACTGGTAAAGCAACAGGGATGCGATGATTTATATAAAGTTAAAAGACATATAACATGATAACATAATAACATGATACATGAATAGATGAAAAAACAGTTATAAATAAGTTTACATAAAGAATAAGTTAATAACAATGATAAAAAGAGAAGGACAGAAATTAAAAAAACTAATAAAACATATGGATTTATAAGTTATGACATGATTTACATTTAAAAAGAATACATTGAACATTTATAAATTGTAACATCTTTTTCTAATTATTGTATTTAATACGCCTTGCATGTAGTGGTTTATACATCTACGACCATCATTATTGATTTTTTTCGACTACTTATTGCTTTGCTTTTGCGTTGTTTTGCCAGTGCAGCCTTTAGACACTTTACTGATAATAACAAGAAATATATAATACGAAACAAGTAAAAGCATGCTGAATTTCTTGTTTAAAATATTGCCATATCTACATATTCGACTTCAGTCATGAAAGGTCTCGTTGAAAACATCTATAAATCCGGGAAAGACGAAGTAAGACATCCAATTTACTCTAAAGCTAGAGTCCACTGGAGATCTTTGTCGTGATGAATAGAACGTTCAGTAAACAAATCTCTTTGTGAGACTACACTCCAATTGACCCTTTCAGCTATTTAAATAACTTTGGTATGTACAGTATTTCTGTTACATGTGGATCCGGCCGGGATGAACGTCTTGTTAGCAAGCCAGTTTTTCACTTATTTTTCAACTAGTTTTAGCTAGCCAGACAGAGCTCATGGTAGGCCTACTGCAACCTAAGTTTGCAGTAGGCCTACAAAAGTCTGAGTGTGCCAATGTATTTAATAATAGGTAATTTTAAATTTGGAATATGTAAATATTTTAAGCATTCTGCATGTGTGTGCGTTTTTGTACGGTTGTAGGCAATACATATTGCACATCGGATTTTTTATTCTACTTACGCATCGGATTTTTGTTTGCTCTACTTTCGTATAGAGCGCTATCTCTTTCTGACGCACACTACGCTATATGAAGTCGAAATTTGCCGATATGCAATATTTGTTACTATTAGACGCCTACATCGATTTCAATTTCAAAAAAATGTTAGTCGGCTGCCAATACTTTAGTAGCAAACCTACACATTTTGTAAAAAGTAAAAGTCTTCTTTATAAAATACAATTCATTTATTTTGACGAATACCATCTCGCGTTGAATGAGAAGCTTGTCTAATACAGGGATGATTTTTCTGCTGAATAGACAGCGTCTATTATCCAGACCATTAGCCAATCCAAAATCAATGTCAGTGAAAAGTGACGTTTTTCTCTGAAGCTATATTAAATAAGAGTGAAATAAATGGGCGTGAATCAGTTTTTAACAGTTTATGAAAAGTTTATGAAAAGTTTAAATATAAAATACTAGCAGCCACCCGCGGCTTCGCTCGTCCCGTTAACGTTACGCCCCGAGCCCGTTACTTTTTCGGGATAAAAAGTAGCCCATGTGCTATTCCAGACTACGAGTATAATCTGTTTCTTTGCTCTGTGTCATCCATCCATTCAACCTTTCAAATTTATGATATCACAAGTGGAAGGGATAAAATGTGGACAATCCACACGTCTCTCTCTCTCTCTATCTCTATAGCAATCTCTCACTCTCGCCCCAAATTAAGCAGAGCTTTTATTATATAGGTAAATAATAAAATATACCCCCCTGACAGAGAACAAACATCTGCGTTCACCACACAAATGATTTTTCTCGGTGGGGATCGAACCCACGCCCTCCAGTTCAGAAGGCAGAGCTACCAACTGAGCTGAGAGGCCAGTCTGTCAAAGTGTTTTGTTTTTCGATCTATATTTTATTTATATTTTGGTTCGACAGAACATAGGTTGTCCGTCCTCATCATGTGTGGTTTGATTTGTCTCTTAAATATCGTTAAAAATTAGCACGTTTGCCCCCCAGAACATAACACTGCTAACACATGCATCGTGAGCTGCCCACCATTTTAGCTATTTTGCACGAGGTCAAAGGTCATCTAAAACTGAGCTTACGGAACATCAACCGTAATAGGTATGCAATTCGAGGATTTTCATTAAATTTGATTTATTACTCAGATTAGCTTAACTTGGTTCGGTATATTTTTAAATAAGCCTTTCCTCGGTTAAGATATTAAAACACAACCGAAATTAATTTCGACTACACTGACTGCATTTACGTAGAAAGCAGAAGACAAGATTTTCATCCTTATTGCATTATTCTAGATAGTGGCTGTAATATTGATAGAGATTCAAACCGGAAATGTTGTGGTAGTGCCAGGAATATAATACTCTCTAAACGAGAGGGTAGCGCTGGGAAGGCCGGATGCCGGAATTATACTACTCGTATCTGGGCCAGATAAATCAACAAAGGAAAAAACAACTCAATTCCTTGGAAATTCAAATAAAAACAAATCTTACACCAGTAGGAATACCACCAGCTCTGTATGGCTCTGTCTCTGGCTCTGGTTTAGAGTCTGTACAAGTGCATGCTGACTAAATAAATCCTACGTTGAAACATCACACACACAGCACTGGTCGTCACATACACTGGTAAGCACTTACACAGACTCAAAACCAGAACCAGAGTGACAGCCAGACAGAGCTTGTGGTAGGCCTACTGGATATCAGCCGTTGGCATGGCATTAGTTGGGAATCAATGTATGCAAATGTTTATTTCATATTTGGATAGATGGTCTAAGATTAGTTACATCACTCGTATTAGGACTAACCCCTCAGGGTGTTATTAATAATCCTGGCGCAACGCTGGAGTAGTTAAATCGTGTTTTGTCACATTTGCTCGAGTTGACAATTGCATGTCAATGCAAGAGACAAAACACGGATCAACTAGTCCAACGCTACGCCAGGATTATTAATAAGACTAGACTTTCTACGTTTAAAGTAGATAAAATAAAACATCTACTACCTTTGTTACGCCGACGATAATTTTCTTATTAAATTCCAAAACCGATTCAGTTGGATTTTTAACAGAAATTCCATGGGTTTCATGTTGAAAGTCCGTCAAAACTTGAGATCGGGATTGAAATGGAGTTTCTAACCCTACTGTTTGGAATGACATTGAGTCCGTAACAAGTTTGAAGGCTTATTCCCTTATTTCCTCACAAAAAATACCTCCGTCTGCGCCGCCAGCGTCTGCAAGCAAAAGCCTGTTTTGTACGTGAATGTGGTATGTTTTATGAAAGTTAGGTACCGGAGGCGCTCGGGGTTTTATTAAAATCTCCTAAATGCGAAACCCTAAAATCGAGCGAGCGTAATGTCTTGCTTACCTATTGGGAACTATAAAATTATTGTTCAACCCTATCTTACTTCACAAAGGTTATTTTAGCAAATGCGGGCACAGAATTGATTCGAAGACGAAAATATTTATTGGATTAAAAAAAACACGACGTTCGTATGTACAGCGGTATTTATTTAGGTGCTTAGTATTAAAGAAAAAACTTACTGAATGAGGATTTTAGATGGTCTAAACCCATGTTTCATGGTTTAACATCAGGGAAGATTACGTTGAAAACGATTATTTAAAATAAAATAATACATTATTTACAAAAACGATTCCCTATCATAAAACATTAAATACTTACTAAAATAAAAAAAAAACATCTAATAAGAAACTAGAAAATTTTATAATGAACTCTGTTTTCCACCTGTAATACCTATACAGGTGGAAAACAGAGTTCATTATAAAATTTTCTAGTTTCTTATTAGATGTTTTTTTTTTATTTTAGTAAGTATTTAATGTTTTATGATAGGGAATCGTTTTTGTAAATAGAGTTCAGATTACAAATAAAAATTCTTATTAAATTATGCAGCATTGCTGTGTTTTGGTTTGAAGGGTGCAGGTGAAATTACTGGCACGTGAGAACATCGTGAATCGTGTGATCTGAACATAGCGGAAGACCAGAGTGGGTTGTTGTCAACCTGCATTATGCTGAGCTTTGGTCGTATTTACAGCATGGTTTTCAAATAAAGTTATCTACCTACCACTCCCTTTTGGTATTGTTATTTTGTTGTTCTTGCGTTTAGCTTGTAGGTATGTATTTACTATGTTATGGTTTTGGTAGGTAATAATATTATTGTTATCACTGTTTTTTGTGTTGCAAATAAAAGCAATAAAATTTTCATTTTGAACCGACTTCCAATCAAAAAGGGTTCTCAATTCGGTTGTATTATTATTATTTTTTTTTTTTTTAATGTTTGTTACCGCATAACTTGTCATTTGTGAGCCGATTTGAAAATTGTTTTTTTTATCTGAAAGGTACTGCTTCCAGATTGGTCCCATTTTTATTTTATTAAAATCGGTGTTGCCATTTTTTAAAAATATTTTTTTTAATGTTTGTAACTGCATGCCTCCGTCATTTATGAACCGATTTAGAAAATTATTTTTTTATTTGAAGGTTATTCTTACGTCCAGATAGTCCCAAACAAATTTGATTTAAATCGGTTTAGCCGTTTGACAATGAAGTCGGTTTCTCAAGATTTTTAAACTTATAATTATTTCATTTCACATTTGCATGGCTCAAGTTGATTGACGCAGGGTAGTGCATTATAGGGAACGTTCCAGACGTGCGTGACCTACGAGAAAATGCTTACCACTTATCATCAAGAGGGCTATATGCTTTTCCATCAGATAGTTGCATAAAAAAACATTTACCTCAAAGTAACCAACAAATTTGAATCTAAATAGCATTCATGCTAAAACCAAAGTCACAGTTCCTGATTATTTTAGAAAAGCAACCGAAAACTTCCTGATTAACTCGAAGCACGACAATACAATACCGAGCTAATCGTTACCTCATGGAGAAATAAAAGCGTTGGTTAGCAAACACAACTAATACAATTAGCTGAATTCAAGGCACGAACGAACGCGCAGCGGAAAAATTCAATTAAGGTGATTAGTTTCACCCTGCAACACTGTTTTGCACTAAAAGTATCCTGGTTCTTTTCCAAGCGATCTATAACCTTGATGATGAATAGTTGAAGGAATACCAAAGTGTTCTTGAATTTTGCTTCTCGTCCGAGATAAGTAGAAGAGATCGCTGTATTCGTTTTCTGTCATTTTGGAAAGTCTTATAGCTTTTTAATTTTGCTTGTTTTTCTGGTGTTATTTTGAGTTCTGTTGTGTAATTTCGGTTTTTAACCAACATCACTTGATGTGAGCACAAAGTGTGAGCGGTTGGAATGAAAGTGTATTATGTGATATCCTGATTTGAAGTAAGTATGTATAGTAATAATATGTATTCGAAAAATATAAAGAATACCTACAGTTAATATCACGAAAATCTTGGTGAGTCCTACTCAAATTCATTTGAAAGTATCCGACTCAAACTAAATGGTGAATCAGGGACATCTCTGGACAAAGCATTGCTAGACATTTTGTACCTACATCATAGTCCCTTCTGGCATCAATAATCTTGTCAAAGTCAAAGTTAATAATGTATTAGTATCAGAAGTATCACTTTGGAAGCTAGTTGAGTCAGGTGCCAGTTCCACGCGACCAAGCGTAGAAGAACAGGCAACAAACAACGGCTTGGTTGACACCGTTTTTTTATTATGATCCATTTACAAATATGCAAATAATAATAGCAGTGAAGTTGCAGCGTGGTGCCACTGCACTTGTAAGTTACATCTTGAATCTTGCTAATTGAAAGTTCGTGAAATACTAATTTAGCAAAATTCTCAACTTCTGCGCAGTCTAGCAAAAAGTAAAACTGTTCCGTAGTTACCTTTCAGACTACAATCAATAGTCTACTCAGTACGAATTGAATGTTGGTCCCTCTAGGATCGTAATTCGTAATAATGAAACGGAATCCTCAGGGGCTCACGAAACATGATTGTGGACGGATCCTACTTTGGATTGATTTCGTAAAGTTTCCAGTTTGAAAGGAAAGGCCAAATAAACCACTTTCTAGCTTTTATTACACTGTACTTACTGTTAAGGAAACCCAAGGCTTATTCAGCTCTGAATGTATTGGTGTGCTATTTATTTCGTATAGGTAGTCCATCTTGTAAGACCTCATAAACATAAATAAATTGTTAATGGAGTTTCTAAAAAGGTATGCTTATTAGTTTTTTCTTGAGAGAATTTCGAAAGTTTTTAAGAGTTAATACTTATTTTAATAGGTTGGACAAGCAAACAGCTCTATTAATAAAAGATCGTAAAACTTGCTGCATAGGGCTGCCAAGGGTAGGTACTAAGTGACTAAAAAAGCCATACCTACCCTTTTACAGACTTATTTTTTAAATAAAAATATTTGATTTATTGTGGTCTTTAACTTGACCTATTTAAATAATCGATATTACTTACTTGACACCCAGAAGATTGTTCGTGAAAATATGGTTAGGCGCAAAAGATAAGAGTTAATTGTATGGACATTTAATTCTAACTGAGGTCATCCTTCACTTCTGATTTTATACAAATTATTTTATAAAGGCTCTTCATCATTAATCATAATACAGCTTACAAAATGCAGATTCAAATTGTACACTGTTCACTCACCAATAGCATAAGTTAGACAATAATTATTATTGAAACTGTGAAGCTAAATATAACATAACAAGCTTAGGTAAAGTTTTCCCACAAAACCGTTTTTTCATTGGTCAACTATGATAACTTTTTGTACTAAGTGAAGACTTGTAAATAGTTTTTGAATTAAGCTGTTCCTCTTTCAAAATCCAGCAAAATTAATGGTGCGACAAGGCACGTTTGCAGGAATATAAATTGTTGGAAAATGTTCTGTTGTATAAATGGGCCAACCGGCTAAAATTTAAAGTACCCTTAAATTGTGTTCTTAGACAGCGCTGGAAGGGCACAGAGGGCACATTCCATTCCGATGGGATCATTAGATTCTAAAACAATTTGATATTGCTCATGCAGAAACATCTGTGAATACAACCCTAGAATTACCTACATAACCTAAAAATGCTATTCCGAATTATTTTATCAATCTGTACTCCATCACCATCACCTATATCAGCCCACTGCTAAACGTAGTCTCTCCCAAGATGCGCCACTGAGCCTGGTCTTCGGCTCTTCTGCTCCATTGCTTGCCAGTTACATTTCGCAGATCGTCGCCCCAACTTGCCGGAGGGCGCCTTACACTACACTAACCTAAATGCAGTCTCCACTCTAGTATTCGTTCAACGATTGTCTGTTCTATGGCAAACATGACCGGCCCACTGCCACTTCAGGTTAGTAATCCTTTGAGCTAAGTCAACTACCTTGGTTCTCTGTCGGATATAACCTCGTTCCGGATTTTATCCTTCAGAG
Organism: Thera britannica; assembly: GCA_939531255.2. NCBI lineage: Eukaryota > Metazoa > Arthropoda > Insecta > Lepidoptera > Geometridae > Thera > Thera britannica. The sequence continues at coordinate 6,935,430 of OW618040.2, read as the reverse complement.
AGACTCCGAGCACTTTTCACGGACTTTTTAATTTGTATTTGTGGACATATACTTTGTTAGTTGTATGATAGTAGGTAACGTGACAATATTTAATATTGAGATGAATTATTTTTATTTTTAAATTACTTATACCGTTAACCAGTTTATTTAAGTAAATTCATTCCCATAAATCGTATCGTGTAATAATAGTACGCGTGACGTATCATGAGTACGTCACACATTCGTCAAAAATAAATAAGGAACGAACGAAGAAGTCAAGCAATTATTTTCAATCAAGTAATTTTAGTGGCGAAAAATAGTATCTGCTGGAAATATGGCAGAAGGTCTAAAATAAAACCGTTTCAGGGAAAACCCATCTACTTATAGAGCAATAAATTATGTATTCAGTAAGGCGGGTGCAAAGTTTCAGCATTCCTGTCGTGGTGAAGAGTTAAGCAATGCGGCACTCTATCTCAAACCACATTTACGAATAAAGCAGGCTCACATACGCTTGTTCAGTCCGCTTTTTAGCAATATAAAATAAAAGTTACGCACTATTTGGTATTCATCATCATCATCCACAGCCCGACTTCAACCACTGCTGGGTATAGGCCTCCTTCTGTATGTGCCACTGTTGCCGGTCTTGTGCTAATCTCATCCAGGTTTTGCCTGCGATGTTCATCACATCGTCTGCCCATCTTGCCGCAGGACGACCAACGCTTCTATACCCGGTTCATGGACGCCATTCAGTTAACGCCTAGTAAGGCGTTATTATGACAGGTGGTACTCCACCTATAATAATGGAACTGTCTGGAACTATTTAGATCATGTTTTTTTATTACTAATTCATTTGATTAATTTCATTTTTTGTCTGTGAATTAGACCACTTATTGTTCGTGGTGTTCTTAAAAAATATAGTTTCGGTGCACGCACGCAAAACACTTAATTATTAGGCGGTTACATTCGCCTTAACAATTGCATTACCACACAGAGCTCGCATACCAAGGATTTGTTGTGTGGCATTCTACTGAGCCTATTTATTATGCCGTAGTGAAGATCCTACGCCACCACTTATTAATAAATTGTTTCACGTGTAAATGCAGCCTCATAGCGAGACGTAAGGCCCGCGTGCCGAGCGAGCCCGGCTCACCTATGGATAAATGGGTACTTACCCCGAGGGATAGTTTTTATAGAAAGGATATGTCGCGAATAGATATGGACGTACTTTATTCGGTATTTGAGATATCGAGAAAGGTTGTGAAGCATCCATCGGAAGGAAAAATGTAGGTGAAAAAGAGATGTTTCATAATGCGCCAGGTCTACAAATAAGTGTCAGTGTCATGCTAATTGACAGCGTTAGTTGTCAAAATGACATTTCTCTTACTTCATCATGTCCATGTCATGTCGATCCGCCATGTTTTGGGTGCGTTGTGTTGCTCTCCTTGACTAAGAAAATCTCTATGTACTTACAACCAAACGAAGTAGACTTGAAGATAAATAATATTTTAAACCGAATTATACATTGCTAAGCTGTATTTAAGATTGGTGTACATAGACCTGGGTGCCTGGGATGGAGCCCCTCCATAGTTCCATTAAACATCTCATTTAAGTTTAATAAAAAAACACGCATCTACTCACGTTAATTTGTCTTGCACTAACTTTGCGTTTGTAAGGAGAAAATGTTTTCATTTTAAAACCGTTTTGTTTTTGTTCATTTGTCTGAATGCTACAATTAGTGCGAGTAACATTCTCTCCTCAAGCTATTCGTTCCTAATGAGGCATGTCGCCGTAACCATATAAAACTTGGTTTATTATAACTTTAAGCCGAGGATAAAAGGCTCGTTCGCACTACTTTTGTACACTTAAAAGACGTCGGAACAGTCATACATAGTTAAAATACTTCCTTTTAAAGTTAGGCAGCGGAGAAACTTCCAGAAGGCTTGACTGTATTATGGTCAATGTAAAATAAAAAAGTGTGAAGTCTGCAAAAGTTAGTAGATAAATGTTTCAGAGATTTTTATCATCGTAGTTCTTTCGTAGGGAATTCTTTTTAGAGTTTTTCACAGTCCTTTAGAAAGGCGGCATAAAAATGAAATGGTCATTTGGAGGACCGCGTTTGAAGTTTGGTCTGGAAAGTCTCTTCAAGTCTTTTGTCCGTCTGACTTTTTATGTACACATAGATGAACTTTTCAGTGGCCATACGGTAGAATATCAAAGCATCATTTTAGCGTGCTATGTTTTTTAGTTGTACTGGTCTCTTTGGTCTCGTCGTGTGACATTGAGCAGATAGAATACTCACCTAAACAGTAGGCCTACAACAAGCTCTTTCTGGCTCTGTCTCTGGCTCTGGTTTTGAGTCTGTGTGAGTGTTAACTAAATAAATCCTACGTCGCGTCAAAACGTCACACACAGTATAATACACTGACTCAAAACCAGAGCCAGAGACAGCCAGACAGAGCTTGTGGTAGGCCTACAGTTTAAAAATATGAATAAAAACTATCAAAATGTATCTTAAATTTATTTAAATAATTACTGTTAAGCTACGAATGTGAGCTGTTAACTACGAGACCTCTACTGAAAACTTCAGGAAAATAAAATACCCATCAATATAAATATATAAGATATGTTAAACACTATATAATATTCAGTTTCCATTGGTGCTTAAATTTATCAGATCCGATTAAATTATCTCAGTTTGCTTAAACACAGTCTGTTTATCTTTACAAATTAATTTCGGCTCAAAATGGTAATACTCTCTCCCAAATTAGTTGTCTACAATCTTTAGTTATTAAAGTAAAATCACTATAATATCAAATTATTACCCTGATGTAAGTATCTAGTTCAATAACATAGAGGTACGAGTTTTCGTGAGATACTTGAATAATAACTTTCTTCATATAATTGCTCAACTGCTGCAATACGCCAGAAGCGTTTATCCATCATTTTAAAACTCACTGAATAGAGAAAAGAGTTACGATATTTGCCAGACGCGGCATCAAATTTCTTCCAGCCACCGTAAAACACAAATGCCATCCGACCCGTGCTAAAACCCTGCATTTAATTCACCCCAACCACAAATACCAGATAATCCGCATCTCCCTATTACAAAGAAAAATGCATGGCGGAGCACACAAATCCACTGAAGTAAGTAACAATTGGACACAGCTGCAAGTCTCAAACTCACTCTGTCTTCATCAAAGAAATAAATGAAAGAGAGGGTTTTCCCGTTTTTACATTCACTTTTGTGAGTCAGTCACATTTGCATTGTGGAAATAGAAGCTGTCTTTAATCTATGTTGAAATACTTTGACGTCGTTGCGAGGTGGCGTGGCAAGTTGGATCATAAAATGATCTATCACAGATAAAAATTATCGAAAGATTTCATTGAAACTCTCAAAATGTGAACGAGTGAATTCGTTCTCGCATCGACTCTAAGGCATCGACGCATCGACATCGTTAAGGATTTTATAAAAAATAGCTCAGTTATTTGTTTGTCGTGTGATTTGATCTTTTTTTATAAAAACTTTGGGAAGTACTAGTGTTTTACTCAAGTTGTTGGAGACTTTTAAATGTATTTCATTAACTGATTGTTGTAAATTCCAAAATTTAATAATTTCAACCACTAAATAGAATACTTGCAGTTGAAAGTTGATCAGTTCTACTTTTCCATTTAAAGTGAAGCGGGACACAAAAGAGAAGAAAAAAGTGAGACAAAAAGACAAAATGAGACAAAAAGCGGTAATTGGGTATTCGGGGAGTGCAGTCCGGCGGCGAATATAATTATACTGAGTTGGGTGACAATGATGTACGAAAGGTTTGTAGTCTCTTTGTTTTATGCTTTTATTTTCATGCTGTTGGTTTTTTAAAATACTTGCATCATGAATCTATCAAAACAATTAAAGCGATCGTACTGTGTCGAGTGCACGGAGCTCCTCGGCGGTAAAATTCTTTCATCACACTATTTTGAAAGAATCAGTGACACCTAGTGATACACCAGTGATAAATGTTTAATTCTGGGAGTCTTGTTTTTTGTTTCACGCACTGCGTTGTTTTAACATTTTAACATGCATGACGTTGACATGTCCAAAAGTTCGTAACTCCGCATAAATTAGATGTTTCTATTGAATTACTTTTAAAAGTTTTAGAATTTCTTCCAAGGATTTTGATTCCATCGAAATTGAATTTTCATGCGAAAAGGCGATTCAGAGCTAATTAGCCAACGACTTCTCATCAATTTTCTCGAATGGAAAATTACTATTTAAAAGTTTTCTTGAATTTTTATTCTTGTATTTATAATTTTTTTTTTTTGTAAGAGTTACTCTGTCGTTAAAACTTTACAAATAACTATATTAAGATTTACCTATTTCAATCTACCAAATACTTTTGTTCTACTTTGGGCTTTTCTATCAAAATGTAATTTCAAACCTTTGAAGAGTAGGCGTACCACAAACTCTGTCTGGCTCTCCCCCGAATACTGAAACGCAACTCAGATTTAAGCACGTCTCAAGCGACGAATATTTGACAGATTTTCATTGAAAACTGTCAAATATTCGTCGCTTGAGACGTGCTTAAATCTGAGTTGCGTTTCAGTATTCGGGGGTAAGTCTCTGGTTCTGATTATGAGTCTGTGTGAGTGTTGAATAAATAAGTACTACGTCGAAATGTCACACACACAGTATAATAATATAACTCACAGACTCAAAACCATCAGAGCCAGAGACAGAGACAGATAGAGCTTGTGGTAGGCCTTCAGAGCGTAAGTTATACAATTGGCAGTGGATGATAACGAGCTAAGGTGTAGATTTCACTGCCTTGACACTAAGCAGCGAGTGTATGTCTGACCTCAAAATTTTACAAATCTCAATTTACAATAAACTTCAGACCGTTCAATTTGGTATTCATGAAAATTTAAATTTGGTCTGGACGTCATTGGAGCCAACGGTTATGATAATATTCTTATAGAATTGGATAAAATTATAGTGAGAATGTACCTAATAAATCAAAGTAGTAAGTAAAGAAGTAAACCGGACTTTGCAGCTATGCTTTCCCACGAATGCCACGTCCATACAAATGAGAAATAAAAATTTTAGCCAATGCCATGACGAATTTGAACCTTCCTTTTTAGGGTTCCGTAACCAAATGGCAAAAACGGAACCCTTATAGATTCGTCATGTCTGTCTGTCTGTCTGTCTGTCTGTCTGTCTGTCGGTCTGTCTGTCTGTCTGTCTGACTGTCCGGCCGTGTCAAAGCCATTTTTCTCCGAAACCATAAAAGCTAGACAGAAACTTGGTGAGTAGATGTATTCTGTGAACCGCATTAAGGTTTTTACACAAAAATAGAAAAAAAACTGTAAATTTTGGGGGTCTCCATACTTGAAACTGAAACTCAAAAATGTTTTTTTCATCGAACCCATACGTGTGGGGTATCTATGGATAGGTCTTCAAAAATGATGTTGAGGTTTCTAATATAGTTTTTTTCTAAACTGAATAGTTTGCGCGAGAGACACTTCCAAAGTGGAAAAAAGTTGGTCCCCCCCTCTAACTTCTAAAGTAAGAAAATGATAATACAAAAAAAAATATATGTTGTACATTACTATGCAAACTTCCAACGATATTTGGTTTGAACGAGATCTAGTCAGTAGTTTTTTTTTTATACGTCATAAATCGTAAACCGCAATTTACCTTTCGACGAACTACAAAAACCTTTATATTATGTTTATTGATGCTACGGAACCCTTCATGGGTGAGTCCGACTCGCACTTGGCTGCTTTTTCAAATGTTTATTTAGTTCCAAAGTCACGTGCACAGTAAGCATCAAAGCTAATAGTAGATTGTGTCATAAGGGACCAAAGTAATATATTTAGGGCGAGAGCGGTTTCTTGAATCCAGAGCGAAGGGAAGGATTCTAGAGTAGGATCCCGAGCGTAGTGAGGGGTCCTAGAGTAGAATCCTGAACGTAGCGAGGGATTCAAAGTACGTCGCTCGAGGTTAAATAACTTTGGTACCGAGTGGCACACTCTGCTTTTCATCCCCCTCTATGAGAAAATTAAATAAGACACAGACAACATAGACAATAATAGACAATAATAGACAATAATAGACAATAATAGACAATAATAGACAATAATAGACAATAATAGACAATAATAGACAATAATAGACAATAATAGACAATAATAGACAATAATAGACAATAATAGTCAATAATATACAAGAATAGACCAGAATATACAATAATAGACCAGAATATACAATAATAGACAAGAATAGACAATAATAGACAAGAATAGACAATAATAGACAAGAATATACAAGAATATACAGGAATATACAAGAATAGACAAGAAAATACAAGAATATTCACAAATATACACGAGTATACAAGAATAGACAAGATTATACAAGAATATACAAGGATAGACAAGAATATACAAGAGGATAAGGTTATACAAGAAAACCCAAGAATATACACGAATATACAAGATTATACAGGAATATACAAGATTATACAAGAACATACAAGAATATACAAGAATATACACGAATATACAAGAATATACAATAAAAGACAATAATAGACACAAATAGACAATAATAGACAATTTAGACAATAATGAACAACAATAGACAAGAATAGACAATAATAAACATAGATATAGAAGATGAAGGGTCAATGCAATACGCGGGAAGTATTTTTTTTTATTTGATTAACCAATACCGTGCCTCTATTTTTATACTACCACTACCAGCCAGTATTTTATCGTAGCGAATTGCGTTCAAACTTTTCAATTTAATAGTATTCCAAATTTAAAAGTCATTGTGTCACTGTACCAATAGTGCGCCTAAAGTAGTTACTTTAGGCGCACTATTTAGGGAACCAATCGCCTCTTTTTGAATAGATGGGATGAAAAGGAATATATTGATGCCTCTAGCTTTCCCATAATACAGAAAATGAAAATTCTAAATGAGCTCATTATTTTGACAACCTTCTCTGGGTAAAGTCGACCTTGCCGCGTTACTCGAAATAGCGCCAGCAAAGTTGTTTAAGCAATTTCTTTGCTGGTGAGTTTTAGCCACCTGCTTTCTCCTTTGAAAATCTATTATTGTCGAGATTTGTTCCAGAAATAGTCAGAAGAATAAGGTTTTAGTCAACATTATTAGTTCCTTTTTTCAAAATTAATAAGGTGTAAAAAATATATTCAGAATTTGCCTGTATACGTAGATGCAGTGCATCATTGCCTAATTGAAAAAAAAAAGTCAAAAAAGGAAATAGCTCGAGATAAAATTTAAAATACGAACCACAGTTCAAACGACGAATCAACGTTGTAATTTTGTTACAGTGCATACCCCCTCCACTCCTAGGGTGTTATTAATAATCCTGGCGCAACGCTGGAGTACTTAGTTAAATCGTGTTTTGTCACATTTGTTCGAGTTGACAATTGCATGTCAATGCAAGAGACAAAACACGGATCAACTAGTCCAACGCTACGCTACGCTAACTGGCGCAACGCTGGAGTAGTTAAATCGTGTTTTGTCACATTTGCTCAAGTTGACAATTGCATGTCAATGTAAGAGACAAAACACGGATCAACTAGTCCAACGCTACGCCAGGATTATTAATAAGACCCCTACAGTCGGAAGAATTGTGATAGTCTTGTAGGCTTTTTAGTTTTCGAGTTAGAACCGATTTAGTGAAGCTCGTGAATTATTTTAATGTATGACCACACAATAAATCATAGTCAGTAAGTTCAAGCATTAAAATTAGACATTTTACGAAAGCCTTCTATGTGCGAGGTCCAGCACGAACTGAATTATGACGCGAATAATCTTAAATGAATAATCTTCTATCGGGCTTAAAGTGATATTATTTTACAGCCAACTGCCTACCAAATAAAAACAGTTGCTATTTAATCAAGGTAAAAGTAATGAAGATTTAAAAGAGAGGTCGTAATAAAAGCTTTTAATCGCTTCGTCACGTGCCACGTTAATCTGTACGTCGGTAGGTAGATACTCCAACTCCACTTGCATGGAGCTAATTAATTGGATCACATGGAGACTCGTTCCGTTTATAATGATTTTTGGTTTAAATAATAATTGGTTTTGGTCGAATTTACTCGTTTTAATGTGCCTTCAATATTTTACACAATGTAATTGCTATCACAATAATGATAGTCCAATCATATATACAATTTTTACCTTGGAATAAGAGACAGGCACGTTTGCACTTTCATTTAAGGTTCTCTCAAAAATCAGCAAAAAATCTCTGATGGTTGCTTAAGTTATTCAAGGTCCCGAAAATCAGTTTGTTGCCATATTATTATTTTTTTATACCTCAAGTATTATATCAGCTCTCTGGTTCCCATAGCACAAGGTCTGCTTAGTTTGGGGCTTGATAGAGTTCTGTGGATTGTCTATAGTATTTATTTATTATTTATTATAATGATGTAATCATCTCGTACAAAACTTAATAGAATAAGGGGCAGTTGAATAAAGGTTCTCCAATGGCGACCACGACCCGGAAGACGAAATGTTGGATGCCTTTAATACTTTGATGTCCTAGATCTGTAATTTATCATACCAATAAGTAATACTTATTGGCTTAGTAACAAATCTTCGGTGGGAATGTTCTTCCAGTAGCCCAATTATATTTTGACAGTCCTGTAAACTTACAAGACTGTTCCAGAGGGTAGAGTAATTAGAAAACACGCAATTTATAAACATTAACCTCTCCAATCTCCCATTTTTTGTGGGGTCGGCACAACATGTCTTCCACCTCCATTCCCTTCTATCAGCCGTCATCTCTGCATTCACTCCTCTATTTTATCCATGTTATTTCCCCCAATGCAGTAGATAAATTATCAGCTTCTCCTGTGTCCCAGATGTCAATTGACATTCCAGTAGGATTCAACCATTGAGGTCACGTGACATGTCGAACGCTGCATTTGACGACCAATGCAGTTATAAATCTCCATTTTTATATTTTTTCATATCTGTTCGGCGAATCGAAAGGGTATTTCAGGAGTTATGGGGTCAGTGGTCCCCAGTTATGTCATTCCTATTATTCATTATCGAAGCTGAAATTGTCAAAAAAATGTTTGTAAAAGTACATTAAATCCTTCATTATCGCTAGATTGTAATTTGTATGATGATTTTTTGTTGCGTCATTGTGACGTTGGTTTCATGTTTTCGAATGAAAATATCTAGTACCTAGCTAAAAAGCGTACCTACTTATCAATTTTCTCTTGATTCAGCGTATTTTAAATGCATTTAGATACTATACTAATGTGTAAATAAACAAAGTAAGTAAAACAGTGAGTAATTAAAGTAAACAAAAGTAACAGACGTAGTTTGGCACATTTGAAACTTAGTTAGGTAATATATATGGTACACAAAAAGGTAACCTGAAACAACTTTGGCTGATTTAATATTAGATAATTATTTATTTATACGCAATCGGTGGGCTTATGATTGTTTTTTCTTTATTATGAAGTTGGTTGCTCTTAAACTAGCCGTAACAGCAGAAATTGGTTTTGAGAAATAATAGTTGAGGAAACAGCAGCACACTGTGTATACACTGTGTTCAATTGTTTAATTTTAGCTTTATTCTCAGTATACTTTACTAAGTAGGTGACTCGCAAGGAGGGCTACTTTTAGATTTTTTTTAATAGATTATGGTCATTACTTAGTTATTAATTAGTTCAGTATGACGTATGAGTTTAATGACCACGGAGTATTTTGTAACTTCTTCGAAAAAAAATTATCCGTCTTCAAAAATTCCGAGCCCATTTAAAAAAAAAAAAATTTTACTTAAAAGGTAAACTTCCTGAATAGCCTATAAATTTTTTAATCCAAATCGGTTCAGCAGTTCGGACATGAAGTCGGTTTCTCAAGTTTTTTATTTGATGATAGTTCTTTGATGAAGTTTGCTGTCGGGTAAGATTTTTTAGTGATGAGTAACAAACGATATTATAATCATCAATGAATATGTAAAATCATTACAATATTGGTTTGACTACATCGTAAGATAGTAAAGCGGCATAATAATAATGACTAAGCATAAGCAACCAGTTGACCTTAACAATGATGGCATGTTATCGCAACACTACAACTCAGTATAATAAACGCGCTCGCGCTTCCCTGACGTGTTACAAAAAAAACATGGCCGACGAACAGACCGCAACCGTTCCGAGCTACTGGGACGAATTGACAAGCCCTCTCAACGTCTGCCTGATAGCAGTGATTGTGTACCTTCTATACAAGATCATAAAGTCCAACTTCGAAAGTGATGTCGAGCTTCCCCCGCCACCACCACAATTACCCAAAATAAGAAAGGATCTAACAGTTGGCGAGCTAAAAAAATACGATGGCACTCAACCTGATGGAAGAGTTTTGCTGGCAGTAAATGGTGTAATTTTCGATGTGACTAAAGGGAAGAGGTTTTACGGACCGGGTAAGTGGCTTTCGTATTTTGTTGTTTAATACCGGCGTCGTTGTATGTAAATCTGTATGAGCAAAGGTCAAAATGTGCGCAACATGAATGCTGCTATTGAGACAATTCTATTTGAAGGTTGAGGTTAAGAAACAATACTTTACGATCAATACCACGGTATTAAATCATAACATATAAAAATCAGGTTTATGATCGGACTAATATAAGTATTTCTGGGAGAATGATTGCGAGAAATTACCATAATTTAGTCCGTGTGTTGAACAAGGGGCCTTCAATACATTGCGCTGCGATAATTTATGCGTTCTCTTTCATTTGTAGCATGCGAGACAGAGCCAGAAGATCAGCGTTTGAATTGGTTCACACGTTTCAACATAACTGGTTGATGTTTATGCTTGTAGTAGACGCAATTTGACGCAAAGAGCCTACTTGTACTTGTGTTATCGTTTGCGATCCATCAAACAATGACAAGTGATACCGATAAACTGTAAACGAAACATCATTTTAAGAGTTTGTTACGTTTTCTCAAAACTAGGTTTTTATAATATCCGTCAATATATTAACCACGGAGTCATAAAACTAATGCGATGCACTAAGAAAACATAACCAAGTAGTAATTGGTACAAAATAGCATTACATTTATGCAAATCTGGATTTGAACTTAATTACCATAAGATAGTTTATAGACTACCTATATATGAGGCACCCAACCAACTGAATCAATTTAAAATTTACATAAAAGGTATACTTAATTTTGTACACACGAATAGAATATGTAAAATTTACAATTTTATTAAAAAACAAATATAAAAATGTAAGAATTGCTAAAATTAAAGCTTATTTTAAGCATGCCCGTATGAATGGTTATAGCGTATTTTGCCCTTTATCCATTTATAACGAATAGTACCTTAAGTTAATCTAGCTAGACTTATCTAAAATTTAATTAGATCAAATACTAGTAAGGCCAAGATTTCTAATCTATAGAAGCCAAATAATATTATTGCGTAGCCAGTAAAACTAAGTGCCTATCTATACATCGTATATAAAATCCAAGTTTTATTCGAAATTACAAATGAACCTACAATTTAATTTACTATTTACCAAATTGTTATTTACTTTATTTTAGTAAAAAACAAACACGTGCGTGAATCTGAAAGCTGTCCGAATAAATGAAATGAAATGAAATGAAATTGATATTTATATGCTATAATTGACACCCCTTTATAGAATCCTGTGATGTACTTGTAAAAGTTTTTTGTCAAAATATATAAAGAGACACAATTGCTAATATTTTTTAAATGTGTTGTCACTTTTCTCTTTGCATTGTTAAAAGCAACTTTTTCAATCTACCAACAACTTTATATGAAAACAAGGACTGTCATTTTATTATTGAACGAATACTGTTATGCAGTAGATAGAAAAATCCAAGTAAATTATTAGATTTTCGGTTATAAGTTCTTCCGCGTGCAATCTTTTTTCAACTTGTTTTCTGCTATGTAGTAATAAACATTGAGTTTTTAAACGGAATACTGTTCAATTATTCATAAACCAATCGGAGTCTACATTTTGTATTGTCTCGTATAAATACCTAAGTTATGATTATTTAACCACTTCAATGACTCTGGCCTTGATGAACAAGAAGCAAATTGATTTTCATAGAGCAAGATTTGTTCAATTTTTTTATAGTTTTGAGTGACCCTTATTCGTCTATCGCGTGGAGTTTGACACTCAGATACTTAATTTTATATTTCCATGAACTAAATTAATTAGGAACGTAGTTGATTTTCAGTGTCGATGTATCTATCTGTAAATATCTTTCTTCTCCCCGTTCTCTTCTGGTTTCAGTGTGCAGTGTAGTAAATAAACAAATATTTTAGTTCCACTGAACTCTAAACAAATCTATAATTTCAGCGTCATACGATTATTAAATACAGGGCTCTACAATAAAGTTCTTTTTTTACACTAGATTTAGATAGATATTAGATATTTAGATAGATTTTACTATCATCCTTTAGCCACAATCTCACCTGGCGACGATGTAGCTGAAGATGTAGCAGAATGGTCTAGAAGACACCTATTCAAACTTGCCTTGAAGAGGCCCAGATTGTACATAGTACTAAAGGCTATTTTTAAAACAGATATTGTGTAGATGCAGTCATTTATTTATTGCTTGATGCAAAGTAATAATCAACTGGTGTCAAGGCTATATAGAGACCGGTTATACACATAACCAATATCCACACTTAGTTTATGGCCACTGGGCAGTGGCTAATAAAAACTAAAAATACCCACTGCCCAGTGAAATTATACCTTCACTGAAACCGTTATGAATAATTTATTTGTAAAGCAACGGATTAATAAAATCGTTCATTATTTCCGAGATTAGCTTGTATACGGAGAGTCAGACGTAGCAAGTAATTTTACTCAAAACCTACTATTTAATTATTGAAAGTGAAAAAATGTCTGTCTATTTAACTCATCCTCTTTGCTCGTGCCTTCAAGAATTTCAAGTAGCTCTCAGATCCTAAATCCTGTTATAATTTTTACAGGTGGACCATACGCAGCATTCGCTGGTAAGGACGCCACCCGAGGGCTTGCCACTGGTCAAGTGGCTGCGTCAGACCAGGAGTACGATGATGTCAGTGACCTGAGCCCCGATGAAGTATCCTCTGCCAAAGAGTGGGAAGACCAGTTCAGGGGTAAGATAATTTACTGGTTTTTTATTTACCCAATTAATTAAATCCTTTAGTTAGATAAAGGCAAAAATAAAAGAAAGGATTTTTAATGGAAAAGGAGGTTTTTATAACTATTTATAGAGACCAGCTTACTCGACGTTTCTATTCAATTTCTTATTAAATATCGATAGTCTTTTTATACTCGACCAGCTTTGAAGCTTCGCATACTTTAAAACTTCCCGGGAGACTAAAAATTATTAGTGATCCAACTAAAGTAAAATCTATTCAGCACTTTATAACCCAAGGCTTACTTTGTGTTCCATCGTAGAAGATAAATAGTTAAAAAATTTCATGCGCGTTTTGGTAACCATTTTTTTATAAATATGTATCTTGAATTTAATATAAGTGCTTTACATACATTCATGTACAAATTATCAATCTCTGTTTTTGATGTTGTTTGGGTCTTGCGAGCTGAATACATAATATATGTAATATAGAACCAATATTTTCAAGGCATAGGACTATACTGCAAAATTGATGACGGTGAACATTTTTAGATTCATATTATTTATTTTATTGTTGAAATAATTCCCAGTGCATTTTGAGTATCTATCCGTGCGTGCTAACTTTTAATCTTTTAATCACTTAGAGCCACTTACATACTATATAAATAATTTTACCAATATACCTACATCGTCGATTGAATCCGAACGTTTATTTTTTCAGAGAAATACGACATTGTGGGTCGCCTTCTCAAGCCTGGTGAGACAGCAGCAGTATACAGCGAAGATGAGAGCGAAGAGAAGAAAAGCCAGTAAACAATAAATCTATTGGTAGACTGTGTGCCAGTAACAGTTGTACGATTAAAAATGCCCAATGCATTCAAAAAACGTGCAATAGTTAGACCAGAACTGCATAATTTTTAAAGAGAGATTGCACAAAAGGTTATGCCATAGTATTTATAGAAATCAGTCAATTATTGAAATAATATACAAATTGAATGGAGCGAAGAACAAAACCATTTTTTTTAGGAATTTTTATACAATTTGGCAAAGCGAATTCGCTTCAGCAACTATGTGCGACTCTCTTGTGAAGGATTTTATTAGACTGCACGGAATTTTTAAACGTCATAGTATGTACGTGTATCGGGTTTTTGGTGAATGTATAGAGTGTTAACGAATAAAGTTTTTGTTGTAAAATCTATTTTTGATTCTGCCAATTAAATTACTAAATTCCTAAAAAAACCTAAATTAGCTTCAGTTATTCAAACAAACTTTAAAGTCGGATAAATAATTTGTAAGAGTAGGGTTTGCCAGTTAGTGCATTGAATAACAATCTGATAGTATTACCTTTCAGGTAAAAAACTGATCATCAGATTTTTTCAAGTGTTTAAAAAAAATTGATCAAATCGGCTCATAGATGACTAAATTATGCGGTAGCAAACGTTAAAAAAAACAATTCCATCTACTTTCATCAGGTCCGATTGGATTGCCATTCTTTTCCAACAAGTGAAGTTATAAAAATTGAGAATCCGACTTCATGACCATGACGATTTTGGGAAAATTGCTATGAGACCAATTTGGAAGCCTTCTAGAATTGTTTTTTCAAATCGTCTCATAAATCTTAATAATCTCATATATGACGAAGTTTAACGATAACAAACATTATTAAAAATATAACCGAATTGAGAACCTTCAACTTTTTTATTAGAATTTGGCTATAAACATCTGCTTATCCAAATTAAATGCAAACCTATAAGGGCAAAATAAAATCAAATCTAATCACAAAATTTGCTCTTAGTTTCACCTCAAAACTAAGGGCCTGTTAACCTTTTGAAGTTATTGGCATTCAGTGTACGAAAGGCTTCATCACTCAGACAGCAAAGCAATAACCAATGTGGGTCGTGACCGTCGTGACAGTTTTTTAAAATAAGTTTTGTTGAACTGTTCATCCAATATTTACTCTAGATACACTATGTAGTTTACCTTATACCAGAAATTTAAACCGTCTGCTATAAGAAAACTGAATAATATCGATCTGCTTGTACTATGGGAAGCAGATAGCCGATAAACCATTGTTGAAAATGTAGTTTTGTGTTAAAAAAATTATGCAACTAGCTGATGGATATGGCCCACATGATGTTAATTGGTAACCATCGCCAATAAAATAGCATTCACTCGTTGGTCACGCACGTCAGGAGCGTGCCCTACGATGCACTGCCATGCGTCTATCAACCTGAGGCATTCAAGCAGTTCAGCCTCACGCCCTTCAAACCTAAAACAGAGCAATTCTGCTTCACGGCAGAAAAAGGCAAAAAACTTCGGGAAGTCTGAATAGAAAGGGCTGCAAGCATTATCATACTGAGAATATGTGGAAGACTTTGTAGATGCCGAGGCTGATGATGATAATAGTGTTGTGAATAAACCACGGGAATATTCGTTCTTGGTCTGTTCAACAATTTCCTGGTAATTTCCTCCGCAGCCTTCCACACAAACGAGTAATCTCTAGTAGGAACTCTATTACACGCTCTATTGCTTTCAAATGTTTGAATATCTAAACTGACCTGGAGATTCTACCTGCAGGAAAAGTAGATCAATTCTTAAGTAAAAAAATGGGGTTACTCACTAGCGCTTAAGCGATTGACAGAAAACACTTTATAAGGCAAATTATAACAATAAAAAACGATTGAAACATTATTCATCTTAAAAATATAAGTAACAGTAAGATTTTTAGCTCTTACGTTGACGTTTAGCTATTAGTTATAAGATGTGAAATCATAGGCTTATAATAATCAACCAATCAATCAATCAATCATTCCATTTACTAATACCATAGGATAGTAAATTAGCCATTTACCTACCGGTTGTTATCAAAACCTTTTTTCGACCCGTTTTTTTTAATGTTTATATTAAAGTTGATGTGTAGAAGTAGACCCCATGTAAGATCACTCTCTCTGCTGGTGACAGATGGTGGAAAAAAAAAAAACTCTTCAATTAATCTTCCAATAACAAATATGGACTTGCAATCCAAGTTTGTTTTCCCCATTCATGTTTGTGATCGGTAGATGTATTTCCAGTCTAATTTTTTCATGTTTTTTACCATGTGGCACGCGCAAAAGTAAAATCCTTTAAAATAACTACCTAACTTTGAGGAATATTTTTGCTAAAACCATTTAAATGTTGGTTATCTGTGACGAAAATAAATTCCTTATAAATAGAAAGAAAAACGATGATAGAAAAATCATTTATTCTACCACCACAATTACATACCTTAAAAAATAAAAAAACTTAACGTAAATTGTAAATAAAAATAAGAAAAAATAGATATAATCAGTTATCTCTGAGGAATAAAATATTCGCATCTGGGGCCTAATTCTCGGGCCGATCTCGATCATTTTGGAATTTTATTTTATTGCTTGTTTTCACAACCCCGCACTTTTTCACCGTTTTCCGTATATCGTAGCTGTCGAGGCTTTTACGATGAGGTCGTTGATGAATTACTCAAGGAAATCTGCCATTCACTTTTCGAAAAGAAGCAATAAAATAAAATTGCAAATGGTCGAAATATGCCTGAGAATTAGGCCCCTGGTTATCTGATGCCAGTTATATGCAAGGAATAAGCGCAAAGTGACGTGGACTTAACACACATAATACACACAAACAGTCATAATGAATGCATATACATGCATGTCAAACAAAACATTCTAAAGACACAATCAACAGAAGACCAACCAACTGTTAGTCAGAAGGTTTAGAGACAATACACGCTGACTCTATTAAATAAGTTGTTACGGACATTCCAATTCCAGGGTCAAAAGGTTGTCAACACAATAATAAAAAGACTCTTATTCATATCTACATGCTTTTGTGGGATGATAACTTTAGTAGAACATTACTTATAAACATTTTATTTGCTCACACTTGAACACCTCTAAAGAATTTATTTTGAAATTTTAATTTGAGAAGCCCCTTACTCTCTGAATAAAGTTTATTTGAGCACAACAAGCGTACAAATAATAATGCGTCATTGCGTAGCATTGCGTAATTTTTTTAAATAATTACGTCATATTATTATCTTCAATGTACAACCTAGTGATTAAAAGTGTATCGGTTTTTAATAAAATAATAAATTACGCACGCGTACAGTTTGCCCTGCGTAACTTGCCTAGTCTGAAGTAATCCGTTTGTGCAAAAATCACCAATAAATGATGGTAGATTTGCTAAACGGCTAACTTCAGGCCCGCCAAGTAACGATGGTCGTACTCGACAGCTAAGGAGTGCAGCGCCTTGCCAGCTTCCGTTTTAACGATTACACTATAATTTTGATGTTTTCAAGAGACGAGTGAATTGTTTTTTTCTAGGTAAATGTGCTACACCGTCGACACCATAACCACTGAACATGAGGTGAGATTACGGTTATTTCCTAAGAATTAAAAAAGAAAAAACTTACAATTGGTGTAAAAAAAGGGCTAATAGACCTACCGTGATGTTTTATAGCAAAAGATGTGCCATAAAATAAATAACTAAAAATATGTATGTATAAAACATACCATGTCACGCTTCCAAGTGATACTGATTTAGATCAGTTGAGCTATCTTAAGATCGATTGCTTTTATCGTAATTCTAGACGGTCTGAAGATAGCTTACTCAACTGTTTCGTACAACTGTTTTGTATTCATTGTAATTTTCTTTGTAAGAAAAATATTTTTGTCTTGAATTGATTTGCAAAGAGATTATAATGGCCTCAGTTCAAAAAATGGCCCTGGATAGTGTCCTCTTATGCGGCTTTTACAAACTTTGCAGGAGTTGTATCAATGAAAACATTTCAAAGTTCCTCGTCTGGCAGAAGTTCGCGACATCGCCCATATATTCTTATAAGAAAGTGTTGGGCAAGACAACTCCGGCAGTAAGTCTTCATTGCGAGTGGTACAATTGGGAAACTCATGACTGAAGCAATATCAGAACTTTCTAGAGTTATAACTAAGAACTAACAAGGAAAACACACGCGAGGTTATACTAAGAGCTATCAACATCTGCGTTGTTGATAGTTTGCTCTGTTTAGCTGGAAACAGACCGGAAAAATAGGCCTCTACCCATTTCTTTAATTAAATTCCTTCAGCTGACCTGCATTATATGCGGCGCAATTCCTCATCTAAATTATAAGTACCCATTGATACAGTGCGCGTTCCGGATCTTTATCGCTTTAAAGTTATAGTAGGTAACTGCAGAGTTTTTTTTTTTGGTTAGGCAGCCGTTTGCTATTTTCCGTGCAACATCAACTTTTTTTATACAACTATAGCTGATAGAATAAGCATATGGCCCACCTGATGTTAAGTGGTAACCATCGCCTATAACAAAGCATTGCCTAGTAGGTCACGCACGTTTGGAACGTGCCCTACAATGCACTTCCCTGCGTCCATCAACCTAATGCGCAATCAAAGTCAAACATTGTTTATTCATTCCCTTGGGTCACGAGCGGGTCTAGGTTGCCAGTCTTACACCACCAATAACAGACATCAAACCTTGACTCGCTTGTTTTTTAGTGCTTAACTCCAAAGTGATAAAGATCCGGTACTGTGAATAGTTTTTCCCCCTAGCACTCATTGATGCTCGTATTGAAATTACAGACGTACTTACCTTACGTCTGTGAAGCTTGGAGCAGATTGCGGTGAGTAATTGCAAACTGCGATGGCAATGGCGGTGGCGGTGGCAATCAGTTTCAGTTTGGCATATACATCCGCACACACTGTCACGAACTGTCGCAAACGATCATTGCCCACAGCAAACTATAATTCGGCCGTTCAGAGAATGCGTTTGACAGTTTGATCAGTTAGTCACAGTTAGTCACATAGTTAGTACACTACAAATATAAAGCGCTGACATAACCTTGTAATAGCGCAGTATAGATTTAGAAAAATATTGTATAACAAGTTATTTGACACTCAGTTTGGCACAAAATTATAATATTCATTGATAATTGATATAATAATGTTGTTTTAATGCTCATCAATTGTTAAAACGGTAAACAACCAGCAAAAATATTTTTATCGTAACTGCAACGCCATTACAAAGTTACGTCGTCAGTTCAATCGCGACGTGTCAGGAACGCATTCTCTGAACAGCCGAACTATAGTAATATTATAAGATGCCTTAAAACTGCTCTAGATCTAGATCCACAAGCATGTATATGGGATCCCAGATGATTCACGCAATCAGTTCACCATAGCAGTTCGCAACTGTATGACCAGGTGTGCCCATTTGAGTGAAATGCGCAAGTGGAATACCACAAGATGCTTCGGTCGGTCGTCGCGCTCTGTTAAGCGATGCAGTGCATCTGTAAAAGCATAATACAACTCTGAGGAAATTGACTCACCTCACAGCTCAGTTGGTAATAGCTCTCCCTTCTATGGTGTAGGTCGTGGGTTCGATCCCTACCGAGAACATAATCGATTCATTTTTTAAAATGTGGACAGCTATTTCTTGCTGGGTTTGTTTTCCAAAATAATACAAATATTTTTGAGAGAAGAGTGAATTAATGAATAGAATATTCAAATAATGATTTATAATAATTGTTTTTGTAAATAATGAAGGTACATTCTGCTGAAAATAATCTTTTATGTATAAATAAATAATAAGTACCTAGGTGAAATTGCAGACAAACATTCTACTATGTATAGGTCATTTGCTCTATCACTTTCATCACGTTTATTATTCTCTCTATTTTTCATTAAAATCTTCGTTTTGTTCCATTAGTATGTAAATTTTTAATTTTCCAGCTTATGACTTCGGTTACAGATAAATTAGATTTTTCAAGAAACGACTCTGTGATCTACGCAGTAATTTTTTGTAGCTTAGAAAATGGACAACAACTTTCTATATTTATAATTTAAGTTTAAAAAACTTGAGAAACCGACTTCATTGCCAAACGGCTAAACCGATTTTAATCAAATTTGTTTGGGACAATCTGGACGTAAGAATAAGCTTCCAAATAAAAAAATAATTTTCTAAATCGGTTCATAAATGACGGAGGCATGCAGTTACAAACATTAAAAAAATTATTTAAAAAAAAATGGCAACACCGATTTTAATAAAATTAAAATGGGACCAATCTGGAAGCAGTACCTTTCAGATAAAAAAATAATTTTTCAAATCGGCTCACAAATGACGAAGTTATGCGGTAACAAACATTAAAAAAAAAAATAAAAAAAAAAATAAAAAAAAAAATAAAAAAAAAAAAAAACATACAACCGAATTGAGAACCTCCTCCTTTTTGATTGGAAGTCGGTTAAAAAAGTCATTACTCACTGCATAATCCCAGCATACTTTCATCATCAAAATGTCATCATTTGAATAAAAGATCATGGCTGTTATTCCACGATGAGAATGATCCACGGTAGTCATTACCGCTGTATCTGCAATGGATAAGCATATCACAACTAACCTACTTAAGATGAAAACGATGGTAGGAATCATCATGTGCCATTGCGCTCTCAACCACCACCTCTTGAAGACTGGAGCGACATACAGCGATCTCTGCCGTGGCTGCCTACAGCAAATGAAAACTGAGGAGCATGTAGTACTGCACTGCTCCGCAACCGAAGAAACGAGGTCCAAGACAGGGCTCAGGGAACTGATAGAGTGCTGTCTTTCCACATCCACATCTGTGTCACCATCCGGTCTACTGGAACATTGTTGCCACCAACCCAAAATCCTACTCCGTTATTTTATGGAGTTGGGCTGGCTGGGGTGAGGTTGGCAGGGGGTAAATGCACAACACACCGCCTGTGCGTGTGACGTCAGTGCAGATCTTATTCCCCCAACTTAATTTGAATTTAAATTACGGGTGTATCAAGACCCTTCTCATAAATCCACCTGTTCCATCATCTTAGTTAAAGATACTCAGAGATGGTGTGGGCACTCTTGTAGATTAGTCTCGCACTTCGTCGTAAAGATACTTTCTTGGAACTTTCTTTCCACAACTAAGGAAAGAAGTACAATTTAACGATTGGCACCATATTAAACAGGTCAATAAAATTTTATTGCACTAACCCTTTGACATGCAAGTAAATTTAATTACTACTAACAATTAAGGATCCCGTAATCTGAAATGTAATAAGTTGCATTTAAATATATCTAAATGTCTCAAGTTGATGGGCACAGGGCATTGCTTAGCGGGTTTGATGACCATTAATGGTGTCCTAAATGAGATATGACCTAAAAACTTCGTCACTACCTTACTATAACTTATTTGGCATTTTGCTAAGATTAAATAAAAGGCTGTATATCATTGTATTTATTTACAAACGCAAACGTCTCCTCCAAAGCTTTCCAACCATTTCTATACCTTGCGTTATCCCACCATCATCGCTCGAAAACGTCGAGATCAACCATCCAACGCCTGATTAGTATTGTATTGTACTTACTATAAAACTGCTTAAAAACTCAAAATAAAGCAGCTTTTAAATTCTTAGCCAAACTAAGGAACAACTTTGCCCGTGTGAGGCCAGAATTTCGTATCGTACAAGCCACTATGTCAAACTATTGGCTACGTAAACTTGAACTTATCTGTTATAAGCAGTTGTGTGGTTAAGTTATAATTCTAACTTATACTTCGGAGCTTTCAGATCCTGAGTTATTACAGGTAGACAAGTTAGGGAGCCTGCTAGGTGGAAAGTAAATTAAGCTGAAGATATTATATGTGAGTATTCATAGAGCAAGATTTATGCTATTATTATGAGGGCATGTGAAAAATGATATGCTATGTATTTAGATGTGCCTCTGGCTACACTGACTCAAAGAGTATTTTTACGAATCTTGGGTACCGTTTTGTGGAGTGCAGCGCAAAAAATAATATGACGTAGACAATGACATCGTTTTAGTCGAATAAGTTTAGTACTTCTTTTCATAGGGACAGATACTGAAACTGGCACCTAGACTCAACCTAGTTTTAAGAAGTTTCAAAGTGATCCTTGTGATTCTACTGAATAAATACATCTTTGAGTTTGAGTTTGATACCTAATCATGGGAAAGAATAGGTCAGTGACAGACAGTAAGTAATCAGACGAACATTAAAAGTCAAACCTTCATACATTTTTTTAATACTGCTAGAACAAGCATATGGCCATGCATATGGCAACCACCTGATGTTAAGTGGTAAGCATCGCCTATAACAAAGCATTACCTCGTAGGTCACACGCGTCAGGAACGTGCCCAACGTGACAATATTATTTATAAGATCTTTTGTATCACCATTGAAGCAAATAAATGATTTATGATTTATGATGCACTTCCCTGCGTCCATCAACTTGAGGCACACAGATGTTCAGTCTCACTTGCCAGTCATTTCACCAACACCCACACCATTCAAACCGAAACACAGCAATGCTGCTTCACGGCAGAAATAGGCCTGGAGCTCTACTACTACTAAAATCATAATGTGGGTCTTATAACAGTGAATTAGCTTAGCGGACTGATAAGTCGATTGATATAACTATTGGTTAACATGATAAGCCTTGCGCACATCTATAAGCAATCTGGGATAGTGATCAGTGAAACGAATATTGCTGCCATATTTGACAGCGTTTCACTGATCGCCATGGCCTAGATGTGTGCAGGCCTTCTTCTTCTTCTTAATGAATGGAATCTGTCCATTTTGGATAAATTTTGCCAGTCTCGAGTAATGAGAATATATTACTTAGATAAAATTCTTTTTCGTCAAGGCAAGTCAGTCATAGACAAGTCGGCCCTACTTGGCTTTGAAATCAAATGATGGTCGTTTGTTTTCAAAACCCTCAGAAACCTTTTCGATCATATCAGAATATCACATAATACACTTTAATTCCAACTGCTAACACTTTGAGCTAAAACCTCAAGTTGGTTAAAATACCACCGAAAAAACAGAGACCTAATATTATAATGACAAGTGACTATTACAAAAGTGTCAGTGCCATTATGAATAAAGCAGACAATGCGTTTACTTTAACGTCTATTTTGTTATTTATCTTTGATTGTTCACATATTGACTATGAAAACGTCTAAAAGAGGTTCATGTACAAAGGCAAGTCAATGAAGACTATAAGAAGAGTATTCTTCCAGCAATCTTTAGAGGATAAAATGAGCTGATTGTAGTGGCGGGTTGGGTAGGTACCTATAGGTATGGGTACACCTGCGGCCTGTCTCTGGCTCTGGTTTTGAGTATGTGTGAGTGATCACCATTTTATTATACTGTGCGTGTGACGTTTATTTAGTCAACATTCACACAAACTCAAAACCAGAGCCAGAGACAGAACCAGACAGAGCTTGTGGTAGGCCTACAGGTACAATTATAATTATGGCATGAGAATGTAACGTTCTCATACATCCAGATGTAGATGACGAGTAGATTCCACCCTACTTCATAGAGCTAAGTAAGTACCAACGTTCCAACAATTAAGGAAAGTCACGTTGCGACTCTACAAGCCGTAATACGAATCGGTTTAGCTCCTAAACGCTCGCATATAACTTGCGCAATTAGCGTTAAGCACAGAGTAAAACGAAATAGGTACCAACCTACAGTAGATTTACCTCGTTTACCGTTTCACAATGCGGTATAAAAAGAATAATTTAATACGCGTGCACTCGTGAATAATAGTTGCGTCAAACCCCATTAGCATCCTTTATTCGTCAGACCATAAAAGAGACCGTTCATTTTTGTCTTTTTAAAAATTCTCATTTACAGCCTTTTACCCGTCCAGCAGCGCTTTAGAATTTGATTACGCAACACGATTGTTTCGCATTTTTGGGGTTCAATTTAAACTGGTACCCTAAGCATTCATATTCAGTAAACCATAAAACTTGGTTGTTTGAAAATAATGATATGGTCGGTTAGTATTGTTATTAATGATAAGCTTGGGTTTGGAGTATACAAAGCCTCATCACACATGAAAGAGGTTTGTCTAAGCCATCACATCACAGTAAGAACATCGTGGTAAAATATCGTAATTTTAATTGGAGCAAATTACCACGTGCAAAGTTCTTTTAGTATTTAGGGCGCCTGAATATTTTTGCCTGTTGTATTTGGCACGGCGTGGGGATCTAGTATTTATCGTCCTGTGGTCTCACAGCCGTATATCTAGCAGAAGGTTTAGCACTAGTTAAAGCGTTTTCGAATCAAACATAGAACTCCAGCGAAGGAGATGCTTAGGTATTTATGTGTACCTATAACAAAAAAAACTTTGTAAGACATCTGTTGCACAGCTGATGGTGACTTTGTCTGAAACACATCCAAAATGAAAGTGTAAAGATGGGCAACTTTAACTGTGTTTGTTTTTCTCTCTTCTGAATTGCAGAATAGTGTCTTGTCAACATTTGATCTGGATTTAGATAAAATTGTGATGCCATGGTATATCATGATAGGTACTTGTTACTAAAATTTATGTGTGGGGTTTTATTTTTTATATCGTGTTGCCATAAAAAATATTCTTGCTTAGATTGATGCTCTAGAACATTTGAATTATTATTTGAACAGAGTGTCTGCCGCTAGAATTTTAAATGGAAAAAAATGGTGGCAAAGCCGTGAGTTTCCTGCCTGTTCTTATGGCTGGAACTGGTTCCGAGATTTGAAGTTCAAATTTATTCTTGTAATCTAAGTTTTTCCAAAACTTGGAGTGTGAAATGCTGCAGGCATTTACAACAAAACCAATAAAGACAAAATAAACTTTATTCTCTTCTTCAATAAAACATAGAATTGAAAAGCCTAGCTACTTAACCATGTCTGTATAAAAGTGAACCACTTTAGGCCAAATCGTTTGTGAGGTAATGTTCGGAACACTAATAATACAAGTGATTCTGGTTAATAAAACCTAAATGGGGTAATTTTCAGCTCAATTCGTTACCAAGTGTCTGTTGGATTTTTATGGGATAGACTAAAGTAGAATCTTGTTGATTCATTTGTTTGTTTGCCTGAAGTGTAACCCAATATTTTTTTATTGTGATGTGGTGACCTAAGTAGGTATTTAAGTTTATCAATTTACATGATGTGTGTCATTTTACGAATGTAATATGACACACATCATGTAAATTACGAATAGGTGGCAATTGGCGTATGCGTAATTTCAAATCAAATCAAAAGTTATTTATTATATACAGGGTTATTCATTATTAGCTACACAAACTGACAGGGCCTAATTTATGGGGTCGTGAATATTTGTTTGGCCGAATTAATTTAATTCCTAAGCTGATTTAAGTTTTAGTAAAAAAAAATATTTTTGTTAATTTCTTCTAACTGTTGGGATCAACCCAACAGTTTGGCGTTAGTCAAATGTAACCAGCTTTTTACTTTGACTGCGACAAGTAATACCACAATTGTAGAAAGGAAGACAAAATACTTTAAATAGCTAATTACCTATTTAAAGATCTATTTTTAGCTGTTTGCGTGGATGGAGAGAGCTCAATTCGTTATTCCTGGAAATGTATAGGGGATGTCTATCAGCGAACTTTTTCAAAATTTTATCGTGTCACTTATTCTTTCGAACCAAGTGTGATGAAAGGATTTTAAGTGAAAGAGGCTCCTTTCGTGCACTTGACACATATTTTCAAACTTTTTAGGTTCTACGATATGTCGGTTTCCTCACGACGTTTTCCTTCCACCGTTTGAGAGTACTGACATAGTGTACATAAATTATTGGGCAGTAAAACTCATTGGTGCACGACTGGATTTGAACCCAAGACCTTACGATCGGAAGGCGGGGCCGCAACCACCAGCGCTCTTTCAGGATGATAATGATGATGTTTAGTAGATACAATTGATCAAAAACTTCATAGCAATATTAAAGTTTGCTCAAACTGTTTGTGTTTTGCTAGATTGAATCCATTAGTTTCGCGTGTTGGCTAAAAACTTGCAACTTGATATATTTGTATTCGTACATGTCTGCGAGATTGAGATAGTGGTTTGTAGAGTTGGGGAAGCTATTTCTCAAGATGTCTGTCTATGGTATGCAGTGCTGTGACATGGGTTCCGCAACCCTTTAAGAGTTTTATAGGTTGGTTCTTGTTGTAAGTGAATAAGTAGTTCAACACCCGCATTTTTTTCTGGCAACCTGAAACCAACTACATATAGAATAGAATAGGATATAACTTTATTTTACACCATGGTAAAAGATTACAAATAACAAAATAAGAGTACTTAAAAAACCTAGAGGTTCAGCGGGCGGTCTTATCGCTAAGAGCGATCTCTTCCAGAAAACTTTATTTAATGCAATTTTTTGAAATTAGATGCATTATTACGTAGACTCGTCGTATCCTTATGATTTTTCTGCTTACATAAACATGTCAGCAAAAGCAGTGCTTACAACTTTGCTTGTCGGTTAATAGAAAAAAATATTTCGGCCATTTTAGCTAGTAGTCAGTACCAATTTTACACAAATATCTCTGCTTATTAATAAATACTTTATGTCTAAAAAAGCAACCGAACAAAAAGGATCAACAGATTCGAATATAAACATCTGAAATATGTACATATTTGGCTTAGAGTAACTCGTGTCACAGCCAACACAATTCGCTTACACAAGCAAATAATCAGGAAAACAAATAATTCCGAACAATGTCCCAACTCCTAATGAATACACAAAGGAGCAACTCTTTCAGCGAACCTCGTGTATAACGTCGTACAGGCAAATAAGTATTCTAGTGATTTTTAACTGATGAAACTGTAATTATTTTATTTAAAAAGGAATATACATTATTTACAAAAACTATAATTATAAAACATAAAATGATTAATATAAAAAAATACATTTAAAAAAAAAGAAAAGGAAGAAAATTAATTTAATAATGAGCTCTGTAGATATTACAGGTAGAAAACGGAGTGCAGATCACCGAATATAGGTAAAATATAATTATCATTTTTAATTTACCATAATATTTTGACCGATTCAAGTTTTATTCCCCACCAGCACCCACCAGATGGACCGACGACATAGATCGCGGGAAGTCGGTGGACGGAAATAGCTCAGAATCGTTTTTCCTGTAAATGTGTAGGGGAGGCCTATGACAAGCAGGCTTCTTCAGACCGTTGATGAAGTTTTTTTCAGATTCGGTGTTTTTATAAATGCAATGTGCAACAAAGTTTGCTTCAAAACTTACGGATGACATAAACTCAAACAGTTATCTGATCTTCATTATTGGTCGAAAGATAATTTAAATCAACCCCAAGTTATTAGTAGTAAGTTGTATTATACAACGACGCTCAAATACATGAAAACTATGGCTTTCAGGATCATTAATTAAATATGGACAACAAAATGGACCCAAGCAAGTATTGGCTATATTTCATTCCAATCAATTCGCCCTGAAAAGTAAGTATGATTGGCTGTAAAACAGGACAAACAAAGTAACCGATCGGAGTCGATTCAGTTGACCGTTTCGAAGGTATTGTAGTCGGTAAAACTGACGATATTGTCTTCTGTAAAATACGATCGTGAGCCGTGCAGTAAAAACACGAGCCGAACGCACGCACTGAACTAATTGCATTTCTGATTCCCTCTGACGTTAGCGTAATTAACTAGCCCTGTACTAGCTGACGATACTACAACAGACTTTACAAAGAAAAAAAAAGGCCGCGCGATCAGTGAAACCCTGTCAAATATGACAGCGGTATTTGACAGCGTTTCACTGATCGCGTTCGCCAGCAGCCTATAGGTGTGCGCAGGCCTTAAAGAGACGGAATCTCGACGTTCAGCACTATGAACAAGTGAAGTTTAAAAAGTTTGAGAAACCGACTTCATGGCCAAACTGTTGAACCGAATTTGATGAAATTTCTACGGAACCAATCTGAAAGTATGGCCTTTCAGATGAAAAATACTTTTTCAAATCGGCTAATAAATGATGAAATAATGCGAAATAAAATAAAAAAAACACCCGAATAGAGAAGTTTTTTCTCTTTGGGCATTTTAACACAGTAAATTGGCTTTAGAAATATTTGTTTAAACAAAAAAACGAGTGCGAGGAAAATTCTAGTGAACTCCAAACTTTGCTGCTTTATATCTTTGGCCGCATAAACTACCTTTTGAGGTACCTGCCTTAAAAAAAACACAACAAAAATGTACCTATATAAAATAACGCCTGTGTTGGTAAACAAACAAAATAATAATGCTTGACGGCGCGTTACTAGTTTGTCAACATCACGAGTGACGAGTGACTGTCACTAGCGGAGCGTCGTGTTGGCGGTAGCGGGGCAACCGTTTTGTTATTTCACTTTGGAAAGACAGGAACGAGCCAGCGCACCACATCTGCGACAAATCGCTATAAATCTGGACAATCTAAGTTAATCTGGACCAAATTAATGTTGAATAACGTACTAGTGTTTCATAAGAGGTTTTATTCTTGTTAATTAAAATCAGTGGAGTAAAATTAACTGTTATTTTGAGTGTTCGGTTTTGGTGCCCTGCCATAGGGCCCCTGTGGTAAACAATAAGTTCTGATGAAGGCCCTCAAGGCCCTCCTGCGCCTTCATCAGAAGTGGGATCGAACGAGCGGCAAAATGAAAGGCTCTGGATATCACATTTATGCTGTTCAACAAACGCCCACATGGAGTAGTATTACAACCAACAGCTAAGTTGAAGTTTGATTCGGATGAGCCGGATTCGGATATCGATATTGGTGTGACGTAACGGAAGTAATAGTGTAGAATAAAGGTCTGGACGGACTTATTTACTTGTGGCTTTAACGAGTGCACTTAAAACTCGTGCAGCTTCAGCTTCATGTCTCTGAGCTGAATTTGAATGATATTATATGGAGCTCAGTTAACCCAGCGGGCGTAATGTTTTTGAAGCTCATGTTTATTCAGGACTACCTTGATGGCATTTTACGATTCAAATCAGGAACTAAAGATACGGCATCGGAATCTGCTCTTCGATTGGGAATATAATCGAATGAATACCAACATGCCTAATGAAAATCATAACTGGGTTTGCTATATCAGCATTGTATCAGAAGGCCAATCACATTCGTCGTAAACTAAATGCATAGACTGCCACGAGTCGAGCTCAAATCTTTGGAATAACTTGTGACAGTTGTTTGGATGCTGAAGCATAAACACCTTAAGCCAAGCGCTTTCGCGCGGAAGAGAAATTTGACTGAAAAATATCACTAATGTGCATTGACTGGATATCGTACAGCTGAGTGTCAAAAGCAACGAAATGATGTCGTAATCATATCCTTAGAAACTCTAGTTCATCGCACGCCATGGAACAAGACTAACGGTGATAACATTAAGCTTCACAGCAAGTAACCACGCTTCTTAATTTCTTAATCAAGTAAGCGAATGGATTTGCTAGAGTTGAACTGATGACAATAGACTTGGATGCAAGATCATCAGAGACTGGAATCGAAATATGTACCTATATAAAATAACGCCTGTGTTGGTAAACAAACAAAATAATAATGCTTGACGGCGCGTTACTAGTTTGTCAACATCACGAGTGACGAGTGACTGTCACTAGCGGAGCGTCGTGTTGGCGGTAGCGGGGCAACCGTTTTGTTATTTCACTTTGGAAAGACAGGAACGAGCCAGCGCACCACATCTGCGACAAATCGCTATAAATCTGGACAATCTAAGTTAATCTGGACCAAATTAATGTTGAATAACGTACTAGTGTTTCATAAGAGGTTTTATTCTTGTTAATTAAAATCAGTGGAGTAAAATTAACTGTTATTTTGAGTGTTCGGTTTTGGTGCCCTGCCATAGGGCCCCTGTGGTAAACAATAAGTTCTGATGAAGGCCCTCAAGGCCCTCCTGCGCCTTCATCAGAAGTGGGATCGAACGAGCGGCAAAATGAAAGGCTCTGGATATCACATTTATGCTGTTCAACAAACGCCCACATGGAGTAGTATTACAACCAACAACTCTAGTTCATCGCACGCCATGGAACAAGACTAACGGTGATAACATTAAGCTTCACAGCAAGTAACCACGCTTCTTAATTTCTTAATCAAGTAAGCGAATGGATTTGCTAGAGTTGAACTGATGACAATAGACTTGGATGCAAGATCATCAGAGACTGGAATCGAAATATGGAAAATGTAGTAGGGCGTGGGGCTTGTCCAAACGATTTTAAGACGACAAGCAGATTATTCGACATTGACATAAGCAGCAGTTCGCCATTTAGTGCAGGAGTGGTGGCAGCCATACGGGGGGCAGTGGCAACAGCAACGATGGCTGTCCCGGTGCGGTGCAGCGCACAGCGAGTGCATGCAATTGCTTTCAGAGACAGTTTACATAAAGGTTAGCTGTATTGTTTTTCCTTTTCTGATTCGAGTACTAGCTAGTCGGTAGAAGCCCATAGACTTATTGATTCAGCTAAATTATTAGCGGATGACTCGAGACTACTTTCTCGCTCAATAAAATGTTTTCTTGTAGGCCTAAGATGACCGCCACGAGAGTCGATTTATCTCGTCAAAAGTAGAGATATGTCTATATCTCTACACGAGCTAAGATGACCGCCTAAATATGTCGTCATCATCTGTCAAATGAAGACTTACTCGGAATTCGAATTTTGATTTTTTAATTTTGTCGTCAAATGGTAAGATGACTGCCATATTTTCTCGTCTTTTGACGTGTCTGCTCGGTAAATTTTCTCGTCGACAGTTTTTGAAAACGAGATAAGTCTTCCGCTTGTCTTTTAGATTTTGTTTAGCTAACTTTTCAAAGGGTGGCGATACCTTACTATAATCATCTTAATGCGATGTACGCCGATAAGCAAAACAGAAAGATTCAACGGAAAATAATCAGAGACGTATGTGGTATGTGATCTTTTTGACGTTGTTCGAATTCGAAGGTGAGTACCTAGTTCATTTGAGGTTAACTACTGATAGATTTCTATGAGCTATCCTGCTTATAATGTTATTGTAAAGGTCTAAAATTAATAATAACAAATTAGGTTAGTGTGAGTCAACACTTCTCATACATTTACCCAATTCACTCAATGTTTCAATAGTGAAGACGTGTCATTGGATCTCAGTTTACCAACTACGAACTACCTACTACACTACGAATTTATGCAAAGTAAAAACTGAGTATAGTTACCTACCTATCTAATACTTTAGTAAAAATATTTTAATAACAGGGTGACACTGGACGAAGATGTACGCGTCGAAAACGAAGAAGTTATCAACGGAGATTTGGCTGCAGAGGACCCATCACCTGCGGGTCTGCTTCGGCAAGGCCAAAGACGCGCAGAACTTTTACGTTATGTTAATGAATAGAATATTACAAAAGCCTTAAAAATATTTATCTCTATTGGTAGCTTGATTTTTTAATAACCTTATCAACCATATAAGCACCTACAAAGAAAGCCCTCTTCATTAGTTCAACATTATTTAGTTAAAAAGACAATTTTCTGTGTGTAAATAAATTTAATTGTCATAAATTAAAATAGGTATATTATTTACAAGATATGCTAATACCTATGTAAGGTGGAATGTTTGGTTTATGGATGGCCCGTGGAATCTGAAAAGAAACAAATACATTAATATACGGACATGCTCATAAAGGTACTATTTCTGTATTCTCTATCCTGCATCCTGCAATCATTCCTTTAGTGCAAACTGCTTAGTCTACGCACATAAATACATATGTAGTTCTATGAGTTAGTTTAGTTAGGTACGGCTCAATGGACACTGAAAACAAAACTTGGTAGTTATGTACTACGGAGTATATTAAAGTAACTAATACTTACATATCGAGGGTTTTAACACTGCACCCTCGATATATAATTTTTTTTACCTACTTTAAAAATCCTCATTGATAAATAGCAAAAGGTCAAAACAGGTATGGTTGCTATCAAAACGTACAATTTTCCACTGGTCACCGTCCTACCTAGGCTCAACTCGTCGGTCTTGAGGCGGTTCCACCCCGCTGTTATTTGTTGGCCACTTTGCAGTGAGGTATATTCACCTGCCGCAAATTCATAGTGTTCGGACATATTATACCGGCAAAGAAACTCTATTTGGATTCTGTTACTTCTTACCCTGAAATAATAAGACAAACAAGTATAGCTAGCAGCATAAGTTTGACCGATTTTGAGAATACAATGAATCTATTTTGCTAGTCCTATCGGTTTTTAACAATAAAATAAATAGAGGTAGGTACCATAGGTATTTACTTACATTTTCATTCCGTTTGCTTCCTTATTATTTTATTTTAGTTTTGGCGGGGTTTTTTTTTCAGTCACAGGTACCAAATTGAATGAACGAAACCATTAAAAAATAAAAATACAATGGTAGATTATGGTAGAATATGGAAGAAATGATCACTGGTTTGTCTTCACGACATAGCCGAGTCGTCGACGACAGCTGTCTCTCTCGTGATGCTCATCTTACCATAATCGACAAACGAATCGATGTCGACAAAATTTTGTCTTCTCGCGAAGACATATGTCACGTCGGTCATCTTAGGCCTATTGGTTATCCTAAGGAGCGTTGAGATAAGTCATTGGAGCGACAGTATGTTTTACTGTTATTTTGCAGTAGTGGGTGAGATGAGTCATGAGTCCCGACGATGTGTTCCAAAGGATGTATTTTCTAATAGAAGTTTGTACTTGATTAATGAATGAGTCGTTCATAAATTGCACGCAGGCGTATATTTTCTTGATGATGATAAGGATGAGCCAACAGACTAGATTCTGGCTTCCGCTTCCGAATGTTGTCATAATAGCCGAACAGAATACTGTGTCGAGATTTTCTTTACAGAGATTGCACTCGAGGTCAGCGATGCAACAATGATTCGATAGTGATGCGACAATAAAGTTACAGCGATACGACGTGACAGCGATGCAACAGCAATGCAAAAACAATGCGACTGTGAGGCGTCTGCCTAGCGACCGCGATAACAACACTACTAGTAACATCGAACTCAAGTGGTGGCAAGTCATGCTTGGATGAATCCTACAGTACTCATATTAAAGAAGTGAATAAAGGTGGAATCCACGAGAATATTCCTATGTATGAAGAAACATGTAGAACGATGTAGAGAAGTCATGACTTTAACACACCCTTGATGATGTCCTTCGTGGACTATCATAAAGCCTTTGATTGTGTGAGATGGCCACAGCTATGGGCTGTTCTGCGTAAATTGGGAGTGCCGGACCACCTGGTGCTCATAATTAGAAAGTTGTATGAAACAAGTTGTGGTACTGTCAAGCTTAGAAGCCTGGACACTCAAAGCAGGCAGAGAGTGGATGCGTTTTAGAATTCCATGGGTTGCACACCGTACTAATGCATCTGTACTAGATGAACATCAGCTGGAAAACCAGCAGCACTGGTCCTCTGTCTGCCTAATTCGAGTACAACAATAATTTGACCACATTGCACGCAGAGGTGCAAATAATCTCGCAAGGCTCATCATAACGGGCAAGATAGAAAGCCAAAGACTAAAAGGACGAACCCCAAAGAGATGGTCGGACCAGGTGTCAGACAACCTGGATATTGATGAAATAAAAAGCCCGAGAACCACTTTACTTCGTATATTAGGATAATAACTATTGATTTACAAAGCACAAGATATTTGATGAGACCTACGACCATTACGGGGAGGCAAGTAGTGACGTAGTGAGTAGTCACAGTCATTTTGGCGGCAGTGCCCAGAGAGCTGTCATCTGTCATGATCCATTGACGTTGACATAATTACGCATTCTTCGGGTATGGTGTGGCCTTGATATGCCCGTTAACGTTGCACTCCACCAAGCCAAAAAGAGAGTCAAGTCGAGGAAAACCGTACGAAAGGTTCTTGCACAAAGTCACGATCCTCAGCAGTGAGGGTCCGACGAATAAGGAGGATGAATAAACAGCTCCAATGAATCTACAACTACCATCAAATGCTACGAATGCAGTTACAAATGCCGGCAGATGGTTCAAAAAGTTCAAACCTATTCCATGAATCAAAAACAAGGTTGAACCTGAAAGACAGCAACAAGGCTGTCATCTGCTACTGCTGCGGAAAGAGAGGCCACTTTGCAAAGCACTCCACAACAACAGGCAGCGCCATGGCATCTTGTGCACCTGGATGCGCTATTGGTGGCGGTGGCAGCGCTGCTGCCTAATGCGGGGATTACTTCTGCAAAATTGATGGCATTTTGCAAGAATCAGGTCAGTCGTACCCATTTTGTTCTCTTGAACGTTATTTATGTCATCTGGTTGGAAAGTGCAGTTAATAAGTTTACGGGCAAGCTTAGCGAGCGTGACCGAAAGGAATACTGCTTAGTGGTAATCGATGGCTTAATCAAAATTACGACTAGTCTTTTAAATTATGATGAGGCCGAGACGGCGCCAGATGATGATGTAGAGCATGAGGATGTAACAATGACTAAACGAGATGACACATTGCCTCATAATGACAATGACACTTTGACCGTATGCTCGGATGCTTTATCCACGAACTCCCGTAATATAACAGTTGCTGACAGTCTCAGTGTGTACTTGCTTCAGACACTCTCATTGTGTACTCAGATCCCGAGCCATGGGATATATGATCATAGACACCATTAGTAAATTATTGTGTATTGTGTTTGTCAAAGTCGATCCTGGTCTAAATAGTGACATCCTGCATTGCTGGAAGGATTCACTGATTCAGTCCAGATGGTTTCCAAAGTCTTGCCGCCAAAGTCGATCCTGGGTCAGAATGGTGACATCCTGCATTGCTGGAAGGATTCATTGATTCAGTCCAGATGGTTCCCGAAGTCGAGCCTGGTCGGGAAGTGTCGATCCGGGCCACACCTGGAAAGGTTGGTTGAAGGGATGCACTTGCTTGGTCCAGATGCAGTCGAGCCTGGGTCAGAATGGTGACATCCTGCATTGCTGGAAGGATTCACTGATTCAGTCCAGATGGTTTCTGAAGTCTAGCCGTCAAAGTCGATCCTGGGTTAGAATGGTGACATCCTGCATAGCTGGAAGGATTCATTGATTCAGTCCAGATGGTTTCCGAAGTCGAGCCTGGTCGAGAAGTGTTGATCCGGGCCACACCTGGAAAGGTTGGTTGAAGGGATGCACTTGCTTGGTCCAGATGCATTGCGTTGGTTTATCTGGTTGAAGGGACAGAATCGGGCCATACCGGTGGGTTGGTTGGAGGGATGCTCTCGTCCGGGCCTAGGTTCTGTAGTAATGTTCTTAATCCCAGAGATACAGCGAAAGATGTTGAAGATGGAGTCAGTCTAGTTTATGCAGGATGGACGAGCGGATGTCCTGTTGATTGAGACCCCTTTGTTCCAGAAACAAATTATCGCCCGAGGACGGTCGTATGTCAGTCCGGCCGTGACGGCGCGTTACTAGTTTGTCAACATCACGAGTGACGAGTGACTGTCACTAGCGGAGCGTCGTGTTGGCGGTAGCGGGGCAACCGTTTTGTTATTTCACTTTGGAAAGACAGGAACGAGCCAGCGCACCACATCTGCGACAAATCGCTATAAATCTGGACAATCTAAGTTAATCTGGACCAAATTAATGTTGAATAACGTACTAGTGTTTCATAAGAGGTTTTATTCTTGTTAATTAAAATCAGTGGAGTAAAATTAACTGTTATTTTGAGTGTTCGGTTTTGGTGCCCTGCCATAGGGCCCCTGTGGTAAACAATAAGTTCTGATGAAGGCCCTCAAGGCCCTCCTGCGCCTTCATGCTATTATTTTGTTTGTTTACCAACAAACTAAGGACGCTTTAGCTTGAATTTGATTGTTAAAAATAAAACTGTGTTTCGCAATCACAAAAATCCGTAATAATAAAATGATCAGAATTTAATACACGTTCCTGGGTAGGTTATATGGAATGAGCTAGCTAATCTAAAAGTAAAATGTCATCTGTGTTGTGGCCATACACTGAAACGAGGCAAGGGCGGAAAGCGCGAGCATTTGACATTCTTTTTGAACATTTTTCACATTCAGTCGTAACCTAAAAAGGATGGAAGTAGGCTCTTCAAAGCGTTTTGATCCTTCAAGGAGTACTTATTTCTTTGCCTGTAATTAACGCTTTTTATTTTAATTTTTAGTTAATATCAGCCGTATCATTTTAAAAGTTTTGGAATTGACGTCAACGTGATATGGCGGAAATTATGATAAGTTTCCAATAATATAACTATTTATTTTAGATGATTACTTATAGACATTTTATTAAAAGCCCACGAGAAGTCTTTGAGCCCTTTCGGCTATGGAATTCCTGTTTGATTGACTTTTCATGAAAATATTTAGTCTTCAATCTTATCTGAACCACCTGGTAACATTTACCTACATTAAAAAGATCTTCATAGTAAATTATACGCAAAGCAAATGGAGGAATTATAAAAGTGACGGAGAAAATGAGAAGTAATTGGCCAGCGTATGGACATGTTACGGCGCTTGTACACGCTAAGAAAATTTGCCGTTCCTGCGGCAGAAAAGACAAATTCTTCGTGTAGACGACAAGAATTTTGTCTTTTCCACACACGAAAACGCAACAACGTTCGCCGCGTCGTGTCTTGCGCAGATAAGATTTTTTCATCCCACCAGCTCGGAAAGTGTGTTTTTGCTGTTCAATATCTGACTGGAAAAGCCGTTTTTATCCGCTAGAGGATAAAGTAAATTTGAATTTAGAATATCGTGTTCACTAAGTTTGTGAATACACAACCTATTTACTTTTACCTCCATGGTGCTTGGAGGTCCGAATTTATCATACAACCTTTTTTATTTCGTTAAAAACTCGCTCTCCTAACCTTCTTGGTGTATTTGTGAATTCAAAACACCATTAAACCTATTTACTTCTACCTGCATGGTGCCGAATATATAATACAACCTTTTTAAATTTGTTAATAACTCATACTCGGAACCTTCTTGGTGTGTTACTTTTAGTCGCGCCATGCTCTTTTTTGCATTTAGTCATTTCCTCGCTGAGGTGGGATGAAAAGTTACGTGTTGCACTCGAGTGCAAAGATTTTTCACCTTGTGCTCTTTTGATTCCTTCGCCAACGCTTAGGATTCTAACTTTTAAACCACTCGCTACGCTCGTGGTTAAACTATAGAATCCTGCGCTTGCTCAGTCATCAAAATTGAGCACGCGGTTAAAAAGCAGCTTTGCACTCTTGTATAACAAATAACTATTTTCGTGCACCGCTGCGAGCAGTGTACACAGTTATTTTCTAGTTACGACACGAATTCTTGGGTAGACCCGGCGTTTTTTCTTAGCGTGTACAAGCGCCCTTACGAGGAGAGAAGAATGTCATGTGATGTGACGAAAAGAGTGTTAGGCATGAATGTAAATGGATATAAAGGTAAAGGCAGGCCTAAAAAAAGATGAATGGATTGTATGAGAGATGATATGTCCAAGAAAGGAGTGAGAACCGAGATTACGAATAAGGGGAGAATGTAAAGCAGCTCGTAGACGGACCATATTTTTACTGCAATTTGAGGCTGGCAACTATTTGGTGTCCCTCTCTTACTCACATGTTAGACAGGGACACCAATAGTTGTCGGCCACATATTGCAGTGAAAATATGGCCCGTCTACGAGCCGCTTAAGAAAAAGACAGTTGTGCCGACCCCATGCACCTAGTGGGATAAGGGCAGGCCGAAGAAGAGTAAATAATACACAAACTTGTCTACGGCGAGTACATGATGAATAACACCAGCCTCAATCCTTCAGTTTGATGGATAGCGTTATCTAATAACTATCTAATAAATTACCACAGAGTCTATTCCCAGCTTTAATTGTTTTGTATCTAGTCACGATTTACTGCTGGGGTTAGATGATTTTCTCAGTAAATTCGCCTTTGAAGCAATTTCAAATTAATTCTCACTAAGGCTTGTGTTTATTTTGTTGTTTATTGTTTGCTCATTTGCAAAGTACGGTATAACTGAAACCTGATAAGTTAGATTGGATTTCATTGAGTTATTAAATGCCATCGATTATTGTAATTAAAATACAGCTGACATGATAAATTTATAGATTTTACGGCTTATTGATAAAATTTAAAGGTTAAAAGGTGATTGAAAAAAATTTGATTGGATGAAAAAAGAGTAACAAAATAGCATAGAAATGCATTAGGCGCGTGTGAATGGAACTGCTCGAAGAGGACCTCGGCGCACGTATGTCTAAAATAAAAAAAAGCAGCCAAGTGCGAGTCGGACATGCCCATGAAGGGTTCCGTAGCATCAAGTAACATAATATAAAGGTTCTTGTAGTTCTTCGAAAGGTAAATTGCGGTTTACGATATAAGACGTATAAAAAAAAACTACTGACTAGATCTCGTTCAAACTAAATATCGTTGAAAGTTTGCATGTACGGTGCATCCGATCAACGTGTCATTAACGTCAACGTCATTATTGGATCATGACAGCTCTCAAGACACTGCTGTGACAAATACTGTGACGTCACTCGCCTTCCGTAATGGTCGCAGCCTCTCATAAATTTCTTGTACATTTTTTAATCTCTAAATAATAACATAATATATGTGCAACAATGGACGTAAAGTGTCTGAAATAAAGATTTATTATTATTATTATGATTATTATATAAAAAGTAAAGTAGTTTCGGTTTTTTATTTCTTCAAAGAAGATGAAACAGTGCATGCATGTGCGTTATCGTATAAAAGTTGAACATAAATAAGACAATGTATGGAAATACAAGGAAAGTACGCGTATTTTTATTCAGAAAATCCGGATAAGGGAGATCAGAAACCGCGGTGTTGATTGAATGTCGGCGTTCTATTGGACCAACCGAGTTAAACTCGGTTGCAAGGATGCACCACTTTCATATTCGAAGAGCAGTTTACCAGTAAAAGGAAATCATTTCAGTCAAAGATTAAAATATGAACAGACTGGACAGTTCAGTTTGACCAACTTTTTTTTATAAATTATTATTTAGTTTTCTGTTTAGTGATTGACACTATGTTCTTACACATAGCATGAGTATCACAGAATAAATAAATATTAGTTGAGTGAGTAGTGTGACGTTATTGATAACATCGCATTTTCATTTAAATAAGTATACCTATAAAGTAAAAAAAAATCAAAAGAATTTTGTTTTTGTTTATTATGATGATGATGATGGTGATCGTTACTACTTAACATCAGGTTGGCCATATGTGTGTTCCATCAGCTAGTTATATTAAAAGTGCCCCGTTAATTCAGTAAAGTCTCTAGATCGTTTGTCAGCTCAACTGTTTCTTGTGTATTTTGTACATTTTGTAAATATTTGTTTAATTATTCTAAGTTCTTTGTGTAAATAAATGTATTAAAGTCATTATATGATGCCAACTACACCTAACCTCCTTAGGGCCTGAGCACATCTAGGCGATGGCGATGGCTATCAGTGAAACGCTGTCATATTTGATAGCGTTTCACTGATCGTCATCGCAAAACGTTCAGATGTGGCTTTACTTACAAGCGTTTTTTTTGTCACTTTGTCACTTCTGTATCGCATAAAATCTATTAATCTATGATAGAGTAGTTTGGAGGCAGAGGCGCGGCTCGAGAGCTAAGTAAATAGAGCGAACCCGCAAAGTTATTTTAAACTTGCACGAGTGCATAGCTACTGCATAAGGTTGATAGGGAGCCTGATGAGCATTTTATTTCTCACTAGCTGTTACCCACGACTTATTTTGTGCGGTTACTGTTGTTTTGGTTCTGTTTTAAAAATCTTTGAGCATTCGAGGGCTTACCGAGAGATGGGTGTGTAAAAACGGCATGGACGGCTTTGGTGCCCACACATCTAATGATAGTTTTCGATTGGGTTCGATCCCAACGAGAAAAAATGTTGGTTTGGTGAACACAGATGTTTGTTCTTGATCACATACATTCTGTATGTTATTATTCTAAGCATGCGTCTATAATAACATTTATATAATTTTTATATCAGCTTTTTGATTCCCATAATACAAGCTCTGCTTAAATTGGGGCTGTCTACAATATTTGGTTTATTTTAACTTCTCTAATAATCCGCTAGGCGTGCTTGTTGTGGTAGTGTAGTAGGCAAAGCATATTGTAGGTAATTTTGTATGCATACTAAACTATTGCAGACCCGGGCGCCAGGCGCTTCACACTGTTTGTAACCAACACCCATCTGCCGGTAAGCCCCTCAACTGGTGAATACTGCGGTAGCCGAATTTTGGTATTTTTTATACTTGGCGACATAAATACGATCACGGCTATGTACTCCTTATAGCCCCTTCCCACCGGTCTGTGATATCGCGCACGGACGCGAATCAGCTCGCACGACACACCATGGGAACGGTCTCGTGCGCCGAGGTGCGCGGTAGCACAGGAGCCCTTTCTGTGTGCGTTGCCGTGCGTCGTCGTGCGCTGTGCGTGATGATCTGCAGAATCACGCACCGTAGAAAGGCAGCATTTATTTCAGATTTCGTAGTAGGTAGGTACTTTACTTACCAATTACCCTACTCAAGATAATTTGATATTAAGAGCTACGTCCAAACATTACTTTTGGCACGTGCCCCATTTTGCAGCCGGCGCTGTGAGTTTTTTTGTCATTGGCTATGCCACGCTTCACGATTGATTTATTGTTATCCATTACCCTTGCATCCGTGGTCTAGTGCAGTGTTTTTCAATCTTTTTGAATACGCGACCCATTTATACGGGAAATATTCTAGCTTTAAAGCCAAATGACGTTACGAATTGATACAACTGAAAAAATAGTTTTTAACTATGACTTTGAATAAGATAAGCTGTTAAAATACCGGCAAACCGAATATTATCGTGTTTTTAAAAGCTTTCCAATGATTCCTAAGATTTCCCGCCACCCGTGTGCGCTACTCATTGCACAATAAGTAAAGCCAGCCGCCCGACCTCTCGTGACCCTCCCAAGGGGTCGCAACCAACAGTTTGAAAAACACTGGTAGTGGATGCGTTTCCATCTTCTAACTCCACGATAGTTTTTGATAAATGTTTACCTACAAGACCAATAAATGCTTTGTTCTGATTGTAATAAATATTTCGCATATAAACGTAATTATAATGGCGACGTGTTTTCGAACTTCATTGCTGTAGCCAAAAACTTATGAAATTGCTTTTTGATTTAGATTCGAGAACTTCACAAGTTTTTACTCATGGGACATTATTTAGCTGAAGTTTTAAGGTGAGATAAATAGGTTTGTTTCAAGTTTACGTGTTTTTCATAAGACACAAAGTTAAATTGAATAAATTATTTATGCGAAAAATCATGTGATGTTTTAACTTAAATAAAATTATGCAATTTTATTGCAGATAATTGATGATTGTTTGTTCTTAAAAAACAGAAACTACAGTTTTGTCTTGTTTATAATTTACTTAGCAATTTCTAAACGAATTTTCAAAAATGTACTTGCTCAACCAAGACCAAGGAGGTAAAATAAACAAATTTGATAAAAAACTGAATGAAATAAATAAGGTCAGACTGGGAAAATAAATTAAGCATGTGTTTCTGTTTATACGCACTTAATTTCACAAACGAGAACATTAATTTTCTTCAAGTAATCTTTAGGTAGGTGCGTACGAGCAATAACTTTATTACAAAATACCTACGTCAAATACCAGAGGAAACTCGTAAGACACTTGAGGAACCTTACAAATGAAAAAGTCATTAACCTAATTTGAATTTTACCCCGACCAGTGAAGGTTGAATTTACGCTGAAAATGCAGTCATGACTACTAAAACAATATTTAGGCGGCTCTCGTAATAAGACAGAGAGTGATTATGATGCATAGCTTTCCACGACCTTTCTTGAATTTGAAATAAAAAAAGGCCAAGAGCGAGTTGGACTCGTGAAATAAAATAGGTAATATACAAATTTGTTTGTTCAACTAAAACTCTTTAGTAAATTACTTCTAACTTGGTTACAACGCCAAATTAATAAGCGTCAGTAACTTCCGCACGAACAACACAATACTTCAAAAATTGGCGAAAAAATTGGCTTATTGAGTAGTGTTTTTATAGAGTTTATGAGTTTATTACATGAAAAATAATTTACATTGTTAAAACTATTGAATAGTTATATGTTACTAATTACTTACATACAATGTATTATTGATTTTTCGCTGCTACGAAAATGTTATTAATAAATAAATAAATAATAAATAAATAAATAAATATATTGGACAATTCACACAACACTATCTAGCCCCAAATTAAGCAGAGCTTGTACTATGGGAACCAGATA
This sequence comes from Thera britannica, assembly GCA_939531255.2. Taxonomy (NCBI): domain Eukaryota; kingdom Metazoa; phylum Arthropoda; class Insecta; order Lepidoptera; family Geometridae; genus Thera; species Thera britannica. Next base: position 6,893,193 of record OW618040.2, on the reverse strand, counting down.
GCTGATATAATACATACATTTTTTTTTTGTAAATACATACTTAGAATACAATATAACACCCAGACAGAGAACAAACATCTGCGTTCACCACACAAATATTTGTCCTCGGTGGGGATCGAACCCACGACCTACGGCGTAGAAGGCAGAGGTACTACCAACCGCGCTGAGAGGCCAGTCTAAATAAACTATGAGCTGTGAACTATAACGGCGAGTCGAAACAATGCAATGTGATTAGTATGAATTTAAGACTGGATCGGAATTCACGATATGTCAGTTCTGGATCCGGGGTTCAAGGGTATTTCATATGGGGGTTTCGCCATATTCTCTTTAGACACGAATTTCTAAAAAGCTGCTCTTCCTAATAAGTAAAAATTTAACGATAGATAGATAGATAGATAGATAACACTTTATTGTACTCAAGGATACATCACAAGTAACAGCGTAATAAAATAAAGTACAATGCGGCCTTATCGCTGAAAGCGATTTCTTCCAGGCAACCTTAAGATGGTAGTACTGAGGATAGTGAGGGCAACCAAAAACTTATAATATTGGGTTTTAGTCGTATTTCAGAGACTGATACAGTATCATAAACATTAATTTGTAATTAGAGTTAATGATTATAAAACTAGCAGCTCTTGCTCCAATATCTCTAAGTTGTAGATATGGTTTATTATAATTTTAGTACCAGCATCAATCTAGACACTTAATAATATATTATATTCACAAATCGCTTATGAAAATGTATACTTAAGGTTCTGTAAGGTTCTGTATAAGCTAAAGTATCTTTATAACCTCATTTAACCCTATGTCTACCAACAAATATGAATTATTAATATTGTCTATAAGTGAACATTATATCCAATTTCCAACTCCACACGTATTGAAAACCCCTGAAAATCAACGCAGCTGGGGCTTTGCCTAATTATAAAAGCTGAGTGATGTTTTTATTGTTCGTCATCAGTTTTTCTAGGTTTTTGTTATAAAAAAACAAAGATTCTTAGGTACTACAATGTACTTGTACTCGTATATAAGAAAAAAAAATTGTACGGATAAAATCCATGCAAATTTTATGTTGTACCCAAATCTGAATGACTAATAAAAGTAGGTAGGTACACGTTGCTAGAAAAATACAAAATTGCTTTTCAATAAAACAGGTCAAGGTGAAATAATGAAGGTTGCTCAAAATAGCTTCAATCAAAACTTGGAATTGAAAACGATGTATTTTTCTTGGTACAGTTATTTAACAGGGTTCTAATGCAAGACTGTCGGTGCCAGGGGGTAGGAGAAAATATTTACCCTCCTTGAAACCACCGCGTCGTAATTAGTTCGACTGTTTACATTGGTCTAGGTACTTACCTCCATCTTAAGGAGACGCGTTTAATCTGTGTGCTTTGTGAGAAATGTAGTCTAGAAGATACATTAATCCCAGTTATATTAGCGGCTCAAGTGTTTACAAGATTTTATATTTAAAACTAGCGGCCTCTCCCGGTTTTGCACGGGTAACACACGGGAAAACACATAAATATAGCCTATGTTACTCAAGGTGAATGTAGCTTTCCAATGGTGAAAACATTTTTGAAATCAGCACATCACTTTTTGAGTTTATTCATTACAAACATATACACAAAAATACAAATCTTTCCTCTTTATTATACAATGAGTATAAAAGTATAGATATATAATTTTGATTCAAATTTACCAGCCAAACAAGGCAAAATTACGAAGTTTTCGATAGAAACAAATTAAATGCTTGTAAGGAGTTTTAGATGTTAATGTTCAGAGCCCTGTGCAAGTGATTTTAATCAATTGTGAATGACAAGAAGCTATGCCAGGGCCTGAGGAATTTACTCTCCAAAACGATAGACTTTTGTGTTGACAGTTGAGTTCCATCACAAAACATTATAATTGAGGAGTGGCTTCTCAGAAGGGTTTATTCATACTTTGAAAAAACCTTTGTTCCAATATTGAGAAACGATAACATCTATTTTCAAATGTTGAAATTTTAAGCATTGTGAAAAAAATCGGTTGCGTGTAATGCCGGTTTACTGACGATAGTTGAACGTGACAACGTCATACAGCTGTCCACGCGGGCGCATCGCTCACTCAAGTAGGAGAGAGACAGATATCGAACGCTGCCGAACGCGGAGGCCGATTGTGCCTCGTTGTAACTCGTTCCGCGCTCTCGCTTGCACTTCAAGCCTTAAATGGAACGCCTCAGAGCAAGGTAACGCCGCATGAGTCATGTTTTTTTGTGCGTGCAGCCGGCTCCATCGAATTATAAGACGTTGTCACGTCAAAAATAATGGGTATGTTCTACAGAAATCACGAGTAGGTAAGAAAGGACGTGAAAATGTGAAATCACTGCTTTTGAATTTTTCCATCCATGCGAAGCCGGAGCAGATTCCTTGTATAGAATAAAACTGACTCTAATATTATTGAAACGTTCTCTACCTGCTATAGAAATAGAATCACTTCGCAGCTTGGCAGGGAATGAGCGTTGACCCTCAGGTATTGTATCGTAGCATTGGCAATAAGTTTATACGGGTCGCCTTCCGCTTGCACGGGGATAGTCACAAACAAAATCGTATCACAAAGCCGATCAGCTACAAGTCAAGTCTAATGGGTACACAGTCGATTTGCCTCGTTCTTGATGCTATGGAAGTCAACACATGTAAACCTAGCTTAACAAATAACAAGGCAATGTTAGCGCGGTCGTCATTACGGATTGTTTACTAGGTAAATGTGTTTCTTGTGGGTAACTAGACTGAGAACATAGTATTATTAGGTGCTGGTACAAAACATATATAAGTGCTAGGTACGCTCTGGGCTAGCCTACTCTATCCGTATAATGTATCAAGCACTACAGCGTCCCGTAAATGGGGACATGCGTGAAATGTTGCCCCTGATGCTGTTTAAATCATCATAAATAGACGCAAAAGCCTGTTTACTGTTCTGTTGGTAGCAATATTTTACATTTAGACCAGATTACCTACTCAGGTAGATACTTCAGAGAGTACGTACGCATAGATTCGGCTTCCAAAACCCTTAAGAACAGTCCAACTCAGTGAGTAGGAATGCCTTCTTCTTCTACTCTTCTCGTTCAGTGAAAAAGAAGCCCCCATGCTTTCTTCTGTGTTCTGATCTTCTTTTCGTGCTTGTTTCAAAGGGTTTCTTTTAATACAAGCGATAACAACTTCTGGGGTTATTATAACTTTTTCAAACGAGAAGGAATCGTTGGTTTAATTTTCTAGTTTTATCATTGCAGCCGTTCATTTAAAGCTCATTTTAAGTTTTATTAATTGGAAACTATAAATAACAATTTAGTCAGAATTACTAAAAAGTGATACATTTTAAAACAAAGCATTTGAAACGAATGACTGTGGTATATTTTCCGGCAGTAATTTTTCATTACAAGAGGAAAAAATATTCGATTCAAATATTTAATAACCTTTTGACAGTAAGCCGACCTACTAAAATACAATGACCTGTAGATAGCTATATGTACCAGGTCTCTTTTAAAAAAATCACCGAGGCACACATCAGTTCATTATAACAGTAGCTTTTAATATCAGACAAAAATCTGTACCGAATTTCGTGTTCATAACAAATTGTTCCAATAAATTGTGTAAATGGTTTCAGCTATAAATTTAGTCATAACAATTTATACGCTGGCAAAATTAAAAAGTGTGACTAATACCAATAACTTACATTTACAAAATGGTGATATGACTATGTACTGTCATTATTATAAACGCAAAGTCTTTTGTCAGTCATGGCAAAATAAACTAGCAGCACACTAAGAGGGCACACTAAAAGTGAGTAATTTACTGCCAAATTTTTATGAGTCCAATTAAAAGTGAATACCTTTCACACAAAAAAAAAAAACAAAATCCGATCTCATACGTCGGAGATATCCATAAACTCAAAATTCCACAACTTGGGTACCAAGTTTTGTCCCGATAAGTTAAAAATACAACCTGTAGGCGAGAACAGACAAGCAGGCCACAAAGTCGGAAAGAAGCATTTTAGCCAATCTTAAAGCTTAGACGCTTTGCTTGCTTTCGCTCTCTACTGATGAACTGGCTAAACATCAACACATAGCCTAAACTAGAAGTATTAGGAGTATCACCTTCCGTTTGCTATTAAAGACTAGCGGCCTGTTCCCGGCTTCGCAAGGGTGGTAATTTTTTTAACACCTAAATATTAATTACTTAATGTAAAATTTAATTTTATATTAATTAATTAATGTATATATATAGCCTATGTTATACTCAGGGTGAAAGTAGCTTTCAACTTCAATGGTAAAAGAATTTGAGATCGGTACAGTAGTTTTTGAGTTTATTAATTACAAACATACACACAAAAATACAAATATTTCCTCTTTATAATATGAGCATACGTATAGAAGTGCATTAATGTTGAATTAAGAAAAGGAATTACCTCAAATGCAACCCCGGAAAGGAAGCGGGTTGTTGAAAGTAAATATAAAAGTGCTATACGCGAACAAAACAGCGTTAGATTCCAGATTCCCCAGTTGATACTAAAATGCTTAGCAATGATAATGTAACTTGCTGTTTTACCAGGTTTATAGTGGTCTAAGAATGTAGCAGTGAGCAATGAAAAGAGCGGCGTCACAACAACTAACTAAATTAATGATTATTATTTTTATTATTTTTAGACTGGTGACCAAAGGGCTGGCGCTTACCTAGGGCAAAGAATTAGCTTAGCTATTCAAAGAGGTAAAGTTGCCAGCCTTTTGGGCACATTGCCTGCGGTCGGTGATCTGAACTCTGTTTTCTACCTGTAATACCTACAGGTGGAAAACAGAGTTCATTATAACATTTTCTAGTTCCTTATAAAATGTAACTTTTATTTTTTCTTTTTAATTAGGTATTTCATGTTGTATAATAATAGTTTTTGTAAATAATGTATATTCTGTTGTAAATAAAGTACTAAATTATAAATATACCTTTTTTCTTATCAGTTGCCGATATTTGTTCGACAAATCCAGCATCAATTTAGGTGACGGCTAAACCCGACTAGAGCCTGCATGATAAAGTCTGCTCGTGACAGATGGCGAAAACGTGAATAAAATGGTCTGAAAATATATTATCTTCCGATCACAAACATACATGGGGGAATGGAACTTCGATTGCGTTTAATGAAAGTTCATATTTTGTGACTGGATAATTTTAAAGTCAGATTTTTTACTTCTTCAGGCACGCGCAAAAATATATTGCGCGGTTAACTTCATTTGAAAGTAGGTATTCAACTCTTAATATAGCAGTCGTTCTTTTCTAATAAACTGAGAACAACGAGGGCTTATTATACCTTTAGCCGTGTTGTCTAAATAATGCAACGGTAAAATCGACGCCAATGTTTTCTAGAATTAGCTTCCTAAAATCAATGTGAAGACATGCTATACGGATGCAGGTTCCAAAATTAAATGACAAACCCAACATAATACGTTCAATAATACACAAAACGGGCGTTCGAAAACGTTCTGATCCGGTAGCAGGTACAAAGCGAGCCCTCAATTCGTTAGAACAATCGTTGAACTTCACGCGACGCCATTTAAACTTGGTAAAATAGCTTTTCAGTTAATCGTAGTCATTTGGTTGAGCACCGCAGTCGAATTTTGGTCGGATGATATTTTAGAAGTTCTCCACGACTAAGTTTGTTGTCGGGAGAGTAGCACTTATGCTTTAATACAGAGAGTTCGTATGGATTTCATTTTGAAATTGATTTGACTTAGCCAGTGCCCTATTAAGGTATATTATAATGCTTAAAGCTATGTGACAACTGTGGTATGATATTTTCAACCATTGGGCATCACATTTTCAAGGACTTTTAAAAGTCCTTGCTGTCCCAGGAAAGACAGTAGGGCATTACACATTTTTGAGCGTGCCACACATGCATGCTGGAACTGGACTACGTGTGTGACAGGCTTTATTTCTTATGAAATAAACCTAAAGTTTTGTTTTAATCTTCCATCAACAGATCCGTTTATCGTATGCTTACATTAATGTTATGCTGTTATATTCTCATATCTATTGTATCGAGAATACAGTCTATTGTTATTTTGCGTAATTGATGAGGGTTTTGTGAGCATCATCCTTTTGTTATTAGATGGGTTTCTATAGTCATCTTGTTACCTAATGCACACAGTCATTATAAATAAATAAATATAGTCGACAATCCACACAACATAATTTAGCCCCAAATTAAGCAGAGCTTGTACTATGGGAACATCTGATTTAATACATAAATGCATTTTTTGTAAAAACAAACTTATAGGTAACTTATTTTCATTATGGTTCTTTAAAAGTCATTTAGCTTGGCAGTCCGATAAGTCTGTTGCCTGACTCGGAATTATGAATGACAATACAGTATAATATAATACCCAGATAGAGAACAAACATCTGCGTTCACCACACAAATATTTCTTCTTGGTGGGGATCGAACCTAACTCATGATCGGGCAGTAGGCACAGAAGAGAAAACTATTCCCAACTGAGCTGAGAGGCTAGTTCAGCGTTTATAAAAATAAAGTGCGACATGCATTAAAAATAGTTTTTGCCACTAACATTATAATAAAAATGCGTCAGCTTACCAACACCGCGAAATAGCTGCGTTAATTCCCCCATACATTTAGCCATAAAAGAAGCAATTGGATTGAGACCTTGTGTCATAGAAATACGATTGAAAATCCAATGTCCAGCGAGGGGCTTCTATGGCGGGTTGTAAGAACATACGTTACATTTGACTTTGCGACTCGTTACTCGCTCTGTACAATCGACCTTTTTACTCCAACCGCTGTGTATTCAGTTTCCTTTGTTTTCATTCTGACAAAAGACGCACCTTTGAAAAGGAAATCCAGCGGGTGTGTTATGTAAATTAGAAACAGAACAGACTATCATTGAGTGCAGTTGCTTGGTAAGTTACTGGCACATTTTTTTGGAGGAGTTTGTTTGGAAAATCTCTCAGAAGTAGTGGAATCCTTCGTAAAAGAATTCGTTTGGGTAATAATACTTGCAAAGTTTTATAGATGCAACATTTAGATACTTTAGCTATTAAATAGCAGGCTACACTATTATTTATCAGAGGAATGGTTTTTTTGAATAAATTTAAACATTGCAAGGGACAACTCAAAGTGATGGACGCAGTACAATACTAAATACGTCTTCAGTTGGAAGTTCGGTCTGACAAAATACCATTCGGGGACGGCTAGCGCCATTATTCCGAGTGGACGTGTTACTTTTTTTGTCCCGAACATAAATTAATAAAGTGTGAAAAAAGTGGTTTTACCTTAGTGGAAATTATACTAACTCAAAGAGCACAATTTCTAGCATACGACTTCCAAACTGCAAAGATAATTGACAACTACAAAGGAAGTTATCGACAAAAACAATCGCCAAGTTGAAGATTATTCGCGCCGGCACGACCTTCAAACAGTGAGTCAATAACTTTCGTGCAGACGCGAGTCATAATTACCTACCCTACCACTACGGACTGCCAGAACCGGTTAGAAAACTGGAGAGCTAAAGCTAAATTTCGTCGCGTTTAGTAACAGCCGCACAGCCCAGTGGTCCAACGGTCTGAGTAAACATCGCCGCAGATCATAGCGGTGGCTGGTTCAAATCCGCTAACAACAGCTTTTCTTTTTGCGTGCAAAATTTTATGCTTGCGTCATCTACCGACGAACGCTGCTACTATACTGCTTGCGCCTTGCTACAAACATCGAAATCAGCTTCCTAAATTTGGCTACAATGGCGGCTAAATGCGCGGGCTGCGGGAAATTTGTTTCATCAACTGGTGTCGCTGCTTGTGGCCTATGTCCATCACTCTATCATAAAGGGTGTGTCGGGCTTGCCGAAACAGCCATTACTAGTAAAGACTGGGCGTGCCCGGAATGTACTAAGAGAAAGGTTCGAAAGGGTGATAATAGTAGTACGCCTGTAAGAAATGTTAGCGGTTCAAGCACACAGGGTGTGGATAGTGCCCCCGCTCCTCTACAACGAGCCACTCTAACTCGTGAAGTCGCCCGGGTTTGTTCGCCACGGCCGGAAGAGCCGCAGGCTGCTGTAGCTTCTGACGATGGTGTGCTGCGAGGGCTGCGTCAGGATCTTGCCGACTGCGTGGCCGAGATAAAAGAATTTCGAAGGGAGATGGCTGACCTACGTATGTCTTTTGCGGGAGTAAACGCCCGTCTCGATGGCTTTGAGCGAAGGCTCGAGATGGTTGAAAAGCAGCGTGCGCCGCCGGCATCCGACACAGTCACAAGGCTGGAGTGCACCATTTTGCAACTTCAGCAGGAACTTAATGACAGAGATCAGGAGTCACTGCAGGCTGACCTTGAGATTGGGCATCTACCTGAGGAGAACGGAGAAAACATATTGCACACTGTGACTGTACTGAGTGCAAAACTTGGGGTCACGCTTGAAGAGCGCGACATTGTCTATGCCGAGCGAATGGGCGTCCGGCAGGGAGCGGCAGCTGCTGGCGAGGAGCCGCGTGTGCGTCGCGTCGTGGTACGTCTGGCGCGTCGCGATCTGCGTGACCGTATTCTGCAGGCTGCGCGAGTTCGCCGCACACTGACCGCTGCTGATGCTGGGCGGGCCACTGCAACTGAGCACCGTGGCCGGATTTTCGTCAACGAGCGGTTGACGCGTATCAACAGGCAGCTCTTTCATCGTGTACGGGAGGAGTGTCGCAGGCTGCAATGGCGGTTCTCTTGGACTAAAAGAGGACGCATATACGCGCGCCAGGCTGACGGAAAACCGGCCTATCCAATACGATCGGAGGGAGATCTAGAACGGGTTTTTGGGAAAGCCCCCGTTTGATTTTTTGCTTGGTTACTGTAGACAATATTATGCATGGCTCTAGGAAAGAGAATGATTATTATTTTTTAAAATCTTTTGGTACATGTGAACGTTATTTTGTATTAATCTTTATTTTTAAACTGTGTATTATTTATAAGCTTTTTGTATTAACACTATTTACTGGTACTTTTAATATTGGTGAAATTTATGTGAAGGTTTTATCATTTGGTATATATTTATCTTGTTCTTTTCAAAACATTTACGTTATTAACAATGATTAACAAGTTACTTAAAATTGGTTTGTATAACCCAGGTTCACTTAGCACAAATCATGATAACTTTATAGCAGCTGTGGAACGTCATGATATTGATGTCTTAGCAATAAATGAGACATGGCTTCACGTGGGCCAAGAGGGTAAAGCTCCTACTCTTCCGGCATATAGATTGCGTCATGCTCCTCGACCGCACGGTGACAGGTTACGCGGGGGTGGAGTAGGATTCTACGTTAAGCGAGGTGTGAATGCTCGAACTTGGTCCCACCCCGTTGATCCAAAACATTCGTTGGTAGAGCAAATGTGGGTCACATTGACGATCAATGGGAAGAAGCTAGCTGTAGGTACCGCATACCGCCCCGGTTGGATGGATGTTGATCTGTTCTTTGACGCCCTTACCGACTCCATTAATGCGCTCCCAAACCACGAGCATCTTATTTTGCTGGGCGATTTTAATGAAATTAGGGTGAAATCTAAGTTTGACACTTTTCTTGTTTGTCTTGGGTTGTCGCAGCTTATTACCGCGCCAACACACTTTACAGAGTCCTCAGAATCTCTTATAGATGTAGTCTGTACTGATTTGCGAGCAAGAAACATAACTCATGATCTCGTTGGTAGACTTCATGGTCACTGTCTTATAGCATGCGAATTTAACATTAAACGTGAAAAGCCTATACCATCAACAGTTACATTCAGGCCGATAAAAAACATCTCACTTACTGATCTTGATAGTGACTTACAAACTATAGCATGGGATACAATGCAATCGCTTGGGGACGTTAACGAAATGGTTGATGTTTTTACACAGTGTGTCACGGTTTTATTTAATATTCATGCACCAGTAAAGACCGTCACCTTCAGAACACACTCTTATCCATGGATTACAGATACTATAAAACTAATGATGAAATTACGTGACGAAGCTCCAGCAGATTATCACAAAACTAAGTTGGAAACTAAAAAAGAATATTATAAAGCTCTTAAATCCACCGTCAATAAAGCATTATTCCAGGAAAAGTCAGCATATTTTAAATTTAATATAAATAATAAGATTAATTGCCCCAAACAGCTATGGAAAAATATAAAAACTACTCTCTTACCGAAACAGAATACGGAACTCCCACCACAATTTAAAAATCCTGATGTTATTAATGACCATTTTATGAGTATTCCTGGTACTTTTGACGTAAGCATATCGCAGCTCACCTACTTTGAATTCCATGCCTTTGGTGAGGCAGTTTTTGTACTTGAACCCGTCAGTTTGGATACAATTACAAAAATTATTAGAGGTCTGAGATCGAATGCTGTGGGTTGTGACCTTGTGAGTTTAGATATGCTTATTTTGACACTTCCTTATTCACTTGAAACTATTCACAATATAATAAACGTATCCATAAAAACGTCCACGTTTCCAGATATCTGGAAGTTTGCAATGGTTCGTCCCCTGCCAAAGATATCTAATCCAATGGAGTTAAAGGATCTCCGACCAATAAGCATTTTACCTTGTCTATCTAAAATCTTAGAAAAAGTTGTGTGTTATCAGCTTACAGAATTTATCGAAAAAAACAAAATTTTACCGGACGTACAGTCGGGTTTCCGCAAGGGCCGTAGCACGGTCACAGCTTTGTTGGACGTGACTGATAATATTCTAGTCGCGCAGGATAAGGGAATGTGTACACTATTAGTGCTTTTAGATTTTTCAAGAGCATTCGATTCAATTAACATCAACCTCCTTATCTCTAAGCTGGGTTACTATGGTTTCGACCAAAATGCTCGAAAATGGTTCACCAGTTATCTGTGTAATCGATCTCAGCAGGTTAAACTCACACTCAGTAATGGTACCTCAAAGTATTCGTATAAAGTTCCCGTAAAGAGAGGAGTGCCTCAAGGGTCAATTTTAGGACCGATTCTTTTTATTTTGTATTCGGCAGATATACAGTCTCAAATCAAAAACTGCAAATTTCACATTTATGCTGATGATATACAAGTATACATTTCATGCCATCCTTCCGATATAAACACAGCAGTTGATAAACTTAACGCTGACCTTACTAACATTGCTCGATGGTCTGAAAATAATAGTTTACTCCTCAACCCCAGTAAAACGAAATATTTGATTTTTGGTAGTTCACACCAACTGGCAAGTATTGGTCCAAATGTGAATGTTATGCTCATGGGTGAACCAATTGAAAGAGTTTATAAAGCACGTAACCTGGGCTTAGAAGTAGATTGCGACCTGCGTTTCGAAGATCATATAGCTCACCTGGTTAAGACCTGTTTCTATAAGTTGAAGGTTTTGTATAGAATGAGGCCGTACTTATCAGAAGAGTTACGAATACAACTGGTGGAGTCACTTGTGCTTTCTAAATTGAATTACACAGATGTGGTATTTGGGCCTCGACTTTTAGAAAAGACGCAACGATTGGTACAGCGAGTTCAGAACGCTTGTGCTCGTTATTGTTTTAATATTCCGTGGAGAGGGCATGTGACTCCTTTCTTAAATGAACACTCTTTACTTAAGATGAGACACAGACGTAAAATTCATCTAGCATGTCTTCTTTTCGGTGTTCTAAAGCATGAGGCACCTGCTTATTTATACTGTAAGATTAATGAACCGTTCAGTTTAAGAACTTGCGAACGGAGACAATGTTCGGTGCAGCTTCCAACACAGCGGCATAGAACAGCAGCATTTAGAGGTAGTTTTCGCTATGCTGCATCAAAGTGTTGGAACAACATCCCACCCCCAATTAGGAGCCTACAAAATATTCATAGTTTTAGGTTAAAGTTAAAAAAGTATTTGTTGAACTGGCAAAAGGAGCAAGAGCTTCTTAGACTGGATACCAGTGCTTTGTAACCTTACTGTGATAACGTGAACGTATAATATGGCGAGATAAATATATTTTATTAGACTTTTGATATACCTACTTGCAAAGATAAGATGGATATTATGTACCTATATACTTTTGATATTGTTTTATATTACCGATAGCGTTATAAGTTTTAGTTTATTGTTTATGTTCTATTCTTACTGTTAATGCCAGCATAATAATTAGTACCTAGTTAATTTTATTTTCTTTTTTTGAGAGCATGTTTAGATTGAGTTCATAGTTTTTTTATTAGCGTTATTATTAGTGTTCTAGTATTTTTCTTTTCTTTCATCATAATTTATGCTGTTTAATTTAAATAACACGTCCACTTAATATGTTCTGTATCTTGTAAGTGTTATTCCTCAACGGCCCCAACGGAAGACCAGCGTAAGTTATTCTAACTTGCATATGCTGAGTTGGGACCAATTTGCAACTACCTACTTACTCACTATGTTTATATTTAATGTTTATATTTAATGTTTAGTTATAAGTTATGAGTAACCTATTTTAGTTTACAAGGTTGCAAATAAATGTTTTGATTTGATTTGATTTGATTTTGATTTATAAAGTTAGAAGCAAATTCTCTGGCTGTTCCCAGTAGTTTTACCGAGTAGTCTTGCCAGAATCTTGGTCGTGTGTTTTGCTAGTTCTGTCAGTTTTTTCCTAACGTAACCTTTCCTCAAATCAATCATAATAGCTTCATGCTAGAACTTATTATATTTTATGAGTGCCAATAAATTCAGCTTCGACATTGTTACGAAATATTCAAAGTTAATCCGGGAAGTACGTATACTTTGTGTGTGTGGGAAGTCGGTGGATGGAATGAGCTCAGAATCGTTCTTCCTGGAAATGTGTAGAGGAGGCCTATGTCCGGCAGTGGATTTTTTCGGGCTGATGATGATGATGACATATAACTTTAATTTTATTATAACTGTCAAATGTCAAATAAGAAACCGGTACATACAATTTGAAGCAGTTACATACCCCAACGCTCTCTTCAAGTATTGTGTATACCTATATCTGAAAAGTATTTGCTTATGTTGTTATCTTATATTGTCGGCTCTTTCATTCCTCATTAGAGTTTGTAAAATCTAGACAGCACTATCTAGCCCCAAACTAAGCAAAGCTGGTACGTTGGAAACCAGATAGCTGATTTAATACTTATATGTATGTAATTTTTTTTGTAAATAATATACATACAGAGTATAATATAACACCCAGACAGGGAACAAACATCTATGCTAAACACTTATTTAAATTAGAATATATCGCCCAGACAGATAACAAACATCTATTCTAATCTTTGTTCTTGGTGAGGATCGAACGCCGCCCACGGCCTACGAGCCTACGACGCAAAAGGCAGGGCTACGGCCAACTGAGCCATGACACCTGTCTGTAGTGCGTCAGTAATGCACATTCGATAAAAAAAAAACAAAATGTATTTATTCAAAAATCATTCAGATTTTTGATTTGATTCGATAAGTATTTTATTTTCGGTTTTGGGAAAGGTCGCTCATGGCACGTATTATTTAGATTTATTTAATAGTATGTATGGGCAGGTCATATAGCTTGAAAAACTGACAACCGTTCGGGAGTAAAGGTTCTCGACTGGCGGCCACGATCGGAAGAAACCCACTCACCAGATGGACCGGCGCGGGAAGTCGGTGGATGGAAAGGGTTCAGAATTGTTCTTTCGGGAGATATGTCCCCTACATATTTCCCGAAAGAACAAATATGTAGGGGCCTATGTCTGGCGGATTTCATCGGGCTGTTGATGATGATGATTTAATAGTAAGGATAACACCCATGTACAATGAAAAGTTTATCTGTCACATTTGACGAAAACCCATTGCAAATATATGATCGATATTAAATAAATAAGTATAAAATGGTAAGTATAAAATGGTGAAAGAGCGGCTCACCTAAATACTAGCCCGTCCCGCAGATCATAAATACAAAGAATCCAGATAAGCTCTACTGAAAGAAAGAGCAAGTTTATTTACTGGCGTAAAAAGGAAAGTTAGGTGGTTTGTGGCTGAATTCCTCGAATTTTATTTCAAGTCAGTGTAAAACGGAAACTTGGTTACATGACTCTTCTTCTTCTTCTTGCCCTTATCCCACTTTATGTCGGGTCGGCACAACATGTTCTTCTCCTTCATTCTCTTCTAGCAGCCGTCATCTTTGTATTCTCTTCTTTCTTATCTGTTCATCCATGTTTTCTTTGGCCTACCTCTACCAACATATCCATCTACATTCATACTCATCACTCTCCTAGTTACATGGCTTTCATCCCTCCTCATGACATGCCCGTACCACAGCAGCCTCTTGCTTCAAAATTTTCTGTCACCGGTACTACTTTCAGACTTCTCCTGATTGGTTTAATCATTCCGTATCTTGTCCTTTCTTGTAACTCCGCACATCCTTCTCAACATCAAAACGTCTGCCGCATGTACCCTTCTTTCTTCAGTTCATTTCGTTGGCCAACACTCGGATAACTTTATTATTTTATCGTTTACAGAGTAATAGCTGGCACGTGAGGCTGAACATTTGTATGCCTCAAGTTAATGGACGCAGAGCAGTGCATAGTATGGCACGTTCTGACGTGACCTACAAGGCAATGTGTTATTTTAGGTGATGGCTACCACTTAGCATCAGGTTGCTGTTATATCGGCTAGTAAAAACGGTGAAAACTATTTGTAAGTATTAGATATTAGATTTGCTAAAATTTTTAAATCACCCCTTTTTTGCACATTGTGAAAATAAGAATGTGGTCGTTCAAAGCTGAATAATTTACCTTTAAGTACTATGCCTATCAGCAACCGAAGGAAAAGTGCCAAACCACTTAAAATTGGCTCAAAAATGGAAATGAGGCCAGATGCTTCACGCTTTTCAACGCAAACCTTTCAATCGTTCTTTGAGTGTTTTTTGATCACTTATTATTTTATTCAATATATTTTTAACTTCAAGTATTCACGATTGAGAGAGTTGCTTTTTAAATGGCTTGAAATATACGTACCTCAATAATACGATTACTTACATTATCAATAGATATACATTTTGAGATCTATCGCATGTATAGGTATGCTTTATTTCTTTCATTTCCTTAATTGTTTGAATTTTTGACATTTTATTTCAAACTTACAATTAAACAAATATTTACCTAATTTACAAAATACACAAAAAAAAGTTGAGCTATCTCCAGACCGATACAAACGGTCTAGAGAAGCTCCACTGATACAAATCAGTACCAGACGGAAGCGTCCCCAAGACTCTGACAGCATTGCCACGTTAAATAGCAATGCTAATGCGCAATTAGGTACTTGCTTCTTTTTAACCGACTTCCAATCAAAAAGGAGGAGGTTCTCAATTCGGTTGTATTTTTTTTTTTTTTATGTTTGTTACCGCATAACTTCGTCATTTGTGAGCCAGATTGGTTCCATTTTAATTTTATTAAAATCGGTATTGCCATTTTTTTTAAAATATTTTTTTTAATGTTTGTAACTGCATGCCTCCGTCATTTAAGAACCGATTTAGAAAATTATTTTTTTATTTGGAAGGTTGTTCTTACGTCCAGATCGTCCCAAACAAATTTCATTAAAATCGGTTTAGCCGTTTGGCAATGAAGTCGGTTTCTCAAGTTTTTTAAACTTATAATTATACAGGGTTATTCATTATTAGCTGCAAATACTCAGGAATTAGGTTCAGCAAATAAAATAAAAAATATTTATGAAATGATTTTTTTTAAGTTTTGTTATAAAAATCCCGAGAAAATCGATAAAGAAATCATTGACACCTGACCTATTTTGACCTTTGATCCGCGCCCGCGCGCCGTGAGTGACACTCTGCGTTCAGTCACCGCCTGGGTGGGTCATCGTCCTGTTCTCCGTGGCAATGATTATGCAATAGCCGTAAAGAAATGAATAAAAATAAAATTTTGATACAAAAACTTTAAAAAATTTTGGATCAAATTTAAAAAAAATAATTTCATAAATATTTTTTATTCTATTTGTTGAACCTAATTCCTGAGTATTTGCAGTTAATAATGAATAACCCTGTATAAAGTAAGCTTGTTGCAATATCTCTACAAAGTAAAACTTAATAGCTTCAAGTAACCTGATTTAAAAGTGCAGTGGAATCATTTTTTTACTGTTCTTGCGTGAAATATGCATACTGCACCGCAGTGCTAGGAGACTGGGCAATAACTCCCCCCCAGACATGAAAGGGAGAGGTGTAAAGATACACCGAGCGTTTCCTTTGAGATATTACCGCACAGTTAAAGAAGAGCGACGTACTATAAATAAATTAGTGACCGAGCACAGGTAATGCAAAGTGTGGATTTTCTCGTCCCACACTGCTTTTTAAGATGCCTTGGATTTTCAGAAAACTGTTATTTTTACTTCTTTGTAAAATTTTGCCATAGGGCTTTTGAGAAACCGCGTATCTCTTTAGAGAAGTATTCTAACACTATAGTGCAGCCTTATTATTATTGGTTTAAAAGAGTTGGTATTCCATAATTAAAACTAAAACTGAGTAAAATAATCAAACTCTTCTTCTTCTTCTTCCCAGTTTAGTTTCTTTATCCCAGTCTATGTTGGGTCAGAACAATATGTTCTTAAAAATAATAATAAAAATATAAAATAATACTTACAGATATTAAAAAACCTAAATTACCTACCTCTTATGCGTAGGTCGGTTTAAAGATATTTATTTCTCAAAGAACAATAAATTCACTTACAGAGAATAATACATTTTTACAGAGAGTGTGTTGTACACAGTGTACTGGTTTGAGTCCAGTGGTGTAACAGTTATTTAATAAATAATTAACATTAGGTACGAGTGAAAGGTAACTAAATGTCAACAAAACTGTATGAGTGAGAGGTAATGGGTAATAAAATGTGCTTATGAATATAAACTGACTAAAATATGATAATAACTGTTCCGCAGCAGGTTAATTTCATCAAGAACGGTGACGGCAGAATCTCATAAATCACAATCCATCTACGTCAGCTTGCGTCGCAATTAGGTTAATGTTGGACAGAAACTTGCTTATCTGGAAACGAATCATTTGTCATTTCCTTTATTTCAAAACTCGTGCTGAAAGAATGATAACAGGTAATTGTTTACCCTGCGATATTGAATCCACTGTTAAACGAGATTGAGCGCTATTTTGCGCTGCTGTTTTTTTAATTTTTCATAGCTAGCTTATCATGTATTTGATAAATAACATAAAATAGTATCAAAGTTGATACAATATTAATGCATTTTAGTTAATGTTTAATAGTAAAACAAGGATTTATTTTTCTTTCACAATGCACAATGATAATGCGTAATGTCTTTAACAAACGAAGAAAAGGAATGCCAACATTGTGAAAGACTGGTGCCTGAGGTGAGTTCGTAGGAACATGACGTATAAGGTGGCCAGATAAAAAAAACAACTCACTCTGCGAACAAATCTGGTTTTGTTAGGAAAAAGACCAATTAGCAAGTGGAAAGTATAAAATCGAGTTAAAGTGGCATTATCAATAGCAAATCCTCCTCAAATTCAATTTAATTTTATAATTTATAAAATTAAGAGTTATGAGTGCAGAAGATGTTGATGCTAAGGAAAAGAATTTAACAGAAGTTACCAATAATAAATAAGAATTGTTTTCTTATTATAAAAAAAATACAATAACATCTTAAACACAATACATGCTCGTCCAAAATAATGTATTGTCAAACCGTCTGATTAAAAAAAATATGATAACATTATAATGTACGCCATCTGCCTGACAAAGTCCACTCTTCCGTCTGTTGGTCCACATAAATTTCCAGGAATTGATTCTTTGTTTGTATTAATAGAATTTGAATTGACTTGATTTATGCCAGTTAAAATATCCTTGAAAACAATTGAACCAGTTAAACGTTATCAGTACATAACGCCATTAAATGATAAACCCCTTATCATGAGACCCTTCGCGCGCTACCGTCTTTTGTGAACTGGAGCAAAATGAAGATGGCTTTTCACCTTTTACTTTCAACAATAACAATTTACCAGACTGAGCAATAAAAAAATACATCACTGATTTCGGAAAAAGGCCTTATCGACCTTCAATTTTCCAGTAACTTTTTTCTATGCACATAACCTGTGCAGCCTTGCGCACCTCTAGCGCGATGGCAATGGCGATCAGTGAAACGCTTTTGAAAGTGTGAAAATTAAAAGTTGAAAAGGCCTTTTTCTGAAATTAAGTGTGTTGAAAATGTGCCTGAATATTTCCTTTCTCGTCTGAATATCAGTGTAAATTCTTAGCTTTCACGCTGTCCGCGTGCCAGTCAGTATTTGCACGTTTCAATATTTTATTAATCTTATCAGAATCCAACAAAATATCGTGTATAGTTAAATTAAAACTGCAGGTTGAATAGTTCTGGTTGGTCAGCTTTGCCAAAAAAATAATACGAATATGAATATGTAATATAAGTTTTATTTGCCGTGGATTCGATCCCCACCGAGAACAAATATATTTGTGTGGTGAACGCATGTTTGTTCTCTGTCTTGGCGTTATATTGTATTCTGTGAATGTCTTGAAAAAATAATAATTTAGTATGATATCAGCTATTTGGTTCCCATAGTGTAAGCTCTGCTTAGTTTGGGGCTAGATAGTGTTGTGTAGGTTGTCCGCATTATTTATTTTATTTATTTACTTAAAGAAAGATTTTTTGCGGTAAATTCGTAAAGCAGGAGCATATTACAATGATTGCTTAAGTCATTTTAATTGTTTAACTTGTCTTGCATCGATTGCTTAACTTAAACTCAAAGCTTTAGTTTGGATTATCACAAAAGTATAGTGAAAACTCTCGATAAAAAGTTTTTTAAGCCTACCCTACTTGGTATTTTTTTATTTCGTAAGGGTGATGGGGGCTCAATTTGCTAACCACAGAAAAGTTCACTTTCTGTCTTTCTATAATGTGAATACGAATGACACACTGCATATATTTTTACGCTACGCTACACGTCGTAGACGCTCTACAACATTTGTAGCGAGCGCTACGCTGACTAAAACACATTTTGCTGTAGCCGTTATCAATAATAATTTCTGATCGTATTATTGAATTGCAACATCACCCAAACAAGCTTGTACAGAAGAATACAGCTCAAGTCACATAAGAACAAAGAAAAATGACGCTTACCATAAGGATATAAGAGCGAGCAGTGTATAGTCTGATGTGAATACTTGTGTACTGTTCTATTTAGAGAAACTCGCTCAATTGCTGATGGGAAACAAACCTTCTCGCGCGACGAGTGTCTGAGCTATAGAATCTAAAGCTTCAGTAAACATAACGCGATCATGGCCTATGATCAAGGTCATCTGGAAGAAATCGCCCCTAGCGATATGACCGCCCATTGCAGGACAATATATTTATTTCTTAAATGTACTAGTAATTAAGTTATTCTAAGTTGTCCGCAATAAAGTTTTTATTATTATTATCATAATTTATTGTTTGAAAAGTTTTGACTATTATTTGACTGGCGTCTCAGCTCAGTTAGTAGTAGCTCTGCTTTCTGTTCTGCGCCGTAGGTCGTGGGTTTGATCCCCACCGAGAAAAAATATTTGTGTGGTGAACGCAGATGTTTGATCTCTGATTGGGTGTCATATTGTATTATAAGTATGTATTTACAAAAAAAATGTATATAAGTACTCAATCAATCAATCAATCAATACATTTATTAAAACTATAGGGACATATAGAACACTTAGTTACGTCATAGGTATAACATAATCAAAACATAATAAAAACAATAAAATATCTGAACATAATTTGTGTTGCAGCTGTATAGGGGCTTTGTCACTATATTACTGTACTATATCAGCTATCTAGTTCCATAGTACAAGCTCTGCTTAGTTTGGGGCTAGATAGTGTTGTGTGAGTTGTGTACAATATTAATTTATTTGTTTAAGTGCAGTTAATTGTTTACACACCAGCGATCATTTACTTGAGACAATAATAAACAAAGCTTTAGTTTGTTTTTGATTAAATTTAAGTGTTTTTCAAATTAAATTCAAAGGTTTTGAGCGTGTTTTCTTTTCCAAGCGTTAAATTTTGAATGTTTATTCAAAATGTTTATCTTAAACACTTACATTTTCAGTATATGATATTGTTAAATAAACAAGAATCTGAAAATGTTAACATAGCAAAATATGAATAACATGCGCAGCACAAAGCTCAGTGGACATCATCGTAGTTTATTCCAGACTTCCAAATCCATGGATTTCGTAGTAAATTTTAATTTAAAACGACTTTTAAAGCGAGCGATTGCTGGCGGCACTTGGGATTAAAACTTCCTGGAATACTATCCAAGCTATTACCTGGATATTCAGATGTCAACGTCAAAGGGAGAAAATGTAAATACCCAACGACCTGAAATGTTAAGCTGTTCACACGATTTAAATATCGATATAATTTTTTCGTACAGAGTCGAAATTTGGTGGCTCTGTGAGTAGCAGACCTCGCGAGTGCACTAATGGTGAGCAACGATGTTTTCTTTCACTGTTTGTGAGCAATAAGCATTGTGTACCTACACTTATTTAACAGAAGAAAAACTCATGGGTACACTGTATTCAAACTCGCGACCGTAAACTCGCGTTTGGAAGGCGGCGGTGAAAAGCATGTAGTAAACGAAATATTGAGCATCACGGCTCAATAGTAATTTTCAGAAATTAGTAACACTAGATACGACCATTGTGTCAAATGCCTTATTTATAGACTGGCAGGACTATTTTGAATCTTCCCTATTCATCTATCACGGTCCTTACTACGTTGCTTTATGTCCTCAACTTTTGTTCTCACGTAAAAATACGTCCTGTTCTTCAAGGGTTGGACGTTTTAAGTGATTCATGCGATTCAAATCATAATTTTCCACTTTGACTTTGAGATTGGAATCTTACTAAGGCCGAGATTCATAGACCGAACTTTGACTTTACTTTGATGAAAAGTTCAACTTTCAACCAAAATTATATTTCATAGTTCTGTCAAGCTCTTCTTTATATAAAATATTGATAGGAAACTTCGATAAACAAAGCTTACTTTGCGAAGACTGCTTTGCTGTAAAGCAAAGTGCGGTCTATGAATCTCAGCCTAATTGTCCACATAGCTCTCTTGGTTTAGTATCATTTTACAGTTTCATCCGTCCACTTGGCTTGTGTGACCAATGCATCAAAGGACTTCGTAAAATTTGCGTTTGATGCTGGCTTTGGACTTTTAGTTCGTTCGCAATTTAACTTTTAGTTTGTATTTATTTACTACTGTAAACTGAACTCAAAATAAACAGCGTACATATATTTCATTAAAAAAATATTTTGTACGTTTACTTTACTCGCTTATTTTAAAACAGGTTTTTGTTTTAAATCGTCAAGAATTATAGTTTCTTTAAACTAGACAAAATAAACAAAATATTTGTTTTACAACACAAACATAGCAGCATTTGCTTAATCTCATCAATCTTGTTCGATTGGATCAATGGCCTCTAAAATCACTCAAACTTTATTTGTATTTGAAACCTTGAGATCTTTACAGATTTAATTGGATGTTTGTTTAAATACAATTTGATGTTGTTAGATTAGATACCCAAGTCACAGTGAAAACATGATAACGAAATAAACAAAAGGGATCTCTTTGAGTAAACAAATTGTACGTAAACAAATTGGGACATTACACGACACGACAAAGCAAGTTCTCGCGACACGTCTACAAAAAAATAACACTTGGCCGACAGAACACCTGGTTCCAAAATAAAATAAAAATAAATAAATAATGCGGACAATCCACACAACACTATTTAGCCCCAAACCAAGCAGAGCTTGTACTATGGGAACCAGATAGGTGATATAATACTTAAATATATATATTTTTTTGTAAATGCATACATAAAATACAATATAACACCTAGACAGAGAACATACATCTGCGTTCACCACCCAAATATTTGTTCACGGTTGAGATTGAACCCACGACCAACGACGCAGAAGGCAGAGCTACTACCAACTGAGCTAAGAGGCCAGTCAAGAAATTATTTATAACTACTAGCGGACGCCTGCGGCTTCGTTCGCCCCTTTGTTACGCCCCGTTAATTTTTCTTTTAAAAGTTTTTCCTCTTTTTCTCCGCTTAGGGAAATCATTTTCCAATTTCCTTTCTGAGTGCACCCCTATGATATAAAAGAAACATACCCTCCAAGTTTCATGCTTCTAGGACTTACGGTTTAGGCTGAGCGTTGATTGTCAGTCAGTCAGTCAGTAATGTAAGAGTTTTATATATTTAGATTTCCCAGTGGCAGGTTTTATACACTCAACAACACGCTGCCTTGTGATTGTAGACTAAATAATAATACGTTTTGGTAGGCGTAATGAACACATTTTTTATCAAGAAAATGTCTGATTGTGACCTAACCTTGCGGTGTTTCTTAGCTCTGTTGTCTCTGTAGGTGTGTGGTTGTCCTAATGTACGAGTGCCAAACGGTCCTGCCTCTGGTATTACATTTACATAATGTGCTTAGTGTAAGAGCGCAAACAAAGGTTATTTCCAAGAAAACGATGATACAAAACACTGACAAAGAAAAGTGGTCTCTTTCTACGTTATTTTTAAGTTGACATTCGTTTGAGATGGAATATTTTATCAATGATAAAATATTACTCGTGAGAGTATCATAGTTGTTTTATGTCTTAAAACAAACTTGTGAGGCTTTTACAAACTTACCACTTAGATTACATACCCTCACACCTGATGAACCCTGCTGAAGTGTGAAAAATAATAAGTTTTATATATTTTAGATCTAAGTTTTTTTTTACGCCAGACTTGTTTGTACCTATGCCAGAGGTGATACCTCCTGTGAATGTCTTAAGAACTGTGACTAAGGGAATAAACAAGACCTTGGGCAAACGCATCTTCCGAGTTCATAACACCAATACTGCAGTCACCTGTCTAGATGCTGAACGTGATGCCTAGAGCGAACCCCCCAAATATGGGGGAACCTATGTCGGACAGAGTATATGTATGTAACAGAGTTTTTTGTAATGTCCGAAAAGTTAAGAGCCGAGCGGGATTTGAGCCCGCGACCTTCTCCTTGGTACGAGGCTGCGCTGACCGCTGCGCCATCGGATCACACTCGACGAATAACTCGTAAGGACTGTTCTGCACTAACGTGACCGTGGCTCCGTGGTTTCTGATTCCTTAAGTGTAGTAAACGCTATTATAATCAATAAAAAGTTATATGCAGCAGATTTCGATAGTTCATAATGATGATAGATTTTCATATTTTGTTGCTATTTCAGTCACGTTCTCAGACATCCTTTATACATATCCATGCATCTCCACTAAAACTGCTCTAATAACATTTAATTTTCTCAACGAATTAGAAGTATAACGGTCTCGTACGAGGTCAGCGTAAAAATCCCACCGCTACGAGTTTTTATTCAGAAGTTGATTCCCGCAAACTGGTAGTAGCTAGTTATGGCGGTGCCACGGGCAATAGATAAACGACGAACATTCAACTAAACGACAAAGCCCATGTTGCACGCTCAAAGTTTATTTCATTACAAGTGCGGGAAGGCTGTCATCGCAAAGAGTTCCGACAAATGTCTACCCGAGCCGAAGGCGAGGGTTGACAGTCGGAACAAGTTGCAATGACGGTTCCGCACGTGTACTGAACGACTATTTTTAATACAGTTGCGAAAAAATTAAGCAATTTAATAAAATAATAAAAATACCATTTGCTTTTTTCTCTTCTCTCCACGCAATAAGTTCGTCGTATGTATGCATGTAGCGACTTTTTGACTTTTCCGGTAAAATGTTCTCCGAAGCATTTTGTGCAATTATACTGAGTTCTGGTGGTGTTAATTCAAAAAAACTAGGGTCGAAATTACTCATTTTGTGCAACAAACAAATAAACTCGCAAAGAAAATTTCTGAAAAATGGCGCCAAGCGCCAACCGTAAAATATAAGCAGAGATTTTTTTTTTTCTTCACTTATTCTGGAAGGCAAAGGGAACTATACCCATACAGCCAAGTCTTCAGTAGATTTTTTTTATTGATATGAATTGAAAATGAAATTTAATGAGATGAAATGAAATGAAACCTGACATAACTCATTCAATCAAATCATTAAATCTGTTAATGAAACAAATTAGTAGCTTTTTTTTAGAAATAATACGTATTTGCATGAATCATAAAAACTTCGATGAATTTTTTTAGTAAAAACTTCATGGTTGGTTTTTCTTTTTAGACATTATTTTGACATTTGGGAAAGAAAAAGCACTAGTGCGGGAATGGTAAAAAAAAAGCACGCGTGTGTAATAGCCCACATCCCGAACGCTATACGTCCCTGCAATACGCCACTTTTTGAGCAACTGTATTAAAAAGCCCATGTTGCACGCTCAAAGTTTCACAGCCACTAAAATTCGTTTGATGAATACAAATGCCGCTCGTATGAACGATAGCAGTACGTTTTGATACTGCCAAGCTATGTTGGAAACAAGCAGCTTGTGTTTCACGCATGGATACATGTATATAGGAATGTGTAGTGGCTAAAATAGCAGAGCCCTCAATATTATTCCAGCTACAAGAAAATAATTTTCAAGAGTAGTTGCGTATAGGCACTTGAGAGCACCTAGTGCGAAGCGTGGGTTGCTAAAATTCAAAAAGAAGATAAAGATTTCTTTATCAATTTCAATTTTTTGTCGTTTTCTCGGTATACATCGTATTTATGTAGGATTCTTTTAGCGTTTTTTCTCCTGAAGTATAAAAAGTTCTGTACATTGAAACTCCTCGTTTTTCTACAGAATCTTCCTACGCTTTACCAGTAGACCTACCGGAAGTTCTGTCTGGCTCTGATTTTGATCTGTGTGAGTGTTGACTAAATAAATCCTACGTCGAAACGACACACACACAGTATAATAAACTGGTGAGCACTCACACAGACTCAAACCCATAGCCAGAGACAGAGCCCAGACAGAGCTTGTGGTACGCCTACAGTTTCACTTAAGTATAAATATAAACTTCTTTGCCAATAAATGCAGACGTATTTATGAATAATTTCTATTAGGTATGTAAGCTAAATGGAAAATAAAACGAAGAACCACTAGTAGCCAGGCTTTAAATTGAATAACACTTAAAGGAAGCATGTTGCAAGGCGGCATCACACTGTTGTGTATGAAAATTACTCGCAACACACACAAAAATGTAAAAATGAACATACATCCCCTCGTATTTTTTAAAATAAGAATGTAAATAATAAACACACTTTTACGTTTATGCTAGACTAGCTGCGCCCCGCGGTGTTACCCGCAATAAGTTGATCCTCTGTAGCAACTGGATGGGAAAAAAAACCTTCAAAAAACACGGTTCCTGCATACTACCCATGGAAACCGTATATTTTTCCGGGATAAAAAATAACCTGTCATGTTCTGACGCTTATACGACCACATTACCTATGCAAAAAATTGTGTTAGTTTGTGTCAGTATTGTGTGTGTGTATTTTGCTCTATGAAAATATAAATCAAATCCACCCCACGGGAACCATATATTTAACTGGGATAAAAAGTAGCCTATGTGCTATTCCAGACTATCTATCTCTATGCCAAATTTCATCCAGATCCGCTCAGTCGTTCTGGTGTTATTGAATAACAAACATATTATTATAGCGTCAGGGACAACTGGTGTTTACTCATGCCTCTACTTATGGGACGCTATAGTGCCTGGTACAGGATTTTCGATGGAATGGGCTTGCTTAGCACCTATACCTACCATCCTGACAAGTCGTTAGGAGTCGGCCTAATCCTCAGGAAAGGCATGGTCAATACGCGCGGAGCTGACTAAGCCGCGGTAATAAGTAGGTAAAGCAATTACCTACTAAGAATTCAGTTTCTTGTGCGCTAGCTTTTATCAACATTTAATTAGTGGAATAACCTTGTCGTGCTGTTATTTTTACAACAGAGTCGGCGACGTCTGTAATTAAGTATAACATTTTTTTTAAACATATTAAGCATTTTCTTGCTGGCCTCTCAGTTCAGTTGGTAGCTCTGTCTTCTGAGCCGTAGGACATGGGTTCGATCCCCACCGACCAAATATTTGTGTGGTAAAAACAGATGTTTGTTCTCTGTTTGGGTGTTCTATTAAATTCTAAGTATTTATAAAAATAAATGTATATATTAGTATTATATCAGTTATCTGGTCTAGTACAAGCTCTGCTTAGTTTGGGGCTAGATAGTGTTGTGAGAATTGTCCACATTACTTATTTATTAATTAATTAGCGCAACAAATTAAGCAAGAATGTTCTTCACAATGTTTTTACAAAATAATGAAGCGTTTATAATAATGTTTCCTTCAAACTTCTGGTTGAACCTTTATTTCTCTTTCAAATTTTAGTTTATTTTACCCGGTGTGGTAGATAATCTTGTGAGCAAGCAGTACCTCTTGTCTTTAATATTTTTACATATTTTTATATTTTCAGTTCTTTCACTGTCACTTTGGGACAGTGGTAATGAAGCACAACTTAAATGCAGCTTAGGTATATACGACTATATGCACTGAAGTCTTCAGGCCCGGTGAAATAAAAATCCCGAGCCTGCATTGAATAATGTATAACGTCAAATTGACTGCTCGCTTCGGTGTGAATGAATCCATTATGCAAGGCAAGCACCGGATTGAACTGGCTTAAGTTTCATTGTTCAGAGTTTGTTGGAGAGTGACGGTAAATCTTCAGCAATTTTACGGTTACCCTGGAATTCCCAGAGCTTTGCAGTTGCATCATAATAAGACTCTTCAGTCGTGGCGACCCTGGAAATGTATTCCTTTTCATTCAGATCTCATGAATATTCAAAAATATTTAGCAGGAAGCTTTGGTTTCTTAGAAACAGAGCAACAGAACGATGGTTATAACTGGAACGAAATTTGAGAGAAAAACCACAAAATAAAATGCAGCTTTTGAATTCAAGAGCCACGTTTGAGCCACGTTTGAGCTCGGATCGGAAGGAAATGTTTGAATGTGTTTTTTTTTGTAAAATATGTACTTATTATTAAAATTAGCTCGATCGTTATCTATTTATGTATAACATAACCTAAATTAAATTACAAGGCAATGTTAAGCCACAGAAAAGAGGGGATCTCTTCCAATAAAGGTTTAAACTTAAAAGAAGAGATCCCAACCCTTTATTTGTCCTACCTGTAATTTTTTGAATCAATACATTTTTTTAAATTCTATTTTAGCGTCATTGTCACAGAATACTTAATAATACCAATAAAGGACAAATTGACCAATGTAGACGTCATCTCGAAATCTCCGTGACTGAATTGTAGGTACTAATCCAGTATTTATTTATTCATCATTTTATGATTTATTTATTTAACAGAAAGTTAGGTGCAATTCATACAAACAGTGGCTTAAAGCCTAAGTAAGGTTTGTCTAGCCACTGGGTTCTCGATACAACTTATAACACACATAAATTATAACAAATACAAACCCTATTATTCTACTGGACAAGCGCTCACTCAAACAACGCTATATTCATAATGCTACAGAAATCAAGCCCGCACTCTCATCAATGAGTCACAATTGGTCACAATAGGCAGGCCACATGGAATAGGCACATCGCAAAATTATCCCAGGCTTGAAAATAATTGGTAAGTTATTATGTTTTTGACAGATTCAGTTATCCTTCTTCGAAATTATATTACATAATTGTTTCTACTTTGCCTTCTGTTTGAATTGGTTTTTACAAGAAAAATCAAATAGTATTCGTATTTAATGATCGGTGTAAAATAAAGATAGATAAATAGAAGATAGAAAATACTTGATTGCAGTCTAACACATAAATTTAACAAAGGAATACAGAAAACATCTACAATCACCATCAAGGCAGTGTTATAACTAAATAAAATTTCTTCCAGACAACCTTGGGATGGACGAACTCAAAAAGAACGACACCTTCAGAAGTAGTTTTAGGGCAGGAGTTGATGGGGCATGTAAGTTTGCATGGTAGAGATCGCTGTTAAAGAGAAGGCCACTCATTGTATTACTGCGACTATTTATTTTTAAGAGTAGTGTATTAATAATTATAAGTTTAAAAAACTTGAGAAACCGACTTCACTGTCAAACGGCTAAACCGATTTTAATCAAATTTGTTTGGGACAATCTGGACGTAAGAATAACCTTCCAAATAAAAAAATAATTGTCTAAATCGGTTCATAAATGACGGAGGCATGCAGTTACAAACATTAAAAAAAATATTTAAAAAAAAATGGCAACACCGATTTTAATAAAATTAAAATGGGACCAATCTGGAAGCAGTACCTTTCAGATAAAAAAATATTTTTTCAAATCGGCTCACAAATGACGAAGTTATGCGGTAACAAACATTAAAAAAAAAATAAAAAAAAAAATAAAAAAATAAAAAAAATATACAACCGAATTGAGAACCTCCTCCTTTTTGATTGGAAGTCGGTTAAAAAGTGATAGGTTTTGACAGAAGGCAGGTTTACCTACTAGTGATATTTAGTGTGTGTATTGTTTTTTATGTGATAAAGGTCTATGTATTTTTCACACACACAAAAACATCTGCTTCAGGAAAATCCATTCCCATCTTTTCTGTCACTATTTTAAAGTTAAAATAGCGACTAAACTGCATCATGTACCTACATTGTAGCAGTTTGATGCAGTTTAGTTCTTCGAGTGATGTAGGGATCTGAGTGTTGGGCAACAAAAGGGACGGATGAAAAAAGGTACATGACTGTGGCAGAGATGCGAATGTTGAGATGGATGTGTGGAGTGACGGGAATGGATAGGATTCGGAATGAGTATAATTCAAGGAAGTTTGAAAGAACAGTGCCTGGCGTAGTATGGACATGTTATGAGGACGGCTGAAAGTCATGTGACTTGGAGAGTCATGGATGTGGATGGATGTGAGCAGAAGTAGACCAAAGAAAACATGGTTGAAAGATGACATGGATAAGAAAGGAGTGAATGCAGATATGACGGCTGACAGAGGTTAATAGAGGAAGAAGACATGTTGTGCCGACCCCATATAAAGTGGGATAAGAAAAAGAGACATAGTTTCTCGTGAAAACACGATGCATATTAATCTCATCAATATAGAGGCAAAATGTGCAGCTCATTACTGATTCGACTCTCCCGCATATGCCTGGTGGAGTGTAAACGAATATCGCTCGTTTTAATGAACGAGCGATGAAGAACTTGCATGTGAGGCGTGCAATGTAAATCAAAAACTAAACTCACTAGTATCTAGTTACAGGTCACCTCGTCATCTTGTTAACTAACGGTAAGTATCCTTTATGCGTAAATTGATTGCTAAAATATTTACCAATATAATGAAACGTGCAAGCTGCGTTAAATATTGGAGCAATTTGAAAATATATTGAGTAAACTACCCTCTCACCTCAGTTGGTAGTAGCTCTGCCTTCTGCGCCTTAGGTCGTGGGGCGATCCCCAGCGATAATAAATATTTATGTGGTGAACACATAGATGTTTGTTCTCTGTCTGGGTGTTATATTGTTCCCATAGTACTAGATCTGCTTAGTTTGGGGCTAGATAGTGTTGTGTGGATTGTCTAAAATATTTATTATTATTTATTTATTAATTAAATACGATTTTATGGTGAATATGCTGATCACACAGTTCTATATTTACTGTTGAGCAAATGGCTATTAGGTATTTCTTTACCTGACCAACGAAATTATTGGTACGTATGTCCAAGCTATAAGCTCAGCCAACATGCATTGTGGTTGTGCAACATATAAGCTCATGTACAGTCGTGCACACACTATAAATCGGGTTTCCAGTTCCGCTCTCGCTACCGCCTACTCTCCGCTTGGCTAGGAACTGTTAATTTCCGCTTGCTTGTACCGAGCGAGCGTTGTGCTGTATTATTACGCTTTGCTAGTAGTTTGTGACCTGAGACATGTTTGCCGTGCGGGGTTTGTTTACGAGAGAAGCGAAAAGTTTTAATTCATCAGTATTAACGTTTGTAATACATTTTAGGCTTGTGGTTCACTATATTTTGACCATTTTTTGACGGAAAAAATCTATTGATTATAAATAATCAATTAAACTCCAAGAAGATTATGTTTCAAAGGTTGACAGCGTTTTTTTTACTGAGACAGTATTGTTTCCTAATCGTCTAGGCTTGGTCACGCGGAACTGGCACCTAGACACCTAACTTTAAACGTTTCAAAGTGGTTCTTGTGATACAACTAAATGAAGAAATTTTGCCACGTCCGATCTACGTAGGTACATGAATCTTAAATACAGCTTAGCAATGTAGAACTCGGTTTAAAATGTTTTTTTTGTTAAATTCTACTTCGTTTGGTTGTACATAGAGATTGAGCAACACAACGCACCCAAACCATGGCGAACCGACATGACATGGGCATGACGAGAAGTTGTTTAAATGTCATTTTGACAATTAACACTGTCAATTAGCATGACACTGCCACTTATTTGTGTCAGTCACAGCGGTAAAACTGTCACGGCCCCTTTTGGTATTAACACTAACTACAAACAATCTACCACTATTGAACATTTTTGTACAACGTACTTGTTTATAAACTTGTGAATATGTAATATGTAGTATTTTAGTGATAATTTTCATTATTTACCACATATTTCATACAAGTGTGCATAGACCTACATTATGAAACTTCTCTTTTGAACAGAAGTTACCATTAAAATTATTCATTCATCCTGGAAGTGTAGAAATATTTGTTCGCTTCATTCATCGATCAATAATTTCAACGGGAAACATCCTTTTAGCCATGCTTATTATGTATTCCAGAATTATGTTATCCCGGTTATTACAACCCGGAGTACGAAAATAAACAGGAGCGTGGGTAGAGCTTTGCTAAAATCTAAAAACTTCACAGCGAATGTTGAAAACAGAACCGGTTATTGAAGATAAAATACGTTCATGATATATCTCCATTTGCTTAGTTATTTATAGAAGGGAGAAATGTGTGCTCCGTTTTCAAAACTGACACTCAACGCTAGTCCTGTCAGGATCTATATTTACCCAATTGAAAGAAATAGTAGCAACTGAAACATTGATTATCTTTTGATAGATTTTATAAATTTTGGTACATAATATTCAAATCGCTACCACCTCAACATAATGCACAGTCTTACCTAACGCTCATAGGCCGCACTGGTGGGATATTGAGGAAATGACGCAGATGTTTCGGATCACACATGTAATTTTATATAACATCTGTTATAGGATTAATCATGATTGTGTTTGATTAGTGTATTTGGTTTTGGTTTTAATTCATGTATGTATATAAGATTCAGATCAGTTTAGTTTATCTATAAACGTATAATTATTTTGTTTTTTGGTTTAGGTTTAAGCAAAGGCTTATGATAGCAAACGTGACACATGCAGGCTTTTAATGATAGCAAACGTATGTCATCTACAGCTCGATTTCAATTCATTTGCCATGATGGTAGGTACTGTAATAGAATATAATTAAGTACCATTGTATGCATAGTCGTGTATGAAGGTCAGTGAGTTCATTTAATAATAATAGATGTCACTCACTAATTTATAAAATTCTAGTTATGTCCAAATTGTATGATTACTTTTTTTTGTAATTATTTTGATATACAAATAACTATGGAAGGCACCTAGTATCCATAGAATACAAACAAATACAAATAATTTATTTCAGTAAACTTAATTTATGGTACATTTCATGGGTTTGAGACTCTCTCTTAAGTATGGAAATACCTGTGCTAGAGAGTCTCGCTCTTCCGTAGTACATTCTATTATGACTAAGTAGGTATACTAAGCTTGAACGGATCTTAAAAAATAAAGCTATATAAAAGTTAGGTTAGACAAAAAGGTACAATTACACATACAGAATAGACACATAAACCTACAATATTGAAAAAATACGGTTGGCCACACTTAAAAGGATCTTCCACACAGTAATCCGATGAAAATTGTATCAGCGGGTGCACTAAATTTGGCTCAAAGATTTAGCAGGCTTTGAAACGGAACCGCACAATCGCAATCAGCAATGTTTTCATCAACTTTAAAATCCTTTATAGCCACATCAATCTTGCTCTAGAGCCGCTTGATCTCGGCATTTATCCTTGGGTACAATGGCAGTCGATTTGTCAGACGCGGGCAATTGATACAGCTCAATTAGAAACATTTGCGGATTATGAAATTCATGAAGCACCCGCTAGAGCACTGCGTCGGTCGTCTAGTGGTAGCAAATCCGTCTTCTGAATGTATACTGTACAGTCTCTGTTTTGAATCTGTATTGGAACCTAGTCAAGTTTTCTATGCGAAATAAATATGAATTTTAATTATACAAACCAGTGAATTTTAAGAAACTTGAGAAACATTTATATATCTATGGGACCATTTTTATGGAAATATTGCCTTTCAGATAAAAAAAGAATTTTTCGCATCGGCTCATAGAAGCTCCGCCATTTAAATTTGAATTCGGTTCAAAATTAAAAAAAACTACAGACCAAAAACACACACAGACATAAAGATATACAGATATAAAGGCTTTAAACTTTCCACGCATCGGTGCACGTTTTATACCTACACATTTCAAAAAGAGTAGGTTCTAATTGCAACTGTGTTTTTTTGGACGTGCTTGTAAACGCGTGTCATGGTAAAACACGCCACTACGTCAATCTCGTACGAGCGTACAGACACGCGAGCTGCTAAGTAAGCTCGGTTTACACTTACTTAAGTAGAGTAGAAGCATAGTGGGTGTAGTTACACACACTACGCGGTCACACGGCAATAATCCGCTGTCGAGTATTCGTTGCTACGTATTAGTAACTTTGAAAAGTTAATTGTTTGGTAAACATTGGTAAGTATATTTTTCAAAATTTGATTTGTGAAAAATTGACTTGAGGCCTGCGCACACCTAGGCCACTGGCGTCGGCGATCAGTGAAACGCTGTCTTTGACAGCGATATTTGACAGCGTTTCACAGATCGCTACCGCCAGCGAACTAAGTGTGCGCAGGCCTTTACCAATGTTATACTCGTACATTATTACTGTAACTGAACCATTGGGTTCAATAAATAAATA
This sequence comes from Thera britannica, assembly GCA_939531255.2. Lineage (NCBI taxonomy): Eukaryota > Metazoa > Arthropoda > Insecta > Lepidoptera > Geometridae > Thera > Thera britannica. The sequence continues at coordinate 6,860,142 of OW618040.2, read as the reverse complement.
TCAAATCAAACTTCACTTGACCTACGCTGAATATTGAAACCAACTGACCAAAGCAAACTTATAAGTGCGTGTGCGTACGTGGGTTCCGTAATAATAGGGTTCGCATGGTAATACGGAAGCAAAAATAAAAGTTGAGACGCGCCAAAATTATGATTGAAATTGTGATTGCCTCGAGTGTATTAAAAAATACGTATACTGTACTGTAAACTCAGTTTTTTTCTTGTGTAAGTGAAAAGTACACTTACTGTTTGCAAAATTAAGGTTACTTTTTTATAGGGATATAATGGTAATAGCAGGGGATAGCGCAAGACTGCCTTCACAGCTCAGTTGGTAGTAGCTCTGCCTTCTGCGCTGGCGGGCGTGGGTTCGATCCCCACCAAGAACAAATATTTGTGTGGTGAACGCAGATGTTTGTTCTCTGTCTGGGTGTTATATTGTATTCTATGTATGTATTTACAAAAAATAAAAGTATTTTAGTATTATATCAGCTATCTGGTTACCATAATACAAGCTCTGCTTAGTTTGGGCTAGATAGTGTTGTGTGGATTGTACGCATTATTTATTGATTTATTATTTATTTAAAAAATAATACTTGTTCAGCTGAATTGAGAACTTCTTCCTGTTTTATTTGTGGTCAGTTAAAAGGCAGAGCTATAAGGCCGTCACTTACAAATACAAATATGTTTTATCTACAGGAAAAGATTTTGCTTACAACCCCATTCATAAGCAAACGCTGGTTAGAAGTTTACCCCCAACCTATATTAATAAAATCTAGCGACATAAATCGTAAAATTTGAATGTGTTTGTCATCTTACGTTATTGACTTCATTTCCATATTGCGGGTTTATTGGTGCGAATGCATGATTTATATGAAAATATCAATGGGAATTTTGGTTGATTGTCGTATAACTTTCTATTGAAATGAAAATTTTACTACCGACATGTAAAATATTACTACATGAATTGATGATGACTCTAAAGCTTTATCTTGTGCTACCTATAGATTTTTAAAGTACTGGGCTACAACAAAACAATCTTGTACATTTTATTTGCAGAACCTGTTCCCTTGGTCTATTTATAAAAAAAAATGCAGCCAAGTGCGAGTCGGACTCGCCCATGAAGGGTTCCGTAGCAACAAGTAACATAATAAAAAGGTTTTTGTAGTTCGTCGAAAGGTAAATTGCGGTATACGATTTATGACGTATAAAAAAAAACTACTGACTGGATCTCGTTCAAACCAAATATCGTTGAAAGTTTGCATAGACAACACATATTTTTTTTTGTTTTATCATTCTCTTATTTTAGAAGTTAGAGGGGGGGGGGGACCAACTTTTTACCACTTTGGAAGTGTCTCTCGCGCAAACTATTCAGTTTAGAATAAAACGATATTAGAGACCTCAATTTTGACGACCTATTCATAGATACCCCCACACGTATGGGTTCGATGAAAAAAATTTTTTTTAGTTTCAGTTTCAAGTATGGGGACCCCCAAAATTTATAGTTTTTTTTCTATTTTTATGTAAAAATCTTAATGCGGTTAACAGAATACATCTACTCGCCAAGTTTCATCAGTCTAGCTCTTACGGTTTCGGAGAAAAATGGCTGTGACATACGGACGGACAGACAGACAGACAGACAGACAAACAGACAGACAGACAGACATGACGAATCTATAAGGGTTCCGTTTTTGCCATTTGGCTACGGAACCCTAAAAAACTCTTTTATAGAGCTTTGAAGCGCGTTTGCTGCCTAAATATAATGTTTCTGTAATTTTCACAGCTCATTCTCATTTAAGGGACCTCCCTCATAGCTCAGTTGTTAGTAGCTCTACTTTCTACGCTGGAGGCCTCAATCTCCACTGAGAACAAAATTAAATATTTGCGTCCGGAACGCAGATGTTTGTTCTCTGTTTGGGTGTTGTATTGTGTTCCAAGTATGTATTCTAGTAATAAAAACATGTATAATTACTATAATTATCAGCTATCTGTAAAAGCTCTGTTTAATTTGGGTGTTGGGTAGATTGTCTACAATATTTCATTATTTAAGCATGTTAAATAGGCCAAAAAGTATAGTTATTTAATAAGCTTGCTAATGGTGAAAATTTACTGTCAAAAAGAATCGTCGAAGACTTGAAGAAAAATCGAAAAGGTTCCGCTCAAATATAAGAGCGTTTCAAATAGCTTATATCCCAAGAGCTGACAGTCAGATTGCTTTTCAACTTGATATAATAATGAAATGTAGCAGGATTGCAAAATGACCACAAAATTTGTACTAACTTTTCTGGGTTATTTCTGCGCCGTGAAGCAGCATTGCTGTATTTCGGTTTCAAGGGCTGTATGTCGGTAAAATTACTGGCACGTGAGGGTAAAAATCTGTAGGTATGCCTCAAGTTGATGGATGCAGGGTAGGGCACGTTCTAGACGTGCGTGAATGATTTCTTATAGGCGATGGTTACCACTTAGCATCAGGTTGGCCATGTTCTGGTTTCATCAGTTGTATAAAAAAAAATACCAGCATCCAAGAGTGCCTCTTCCTGCAATAATGGTCCTCATGGCATAGGCCTCATCTTTGATCAATACAATGGGTAATCCGACTGTCGGTTCTCTTGCTATTAGACCAAATTGCACGATTAGGCCTCCAGGAAGGATTATAATGTAAAATTAACTAAATTATTGCGTTCCAATAACATGAAAGTTTATCTACCTTTTTGTATAATCTTACCATTAAAAATTTAATGGAGGTGAGCTTATTTTTATTGCCTTTAATAACATTATAGTACCTGCTATTATTAGTTTCACCTTTCGTGCGACAGTAGAGGCCAGCACAAGTTTGGACGTAAGACATAGCCCTAGAAACAACCACAGTCAAAAAATAATGTATTACATACGTCATAAAGCAAAAAGTCAAGACACGCGGTTACGCACTGTCGAAGCTCTCACACAACGTGACTTTTGATAATGACTGGGGATATTTTGATATCTTTGCATATTAAAACATAGTGGCAAAATACAAGTGACAAGAAAACTAATAAGATGGAACGTGGTACATTAGATAGGAACAATTTTTTTTTTTTTTAATAGTACAAGCTTTTTCAAATAAAAAAAAAAGAAATTGACTGTTCCTATCTAATGTACCACGTTCCATCTTATTAGTTTTCTTGTCACTTGTATTTTGCCACAATGTTCTTATATGCAAAGATGTCAAAATATCCCCAGACATTTATAGCCGATGAAAAATTCTGTTCGGTAATAAATTAGTGCTAATCCCTTGACTTGCTAAAAAAGCAGTATTGCTGCCGACGGTTTTAGTTGAAAAAGGTTGTATAGTAGCATCAATGCTGTCACAGGTCACGTTCTATGTAATATTTCTACGTATTAGTAACTTATTGTACCTTGTACCGCTTACTTTTTGACGTGATAACGTCTTATAAATCGATGGAGCCGGCTGCACGCACGAAAAAACATGACTCATGCGTCGTTACGTCGTTTCGTCGTTCCATTTACCTGTGCCCGAGCCCGGGTCGGGTAATGGGTAAGGGTAAATGAGGGTAAAGGTAAACGTTCGGTCGGGTTCCGGGTCCGGGTCCGAGAGTTCGAGTCCGAGTCCGAGTCCAAGTCCGAGTCCGAGTCCGAGTCCGAGTCCGAGTCTGAGTCCGCGAGTCCGCGAGTCCGCGAGTCCGCGAGTCCGCGAGTCCGCGAGTCCGCGAGTATTTTCTTATGACGTTATCACGTTCAACTATCGTCAGTAAACCGACTTTACAGACAACCGATTTTTTAAGTAGTTTTTTTTATCGCGTTGTTACGCATAGCTTTGCTAGTAAGTCGTTTGTAGCATTATGCTACGATCCGTAGCCCAGTGCTACGAAATAGATCGAAGTTCGAACCGTTTATAAAAACCTGTTTCCGCGAATCATGGCCATCAAATCAAACGTCAAAAATCGTATTTACGAAGGTAAATGGAATGGACCAAATTAATAGGATGCGAACTGAGCCGCTTAGGAGCTTATTGTGTCGTTCAATTAATTACCCCGCGTTACCTGATTCGACGAATGTGTTCAACATTGACGTAATTAGAGCAGGGCCACATCAAACAGTGTAAGCATTACATAAAACATTCAACTACCAAATACCGTTTTCTTGTTTAAGGGAGGTTAGGTATAGTCGGTGACCTATACAAGAAAAGTACGAGATTTATAATAAAGAAGATCTGAGATGATATTAAACGTGTCTGCTGTTTCTGTTTTGGCTGGCCTTTTAGCTCACTTGGTCGGCTCTGTGCCTTCTGCGCCGTAGGTTGTGGGTTTGATCCCTACTGACAACAAATATTTGTGTGGTGAACGCAGATGATTGTTCTCTGTCTGGGTGTTATATTGTATTCTAAGGATTATTTAGAAAAAAAATGTATGAAACGTAATTATATCAGCTATCTGGTTCCCATAGTACAAGCTCTGCTTCGTTTGGGGCTAGATAGTGTTGTGTGGATTGTCCGCATTATTCATTTATTTAATGAGTCTGTCTGGGTGTTATACTGTTCTAAGAATATATTTACAAAAAAAAGTATGATACGTATTAAATATCTTCTTCCACTTTCTCCATTCGACATCTCTGGGTTTAATTTAGAACTAGCTTCACAACTTTACAACCTCTTTACCTCCTCATGGCATGCCCGTCATGAGGAGGTAAAGTTGTGAAGTCATGTAACTCTAGGAGAGTGATGAGTATAAATATGACTATAGGAGACTGCTCAGTATTAATTTATTTATTTACTTAATTTAATTAATTAGAACGGTCTGGGAACCAATTACACTAATGAATAGGTAAATTACATAAATATGAATGAATGAATGGAGGTATGAATGTGACTAGGAGAGTGATGAGAATGATGGATGAACAGTGTGAAAGATGACATGGATAAGAAAGAAGTGAATACAGAGATGACGGTTGATAGAGAATAATGGAAGAGGAGAACGTGTTGTGCCGACCCCACATAAAGTGGGATAATGGCAGGAAGAGGAGAACTTTAAAACTTTACTCCAAAGTTACTATAACATTTTGCAAAATATGGGTCAAAGAAGCCTCAAACGCGGAGATTGAGGTATAACGTAACCGTTTTAAGGTCAATGGTAAATGGTTTCCAATTATACTTCCTCTACAAATTAATGGTAAAATCCTAAACCGTATTTACTGAACGTAGATTAGGCTTCGTCGGTTTATTGGTTTATTATAGCAACTACGCCGAGTATAAAAAATGTTCTTTATTCGACTAACGTTGTTGAAAATGTTAAATGTATTACTTTATTCATTGTTCTTCATATTAAAAACATTTGTTAATAATACGGGCTGGGCTATTAGTCTTTAAGATGAGATGAAATTATTTATTTTAAAACAAGTAGATGATGTAGTTGTTTTACTGTCGGAGTGTTATGAAATATTAGGTGTAAGGCAAAAAAAAACAGTAGTTTTAATTAGCTTTCTGGGTTCTATATCGTTATTTGCTTCATTTAGAGCTAATATTATTTGTAAATTAACTGAAATACTGACAATACTTGTCAAGATTGAGGGTAGAGTCCACGTAAGATAACTTTGCGTGTGGTTGATGGCAGAAAATGGAAAAATAGCTGTCTGAAAATAATCTCCCAATCACAATCACCCGCAACTTTTTTCCATATATGTTTGCGATCGGCGATATACTATTTCCACTATAATATAATCTAGTTTGAATGACAAATAACCTGGCAGAAAAATTGTTTTTCTTATTAATTAATTAAATAATTGTTCAGGAGAAGATGCCAATAAGCTTTGAGGTATAAAAAGTGAGTTGTTTAATTGTACTAGCGGCAGGGACAGTGATGAGGCCACAGAGAGGACTGGTGGTCTAGTGGTACCGGCCCTGCCTTCCTATCCTAATAAGGTCAAATCCATTTGTGTACCAATGAGTTTTTCTGTCGAAAAAAATATGTGCACTATGCCAGTACTCTCAAACAGTGAAGGAAAACATCGTGAGGAAACCAGCGTGCCGTAGAACCTTAAAAAGTTTGGGCAACACGTGTCATGCGTCACGCAAGAAGGGCCCGCCAGCGGCCTACTTGCGGAAACTATATAGTCCGCACACCAATGCGGGCGATGACTTTGCCAGTGATGAGGCTGCTCATAAATTTCCTGTGAAATTAAAACACCTACGCTGATAAATATAACGAAACAGGGGAAAAAGGAAAGGAATTGTATAGATATATTTTCTAAGAAATCGTCCTCGAGTCTTATCACGAATCTTGTTCAGAGTTGAATACACGAAGGGAAATGTTAATTAACGTGTGGAACAAAACTTTGTCGTCTTGTAACGTCTTTGCGAAGTTTTAGCAAAACAACCATAAGGCCTACCATAAGTTCTGTCTAGCTCTGGTTTTGAGTCTGTGTGAGTGTTGACTAAATTTATCCTACGTTGAAACGTCACACACACAGTATATGATTTATGCCATATTCGTATAATACACTGGTGACCCACACACACACACAGACGCAAAACCAGAGCCAGAGACAGAGCCAGACAGAGCTTGTGTTAGGCCAACAGATATTCAGATTGCGTAAACGAACCTTAAAGCTTGAACACATTGGGTGGGCCAACAAACGGCCAATGGCAAGGAACAATTCACATCAGAAAGTCAATCTAAAGTTTCAGTGCCATCAACATATCCATTCAGACAAGATGGGTGCCACCATAAAAAAATCTAGGCAACAAAACAATATGACTGTAACTGACACCATAACAAAATGAAAACACGGAAGTTCCTTAGGGGGCCGGCGGAGGGCGAATTTTCATACAAACGTATTACCAAAATGATTACTAATTTAAGCAGATTTTTACTATATTATTATAATAACTGTTTTTGTATAGTATTTATCTAGGTTCCTGAACAGTTTTTATTTTAAATTACTTACCTCAAATGAAATTAATACCAATCACATTTTGCAATGAAAAAAATGTGTAAAATGCGATTGGTGTTTATTTTCATTTGAGGTAAGTAATTTAAAATAAAAACTGTATAAATACTATAAGAATACAGTTATTACAATAATATAGTGAAAATCTGCCATAACTAGTAATAATTTTGGTATTACGTTTGTATGAAAATTCGCCCTCCGCCGGCCCCTTAACGGTCAACTAAACAGAAAATTGAATCAAAGGTTAAAATGCGTATTTACTTCAACCTATTAAACAGTAAAGGAAACACGCAGCTTAATCACCTCCGCACGTATTGACCATGTTCTTGTATTAGTGGATTAGGCTGACTAACCTGTCAGGATGGTATAGTCACTGTCAGGTGTTGTGTGAATTGTCCATAATATTTATTTATTTATTTATTATTTATTTATAGGTGCTGGGCAAGCTTATTTCATCTAAAATCCTGTTCCAGGCACTATAGCATCCCGCAAGTAGGGCTTGAGTAATCCTTCTGTCTCGAGTATCAACTACAATATAAAAAGAGAAAAAGAAAAAAATGCAAAGGCTTATTAACTTTACTTAAAGCTTTTCATGATGGTATTTGAAAATTCCGTGACTAGGACTTTTAAGCTCGCGTACTTATTTACTATTGGACGTACCACGTCGTCAAGTCAAAGCCACATGTGACTTTATTCAATGATTTCACAAGGATTACTTTGAAACGTCTTAAGTTGTTTCGTCCTAGTTAGGTAAGGTGACTAAGCTCAGAAGAACTGGCAACAAACTACGGCTTGGTTCCTGCCGTTTTTTGTATGATCTTTTCACAAAACAAAAATAATAATAGCAGTGAAGTGTGACTTCAATGTGATTCCAGTGAGTGAGACGTAAGCAATTAAACAAGAGCAGAAGTTTCAAGGGCAGCACATGCTACGACTTGCCAGTAGAATAATATAATAGTACCTCTATATAATATAAAATTTACGAAAATTATTGATAGAGATTTGTTAAGCGATGCGATGCGAAGCGGTCTTCCATAGTGTGTGCGAGTGTTTATGAGTCGCATTATCTTCTCTTATTGCATGTATTACGTATTGTTTGGATTTCATAATAATAGACTAGCACGAGATTTATACTATGGTCTGATCGCTAAGGCCGTGTTGTGCCGAACTCAGGCTAATAATAGTCTTCCAGGTCTATAATCCGGTTGCGTAATGCGAGCTCTATATTCTCTCTATCTGGTTCCCATAGTACAAGCTCTGCTTTATTTGGGGCTAGATAATGTTGTGTGGATTGTCCGCAATATTTAATTTGTTTATTTTTATTTTATTATAATGGATCGTACTACTGAAAGGTTATTTATAAGTAATTGTAGTTTACCGATGACGAAAATCAAATGTTCAAGAATATTTCAACTTCTTATTAAAGCAGTCATAATATAAAGTGCGAGTAATTATACAAACTTTCCAGCTACAACTTTTCAGTCTGATAAAAAATTACTACTCTCCATGTTTTTTTTAACCTTTTGTGTCCCACTGCTGGACAACAGTCTCCCCCAAAACCTTCCATTTATCCCCATCTCCAGCGATCTCCCACCAATGTTTCCGGTGAAGCTTGAGATCGTTGTGCCAACTTACTTTGGTTATGTCAATAAAATTCATTTATATTTAATTAGAGATGCTGCAAGTGTGAACGATTCCATGCAGCTGACGCTAACAAACTAGATACGGCGTTCTCCTAGATAGGGCAATCCACTCGTAGTGTGTGTGTGCTGCTCAATAAATCAAATCAAAAGTTATTTATTTTAAAGAAACACCACAATAATAGTAATAGACAAGGATGATAATGATACAAGTGAAAATGACACAAAAATTGGCCGTCACTCAGCATTATACTATAGTAGCGAGCCGCACTATAACGCTGGTCTTCCGTGGCACCAGCGGGGCTACCACGAGCTCCATAATTATGGTTATGGCTATAGCTGACAAATTGTGTATAGATAGGCTGACCCACACATTCATTTTTTTCTTGGGTTTGAATGTGTTGACACTGTTGACACAATTTTGACAGCCATAACCATAACCATATGAAGCTCATGGTAGACCAGCAGTAGAGTGCGACACGTAGTGTTAGCGAGTAAACTCGGTTGGAGAGATTTGATTTTGTTTTTTCACATTTTGGCTCGTTTTTCCAAATTAATTTTCCATTTTGATTGATCCAAGTGTTGTATTTCTCCTAAGTAAACTGGTAAAACAAAACTAATTGTAGTTTTAGATTTGCGGCTAGTTTTCTGTGCTTGAGGTTAGGTTGGGTACCTACCTTCCTACCTCAAGCATGGATCTTGACTTGCCGATTTACTATGACCTGCCGGCCTCTCCTGTCCCCCCTGATCCTCCGGATCCTTGTCCCGCATCGAACCCTACTGTAGCAGGATTTAAACGCCGCATGGAGGCTGATGCCTCAGTATCCGCTAATAAAAAGTCAATTATGTCTCCTGAATTAGAGGTACCATCTATTCAAATGGTCTACAACCACCCTTCCATTGTTGTTGGTGCAATCCAAGCATACACATCTTTGGACAAAGGACCTTATGTGGTCCACGTTTCTCGTTCAGAGCCAGAACAGTCTGCTGGTACTTCCATCAGACCCATTAAGTTTGGACAGTTCTTAGCCAACCATAAGTTTTCAAACATATTGACTGGCGGTGTCAAACGTGTGGGACGTAACAAAATTTCCGTGGAGTTCGTTTCTGCGGAGGATGCTAATAAGTTTATGATTTCTCCGATTCTCACTATGAGTAAGTACGTTGCTACAATCCCTTCTTTCAATGTAACTAGGATGGGACTTGTGAGGCAGGTCCCTACAGACTTGTCTATGGACAATTTTGCTGAGGCTTTGGTTTTACCTCCTAATTGTGGCATTGTCCTTAAAGCCCGCAGGCTAAATAGAAAGAATGTAGAAGAAGGCAAAGTCACTTGGTTGCCAACCCAGACTGTTGTTGTTACCTTCCAGGGTCAATCCTTGCCCAATAAGGTATTTTTATATTATACTGCCCTTCCTGTAGAGCTTTACCAGTACCCTACAATCCAGTGTCACTCGTGTTGCAGGTATGGTCATACAAAAATACAATGCAGGTCTAAGCCTCGATGTTTCCGCTGCAGCAAAGAACATTCTGGAGAAGAATGTGATGTAACTCAGGATAATGCCACTTGCTTACATTGCTCTGGTCGGCATTTTGCCACTAGCAAAAGTTGCCCAGAACTAGAAAGACAACGTTCAATCAAATCAGTAATGGCTCAGAATAGTATTTCTTATGAGGAAGCTGCTTCGCAGTTCCCCCGAGTATCTCGTTCCTATGCTGAAGTTACCAAGGAGTTCGTTTCCAATCCTAGTTCTTATCATTCCTCACAATCCAGTTCTTCTTCTGGATTGTCTCAGTCCCAGCCCACTCGTTCTTACATTAAAAACGTTTATGCCTCTCCTCGCCCAAGAGCTCCATTGGGTAAGTCCTATGATAGGGCTGCTCACCGGGACTTGGTTGCTGACCCACCTTCGGTCATGCTTAATGGTGGTGCTTTAGGTCAACCTGCATCCACAGGCCCTCAAAATGAAAATATGCTTGAAACCCTGCTTACTTTAATCATAAATATCATTCTAATGAACCCTAACCCCCTACCGGACAACGTTGCCTCTAAACTCACTCAATTAGTCTCCTTGTCTAGCCACAATGGATCCAGTGGTCCTCGTTCAGTGGAACTGCCAGAGTGTGCGACAAAAAAAACATGAATTAATCCACTTAATTACCAAATTTCACCCGTCAGTCATTGCCGTCTCGGAGACATGGTTAAAGCCTGGATCCCGTTTTCGGTTATCAGGCTACTCCTGTCTTCGAGACGATAGGGCTGACGGGTATGCTGGATGCGCCTTACTTATAAGGCGCTCACTTTCTTTTTCCCAGATCTCCCTCCCTTCTCTTCCCTCTGATATCAACGTTGTTGGTGTCAGATCTATGAATATTTCATTTGTATCTGTTTACATTCCCCATCCCAACTCTTCGTTAATTGCTGATTTACTCCTTCTTCTATCTTCCATTCCTTCTCCCATGATTCTCATGGGTGACTTCAACGGCCATAACCATTCAAGCGGCACGGTATGGACTGTGTCACTATAGTGCCACGAACTTGTTTCCCGTCACGCGTCCGAGAAAAATCGTGTCACTACAGTGCCACGATTTGCACGGCCGCCAAGCGTCCGTGGTACTGTAGTACCCAAAAAGTCCAAAATGAACTTTTCGAGTTTCTGGTTGTACATTAACTGGCCTGATACCTGCCTCCATGGACTGCAGCCATAAAACGACGCGTTGCCAGTGAAAAAATATTTTAGAATGATTAAATTTTTATAAAAGTGAAAATTTTCCGTGCGAAAAATGGCTGCGCAAGCGCAATTTCGTGAATTTTCTTTGTTTTGTTTTTGTTTATAATAAATTAATTGAGGGTTGTTTTGGGATTGTGATGCATGTATTTTTTCCTTGGAAATCAGGCTTGATGGTGATCTAAAAAGTTTTTCGTAAAAATAAGAATAGCCGACAAAATCTCAAAAATTGCAAGGTAGTGAAAAAAATCGTTTTAAAATGCTACCCGCCGCTGTTAAATGATTTCTTGTCGGAAAAAAATGTTCTACATGATACCCATACTCTTTTCTAATAGGAAGTGACTGAAATAAGGTAAACAAAGTAGTTTCTTGTTGGGAAAAAGACTTTTTAGTTTCTTTGGCATTAATTCGGGCATGCGCAAGCTTCCGGAATTTTCCTATTCTTTTGTCTTTACATCTTTCAAATAATGTCTTGCCATTTAATAACCCCTCTCCTTCTCTAAAATATAGGCTTTCTGGTGCTGACTGGTTGTCTTATTCATCTCTTCTTGATAGTAAACTGGATTCTCTGGGCCTCTCTGTAGCTAATAATCCTTTGTCCACCTATGATATTTTTTTGGACTCCATCATCTCATGTGCTGATCAGCACGTTCCTATCAAAAAACCTACTAGGGATCATAGAGTCTCTACTCCTTGGTGGGACGCTGAGTGCTCTGCTGCGGTCAAAGAACGTAAATTAGCTGAAAAGAATTATTACTCCTCCATGACGGAAGTAAACTTCAATAAATATCAAAAAGCGTCAGCTGTGTTTAGAAGACTTGTTTCTATTAAGAAAAGGCTTGGTTGGACAAATTTTTGTGAAAACCTTTCGCCTTCAACTCCTTCATCTATTGTCTGGAGACAAATAAGACGTTTTAGGGGATCCTGTAGCATCGATAATATCTCCGCCAATGATCCCTCATCTTGGCTGGAAGCATTTCAAATAAACTCGCTCCTCCTTCAGTTCCCTCTTTTTACTGTCTTCCTCAAATTCCTTCTTTTATTCCTTCTCAGAACTGTTTTGATCGTCCCTTCTCCTTCGACGAATTGACTATTGCCCTTGATGGTCTGATAGACTCGTCTCCTGGCATTGATGGTATTCCATATTCTTTTATCACCAAATCCTCTGTTAAAGCTAAGAAAACATTCCTAATGCTTATTAATTCATTTTTTGACTATGGTTTTATCCCAGAACAATGGAAAACCCAGATAGTAATTCCTATACTAAAGCCTGGGAAAGATCCCTCAGATCCAAATAGCCGAAGGCCAATTGCGCTTTCATGTGTTATGGCTAAGATAATGGAACATTTAATAAAACACCGACTAGAGTGGTTGGTTGAGAATGGATCCTTGCTTGCTAAATCCCAATTTGGGTTTAGAAAGGGCATGGGTACCATTGACAACCTCAGCTTGTTAATATCCGATATTTACATAGCATATAAAGAAAAAAAATCCTTAGTTGGAGTTTTTCTTGATATAGCTTCGGCTTATGATAGCGTATTGCTTTCGGTTCTTAGGAATAAGCTTATTCAGCTGAGAATTCCTGAGAAGTTGGTTCGTTTCATTTGCAATTTATTAATGGAAAGATCTGTTGTTGTTAAGTCAGGTCAAGGTTTCCTCTCTCCTAGGACAGTCTGGAGAGGCCTACCCCAGGGTTCCGTATTAAGTCCATTGCTTTACAGTTTATATACCTATGATTTAGAACAATCTGTGAATTCTTTCTGTGGGGTTCTACAATACGCTGACGATATAGCCCTATATCTTTCGTTTAACTCTTCTGATGAAGCAAGTAACCGACTTAACTCTGCTTTATCTTACCTTGAAAACTGGTTGTTAGTCCATGGTTTATCTCTTTCCGCCTCCAAAAGTTCTGTAGTAGTTTTCACTAAGAAAAGAATTACCCCTTCCATTCAGCTTTATATTGATCAGGAAGTTGTTCCTCAGTCTAACTTCGTTAAGTTCTTAGGGATAATCCTCGACTCCAGAATGACAGGCATCCAACATTTTGAGTATATAATTAAGAAATGTGAGAAAAATATGAATATCCTCCGTTCACTCGCTGGTGTTTGGTGGGGATCTCATCCCTACTCTCAAAAATTGTTGTATAATGCAATAATCAGAAGTCACTTTGACTATGGTGGTTTTCTTCTTAATTTATGTAATAAAAGTGGTTTATTAAAATTAGACCAAATTCAGTCAAAAAGCTTGCGCATAATTCTTGGAGCAATGAAATCATCTCCCATTAATGCTATGCAAGTTGAATGTAATGACCCGCCTCTTAGGTTACGTAGTCAGTTTCTTTCCGATAGGTTCTTTTATAAAATAGTTCAAAATTCTAATCATCCTCTCCTCCCTAAACTTCATAGTCTACGTGACTTGTTCGACTCAAGTTTCCCTGATAAGTATCCTTGTCTTCTTCATAGTTTTTTAAAATATACTCAACTTCCAAACCCTGTCGTTCAGTATCCTTCTCATCCTCTTTATTTAACTGCCTATGAAGCTTTGGTTTATCATCCTAACATCCTTCTATACTTTGGTATAGACAAGGACTCTAGGGATGCCCGTGGTTTATTCCTTGAACAAGTTAACTCGAAGTACAGTGGTTGGTACACAATTTTTACCGATGCGTCTAAATTATCTTCAGACAGTGTCGTGGGCGCAGCAGTATGGCTTCCTTTTACTAGCATTTCTTTGAGTTTTAAACTTCCTCCTTCTGCTTCAGTGTTTACTGGTGAAGCTCTTGCCCTACTTGAAGCTATAAAGTTTGTTAAGTCTCATAAGTTGAATAATTCTATTATCTTTTCTGATTCTCAAAGCTGTCTACAATCGATTATATCTAACCCTTTTCGCTCCGTATCCCGGTTTCCCTCAATCCTCCAAATTAAAGAGATTCTTTATGAGTGCCATTGTCTTAACATTAACGTTGTTATTGCTTGGATTCCAGGACATGCTGGAATCCCCGGTAATGAATCTGCGGATTCTTTCGCAAAGTTAGCTGCTCAGATTGGCTCTAGCGAGCACTACAAAACGTTTTGTCACGACCTTTGCCTTCTTCCCAAATTATATCTTCAAGAGAGTTGGACTAATGTTTGGAGTACCTCTAAAGTCGCTAAAGGCAAACATTATGCAGATATACATCCAGATATTCCTCACTGTCCTTGGTTTTTTAAGTTCCGCAAAGCAAGTAAAGTTACCACCTCTACAATTTGTCGTCTTAGGCTAGGCCATGCGTGTACTCCTGTATTTTTAGCCAAAATAAGGATTAGGGATCACTCAATGTGTGAGTGTGGTCTGGACGAAGGAAACGTGGACCACATATTTTTCAGCTGTCCAAAACTTTCCCGCTCCCTTTACGATATTCTCCCCCCTATGATTCCCCGTCCTACTTCCTTTAAATGTATTTTATCTTTCATCTTTTCCCCTCCTATTAACTTTATTTTATGTAAATTTATTGCTGTAAATAAAATAAAACTGTAAATATTTATGTACCTATGTATATATGTCAATGTAGTTTTTTTTCCAGTTAATTGTTCTAATTAGATATTGTGGTTTAGTAAGTTTTTGTTTGGAGAAATCATTTTGGTTTTTATTTTCTAATATGTTCGATTTTCTGTAACTTAATACCGGCCATGTTCTTATTACTCTACTCCATCTTAAGTTTATGACACTAGCATGAAACGGACACTGGCAGAATTGTGGCATATTAGTCGCAGTAGCCAAAAAAGAAGAAGTGAAGTGAAGTGAAGTGAGTGCGACACAGCTCAGAATCTGCGACTCAGCGTCGTCATAAAAGTTTAATTTATTGATATACATATTTCCTTTATTAAACATTCACATATTTTTCTTATCGATAGGTAAAATTTTGGGTTCCTAAATTAAGTCAGCGTTACTCCACGAAATTGCCACAGAGATATATGGTGAAATATTGAAGAAATTGATTTCTTTACGTCGTTATAGAAGTTTAATTTATTGATAATATACATTTTTCTTTTGACATTTTTACATGATTGCAGAATATAAGACACCATTGTTGATACCTACCTTAACATTGCAATATCACGAATAATAAATACTTTGTGCAAGTATTTTGTTGATCACCTTCTAACAAAGTGGGCAAAATAATAAAGAACAGCAATTTCATGGGCAACCTAACAAATTATAAGCTCATACATCAACCGGCCCTATTTGGCATGATCGTTATGTTGGTTTTTGTGCTAAGTAACGAAACATAATTTGCAAATCACTTGTTTTTGTCAGAAAACACTTCAGTCAGTAGGCCTACCACAAGCTCTGTCTGGCTCTGTCTCTGGCTGTGGTTTTGAGTCTGTGCGAGTGTTCTGCTCTGTATTATACTGTGTGTGTGACATCAGATTTATTGAGACAGCACTCACACAGACTCAAAACCAGAGCCAGGCAGAGCTTGTGGTAAGCCTACAGGTTCAGAAATGTAGAGTGTGCCGTCAGGAAAACCATCAAAGCTTGCACACTTTTAACTGATCGCCACCGCAGATCACTTAGATGTGCGCAAGGCAGTCGGTCTAAATGGCTAAGTGTTGGCTGAAACTGCAGCCCGGTAGTGTTTAACTAACCAACCGCACTTGCGGACTTGTTTGTGGTTAACTTGAGAATTTTCAGAGTTTCCAAATATTTGAACTTTGGAAATATAAAATATAGAATTTTGGGCATGACATGAGAAGAAAAAAGCAGACAGAAAGAAAGAGAGAGACAAAAAACTTGAGCAAAATCTAAACAAGACAAACGCGTTCAACCAGCTACCGCAGCAGTAAACATGGTAGTTAGCAGCTATTTTCAGTAAGTGACGCGTTGGTGCATGAACAAGCATTACTAAATCATTGAACAGAACTGATCGCTATCGTGTAATACATACCACCGCGGACGCAGGTCGAACGCGTTCGTGTGCCCAGCGCCTTAGGATTTTATACCTTCCGTACCTGTAAACTAAAAGACCAGAATGTCCCTTATCTTTTTAATACCATTTTTCTCAAACCCTCACCAAAACTTTTAAATTCAATAAGAATTTAAGCATGAACCACAAATCAAAAGCTTACATTGTTATCAAGCTTTCAGCAAGTATATAATCTGCCAGTAGACAGCTGGGCTGGTAACGTTTTTCCACTCCGTCCGAAGAACGCATACTTTATTTCTATTTCCCGCGGCAGAGGTAAAAGGGACGAGGAAAGGGGTGGGGGGTGCAGGCACGCGCGTTAGCGTCGCCCCAGCCAGTTGAGGCTGCGGCGGCCCACGGAGCGTTTGTCGCTGTGAATGGACTTTAAAAAAAATTGTGACCACAGTGAAGTGACGTGCATTGAACGACGCACATGCGTGCAGGAATAACCGTGCAAGAAGCTGGACGTTTGTGTGTGTGACTTGTGATTTTATGTGAAAAGTGAGTTCGTTGCGAGTTCCTACCGCGTGTTTTCCTACCAGTGCTGCAATCAGTTGAACTACCTGTAAGTAGTGGTGGTATTGCAATAAAATTAGCATATTAACAAGATTTGTATGTGGATTCTGCCTTTTCGTGCTCGGGGTATGTGTGTATCTGCCGAGTTCCGCCGCTACAGGATAATTAGTCATATTTTATTCATGCTGAAGTCCGTTACTATTGGTCTTCAGCCTAATACACTTCCTTCATATTTTAGATTTACTTTTAAGAAGCTAAACACATGAAAACGTTTCAGCAAAATTATTAAAAAACTATTTATGTTAATAATTTTAACTGTACTGTATTATTTCAACGTACTAGAAAACTTATAACGGGAAGCTGTAAAACTAAAGCTAAAAGCTTTACCATGTCATGCTTTTTACTCTTTACTTGAAAAATATCTTCACTTACGACATTACGTAACTGCTTCCCTAAAAATAAATTACGCAAAATTAAACAAAAATAATATCTAATAACTAACTAAAAAACCGATAGAACTATTAGATAGATAGAATTCGGCATTTTTTCAATAAAAAAGCTAAATAAAGCTTACAGTGTTGCCAGATCGGTGCCTTTAGGTTAACGAATTCTTTTTTGACCCTATGCAGTAGCATAGGGTCAAAAAAGACACGTGTTTGCTGTTTGAGTTTACCTGCATGCTAGGTATCCCCTAAGTCACCACTGAGCCAAGTCTTCAGCATATTATTATATCATCTTCGGTTTTTCCTGATTACAATCTGGGTTTATTCAATCTGGGTTTGATGATGATCATCATCATCATCATTATTGGACAATAATAATGATGATGATGATGATCATTATTATGCCGTTATTGTAGCCAAAATATATTTATAGGTGGGTAGGATATACATATCTGTAATGTAGTCAGATCAATTAAAATCTTTTAACCACACTAGTACGGCAAAACCACGCCCGATGTTGTGGCCAATCTGCACAGCACTATCTAGCCCCAAATTAAGCAGAGCTTGTACTATGGGAACCAGATGGCTGAAATAATATTTGTGATACTTTTTTTGGTAATACATTCTTACAATACAATATAACACCCAGACAGAGAACAAACACTTGTGTTAACCACACAAATATTTGTTCTCGGTGGGGAACAAACTCACGCCCTTCAGCGCAGAAGGCAGAGCTACAACCAACTGAGCTATGAAGGCAGTAAAAAAATGAGGAGAACAATAATGTAATAAAGCATTCTTTCGCAGAGGTAGTCTGCCAATGCATGTAAATGTAAAAGCCAATATTGGAAAATACTGAACGGATTGTAGTTTTCATAAAAAGCTTGATTTCCAGACTTATTTCAATGTTCAATCATTTTATAGGCCTACCACAAGCTCTGTCTGGACATGTCCCTGGCTCTGGTTTTGAGTATGTGTGAGTGCTCACCAGCGTATTATCACACAGAAGACACAGTACACGTAGTGTGACGTTTCGACGTAGAATTTATTTAGTCAACACTCATACAGACTCAAAACCAGAGCCAGAGACAGAGCCAGACAAATCGTGTGGTAGGCCTACAGTTTCTACTGGTCAAAATACAATAGAAAATGTATTATGCCTAAAACCGTAGCGGCTTAAGGGTTAATGCGTACAAAGCGGGGGTAGGTTAGTTACTTAATTATTAAAGTCAGCAACTTGACTTCTGAAAAGAGATTTAATTGTTATGCGAACCAAAGCTGTCGCAAGTTTGTTCAACAATATCAATGTAACGAGTACAAGTGAACTCCCGTAAGACTTCATTTTATTGAAGCTGATTGTATAAACTTCAACCTTTAACATTCTCATAGAAAATACTAAACTAGTTTGCGACTTTATTCTGCCGTAGCATAAGTTTAAAAAACTTGGAGAGCCGACTTCCTTGGAGACATGACCTGTTTTGATGGAATTGTTTGGGACCAATCTGGAAGTAGGTATACTTCACCTTTCAGTTAAAAAAGATAATCAGCTCATAAATGACCATAAAAATAGATAACAAACATTTTACACTATACAGGGTGGAATTTTGTAATGCCACCTGGAGGGAAAGTACTCTTAATACTGCAGGTAGAAAATTTTACTCATTCCTTTATTTTAAAATAGAAAGCAAACTGCATTCACGGATTTTTGAAAATTTTCTTCTCCCACACCCGGGAATCGAACCAGCTAATAGGCTAGGTTACTAGAAATGAATTCATTAAAAGATTAAATTTGTGTATCCAAGAGAATGGAGCCCATTTCGAGCAACTAATTAGTTAGTTTACCATTTTTTGTAAATAATTAAATTAATTTAAGATTTCCTGGTTTTTCTTTCATTTAATTTATCATGTTTGTTGGAGAAATTTCATCCTTATAATTGACCCTAACGATGGATGCAATAAAAGTACAGGGTATAATTTTATCAGATTTTTTCCGGTTCGATTCCCGGGTGTGGGAGAAGAGAATTTTCGAAAATCTTTGAATGCAGTTTGCTTTCTATTCAAAAATAAAGGAATGTTTCCTTTGAGTAAAATTTTCTATCTGCAGTATTATGAGTACTTTCCCTCCAGGTGGCATTACAAAATTCCACCCTGTATAGTAATGGGATGAGCTCGATCTGGCCCTGTCTCTGGTTCTGGTTTTGAGCTTGTGTGAGTACTCACCAGTGCATTATACTGTGTGTGTGACGTTTTGACGTAGGATTTATTCAGTCAACACTCACACAGACTCAAAACCAGAACCAGAGACAGAGCCAGACAGAGCTCATGGTAGGCCTGTAGGACCAACTTAAAATAAATAATAAATATAATAAATAGTAGAATTTTCCCGTAAATTATATTATCTTTCTATTTAAGAAGGAATTGAAAACTTTACATAAAAATACAAATAAAATGTACAAACCTTACTAGCAGAAAGCAAAATTATAGAACTAAATATGGCAACAAAAAAGAACTAAAATGGGACATCATAGGCCTGTGTGAGGTAAGAAGAAAGGAAGAAATAATCGAAGAATATCCCGACTTAATCCTATACCACACCGGGTACAAATGGAAGAAACGGAGTTGGTTTTTTATAACGCTTTTATTAGCTTCACCTGTATCTAAGTTTGCTTGTAATGTATAGGTATGTATGTAACCGACCCCTTTGAGCTCGATTTTGTCCTACTTTGAACGATCATGTTTCAAACTTTGCACACCTATCAAAGGTCGATGACAATGCATTAATATGAAAAAAAAACTAAAAAGTAAAAAAAAAATATAGTTTAAAAAACTAAAAAAAAAAGCTTTTATAACTAATTGAACTAAAAAGTTAAAAATAAAATTTTAATAATCAATTAAAAAAAATATATTATTGTACAAAAAGCGTGGGGGGCTTGATTTTGATTGTTGTAAATATTTTATCAATAATTTATCACCCCACGCTTTTTTGTACATTAATATAAATTTTTCAGTTGATTATTACAATTTTATTATTAACTTTTAAGTTCAATTAGTTATATAAAAGCGTTTTTTTTTAGTTTTTTAAACTATAATTTATTTTGGGGGAGGCCTACGCCAAAATGGCGACTACAACAACATAAATATACATTATAAAAATAAACATGGTAACAATAGATGATAATAAATAATAATACTTAATAATTAATATTGATATTTATAATAATACAAGGTGCAGTTTTGGATCTGCAAAACATTTTAGGAGGTAATTATGTTAGTGATTCTCGACCCGAATCAACAATAAAATGGGCAGGTATTTTTTTTTCATTTTATTCTTATTAACGTAAATCGGTAAGTGTGAACTCCTCTTTTTAAAACGCGACCAATCTGTACGTGTCCTTAAACTGCGCTTTCACACACACAAACAAACGCAACCGACATTTCTTTCATAAATCCAAACCAAAGCACCAACCACCGGCCGCTCCCTCCCCCCCGCCACCCCGCCACGCCCCCGCGGCCATCGCAAACGCATCGATCGGGTCAATTTATTAGTGTATTTGATGACGCCGGTATGTGCATACGCTTGCAAATTCCGCCCCTCAAGTGCGCCTTCGATTAACGGTCGGGATAGGTACCTACTACCTAATTGTAAAGATGACGGACCAATACCTCAATGTAGAGTTGGTGGAGATGGTCCGCTTGTAGGTATGCCATCAGTGGAGACAATGTATCTCGAGCCATCGAAATGTTCGCGGAGTTATTCCCCAATCGGCAACGTCATCATTGAAATCCCGTGTTTCGGTAAGCACTTAATTAAAGCCTTTGGTTCGAACTGATTTGTAGCTCTCGGACAGTCGTTAGGTACCACACGGGTCGGTACGGGTCAACGACCTTACAGCCCTGCCGTACGGTCGGACAATTAGCAAATAACAAATGGGTATCGTGTTATCAAGTAACTGGTTTGTTGAGGTCTGATACGCAGTCGCCCTGCGAGATTCACTGGCACTCCATGCAGTGAGCTGCATACAGTTAAAAATTCGAACTACATCTAAGGTAAAATTATTTGCTATAAGTTGCTGTTGCTACAACAACTTGTACAGGTCGCGGCACGTTGGTTGAACCTTCGATGCGCAGTAACAGATTTTCGAGTCTAAATCGAAATGCGGTATGACGAGAATCGCGGGGTTCCCCGTAACCATAGCAACGACCTTCATTTTAGTTTAACGTAGTGCCGCGTTCGATTCATAGAAATGTGGACGGAGGGAGACTCGTACAGGCTGACGTCACTGGTCATCGCATTCACGCACACAGTGACATGACACGCGATACCACGCAATGGGTGATTCTGTTTTTTTGAAGAGGGTTATTCTGAAAATCAATAAAATTGAAAAATCGAAAAGAAAAAGTATTATTGATTATTGACTTGGTATCGTATTGTTATATGATTATTTACGAGTCTCCTAACAACCTCCTGAAATGTTTTGCAGGTTCAAAACTGCACCTTGTATAAATGTGAAATTGTAATACACATACGAGTATAAGAGAGTATTTAATGAGAGAAATTTGATTAGGAATATGATATGCATGTAATTATTTTATTGTTGTAGAATAAATGTCTTTTTTACTTTTACTTCTAAAGAAGGTTATTTGTTTCGCAATGTAGTTGTATGTTTAAAAGTCATACCTTTTAACTGGCAGCTATGTTCAGAAATACAAGCATGCACATACAAACACCAACCATTCTAAATATGCTAAGCTAAACATGGGTTGGGTGGTGTAACTCAAGGCTATTTTTTAGCGGAACCAAGTTTATAGGGGTTGTAGAAAGGTTATTTTGCACGGAATCCTACTAAGTGACACCCTTCTCGTCTTAATCTGTTCAAAGGCTTCTGTGATCTTTTTCACATGTTTTGTTAGATTCTTTTAACATTCTTTACATTATCGAAATCGTGATCAGAAAATAGGATTTTTATTAGGTACTTTTTAATCTTTCTACTTCTTCAAAGAATGTGTCAAATAAATGAATATTCTGGACAATCCACACAGCACTATCTAGCCCCAAACTAAGCAAAGCTTGTACTATGGGAACCAGGTAGCTGACAATACTAATATACATTTTTTTTGTAAATAATTACTTAGAATACAATTTAACACCAAGAACAAACATCTGTGTATTCACCACACAAATAATTGTTCTCGGCGGGGATCGAACCCACGACCTATTGCGCAGAAGGCAGAGCTACTACCAACTGAGCTAAGAGGCCAGTCAGAAATTCCAAAGCTATATACGAAAAACCGGTAGGAACCAATCCGTAGCCGGTTTTTCTAGGCGTCGCGTGGAACTAGCACCTAGACTCAACAACTTAAACTAAACAAAACACCAACTAAAACTTACTATTTGGTATCTTATTTTTATACATAATTATATGCTGTGTAGATACTTTATTATAACTTTGAAGCGTAGCGTGTGCTGTCTTTGAAACGTTGCTTTTGTATTAATGCATTGCATACGTCTGACTAAGTGAAGTGGCACCACACTGGAACTTCACTGCTATTATTATAGACTATTTTTGATTTGTAAAAGGAGCATATTATAAAAAGACGGTAGGAACCACGCCGTAGTTTGTTGCCTGTTCTTCTAGGTTTGGTCGCGTGGAACTGGCACCTAGCTTTAAGACGTTTCAAAGTGATTCTTGTATCGTATTGAATCAAATTTAATTGAGTTTGAGTTTTGAGTTTGAATAAAGACGTAGGTCGTTTTGTACATTCATTTGATTATGTCAGGATTGGTCTTCTAAAATTTTCTATGTTCTATATTATCTATATGCACTGGATTTGTTATATGTGCGAGTACCTAGATAAGACACTTCAATGGTGCAACTGGAGACAACTCAATAATGTGCCAGTTCAATTACCATAGTGTGACAAATGATTCCGGGTTTTGGTGCTGTGGAATACTTGCGGTGTTGAACATCAAATAAAAATGATCGGAAAGAGCTCCAATGTTTTATGAATTGAAATACTTTACATATTAAACAAAATTGTGAATTGGTCTGAAAATTAAATGAAAATGCTGAAAAATAATTTGGAAAACTGCAGTGGCGAGGGACAATGGAGTTTTGTAGGTTTTAAAAACTGACAAAACCATTACATAAAACCATCAAAGTCGAGCGGTTACGCTGAAAACGTTACAAGCAGACATTTAAATTTAAATTGAACATAAAAAACTCCAATTTGTGATTTTCTAGAAATACTTAAGTATATCAAACCACCTCATTTTTATCAGGTGGGCTATGTTTTTGGCTATTTTTATAACGCTTTTATTAGCTTCACCTGTATGTATGTATGTATGTATGTATGTATGTATGTATGTAACCGACCTCTTTGAGCTCGATTTTGTCCTACTTTGAACGATCAGATTTGATTCAAACTTTGCACACCTGTCAAAGGTCGATGACAATGCAATAATATGAAAAAAAAAATAAAAAAAATGAAAAAAAAATGAAAAAAAAAAAAAACTAAAAAGTCAAAAAAAAATTATAGTTTAAAAAACTAAAAAAAACGCTTTTATAACTAATTGAACTAAAAAGTTAAAAATAAAACTAATAATCAATTGAAAAATTATTTGTATTATTGTACAAAAAGCGTAGGCTTGATTTTGGTTGTTGTAAATATTTTATCAATAGTTTAGTATATCTGAAGTTATTATAAAAAGCACCCACGCTTTTTTGTACAATAATATAAATTTTTCAATTGATTTTTAGTTTTATTTTTAACTTTTTAGTTCAATTAGTTATAAAAGCGTTTTTTTTAGTTTTTTAAACTATAATTTTTCATCAGCATACCTACTGTATCCTATACTCGATACTAATATTATAAGCGCGAAAGTTTGTAAGTATGGATGGATGGATGAATGGATGGATGGATGGATGTTTGTTTCTCCTTCACGTAAAAACTACTGAATTGGTTTTAATTAAACTTAACAATAATATTATTATAGCTTATACATCAGAATAACACATAAGTTACAATTGATAAAGATATTGTAACGGAGAACGGATGTAAGTAATAGGAACGGGGCGAGCAAAGTCGCGGGCGGCCGCTTTCTTAAACCTTTCTTTTTGGTTCGTCGTAGTCGGATAAAAGACAACTTCGTTTGTTGGCGATAGCGATCATCTAAAACGCTTTCAAATATGACAGTGTTTTTTGACAGCATTTCAGTTGATCACCACTGCAATTACCTAGATATGCTCAAGCCTGTAGCATTTCTCATATTATTTTAGCTGAAACGTCTAGACTAGGGATTAAGCACAGTAAGTAAGTTCATGAAAATAATGCGGCAGAATGAAAACGTGCTTACTTTCATGCGACAATAAACTGTCTTGATAGGTAACAGTGTCTTTAAGCATTATCTTACAAGCTTACACTGAGAACCTAAAATAAATCTTTAACGTGACGTCAAACAACGTTATAACTCGCACATTTCAACATAAAAAAAAATACTAGACATAATTTGAACACGAAAATATGTTGTTGGACCTTTGTGTTGTTTTTCTCCGAAACTTGGTTGTATTTGCACGATGCGATTTAACTGGAATTCATTAATTTTATATTATCACCCTCAAAAATTGGAAATATGCACGAAAATTGGAACGAAAAGACATCACGAAAAATATTTTATGTTATAATTATTTCTTGGAAAAAGGATTTCCTTCCCAGGCTTGGTGCACATTCTCTCTTTCCATAAGGCCTAGTACATACTCTTTAAGTTTAAAGG
This sequence comes from Thera britannica, assembly GCA_939531255.2. NCBI lineage: Eukaryota > Metazoa > Arthropoda > Insecta > Lepidoptera > Geometridae > Thera > Thera britannica. The sequence goes on along the minus strand of OW618040.2, from coordinate 6,835,160 downwards.
TTTTTTTAAAAGTGTAGTCTGAGACACGTGCAATGATTGCAGTATTTCATACGTTTCAAGCCAATCACCACTAGGGCAGCTGCGTAGGACAGTGCATCGTAAGGCACGTTTCTGACGTGTGTGACCTTCGAAGCAATGCTTTGTTATAGGCGATGGTTGCTTTTTGACATCAGGTGGGCTATATGCTGTATCAGTAAGTTGCATAAAAAAAGTAACACTCATTTGGTCTCCTAACAATGTTTTCCGCCATTTGGTCTTTTATTTTCTCTATGAACGGAAATCCTCCTGTCTTGCCTCTATAAAGCTACTTATGTTTACTCAAGCAATATTACAGTACTTAACTCTGTAAGGTCTCAAGTACTAAGATATTTATTTGTGTATCCTCATTTTATGTCCGTATTCCAGTCCCGATCCTGTTTTATTAGTTCGTATTCCTAGAATATTCCCGATGGTATTGTGAAAATAGCGGGAAGTTGGTGGGTAGATAAGGCTAAAACTCGTTCGTAGGTACTCGAAATACGGAGACCGGCATTTCTCTCACATTTTATTAAGATTTATACCAAAACTAGTAGAATCCAGCGCGACTTTGTCCGCGTTTAGCTTTTTCCATACAGACTTCAACCTCCACTGAACCCCTTTAGCGGTTGAATTTTCAAAGAAAGTTCAACCTGACATACAACGTGCAAACTAAACATTTGGTCAAAGACTTGGAATTTGCAGAGTGTGTTCTTTATGAAAAGTTAAGATATACTGAGAAAAGATACCTATTTGATAATTAAAACCCTTTATGAGGAGCAGTAAGGGTTGAAGTTTATAAGAAAAAAGCTTAACGCGAACGGAGTCGCACGGGATACCACTAGTCGGTTATAAAGAACTAAAACAATGCAGAACTAGAGCGAGAAATGGACCATTTATCTCATCATACAACTTCACTCAGTAAAAACCACGTTTTATCGCCGGCCATCGACTTTGTGTGGACTAGGATGATGCAACGCAACCGCTCCGGCCTATTTCATGGAGCTTAGCTCAATCCAGGGCAACTTGTCACCCTCTCGTGATTGGCTAGGACATGTACAATCTCGTGGGTTAGTATGAGCTAGTTTTCAACTTTGAATTGCGACCGCGATACCAAAACGGTTATGGGAATCTAAACTTTGATGATATTCTGAGTAAGGCTTAATTTACATCTCGGTGGGATTGAAGCAAACCGAATTTTGCAAAATGTGAGTCCAGGGGATGTCTCTAGATCATTTATGAAAAGAAGAAGACTAAATGTGTAATAACTCGTGTAACATTTAACAAGATATTGCTAATATTGCAAAAAAATCCCCTTACCATTTTGGTTTTAGTCTGTGTCTGTCTTGACCGTCATCATGGCTTGGTTATTTACTTAAAATTAAGAATTCCAATTACATTTATTAAATTATAGTCACAGGAACATTACGCAAGCGGAGAATATACACAGAAGACAATGTCAGAAATAAATGTGTAACAATGAATCGCAGATTGAAAACCAATCAAAAATAACCAGTAAAAAAAAATAATGTTATTATTCTAAATTACAATATAATTGAATCTAAAGTGGGTTGTGTCTGAGTAAATCGATCCTGTTAAGTCTTAATAAACCGCGGGCCTTTGATATGTTAATGAAGGCTGTTATTAACCAGAATATTAAACGACATGGACAAGTAATCAAAAAGTAAAAGTTATATTAGTCCATTTGTAATTTACTATTAAGTCTCACCCATATTTTCGCAAACGTAATACGCCCACTCATAATTTTTCTAAATTGATATTTCTGCTGAACCCTTGTACTTTTGTTTTTACATACATTCAGCTATCTTCAAAAATGTGGTAAAGAGTGAGCGAAAATTGTCTATCGATTGTCAACATCAAGAGCGAACGAGAACCACTATCTCATTAGTGGTCAAATAACTTAGGCACGGCGAATGCCTTTTTTGGCATAATGCCAACTCTATGAAAATGAACACTCTAGTAAGTAGCTAATTTAAAACGTCCATGGTAGAAGAAATAAGGTTAGAGTTCACTACACAGCGAAAAGGCTTCTAAGGCTTTACGAAATACTTTTGTCACGGTCACTTTTATGTCAGCCATAAGGGATGGCAACCTTGATCAATCCATCCTTGGGAGTCCATCCCAAGGTTGTCTGGAGGAGATCGCTTTCAGTGATAAGACCGCCCATTGTATTCCACTCTGATGTTTTTCTGTATTTCTTTGTTAATTTTATGTGGTGTACAATAAAGTATTTTCTATCTATCTATCCATCAAAAAGTATTTGAAAAAGAGATGTTTCTTAAAGCAGTGACTGACACAAATAAGTGTCAGTGTCATGCTAATTGACGGAGTTAGTTGTCAAAAATACATTTCTACTACTTCTCGTCGTGTCCATGTCATGTTTTGGGTGCGTTGTGTTGCTCTCTTGACCAAGAAAATCTATGTACAACCAAACGAAGTAGAATTGAATAGAAATAAAAATGTTAAGCAAATTTATCATTGCTGAACTGTATTTAACATTGGTATACATAGACCTGGCGTGGGCTCCATAGTTCGATGAAACATCTCATTTGTATTTGTATTTATTTATATAAACAATGCTTTCAACATATATCTTAAAAATAATGGTACAATACCTACTGTAAGTACATGTACCTACCCCGTAGAGGAGCTGTAATCAAATAACTTCATAGATATTGTGAAACCTTTTCTATTGTGATAACTAGCATAATAATAGTACCCACACACAACAAAATATTTTGGTGGATTGTCCACAATATTTATTTGTATATTTATATATTAAATCTTATTTTATGTACTCACAACAAAGTATTAATCAATTTATCATTATCAACGTATATTAGTCTACTGCAGGACGTAGGTCTCTCCCAAGACGCGCCACTGAGCCTGGTCGTCGGCTCTTCTTCTCCAGTGTTTGTTTTTCAGTCTCCAGTGCTGTATAGGTACATGTTGCAAATCGCCATCCCACTTGACATATCAATTGGAAATCTCAAAGCAAGCTACGAAACGAGCTCTGTAATAAAAAATATTTCAGTTAAATAAGTTCAAATATTTTAATGGCGATAAAAATATAATATTGAGGCGAAATAAATAATTGACAAGTGAGTGAGGTCGAGTATTGAAGGGTTGAAGATCCGTTTGACACTTTTTAGTCGAAATGGAACGGCATTTAATTTCATGTTTTATTAATGACATTCTATTCTGACAAACAGCTTGATTTCCTTTTGTAACTAACTGTTGCATGAATTTTTATTAATATGTTTGGTTCAATTTTATTGAAAGGTTTTTTAATGCTCCAAATATTATATAAAGAATCGCATTTGAACTTATGACCTGCGTAATTTCTTTAAGTATAACTAAACGCTATTATAACTATGAAATTATCAAAAATAAAAATAATCTTGAGACTGATAGGTAATGTTTTTCAGATGTTTTGAGGTGTTAGTTGTGTTCTGAAAACAATAGTGGAAGTTATAAAACTAAACCAGTGGCAGTCAGTGAAACGCTGTCAAATATGACAGTGATATTTGAAAGCATTCACTGATCTCCGTAGAAAGCTTAGATGTGAACACTAATCATATAAGTAACACAGGTACATATACCAACAGTTTACAAGTAATACATCTCGCGTGAATATGGTGACTATGATCGCTAAGCTTTAAATAAAGTACACCCCCCTCCCAAGATAAATCACCCTCCACAAAAAGCGTGCGTTCATTTGTGGCGGAAGGGTGTAAGGAAATCAATTTCTTTAATGGTTCTCCATATATCTCTGTGGCAATTTGGTGGAGTAACGGTGACTTAATTTAAGAAACCCAACATTTTACTTATTGATAAGAAAAATATGTGACTGTTTATTATAGAAAATGTAGAAAAACATGTATCAATAAATTCTATAAAACTTCTATAGCGACGGTGAGTCACAGTTGCTGCATTGTGTCGCACTCTACTGGTGTCACGGAAAAAAATTAAACTAAACAGGCCTTTGCATCTATTTTAAATGATTTATATAGCGTCAGGGGCAACTAGTGATTACACAAGCCTTATTTGCGGGACGCTATAGTGCCTGGGACAGGATTTTAGGTGTCACCATCGAGATATAAGTACTACGTACTAGAGAAGCTACGTCAAATAACTAAATTGTCCTATTCTTCGTAATTTGTTCTCGGCAAAAAGTTCTTAAGCGCCATGTAAAGCACTTACGCGTTTTCGAGAGAGAGTGACTGAGGCAACTGAGTGATTTGCGGCGCGATCGCCGCAGTAGAAGTAGGAATTTACGGTGTCTACTAAGTACGTAGTACTTATATCTCGATGGGTGTCACGGAAGACCAGCGTTAATAGTGACGCTCGCTATTATATGCATAATTATGCTAAGTGACGGCCAGTTTTTGTGTCATTGTTACTTATCTTATTGTCATTCTTGTCTAATACTATGATTGTTGTGTGGCATACCTAAAAATAAATAACTTTTGATTTGATTTGAAATAAAAAGTTTCTCAACACAATGTCTTTATTTCTGTTTAAAAAAAACTCTAGTTTTCAAAGTCAGCCTTCTAGATTTGTGCATTTATAAAAGAATACGTTATGATCATGCAAAAGTTTAATAGATTCGCTTAAAATGAACTAGGGTCTAAGTAGGTCTAGTAATGCTACTGTTAATAGCAAAAATTAAGTAGGAGGATACACTTCGTATAAAATCAATACGAGCGCAGAAAGGAAATTGCCCTAAATATTTACGCTAGCAGTTATGGTCATCACGCAAGAGAAATAACGTTCTTTGAACCAAATGCCAAAGAGTAAAAACGGGAAAAAACTTTTCATACGATATCTTAAGAAGAAAATATGCGGTTGGCGTTGAGTCCATACAATCAGAGTCTTCTCCTGCTCTCCTTTCCTCTCTGGATAATAACATAAGAGGAATTTACCACACAATCTTTAAGTACCTCAAGGTACTTCCCGAAAGTTTTTTCCCGTTATTACCAAAGAAAAATTATACGAACCTTCAAAAATTGCTAATTTTACCACCCTTTTTAGACTTACAGTAAAAAAATTTGACGAATCTAAACAATAAAAGAGAACAACCTACTCAACATGTAACAAAGAGAGAAACATGTGTACTCGTAGGCAAAGCTTTACCTTACTTAAAAACAAAATTGATCAAGTTTTGGAGAAGGAAACAGGGTTACGAAATAAAGGTAAAATTAGTTTGAGCTGTTATAGTTGTCACAATCGCCCTCTTTTGGGCACAGTGCGACAGAGCAATACTCCTATTTTAATTTTTTTACAGCCTTCATTTTCTCATAATATATTATGTACTTTAGTTCATAGCAATTAAAAATATCTGATCATGTTTGGAACAAAACTGTAAGCTAACAATTTTATCAAACAAAAATAGCGTAAAGTGGTGTCGACCGTAACAATTTCCTGCAGAAAAACTTTATTAAATACATTAATTCAATTCACATAGCTGCAAAAACTGTCCGAGAGACCGCGCTGATAAGGCAAATGCACATAGTTATAACGGTGCAGTAATAGCTATTTGCAATGATAATGAGCTGCTATTTCAGACCGCTTCCTGCCAAGCTTGTACTGCCCATTGTAACCATACACGCTAGTGGCTTTCAGACATTTAACCATTTTTCCGACACCTGCGCCTCGCTTCATTGCAGACTTGCAAAACCCCAGCTTAAAAAGGAATAACTAAAGAATATTTAAAAAGACTTAAAAAGCTTTGCAATGGAATTCTGAAATGCAGCTCATATTTTAAGCGTAAGCCAGAGTCATTTTTATGAGTGATTCGTCGCTTTACGCCTTGAAGTCTGCGGTTGAAATGCCGCTTTTGTTCACAAAATCAAGTTGAAAGGTATACGTTTAAGTTAATGAGAAAACTTTGAAATAGATCATTCTTCACGTTTTTTCATTTGTCTAATGGGTTTTATTGCTTGTGATTCTTCGTCAGTACAGTCTGTCTTATCTGGATAAAATTATTAGACATAAGTTTGAATAATAAAACCTAGCGACAGGAGTCAACGAGCTAAATAAAAGCTGTTGACAATTATCGAATAATTCATAAAGTCACTATTTAATTTGCCGTTTAAAGGTGTTGTACACGAAAGACCTTTCCAAAGGTCTCAGTAATTTTAATGTTACACGGCAAAATACGGCCGTTAACCCAGTTTTTACCGTTTAGTTTGCCCTGATTTGTGACTTGGCATGTTCAAGGAATTCAGACTAATTTGACTTATTTTAATTTGATTGAATGTTGATAATTTAGTATGAATTATTTTGAGCACTTCAAGATAACATAGTACATTTTTCTACGGACGATATTATCTATGAGAAGATACGAGTAAAACAAATTACGAACTTTTTTAAATGTTGCACACTAGGTAAGAGAATTCACAAAATGAAATCTTATCGTTTAATTATGGACTTATCGAAATCAAACTAAGCATTTTGAGTAATCGGTGTAAAACATAAATAATAAGTAAATAACTCCTAATCTTTTAGCAGTGTTCACCTCAAATATTATTCCCAGATAATTAGTACGTTATGCTAATCAATAAGTGCAAATCATTTACCTAATCTCTTAAATCCTTAACAATTAGTAATTTTTCATCAAAAGTTAAAACCTTGTTGGTAAAGCGGTGGAACATCGTTACTTAGTAGATTAGAAATATCTGAATTATCATCTGAATCATTGTAATACCTACGGCAATAAATATTTATTTCACATCCTACCAAAAACAGTATGTAAAAAACAAACAAATTACTAATTAACAAGAACATTATGCAAATGACAACGGTCAGTTTTGTTTAATTATGTGTGGTTGTAAATTGCGAACTGAAAGAAGGTTCACTTAATTAATGAATAAAAACATTTGACCCCATCTGTCCGACCAGTAAGATCACCGATCTCTCAATAGTGAATTTCTCAGAGAATTCGTTTGAAAAATCAGATAAAAACGAAGTTTATCTCTGAAGTTGATTAACCGAAAAATTCGGATCCCATGTAAAGCATTCCTCGCCGTCTGCTCTCACGTAGAAAGGGTTCGGAGCAAAACACGTTTGGAATCACAATTTCCTCCGACTCATCCGATCGATCCAAATGAAATTTTAATTAAATTTATACGTCCGTTCCAACCACTTGATTGCGACCGAATCAATACTTTTAGGAATGTGAAACTTGCACGAGGACAATGAACTGATCGAGTAGAATGTAGAATTCATTATTCAGGCTATTGAGTGCTCATCGATTTAGTCTTAAGAGTGACTCTAAAATTGTATCACATCTGTCCATGTAGAACTTGGTATAAGTTATCATTTCGATTCATACCAAGTAGGTTCTTTTTCAAATCGAAAAGTTTCTCGTATCATGTAAAGTGCATGCCGCCGGAGATATTCAAAGCAAGCTTACGTTGGCTCCAACCTTGCACTCGGCTCAGTGCCAATTGTTTAAATTATTAGCTTGAGGTCTGGGAAAGAGGGCAGCATTCCCGAGAGGCAAAGCAACTTATAAATTGCACCAAAGTTTTCAATAAAGGCAAGTTGACCTTCATATAGTTAATATAAACAGTTATATACAAATACATTACTATATTATGTATATATATAAGTAAAATATGTGATCATTATCTCCCGTTTCGTACAGAGAAACATTTTTAAACAATTCTCCCGAGACTTTCCCTCACTAAAATAAGCTGGAGATTCCAAGAAAAATGCGAAACTAAACATTTATCACTGGTTTTTCTCTGGAGAAAACATAAGAGTCTCTGTGCAGGAGAGAATCCAACAAAAAGTGAATGAACGTGGACAGCGCCATTGTGCTCCACATAAGATTTATTGGAACAAACCGCTGCGTTGTGAATTAAAAGAAAATACGAGCAAAAACAAATGTGAAATTGCGAACGGTGACCACCAACAAACTGCCTCCAAATTGGTGCGCTCCGAGAATTCTAATAAAGAAGAAAATTGGAAAATGGAACAGGTATTGGAACTGCTACTGCGTTGCGTGTAACTGGATGACAATGAGCAATGTGTTGTGGTATTGTATTCGGATACGTCATCGTGTTTTGGTTTTATTTTATGTTTCGTTTTAAATAAAACGAACGCTCCGATAGATATAGGCGGACTGAAGCATCCAGTCATGTGTAGGTATTGGAAAAAAGTTTACACAGATTTTCATGAAATTTGGCATACTATTTTTAGTGTCATGAGTATAGCAGTGACTAAAGAAGATGGGTAGTATCAATAAGAAAAGCGTCTATAAAAGGCTCCATATTTAAAACAATATCTATTTTTTATACACAGAAATGCCTGGTGTTTGTTGAAAAGATTTATGAAGTATAAATAGTTATTCTAACGTTTTATTCATGGTATGGAAATTTTAAAAACCTTATGTATTTCAGCGAACATAAATCTTTTATTTTGTAATTTTACTACACGCCAGAGAAACAGGATTTTTTCATACCGTCGAATAATGACCAAGTAATAAATTAACATCTACGTGGGTGCCAGGTTGAACAAAACCTTTTACTGTCGTAATATTTCAGTCAAGATACTCATGTACTTTTAAAGAGGAAAGATTTGTATTTTTGTTTGAAACAAGTAAAATCAAAAACTACTTAACCGTTATAAAAAAAAACAACAACATTAGAATGCTACGTTATCCTTGGGTAACAAGCATATTTTTTACCACCGATCCACCCTGGCTTCGCATTGGTGTAATTAAGAAAAAAAAGCAGCCAAGTGCGAATCGGACTCGCCCATGAAGGGTTCCGTAGCAACAAGTAACATAATAAAAAGGTTATTGTAGTTCTTTGAAAGGTAAATTGCGGTTTACAATTTATGACGTATAAAAAAAAAAAAAACTACTGACTAGATCTCGTTCAAACCAAATATCGTTGGAAGTTTGCATAGTAATGTACAACATATATTTTTTTAGGTTTATCATTCTCTTATTTTAGAAAAAAAGGTACATGTGGCAGAGATGCGAATGTTGAGATGGATGTGTGGAGTGACAAGAATGGATAGGATACGGAATGAGTATATCAGGGGAAGTTTGAAAGTAGCGCCAGTGACTGAAAAACTGAAGAGCAATAGGTTGGCGTGGTACGGGCATGTCATGACGAGGGATGAAAGTCATGTGACTAGGAGAGTAATGAGTATGGATGTGGATGGATATGTGAGCAGAGGTAGACCAAGGAAAACATGGATGAACTGTGTGAAAAATGACATGGATAAGAGTGAATGCAGAGATGACGGCTGACAGAGGGAAATGGAGAAAGAAGACATGTTGTGCCGACCCCACATAAAGTGGGATAAGGGCAGGAAGAAGAAGATTCTCTTATTTTAGAAGTTAGAGGGGGGGGGGGGGCAACTTTTTTCCACTTTGGAAGTGTCTCTCGCGCAAACTATTCAGTTTAGAAAAAAAACGATATTAGAAACCTCAACATCATTTTTGAAGACCGATTCATAAATACCTCACACGTATGGGTTCGATGAAAAAAAAATTTTTGAGTTTCAGTTTCAAGTATGGGGACGCCCAAAATTTATAGTTTTTTTTCTATTTTTGTGTAAAAATCTTAATGCGGTTCACAGAATTGATCTTTGCCAAGTTTCATCAGTCTAGCTCTTACGGTTTCGGAGAAAAATGGCTTTGACATACGGACGGACAGACAGACAGACAGACATGACGAATCTCTAAGGGTTCCGTTTTTTGATGACCATCTACCTATGTACTTACTTAACTTTTCGGAGCATTTGGATCGCATCACGAGATCTCAGTTCGGGGCGAACTACTAGTTAATACCAAAATTTAAATTACTTATGATCTGAAATACAGAATAATAGTATAGCTACTCCGCTTAGGTATAGCCAAATTTATGTACCTTCTCACGAGCCACGTTATTGTGACCACGAATAAAATGTGCCAGAATCGTGCGCTCCACACGGCCCGAGGGCACTATTACCTTCACACAATGCTTGTGTTCGAGCACATTTCAAATATAATGCTATTTACGACTTCCTACTTCAGCATGCTACCCTGGTACACGAGGCTAACTGCCTTGCCCTTAGCTTGGCATTACAAAAAGGTACGTACACACATAGCAAAAAAAATATGACCCCTGGATAATTTTTAATTAATTTTGTTAAAACCGTGCTTAACTTAAAGCCGACTCCATCTTAAAATCCTGTCCCAGGATCACTCGCACTACAGCGTCCCGTAAATAGAGGCATAAGAAAAACTGTTTTCCTAGCCAGACGTTATATAAATCATCTACAATAGATGGAAACGCTTGTTTACTTATCTTATAAAAATAAGCCTATAAAATGCTAGGTTTTCTTTTTCATAATCTCAATTACGGGGTATCGGAAACATTTTATATTTAAAATCTATAGCAAAAAAGAAAAAGTACTCTTTCGGGATCTAATATGAAATAAGATTTTCAATAGCTTTAGATACCGAAAAAGCTTACGTACCGAAGCACATTCGTGGCATACGTGGCATTCGTTAGTAATTTTGTAAAACAACCTTTCAACCTTTCTACTACGTTTTCCCAATGATTGAATTTTCTCTCTGTTGGTATTGAATTTGTCCTTACATGCCTTTACGGTTTCATTATGATAGGACCGTATCGGTTCACGTGTTGGGGAAACGGCGAAGCGTGATGAAAATGTATTGAATTGACCAAGTACCTACCAGGTATAGTGTAGGAACTTAGTATGTTTTGTACGGACAATTTAATAAATGTGACGTTAGGTTTGACCGGCCTCTCAGCTCAGCTAACTTAACATCAGGTGGGTTCCACAATATGCTTGTTCCGTCAGCTAGTTCTCTCTGCCTTCTGCGCCGTAGATCGTGGGTTAGATTCCAAGCAAGAACAAATATTTGTGTATTATATCAGCTATCTGGGACTAGATAATGTTTTGTGTGTGGTCTAAAATATTTTTTTTTATCTACTATATTAAAATAAATAAGCTTGCCCAGCTTGCTACTATTTCTTTATATCATAAGGAAATTGTAGCAAGCTGCTCAAGCTCTTTTCAGTGAAATTCTCTCCACGGCAATACATCCGTCTAAATAACATCTAGGTACAATAATAGTACCAAAATTGCTGCAGACGCTGTGCAAACTGCAAATAACATAGAATCAAAATTCTGGGCACGTAGGTATTTTATTTACTTTTAAACTGCATATTTGAGATTGCAAACTTTGTCGCACTGCATCGTAATAGGAAGCCCGCCATTCTAAAGCAAAACTTCTTCGCAATAGTTTTTGAACAAACACAATGTTGTTTATCCTGACTATGGAAACTTACAATTATAATTTAATTGAATACATAAGTTGGAAAGAGCTAGATATTATATAGTTAAACGTATAGGTTATGTTTCCATTTTCTACTTTTTAAGGCAGTTTTCTATATTCTGATGCTATAGATCTATAAATCGATCTATATTATAAAACAAAGTCATGATAATTACACTATTTATAACTCAAGAACGGCTGAACGGTGAAGATGAAAATTGGTGAGAAGGTTGTTTGGAGATAAGAGACGGACATAAAATACTTTTTATTCCGAAAAAATAACGAGAACGGGGCAGGCGAAGCAGCGGGCAGTCTATATGCAAGTACATAAAAGAAAGTCGTGTTAATTACACTATTTATGAATCAAGAACGGCTGAACCGATTTTGCTGTAAATTTGTAACGAGGTAGCTTAGAATCAGAAGACAAACATAGGATACTTTTTAACGAGTACGAGGCGAGCAAAGCAGCGGACGCCTAGCACTGTAAAAGATGCTGTAAATTGGCAACGAAGTAGCTAAGAACCAGAACACGGACACGGCGAGCGAAGCCATAGGCGCCGACTTGCTAGATGATAAAAGTTAATGACAAATATAAAATTAGGAGTCACACAATATCCAAGGTTTCAATCCCAAATTTTTGTCATGATTATTGTGTATTAGTGATAACTAGCAGTTGGTCCGAGCTTCGCTCGGAATTTTTTTCGATCATAAGAGTCATAATTATTATCATTTTAACTGGTTTATTCTTACTGAACAACGTCATCTGGTGGACATGCTTGCAGTTAATCGTCAATAGATGGCAGGAGCAGTCACATATTCAGTTTATGTTTTTAGTTTTTTTTTAACGAACAGACTCATTTTCTGAAAATGAATCCTAGCTAGATCGATTTATCGCCCCCGAAACCCTCTGTATGCATACTTTCATGAAAATCGTTGGCGCAGTTTCCGAGATCCTAAATATATATATATATATATATATATTTACAAGATTTTCTCGTTTAAAGGTATAAGATAGTTGTCACTTAACTGTGTGTTTATTTTTGTTTAGTATTTACATAAGCCCTCATCTTGTAATGTGCACTACCCAACCTATCTCCTTATTACCCAAAGGTTAGCTGGTAGATAATGCTATCTAGCATTGAGTTCGCCTGTGTACAGTACTTTTTTAATTTTGTGCAATAACGAATTTTCTATCTATATATCTAACTTTTATACTTAAAATTGATTTTGTAGGCGAAGGCTTACACAACCCAGATTGCCAATTCATAGCGATTGCACGCCAAAGGTAATTTACATAATAGTTATCAACAAACGTATTACCTGACTGCGGCACATCAAAGATTATAATCTTGTTGCATAAATTAGTTTACGTCATTACGACGCGTGCCGCCGTTTACGTTTACGTACCCATTGTTGTGAATATTAAGTTGGGGTTTCGTAATTACTGTGACGCTCTCAGTAAATTGTTCCGTACTCAACGAATTACGTAGTTAATAAAATAAAGAGCAGATAACGCGAACTACCTTGTGAATTTTTGTTTCGTTCATCGATAAATCTAATAATGTAAAAAATAATGATGTTGTGGTTAAATTCATGTTTTTACTCGAAATACAACCATAAAACGCTGAAAACTACCCCAGACACAGTTTTTTTTACCAATATCATCATTTTTTGAGTGATACTTCCTAGCCGCACCACAAGCTCTAATTTCAATGCAAGTTATACCAATAGAATGTACTAGAAATGTTTGTTTACGTACGTTGATTAAAAAAATAGTACATGTACTACGAAGGTTCAGACGAATTAGACAAAGTTGGTGGCGTTATGATATTTAAGCCGTCTAATGGCTTAAATAATACATCTTGTGTCAGGTTGGAAAATAAAAAGTCTAAAAGTACCTGCCTTGTTAAAAAATGTAAGTCACTTACATTCTAAGATGATAAAGGCACATGTACTTACCCAATTTACAATATTTACAAAGGGAAACACACAAACTCCATGCCCGTTCGGATAATGCGACGGTGACGTAGCGATTCCATTGCGTACCCAAGATCGATTTTCTAAAGTGCGTGTCACCATCATTAGCAAACAAATATTGATAAACACATTATGTAGCGGTGCTTACAGACTTACCTGAAATTATGATTTAAATGTTATTGATAATAATGCACAGAAATAAACATAAGTTACGCACCAATATCAAACGACAAAAGGTAAAAAATATAAATCTCCCCACAAAATGAAAATGCTCCATAAAGACGACAAATGTTACGAACACATTAGTGAAAGAGAAATTTTCACGATAAATAGGATGAGTGTAAATAAAGGGTGAACACAAACAGCTCCTGAAACTGAAAGAACATACACCATCCTCCTACATAAAAATATTCACAGCGTAAAAGTTACTACCTATACGGAATTTAACGACACAGAATGGGTATTTCAGTATAGAATAGACTTGATTAAGATAAATTATTTTTAGCAAGAATCACTATTTTACTATAAAATTTGTGAGCTCGCTGCCATCTGTTTGAAGCAGATGGTAAAATGGTTGGACTACCAACGCCGTAGTTTGATGCCTGTTCTTTTAGGCTTATAGGCGAGTGGAACAGACGCCTATACTCACCTAGACGTTTCAAAGTGATCCTTCTGAATTTAAATAAACGAAAGTTTATGGCACCATCCACCACTTTTAACAAAAACTTAACTTTTGCATAAATAGTTTTAAGATAGTTTTTTATGTACTATCACAAGATACAAAATGGAAGGATGGGATAACTTTTATCTTAAAACTAGGGTTCAAAATATAAGTAAATCAAAAGTTGAATAAAAAACATCGGTAATTTTATTTTCTTGTGGTTCTGTTTTTACATCCTGTATATTGTAATCTTCATCAATCTCCCTAAACCCTGCAGTAAAATATAACGACAACGCATAAATGTGCGCAATCAAACGTAAATTGTCAATTCAAAGCAAATGCCGTAATGTGGCATGAACGGCATGAAGTAATGAATGAGTAAAAATTATATTCAATAAAACATAAAGCACTCAGTCTTAGTGCTTTCAGCTTATAGCTCCCGGAATACACGAGGCTAGTTTAAAATTGCTTCCATAGAGGACACAATTAAAAAAAAACTCTTCTTTTTAAATTTAAGAGCTTAGCTCTTGTATTTTAATATAATTTTCTCCCATTAAGTCTTTCGAATACGGCCTCCTTGACGTCCTTATACGACATGACCAGCGACTTTTTTTTTATCTGGCTCTTGTCACTTATTCTTAACAAAATAGGGGGATACAGTTTAGTGTTGCAGCTACATACCTCTCATCCCCATCCAAATTTTATTTACACCACTGGATAGCTAAAGAATCAAATAATATATTATGCTCTAAATAAGGAGCGTAAAACATCGCGCTCGGCGGAGGGGGAAGCCCTGAAGTTACGAGACGTATTCACGTACAACAAACCGGTCCGGGGACGCAGGTCTTTATGTCAAATTACCGACCTGCACTTACGACTTTATGTTAAAATAGCAACATACCATGTCATCTGAAAGTCAAAATGACTTAGGCCCCAAAATGCCTGAAATTTATTATGCCTGAATGTTTATAAGACTGATTAAAAAAATGAACGTCAATGTACAGTCGTGCAAAAAAAAACTTTATTTTCTTATTTAATAATAATTATATTTTTTTTATCTGTATCGTTTTCTTAGTGATATAACATTTTCCAAAAATGAAATTGGTGTAATGTTTTCCTCTCTTAGCTCCCTCAATTGTTTTTTATAATTGTAGTTAATAGTACATTGTTACCTGAGTGTTGAAAGTCACGTTTTTTGAGTCCCGAGACGGGTTTGGCGCCAGAGCGTAGCGAGGGTGCCAATGGAGCTTGAGGGACTTAAAAGACTTTCATCCGAGGTAAACACTGTGCTTTTCATTACGAATACAAAGAAAGTAAAAATAAAAACATGAAAGAAAAATTTGTGAAAATGAAGATTGAATTGCCGCCTTCCCGGTTTTTTTTTCTTTTTTTCTGGCGGGCCATCGGCTACGGCTCGCCAGCATTATTCAGCCATTATTTTCATTTTCATAATTTAAAAAATGGTAAATTGTTCGCTCAAATTTATGTCATTTTAAATAAATAGTTGAAGCTATATATTAATCAAGTAATTTAGAAGATATATTATTTATTTAATACATCTTTATGTTATTAAAATTTAAATTTTACATTGCGCTCTAATTAGACTTTTTAAACTTCTTACCGTTGTAATGGGTTTCCAACCTATTTGCTGAATAAAAAGTTGGAATTTGGTTCAACGACCTCTTTGCAGTTAGAAAGACTTTAGAAAGTTGGAACATGGTTGAATAAAACAAACAGCTGTGTCCATAACATAGCCACACCTCATTTTTTAAGCCAGGATAGCAATTTAGTGATGGTAAGTAAACTAGTAGTTTTAGCTTCATGTAAACAGAACTATTTGAAAATTGAAGCTAGTTTTGTTTGCATGAAGCTAGAACTGCTAGCTTAATTTCTAGCTTACGATCATCATCTCGCTATTCTAGCTTCAAAAACTATAGCCTCGTGTATCCCGGGCATAATTGTTTTGAATTGCTATACATAGAACAGACGGTGTATCTGACATTTTATGCAGGAGTGAATTAAGTGATTCGACAGTTATTTAGAAAATGAAATATTTTAAACACAATCCGCAAGCACGCTAGAAATCTTTCTTTAATTCTTTAATGCACACAGAAATATTAAAAATCTTAAAAAAAAAACAAATAAAAATAATTCCAATTTAATTTGTAAATCTTTTTAATTTTCCTGGTTACACAATCACGGTACGTTATTGGAGTCAGATTTTTCGACGCGTAATTGATTGTCTATTCGTCTATATCTGTGTCTACGTGTTATTTTCATCTATCGATCACGTTTCCAAAATATACACCCTTCTTTTTCAGTGTTGGTATTCCAATCGCTAAAAGTACACTTTCCGGTTGACAGTACATCAGTCAGTGGGTTTTTATTCCTAGCGATGAGCATGCTTATGAGCACTGGTTCTTATTTGCCTTATTTAACCGTTAAAAACCAATGAAGCACGTTTACGTGTGCGTTTGTGTGAGCATTCTTGTTTTATTTAATGTAATCTTTCACTTTGGTGTACAATAAAGTTATGTTCTATTCAATTCTAATCTGCAATAGTATTCAAATCCATGCAAAAGTGCTCTTTAAAATCAAAAGAAGCCTCACCGCTACTCTACTCACTAAAATAATTACTTCACCTTTTGGGCATACAGAAAAAAAAGTCTCTCAAAGTTTTGTAATGGCTTGGGAAACTGAGGTTATCATCGGTAGCATGTTAAGCAAGGTTAGTATTCTGAAAGGTTTTCCATTACTGGTGATGATTCATCATCATGAACATCAGCCTGAAGAAGTCCACTGCTGGACATTGGCCTCCCCTACACATTTTTTAGGAAGAACGATTCTGAGCCCTTTCCATCTACCGACTTCCTGCGATCTTAACAATGTCATCGGTCCATCTCGTGGTTGGGTGCTCTACATTTCGTCTTTCGGTTCGTGGTCGCCATTCGATAACCTTTATTCCCCAACGGTTGTCGGTTCTTTGAGCTATATAACCTACCCATTGCCACATCAACTTACTAATTTTACGAGCTATGTCAGTGACCTTGGTTCTTCTATGGATATCCTTATTTCTGATTCTATCACGTAGTGAAATTCCCAGCATAGCTCTCTCCATAGCTCGTTGCGCCACTTTGAGCTTGTGTACGAGGCCAATAGTAGTAGTAGTAGTGGTGAGAAGTAATCACTGCTAATGGATGTCGTGTGTGCCTCGCTTTATTAGGTCACATAGCAGTGTCACATAGATTTTGCGTGTCAAGCAATTGTTTTAGTTGTTTTTTTGTGTAATTTTTTCATGTTATTTTATTTTATTGTTTATGTTTACATGCATTTTAAGGCGGCCACAATCTCGCTCCCAAATTGTGACGTTTTGAAAGATATAAAATTACTACTGCACTTATATTTCGGTGAAATCGGGTGCAATCCGATTGCACACAGATAAACAAACAAATAATTTATGATACGTATACGTATTCTTATTTAAAAGCTGATCTAATTGTTAAAAAAGTAAAACTAAAGGTTATCGTATTTGAGTTTCATGGATGACATAACCGATCAAATATTTTATAGATTATCTCAAATTTTGCATGCGCTTATATCTATAACTGTCAAATATATGATCGGCTGATTAGGCATACGTTAAATTGGTTCTTACTTTAACCAACTGAATACCAAAAGTTATATCATCATTTAAATTCACATGGTATTTGGCACACATAAAACTGTGGAAATATTTATATTTGCAAAACATTTTACGCCATCACACTCACACTTGCGCTATCAAAGCTATAAGCTATCAAATTTTCCCCTCGAAACGCCTTCAAGAGTTCCTACGACGAGAGGCAATTTCCTTAAGCTGAATTTCATGAGCAATATACTTGCTCCTACTTCACATATCACGTTATTTGTGTATCTCGCCGCGTTTGTTAAAATTTCTTTAAAAAGATATACGGGTAACATTTTAAACTTCGCATTTTGTATGTCTGGAGTGTAAACAGAACTTTAAATATTGTTTTTACATAATTTGCTCCTACAATTATTAATAATAAGTGTGAGACAACTAGTTAATAAACATTGTTTTAGCGTGCTCTGTCAAATGAAAACATTTTCTTTATTTCAATACAATACATACATCATTCAAACTAAAATAAGTGTTTGTTGGTTTAGAAAATGCTGTTTCAACGGCTTTGTAAATAAACTACCAATTTTTACATACCTTATGTCTCCGATCATAATTTATCGAACATTCCCGAAACCTTTTGTATTCTTTCAAGTATCCTAACTACGTGTATAAATAAACACAAGTCTGTCAGAATTTTACTGCCTCGAATAAAATAATGAGCCTAAAATTAGGTTTCACTTATGAAGTGGTAACTAAGTGATGGTTCCAATTTAACTAACTTTTACGAGCTCCGTATCTTCATAATAATCTGCCTGATCATGGCGCACCAAGAGGAATTGAAGTTACACCGTAAATATAAAAGTTGAGACATGATAAGTGATGCCAGTTTCGTTTAGCCGGATTCATGGTGTTCTTTGGTCGGAGTATCACAGTGTCATCATATCCATAGATTTTCTTTTTGATTTATTTAATAAATATTTTTTAGTCAAGTCAGACAATAGTAAAGTTGTTGTCATTTTGTTTTGAAGTGATGTTGGGTCTTTTTTTATCAGAGCCAAAATCTTACTCAAACCAAAGTTGAGATTTTATCAATTCTACGACGTTTTCAGAAAGGGCTATTTTTCTGATTAAATCCGTTTCTTTTAGTTACTCGTTTTATAAATCCGTCAAATATTTTTATCAATTCTACGACGTTTTCAAAAAGGGCTCTTTTTCCGATTAAATCCGTTTCTTTTAGTTACCTACTCGTTTTATAAATCCGTCAAATATTGCTTAGAAGTGTTCAAAAAAGGCTTACTTTGGCAAAAGCATAAAACCTAGGTCACCTCTGCCCAAGAACACAACCTGCGTGTTAATGCTCGGTTTTCGTCCATTTCATGTTTTATTGTTAGGCTTTGTCGTAAAGCCATTGCTTAAAGGTCTTTATACCTATAATTTTGTATTCTAAAAACCGAAAAAATATGAATTTGTCAGCGGACATGAAATTTTGAGCCCTACCATTGTGTTATAGTAATGTTAATAATTAGTTCGGTTCTACCCAAAGCGATGCCAAGCAAAACAATACCTAATTATATTGTAGGCCAACTCAATTACTATAATATTAAGGCTTACTTACACCGAGGTCAATTTCAGTGCTAAGTCCACACTGTTGACATTTATTACGAAATTAGTCGTCAAATTATAGGTTGCCACTTTTAGCAGACAAGCGAAGTCAGGTCAACCTGATGGAAGTAAGCGTATTTCCTTAGCTATTAGTTCCTTCGATGATAATGCTTTTCACTTTTAGCGGATTTTTAGTCACTTTCATGTCAACAAATAGAGATGGCAACCGATTTAAGGGCCTGCTATTAAATGACTGCTATAGGACTATTACGAATCAGAGCATTCAAAAGTTATTTAATTTGTTGAGTATTTAATTTAAATTAAAATAAGGTGGGCAGATACCAATAATAAGGTGGGTAGACGATAATATTAAGAAGATAGCAGGCCCACTATGGACTAGACTGGCACAGGACAAAGAGAGAGGGAAACAGCTGGAGGAGGCCTTTGCGTTGGATGGACGTACTGAAATGGAAACTGATGTGCATTAAAGTAAAATAAGTATAAATCATATTTTGCTACATGCGTATACCTATGATTATTTAAGTTCAGTCAATAAAGGCCTAACAATAATAATAAAAAGGCCGGCAGCAATGGTAGGGCAATCTAATTAAAATATAACCAAAGTGTTCCACAAATCCACCAATTTGTAAAATAACTAGCCAAAAGTTTTTTTAGTTTATAGTTTGTTTTACCTTATAACAGATTCAAAGTTAAAGTTGAAAAGGAATTGTTTAGTTTAACTGTCTATATTTATATTCAAGGTCAAGGTCACCTTAACCTAAACTTGCTTCAGTAACAACAGTAGTGTTAACAGGTACACGTTGCGGGTATCGTCAACTTTTTTATTCTTTTGTACATCTTTTCAAAACGTACATAATTAGGCTTTATTTATAAGTGTCGATGACGATACAGTATATATTTAAAATAAAACGCGTTACAAACTAATAAGCATTTAAGTAGTTTAGTGGTAGTCGGGCTCTTTGTGAGGGGATCGTCCAGGGAATTACTACCACCATGCCTATTTCTGCCGTGAAGCAGCATTGCTGTGTTTCGGTTTGAAGGGTGTGGATGCTGGTAAAATTACTGGCATGACTAAACATCTGTAAGCCTTATGTTGATGGACACAAAGCAATGCGTCGTAGGGCACGTTCTTGACGTATGTGGTCTTCGAAGCGATGCTTTGTTAAAGGCGATGGTTACCACATAACATCAGATGGGCCATATGCTGGTTCCAATCCGCAAGCTGTCGAAAAAAATATAAATAAGTACTTATCCGGCTTTCAGATTATCTCAGTACAACACTATTTGTGGCACTGATTTGATGGAATCTTGCTGCAGGATCATGGTTCGTTAACTTTCATTTCCAGTAACCGAGTTACGTAAGTAAGGGGGACGGAACACCAAATCAGCTCTTTTAGGCAGAAAATCTTGAAAATGACTTAAGTAAAACATTGCTCAAAGTCAAAGTCAAACATTTCTTTATTCAATGGTATCATAAGAAATCAATGGCATCACGATGGCTGAGCTCCCTCATAAGGAGTGGCTTAAAACCGGTTTAATAAAGGATTATTCTATTTATTTATTTTATTTTATCACATGGATCACTTTACGCTAACACTTTAAAGCTAGGTAAGTCTAGGGATAGTGGGACCACGAGTAATAGTGGTACAATCCCAGTGGGACCACGAGTCACGACCCAAGTCTAGGTGCCAGTTCACGCGACCAAGCCTATTTATAGGCTTGGTCGCGTGAATCTATATAGATTCTATGCAATAAACTAGAATAGATACGTAAATTATGTCCGAGCATAAATTATTTAGATAAATTGTTTCTATAACCAAAGTTTGTGTGTGGTAAATCACTGTAGTTTTGCAGCAGGTGTCTCCAGCCATTAAGAGAGAGATACCTGTAAATAATTGTGCAATTTATTTCTGAAGTTAACAGTTTTAGTATTCTACTTGAACAAAAATCTTTTGGGTTTTTACATAAAGCTTTTTTCAATTTATGAACATTATTATTACAATTATTATTATTATGAGCCCTCTATGTCTTAGTATTTTTGTTCAATGTGTAAGGTTCGATTATTAAGGCGTATAAAATAAAGTATCTATCTATCTGTAGTGTTCTGTAGTGTAGTGTGTAAACTCACGCTCATACAATATGTATGAAACTGGTTCAGTTTGTATAATGTTTGTAACTCGACAACACTTTGTTCTCGTTTTCCACTTATCGAAGAGTGCTATCTAAATGCCTGAAACTGCCAATAGCAACACACAAACAATAGCGACCACATAGATATAGTAACCATACGACGACGTCGATGCAGGCCAAGTCGGCATTCACAAAAATGGGTCACTTCTCATTGACGCCGCAGCTCCATGGAGGTATAATATGCCAACACTTTTGTAAAGATTTTCTTTCATCATTTTATGCCTCCTTATGTCGGTTTAAAAAGCCGCTTAGTGGGTTTGTGCTTATTATGTTTAATTGAGGTTTGATTCTACGTGAACGTAATCTTCCAAAATTAATGACCTTGGTGGTTCTGGCATAGAATACGATCCCAACATCACTTTCTGTGAATTTTTTAGCCGGTAGCTTAGAGAAACGAACGATTATGACCATGTACAATCTCCTGAGTATCTAAAGCCAACACTGCGGATTTTACATTATTAGCTACACTACTACAGGGTTATTCATTATTAGCTACACAAACTGACAGGGCCTAAATTTTGGGTCATGAATATTTGTTGGGCCGAATCAATTTAATTCCCAAACCGAATTAAGTTTTTGCATCAAAATATTATTTTTATTTATTTCTTTACGACATATTGCATAATTATTGCCACGGAAAACAAGACGATGACTTACCGCGGATCAAAGGTCAACCCTACAGAAAATAATAGCGCAGCGGCTTCGGCGCTCAAAGACGCCGACATATAGCGGCGACGAATCAATCGACAAATCAATGACACAGCCCCTGTTTGATTGACAGGCGGCTCGCGTTTGATTAGAAATGAACTTTTATATGTAACAACGCGCCAATGATTCGAAAGGATAATCTTCATCGATTTTCTCAGGATTTTCGTAACAAAACTTTAAAAAATCATTTCATTTCATTCTCTCAGCTCAGTTGGTAGTAGCTCTGCCTTCTGTGCCGTAGGTCATGGGTTCGATCCCTACCGAAAACTAAAAAAATGTGTGGTGAACACAGATGTTTGTTCTCTGTCTGTGCGTTATATTGTATTGTTGTATCTATTTACAAAAAAAAGTATATAAGTAGGTATTATATCAGTTACCTGGTTCCCATAGTACAAGCTCTGATTAATTTGGGGCTAGATAGTGTTGTGTGGATTGTTAAGAATATTTATTTATTAAATGCAACTCACTGAAGCTTAGACACAATTTTCACTGAAATAATTAGAAAATTCTATGTTGCAGAGACTAGATGACGATTCATATAATATTTTCTAACAATTTACCATTCCTTGCATCCAATTATAAGAGCAATGTTCCGTTTAATGTCGTTCCTAAAAATAAACGCGATCTGAGCCACGGGTGGGTCCCATATTTCAAAAGCTCCCATTTGGGATAAATCTAAATCTCCCTATCGTTGGCTCTCGGCCCAGCGTGGTCACACAAAACACTCTATCCTTTTTAGACTTTATGCCTAAGTATTAAAGACTTTTATGAAATATTTTATTTGCGAGGTCACTTTTCTTTAACCTTTTGAAGACAAGCTTGGCTTTATTTCTAACTGAACGTAAAGACATAATATAACATTTTTCTCCGATTAAATTCATGGCAACTTTGATTGAGACACCCAGGTTTGTCCGACTACTAATATAGGTATTTAGCAACATTTTGCAACGATCTGAAGTAAGTATTTCAGCAATGGCAGAGGATCAATCTTAAAGGCCAACAGATATATAACATTTTAAATTATTTTTTTGTGTTAGATTTGATTGTACATTTTGTTCAGCGATTCAACAAAGCTCCCGCTCCCAACTCGCTTACTTCAATAAATAATTAAAATTGATGTCAACACGAAGGGCCTTGTAAAATTACAAACCTTTGCAGACCAATGTGAAATAATAGGAATACAACGCCCCAATGGAATAGTAAATCCAAGTAATTTAAATTAATAGGCTTGAAACATTAGTTTTGCCGGAGTCCGTGCTTGGGGACCGATTCTTGTGGTAATTATAAACACAGTGGTTATTATTAAGTGCCACTGTTGTTTAAACCATTTTTTTCATTACCATTGATTTCAAAATGTTATCATCGCATTCTGTCATCTAACAAGTAACTGTAAGAAAGTTTATGCAAAATGCGATAAAAAAATTTGAAATTGATCAATTTACTTTGCAATTAGATTATTTTGTTTTAGGCAAATAAACACACACAATATTTAAGCATCAAAATCACCTTGTGCACTAGCACCTAGACTCTAGCTTTAAAAGAAAATTTAAGATTGAAGTCTTTGCAATACAACTGAATAAATCAATTTTGAATCTGAAATAGATCTTCCCGTAATATACCTATACGTAGGCAGGCAACAATTTTAGACTATTTTCGAGAAAAAAATAATCTTACTCGCATGAGATTGCACTTTAAAATGATTATGTAGATTAAATTTTCTAGCCTCCATCGCTCGGGCGTAATCTCGCCACTATTTTCCACCATCTACTTAATTAACGAGGTTATTTTGAGTGCTTCATGCTCGGATTAGTCCGAGAGGGAATATAATACGTCACTCGAATGTAGGACGGTACTATTAAAACGATGAACACCCTGAAATAAGTTCTCCCTAGCACATATTGACCTTTTGAAAGGTCATTACTGTTAATATAATTGACAAAAGAGCCACTTTGACGTGATAACGTCTTATAAATCGATGGAGCCGACTGCACGAACGAAAAAACATGACTCATGCGTCGTAACCGTCGTTCCGCCGTTCCGTCTCGTTCCGTCGAGCCCGAACCCGAGCCCGGGTAAGGGAGTCCGAGTCGAGAGAGTTTTCTTATGACGTTGTCACGTTCAACTATCGTCAGTAAACCGGCTTTACAGACAACCAATTTTTTTCTGTGAATTCTGATTGCACACAGTAATAGGTACAGCAAAAAAAAATGTTGATCCTTGCACGTTTTTCTGCTAAAAGGTTTGCCTCACTAGTTTTCAATCGTATTACACGCATAATCTGGTAAAATCTGGTATTGCAGGTGTCTATGGGAGACGGTAACTACTTTCCATCAGGTGGTCTGTCTGCTCGGCTGTCAGCTATGGCATAAAAAAAAATTGCTCGTGATTTTTAATTACCAAGTTTAGTAATGTTTTATCTTTCAAAAGGCTCAAGTGTGCGAGTGATAAGGTCATTTTCAGCGGTCTGCCCCTTAATACTATCCAATCAATTTGAGAAAATAAAAAGCGTACTTTTCAACACTTACCTAAACGCTTCTGTTTCGTGTATTTAAATATGTAATTAACGGTAAGTTATTTTGGAACTATTACAAGCATTAACATTTACAAGCCAAGGTTACTTACTACAGTAGGCCTACCACAAGCTCTGTCTGGCTCGGTCTCTGGCTCTGGTTTTGAGTCTGTGTGAGTGTTGTCTAAATAAATCCTACGTCGAAACATACACACACACAGTACAAAACCAGAGCCAGAGACAGAGCCAGATAGAGTTTATGGTAGGCCTAGAGTAGGTACCTACTTTATAGAAAAAAACATCGCCAAATGATCGCATACTCTTTCAAAGTTGGGTAATTCATAAATTAGGTACTTACTGTGATCAAGCGCGTCTCTGAATAATGCCAGTAATTTCGCAGCGTCTTACGAAGTAATCCACGAATTATTGCGTCAGTATGAAATAAACATTTTCAACAACCAGCCAAATGAGAGCTCGAGTATTGCGGAAATTGGGTGATCAAACAGTTCAACTAATTAAGGCTTGTAACGAACACAGTACAATATGATCTTGTTAATGATTATGATCAGTTTACAGTACCTAATTAACTGTATTTTCGAGTAAAGTTACCTAATGAATACCTACTGCTGGTTTTTACATAAAGTGCCACCTAGCCCCGAACGAAGCAAAGCTTATACCATAATTATATTATTATATTACTTCTAGGTATAGTAAAATTGGTATACATACCTTTAAGCTAATGCCTTTAAGGGAAGCTTATTAAAACTTTATCTGACAAAATACTTAAGTACTTACTAATAATGATGATTTTAAACTATGTACTTAGCACAGCTTAGTTGGCATGGTACTCACGGCTACGCATCAGACTATACAACTTCTATTCAATTTTCAATAGCGCTGACCTTGAATGCGCATTGCGCAGAATTAATTTTTAAGAGCTGTGGAAGATTTTTGTTATTCGCATATCCCCACCATATTCATACAGATCCTATTTGACTATGACTATACCTTGTCCTATTTGAAATTGGCACTAATACCTTTCCTTGTCTTTAAACTATTGAAAATTGGACGCTGCAAATCATGAGAACCCTCTCTCACGACTTCGAAATCAGATCTTATTTAAAAACTAAGAAAGTCTACTTCGGTGTGTCAATTCTTCTGACAGCCAACGGAAAAAGACAAACGAAATCTTAAAGCATGACTAATAATATTTATAAGACATTTTCGAACTACACACTTAGGGGTAAAACAATAAAAATGAAAAACAACATAAGTAAATTATTAATTTACCAACAGGGATGATGTACTTATCATTCTAATGGTGAAAGCATTTTTGAAATTGGTCATGCAGTTTTAAGGTAAATTTAGAAATAAAAATACATAACTAAATATTTTTGTCTTTCTTCTTCTTTTCTTATGTCTCTCTAGCCTTTGCGAAAAAGAGCCTGTACTATGGGAGCCAGATCGGTAAAATACTTTTATAACTTTTGTTTTATAAATAATTTCTTAGAATACTAAGAATTTGTGTAAATGTTGCGTAGTTACGGATATATTATACTGTAAACATAGGATGTGTATCCAATTGTACCACGGTAATCATAGAACGACGCGACGCCCCGACATAGGGAATACTCGGGATGACAATGTCACGTCCTGTCATCTCAAGTAATGTTGAATGGTGTAATATCGTTTGAAATGTTTCTGTCCTATGACATGCGACATGTAACCCGAGATCGCTGAGGATTTCCTTTTGATGTTGCGTCTCTGAACTGTGAACACTCGAAATAAAATATAGCAAAATGTTCGATGATAATGAGGACGTAGACCTTGCTCGTACAGACTCCTTTGAAGAAGTTGTGTCAAGAATTAGATCTAATGAATATTTCCCTAATAAACATTCGAAAGGCTTTGGTGAAAGATACAGTCAAAAGGATCGTGTTCTCGAGAATTTCATTTTGTTGATTCCATTTCGATAAAGGCAATCAACTCGATATAAAATTGTCGTTCGTTATCAGCCTTGTCGCAGCTTTCGTCGTATTTGCTTTTGAAAAATACGGCATTTCTGAATCAAAGCATCTCAAAAGGCGTGTTTTAATAAATTCTGCTGGAGAACCATCGAAGCATGACCTTTTAAATCAAGTTGTACATAGCGTTCAAAAAGCATGTACCTACCAAGAAACGCTAGGAATAGTCACCGTAAGTTTTGTGCCCGATCGTATTCACTTGGCTGCTTTGCACTGGCTATGGATTCCTTAGATGTGAAGATAGCCACCAGGATATGTTTTGTTGTATTTAGTGGACAGCTTGTCTCCAGCGCTTCCTTTTTGAGGTCATTCTCACAACGTTGGAAAACTGGCATCTCTTTCAGCCTGTCAGTTTACCTAGCTAAAGAGTAAAACTCTACAGCAGTAAAAAATGCTAGTTCGAAGTTATGCGGGTATTATTTATAGCTCTGTTTGAGCTTACAGTTCATGCCTCATAGAGTAGGTGACATTCCAGGCACAATTCAATATGCGCTGATTTTCGCGTGTTGGCTTCTCACATGTCACTTTGAATCAGCTTGCAGTGTAGAATGGGTTTTATCACGCTCACTATAAATTGAAATATGAATGTGCCTCGATTATTTGGTACGTGTTTAGGTGTGATATTTTGATCTATACCTTGATGAAATTGTAAGCACATTCAAATCAAATATATTTATTTGAAAACAAGGTTAAAACAAAACAAGAGTAAACGATACTGAATGAAGATTTATAAAACTGTGTCACAGCTAGTAACGCCCTCCTCTTGGCAGGTGACATCCAATTTAAAACATAGGTAGTAGGTAGAAATATTAAAAGTATGTGCACAAGGAAATAAAAATATATCTATAAAATGCAAACATTTTTTAACAATAATGTGATGATTGGGCAAGTAAAATGTTTCCAGTAGGTTATGAAAAAAAACCGCAGCCATTTTCTTTGCAACAAATGAAAGCCGATTTTACGTTGGTAAGTGAATGACGCTTTTTTACACTGGCTTGATTGTCCGTCGAAATGTAGTACAGAAGCCATGAATAAGAAGCAGAACTACGGTTTTTAGGAGTTGTGCCAAATACAAGTACAGCTATTTGTTCAATACATTTGTATCGCATGGTATCGCCAAAATATTCCGCTCTCAAGGATAACGCCATTTTATATTCCGTGTATGTGCTTAGATTCTGCTCGGGATTGCCTTGTCACGTCCAAGCACATCGCGCACGTTCTGTCATATTTCCTGTAGGTACATTTCAAAGAAAATTTCATTTTTCGTGTTTCGTGGAATAGTACTGGGAATAAGGACTTATAAATACAAGTATCTTTTTCGTGTGATATCTTAACCCCCTAAAATACGAAGGTTTATTTTTAAAGCGAAGATAGCAGTTGATGTACTTCCCACTCGCACAAGTTGGCGTAACTGGTTTTCATACTTGGGTAATTTTTTAAGCACGAAAACATGTGCTTTCTGCGCCGTAGGTCGTAGGTTCAATCCCAACGAGAACGAAGTATTTGTGTGGTGAACACCAATGTTTGTTCTCTGTCTGAGTGTTATATTGTATTACACGTACTTATGTAATACATTAACAACAAAAAAATCTAAGTATTATCAGCTATCTGGTTCCTAATACAGACATAGTTCACTAAAGACAAACTGAAAACCTAGCGTGTGAGTTTCTTAAAATAAAATGTGCCAAAAGTCATCAATAAATCTTATACTAGGTCGGTATCAATGACACTTACCAGTTGGTCTGTTAAACAGAATATTTTATTAGTAATAGTTTATTTTACTTTACTTTACTTTCATTTGTGACTGAAATAAAAATTAATACGTGTGAACAAAACTTAGACATCCAATTTACTGAGTAAATATATTATTAGTTTTCATGGACCAAGTTTTTCGAAATAAGAAAGTAATAAATAAATCATGATTATTTTAATAGGTTTTAGCTTAAATAAAACTAAAAGGCTTTTTTTGTTTAATATCATGTTGCACAAGAGGCAACAATAAATTGTTTGACGCTTATCGTAGACCTCTCTCCATAGCAATGAGAAGCATTTTATTTAAATTTTAATTTTCTTTGAAGCTGAAATCTAGTAACGAAATTAGTAAGCATAATATTGTGAATTCTAGCCTAAACAGTTTGTTTAACTTTCTGTCTTCAGTAGAAGTAATAAAGGCAAGCCCTGCCCGCAGAGTTTTCGTTCTCAGATGTACCTCGGCCTTTGCAAAGCCGAAGTTATAATGAGTTGCGATGCTGTTTATACAATAAACATGCCCTTGTGACTTGACAGAAATTATTACAGCCAATGATTTTATATAATAAATCTTCAAAGTGTAAGTGAAAGAACAAAATTAGCGTGTAAGTGTATATGTGTAGTGTAGTTCTTTAAAGTGTTCAATTGCGCGTGTGTGATGTTGTTTCACGGTAGTCTGCGTCTTTATAGGTTTTATGAACGTTTGATAGCAAAATGGCATACCAAATTTTGGTAAATTTTGATCTTATTTTAAAATTTTCCGTGCTAGAAAAGTCCGTTTGCTTAATTTCATTTAACATTTTCACACATTCCAGTGTCATTTATAAGTAGTAATGTTATGATGTGAGTTACCGAAAATAAGTACATTGTTTATAAAACCGGCCCTTAGAGTATTATTCCAGACAAAGTGGTCCTTTGATACACCTGAATAAATTTTGAATTTGAATTGACAAAATTTAAAGCGGGTTGTTTGGTGAGATAAAAAAATTTGTAAGAAGGTTAATGAACTCTTTGCACAGCCAAACAGAATCGGGACTTTATTTTGTTGTCTTAAAAAAACGGAAGTCTGGTGATAAATCGCTTTTGTTACTCATTTGTCTTTGTTACGCATTTATCTAGAAGAAAGTATTGTTACATCCAACGAAATGAATAACACAACAGATCTGTCCTAAGTACCTAGATACTATTTTGGGGTCATATCCAAATACCCACCAAAATCATGCCGTCTTTAAGCCGTCTGTAAAATAATGTTGCTAAAAAGTTATCTTTAAAAATGATGTTGATCTGCAAGTAAAAGTAAGAGAAAGTAAAAGAGCGCTGGTGGCCTAGTGGCGACCCAGCCTTCTGATACTTAGGTCGTGGGTTCAAATCCAGCCGAGTGCCAATTAATTATACGGCCCAAAAAATTATGTACACTATGCCAGTGCTCTCAAATGGAAGGAAAACATCGTGAGCATATATTATAGCATGTTGTAGAAAGTTCGAAAATATGTGTCAAGTGAACGAAGGGAGGGGTTCTTTGAGGCGCATTTAAAATCCTTTCATCACACTTTTTAAAAGAACTGGTGACACAATAAGAAGAAGAAGTAAACGTTCATGAGTAGATAAAATGTTTAGATTCATTATTTTTTTATGCTCTAAACTAAAATAAGTACTACTAAGTATTCTTTAGTTTTATTTTTTTCAATAAAAAAAAACATTTTAGTATTTAGTTTTTAATAATTTGACGCAAATCTACAAAATATCGTCTCAATTGGAACTAATATTGTACTTTTTACTGTTCAAAAGTTACGTAAGCCGATTTCAGACTACAAACATAGTGATTCATGTCATAAAACACCAGTGACAAGAGACAAAGAGACCAACCGGTCAGTGCCTGTTTAGGTGTCAGTACTGGCACTCTGTTTTCCACAAGGAAGATGCCTCGGGGATTAAGTTAATGTAACTAGTTTTGCCGACTCTTTGTGTATCTTTGTTGCGAAGAAAGATTGTTTATGGATTAGTCTCCGCAAGGAATACAGCAATGCAGTCGTTTTTGTAATAAAATGTGGAACTATAAATTCCAATCATGAGGATTCGTTTTGTATTACGATAAATATTTGAGTTTAGTTTGGAAGTAAAATTGAAACTGAATTGAATTTTACAATGAATGATTTTACCTACTATGTTTGGATTTTATGAAATAGTTAAATCTAATACTAATATTGTAAGGCTGAAGAGTTTGATTGTTGGTTTGGTTGAACACGCTAATCTCGGGAACTGCTGGCCCGAATTGAAAAAATATTATTGTGTTGGATAGTCCATTTATCGAGAAAGGCTATTAGGCTATACTTACAGTATCACGCTATTTTCTACTAGCGACCCGTGCGAAGCTCGGGCGGCTCGCTAGTATTATATGTATAAAGTTAACAGAATTTTCCATCTATTGTAGAAGATTTATGTAGTGTCAGGGGCAACTGGCGATTTTACAAGCCGTATACTTGCGAGACGCTATAGTGCCATGGAACAGGATTTTATAGATGGAATAGGCTTGCTTAGCACCTGTACCATCCTGACAGCCTAATCTAGTCGTCCTAATCCACAGGAAAGACGGTCAATACGTGCAGAGCTGATTAGTCAGCTCTGCACGTATTGAGTCATGAGTTTTCTTGGTGAAGGCAATATTATACAGGGTTATTCATTATTAGCTACACAAACTGACAGGACCTAATTTTTGAGTCGTGAATATTTGTTTGGCCGAATCAATATAATTCCTAAACTAATTTAAGTTTTGGTATCAAACTTATTAATTTATTTACGACATATTGCATAATTATAACCATGGAGAACAAGCCTACCTATCGTCGCCACCCAGGTGGTGACTGAATGCAGAGTGTCGCTTGCGGTGCGCGGGCGGGGATCAAAGGTCAAAAAAGGTCAGGCTGCTCGCCTTTTATTAGAAATGGACTTTTAGATGTAACAATGCGCAAATGATTCGAAAGGATAATCTACATCGATTTTCTCAGGTTTTTCGTAACAAAACTTAAAAAAATCATTCAATCAATATTTTTTATTTTATTTGTTGAACCTAATTCTTGAGTATTTGTAGCTAATAAAGAATAACCCTGTATATGATAGTATAAACCCTAGGCAAGCCTAACACCGTCATTCTTTCTTCTCTCTCTCTCTCTTTCTCTCTCGTTCTCTAATTCAGCGTAACATTGCTGCTATCTTCTAGAATAGATTACAAGTTCTGATAAAACCAAGCGACGCCAAAAAAATAAGTCCCGATAATATTATGCGGTCGTTCATTTTAGCACATAAAAAGAATATAATAACCCCGATATAGCCGCTTAGTTAGTAAAAACGTATTTATAAAGAGATAGGACTGACTCAGTTATAACTAACATCGGACTTTTGCTTCGCTTATGTTTTTTAACATAAACAAAGCTAGCAAAGGGTAACAAAAACATTAATCTTCAACTTTTATTCTGTTTAACTGATAAAATAATTTAAACAGTGTAGTAGAGTTCTTTTGTTTTACTTGTCTTATCAGTTTACGATTTCACAAAACTTAAGCGAAGGATTAAAATAACAGAAATGTACCAAGTGTTTATCTTTATCTTGTTATTTTTCAGACTGTTGTAGTATACATTACTTTATCTCGAGATTGTTTAACTTTAGAACATAAAATTGATGTTAAAGGGTATCTTCGTGCTCAAATATTTAAAATCTACCCACGTTTTGTTAAAACTTCGTTGGGTGGGCGTCTATACTTGGTACAAAATAAGACGCTGGATAGTAACATTTAAATTGTCTATTAATATGCTAGCAGCCTTATTTTAGTAACTGAAGTGGGACAAGAAATATTTTATATTTAATTAACTTTTCTCTTTTGAACTGAGGACGCTATGTAACTGGCGGCCAGAGTTGTATTCAGAACTACACAAAGAATTGCCATGATCATCATCAACCTTTATCAGTCTACTGCTGGACGTAGGTCTCTTCCAAGACGCGCCACGGAGCAAGATCTTCAGCTCTACTCCTCCAGTGCTTGCCAGCTACATTTCACAGTTCGTCGTCCCATCACCTTGCCGGAGGGCGTCCTACATTACACTTACCTAAACGCGGTCTCCACTCTAGTATTCGTTTGCTCCAACGATTGTCTGTTCTAAGGCAAACATGACTGGCCCACTGCTACTTCAGCTTACTAATCCTTTGAGCTACGTCAAATGCCTTGGTTCTCTGTCGATTAACTCGTTCCGGATTTTATCCTTTAGAGAGACTCCGAGCATAATTATAATATAGCCCTCTCCATAACTCGTTGAGTGACTTTTAGTTTGTGATCCGATCCTACTGATAGTGTCCACGTAGTGTGATAAAGAATGCTCTCCGGCATTAAGATAGGATACGATACAGTTTTCATTTTATCAAATATTTTTTTATTTTCTATTATTCTACAAAAATAGAATTGCAAACTGAGAAAAATAAATCCTTGTACGTAGCTGGTTACGGAACTCGGTTACGTACAAGCAATAAAGGGAAAAATGAACAAAGAATAGATAATCTTACTTAAATAATTAAATCCAAAATGATCCACCTGCATTAAGCCCAGCCCATCATAAATTCACTTAGTTGCCTCGGGATCAAAACTTTCAACAAGACAAACTTACAATGTTCCGATGCAAATTAGTTCCGTAACTTGTGGCCGGTTTTAAATCTTCCCTCTTTTGCGCTAGGACGTGACAGTTTAGTCCTTGTTGATCGGAAATTTTTGCCCTTCGTATTTTATAATATTTTGAGGAGTCAATCGAAGAAAAAAGAAACGTGACGCCATGATTTTGATGATTTTTATTGACTTCAAATATAAAAGAAGTTTGTTTTCAATTCGGTTGTAATTTTTTTTGTAATTGCTTTATTTCATTTTATGAGCCGATTTGAAAAAAAAAATTTAGTCGGAAGGTGGAGTCAAATCTCAAGTTATTGGTGATGACGATTGTTGTGATACCTAAGAAATTTGATAACGTTTTATTTATTTCTCATGTATCATCATGTATCGTCTAGCGCAGAATTGTTTGTCTATTCTATTTCAAAAACATCAATAGAAGTACTTACACGTAAAACGAAACTTGAGCTAAAACTGAATAAAAGGTAGTTTGTTCTACTAGGGAGTTCTGGACACTAATTGGCCTTCATGACAAAGTGTCCAGGCAGACAGATACAATATCTAAGAAATACTTTTCCAACAGTTCTATTAACCGTGGTGCTTGGTAATGTATTTTCATTGAAAAATTCGTGCTTTTTACCACTAGCTGATGGAATAATATGGCTGACCTGATGTTAAATTGCCATTGCCTAAGACAAAGCATTACCTCGTATTTCACGCACTTCAGGAACGTGCCCTACGATGCACTGTCCTGCGTCCATCAAATTGAGGCATTCAGATGTTTAGCCTCACGTGCTAGTTATGCCACCGGCACCCACAAGCCGAATCTCAGCAATGCTGCTTGCGGCAGAAATAGGCAGAAATTGGTGGTTAGTTCTTTCCCTGTCGAGCCCTTCACAAAGAGCTTTACTGCTATGAAAACTACTAGTCTTCTTCTTCTTCCTGCCCTTATCCCATTTTATGTGGGGCCAGCACAACAAGGTCTTCCTCCTCCATTCCTTTCTTTCAGCCGTCAGTCATCCCTGCATTCACTCCTCTCTTAACCTTGTCATCTTTCACACAGTTCATCCATGTTTTCTTTGGTCTACTGAAGTCTACGAACTACTGCCTTTCGTTCTTTTGACTCAACTGCGGTCTTTACTCAAATCAATACAGAACAGAAACTAAAACACAAAGAACTAATCAGTGACTAGCAATTTTATAGTCTCAGATCTGTCAGTGATAGTAGCTGTCACGCGACGTCTTGCCGTAAAACTGAACCAATTTTTTGATACCGATCTTGTGTTTTCTTGTCCAATCTTTAGTTTATAACGAAACTGTATTTTATAAACCGTTTAACCTAAAAGATAATGGTTACCATGTAAAAAGTGAAAACGATTCGTAAAGTAGGTATAACTCAGAAGAATGAAATAGATTCAACAGAAATTGATTTTAGTAGTGTATTGTATTGTTTCATAAATTAACAAAAAAAATTGTATTTTAGTGTATTAAAAAAAAATATCCCATAGTACGAGCTCTGCTTAACTTGGTGCTTGATGGTGTTGTGTTGATTGACCACAATATTATTTATTTTATCATTAGTGACCAAATTAAACTATAGTATTCCTGGTAAATAATACTAGATATCTGCAATAATAGCTACTCCGTATCTGGCCAGTGGAGATTACTGGAAACAAAATTCAAAATCCCCAACAGTGAGGCTTTTAGGCATGGCGACTACAGCAAACATTCTCCCTCCCCCTTCCCCAAAAATATGAGACTTGTTTTGTCTAGCAACAGATTTACTCGTACTCTTATGATTACGATGATGTTTGGAGGTTATAATACTAATTTCAAGTCACCCGCAGTGTAATTACGTATTGAAAAGGAAATTCTTTCATAAGTTGGATAAAAAACACGTCAAAATCATAATATGTACTTCGTTTACGTCCCTTGGTAACCATTTTGGGTGACTCATAAAACATTTTTATTGACAGTAGGAAACTTATTTTTATGGTCTGCTTATACGACTGCCTTTGAAAAATGGGTTGTACTATTATTAGAGAATGTCGGTTAGCATCGATTTAGAATGTTATTTGTTATGTATTCAAATACCCAGCAAATAGAACACTTGTGATCTAGTGGTAGTAATTTCACCCTCCGATCATAAAGACGGCGCGGGTTCGAATACAGTTTTTAGTGGAGTTTATTTTTTATTAATTTGCTATCTTGAAATGGCTCTAAAATTACCAGTTGCTATAAAAGTGCAACAACATTAGGACTGACGCTACAATTTTTTTTAAGCAGAAGGTAAATGTTATAGTAAATAACTAATGCTACGTTAATATTCATTCAATTGAGTAATTTTGCCCCATCACAGCTTGTAATTAATTTCCCTATAGATAGGTAGCAAATTATTATTACTATGTGCCCTCCTTGTCCCGCTGCTTGGCAAAAACCTCACCCCATTCCCTCCAGACATCGCGATCTTAGGCTACGCTTGTCCAGTCCGTCTTGAAATCATGAAGCTCGTCTCACCATCTTCGTTTTGGTCTGCCGCGTCATCTCGCTCTCCTGAAAAAAATATTAGTTGCCTATCAATATTGAAATGATTCTTCTAAAAAAATTGAAATGATCCGTCTAAGCAGTGATGATGGTACAAGTGATGTGCAAGCCTTAATTCTTTTAATTAAAACAAAATAGATCTTGGAATCAGATGGCTTGAAAAGGCTTTCTTAAAAAATCACAGGTGCTTAGTAAAAAAATCAATGATGAAACCCATGCTTTGTCAAGGCAAAGCAAATTTAATATCACTTATAAAATGTAAGGATCAATTCTAGAAGTAGATTTGACGGGTTTAATCCAAATCAGTGTACGCGCGTATTAGTAATAGATAATATTACCTTCCTAAACTAATATTGTCAAAGCTCGATGTCAACTAACTAATATTGATTTATACTGATTAGCGACACAATCAAAATTGTCTAAGGCCCGTTTTCACGGATTACTAATCCACCAATCAACTATTTGACAGTTTTGTTTATCTGAGAATTCTGTTTGCAAAATGTGAGCTGTTAAATATTTGATCAATTGATTAGTGATTTGCAAAAACAGCAAAAATAGCGCTTAGTCTGTGGAAGTTTCACTAGAATTCAAACTAACTTTATGGGATTATCAAAGTTTATGGTATGATGAAAGCGTGCTTTGCTCCTTTGATCTCTATTCGTAAGCACTTGGGAGTAGCGAACCGAATCGTGTCAATAGCCTTCTAAGGCCCCTAGTGATACTCGATAGGCATTCAGCTTGCCCATCGTAGTACGTTTGTATTTTCGGTTCAGTTTCCTTGTAAAGGTTTAGCAATTCTGCGGCTGATATAACTTTGCTAGATTTCGTGTCTGTGATTTTTCTTATAATAGTATTTTTATAATATGATAGTATAAATTTGATAAAATTACTAATAGATATATCAGCCTTGTACAAGGATTTAAGGAATATTTTTGAAGAAAAGGGTATTCTCGTCTCTAACATAACTTTCAAACCATATTTCTTGTTTGTATTAATACTAATGATATGGAAAAAACGGGTGTTTATCGCGATTACCTTTTTTATTTCCCGACGTTTCAACCGTGTTACAACAGCCGTGGTCGAGGGGAGACTGGAGTTTATTGGAGTTACTGTCGAGAAGCGGAGGCAGTCGCAGTTGCAAATACCCTCACTTCGTCTTCAGAATTATAAATGTCCACGTTCATATTACGACACACCACACTAACTGTATCTACATTACTGCGCTGAACTTTCACGACGGGCACACTTAACGAAAATAGGATTCCAGGACGAAAAAAGAATCCTGTTAATGTGGTGGGTACGGTTACATTCACCATAGTTATACATATCAAAGAATAGAGTAGGGAACAACAGAAGCGACACATCGACCAACATAAAGCAGCCGCACAATACAATTTCTCTCACGGCCGCTTTTGTACAACACGTCACCGTGTCCTCCTTTTCAGGTCAGTCCCAGTAATGTGTTAAACAAATACTGTGAGGCTTTGTTGGAAAAACGCCTATGTTAAGTCTTTTAACAGCGTCAACATCAATTACCTAATTATATGTACCTAATTATTTTATTATTTTCATGCCCTCGTATTAAAAAAAAATACTTCTTTTAACGAGTAGTGTTTTTATTTATAGTTATTTCTGTGTTTTTCTAATCAATATATTTTAACAATATTACTCTGAGAAGACTGTCCTCACAAAATATATAGTTGTGCCTCTAATTCTGTCTAATGTTTTTCTGTTAAAGTTAGCAAAACAAATTGAATTGTGGAATAACGTTGTTTTTCTTGTTTCAGATGTGATGCCAAAAGTTCAACCTGCTAAAAAGCCAAAAAAGCCTTTCGACAAAAAATGTCGCATAAAAACTTCTTTGTAAGCCAAATGATGCTGCCACCAAAGAGTTTTGAGTAGAAATTTGAAAAAAGAAGATTCAAGATGTCGGTAAACGCGAGTGTCGGATGAATAAAAGGGGTAAAATGGCCAGCAAAGGTTTTGGTGGCGGAGCGATCGGCTTTTTTCTTGCTGTGGCTTTTAGCATCACATGCCCGGAATATGGTAAGTGCACTTTTACATTGATTCTACTTTAATATAACCGCAACGTATAAGGCGTTATATTGCACGAGTTTCGGGCTCAAAATATAAAATCCATGCCAGCGTTTTCTGTTATCGTTTTCTGATGATGTGCGGCCAGCCCTAAATAATATGCGTGCGTAATGTTAGGCAGTGACCCTGATTCCTGTGTCATACGAATGTTCCTTAGTAGCACCATTCTCAACTCATTTCATAATCTTTTTCTATCACGCTATGACTGACAGACTAGCAGGCGTAGTATTATTGTATTTTTCAATACTTTTTCTGACAGTATTTTTGGATTTACTGTACCATTCATTTCTATATTAATTGAAACATCAATACCTGGTTAGCATACCACCCATTCGGACTAAGCGTTTTGGCTTCACCTTTATTATGCGAACCTCCAAGGAACTCACTGCCGTCTGCTGTTTTTCCTGACCACTTCAATCTGGGCCTCTTTATGGCTAAAGTGAAAAGGTGTCTTCTAGACCATCCTGCTCCATCGTTGCTTACCACCAGGTGAGATTTTAGCCAAAGGATGGTCTATATCTTGTAAAAAAAACAATTACCACCATGTTAGGTTCTAATTCAAAGACGCTTCTTTAATCAAGATATCACCTTAATTCGCTATGTAATCTAAGTGTTATTTTAGTAGTAGTAGAGCTCTTTGTAAAGGGCTGGTCCGGGGAAGTACTACCACCATGCCTATTTCTACTATTGATGGACGCGGGGCAGTGCATCGTAGGGCACGTTCCTGACGTGAGTGACCTATTAGGCAATGCTTTGTTATAGGCGATGGTTACCACTTACTATCAGGTGGGCCATATGCTTGTTCCATCAGCAGCAGGTTGTATAAAAAAAATATGTGTATGTGGGACGGGGGATTCTTAATTTCTTTATCACCTTAGGTTCTAACGCTCACCACTTCCATAATGCTAATCATACAGTTCATCCATTTAGTCTATCCGTTCACTCAATCCTTTTAGACCGCTCTCTCATTCATCTCTCTTAACGTCTCGTTGCACACATCATCCTACATTGCAATACCACATTATGTATATTGCATTAAAAAAATGCCTAAAATGATACTAACCGATAGTTCATTTACCGACATTATTATTCCCGTTAAGTTTGCTAACAAAGACCTGTCTCGCAGAATTATCGTGGTAATTCAATATGACAGGGTCGTTTGACCCCAAGGCGTGGTTAGTTCAATTACCTGTACAAAACAAGGATTTCTATGAGCCGATAATTAGCTTTATAGCTGGCTGGCTCTGAAGCGATATCATAACTTGATAATAATAAATACTTTTTTCAATATTTTACTTTGTCATTATGGTTCTATGATGTAGTACGTGTTTTAGTTTATGTAAGAGTTTTATTTATGACTAGATAGATAGATTACTCTTCATTATTCTGCACACAAAAATACAGTAAAGGACATACAATAAAACAATTAGGTAAAACAATGGGCGACCTCATCGCTGAGAGCGATCTTTTCCAGAAATAACGAATTGGAGGTGGTGTAGTACTGTATAGTACTTACTTGTATGATTTATATACTTAACATACATCTTCAAGAAAAATCACAAATGCGAAAAAATATTTTTTATCGACAAGCTTATTTTAATTATTGACCTAAAACATCTGGTGTCATAAATTTTATTTATAAACTTATACTGTGGTATATCCACACATTCATCTTTGGGGTAATAAATTTCATGCCCAGTGAGGTTATTTGAAAAGGAAATTCGTTTGAAGGTAACTTTAGTGACTTGGTTCACAGGGTAACCGCAACAAAAAAAGTTGTTTGTGTTAAAGTTTCTGTGTCACCATACTTTTTTGTCGGTTCCTGGCCAGCCGTACTTTGTTGGCAACTAAATACACTAGTAAATAAAATATTAAAGTATTGACTCTACCGACTATAACTCGTTGTTGCAGACTTTCTGTTTTGTAAATACTTGTATACCTAGTAGTAGGCAACACATTTTGCACATCGGCTAATTTCGGCTTCATAATATACAGGGTGTAATCGTTAAGTGTGCACAGGCGATTATTCCGTAACTATTGCAGATATCAAAAAACTTTAAACTGATATCGAAAGTACTTTACCTAATGAGTAAAATGACATTAATAACTTTTTAAAAATAAAACGAGAAATATCCAAAAAAATTACATTAATCACTCCCATACATTTTATTTCTTAGTAAGTACAAAATTTTGTGTTCAAAGCATATGTTCGAATTTGAATTTAGAACGAACGCCAAAGAGTATCTTTCTTTTTGTTTTTATTTATTATGTTGCTTTTCAGCTAGTTCAAATCAATACAATATTGAAACAAGGTTTATTATAAATTTGAAGTGGTAAGATAATTAATCTACACGTGTATCTACTTGAAATTCATTAATACCTTCATATCGTACATAATTATAAAATGACAAGGGTAAAATGAGTAGGTACTATTCCACTTAAAATAAGGAAACTAAAACCTTTCTACTATCTCATACTAAATGTATGGGAGTGATTAATGTATTTTTTTGGATATTTATCGTTTTATTTTTAAAAAGTTATACTCATTAGGTAAAGTACTTTCGATATCAGTTTAAAGTTTTTTGATATCTGCAATAGTTACGGAATAATCGCCTGTGCACACTTAACGATTACACCCTGTATAGAGTGTAGTGCATGCGTCAGAAAGAGATAGCGCTCTATATACAAAGCTGAAAAGCCGATGTGCAATATTTATTGCCTATAACCGTACTCTCACTCGATGTTTTTTGCTTTTAAATTAGTAATAATGTTTTTTTATCGAATGTAACATTACGTTCGTTTGAGTATCAACGTAAAATGTAATTGAGCAGCTCCATGATAACAATAGATTGAATAGTAGGTTTATAATATTTTTTTTATTACATACAACTAGCAGATGGAGCAAGCATATGGCTCACCTGATGTTAAGTGGTAACCATTGCCTATAACAATCATTGCCTCGTAGGTCACGCACGTCATAAACGTGTCCTACGATGTACTGCCCTGCGTCCATCAACTTGAGGCATACAGATGTTCAGTCTCACGTGCCAGTAATTATATCTTTTTTCTATAAAATTTAGAGTTTTAAGCACGTTTTTCTGGGATGTGTGATACTTTTTAAGGTCTTTGTTTCTTTCAATCAACCTCCCTACATTTTGGAGACCTTTCGTATTTATATTGGGTTGAGTAGGTAGTTAAGTGTGTATATACCTACTCACACGTGTATTGGATAAGCTTTTTTGGCTCACTCAGTAAAACCGTTTTTGTGTAATGGAACATCAACGCTTCTTTTTTAAGAGCTGGTAACACGTCATCGAAAATAAAAGTTTGCTTCTAAAAAAATACCCTCATAATATTATTTTATTTTGAGTTTGAATAATTAAATGAAACGAGATGAAAATTTACCATGAGTGAAATGAAATGAAATTGTTTATTGCATAAGTATAGTTTTACATCAGTTTAGTAATAGTTACTAAAAAGAGCGCAACACATACAGGTGCTCGTCAAACATGTAGGTAATAGTAGAGAGCATAACAATAATTATTCATAGGTTAACTTAAAAATATAATTAAATACATTGTGTAATTGATTGTGGCTGTAAAGAGGCCCGTCACTTATCATTATCATGCAAAATTAAACATTGTTTTTTTTTAATTTGAAATCTTTGTAGTTATTTGTTAGAAATTCTTTAAGATTGTAGATAGTTTTACTCATAAGTAGATATTTAACTTGGGTACAGAAAATTGGATAGCTATCTATACAT
This sequence comes from Thera britannica, assembly GCA_939531255.2. Classification (NCBI taxonomy): domain Eukaryota; kingdom Metazoa; phylum Arthropoda; class Insecta; order Lepidoptera; family Geometridae; genus Thera; species Thera britannica. The sequence continues at coordinate 6,793,707 of OW618040.2, read as the reverse complement.
TTAATATTTTCAGGTAATTTGTTAAAGAGTTTTTGTCCTATAAATCTCGGTAGTTTCTCTGACATATTTAATCTGTGACACATACAATTTACGTATCAATTTACAATTTGTATTTATTTCGTGTGTGTATCATATTACGAAAGCAATTTTACCGTACTTACAGAACGAAAGAACGGCACGTAAGTTTACTTTAACACGAATTTTCATTTTATACCTACGTTTTCTATTGAAAGAAAGAAAAAAAGAAAATACATGAACAGGCAAAAGGGTGGAATTGTAAATCCGCTTAAGGTCACTTTTCACCCCGTACATTCGTGACATTTTTGGTTGTGCGTACTCGAACCTAAAGTGAAAATTCAAATTTAAATGTTTTAGCAAATCCTAATTGACTGAGATCTCTGGCGCCTTCTGCCTTCTGTGCCGCAAGTCGTGGGTTCAATCTCCACCGAGAACAAATATTTGTACGGTGAACGCAGTTTGTTCTCTGTCTGGGTGTTATATTGCATTCTAAGTATGTATTTACAATAAAATATATATTTGCTAAATGGTTCCGATAGTACAAGCTCTGCTTAATTTGGGGCTAGATAATGTTGAGTGGATCGTCCACAATAAAAAGAAACCGTCAAATAAATGAGTATGCTAACTATTACAATTTCACTTTGAAGATCATTTGCAAATAGAAATAAAACTCAAGCTTCTAGTATTTATCTTATTTATTCAGTCAAAACAAACAAAAAACCTCATTAAAATAACTTTGAGCTGAAACCTCTTGCAGCAGATTGAAGAAATTATTTTCAATCCAATCATCTCGCCTTGATAAAACAGAGTGAAGACCATCTGAAGAACTCTTGTAAACTGTCACGTCTTATTTGCAATTATGGGTGCAATATTATTCGGAGCTACTCGAGTGACTAAAAAAATTACTCCTACTCTCACATTTTATTATTTGAATCCAAAAGACAAAAAGGAGGATAAGTAAAAATCCTTTAAAAAAAATTACTACTAAATAACTAAGTTTTTCTCGTCATGTGACCTACACGGTGCGACAAATATTGAGCCTTATAGACCTAATTGACCGTGTGCAGTTTTGTTATCATACTGTTATTTTATTTGATTTTGTGGTCAATAAATATATTTTTATTTTTCTTATTTTCTTTTCTTTCTTTTTTTCTTTCTTTCTTTCTTTTTATACAACTGTATGCCTTGAAACTTTTCAAATTATTGTTCGTATAATAATTTGATATAATTGACCGCGGCAGAAAGTTGAAGCTTCTGTTGCCAACTCTATTGGGTGAACAAAATTCAGTATCGTGAAACAAGTCAGTTGATAAGTTATAGAATTATCGACAATTAAAAGAAACAGAATATTTTAATAAATTTTAATATTTTAATCATAATAGGTCAGGGGTAACTGTTCCCTCATGTACCTATATATGCATACGAATAAGCGCAAATCTTATACATATAAAAATGAATCCCTTTTTCCTTGGTCACGCCATCACACGTGAACGGTTGGACCGATTTGGCTGAAAATTGGTGGGGAAGTAGCTTTAGAACCTGGAGACGAACATATAATGCTTTTTATCCCGAAAAAGTAATGGTAACGGCGAGCGAAGCCGCGGGCGGGCGTTTGTTTATTTAAAAAGATAATAATAATATATTCATGTTTTTTTGATGATTGTCATAAACAGGGGCTGTTGTTTTTGAATAATTTGATAAAAAGTGAAAATATAAGCCCTAAAAACTATCATAAATCCCATGGGATTCAAGGCAACGTTTTCGATTTTTAGCAAAGCGGCAGTTGAGTTGTCAGCAATGTTGTCAATACCGACAACAAAAAAAAAAAAAAAAAAAAGGTCAAACCGTTAGTACATACTTAATTTCCTTGGGTAAACCTTTGAAGCAAAGACAACAGTCGATGTACTTATCACTCGCACCTTTGTCCTTTACTTTAAGAAAACCACAAAACGATCTAAATTACTTTTTTGGTAAGTTGTGTGCAATCAGATTGCCCTCAAAAAACTTAGATTTCAACTCGGTTATACAGAAAATTATGGTAAATTATTAAAACAAAAATATTTTGAAAAGTCTTGTATCTACTTTGTAATGTATCTGAAGAACAAAATTTAATCCCAATAATGAACATCAAAACTCTGATGAAAAAATAACAAAAACGTATATTGGAGGTAAACAAAGAATATAGGCCAAGTAAACTCTATTAGTCGCCTTGGATTGCGTTACCAAAAACCCGATCGAATCCTAACCTCCTGTTGTGTGCTTTACCTCGTTCACTCTCACTCAATTTTACTCAGGAGCGAGTGAGATGGAGTTATTTAACTTGTATACCCACATGATAGCTAGGAATTCGTTTGGATATGTCATTTTGTGTGATTATATTAAGCTGTATCAAGTGGTACTGTATTTGCAAATCTGGAAAAGGAACTCTTGTACGAAGCGTTTTTATTTACTCTCCAATACAAGTACGCTCTTTGAAAAGCTTCCTTTTTACAAATTTTTCATTCCATGAAAGTAGCTTTGTTTAATATTTTGCGTAAAATAGCGTTTGTATATTTTAATAGCTTACTATTTGAGAAGGGCTCGTCCGGGGAAGTACTACTACCATGTCTATTTCTGCCGTGAAGCAGCATTGCTGCGTTTCGGTTTAGAGGGTGTGGGGGCCGGTGAAATTACTGGCACGTGAATCATCTGTATGCCTCCAGTTGATGGATGCAGAGCAGTTCTTAACGTGCGTGACCTACGAGGAACTGCTTTGTTAAAAGCGATGGTTACCACTTAACATAAAGTAAGTATCATTACTCTCAAACAGTAAAGGAAAACATCGTGAGGAAACCGGCACATCGTAAAATCAAAACAATTTAATAGTGCACGAAAAGCAGCCTGTAAGAGGCGCACTTGTAACTTATTTATATTTACTTATAATTTATTTAATATAGGTACATAAAAAATAAGATAAACATCAAGTGAGCCATACACTTTTACATTGATATTGGGCATCGCCTTTTTCATACAGTTGTATAAAAAAAGGCAGTGTCCACGCTTTCCAGAAAATCTCAATTTATAAAAACAAAGAAAGCTATTCTTATCTATATTTTAATCCATTTGTTGTTAATTTACACTAATTTCTGCAACCGAGCTCGTTTGAACGCTTAAAACTCATTAGTTGCCTGCCATAGCGAAGCTTTTCAAGCGATACCAATCCCTAGCACGTTGGAAATAAGGGTGAAATTGATAAGATGTCGTTTAATTACACTGCCTCCAAGAACCAACACTATTTTGCTGCAGTAAAGATTTTCGCTATGAAAGTATAATATTTTGATTAACAACGTTAATCCAATTTAGTTGTAGTAAAATTACGTGCTAAGGTTTTACATTTTAATCTGCTTGTTTTATAACTTTCTCCTTAAAACCCTTTTTCTTTTTTTATTAGCTTTACTCTTGTCGGTTTTTTTTTCATTTCACCATGGTATTACAATATATTATGTATGGCTAAGGTAAATGTTAAAACAAAATTTTATCAATTGTGGTACCAACACCGCTTACCCACTTACGCTTAATGTTCTCCAAGTCTTTTGAACGAAAGTTAAATACCTTGGCTTCAGCCTCAGCTTTATTGTCCGTTAAAGTTTTTTTTATCAATAACTTGCGGCCGCCCGCAGCTAAGCTCGTCTCGCTCCTTAAAAAGATGAATACTATTTTAGGTCCGTCTCCTGGTTGTAATCTATTTTCAATTTTCATCCAAATTGCCTTTCTTTACTTTTAAATACCTGTTGTAACTAACACGACTTCTTCTTCTTTTATAAAATATATACAAATTATTAGTATTTTTTATAAAGAATTCCTACTTTCGAGGAAACGGATTGCGAGTCTTTTTGACACTTTGCATGGCGCTACTATGACTCATTAATATCGTAACATCCAATCTTTTCCATTCATAGTGCTTTAGTGCGTAGTTCTTTCTTTTCTTTCTTAGTACAGCATCTACCTGTCCTTATCGTTTGCTAGTGGGGCCGGCACAACAGGTTTCCTCACCTCTATCATTCGTAATCTCAGTGCTCACTCTTTTCTTGCTCATGTCATCTTTGACGGAGTCCATCCATTTTTTTAGGTCTACCTCTTTTCCTATACCCACCACATCCATACCTAACACAGTATGACATAGTATAATTATAGATCTTAAAAAAGCGGGATCTATAATAATATCAAAAATACCTTAAAATCTTAAATATAAAAGCAAAAGTCTAGCCTAGTTTGTTGCAACGAAAATTAATGCATTTTATGAAAATTAGTCTCGTAATTTGCCTAACCGCATATTAGGAGAACTTGGCTGTATACACGAACGTTCTTTAGTTATTAGTGACATGACCAACTAAGTAGGTCACAAATACTATGCCAACTCGCAAACTTAAGCAATTTTAGTTTAAACAACTCCTTTGTGTGTTTTGCGAATTCATTAGCACTGTCTCTTCGGAATGAAACATAATGAAAACCGTGAATTATAATGTATTTTATAAGTTATATGTGTTCGTACTTTATCATAGTGAAGCACGTTAAATTATTTCTTTTGTCCCCCGGCCAAAGTAAGCGGGTTAGAGCCGACATTTTTATTATTCTTTCATCATGAAGACAGGTAAGGATTTGTTTTGTTGGGCATATAGATGGTTAATAGAAATTAAAATATTGTTTTGATGTAATCGTAGGATTTTGCTACGGCACTGTAAAGAGGTCAGAGGATAGAGATCTCACCTTCTAAAATTTAGTTTCCAAATCTTACCAATTGAGGTTTTTGAATGTGGCTCCTTGACTTCCATAGACGACAAGACAGCGACCTTCTCTTTTATTAACCGACTTCCAATCAAAAAGGAGGAGGTTCTCAATTCGGTTGTATTTTTTTTTTTTTTTTTTTTTTAATGTTTGTTACCGCAAAACTTCGTCATTTGTGAGCCGATTTGAAAAATTATTTTTTTATCTGAAAGGTACTGCTTTCAGATTGGTCCCATTTTAATTTTATTAAAATCGGTGTTGCCATTTTTTTTTTAATATTTTTTTTAATGTTTGTAACTGCATGCCTCCGTCATTTATGAACCGATTTAGAAAATTATTTTTTTATTTGGAAGGTTATTCTTACGTCCAGATTGTCCTAAACAAATTTGATTAAAATCGGTTTAGCCGTTTGACAATGAAGTTGGTTTCTCAAGTTTTTTAAACTTATAATTATCTGGCTCACGTAACTTATTTTTGGCCTTCCTCTTCTTTGCTTTCAATGGTGTTCTTTATGTATCTGTCATGTCGTAGAAAATGTCCAAATATTTTTTCCTCTCGATTTTGTATCGTCTTATGCATAACTCTCTTCTCCTTACTCGCTCGAAGACCTCTTCGTTCGTAACCTTTTCCGCCCAACTAGTAATCTCCATCTTCCGCCAGCACCACATTTCTAAATCTTCCAGTAGTTCTTTGTCCCGCTGGCTGCGTCATTTAACCATAGAACGCTAAACTGCATATAGGTTTTTATGTGCCTAGAGAGTTTTAACTTTTAAGCTCTACGGCGTAGCATTTGCTACGAATGTATTGTTACGGAAGTGGGTACAGGGATTGGAAGGAAACGACGGATTACACCGAAAGTAGCGATTTATTCGCACTACGAACACGTAACACTGCACTGAACGCGTAGCACTGCACTGAACGCGTAGCACTGCACGAAACGCGTAGCACTGTCCGACACTGTCCCCGCGCACTATGCGTTACACAGTCCAACGCTGTGCTCCGATCACTAACAGTCCACTGGGAGCACTTCACCACTTTGCACTTCACTTCACTTTTCACTGTTCACTGTTCACTTTTCACTTTCACTGTTCACTTTTTCCACTTTTCCACTTTTTCTTCTTGTTCCTTTCTTCAGATCACTTTCCACTGAACTGCCCGTAGACGCGCCTGCAGCTCCTTATATACCCGGAATTTCGATTGTCCTTTATTGAATTTCGATCGTCATTTATTGAATTTCGATAGTCATTTCGTTTTCTTCTGTTGAATTCCGATCGTCTTTCCCTACCTGTATCATTTCTTGTTTAAGTCCAGAACTTTCGGTTCTTTATTTGAATTCCTTAAAGAAGGCACTCGCCGCTACTAGAATTTTCTGGTAACATTTAAATGTCGAACAAAAATCTTCACGTAGTTACGTCAGCACGGCGTCACACTACCCCCTCCTTAGACGTGCTCGTCCCGAGCATCGTTAGAGCCGTAGTACCGTGCCAACCTGTCCACATGAACCACTTTTGCTGGACTTCTTGGCGTTTTTCGAATTCTATATGTGACATCATTGATCCTCGTAATTACTTGAAAAGGGCCTTCCCAACTCGGTTGTAGTTTTGGAGATTTTCCTTTCCTTCTAACGGGGTTGTGAAGCCAAACAGCAGAACCTTCTTCAAAGGACTTGGAGTTGACGCTTCTGTCGTATCGCGTTTTCATTCGCTCACTAGCACGCAGATTCTCTTCCCTCATATGCCCGTGAACTTCCTCCATTTTCCTTCTCAAATCTTCCGCGTATTCCGAAATACAGCTAGGCGTATCTGGAGGACAACCCGCGAGAAGATCCGCTGGAAGTCGAAGCTCTCTACCAAAGTTCGCTCGGGCCGGTGTAGTAGAGGTACTCTCATGAACCGCAGTTCTATACGACAGAAGGAACAGAGAAATGTACTCGTCCCAATTGTTCTGATGGCTTTCAACAACTTTTGCCAGATGCCGCTCTAGAGTTTGGTTGAACCTCTCCACCATTCCATCAGATTGCGGATGATACGGCGTAGTCCGAGTTTTGTGTATCCCCATAATCTTGCATGTTTCCTGAAAGACTTGCGACTCGAAATTCCTGCCTTGGTCACTATGGATTTCAAGGGGTAGTCCAAATCGGCAGAAAACTTCATTCACCAGTTTGCTAGCCACAGTAACAGCTTCTTGATTTGGTAATGCAAACGCTTCAGGCCACTTTGTGAAGTAATCCATTATTACCAAAATGTAACGATTTCCACTATTCGTCATTGGAAACGGCCCGGCCACATCCAAAGCTATTCTTTCCCAAGGAGCACCCACGTTGTATAACTTCAACGCTCCCCGACTTCTTGTTTGTGGTCCTTTGACAGAGGAACAACTCGTACATTTCTTGCACCAGTCTTCAACATCTTCCTTGCAGTGCAACCAGTAATAACGTTGACGAATTTTCACCAAAGTTCTCTTCACACCGAGATGACCGCCTGATGTTCCGTCGTGATACGCTCGCAGTATATCAGAAATCTTTGACTTCGGCACAACTGTCTGAAGATGATTGTCTTGTCCTGATGCACTCTCCCATTTTCGACATAAAAGACCATTGTGTAAGAGCAGGCTATTCCATTGTGCCCAATAGCTCTTCGTTACTGCACTCATTCCAGCAACTTCACTCCATCCTGGGCGTGCGGATCCATCTCTCACCCAATTGAGTATTGGTCTAAGGTCTTCATCTTCTTCTTGTAGTTTACGCATGGTATCGCTGCTCCAATCATCATTTACTGTATCAGTTCTTATAACTCGGACCATAGATTTTTCTTTATCTTCCTGTTTCACACAGTGCTTGCAGTCTTCAGAACACGGCCGTCTTGACAAAGCATCAGCATTCCCATGAGACTTTCCATTGCGATGCTCTACTACAAAGTCGTACTCCTGTAGTTGTTCAATCCATCGCGCAACTTGTCCTTCAGGATTCTTGAACTGCAGTAGCCACTTCAAGGCTGCATGATCTGTTCTGACTAGAAATTTCCGACCCAATAAATACTTCTTAAAATGCTGAAGTGTCTTGACAACTGCAAGTAGCTCCCTTCGAGTGACACAATAATTCCGCTCTGGTTTTGACAGGGATTTACTGTAATAAGCTATCACAACTTCTTGATCTTCTTTTCTTTGTGAGAGTGTTCCTCCTATCCCTGTATTACTTGCGTCCGTGTCAACTACAAACTCATTGCACTGATCCGGATATCCGAGTACTGGTGTTTCACATAACCGGCTCTTTAGTTCCTCGAAAGCCACCTGGCATTGTTGGTCCCAAACGAAAGGTCGTTTTTCTTCTGTGAGTCTATGCAATGGCTTCGCTATATCCGAAAAACTCTTGACAAAACGACGGTAATAAGAGCAAAGTCCCATAAACGCCCGTACTTGTGTTTTGTCCGCAGGCACAGGCCAATCTTTAACAGCCGAAATTTTTGATGGATCCGTTTCGACGCCGCTTTCCGAAATAACGTGTCCCAAATAGTTCACCTGCCGTTTGAAGAATGAGCACTTCTTCTGGCTTAGTTTCAGATTTGCACTTCTCAACTTGTTGAATACGGATTCCAGCTTCTTCAAATGGTCATCAAATTCTCGCCCCACTATTATAATGTCATCGAGATACACCAAGCAGGTTTCTCCCAGCAACCCAGCAAGGACACGTTCCATTAACCTCTCGAAAGTAGCCGGGGCGTTGCACAGCCCAAACGGCATCACTCTGAACTGCCAGAGGCCCTTTCCTGTGGAGAACGCGGTCTTCTCCTTATCCTTAGGATCCAACTCCACCTGCCAATAGCCACTTTTTAGGTCCAGCGTAGAAAACCATTTCATGCCGTTGAGAGTATTCAAGGTGTCGTCTATCCTTGGTAATGGATAACTGTCCTTTTTGGTCACGTCGTTTAGGCGGCGATAGTCAATACAGAACCTCGTTGACCCATCCTTCTTCTTTACCAAAACCACTGGTGAGCACCACGGACTGGACGATGGTTCGATTACTTCATTATCCTTCATGTCTTGAATCATGTCGTCCACCTCCTTTTCTCTGGCAAAAGGAATTCGGCGGGGTCGTTGTCGTATAGGTTGTTCATTTCCAGTATTGATTTTATGCTGAACCATGCTCGTCCTTCCGATATCACCATCATTCTTCGAAAATATATCGGAGAACCGACGTAGCAAATTCTTCGCCTTGAGCAATTCAATAGTTGTCAAATCGTGCTTACATTCTTCCAGTATACTGTTAACGTCGATTGAACTTGCATCCGTCTTTTTGGTTTCTTGACAATTCCGCAACCACACGATTTCTTCGCTCCGCCCTATTAAGGTACCCTTCTTTAACACCTGTTCCTCATTGCTCAAATTTAACACAGGTACCACTGTTTCTGCGGATGAATTTATGACCGTACGTGCTGGCAGCCACGATGACTCGTTATCCACTTTTTCTAGTATTGTCCACCGTCGCTGTTTCAAACTTTTACTTCCAGGAAAAATTACTGGAACTAGCGTCTGTGATCTAGGCAATAGTTTAGTGTTCTTAATGCAGTACACCTTGCCTTCGCCACCGCCTCTCATCGGTATTTCGTCTTCTCCGCACTTTAGGACACCGGAATGAATGTCGAGCTTGCACCGATGATCCTTCAAGAAATCAAGGCCAATAATGCAGTCATCGACAATGTCAGCTATTACCGCTTGTTGCCAGTACAGCTTGTCACCAATCTTGATAGCCACTTTTTGTTCACCTGATACTGGTATATACTGACCGGTAGCCGTAGTTAGCTGGTAAGCTCCCTTCCGGACGTTAATCTTCCCGTTTCTTCTTGTTAGCTGTGTCCCAATTACCGTACGTGACGCTCCAGTATCCAAAGTCAACGAGCACAGACTTCCATTTACTGATCCATTTACAGTCAAGCTGTTGCCATCTGTACTCTGACAAATCTTGATTTTCAGGGCTTCATGCCTACTGGCCAGCGCCCACCCTTCAGCCCTGGCTGGAATTGGTTTCCCTGATTCCTCAACGCTTGTACACCAGCATCGGTCCTTCGTCTCTCCAAAGTTGCAGCATCTAGGGACGAGAGCTCTGCGTTGGTTCACCTGCGCCACCTCCGTTGAATTTATTTCCCTCAGACGTCCAATCCTCGGATCTCGTCGAACGGCTTCCACCTCAAGCGCATGCGCGACGGCTTCCTTGATGTGACCGTGATGACCCAAGCGCACGGCAGCTCTTACTTCCGCGTCAAAAATACCGTCAACAAACGAATGCAAAAGCATGCTGTCAATGACCGATGCCGGCGATGTTTGGTACGCCTTCCGGACCAACTTTTCTACCTCCAGGGACCACTGTTGCAATGACTCGTTTGCTCGTTGGCATCGATCACGGAGTTGAGCGCGGAAAACATGCTCCAGGTGTGAGTCCCCGTAGCGCGATTCTAAGGCTTCCAGCAATTGCTCGTAGGTTGCATCACTCCCCAAGGCCTCCAGCACGGTCAAAGCCTTGTCTCGTAGTCCCAAAGTAAGCGCGGTTTTAGCCTGGCTCTTGGTCCACCCATTCAGGTTCATCACAGCCTCAAACTGTAGCTTGTAAGCCGCCCAGGAAGAGGTTCCATCGAAAGGCGGGACTTTGAAATTTCCGCCTGAGGTTGTTGCACTTACTATGGTCGCTGAGGCCGGGATTCCATTTGTTTTTAGCTTCTTGACGTCTTCCTCGATGGAGGAGAGGCGGTTTCCGTGTTGTTGTACAGTTTCCTCCACCGCTTCTACCCTCCGCATGCTGTCGGTGATAGCGGTCAAAAGATTTTTCTGCATTGCGCACAACTGCTCCTCTTGCCGGTGAGTTTGCTCCTCCTGGCGGCGAGCATCTTCTTCCTGGCGGCGAGCTTGCTCCTCCTGAATAGCGCGCAGCTGCTCCTCCTGGATGGCACGCAGCTGCCCCTCCTGGCGGCGAGCCTGCTCCTCCTGGATGGCACGCAGCTGCTCCTCCTGCCGGCGGGCTTGCTCCTCCTGCCGGCGGGCTTGTTCCTCCTCCCGGCGAGCCTGCTCCTCCTGGATGGCGCGCAGCTGCTCCTCCTGCCGGCGGGCTTGCTCTTCCTGCATGGCGCGCAGTTGCTCAAACAAGGCGCCCAGGTCTGGTCCCACCTGGGTCCTCGTCGACGCACTTGCAGTAGTTGCCCCTCCGGAGTTGTCTTGGCGTCCAGGGGTTTCTTCTTCAGGAGCCTCGGCGCCAGAGCCACTGGCTTGCTGCGAGCCAGTCTTAGCGCGAGTGCTCACGCCTTCCCTCGGCATGACAGGCATTTTACCTTGATTCGATCCAAAGACGTGCTGTGAGAATTGTTGACGATCCCAAGCTCACAAGCGGTATTGAGCCCCTAAGTCTGAGGAGAGACTTCTCCTCATTGTGCGTGTTCTACCGCTTGTATAATGGGGTATGCTCTGAAGAACTGTTTGAAATCATGCCAACAGCTACATTCTACCATCGCACTGCTCGCCATAGGCAGAAAGTTCATCCTCACACCTTAGAGCCTGGGTGGTCGCGCACCGTTCGGTTTCAGAGGAACTTCCTCCCGCGAACACTCAGGCTGTGGAATGATCTCCCTGCTGAGGTTTTCCCTAAGGACTATAGCATGGGGTTCTTCAAAAAGGGCGTTTTTAAAGTTTTAAAGGGTCGGCAACGCGCTTGTGATGCCTCTGGTATTGCAGGCGTCCATAGGCTACGGTAACCGCTTCCCATCAGGTGGGCCGTATGCTTGTTTGTCAACTTAGTAGTATAAAAAAAAAAAAAAAAAAAAAAAAAAAAACCTTCCAATCCCACTTCTGACACCAAATGTTACGGAAGTGGGTACAGGGATTGGAAGGAAACGACGGATTACACCGAAAGTAGCGATTTATTCGCACTACGAACACGTAACACTGCACTGAACGCGTAGCACTGCACTGAACGCGTAGCACTGCACGAAACGCGTAGCACTGTCCGACACTGTCCCCGCGCACTATGCGTTACACAGTCCAACGCTGTGCTCCGATCACTAACAGTCCACTGGGAGCACTTCACCACTTTGCACTTCACTTCACTTTTCACTGTTCACTGTTCACTTTTCACTTTCACTGTTCACTTTTTCCACTTTTCCACTTTTTCTTCTTGTTCCTTTCTTCAGATCACTTTCCACTGAACTGCCCGTAGACGCGCCTGCAGCTCCTTATATACCCGGAATTTCGATTGTCCTTTATTGAATTTCGATCGTCATTTATTGAATTTCGATAGTCATTTCGTTTTCTTCTGTTGAATTCCGATCGTCTTTCCCTACCTGTATCATTTCTTGTTTAAGTCCAGAACTTTCGGTTCTTTATTTGAATTCCCTAAAGAAGGCACTCGCCGCTACTAGAATTTTCTGGTAACATTTAAATTTCGAACAAAAATCTTCACGTAGTTACGTCAGCACGGCGTCACAGTATTATAGCAGACTCAACTTAATTTTCGTAATAATAAAGCAGTTGATGAATATCTGCAATTTGCTATTAAATTATGCGTTGTAAAGTATTAAAAAGGAAACACCTTAAACTACCTTAAGCATACCATTTAAAAATAAATAAGTGTACTAAAGTCTGATCTAAATTTGGTATAACGTGTATATTGAAATTATGTTCGTATAGCTTAAATTATTTCTGCTCAAGTTCTTATTATGATTTATATTTTATGCACAGAACCTTGAAAAACAATCCAAGTCTTATCATTTTTAACAATAACATGGCAAAAGTCTGCAAAATTAAAACAGAATATTACTTTTCTGACAGAGACTTGGCTGTCTGTCTGTGTTTTATCTAACAAAACAAAATTGTACGAGCAGTGTACCCAAGCATGAAAATGAAACGTTTGCGGCCTTCACCAAAAGGAATAAGAATTCATAATGTGTGTGCATTGTACATAATAGCGAACACGCACAAATCCAAAATTTTATTTGCGAACTGAATGATGAAACCATTGCGTATTACCATAAAATTATTATTCATGAGCTTTCAAAATGTGTTCGGTTGAACGAAACCAGAAGAGTTGAGTACATCGTTACAATACAATATTATTATAATACATTGAAATCATCTTTTTTTTTATACAAATAGTTCTAGTTGATGGAACAAGCATATGACCCATCTGATGTTAAGTGGCAACCATCTATAACAAAACGTTGCCTCGTAGGTGGTTACATGCGTCAGGAATGTGCCCTACGATGCGTCCATCAACTTGAGGCATACAGAGTTCAGCCTCACATGCCAGTAATTTCACCGGCACCCACACCCTTCAATCCGAAACACAGCAATGCTGCTTCACGGCAGGAATAGGTAGTACTTCCTGGACGAGCCCTTCACAAAGAGCTCTGCTCCCAATATCTGCTTTCAACTATTTTTACGTTATTAGGCACTTGTGATTTTACATCTCTGGGTCTCAAAGAGAGTTCATAAGTAAAATGCTTCAGAAACATTATGGGGAGGCTTTCAAAGCGGCAGAAATTATAAATATGAAAATCATTTCTCATTTTCTATTGCTGCCAGTATACCATCTTATACCTTAGTCACACCAAGAATACATTTAAAATGATCCCTAATGTTGCTACGGAGTCTACTTACACTATTAGTGTCCCTTCGAAAAGATGAGTCGGCATTAAATGTTGGTCACAGGTCGTCCCAACGAATGACCGTCCATCTTTCTGGGTATATGTTATACACTCTGGCATTTTATCATCGTCACGCACGGATAGGACAGTCATAAAATTCGGTAAAAGCTCGATAGAGATAGATAACTCTTTATTGATTGCTACGATGAATAAGGCATTGGTATTGGTAGAGAGTTTCTCCATCTTAATACAAAAAAATAAAGGAATACAAGAAGGGGTTTATCGCGTACAGAGAAGTCTAGCAGGGAGAATTAAAATGTATAAGAGGTTGTGCTAATCCCAACTTATTACAATAGCGATGAGGTTGGGTTACTAATACAATTTTACATTACATATTGGAACGACCGTTCACTGCCGATGAGTGTTTGCAACAAAACTGTTATAAGTAAAGTAGGTACTTAGTCTTCTTAAATAATTATTTTTGTTTTGTTGTAGAGTTGATTTTGAGATTATTGCGGGATAGAATGAATAAAACCATGAAGGCGCGTTGTTCTTTTACAGCAAATCTGAAGGACGTAGCAGCAGTTACCGAAATAATGAGTAGGTACAAATTATTATTGGAAGGCTATGGTTTGTTATGAAGTAAAGTACTTAGTCTTTCTAATTTCTATGCACAATGATTGCTTAATTGGCGGGTTGGCCCGTGAATGGCTGGGGTAAATGCGTATCTTTTGTTGCAATCAAAACCTAGTCGCATTTGTCAGTTTTGGCATTATTTTGAGCTACAATTGCAATAAAAAACGAATTGACAAGGAACGATTGCAACAAGACTGAGTCTTGACGTGATACGTGACATAGCGAATAGGAATCGCTTTAGAAAATTAGTATGGTAACAGATAGTGGTTGAAAAATGATGCTAACAAAATATATGATCGCTGTTCCTTGTTAGTATAAAACTTTAGATTGCATCATTAGATATTACACAATCGCCCAGTTGATCAAGCCGTATAGGATGAACAGGGATTATGTATAAAGGTGTACTTGATGTCTCTACTGTAAGCTCTTTTTATTTCTCATTCCCTTCATATTTATCGACACACTCAGATCTTTGTTCAGTGCTTCAAATCATTTTATCTGAACCAAACAGGTCTTTGTTCTAAAATTCAAGCAGTCAGCACAAAGATACATAGTGAATAATGAAAACATATCTTCCCTCCGGCTTTCTGTTATAGGGCCTACTCAAATTTAATACCAAGGAATTGTGGGCGTACACGGTTGGCCTTGGAGGGCTGAATACTGATTCAGTTGTTTTTTCCTACTGTAATTACAGCTAAACAATATTTTGTTCTTCGCTTTGCATATTTTTTTGCACTATCATTATTTTTATGAATAAAATGAGGATATCCGTAGAAGAACCAAGGTCACCGACATAGCTCGTAGAATTAGTATGTCGAAGGCAATGGGCAGGTCATGTATAGCTCGAAGAACCGACAACCGTTGGGGATTAAAAAAGGTTCTCGAATGGCGACCATGAACCGGAAGACGAAATGTAGGGTGCTCACCCACCAGATGGACCGATGAAATTGTTAAGATCGCGGGAAGTCGATGGATGGAAAGGGCACCGAATCGATCTTCCTGGAAATGTGAGGGGAGGCCTATGTCCAGCAGTGGAATTTTTCAGGCCGATGATGATGATTATTATTATTTTCAAAACGATAATGTTTCGATATTGTTTTGGTAATGCAACTATGTTGGCAACACAGGTACACTTTGGTAACACAGGCACATCACACTTTTGACTGCAACAGAACTACACAATCGCCCAGTTGCTGCGATCTAATGGCGATTAAAGTTATTGTAAGGTTGCATTTTCTTTGATTAGTGTGAAAAATTAAGAGCCAATAAGAAAAAAAAGGAACAACAACATTTTCCGCTAAACCTCTTTACATCTCGAAAAGAAGGAAAACTTTTTGATTGCTTTAAGTTTATTTAGCAGCTTCGCAATAAACAGATTTAGTTGGATAAACAAGCTTTTAAACGGATAACTGTACTTAAGTTTGTCTTCGCTTGTTATGAGTATTTCTTGATTGGATAACGGACGGAGTTCGGAACTTTATGGTGTTTTGAGTGCTCAAACCTTAATCACAATGAAACCCTGTAGACAATTAAAACAGATCAAGGAAAAAATCTTTGAAGGCTATTAAATCAAATAATAAATATTAATATAAATATTTTTAGTAAATTATATAAATAGATAAAAAATATTTATTGCACAAATAAAATGTATGCTGGATATTATTATCGGAAAACGTTCAAAAACGGATCAAAAATATTTTTTTGCTATTGGATTGCGTACAAGATAAGTTTCTCGCAATTTTCGATACATAAGTTCAGTGATTTTATTATGTTTCAAAAGATCTAAGTATGCAAGCGAGAGGGAAACCGTAGCAAACAAAATCGTAATCCTGTCTTTGCCCAAAAACTAAACGCTAAAATACTTAGCACTAGTTTCATATTTGCATTTAGAAAGCGTACAAAAGCCATAGATGCCAACAAGAGAAAAAAGCAGCCAAGTGCGAGTCGGACGCGCCCATGAAGGGTTCCGTAGCATCAAGTAACATAATATAAAAGTTCTTGTAGTTCGTCGAAGGTAAACTACGGTTTACGATCTATGACTTATAAAACAAAAACTACTTACCTACTAGATCTCGTTCAAACCAAATATCGTTGAAAGTTTGCGTAGTAATGTACATCTATATGTTTTTTTGTTTTATCATTCTCTTATTTTAGAAGTTAGAGGGGGGGACCAACATTTTATCACTTTGAAGTGTCTCTCGCGCAAACTGTTCAGTTTTGAAAAAAAACGATATTAAAAACCTCAACATTATTTTTGAAGACCTATCCATAGATACCCCAAAAGTATGGGTTTGATGAAAAAAAAAATTGCGTTTCAGTTTCAAGTATGGGGGTCTGAATTAAAACTGAAACTCAATTTTTTTGTTGTTTTTCTACTTTTGTGTAAAAATCTTAATGCGGTTTACAGAATACATCTACTCAACAAGTTTCATCAGTCTAGCTCTTATAGTTTCGGAGAAAAATGACTGTGACATACGGACGGACAGACAGACAGACTCATGACGAATCTCTAAGGGTTCCGTTTTTGCCATTTGGCTACGGAACCCTAAAAACATGCATTTTCGGTTGAAATATTTTAAACCAAGTATTTCTTCAACTTGACAAGCCTAAAACAGAAATGGATATATTTTTATACTTCGGCGACGGATAAATTTACCTATAGAAAAATAAGCTTTTAGAGATACGATACGTTTTAGAATTCACTCGTGACTAGGCGCATGTTGTCGCTTAGCGAATTCATCAGTTTGTCTAAGTTAAAAAGTGGTGCTAGGGGTACTATGCGGACGACGTAATCTAACTTATGTATTACGTATATTGCGTTCTCGCCACAATCCGACCAGGCGCTGTCTGGGCATTTCTGGCAAGATTTATAGCAACGACTCTTTTCTAATATTGTTTACTTCAGTAATGGTCAGTTTTATTGTGGCTATCCGTTGGATGCCTTTATTTTATTCGCCTTTTCGTTTTGGATCACTAGCTGTTTAATGCTCTGAGGTGCTGCTTAAGTGGTACAAATGGGCTTTCTGATTTATAACATAACGCTATCATAAACGAAGACTGTACTTTATTTTACAGCCTTCACAGCTCAGTTGGTAGTAGCTCTGCCTTTTGCGGGAGGACGTTGGGTTTGATCCCCACCAATAACAAAAATGTGCGTGTTGAAAACTGATTTTGTTCTCTGTCTGTCTAGGTGTTCAATTGTATTCTAAGTATGTATTAACAAAAAGTATAGGTACTATGTATTATGGCATCTGGTTCCCATCGTACAAACTCTGATTAGTTTGTGGCTAGATATAGTGTACCATGGGAACCAAATAACTAATATAATATTTTTATATATTTTTTTGTAAATACGTAGTTAGATTACAATATCCCAGACAGAAAAAAACATCTTTGTTCACCTCACAAATATTTGTTCTCGGTACGGTTCGAACCCAAGACCTATAGCGCAGAAGGCAGAGCTACTACCATCTGAGCTGAGAGGCCAGTCCACTCGTATAACACACCTATTTACGCCTCGTATAACATCACCTATTTTCACCAAACGCCGCCGTCATGTTTGGTGCTCTACCTTCATAACCTCATTTGACTGGCCTCTAGCGCAGTTGGTAGTAGCTCTGCCTTCTGCGCCGTAGGTCGTGGGTTCGATCCCCACCGAGAACAAATATTTGTGTGGTGAACATAAATGTTTGTTCTCTGTCTGGGTGTTATATTGTATTCTAAGTATGTATTTACAAAAAAAAAAAAAATGTATTCAAGTATTATATCAGCTATCTGGTTCCCATAGTACAAGCTCTGCTTAGTTTGGGGCTGGGTAGTGCTGTGTGAATTGTCCACAATATTTATTTATTTATTTATTTATATAACGTGAACAGCCACGGCCTGAAACTCATTACCGTCGTCTGTTTTTGACCTGATCTGAGCACTGTAATTCATGAGTGAATAAATTTGTCTCGTATACTATCCGTACTCCATCATTGTTACGTGTTTCCTAACAGCTGGAGTTACTGCAAATTATCAGAGTATACATCATGATTCTGCAGCAATTTTAGCTGGCGGGAAATACCTAACAATGGAACATGGATAGCCAAAGAGACAAATGAAGTATAATTAAATAAATAGGAGACAAACGGATAAGTAGATACAAGCAATTTCCCACATATCTTTTCACCAAAAACAGCAAAAACCTCAAATTCATAAATTACTTTGAAATCATTAGGCCCTTTTTCCTACAAACTTCACCACAAAAAAGACGAAATTGTCGACTTTTTCCTCAATTTGTACCATAGAGGCTACTGATTCCCAGCACTTTTGATCTTGTTAGAAATTTTAGAGAAAAAAAGGTCTTGGACAAAGTACCTATTCTTGTTGCTTTACGCCTCGCGCACATCTTAGCATTCTGTAGTGGCGATCAATGAAACGCTGTCAAATATGACGCGATATCTGCCAGTGTTTTACTGATCGCCAAGAACGCTTAGATGGGCACAAGGCTTTATTGAATTTACTTTTTCACAAAACACAGTACACAAATAGAAAACAAGGTGCTCAAACTTCTACTCCAAAAATAAACATAGACTTGTCACTCCAATTTCGCTGAAAGTGTCCCAAATAAAAGAGCTACGGAAAACATTGCACAGAACAGACATTGGTAGTATAAAAATATGTAGGCCATAGAAAGGAAATCTTGTTTGTTAGAAAACATTATTGGTTGCTACCAAATCAGGGCAGAGTCATTGCGCCATCTGCATTGCGTATTTTCACAGCTCACACTCATATTTCAAATGTTTTGTGCTACCAAATTTATAGCGGGATTTACTTGTGGTTTGAGAAGAATTTGTGCGATTAGTTTAATTTATGTATTCGTGATACAGGTCCAAGTGCCAATATTTTTAAACTTAATTTTATTATTATTATTTATTTAATGTCACACTCTGTGATCTGTTATGACCTTCAGGATGGTGATTTTAGTCAGCTCTGCATATATTTACCATGTCTTTCCTGTGGATTAGGCCGACTAAGCTGTTGGAATTGGTGGTTAGGTGCTGGGCAAGCCTATTCCATCTTAAATCCTATCTTAGGCACTAGAGGTATAGTGTTCTGCAAGTAGGGCTTGAGTAATCACCAGTTGCTATATAAATCATCTCCAATAGATGCAAAGGCCAATATCTACTGTTGGGGTTTACTTTTTATTTTAATAAATCACTATATAGGTAGGATGATGTTTTTTGACTAAGTATAGGCAAAAGTCTGACAAGTGACATTACTAACATCTTACCAAAATAGATATAAAACTCAACTTATGATATCCAATTGATGCTAAACTTATTATGTAATGATCTACTTCAACTGGTTGCCTAAGGCATCGTATCCAGTATGCAAAGCTGAAAAACCCCTGGATAAAATCTGTAAAATTATTACCCTTATAAAAGCTACCCTGGTAAAATTTTCAAAGCTCGGAAGTTCCGAAAAATCACAAACTTATAACCTCTCAACATAATCGCAGATACATACTCCCTTCCCCATTTTCGGGGCAAAAATATGATAGGGTTTGGCCGTAAAATTACTCCAACCTTCGCTTCGTTGTAACCCTGCGCAGCTATTACCTACGAACAAGCAACAGCAATGGCAAAAGCACACATTAACAAATCTCTGTGGTTTCCTCAGTAATGCTTTCAAAAACGATTTTTTGAAGAATTTTTACTTGAAATAATTGGTTGTCTGTCAGTTGAACGTGACAACGTCATACAGCTGTCCACGCGGACGCATTGCTCACTCAAGTAGGAGAGAGACAGATGTCGAACGCTGCCGAACGCGGAGGCCGATTGTGCCGTTTTGTCGCTGGTTCCACGCTCTCGCTTGTACTTTTAAAAGGAACGCTTCAGAGCGAGGTAACGCCGCATGAGTCATGTTTTTTCGTGCTTGCAGCCGGCTCCATAGAATTATAAGACGTTGTCACGTTCACATACTTGGTTTTTACAAGCGACGACTCGTTTTACGGCAACTACTATTGCTACTGCTTATTTTTACAATGCGTTTCAACCCGTATACTTCCTGGATATTTTGTGAAATTCAATAGCACTAACAATAACGTGTCATGACCTTGTAACACTGAAAAGCTATGGTTTCATAACCACGGTGTCTCTTTTGCAGAATATCTATAACATTGCATATTCCTTGATTCGAGATTTAAATATTCTGCATTAGTGAGACTTCCATCAAAAGTGTGCCTAAAACTTGAAAGAAAATGTTTGTAAAATAGTAAAACATAACAATAAATGTAAATTTCACGTTTAAACAGCTTTAATCAGAAACTTAAGTGAGTTAATTAAAATAAAGTAACTTGAGAAAATTAAACGTTCATTTTCTTTTCATAAAATGATGCAAAGAAAAGTTTTTAGAATTTTGTGAATGTCTACAATTATTAACTTTGGATGGCGCTCGAATATTACTTTAAGGCTTCGGCACACAAAACGTTTTTAGCCTTGCGTCATACGCCTAAGCGTTGAGATGCGTACTCGGATGTCAGCATGCAACGCGTTCTGTTTGACAAGGTATCTACTTGAATCGCACGCTATATACTGTGCCGTTAGAACGCGACGCTAAAACGCGTACTGTTTGCCGAAGCCTTAAATTTTAAATGTCAGACTATAATTACGACGCCAACGCTCATGTTCACAAAGGTTATCGTCGAAATTGTTTTTACTCAATGTTCTCCACCACCGATGTAGTAAACTATTTTAATACATCGAAGGTCTCATCACCTAAACTTATCACTATTCACGTGTTTACTGTCAGATAAGCAAAATAAACCGTGAGCATATTTTATTTGAACTAAAATTTATGTTTTATTTTATTCACATCCTAGCACCACACAGAAGAGTGTGGACTGTACCTGAGATTTATTCAATATGACTCTCTGATTAGTCCTATTCAATTCTGTTCAGTGACATAATTTTATTGTATTTACTCGTTTTCATGAAAATAACATCGAATCATCAAGTGCGTCTACTCATGTTGTATATAGGTTACTTTAGTTATTATAGAAAAACTAAATAGCTTCACAACTTTGATTCTGAGACAAGGATATTTTTTCATATAATAATGGGACTTGAACTTCACTGCTCATATTATTATTTTTAATTAGTTAAAAGGATCATACAAAAAGGCGGTAGGAACCAAGCTGTAGTTTCTTGCCTGTTCTTCTATAGGCTTGGTCGCGTGGAACTGGCACCTATAGACTCAACTAGATTTATGACGTTTTTTATGATCCTTCTGACTGAACACACTTACATTTTTCCCTTGACTTTGAATTATTTTAGTAACATCCTACCATCTCTAGATTATCTTTTTACTTGTTGTATCTCTACATATTTCTATCGAACTAAAAATAATTTAGTGTGAATTGAATTTAGGTGCGCTTCTAATAGGCCCCTTTCATTCCAAGATTCTTTGAAGATGTCTAAGGTAAGTCAGAAAGTCAGAGGTCATACCAAATACTACATTTGGCTTATACATTTATTTTAATTTTGCTGGTCAATAATCAGGTACAAAACAGAACTCCTGGATATTAAATAACATAACTTTAATGTCCGCTAGTGTGAGTGTAGCCCTTGAGGCACTTGGCTTAGAGCCGAGTACAAAACAAATATTATATTTGAGTGGGCACTAAAACGCCGAAATGTTTGGCGGCGGCCTCGAACTCCGTATCAGTAACGCGCGTATCACAAAACTGTGTTATCATAGATTTTTTTTGTTAAAGCTTTTAGCCCAAGTGCTTTTTCTCGGGTCTTTTTGCAGGGCCTTTTGGCCTTTGAAATTATCTGGCCATTATGTTGAGTACCTTTCTCAGATAGTAATAAAATTAAGCTGTGTTTTTAGGTTGGAAAAAAAGAAAAATAATAATTTCGATAGGCAACTAAAATCTTGACAGAGAGGTTATGATATTCAAAAATGGTTCATGAAGGACAGATTAATTTAATATTGTTTATGAATATCAAAATCATTGTTTCTATGCTAATATTAAAAAGAGGAAAGATTGGTATTCTTGTATGTTTGTAATGGATAAACTCAAAAACTGCTGTGCTGATATTAAAAATTAATTCACCATTGGAAAGCTTCATTCACGCTGAGTAATAACATATAGGCTAATATTTATGTGTTTAAATAATAAATGTGGGCACCGTGTGAAGCCGGGACAGGCCGCTAGTTATTAATAAAATAAATAAGTTATTTCTGCAGTTTAATCGGAGAAACTATAAATTAGGGGACTCCCATAAATATAAATAAAACTTATTCTTTTCAACATAATATCTTTTAGAATGGATGTCCAAGAAAAACTGTTTTGTGTTTTATAAAACGAATGAGGCCGAACTAATGAGATATAAACCCAAATACACATTACCAAGAAGACAGCTCATGCGATCGTGCTCATTTTTTCCAAAAAAGAACTACGCAACTGACCTGAATCTTGGCGAGCCAAACGACCAACCCATATCGATTAGTGACACCTTTTTATAGCTAAAACATCAACTGACCCGTCGCTTTAAGTGTTCGTGACGTCAGTCATACCGAAGTGCTCACACACATGATTGGTTTTACCAAGTTTCCACGCGACCGGATCACTATGAACTTGCGTTGATGGACTAAGCTCGGCACGAACGAAAATTGGGGAATATAAAGGTCAAAATAGGTTACTGAAACTTCAATTCAAGTTAGAACTCAAACTCCAATTATGGGAAATTGATAGGTACTGAAGTTGTCTATTTCAAAGCGAAATTTCTGTTTTCATAACAATTAAAAGAAGTTTAATTATATTCGAAGCAAACAACTGGGTTATTGAGTTGCATGTTAAAAATATTCTCTTTTTTGTGCTTCATAAATTAGTTTTGAAAACTTGTCATCGTTCATGTAGTGTAAACTGCCGCAGTCCGGATTAAGTAAATCCTTATACTGAATACTATTCAGCAATTTAACAATATCGGGTATGTTGTAAATTTGCTGAGTGAGCGAGAAAATTACTGGCCACAAGAGATGTAGCTGAGAAATCCGAAGTAGAAATTCGCCTGGACGAGTAGATTAAACTTGTTTGATTGTTGTGGTTTTGGCCAGCTAGTTTCAAGATGGGTGCTTTATAGAGAAATTTGAATAATTATTGGAATAGCTCAAAGGAAGTTGCAACGTTATTACAATATGACCCACATGATTTGGATCAGTATCCATTACATTGGAAACTAGGAATTGTATATAACTTAAGGCATGATATATGTATAGTAATTCGATTCGATTTTTTATATTACGACTAACTTATCTATAAGTACCTAATCTAATTTAAAAAGAGCAAAGCGTGCAAATGCTAAGTTGCTGAATTAGAATAAATTTAAAATACCTACAGTTTTGCATTTCAAATAAAATCAAATATAAAAAAAAACTCGTGAATATACGAGTAGCATTGGTATTTTACCTATATTTAAGGCGCACAATTTAATATTTTTGATTATTGCTGAAGTACAGTATTCACTAAGTTTTTATTTCAACAGTCTCATCAGCTCAGAGGGAGCTGGGCAAGACCCTGGCAAACTCTTCGGCCACGTCAGCCCCTGCTGCAGACAACGCGATAGCGGGGCCCAGGGCTGGAGCAGCACTGGACACACCCAGGCCTACGGCTCGCACTGGACCGTACTTCGATCTGGTTGTCTCAAAAAACGTCACTGCTCTACTGGGCAAGACGGCATACTTGAACTGCCGAGTCAAGAATTTAGGAAACAAAACGGTGAGTAAAATATTTTGGCCACTGATCTATATTAGAAAATAAGCTACAAAAGAATGATTTCGATACAATACCTTCTAGAAATACAGATTTTAGTTTGCTGAAGCAAAACACCATCAAACTACTCGTCACTCACATTCAACGTGCCATGTTTTGTAATTTCATATCGCATTCTCAAACACAATTCATTTATTTCTCCATCTTTTTCTACTTCTGAAAGATACGACATTTATAAGACTTCTTAACCATTTGTTGTTCTGTCTGCGAAAGCCACAACTAACAACCAAACTGAGTAAAAAGTAAAAAATAAAAACAATAAGCGAAGTGAAAGACTTGGGATCATTTCAAACAAAGTAGGTGTCGCAAAGACTGCAACAAATTCAGCCACTAACTAAGTAAGAAGTGGCATTCTTTCTTAGAGTTTGCGTTTTTGCAACTTTTTCAAAGTTGCGCTATAATCTAGTTGAAATGAACGTGAAGCAAAAAGGTTAAGACAGTCTGGTATCTTCATTTAGCTTAGTTGGTTGAGTTTGAGAATAACTGTTGGGTTACGCTATTGTATTTAAAGTAAGATGCTGTCCTGATTTGAAATGGTGAAACTGTTTTTGGCTGTTATTTTAAAACTTGAATTGGTTTCTAAAGATATAATAAATATTTTGTGTTTGTTTATATTCGATTTGATTTTCGTTTGTTGGTCATCTCTGCTAACTGATAATGGAGTCAAAATAATCAAATGATCTTATTATTTTGGATCAATGATTATTTG
Organism: Thera britannica; assembly: GCA_939531255.2. Taxonomy (NCBI): domain Eukaryota; kingdom Metazoa; phylum Arthropoda; class Insecta; order Lepidoptera; family Geometridae; genus Thera; species Thera britannica. Next base: position 6,769,136 of record OW618040.2, on the reverse strand, counting down.
AATCCAACAAAAGATAAAAAAAGAGAGGCCATGCCAAGTCAATGCAGTCAATATAAAAAAAGGAAAATCACCATTAACATAAAAGCAAATTAAAATTGTAGTTGAGTTGACAAAGAAAACGTTTTTAAATGTTAGTATGCCATTTTACTTGGTGTATAAACAAAACGACGTTATTAAAATTATGAAGCGGAAATGGCATTAACACGATAAAAACAACATAATAGGACTGTGAAATCTCTGAAAGCTGAAACAAAGCATTTGCCAAAGTCAAAACACTTCACAACGTTATTAGAGGACTGCTGCACTCATTGTGTTGGGTAAACAGGGATTTTAGACTCTATATTCCACGGTTTTATTGTTCATAGTGGATAAACAAACTCCAACGCAAGGTATAGTCAGCTATAAAAGTCGATTAATATTATGGGTTGTTTTAATTTTAATCTTACTGAAATAGCTTTGTTTTCTGAACTTAGGAGATAGTAGTTAGATAAAATAAACATACATAATGAGTACACCCACTTAATCCGTTTAATTATCGTGGGGACTAAAAAAGGTATTTAATACCTCTCCACTGAATCTTCAGCATTAATTTGAGACTCTTTTAGTGGTCTTACTCAAGTTGTCATAACATAATTTACCGAATCATGGACGGTACGCAATAAGACGATGCCGTAGACTTAGTTCATCCGGGGTAATTCACCTAGGTGAATTAAGTATACAGAAACAGTGCTTGAGTCTGTTGAGTTGAGGCTCAAGCACTCTCAAGCATAGATTTTTCTCAAGCACTGTTTCTGAATACGGCCCATACCATAGGTGACTTGAGGACAATTAAGTACACTTATTTGTTGACTAGACGTGATGATATGGCCCCGGTTATATATCATTGTAAACCCATTACCTACACTTTCTACAGTGACTGTACCCATACAGACATGGAGCACGCCTAACGAGTTACCCTTATTTCCACAACGAACGTCCAATTTACATAGCGGTGTACCACAAACTCCTCGCTTAAAACGAAACGCAACAATAGTACAATGCAAGTCGCTATTGTGCGCTCAACTTTATAAATAAAGGTCTCATTAGGCCGCGTTGCCACATCCCCCACATAAATAACAAGGCCGCATTCAGGTTGGAAGTTGATTGCCAGTACTTGTTTACCGGCGCGAAAACTAACTGACTGGCCTCTCAGCTCAGTTGGTAGTAGCTCTGCCTTCCGTGCCGTAAGTCGTGGGTTTGATCTCCACCGAGAACATATTTGATGATAGATTTTTGGTCTCTGTTTGGTTGCTATTAGTATACATTCCAAAAAAAATTGTATTTCTTACTAAAAGTACCGATTCAGTAAATTAATAACACTGTTTAAATAAAGGGTGGGCGAGGAAATTTCTGTTAGAAAAAATAATAAGCGCATAGTTTAGTCCTCTCAATCGGTGAAGGGAACCGTAAATTCAAGAAAAACAATATTTAATCTCTGCTACCAGATAGAGTGCCCCCCTCCTACTTCTTCTGATAGATCAGCCGCGTTGGAAAGAACGCGCGAAGTTGGTAGATGGAGCAGGCACTGAATCATTCAGAAAACGATTGGGGAGACACGTGTTTTACTACTGTAAAAGTAAAAGATGTGTAAATATGATGTTAACCTCCTTAGATATTCTTAAAGATGTTGAGTTCCAAGCATCATGAATACAACCCGAGCATATTTAATTTTTTCATTCCGAGAACTGGAAGATAGGCCATGGCAGCCTGATTTATGTCTACGGATGTGCCTTAGTATCTACCCTCTTTCATGCAAGCTTTTGACTGAGCCTTTTTATTTCAAGCGCTGGAGTTAAATAGGCGCTTAAACGTGTACAATTTGTTAGGAATGAGTTCGTGTGAATGTTGGAACAAAACGGTAAATTTTTGGTTGCTCCTAGGTTACTTGTTTTTGGCACGTGTACCAAAAATATCTTGGTCTGTTAAGGTGTGGTGCACTGCATACTCGGTTTCACTATAAATTTATACGATTTGTCACTGTTATAGTAGCCGTAGTATTTGTTTTTATTAAAGTCAAGTCGGAAACTCAAAAATCATACAACCAGGGTGATAAGGTCACTATCTTGAGTATTTGGATTCAGTTGAATCAGAGAGAGGTGTCACCTTGATCATAAAAATCGGTTGTCTGTAAAGTCGAATGGACAACGTCAAACAGCTGTCCACGCAGGCGCATCGCTTACTCAAGTAGGAGAGAGACAGATGTCGAACGCTGCCGAACGCGGAGGCTGATTGTGCCTCTTTGTCGCTCGTTCCGCGATCTCGCTTGCACTTCAAGCCTTAAATGGAACGCCTCAGAGCGAGGAAACGCCACAAGAGTCATGTTTTTACGTGCGTGCAGCCGGCTCCATCGAATTATAAGACGTTGTTACGTCAAAAACATTTATGTAGTTTATAAAATGAATAACAAAAAGTAATTTATTAATATTAGTAACGTAACATTACAGAGTAATAATAACACGTAATAAACAGTAATAACACGTTGTCAATGGTATTATGTGCCTGTGCGTTCATTTGCTACGAAATACTATACTACAATCGAAATATTATTCAGTATTATTTTTAGTCAATGTGAATAAATTTAATCATTAGCCTGAAGTTAATTTTGGGTATATTACTACCACCTACTAATACAATATATACTATACAATATACAACGTGTATCAAAATATGTGTACTATCCTGAAGGGGGGTGAATTTCCACCCCCCGGGGAACAACTTTTGTTCAACGACTTTTCGAACTTCGATTGGTATCTCTGAAAAAAACTGCAACGAAGTTTCAACATTAACAGCTGACTTTATACAAAGTGACAACCCTAAACTCAGCTACAGAGGTAGTAGGTAGTAGTAGTAGACCTACAGAGGTAGTAGGTCAAGGGGTCAAGGGTTTACAAGGACAAGTTTTAAAGGTCAATTTATTTAGGCATTATGAAATTAAATATTTTTGTATGGGAAACTGAAAATAAGAATTTTTAATTATCTCCCCCCCACAACTGATCACCATTGTGGTCTGAAACCCCCCACCTTTGCATAGTACACATATTTAGATACACCTTGTATACTATACATACAGCATAATATGATTATGCCTCCATAAATAACACAAAAAATGGAACCTCTTTTCCCCTGACTTCCGACTCCAACTCAACTATACGACCTTCTAATAATGACGTTAGATCTGATCAGATGTTTTCATAGAACCTATATTGTCCAGTACATCAGTTCTGATGGTCTACTTACTGCTAATTTCAAGCGCTTTGGTACCTATATTTGAGTGACAAAACTAATTCATATATACCTAATCCAAAGTTATTATTATTTTGGAACTTAAGGCCCGCCGGCCACATCATGGCGATAACACATCAATCAGCGTTAATACCGCGATGTGTGGCACAAGTATCACAGTCATGTTATCGCTGATCACTGTATTTGTAATTAGAATGGTTTCTACATTGCGACCACTTACGCTTAAAAATACAAAAATTAAAATTTATACGCGATTACAAAACATCAAAAAGTTTTTTTTTATAGATAGATAGATAGATAGAAAATACTATATTGTACACCACATAAACTTATATATTATGTATATATTATTTATTATATATTATTATTATTTTATTTTATGACACTAATCATCATAGCAAATACAGATCGGTCTATAGCTCTTTTTTCTTTACAGTTGAACATGCAAGTATCGTGGGTGCGGCACAGGGATATCCATTTACTAACAGTTGGCCTGTACACCTACACGAGCGACCAGAGGTTTCGAGCCATACACCATCTACATACCGAAGATTGGACGTTACAAGTAAGGTTTTTTAGTGTTTTTTATCTGAACCCGTGACCTTAGGATCGAAAGGCGGGGTTACTACCACTTGACTACCAGTGCTCACACTATCACTGGACCGTTGTGGTATTAGTTGTGTTATTCGTTTTAGCGCTTAGGTATGTGTTAGTATGCGACCAATCACATACTATCAAATACCTAAGCGCTAAAACTCTTTGCATCATGTCGATAGGCAATCTCACTGTTGGCTCCTGTACTACTCAATAGACGGTTTTATATCCCACAGTTTTTATAAATATTCTAACAGTACGTGATCGACATAAAGCTAAGAATGAAACATTTTGAAACACTGACAGCTGAACACGTGTTTTATATACGCTCCAGCTGTTCAGTTCCGAAGCTTTTCATGCTCATAATATCTATTTTCAGTCTCAAATAAAAACTTCACCTTTCTTGCAATGGTAAAGAATCACTGAAACGTAAGTACTTAGCCGAGATTAGTTTAAGGGCGTGCACCAGACTAGAAAATTGAGTTAGACAATGCGTTATAATTTTCTATCCCGCTGAGTTAGTAAAGGTATGCGCTCACTATGCTGCTTTTAAAGCATTGAAGTCTACATAAATGAATAGTGCTGAAGTCTAGCGTTGGATTTGAAATTTATAAAGCAAACAAAAAGCTCAATAATAGACACATTCAATGATATCAGTATACTTATGCTTTTTTGCTTACCGTCTGCGATACCGTTTATACCATAAAGTGAACATTTCAAGGTGATCCTAAACGATACATGTATTATTTATAATTTTGTTATTATTACTTTGGGCTAAAACACGACAAATTGGGTGCCCAATGCAAGACGTCCACGCGGTAGACCACCTCGGAGATGGCGCAAGAGCCTCATGTACCTACATCATCTTGCCAAATTAGTCCAATCTAGCAATGGACCGAGAAAGCCAGAAAAAAGGTAGGGATACCTTTGCCCTGCAGTGAGACAAGATAGGCTAAAAATGAATAAAAAATAAATAAAATGGTTATTGTTACAGATAAAATACCCACAGCACCGAGACTCCGGGATCTACGAGTGCCAGATTTCAACCACGCCCCACATGAGTCATTTTATACATTTAAATGTTGTTGGTGAGTACGCGGGGACAATCTATATCTTGACGTCATTCAACTTTATATTTGGGCTGGTTGTGTATCAAAAATAAATAAATAAATACATTGTAGGCAATCTATCTATCTATTACAATACTATCTAGCCCCAAATTACGCAGGGCTTGTACTATGAAAACCAGAGAGATGATATAATACTGAAATACCTTTTTGTTGTAAATACGTACAAAGAATATCATATAATAGCCAGACAAAGAACAAACATCTGCGTTCACCACACAAATATTTATTCTCGGTGGGATCGAACCCACGACCGACGGCTCAGAAGGCAGAGTAACTGAGCTGAGAGTTTTATCTTTTTTACTCTTTATGAACTGAACGTAGTACATTAAATGTAAACTTTTTATTGCGCAAAATATTTACTTATTCCTGCGACACATCCTTCTCCCTCAGGATATCACGCGGAAATCAAATCAAACACTGTAGAAATACTCGTATAGTCAGCTGCGCTATAAATGTATTCAAGTCGTAATTCATGGTCTTCTTCTTAACGAGTCACTGATTCTTTCGAACAAGTGTGGTTAGGTGCGCCTCAATCAAAGAGGCACCTTTCTTGTACTTTACACACTTTCATGGTGGACTCGCATTGCAAAGGACATTTTTACAGGGTGAAAACTCAAGAATCATAAAATCAGTTGATGCGTTTTTTATTTGCCCTGTTAATTCCAAATTTATTTATTTTATTTATTAGTGAACATGTGAATAAAACATTAAAGTGAACGCTGAAAACTACAAAAGTTAAAACTATGTCGCACTGTGTTAATGTTCATAGCAAAGATGCGACACTTATTTCAAATTTATAAATTTCAGCCATTCTAATGCAGCTGACTGTACATTTCTAAGCAAGTTACTGAAGTAAATAAGGATTGGCAGCTTGGCTCAATAATAGTACTAGTTTCGAGAGACCTCTTTTATTTTTTAACTTAAATTGAGTGTAGATGAAAAGGAAGCTTCCTGGCAGTGCCTTGGTTTTCTTTACTGCTTTTTACGGGAGAAATAGAATTAAAAATTCACTTACAGAGAAAACTTAGCTAAATAAGTAAAGTAGTGTGTCTTTCAGCGTAAAAAATAAAATTAGTTAAGTAATTAATGAAAAATCCTATAAAATGTGATGTTTTAGTAATCTTTTGAATGTAGTTGGTGTCAATTCACAGACAATATCTTTTTCAATTGAAAATATTAGATATTATAAACGGAGATATTTTTTTGAATGCTTAATTAGGCTTAATTATATAACCGACCAACTTTTTTTTAAATTGAAAGAATTTTTGTCGTTTCAGTGAAACACAACCTTGGAAAAAAGATAGGCATGATTGTTTATGAATTTTTTCCGTTTCAGGTGAATCCCTAAACAGTTTCACCTGAGTTTAGTACTTAACATACAGGCAAATTTACACATTACTAACGGGCCGATCAAATATTTGACAGCAGTATATCCTAAAATTCTGCTTGTAAAATTTAAGAAAACAGCTGTCATTTATTTGATCTGCCAATTATTATTAGTCATCCGTTGAACCGGGCTTTATGCTCGTTTAAAATTATTCCGAATAATTCAAATTCAAATCATTTAATTCGGATCACTTGGAACCATATCACACACAGCATAATAAAATTAAAATAATGTTTAATGCCCTTTAAGCTTGCGGTGAATTGCTCAAAACCAATATTTTTAGTAATAAAATTACAATCTAGCCTTACCAAGTTAATTTTTCATCAAGCAAATTCTTCACAGTAGGTAATCACTCATAAACCTCTCCGTTACCAAAAACCAATCAAGACACAGATTTGGTTATTCTTCTCCACAACTACCTAACACAAGTCAAGTGGCACGCTCAATACCACTGCGAACTTGAATGAAAACGCTCGGTACTAGCACTATAAATCAGTAGGAATGTATGGGGAAAGCATATTTGTTTTCCACAAGCTCGCCTCCTCTCACTGAGTACGTATCTCTCGACAGGTCAACGATAAGCGTCAATATGCAGTCATACATACATTCATTGCTATTAAAATGGTTTACAAACGATTTTATTTGTTGGCGGGTTAATTATCACATAGAACGTGCATTTAGGCCCGTATTCAGAAACAGTACTTTCAACTGACCTCTCAGCTCAGTTGGTAGTAGCTCTACCTTCTGCGCCGTAGGCCGTGGGTTCGATCCCCACTGAGAACAAATCTTTGTGTGGTGAGTGCAAATGAGGTTTGTTCTTTGTTTGGGTGTTATATTGTAATCTAAGTACATAATATATGCATTGTTAACCGGTTCTGGGAATAGGACATCCTTAATCGAATCAAACAACAGGACATCCCTAGTGAAAAGGAAGAAGAAGGATGAGATGAAGATGGCGTCTTGCGTAGTTGTATTGTTTGCTGTGAAATTAAAGTAAAACAGAGTTGCAGCTACGTACGAGTATAATCACTGAAAAGTTTTCGCCTTAGTATTTACAAAAAAAATATATTATAGGAATTATATCAGCTATCTGGTGCCCATAGTAGTAAAAGCTCTGCTTAGTTTGGGGCCAGATAGTGTTGTGTGAATTGTCTAAAACATTTATCATTATTTTATTTCGGGCCTACCATACTCTAGATAATAACTGCGTCTTCAGTAAAGATCGACAAACTTCGCTAGCGCCTTCGGGTTTTTACTTCTGTCAGCATTTTTAGGGTTCCGTAGCCGAATGGCAAAAACGGAACCCTTATAGATTCGTCATGTCTGTCTGTCTGTCCGTCCGTGTGTCACAGCCATTTTGCTCCGAAACCGTAAGAGCTAGACTGATGAAACTTGGCGAGTAGATGTATTCTGTGAACCGCATTTTTACACAAACATAGAAAAAAAAAACTATAAATTTTGGGGGTCCCCACTTGAAACTGAAACTCATAATTTTTTTTTTCATCAAACCCATAGTGTCTATGAATAGGTCTTCAAAAATTGTGTTTCTTAACTGAATAGTTTGTGCGAGAGACACTTCCAAAGTGGTAAAATGTTAGTCCCCCTCCCTCTAACTTCTAAAATAAGAGAATGATAAATCTAAAAAAAATATATGTGGTAAATTACTATGCAAACTTCCAACGATATTTGGTTTGAACGAGATCTAGTGAGTAGTTTATTTTTTATACGTCATAAATCGTAAACCGCAATTTACCTTTCGAAGAACTACAAGAAATTTTATATTATGTTACTTGTTGCGTGTATCCCTACCAGTCTGCTCCGACTTCCGGTACCTCGGCTCATTGATCCAGAACGACGGCGACATTGACCGAGACGTGAAAAATAGAATAAATGCGGGATGGATGAAATGGCGACAGGTCTCCGGAACTACGTGTGATCCAAGACTTCCCCTTAAACTTAAGGGTAAAGTGTACAAGACGATCATTAGACCTGTCGTAATGTATGGATCTGAGTGTTGGGCAGCAAAAGGGACGGATGAAAAAAAGGTACATGTGGCAGAGATGAGAATGTTGAGATGGATGTGTGGAGTGACAAGAATGGATAGGATACGGAATGAGTATATCAGGGGAAGTTTGAAAGTAGCGCCAGTGACAGAAAAACTGAAGAGCAATAGGTTGGCATGGTACGGGCATGTCATGAGGAGGGATGAAAGTCATGTGACTAGGAGAGTAATGAGTATGGATGTGGATGGATATGTGAGCAGAGGTAAACCAAGGAAAACATGGATGAACTGTGTGAAAAATGACATGGAAAGGAGAGGAGTGAATGCAGAGATGACGGCTGACAGAGGGAAATGGAGGAAGAAGACATGTTGTGCCGACCCCACATAAAGTGGGATAAGGGCAGGAAGAAGAAGAAGTTACTTGTTGCTACGGAACTCTTCATGGGCGAGTTCGACGCGCACTTGGCCGCTTTTTTAATTATAAAGTACGAAATTAACGGTAATTTCATTCTATTATTGTTATTAACGTTTGTTGTGATACGAGATACGTAATCAGTAATCAGACAGCAAGTTTCATAATAGCCTTGTTTACTGTTCTGCTTACACGAATCCGTTTAGCGTGAGTGTTGTTACAGTTTTTGTTTTTCTTTTAGGCTTATTGCTAGCGTGCGTGCCTTCAATATGCCCTACTAAATTAACCGACTTAAGCAAACATGGTTCACATAAACATTTGTTTATGTTAACGAACTTTGTGACGCAGGTCTTAGACACACGTCAAACTCAAACAGATATGCTTGACGCTGAATTAAAGTTGGTACGAGGTCGCTTCCGTGAATTTTTGTTTGTTTGTCGCGAGCAATTAGAGGGTAACTTTGGCTTCGAATGAAGCGGTAAGGTGATATAGGTTTTATTTATTTTCGAAAACATAACGCATTCAAATCATCAGTTTGCTAGAATAAAAACTTGCGCACATCTAAGAACGCTTAGATGTGCGCAAGTTTTTATTGCATCTTGTATCCGTTGGGATGATCAACATCCCAACGGATACAAGACAAGTAAAAAAAAATGGGTATTTTATTGTACATTTCCGGACCACTAGACGTACGGAGATGGGGCATCCATTCATGGTTGATACACCTTTTTCTCGCACTAAGAGGTTTGCCTCCACTTTTATAATGCGGACAGCCAAAGAGTGGAACTCGTTGCCGGCGTCTATTTTTGCGAACACCTATAATTTGGACGTCTTCAAAAAAAATGTGAGATAAATAAATAAAGATCGCAGATTTATTTGATGTAAATACAAAAATCAGTGGATAATTAAATAAACAGTGAACTTATTAGGCAAATTACATTCGTTACTTCATTATAATTGATTAATTAATGAATTTCCGTAAATCACTTAGACCAAATTAAAATATATAAAAGGGAATCGTTAAACATTTTACAGCTTTCGGCGTCTCAGTATTTTTACAAAATAAAGATGTTTTCTTCTGAATTTTAATATAAGGCATTGGTAGGATTATTTCGTTATAAAATCTGCCAAGGCATGATTAAATTTTATATTACTTGAATATACGGTCATTTTGTTCCTAATATTTTTGATAAGCACCTTTTTAGGAGTTTTGTTGCATATTTTACTTGGATTATACAATTTTGTAGGGAACTTTGCTATAGTAAAAGTCAAGTTATATTCTTGTTTTAAATAAAAGAATATGATGGATACTTGTGGATGGATATTATATAGAAAGAAGATGCATGAATCAGTTATTACAATTTTGATCCAAACTCAATAAACATAGTTCACTTTAGTTACAAAAAGAAACTTATAATAATTATTACAAACGATACAAAAATACCTAGCTCATCTGATCCAAATCAGTGCCAGACGGAAGCGTCTCGAAGATGCTGGCAGTATTGGCACGCAATGGTAACGCTAATGCGCCACTCCAGATACCCTCCAGTTCTTGGGTCACGCGTTGCTTCGATTAGTCGCCTAGATAGTTCATATAATGTGATGGAAACCTATGTTTTTTAACAATTATACTATCCCGAGCTTTGCGCCGGTGTTCTTTTTGTTTATATTTAAATACAAATTACGTAACGGATGAAATGATGAAATATGGAATAATACTTTTCGATCTTACTAATAACGCCATCTACTGGAATAACTAAATTAAGTTAATGTTTAAGTTGTTTGTCGAAAACAATAAAACGTATTTTCTAAAAATGAATCCTAGCTAGATCGATTTATCGCTCCCGAAAATCTCTATATGTATACTAAATTTCATGAAAATCGTTGTAGTCGAAAAACCGAAAGTATTCACTAGATCTAAGTACCAACTCATAACCATTTAAAGATGTCTAACAGGGGTAGTCAAAGGTACTTTCAAATATTACATTTGGCAAACAATAATTCAGCAATTTTCTTACAGAGCCAACGACTGAAATTATCGGTGGTCCAGACCTCTACATAGATCGGGGCAGTACCATCAACTTGACCTGCGTAGTTCTGTACTCGCCGGAGCCACCAGCGTACATTTTTTGGAACCACAATGATGCTGTAAGTAAAAAAATATTGTTTTTCCTTCTTCATTTCTATCGTATCAATAGTTCCAGCTGGACAGTTTTTGTATACGGGCAAGTTTTGAGAAACAAAAGAGTATTCTCCTTAAACAAATGAAATATATAAAACTTGCGGAACTTACTTCATGGCCAAACTACAGAACCGATTTTAATGAAATATCTATGGGATTTATCTGAAAGTAAAGCCTCCAGATAAAAAATAATATTTCTTCGGCTCGAAAACATCGAAATTGTGCGATAACATTCATTAAAAAAATTCTTCTCTTTTTTTATTTGAAGTCTGTTAGAAAGCTAGTGTAGCGTATCTATAATTTATGTGGCTTAAAGTTCGTGTTCTGTGTATGCTAAGGTAAATATCCCTTACAGCTGTACAACTACCCATTGTATTTCAGAAGCCGTTGTTTACCTACCTATCTTCACTCCGTAGACCTGAACTTGTATACAAAATAATGTGCGCAAAATTGCACACCTATCTTTACTCCGTAGACCGAGCGACCGCGTAGCATGTTACGTTTGTACTTTTTCGTAGGTGCTACGAATTTGTTCACTTTTTTCGTAGTGAAACTCTCAACATAACTCTCTCCAAAGCTCGTTGCGCGTAAAAAGTATATCTGTTAAAAAAGGGCTTGTAAAAACGGCAGATAGCATTCTATAAGAGCTTTGTGAATTATTTCATTCATTTTCTCGAAAGCTCTACATATAATCTAGTTTTTACGGGCAGCTTGCATTTTACTGCCATAGTTTATTCCAACATACGGGTGCAGAATAAAACTTAGAGTAGAAACATTTATAGTGCGCATGAATTCTTGATGATCACACGAACAGTAAAGTACCCATTTATAGAAATTTCAGTTTAGACTGATGCTTCTTGGAGAAAAATAATTAAAAATATCAGTCTTAGATAAGTCCAACAATAAACAATGGCCTTAATTTAAATTAATCGTTTGGCACTCAACTAGCTTCTTCTTCTTCTTACCTATATAACATCAAAAGACCAGTTGACCGCCGCTGGCTTTAAAGAAAAAAAATGACAGTTTTCTTCAAAACCATCGGAAACATTTTCGTTCAAATCAGCATATCATATAAGTATTACACTTCCAATCCAACTGTTCACACACACACTTTGTGGTTAGACCTCAAGTAATGTTGTTTAAAATACCACCGAGTTACACAGCAAAACTCACAACTGCACAGAAAAACAGTATGACTTCCATAAACTGGAGGCATACAGAGGCCTCACGTGCCAGGACTTTCAAGTTTGGATTGAATTGTGAAAAGTTTTCCTGAAATATGGGATGAAGATCTCGCGCGAATATAATATTTTTGTTTTGACATCCAGCATAATTTGTAATAAAATATTTCTTTGTTCTTAGATCATTAGCTATGACTCCCCAAGAGGAGGGGTGTCTGTTGTAACAGAGAAGGGAGAGACAACGACATCCTTCCTGCTCATCCAACAAGCCAGACCCTCGGATTCAGGGAACTACCAGTGCAACCCCAGCAATGCCCAAGTGAAGAGCGTTGTTGTGCATGTACTCAATGGTGAGTTTGTTTCCATAGTAAAATTTAATATTTATATGTTTCATTATTCACCTTTTCAGACTATTTACATTATTTAGTGTTTTACATATATTATTTTTAGAAATTAGGAGACTCATGATTAATTTCCAATCAGTTTTATTTGGTACATTGAGATTTAATATAGAATATAGATATTTGCTGAATATTGAAATATTTCCTGTTAAAACTTCTTGTGGCTATTTTGTCCTATCTGGAGAATTTATTGAAAAGACAAAAAAAAAACATGAATAGGTATTATAAATATTTTGGACATTCCCCACCACTATAGCCCCAAAATAAGCAGAGTTTGTATGATGGGAACCAAACAAACCAAGTAAGAATTTAGTTAAAAAAAACAAGAAGTCGTGTAAAATAATAACAGCATGATCTTCACCAGCATTTTCTAATCTTCCTAAATTTCAAGGCAAAAAAAAAAAATATTATCCATCAAAAGAAAAGATAAAATAATCTGAAAAAACATGGCCATCGTTAAAACAACGATGGCAATAAATTAGATAAATGAAAGTCTTCTTTAAATGGGTGTGTTAATGTTTAAATTATGTAGTAAGTGCTATTTAATTACGGCGTTTTTTCATCACGACACAGATATGAAAATTTTAGGGTGCCCCTTGGTAATATCTCTTTGGTCATTCATGATGTTACCCTTATTTTATGTTAACAACTTTTCAAATTAATGGAACAGTGTTTTAAAAAGACCCAATAAAATTAATCTAAAAAGCTTGGTATTAAAAAACGTAGGCAAATATCGTTCACGGATATAGTAGGTAGATTTTTATTTTACGCATGACGTCGTTTTATTTTGCTTCAAATTACTTCATGTTTCATTTTTAACTACCTTGATTCGATTTCATCATAGCAAATGGGATATGAGCAAAAAACTGATGATAGGTATATCATTTTATTTTTTCTACTACAATACTAAATGCATTTTTGTTTGAGTCTATAAACTAATTTATCCCTAATACCATTAGAAAAAATGTTTTTTGGAAATAATGTTTTTTTTTCACCTATTACCAATAGGGGGGAAACGTAATAAATAGGTATCTAACACTATTGAGATTTTCTAGATAGCAAACGCAGTATAGTTTTTATATCACACACATTTTATTATTATATGCCTATCCGCCATTACAAGAACTCGTAAGACAACTGCCATCGTATTACCAACGACAATATTAATATAGATTCACAATAGACACTAGTGACCCTAGAATGGTCTCGGCCTCTTTGCCATAGGAAAACATAAAACCTTGACACCTTCTCCTATTTTTTAAAAAATAATCTGAATCTCATTCACATATTTTTAAACAAAATATCTTATAAACATTTATCTACTATGCATTCAACATAACACATTTTCAACAACTATTTAGTAGGTATACAAAACAAAATTCATTATTATTAATACAATAACATACCTAGTTGTTAATATTCATTTGCTCAACAGCTTTCCACTATGAAGCTCAAATTTACATTTTTTAAGTCAGTTTTATACTTTCTGAGCCTTTACTTACTTCTAATCCAATATAATTCTTAGGATCCTCATATATTTCAATTTCGAAATGTTCTTTTATACAATTTAAAATATTTATCAGTATTTACTTGTCTTTAGCTTTAGCTAAACCATCATCTACATAAATCGCAATGATTACAGTTTTGTTTTTATTTGTGAACACACATCGATCAGTTTTAGTCGGTAGTAAACCTAATTTTAATATTACATTTTGTGAATGTGTTGTTCCATGTAATAGGAGCTTGCTTAAGTCCATACAAAGCTTTATTTAATCTTATTCTTATTGTTAGATTCTTTTTGTATCCTTCTGGTATTCTCATATAAATATTTTTTATCTTTTGTGCCATTTAAATATCTTAATATTTTCTTTACATATTTTTATCAGACAGTTCCCCATAAAATATGCTGTTTTTACATCGAAACTCATTATTTCAGAATATTATTATGCAGCTATAGCAAACAAAGACTTTAAAGTTTAATACTCTAAAACATTATTGCTCATAACCTCTGACTAAACATACCTTTTTTTTCCTTTTTTTTTCCTTACCCTGTGCTTCTTGCTATCATCAGCTATTTCCCACGTTTTATTAGCTAGAAGAGACTCCTTCTCCGAATCGATTGCCTTCTTCCAACTGTCTCTTTCTGTACCTGAAATAGCATCATTATAAGTTTTCAACGCATAATCACTAAACTTAGCAGGGAGTTTTCTGATTCTCTTTGATGTTCTTTGTTCCTCAACTTCTTGTTGTATCAGTGAATCATCATCAGGTCTTTCTATTAGTTCAAATCGACCAGTTTCAGTATTTTCCTGTTCTTCTTCGCTGTAGTAAATCTCGTCTTCTTCACTAACATCTGATATTATTACATTTTCTTCTGTGTCATTTATTATTGTCTCATCTGTAGTAACTCTTACTTTTTCTTCGTCATTTTCCATTTTTTCATCAACATTTTTAACAATAACAACATCTCTTCCTATTTCAATTTTACGTTGATCAGGGTTCCACAGCCTGTAGCCGTTGTTAGTGTATCCCACCATCATTAGTTTTTTACTTCTCGGTTTTAACTTTTTTAGATGTCCTTGATGTATTTTTCCGTCATGCGTTTCAGTTTCAAATGGTCCACATACGTCTGTGTTTATTATTTCCAGATTTCTTTCTCCTCTTTTTCTTATTTTATTATGTGGTAGCTTTGTTTGCTTTGCTTTTATACATATCTCACAGTTCTCTTCAATTTTATCATTTCCATCTATTTTTATTCCATCTGCCACCTTTGTTAATGTCTGTAATATTCCTTTACCTGGATGTCCCAGTCTTCTATGCCACTCAAGGGCAGTCCCTTTTTCTTGCATAAGCAAAGAAACTTCAACATTATTATTTTTATTTATATCGACATAATATAATCCATTTTCTTTCACTCCTTTTAAAACGAGCTCTTTATTTTTATATATTTCTACTTTATTACCAGTAAATAATACTGAACCCTGGTTATTAGTTATTGCACTCACCGACATCAGGTTTTGTGCCAGTTCAGGAACAAACAATGTCTTTTCTAAATTGCAACTGGTACCTTTCACAGCGCCAACACCCTCTGAGATCATGGTGTTGTTATTAGCAACTGCAACTTCAGTTTTATTTTCTTGATACCTTGACATCAGATTTAGATTGTTTGTCATATGAACTGTGCTTCCAGAATCAACCACAAATGTCGATTCTGTTTTTTTATCAACGCTTGTCAAAAATGATGTTTCAGCCTTTCCTTTGTTTTTCCTGAAAAAACAATTTTCTTCCGCATGATTTGTTTTCTTACAAATGGTACATTGGGTTGTATTATTTTTTATTTTAAAGCTCTCATTTTGCGTTTTGCAATTTATTTTAATATGCCCCAACTTCCCACTCTTAAAACATTTCATCCTGTGTGTTGAAGCTTTATAGGCCATTGATACTTCTTTTGTTTCATTTCTAGACTCTTCCATGAGCAGTCTGTTTGTTAGATTTATTAGTGTTTTATTTTCTTTTGATGTAGCTTCCCAAGCCGTTACGAAGAACTTGTATGAGGTTGGCAAGCATGTCAACAATTTCGACATCACCAAGTCATCATCGATTTTTTGACCCAAGCTATTCAGTCTCATTGCCAAATTTTCGACTTCTGTTATTAGTTGCGTCATTGTCTGATCTTTGTATTGGAAATTGAAGAATTCTTGAAGTAGCGAACATTTGTTTCGTTCTTCATTTCCCTCAAAAATGCTACACAACTTTGTATACATTTCTGCAGCCGTTTTACACCCAAGTATATGCGCCTTTAGTTTTCTATCGATCGAGCATAATATTAATTTCTGTGCTTTGGCATCTTTAAGATCATCAATTTTTTCTTCTGATGTTTTTACAGTACCTTCCAGCTGGTTTGCTCGAAAATATACATTTAGCTCGAATTTCCATAGGTGAAAATTCTTTGACGACGTCAACTTTTCTACCGTATCTTCATCTGTTTTACCGGACATTTTTCCTGTTTTATTTTTACTGTTTTTAATTCTTATTTTAATGTTTTTAATTGCATTTGCGCTCTAGCTCACTGGGCCCATAACCTATTGAGATTTTCTAGATAGCAAACGCAGTATAGTTTTTATATCACACACATTTTATTATTATATGCCTATCCGCCATTACAAGAACTCGTAAGACAACTGCCATCGTATTACCAACGACAATATTAATATAGATTCACAATAGACACTAGTGACCCTAGAATGGTCTCGGCCTCTTTGCCATAGGAAAACATAAAACCTTGACAAACACTTAGTGCATGAAAGGAGCCTCGATGAGGTGCGCTTAAAATCCCTTGGTCACATTCATTAGTTTGAAAGAACGAGTGATACGATAAGAAAAATTAGAAAAATAATCAATTTGTAACAAACCAAAAGTTAGGTGTTACGTACGCCATATTACCGAACCAATATCACAATTTCAACCAAACCCATTATTTTCTTACTTGTATCTTTTCTCTTCTTAACATTTTCATTTATAATCTTTTTGTAAATGTTCTTGTCAAGAGCAGTTTTAATTTTTGCCAAAGAAGCAAATTCCATTTTTCCTTTATCAGGTGAGTACCCGGCGGCTATGCAGCGAGGAGGACAGGCGTTTGCTCCAACATCGCCAACCCACTGTATCGTGCTGGCTGCCTGTCTCTTCCTTACACTATCTTGACATCTACCTATTTGCCTCAAACTGTAAATACGATAATCATCTTTAGCTGTTTACATAGACGCCTCTTGAGAGCATCTCTGTAGACAGATAAACGAACGCGCGTTGATGAGAAGCAAGGTGTCGCCGAAAACGTGTGTGAGCCGCGCTTATGTGAGAGCAGGATAAAATACGTATTGTAAGGCTGAATTCACACTGAAAGTGGGCAGCAGTGGCAAGAATTTTATATAATCCAAAGAGCACTTTTTGCTCTAACTCAGCGCAGTGTTCGGTCGGTTAATGTAGTCCAGTGAGACACCGATGATTCTATCAGATTTGTGTGTAAATGCATCTTATTCGGCGGCAGCCTGTTTGCTATGTGAACGCGCTTACTCGCTATTTAATAGTGTGGGTTGTGTTTTGTATATATAAGTAATTTCCCAGTAACTAGTGCTTTTCATATAGCGTTGTAAATAATGTAATATAAATCGTGAAACTGTGAGTTTAAGATTTCAACACTGTTTTGTTTTCTCTCAGAATATTATTTGTAATGCGAATATAATTAAAAAATAATGATTACGTAGCAAACACAAATATATTATTGCAAGCATTTTTCCCAATTTAATAGATGTGGTAGTTGTTTTACCTGAAATAATATGTTGGGTCGTTTAGGAAAGAAGATCCTGGTGTATAGAAATTGTGATTGCTTTGCAAACTCCATTTTAGAACATAATTTAATCATTCATTAAATAGATAATAATATAAATGTAATGAAAAAGAAATTAATATTGAAAGAAAATAACTGGTGTTCTTAGATATGAATCAATAAACTTTTCCTCAATCATTTCGAGAGCAATCGTTTGTGGGTTGAGAAAGAGATGGTCAATGAATAAGAATACCAGCAGAAGATAATGGAAACAGGAATGTTTAAGCAGTTGACAATACTACGATAAAACACAAATGTTTAGAAGTTACAAGGAATGTATATAAAAAAAACTATTAAAGTTATACGAATCACTTTTTTCTAGCATACTATAAATATCTGATAGAATGTGTAAATTGTATGTATATTAAACTAAAGTATTAGGAACTGTAAATAATACTTAAGTATCTAAGTTACTAAAAATTGCACAGATGTTTTATGCACTAAAGACAAAACTCGATTGCAATAATAAAAATATTATGTCAGACAAACAAATAAAAAAAATGGTTTGGTGTCGCTATATTAATTTTATATTCAAAAGGTGACGAAATTTTAAATAAAAAATGTGAAACGTTAATTCGAAAATTATCAGACGTACACTGTTATTTAATTTAACCCAAACGTAAAAGAAAATATCTGTGCAATATTAATAATGCATAGACTAGAATAAATTAAGATACGTACTACAGGTAAGTTTATTGAATATATTTTAGTAAGAAATTGAATATAGTTCTACGAATTAGTTAGAAGACAATTTTAATTTATATATAATTATTGTTGATAATAATTACTACATAATATAATGTTTTTCCTGTAAGCATGGTCTTTATTTATAATGTAACGAACTTATTTTTGATTCATGTTAAAGGGAAGATAGCAGTAAATATAAATATATTCAGTTGATTTCATAAAATAAGTAATTACCTAATTGTCAACTAACAAAAAACTCAGTAAATAAAAAGCCTATTAAATAAAACATTTTACTAAATTGTACTATTTAGTACAACTTCTAGTTTATTAGTTTAATAATCGGTGTTTTATTAAAAATATAATTTTGCTGAACCTTCCCTTAAGTTTTAGATTATTTGGTTATGTTGTCCTTCTTTTTAGTTACAACATATTTGACTGACTTCGATAACATGTCAAACTTTTGTAAAATACTATAAATGTATAATTTGTATGTGCCCATTTTATCTATGTAGATGCATCCCCGTCCTATTACTTTTTATATTATTAAAATACTGATAGAATAACGATATAATATGTTAGTTGATTCTGAATGCCAAGTTTATATTATATTATTTTGCTAGAGAGCAAGCCTCGCAATATTTGATCTACGAGTATAAAATTAACGTGAACTGATTTTCAAACTAGTTTGCTTTAAATTATATTTCTTATATTATTTCTAGTAATACATATATAATAGAATACCACTTATCGAAACTCTGAAGTGGACGTTGTCAAAAGTTTAGACTTTTAAAGTGTGGTTATTTTCAAAATATTAGAACCTCTGCCCTAAAATGTGAAAGAGAATTGGGTATTACTAAATTATGTAGCATCTACGTTGTGTATAATTCAAACATTTGAGACAAACTTACTAAGGAAGTAATATTATAATAAACTGGGAGGTAACCAAGTTTCTTCATCATCTAATATTTAAATGATAATTATTTAAAAAAAAAAAAAAAATAAGTGCTTTTATGACAGATGCTGTCAGTAAAATCTATGAAACCTTTTTATGTTTTGTACATAGCTTAAACTTGACTCCGCTATTCTGTAAGATAAACCTTAAAGTATATATTTTCTGTAATGTAGATTAAATTGACAGATCTCATAAAATTATAACCAGTTATTATTACGTCAAAAGTTTATTATTGTGTAAAAGTAACAATAGTATTATAACTTGTTGTATTGAATGTATTATTATGACACCTAATAGTGTGGGTTACCGCGCTAAATGAATTACATGTGTAATAAATATTATTATAAAGAAACAATAAAGTTTTAAAAATATTTTCTGTTTCTCCTTATTTGTCTTTCAAGTTAAGTTCCTATGAGTTATTAGACACATTTTTTAAAACTTGCATGCATCCAATTTTTACCTTACCCCGAAAGGCAAATAGTTATAAAAAAAGCGGCTAAGTGCGAGTCGGACTCGCCCATGAAGGGTTCCGTAGCAGTAAGTAATATAACATAGAGTTCTAGAAGTTCTAGTAGTTCGTCGAAAGGTAAATTGCGGTTTACGATTTATGACGTATAAAAAAAAAACTACTGACTAGATCTCGTTCAAACCAAATATCGTTGAAAGTTTCCATAGTAATGTACAACATATATTTTTTTTAGCTTTATCAGTCACTTATTTTAGAAGTTAGAGGGGGGGGGGACCAACTTTTTTCCACTTTGGAAGTGTCTCTCGCGCAAACTATTCAGTTTAGAAAAAAACGATGTTAGAAACCTCAACATCATTTTTAAAGACCTATTCATAGATACCCCACACGTATGGGATCGATGAAAAAAAAATTTTTGAGTTTCAGTTTTAAGTATGGGGACCCCCAAAATTTATAGGTTTTTTTCTATTTTTGTGTCAAAATCTTAATGCGGTTCACAAAATACATCGACTCACCAAGTTTCATCAGTCTAGCTTTTATGGTTTCGGAGAAAAATGGCTGTGACATACGGACGGACAGACAGACAGACAGACAGACAGACAGACAGACAGACAGACAGACAGACAGACAGACATGACGAATCTATAAGGGTTCCGTTTTTGCCATTTGGCTACGGAACCCTAAAAAACACAGAAACCGGTGCTAAAATTTAGTCGCAGTTTTCAGGATCCATTTTTGCGGGAGCTGTGATGCTTTGTATTTAGGAGTAAAAAAAAAGCAGCCAAGTGCGAGTCGGACTCGCCCATGAAGGGTTCCGTAGCACGACGAACTACAAGAACCTGTATATTATGTTACTTGATGTAACATAATAAGGTTCTTGTAGTTCGTCGAAAGGTAAATTGCGGTTAACGGTTTTGACGTATAAAAAAAAAACTACTGACTAGATCTCGTTCAAACCAAAAATCGTTGGAAGTTTACATAGTAATGTACAACATATATTTTTTTTAGTATTATCATTCTCTTACTTTAGAAGTTAGAGGGGGGGGGGACCAACTTTTTTCCACTTTGGAAGTGTCTCTCGCGCAAACTATTCAGTTTAGAAAAAAACGATATTAGAAACCTCAACATCATTTTTGAAGACCTATTCATAGATACCCCACACGTATGGGTTCGATGAAAAAAAAAATTTTGAGTTTCAGTTTCAAGTATGGGGACCCCCGAAATTTATAGTTATTTTTTTATTTTTATGTTAAAATCTTAATGCGGTTCACAGAATACATCTACTCGCCAAGTTTCATCAGTCTAGCTCTTACGGTTTCGGAGAAAAATGGCTGTGACATACGGACGGACGGACAGACAGACAGACAGACAGACAGACATGACGAATCTATAAGGGTTCCGTTTTTGCCATTTGGCTACGGAACCCTAAAAAAGGGGTAAATTTTCTATATTTCCAACTTTTTTTCCGCTTTTTTTTCCACCGCTATAGTTGCTAACTATACATACTAAGTACTACTAGATATACATTTTTAAATATACGATCACACTATCATTCTATCGGCAGGAGCAAATAATTATTATTTATGAAAGATAAGCAAAGGTAAAAATTAATACCTTCTAGTACCACTAAAATATTATTTTTGGGACTAGGTCTAAAGCAATTAAAATGAAAAACCACTTTAAGATATGAAATAAAATAAATTGAGGTATTCACAGAAACGGAATAAGGATACCAGCATACGTGACGGAATGGAGACGTTGCTGTCAATGTAAGTACATAAAGTTCCTTTCCGTCCTGTACAGTTTTTATTTTAATTTTATGCTGGATGGCGTTGGAGACAGGGCTTTTTACCAAGTACTTTTTGCTTATCCCGCACAGTTTCTCTTCAAGTAATAGTAATGTGCATAATACCACGATGTCCAAAATTCATGCTCGTTCCGTTTGAATCAACAAAAAACACGATACGTATGCGAAGACCTTTAGCTAAGAACACTTCGAACAGATTATGTAGTGAGTACTTACTTTCGCTTGATCTGAATACTTGCCTTATTTTTTTATTCAAATGAGTGTGAATGTTGAATACTAATTTCCTTGCGGAATGACCTTCTTTCATGACAAATTTTATTCCCTTTTACCATAGCAAGATATCTTTGTGGGAATATTCGCAGACGCTGTAGATATTTTACATAAGAATGTAAAAAGATGCACATTTCCATATCTATTTTAATATGTTTGATATCATTTTGTTTTTCGTCAAAACGTAGTGGACAGAATGACAAAAGTCAATAATGTGACTAAAAAATATATTATACAGTAATGGCCCGAACACACCTAGTTCGCTGGCGGTAGCGATCAGTGAAACGCTGTCAAATATCGCTGTCAGATTTGAGATTTGACAGCGAATATTTGACAGCGTTTCACTGATCGCCACCGCCAGCGAACTAGGTGTGCGCAGGCCTTAAATAGAACACTGTTTATTTTAAGCCGAGGTCATGGTTCAATAATTAACAGTCTCAGTGGTCCTGCAACACTATTTATGGGACAAATAAAATCTATAGTTTATTTTTGTGAAGCCATTTTGTTTATCAGTAGTTGGTAAGTGTAAAAGGTTTAGCAAGACAGAGACAGAAGAAACAGGTGGTGTTTCTCTTATTACTGCATGCTACATTAATATTATTGTAATATCCAAACGCCCACGAACGTCCATGACCACATGCATGACCTATTTTACAGCAGGTATTTATTATTCAAAGGGTGGATTCTACTAGCAAAATATCACACGATATTTTGAGCTTTTATTAATAAATTCCTGAGAAAATCGATAAAGTTTAAGCGCCCGAATCGACGCTCAATCAAATTCCGCATTAATTTTTTACCGATAAAGGGTATGTGAATGAGGGAAGTGCAGGCGGGGAAACACGCATAGGTAAGTAAGTTTTTGTAAAAAATCTAAGCCTAATTATGTTCTGAGATAATGCCAAACCTGACTATATCGTAGCTAACTGGGCTAGAATATTTCACGAAGGTGTCGTAACATGGCCATATATATTTATAGATAGAGGAAGAACTCAAAAACCTGAAATCAGTTGATGATAATATTAGAATTTTTCCTGAAATAAAAATTACTTATTATGTACCTAACTTATTTGAAACCTACAAATTGAGATAGGCGGCGCTTACGCTTTGACTATTGGACGCTGTATTGACTCCCTACACCTAGTCACCAAGTAGTTTTAGTTCGGGTAAGCTCCGCTTGGCGCCACCGTCGCTTACGTAGAGCGAGTCGCTCGGACGGGTTCCTCAGTAAGTCTCAATCACCATGCAGCCCTTACTTAGGTTTCAAATAAGTTAGGTACATAATAAGTAATTTTTATTTCAGGAAAAATTCTAATATTATGTAGCCTGTAACTTATTTGAAACCTACAAATTGAGACCTGTTTATTCTCGCATGGTGGCGCTAAACTAGGTGTAAAAATATAAAGCCAACTGTGACTTCAAGAAATAATTTATTTCCAACAAAGGTAAGTAACATAAAGTATTATTATATCCTTAACCAAACTTATAATAACTATGTAATTAGGATATATTTTAATCAAAATCATGTTTATTTACAGAAACTCATTACAAAGGTGTAAAATTATTAGCCAGACACGGTGTGTCTGATAAGATGCCTTGTTTGACAGGACGTTTGTAAAATCGAAGAAGTGTGTTGGAAGATTTCCAGTTTCCACGAGCCAAAATGTCTTCCAATGGCATTTCATTCAACCAATTCAACGACGCAACCGCTGACCTTATTGAACCAGGTGAATCTTGAATTCCTGCGTCAACCAAAACTGTTTTAACCCAGCCAGCGATGATTGTCCGGCTTGCAGGCTTGGCCTTTCCTCTTGTTGTAACAAATAGATTATCTAATTTATCACCTTCCAGACGTCTTTGTTCAGAAATTTCTATCAGCTTGTTAATCCAAAACACAGGATCGATCTTCCAATTATCTCCGGGTAAAAGTAGCCAACCGGACTGTCTGTGATTAATTGTGTCTGTTTTTGACCCAAAAAGCGGCCACAACGTTATAGAGCCATCCTCGATAATACATTTATCTTCTTTTACAGACAACAACGTGAGGTCGTGGACCCGCCTTCCTGAAGCTAGAAGAAGCAACGTGGCACATCGTCGAGCGACTTCAAACATACTGCCAAGATTGGGATCTGACCGTAGTAACCACTCCACCACTACCTGCGGATTCCATACCGGTGGCCTGATTTTATCTTTTGCTGCAGATTGATTTGCTATTCCTCTCAATGCTTGTCGTACCAATATGTTAGAACTTAGTTTTCCTTCGGATTCCGGCTGACAAAAAGATGATATGACTGATTTATGTACCAGTATTGTCTTATAGCTTAAGCCTTCTACTGTGTGTAAATAAATAAGATATTTAGCGAGGCCTTGGCCTCCTGGAGTTTTGTTATTTATCCCAGATACCTTACACCACTTTAGCCAGCGGGTCCAGGCAGGTTTATACGTTTTCAATGTGCTAGGTCTCCAGCTAGACTCAATGATATTCATTTCCAAAGGCGTCCAATCACCTAAGAGATCATCCCACCCCGACATTTCCATGCCTCTAATACTAGCTTGTTTACTTGTGCAGGGGGTAGATTCGTTCTGGTGTCTATCAACACTGTTTCTAGGTTCTTGATTGTAAACGGAGGGGCTATTGCTCTTTTCTTTAGGTCTGTTCTCCAAAACACGTTCTTCCATCTCGGGCAGATCACTATGTATACCCCCTTGGCTTCGGTCAGAAATGATAG
Source organism: Thera britannica (assembly GCA_939531255.2). NCBI lineage: Eukaryota > Metazoa > Arthropoda > Insecta > Lepidoptera > Geometridae > Thera > Thera britannica. The sequence continues at coordinate 6,744,271 of OW618040.2, read as the reverse complement.
GACTTTGTGCATTAGACAAGGTGGCGGGAAGATCCACGCCAATTTGTGATCCCAAACTAGGCTGAAAACATCGTGGGATATAGCTTGTTGATCTTTCAAGTCTAGAGTCACGTATTTCGCTACAACGTGGGCTCTTCTGGATGCCATCAGGTCCACCTGAGGGGTGCCCCACTTTTCGAAGATCAGCTGACAAGCCTGAGGCAACAGGTGCCATTCTGCTAGAGCCTTGTACCTGGAGAGACTGTCCGCTATACCATTGAGTGTGCCCGGGAGGTAGCTGGTTACTAGATTGATGTTGTATCGTTCCAAGAGATGGCAAATCATTCTTGTCAGTCGCATCAGACCGATGGATTTCGTACCTCCTTGTCTGCGTAGAAATGCTAAAGCGGTTCGATTGTCGCTTTGAACCAGAACAGTCCTGTTGCTGCAGTCTATGGCTACGTCCTTGTGGGAAAATGCTTTGTAAACAGCCAGTAATTCTTTGAGGTTCGAATGGCAATGACGCTCTTCTGGCAACCAGGGGCCTTGAATGTGAATGCCGTTGACGTGCGCTCCCCAGCCGCTCGCTGACGCGTCTGTGATTATATGGTAAGACACTGGGGCTGACCAAATATCGCTTGTTGTACGGGTGTTCTGCAACCACCAATCGATGTCTTCTTTGGCAGCCGAACTCAGTGGGATCGCCACATCCGTTTTCAGGGCTTGGTTTAGGCACGACTGCAGATTTCGGTACCTCAGCATGCCGTGGTTTATCACAAAACTGGAAAACTGTAGGGTTCCCATAATCTTTTGTAAATCTAATAGAGTTAGAGCCTTTTGTCCTTGAGCGCGAAGAAGTAGGTTTTTCAGAGAGGTTACCTTTTTTACTGGAAGACTTTTTCGGTTTAGTCGGGTGTTCCAGAGTATTCCGAGAAATTCTATTTCTTGCGTGGGTATGCTGGACGATTTTCCCTTGTTTATTACCCATCCGAGCTTGGTCATAAGGTTGGTGGCTTGTTTCATTTGTTGTCGAAGAACTTGAGGACAATGATTCGCCAGGAGGAAGTCGTCCAAGTACACTATTACCCTTATTCCTTTTTATCTTAGCTTCTGCGCTACCCAATTGGACAAGGTTGCAAATGTCCTTGGAGCGCTCGCAAGACCGAAAGCTAAACAGGTCATCTGGTAAGTTGTACCGTTGAAACTGAATCTCAAAAACCGACGGTGTGATTTCGCTACTGGTATGTGGAAATAAGCTTGATGTAGATCGATTTTCATCATAAAGTCTTTGGTTTGCAGGAAATGGGGTACCTTCTGCATATTTATTAGCCGAAACTTCTTTGGTTGGAGGTAGAGGTTTAAGGCTTTCAGATTTAGAACCGGTCTTTGCGAGCCGTCTGGTTTTTTTACAGGAAACATGGTTGAGAGAAAACCAGGGTTCCGAGGAGCTACTTCGATCACTGAATCTGCCAACATTTGCCGTATCTCTTCGCCTAGCTCTGGTGATGACCGCATTTGAGCTTGATTTTTGTAAACAAGTCGTAAAGGTGGCTTCTCTAAAAATGGTATTCGATAACCTTGTATTATTTTTATGATATGGACTGGAGCACCCATGGTTTGCCAGGTATGATGGTAATGGCGCAGTTGACCGGCTTTGAAAGTCACGGCATAGTCATTGTCTTCGTTGATTGTCACTGCGGTCGTTTCTTTGTCTTTGGTTATGCTTATTTTTCGCATTGGAATACGGACGTTTTCCTGCGAATGACTTTCCTTTTCCAGAAGCGGTAGCTTGCTGGTTTCGGTTAGGCTGGTTATACCCTCGAAAGGACACCGCGGGGTCGGTTGACCGCCTTGGTGCGGTCTGGTTACGTTCGGTAGGCACGTACGACCGGTTGTGTGTGACCTGGCTACCCTCGGCAGGTAGGAACGGTCTGCGAAATACTTTAGAGCCACCTCCAAGCTTGATCACAGCCTCACTGAACTCCTTCGCTTGAAAAACATTCTCACAGCTAGGAGGTATTTTTCGTAAAATAGCCTTGTTATACTTGTCCCTGACAGCGGACAAGGCGTTTTCTCTTCGGTGCTCAATTATATTCGCACGTCTTCCGCATACTAACTGCAAAATATCTTTGGACACGGACATGTAAGGACAAGTTTTAGAAAACAGCTCATGAACCTTGGTAGTCAACGAAGCCTTTGTTAGGCACGTGTCGCCAGCGGCACTCCATGCTAGCAAATCTTTCAGTGCCGTCTGCAAAGCTTCCTTTTGTGTAATCAACATATTAGTCAGGGCTCCGAAACTTTGATCAAGTGACCTCGACTGGCAGAATTTGGTTTCAAATGCCAAAAGTTCATCATTCAGTGCCAGATTGGTAAATGCCGGCGAGGAAATGTATTTCTTCTGAGCCTCCGCGTAACGGATGCTATTCCACTCTGTGCTATCAAAAAGTTGAATTTTACGCAGGTAACTAAGCTTTGAATCAGCAGTGCGCTTAACAGCCTCTGACGTCGTGCAATCGTCCCATTCAAAATCAGGTTCATCAGGTTTAATCAGACACGAGGCTACTGAATCATCATCTTTCAAGCTATCAAGCAGACCGTCATTATCGGTCGTAGGTCTGGGCACGTCATGGTAATTTCTAGTCAACAGATATTTTAGCTCGCTAACCTGTTTTTGTAGATAATCCAACCTCTGATCGGACATGTCATCCCTCGCACAAGCACGTTTTGGCGTTGGTGAAACAGTGGTATCTTCATTATCACCATCGTCATCACTACTACTGTACACCCGCCGTGGTCGCTTGTAGTTAATTTTTCTTCCCACGCCACTCGTTCCTGGAACTGGGGAGCCAATTTCCTGTGCTTCGTCGTCACTCATAGTTTCACTAAAACGAGAAGCAATAAAAATTAAAATTTTAATATAAGGTATATTAAATGCTGTTACTTACAGTTTTGACTTGAGTTGCACTTCAATTTTACCATGCAAATTAAAATTTTTTATATAAGGTAGTCTTCACTGCAATATTAAATTAATTTACTTACAGTTTGACTTGAGTTGCACTTCTTATATTTTACTATGAAAAATAAATTTCGAACGACCTCGTCGTTTTACTTGCATCCAACCAGTCGCAACGAAAGTCAAACGCCAACTGAGGAACCCGTCCGAGCGACTCGCTCTACGTAAGCGACGGTGGCGCCAAGCGGAGCTTACCCGAACTAAAACTACTTGGTGACTAGGTGTAGGGAGTCAATACAGCGTCCAATAGTCAAAGCGTAAGCGCCGCCTATCTCAATTTGTAGGTTTCAAATAAGTTACAGGCTACATAATAACTTTATTTTTCGAGTACCTATTTCGTCAGTCCGTTGAATTTTACGAATGGTATACACACTTGAGTAATGTTAACGATAGTATTAAAATTGCGGGAAGCCGAATGCGGGAAGGTTAGTAAAAAGGGCTCAGAATTGTTCTTCCTGAAAATGTACAGGGGAAACCTGTGTTCAGCAGTGGACTTCTTCAGGCTGATGATTACATCATATTGTAGCAAGCTCTAAGTAATCAAATCGAACACTTAATCGTAATGGACGCATTTCTCGCCGCCAGCGTTATATCGTGCCCCGCTGTAATTCCCTACGCACGTAACACGTGCGTGCCACAAATATTGGGATCGATAACGGCGTATTCGGCTATTGGGCATGTTTTGAGAATGTTTGGGCTTGTAAACTGCTGACCATACCTGCCGTCACGAGCAAGATTATTAGGCGTTCCTTACAAAATTATATTCGATGGTAAGGACCTACATATTTATTGTGTACTAAAAATTTTAGTACCTAATACTGATCACCGCCGAAGCCTCTTCACTACTTTGATTCCTCAGGCATAATGGATATTCTCACAGATCTCATAATTATCATGTACAAGCTCAAGACATTTTGAAGAAGGGTTAGTCATAGGTCCAAATATTACATTTCGCACATTTTTTCCCAGGTTTTGCAGTAAGTTGAGATTTGGACTTTGACAAAAAATATCTATATTTTTCGCTGTTTCAAGTAAGAATGTCTAGAACTATTAAACTATTAACTATGTATTATGTCTAGAACTATTAATATAAAAAATAAAGCATTTTAACTTCAGTAAACACTGTTATTACGTTTACTGTAAATTAGACCTTCATCGTTAGTACCGTGTCAAAAGCCCTTATTGGTGGCACTTGGCAATCTTATAATGACGTCATGGGGACAAAAGTCTAGACTTGCCGCAACAAACGTTCAATCCCTTGCCAAGGTGTTTTGCAATTTTGCACATACATTTATGTAAACACCCTTGCTAAGAAGTAGTTTGTGCTGTTTTTATACCGCACTTACCCCTGATTTAATTTTGTAGCCGCTGTATTTGGTTTAGTTTTTCTGCTAACGAGCGTGCTTGAAATTGAAATTCGCTCTGCTATTTAAAATAATTAAATCTTCATTTTTATTTTAGAATTGCATCATGTAACGGTACAAAATTTAGGTCACTCTCGATGATGTACTTGGTCGTACAATTGATAGAGTGAAACTTTTGAACTGCTGGTTTTGTTAAAATGCTGCTGCTAGAAATAGTCCTGGTGGTAGTACTTCCCCGGACGAGCTACACACAAAGAGCTCTACGCTACTAAATACATACATTACATTTCTGAAAAAAGTACTTCTAAGTGAAGGAAGCTATGTCCAGTGGATTTTTTCAGGTTGACAATGATGATGATGTAATAATTCACTTTATCAACGGCCTGGCTCGCAAAACACGCCCGATGTAACATGTAAATAAGTCCTCACGAATTAGGGAAGACATCTTTCATCTTCCTTCAGTGCGATTAGATATTCATAAGGCAACAGCGCCTCCGACAAACATTTTTCGAGATGTTTTTTTGTAAACAAAAAGTTTTATCTACTGTGGAGGAGTATTATGAATTTCTAATGCGTGATACATACCCATTGCTCCCATTTCCGGATTCTCGGAAATTGCTTCATGTGTTTTTGTTTGCGCGTAGGTAATAAGTTGTAGATGTATCTGGTTAGGAATGAATTATAATTCTTATTTTTATTCAACATAAAATACTCAGTGGTATTCTAGGTTTGTATAGATATTGGTTAGTATAAGTAATACATGCTCTATTTTTACCAATTACTTGCTAATAGTGACTTGTGGAAAAACTGACGATGCTGCAGATATTTATACGTATATGACGAGACAAAAGACTATGACTTTTCTTGACAGTGTATTTTAAAGCACTGCAGTTTTTTTTAAATTAACACTATATCAAAGATTTTTATAATGTCTTAAAAGTTAAAAATCTTTGTAATTTACACAATTATATTGCGTCCTACGGTATCTACGGTAAGTACCTACTTATACTTATAAGACGTATCGCGAAGTACGTAATTGTAGGTGGATTTAAAATTTGAACCCACTTCTTTAGATTCCGAACCATAGTTGCTCTCAAAAAACTACTCTGTAACTATATCACCAGTAATTACTTTCAAGGTGCTAAGAAAATGGTTCTCAAAGTCCCAACATATAAAATACCCATTTCCAGAATACGGCACTCTCGAAGCACAACCCACTCGAAAACTGCCGAAATTACGACACGTGTTTTCATCTCGGGGTAATAATTAGATAGTAAAGAACGTATTCTTTTGAAATTAGCCTCAAGAGACGCGTTCCTGCGAGCTTTCCCTTATAAAGTACGCTTATAAGTGCCCATTCAAACACTTGGGAAGATAGGCCTGTTGTTGAAAATCTGATTACATTATTCTATGTGGAGATCGTGAATATTCGCCTTTATGCTACGAAAACGTTTACCTGCGCTATACATTTTGTAGAACTTGCGTTGAACAAAAAACTATACAAACAAGTTGAACAATTCGAATAGGGAATATTAAATTACCGAGCGGACAGTTTCGGCCTTTTTCAAAGGCGCAAGTTAGCTTAACCTATCGTTTTGGGTTGACGGGGCCAAAATGGAACGGTTTCGTCGCGTACAAAAGTACTTTTTCTCGCTTTTCATCGCATTTAAAGTAGATGGGTAGGTATATAGATAAAACGAGGAACATTACAACTAAAACGAGTCTAAAGTAGAGATGGAAATAATTTTACCAGATAGCATGAACTCGGAGATAAAACCGATACTAAATCAGCTTATTTTTCGGGACAAAAATAAGACTTATTTTTAGACGATAATTTCGAAATTAGCCTCAAGAGATTATTTATATATTTTCGTGATCACTCACTATACCTACCTACTACCTTTCTTAGTTCTATCGAAAAGTATACAGCAATTACGGTATGATTGAGTCACAACTTAACTTTCATGATAACGATTTAAGGTCTGTTTAGCTTACATGTTTATTATTATAAAAGCTGGATTCTCACTTATATAATAAGTACATACAGCAAACTCATCCTTTGACCACCATTCCACTGTGCTTATAAAAAACCAATTACACTTTTATTGCTCCTTTGACGCTAGGCCGTACAACTACGCTATTTTTTGCGCTACCGTACAAATTAAGTTATAAACGTATAAGCGCTTGATATAATGACTGAGGCAGTCTACTTTCACCCAAGCCTATTTCCTTGTGCCCACAAGCGGCGTTTCACCAAATTGGACCGCGTGACTTGCTGTACTAGGCTTCCTATTAGGTTTGGAGCCACACTGGGTGCATCGATTAATTTGTACGTTAGTGCGTAGCGCACGGTTCATGTAAAAAATATTAACTATAATACTTTGCTTACACGCCTATTTATCTATGTACTTGTTAATTACTTATTAGTTCAAGCCTTGGCAATGGCGATCAGTGAAACGCTATCAAATAACAATGTCAGTCAATGTCAGATATTTGACAGCGTTTCAGTGATCGCCATCGCCATTGCACTAGATGTGCGCAGGCCTTTACTCACACGCATGATTTACCTACGTGTAAACCACTCTTTTCAAGAATTTCTCGGAGAAAATGTGGGGTTGTTCTTGAAAAAAGTGCGATATCTCTCGCCAAAACTCAGTGTGTTCAATACCTATAACGATTCGAGGTCAGACTAATAACACGAACCGATAACATCTCCAACCTGGGTCTTACTTGTTAGTTTTAAGCCCAAACCGTTCAGTAAATACAAATACCTCAGTTTTTTTATATTTTTTACGTTACTTGCTCGACGGCAAGGTTTGTTATTTAAGTCTTTGCCCGCATTTCGTGAACAGGTGGCTTGGGTTCGTTGAATATTTAACTCGATTGTGTCTATAATAAATGGAGTTAGTTGAGTCGGTGGAATGACAAGCGCTGTGGTTAGCCTTATTTTCAGGGTTGGCCTTATTTACATAAGTGAAGTAGTAATTAATTAAAAATCTGTTTTGGAATGGCGTGCGGGGACGCTACGGCGTTTCCACTTCGTGATCAAGATTGACTTTTTAGATTTGGTATTAAATAAGGTCAAATTAAAGCGTTCAGTTATTTGTAAGCAATGACACACGCTCTGGTGTGAAGAAGAAACCATCCGCCTTCATAGCTAGGTTTTTTAATACAACTAATTTAGCAAACAAGCAAACCGCCCACCCGTTGGTTACCTAATGGAAGCTTGCAACACCAGAGGCATCGCTCGCGCGTTGCTGACTTTTTAAATATTTTATTATAAAATGAAGATGTGGACATCATGTCGAACAAATCAGATCACACTCTAGATCAGTAAATGCAACTTAGCCTGGCTGTGTTGCAGACCGTATAAAATCGATCCCCACCGAGAGAAACGTTGTTATTATAAACTTTTGAGATGAATGCAATTTTTATTATGTTTGTTCTTTGCTTGGGTTAAATTCATATTATGATGATGTATTAGCCTACTTTTACCTTTATCCTACCTTTATTTTTTTAGCAAAGTCATAATTTGTATTTTCAAGTCTAGTAATTAGCTACAAGAAACTAAAAATAACCATTAAAAAGTTTCTTGATGCAAAATATTAACCAAAGGTTTAAACTTAGTTGAAAATAAGTTTAATTAAGCTATAAGTAAGTGTGACAAGCTCATTATTCTTTAAAATTACTTTGTTTTCTTTTAGTACCAAACTAATCTCGTAAAATAAAAGTTGGATTAAAAGTTATACGTTTATATGGTTTTACTAATTTATGATGTAGAAAACTGAAATAGCACACAGCTACTAATCTTTATACAGGATTAAATCAAGTTATTTAGATTTCAAGAATATTTTAAACCTTCAATCATTACGTCATTTGGAGGGTACGGTTTTAAAGAGACGGAAAACATCCTCGAAGATTAATTATTAAATATCTTAAGCGTTACTGACGAACTAATCGACGTACAGCCTTATCTAATGATATTAGAGGACTATAAAATTTGAAAGTTAAATTCTTGATGTAGTAGGGGTGTGTAATAATTACCAATACTCAACCCCTAGAGGAGTGCAGTGGGGGTTGAAGTTGGTATAAATAAATTTCAGTTTAAAAAACTAAAAAAAAACGCTTTTATAACTAATTGAACTAAAAAGTTAAAAATAAAACTGTAATGATCAATTGAAAAATTTATATTATTGTACAAAAAAACGTGGGGTGCTTTTTATAATAACTTCAGATATTAACTATTGATAAAATATTTACAACAATCAAAATCAAGCACCCCACGCTTTTTTTGTACAATAATATAAATTTTTCAATTGATCATTACAGTTTTATTTTTAACTTTTTAGTTCAATTAGTTATAAAAGCGTTTTTTTTTTAGTTTTTTAAACTATATATATATATTATAATTTTTTTTCATATTATTGCATTGTCATCGACCTTTGACAGGTGTGCAAAGTTTGAATCAAATCTGATCGTTCAAAGTAGGAGAAAATCGAGCTCAAAGAGGTCGGTTACATACATACATACATACATACAGGTGAAGCTAATAAAAGCGTTATAAAAAGCTTGACGCGAACAAAATCGTGCGCTGTAGGTATTTGAGTTGAGCTCATTTCCTCTCTCTAGATTTTATATAGGGCGGTCCATTACAGCATGAAAAGTCTTTCCTCTAAGTTAAAAACAATTATGTAATGTTAATGCGTAATAAATTAAAAACCAATTTACTTGATGGCTGCTAAGAAGTTCAACAAATTAGCAACAAACGAAAATTAACCAGTCACAACTTTTGCCGCTATTTCAACTGAATTGGTACAAAATGGGGTAACATAACTAAAAGAGCATGAAATGGTTACTGTCAGGGGGACATTTTAAACAGCAATTAGTAGAATCAAAGTTCCATTTTGTTATTGTTCATGTATACACTGAAATACAAAGTTTTATTGCTAGACAACGGGCAACCGCTACGTCTACGTAGTACCGTGTATGCCATACAGACTCGAAACGCCAGTACAAAACTTTGGTTAACTGTCGATTTACTTCACGCTCAGACATTTTGAATCTTTGAAAGATATAAAATCACTGAGCTTTATTAAACGTACATATAAAAATGAATCCCTATTTCCCTTGGTCACGCCATCACGCGTGAACGGCTAGATCAATTTTGTTTGTTTGGCTGAAATTAGTGGGGAGCTTTAAACCAGGCCCGGGCATATGATACTTTTAATCCCGAAAAAGTAATGGGATCGGGGCGATCAAAGCAGCGGGCGGCTGCTACTCACATAAATATATTGTCAAACGTATATATGAATCGTAATAATCCGATTGCACACAGCTAAACAAGCAGGCGGATTGCATACAAAATAGTTGCTCGCGATGTTCGACAAATTAGTTAAATTTATCCGTCTGATAAAAATATATCCATTTTATGCTTGTCAAAAACAAGGACTGTAATTTTTTAGTCAACAAATAGCGACAATCCGTAAATTGAAAAACAGCCCTAAAAGAGTCAAAATATGCGAGCGAGATGTACATCGACGGTCGTCTTCGCTTTAACGTTTTGTAGACACATCACAAGCTTGTATACAATTGACATGAACCCATTTAATTACTCCTGTTTCCCATAGCGTCAGTAATACTGATTTTCCTTTGCTTTGATCCTGTGATATATACTTCTTTTGTTTCAGTCTTCGATTCCGGTAAATGACGGCTAAAGCCTTGCGCACATCAGGGCGTACTGGGATGACGATCAGTGAAACGCTGTCAAACATGGCAGCGATATTTAACAGTGTTTCACCGATCACCATCGCCATCGCTAGATGTGCGCAGGCCGCTAAGGGTATTTACATTGAACAACTTCCGTGCTTCGAAGGGCACGTCAAGCTATTATATCCGGTTCTAGCAGCCGTTAAGACGCTGGCAACAACCTTGCTCGTGCATTTTAACATTTAAACAATTTGAATATTGTTCTGAAAACTCGCGAGCAACCAAATTACGGAACTTAACATTACAAAGTTTCAGCTAAAATACAATTGTAGTCCAAGGAAGTTTTTGCATCTAAAAATTAAATAAAAACACACATCAGGTTAGGTACTAAAAGTTAGATAATAGAACGGTTGACCTAAGTCATAGCAAGAAAGACTCATGTCACCGGGACGTCACCAGAGTTCAACTTGGACATTTTTAGGGTTCCGTAGCCAAATGGCAAAAACGGAACCCTTATAGATTCGTCATGTCTGTCTGTCTGTCTGTCTGTCTGTCTGTCTGTCTGTCTGTCTGTCCGTCCGTATGTCACAGCCATTTTTCTCCGAAACCGTAAGAGCTAGACTGATGAAACTTGGCGAGTAGATGTATTCTGTGAACCGCATTAAGATTTTAACATAAAAATAAAAAAAAAACTATAAATTTCGGGGGTCCCCATACTTGAAACTGAAACTCAAAATTTTTTTTTTCATCGAACCCATACGTGTGGGGTATCTATGAATAGGTCTTCAAAAATGATGTTGAGGTTTCTAATATCGTTTTTTTCTAAACTGAATAGTTTGCGCGAGAGACACTTCCAAAGTGGAAAAAAGTTGGTCCCCCCCCCTCTAACTTCTAAAGTAAGAGAATGATAATACTAAAAAAAATATATGTTGTACATTATTATGTAAACTTCCAACGATTTTTGGTTTGAACGAGATCTAGTCAGTAGTTTTTTTTTATACGTCATAAACCGTAAACCGCAATTTACCTTTCGACGAACTACAAGAACCTTATTACGTTACATCAAGTAACATAATATAAAGGTTCTTGTAGTTCGTCATGCTACGGAACCCTTCATGGGCGAGTCCGACTCGCACTTGGCTGCTTTTTTTATAATAAAATGCTCGTCAGTTAAATATTGTTTTATTGCAAAATGAAATAAAGTTTTTTAGTATCTTGATACTCGACACTATGCGATGGCAAAAACTTTTTGCAACTGTCTTTCCTCCATCATAAAATTATAACAAACTATAGGCAAAAGGGTCCCCATGGGTGTTTTATTGTTGTATACGATGGATATCAGCGAAATTTAAGGAAGGGGGTTGAAAAAATACCAAGGGACGCGTGAAACGACTATCAACAACCATTCTGTACCCAACCCTTGCTCGGTTTGCCTACTTGCATATTCAACAATAAATATTTTGTGTTGTGAACCAACAAACTCAGTGAACAAAAATGGATCAAAATTAGTGTTAAAATAAACTAACACACTTTTGTTCGCTTATTAACTTCAAGTATGTATGTATGTACACATTGCTGCCATTTTAGTTTTAGCTTTCTCTTAGCACCAAAGATGCAAGGAAGAAAACTTATTTTAAGGTTATGCTCACCTATGTACAAGTCATTTGTCATCACTATTTGTAAATGTCTCTGTATGTGCATTAATGAAATATGAACACACAGTCAGTAGTTCTATTGAACTATAAAACTAATGAGTTAATAATTCATAATTATTTAATGAAAAACTTGAACAAGCTTGAAGACAACACAAATTTGAAGTTTACAACAGAAATGTGTGTAATAATTATTTTGTTGACACATTTTTAAACCAGATTCATAAGTTTCAACTAGATAAACATAATAAATTTTAACTATTCAAGAAATTTAAACGATCTTATGAAAAAATAATCATAATCATGAAAAAAATATGACGGAGTTCACACTGACGTGTCGGAAAGAAGAGACGACGCAAAATTTCCACGCAGGTACGCGTCCCTTAAGGTCATCCCGTCTAACCTTCCTAGGGTATACAGTATACAGGGTGTGAATAGATTCAATTGAAAAAGTAAAACATTAATATTGATTTACAAATCACGACGTCTGGTTGAAAATAACTGCCAAATAATCGCTCTTGGTTAAAGACGTGAGTGGTGTTTTGGAACCCTAGATAATATGAAAGAATGAAAATATATTTATTGACCACAAAAACAAATAGTTATTATAATTATAATCACTTCCTGCTATTCTGTTGTGTTAAAAATATTCTTCAAAACTGCAGATAGAATATAACTAATTTAAAACTATAACGTTACTTATGCTAAGACCAGATTAAATCTATCTACCAAATATATTATCTGCCATTTTTATTGTTTTTACTTGATCGTTATTACGACAGCTTTGTATTAGGTTGAATGTTATTTATGACGTGCTTATTTTAACTTTTTTTTCTGCAAGGGTCTTCCCCCATACCATAAACATAACTATGAAACCAAATTCGTCTACGACAAACATGATTTGTTTTTTATGAACTTTCTCCCTTCATTCATTATATACCTACCATAATATTTTTTCTTTATGTTTCCCCTTGCACTTTGTAGTATTAAAAAGATTGTTTTTTTAATACAAAAAAAAACATTCTTTGCTTTGGTTTTATTTACAAGATGTAAAAAACCTAAAACAAAACTTATTCAGGCAGTGCTTATCGGTTCTAAATTTATTGTAATTTTATAAAAAAAGGAGGTGCTTATAAAATCCACTTGGCTCTTGGGCACTTGGGTTTGGATTTTGAGTCATTTTACAATCTATAAGATCTTAGTGGTTTATCAAAATTAGTGGTTTATGTGATTGTATTAATTATCTTTTAGTGTTTTTTATTGCATATTTTACACAGCAAGGTCCAGTTTGAAACTGCCATATTTTAAAACTCCAAAATAAAGCACTTAGTCTCAATTATGACTGTGTTTGAAGGAACATTCAGATAGTGGACGCAGTCTTTTACACCCTGTATAATATTGATAGAACCACGTACCAAGTACCAACTTCAATTGGTCTTATATCCACACGCCAGTAACCTATTAAAACTTATATTTAATTTACTAGCGATACGAGAACTAGGTTATAACATAACTTAGTTTCAAATAAGCTATCGATTGAAACCATACAAAACTGTAACTTCAGGAAGCGAGTGCCTTTGTCATCCAATTGTTATTGAGTTGTAATCCAGGGTGGATCAAAGTGAGTTGAACGTGGGGGTCGATTGGCTGGGCTAGTTGATTAATCACTATCTACGGACTTTGGTAGTTTTGTTCTGATGCGAATACAAATATATTCTGTTTGATACCAAAAGCGAATTGCTGATGATTTCACAATAAAGTTACAAATTCAATTCAGAAGTTATAAAACCAATTTAAAGAAACCTACTCGTAAGTGAAATTAAAGTGCAAACCACATTTATAGCGTATATTACCATATTTTATTTATCGAAGTTTCGAGATTGGCCAGAAATGCTTTTGTCCGGTGTTCGGCTAATTTTGTCTGTTTGTTTGTCTGTTCTCGCCTACAGGTCGCTTTTTTCCATCAATCTGGACAAAACTTGGAGGCAGAAAGGATGTTTGATGACTCTTTAGTTTTTTTTGTAGTCGGGGTTTTTTTATTGAAGGGTACAGACAAATAAATACAAAATAATGGGGCTACTGGACAATTTCCGCCATAATGAGATTCGATTCGATTTCGAGTCTTTGTTTTATTCGAAAGTAACTATCTTCAAGTTGGTGTCATACAATTTTAGTAAAGACCTACTGATGAGAATTTCTGGCATGATGGCCAGAGTAGTTTTAAATGCTTACTTACTACAAAACGCAGTGAATTGCTTACTTTTTGTTTGCTCATGAAGTCTCCAGCTCACAGAGCCACTAAGTATTATCTCTCTAGTTAGAGCTAGTTATAAATTGAAGGAGTTAGTTGTCTAGTTTGAGATTGAACTCATGAATCCATCCAGAACTCACTAAGCCAGGCCGCACACCAGCGCCACATGCTACATGCATCGAACATTTACGTCGCCACAATCAATGCGCTACAATTCAGCTTGCTACAAATGTATTGTATATGCGCACATCGAAAGCACATTTGTAGCGTGGCACCGCTTTAAGAATGTCGACATCATCGTCTGACGACGACGATTTCTTGATGTGGCGCCACAAATAACGAACGTGTTCGATCTTGAATTCGTGTAGCGCGGACAACGTCTCGCCACAAAGTGCGCCCGCTACAAATGTTTCCTCAGTGTGCGTGCTCACGTACAGATATATGGGGGCGTTAAATGTGTCGCGTTTCAAATGTGGCGCCACAATTATCGAGATACAAGTGTATGCCTGGTGTGCGGCCTGCCTTAATAGTAATTATAAAAATAGCACTAATTCTACGCAGCTAGCCGCCATTTTTATATTCTCCCAACTCCCAACTGAGACTATAGGTAAGAGATGTGACGCGTATAGTTCCTGTATCCCCATGTTATTGCAGTCAAGCCATCCCCAGGATGTTGGCTTGAATGTAACAATGTTAACTTTGTGATGTTTTAATAAGTATACCAACTAGAGGGAAATACTAAGAATACAGAATTAAAAAAGATAAAATTAAAAGCTAATACATAATAGTTCTTATTAATAATCCCAGCGTAGCGTTGGACTGGTTGATTCGTGTTTTGTCTCTTGCATTGACATGCAATTGTCAACTCGAACAATTGTGATAAAACACGATTTAACTACTCCAGCGTTGCGCCAGGATTATTAATAACACCCTATGTGTTTGAAGCGAATTTCACTTAATAACAGACCACTGCCATCAAACAAAGAAACCGTACCGGTAAAGGCATTTCTCGTGTTGTGCTTTCATCCTCGTGATGCCTT
This sequence comes from Thera britannica, assembly GCA_939531255.2. Classification (NCBI taxonomy): domain Eukaryota; kingdom Metazoa; phylum Arthropoda; class Insecta; order Lepidoptera; family Geometridae; genus Thera; species Thera britannica. The sequence continues at coordinate 6,729,263 of OW618040.2, read as the reverse complement.
TGTACCCAGAACACAATGATAGGGCGTTGATAACACCTAGCCAGACAAAGGAATGGCTATTATTCACAATAGACTGAGCCAACCTATATTTATGACGTGTCTCATAAAAAAACTACTGTTTTAGAAATAAAACACTCTGCCCGCACAGCTTGGTAGTAGCTCTGCCTTTCTGCACTGTAAGGCCGTGTGTTCGATCCCCACCGTGAACAAAAATATTTTGTAAAGTGAACACAGATGTTTGTTCTCTCTCACTGCGTGTGTACCTATTGTATTCAAAGTATACATTTATTACAAAAAAATGTATTTACATACATTTTTTTGTTGTATGGATGGGAACGAATTATATCTGGTTCCCATCGTACAAGCTAAGCTTGGTGATTGTGTAATTCTGTTGCAATCAAAAGTTTGATACTAATAAATAAATGATAGGTACTACTACATTGAACTGAAAAAGTTCTATGGTACCTTCATTACGACGCACAGTCTTAAATAAGGATAATACTGCTGGTGTTCAGCTCTCCATTGGATCTTCGAGTTACACTAGCGGCCGCCTGCGGCTTCACCCGCTTAGGAGTTTTGTTTTCCATTGTAGTTAATTTTCAATATAAAAAGTTGCCTAAATATTAGGTAGCAAACTATTTTTTTTTAATTTTATCCGATTCGGTGTAGGTACACCGACGACTACTAGGTAGTAGTTATGGCGTGATTGTGCCACAAACATCCATATTTGTAGGATGGGTTTAGATTTATCAAAATATACCAACCTGTAGCCAATCTCACTTCAAACCGGAAAAGTGGGCGTCAGGTGACCTCGGACTTCCGATTCCGTCAGTGAGCAGCAAGTTGACATGCAATCGACTGGCTATCTCACTCAGACCCCTCTTTTTGACCAGAAGGCTAAAAGAAACCGTTCTAAGTATGATGGTTATTTGAAGCCGATCCATCTTCTGAGTCAAATAAATAGACAGTTTAATTTTACATATGGAAAATGTAGGTTTTTTTTCGGCTTTATTGTAGACAAAACTAGTAACTAGATCTTGGTGAAGCAGTACCTACATCCTAGCCTTACTTGATAGTTTTATAAATTATTGTTCCGTTTTTGAGCAAAGGTCTCCCCCCATCATTTATGATTTTGGTTTTCAACTCTCTCAATTAAACTTCCTAAATTATTAACTATCCACAAAAAAATACCCGATAAAAACAATATTTTTTAATTATTTTGGATAACTGGTTGATTGGCAATCAACAAGAATAAACATTTTTTGGAATTTTCATTATTAATTCTTTGGTCTAACATTATCAAAGGCAGAATGATGGACCCAGTAGCTTTTACTTCTCCCGGCTGATAAGCTTCAAGGAATCTTTAAAAGCGTAATTTACTTCGCGGTTTACTTTACGAAAACTCAATTCATAAAATACTTATTAAATTACTTTCAGGGGTTGTCGAAGTCCTACGAGGCTTCTGAGCGCTTATTATAGCGGTCAAACATTGCCTGCGAGCGTTTCAGTGTATTTACATAGGCCGTGTCACTTCAACTGAATTTATTTTCAATTTAAAATGAGCTTTTCAATTTATTGTTTTGGTAACCGTCACCCATAACAAAACATTTATTTTATTTTCATTCAGCACGCACGTCAGGAACTTGTCACACAATGCACTGCCCTGCGTCCATCAACTTGAGGCATACAGATGTTCAGCCTCACGTGCCAGTAATTTCTCCGGTACCCACACCCTTCAAACAGAAACACAGCAATCATGCAAAAAAAATCAGCTTCATGGCAGAAATATAACATCTTGTGGTTTAGCTTCAATGTAGCTTACTGCACGTAGAATTATCGGTCAATAAAATTGTAGTATTAGCTACTGTCTATACTGTTTCAATATGAATTGAGTCTATAGACGATTTTATACTAAACACTACTGCTATTTTTATACAATGATTTTAAACAGCAGTGTTTAGTATAAAATCGAATAGATACTTACACTATCCACACATATCAAATATTATATGGAATCAAACAGCAAAATAATCACAAAAAAAACAAAGCACCATGCTTGTTAAAAATATTCCTCATCCCAAAAAAATCAAAATCAAAAGTGTGTTTATTCAAACACACTTTTGATTTTGAAGTTCAAGTTGAATCACTAGGATCACTTTGAAACGTCATAAAGCTAGGTGAGTCTAAGTGCCAGCTCATAGCCAATGCACTAAAGGTCAATTACTACTGCAAAATACATTGCGTTGTATATAGGTATTAACGCCACAGATCCTACAGTGTATACGAGAGAAACTTCCCTGCAATAACTATACTTTCTTCTCTACTATTTACTTTGTAAGTATTTGAACTCCAGTCACGCACATCGGGGTTCCGTCGAGAGCTCTGCCTTTATATTGTTTTTGCTTTTTTTTTCTTTAATTAGTCCCGCTTTGGCCGTGGTGTAATAAAATATTAAAGTTGCTCGGTGTAATCTTCCAAATGTGTAATTAGGGCGCCTTGGAAGGCAATTTTTTGTCCGTAACTGATTTTTTAAATGATTTCTGTTTCCTGGGGCTCTGAAGGGGTCGAATTTTAAATGAGTTCAGTAGGTCTACCACAAGCTCTGTCTGGCTCTGTCTCTGGCTGTGGTTTTGAGTCTATGTGAGTGCTGTCTAAATAAGCGCTGCGTCTCGAGACGTCACACACACAGTATAATAGGTACAGTGAGCACTCACACAGACTCAAAACCAAAGCCAGAGTCAGAGCCAAACAGAGCTTGTGGTAGGCCTACAGTATGGTCCACAATATTATAAAATCATAACTCCTAGCGCCATCTGTTGCTTAAGTAATGAGTTAGTGGGACAGAGAACGCCATCTATTGACGAGTAGTGGAGTTTATTATTATGTTTGAAAAATCGAAAAATATTATTAATTTTTCATCAGTATGTAAGTAATTCGTATAAAAATATAATTCACAACAACAGTTTACAAAAAAATATACCGAGCGAATAACTGCTAGTGTAGGTAGTAGGTTAGAAGCAATTTTTTTATAAGCAACGTTGTTTGCCTCCTTTCGTAGACACGTCCTGACCTAGTTGATATACGATCACCGTTTAGGCGAAGGTTGATTGGTCCAAACTGGACAGAGTAACCCGAACACTGCGTAGAATAAACACCACTTTGCCGGCGGGTTCGACGTTTTCCGCCTGGCAACAGCCCAACCCAGCCTTCGTGCCTAAGTACTCTCATCGCCTAAAATTTCTAAATATATCATAGCCATACGATGTCCATAAAATAAATAAAAAACTCGGCTCGAGCTTTGTATGCTCCGGGAAAGAAGTTCGTTTTGGTTTATCTGCATCACAGCAGGGTTTTACTGCGAGCATGCACTTTATGCATAGCCAGAGAATTTTTGTCTCGTTAAAACAAAACACCAGTATATAGAAGCAAGGTAGATTGAATTTAAAAGCTTTAGTGCTTTGGAAAGCTAGACAATACAGTTAGCAAAATATAGCCCATATTTTTAACCGGCTTCAAATAAAATAGACGGAGGTTCTCAATTCGGTTAAAGATAAATATTATTTATTTGCATAAGCATTTGTGTTAAAATTACAAAATGTTACCCCCATATTTTTTTTAAATGTTTGTTGATGGTTTTAGTATTCTTTTTAATTCTTGAGTTTTTAAACTTATATTATTATATAAGCATATTTTTACAAAACCTTTTCAGTCATAGACAATGCCGCAGCGTGAGCCATTGTTATTTCAATTCCAATATTCAAAATTGGTTTAGAATAAACAGTATGGCGCGGCTGTGATAGTCTAGGTATTGTTAAATGTAAAACGGGCGAGAATGTATTTTGCAATGCGCTCCTGAACTATGCAACCCAGTTAAGGCGAGGCTAAAGTAATGGTGACTGTTCCGAAAGATAAACCCGAACTCGTGTACTTACGCCATGAATGCCACGTGTACTTAACAAACATGTCACATTTAGTAGCGTTGAATACTAGAACATGGAGCCTCTGTAAAAAATGTATATCTTGAAAATGAACTTCAGAATGAAGTTTATTTAATATACTTTTTTTTTATTCAATATTTTGACCTTATTTTTGGTCCACATTGTCGTTAGTGATAAGGGGAGTAACCCATCAGAGCATAGTAAATGCTTAGTAAACATTATTTTTTTATAAAAAAGTTTATTTAGTTTTCATTATTTTTTTTAAGGTTTGATTGATGTAAATGCGATAGTGATTTTAGTAAGTAGAACGGTACCTAAATGCTTACTATTATTTTACAACTTGTATTTTCGTAATGGTCCTAGAGCAGCCATTTAGCTTAGCAGACCGATAAATCCGTTGCCATCATTTGTTGACATGAAAGTGACAATGTCAAGCGACTTTATATAAGCCGCTAAAAACATATTTTTATAACCACTTCATTTTGTTTTCACTTTATTTTTTATCGAGATGTCGATAGTGATAAGAACATAGTGAATGTTTAATAGACACGCTAGTAGTCACCAAAACAAGTTCATTTTGTTTTCAACATATATTATCAATTTTAAGTTTGATTGCGATGTGGTGGATAGTGGTTCTAGTGATAGTGATTAGACCAAAAATGCTTTCAAAAAAATTGATAGATTTAAAACCACTTCATTTTGTTTTCAATGTTTTGACGTTATTTTTCAATTAAATGTCGTGTGATAGGTAGATAGTATTACGGTGAAACCATTTAATATAGCTCTAAAACTGTCTGTTTTACTTTATTACACGGCAAACCAAACATATAAGTACGCATTACGACGCCCTCTTTTCCCCACTAGTGATGTGTCTCGGCGCTCGGTCCCTATTCAACAAACCTGCTAACAGTAGGTTACTGATTTTATTATATTTTATAGAGGAGGCTATAAATCCACTCGTGTACCAATGAGTTTTTCTATCGAAAAAATTATGTGCACTATGCCAGTACTCTCAAAACGGTGAAGGAAAACATCGTGAGGAAACCGGCGTGTTGTAGAACCTAAAAAAGTTCGAGCAACACGTGTCAAGGGTCACGCAAAAAGGGCCCACCAGCGGCCTACTTGCGGAAAAACCTGCCCGCACATCAAGTGCGCATGATAAAACTTAGAGGAGGCTATGGTCCGAAGTGGACTTCTTTAGACTTATGTGATGATGATGCCGGGTGTTTTATTTAGTAGCCAATGGACGTTTGTTATCTACATCTAGACAATGTAACTCAAAAATCTACAACAAACATTACCTTCAAGTTTTTTATGGTAGATGTCGTGGTAGCAATCAGCTAAGAACTACAGGTTTTTATAGCTGATACCTTTTTATTCGTACTTCTTCATACTGCGGACGCACCTGAAATGCGCTGGTTTAGCTTGTGCTTTAAGGCACTTGTCCGACCGGCCGCCTATGAGCGTGTGTGCAGTTCTATGAGTTTTGTGGCTGAACTATAAAAATAGTGGAGACAAGATTCTTGCCGGCAGTGTGAACAGCCAGGATCAATTTTTTATAATGTGTATCTTTTTATTGAACAGAATTCATATCTTTTTGACGTGACAACGTCTTATAATTCGATGGAGCCAGCTGCACGCACGAAAAAACATGTCTCATGCGGCGTTACCTCGCTCTGAGGCGTTCTATTTAAGGCTTGCAAACGAGAGCGCGGAACGAGTGACAAAGAGACACAATCGGACTCCGCGTTCGGCAGCGTTCGATATCTGTCTCTCTCCTACTTGAGTGAGCGATGAGTTCGCGTGGATAGCTGTATGACGCTGTCACGTTCAACTATCGTCAGTAAACCGATTTCAGAGAAAACCGTTTTTAGGGTTCCGTAGCCAAATGGCAAAAACAGAACCCTTATAGATTCGTCATGTCCGTCTGTCTGTCTGTCTGTCTGTCTGTCTGTCTGTCTGTCTGTCTGTCCGCCCGTATGTCACAGCCATTTTTCTCCGAAACCGTAAGAGCTAGACTGATGAAACTTGGCAAGTAGATGTATTCTGTGAACCGCATTAAGATTTTTACACAAAAATAGAAAAAAAACTATAAATTTTGGGGGTCCCCATGCTTGAATTTTTTTTTCATCGAACCCATACGTGTGGGGTATCTATGAATAGGTCTTCAAAAATGATGTTGAGGTTTCTAATATAGTTTTTTCTAAACTGAATAGTTTGCGCGAGAGACACTTACAAAGTGGAAAAAAGTTGGTCCCCCCCCCTCTAACTTCTAAAATAAGAGAATGATAAAACTAAAAAAAATATATATTGTACATTACTATGCAAACTTTCAACGATATTTGGTTTGAACGAGATCTAGTCAGTAGTTTTTTTTTTATACGTCATAAATCGTAAACCGCAATTTACCTTTCGACGAACTACAAGAACCTTTATATTACGAGTATGTTACTTGATGCTACGGAACCCTTCATGGGCGAGTCCGACTCGCACTTGGCTGCTTTTTTTTTTATCTAACTTACTGGCGCTTGTACAAAAATTCTTATTTTATTCCGTTTTACCACAAGGATCGTTTTGAAGCGTTTTAAAGCTAGGTCAGTCTAGATGCCAGTTCCACACGATCAAGTCTAAAAGAGCAGGTGCTTTACGACCGTGTCAAGCAAACACGCCGGCAGAACAAACATCGTCTTATATTATGACTTCAAAGTCAAGACAATTTTAACACAACGCGACTTGATTAACCGTTGTTCGGAAGCGTCGACTCGTTACAACATTACCATAATGCTAACTGATGTCGTCTTTATGAGCAAATTTACGTAGAAAACAGATACGCTTTTCTACTGGTGCTTACCGGTATGAAACAGTTATTGTATGGACTGAAATATAAAATTCGTTTGACTGCAACGATAAGTTCGTTATGACCGGTAGCGCTGAAAGAATAGTCAGACGATTATTATTGGCAATCATAATTTTTTGGCAGTCCATTCAAAAAAAAAAGATAAAACGTTAAGTGGCTATGATAGCAGGCGTGGCGCATATTTTCCCAAGTTTTCTTTAAGTCATTTCAGTTGGTTTGTAAACGATTTATCGCAAAAATTGGGTTTTCCCGTGAAAGTTCATCATAGTACAAATTTCAAACGTATATAGTAATGAAAAACAGGAGGGAATGGAAGAAGGGAACATGTTGTGCTAATCGCATTTATAGGGTAGATAGAAAATGAAGAAATACTAGGAGGAATAGATAAAATGAAAATAAGAAACCTGTGAGGCATGAGTATTGAGTACGTTATAGCCGGACTTGAGGACTACGTTGAAGCCTGGACAAGATAAGATAAGTACCATCTGGACTCGAATCCTAAGTGCCAATCGAAGTGCACTTATTGAACGTCATACTCAGTGGCCGGTAACCGGCTTTTCATACAAAGGCATCTCTACACGGAGACGCCGTCTGTATTTACATATAATTTGAATTCCCCGCGCAAAAATAGTATTTTGTGGGCATTTTTCGTTGAATTAGTTCTATTATCCGTGAAGTTTTTATACTGTTTGGAGTAATTTAGGCGTGTTATGGCCAAATTACGGTATTATACTAATGTGGAAGTTATGGTGATTTGTTAGTTCTACTTAAAGAAAGTGCGCAGGTAAAACATAGGCCTAATAGTCTATCAAAAGTGACTGACTTCTCTTTTCAGTTGGTAGTAGCTCAGCCTTCTTCGTTGTAGGCCGTGGGTTCTATTCCTACTGAGAACAAATATTTGTGAACAGATGTTTGTTCTCTCTTTGGGTGTTAATTTGTATAATTATATATTTACAAAAAAATTAATATACCTACATAATTAAGTATAAAATTATCGGCTATTTAGTTTCCATAATACCAGCTCTGCTTAGTTTGTGGCTAGATAGTATTGTGTGGATTGTACAATATTTATTTATTTGAACTTGAGTGAACTTGAAACGTGAAACTGTTAATTTTCCAAGAATATTCTCGAAATCGTTCAACCAAGGAGTAAACTGATTAACACAGTTCATTTACTGACAATAGTCGAGGTGGTCGTCATTTACATTAGCAGAGAGTTCAAAATCGCTTGGCACGATTGGGGTCGACTAGATTAAGGCGCGTAAAATCTAATGAGCCATAGAAATAATAGCTGCGCCTCATTTCGCGTTAGGAATGGAAACATTTTTACTATTAATGTTTATTTTTCTCGTAACCTGGGGAGGAATTACTGGCTATCAAGAATTTAGTGATCACGTGCCGATTGTAGTTGATACCATTATTTATATTCGGCTTATGTTTTCTTTGGGACATTAATGGCACGTTTCCGTATTTACGTTTGACTTGGCAAAAACAAAGATATTAGTTATTTTTACCTGGAGAAGAGCGTTAGTCTGAAATGGTAAAACTCCCTAAGCTGTGTTTAGGTGGTGCACCAATTATCAAAAATTATGAACATAATCTTAATTAACTTTAGAAAAAGTTAATTTAATTCTATTATGCCGCAGGTTAATAGCTGACTTTAGATTGGATATAAATCTTTCCGTTAAAATTCAGAGAAAATAAGATCGCAAAACAAACATTTTACTGAGACTTTTTATTAGTGTTAAAAAGTTTTGGCATCTGGGGTAATAAAACTCTCGCGAAAATATTTCTTGATGTTTGGTTTTAGTATTAAAATTCAATTCAATTTCTATCAAAATAAATAAATATTGATGGTCATTTTCACAAAGTTTCATTCACTTTATTGTATATTTTCGTATTTCTTTTATCTATGTGTGCCGTCATAAATAAATACGTTTTCTTTAATTTTTTTTCTTTCTTTCACTAAGCTAGGCTTGTAAAAAGAAAGAAAGAAAGAAAATACATTTATTTGACATAAGTAAGACAAATAAAACAAACAAAACACACAGAACGGACAACTGAAAGCAGGCAGGCTACCTAAGAAGGTAATAATACATACAAAACTGGGCACAGAACACACTATTACGATCACAATAACAAGAAAACTGGGTCCCAACCAGTCCCGTCCTGTGCTGAATGCTTGTATCTCCTCTTCCACCGTTGGTGCCTCACATGAAGATCGTGACGTTGCGCAAGAACTTTTCTTACGGTTTCTTTCCACATTCTTTTTTCGGACTGTGTGAAAAGCGACGTTAATGATACAAGCTGCGGTAACACGTTAACGGTTTAGCTTGTACAGTTGTTTGCTGGTGGATGGTTATGTATTTTCATCTTCATACCTCAGCCTGAAATCCCCACTCCTGGGCCATTCATTTTCTGTCAATCTCTTCTGTCCTGTGTGTCTCTGATCCAGGTGATCCTGCGACCTTTACGATACCGTTGACCTATCGCGCTTTCGGGTGGCCTAGATTTTTTCGGCCTAATTATGGCCACCATTTGGTCAAGGCTTTACTCCACCGGCCATCATCACGTCTGGCAAGGTTAAATTAAGGAAGAAAAACACTTCCAGGAAATCAGTCATTCCACATAATTTAGCTTAGCTTAGCTTAGCCTGATGTTGAGCGGCACAATCGAACATCTAAGCGTTCTGCATTGGCAGTTGAAACGCTATCAAATATGACAGTGATATTTGACAGTGTTCCACTGATCACCACCGCGGAACGCTAAGCTTGTAGTTGCCCCCGCAGCCATACCTTAAATATCCAAACATAGCATAGCGAGCGTCTTTGTCTGGTGGCAGAAAATAGAAATCTCTTTCTCAAAGCTCAAATTTTACAAGTTATACGCGAACCTACTTCATACAACACAAACAATATACTCGTAGAGAAGGGTATGGAATCCTTACTTCTTGTATTTGTGGAATACTCGACAAGGCGCCTCAGAGGCGAGTGGTATCTGCTTTATTTGAATAATTTGATTAAGCTTCTGATTTTCAGGAAAAGCTGCCTTAACCAGAATGTAATAAGATCTATACTCAATCGAAAACTGTTTGAATAATCTACGGAACAAGATGTTCTTGATTTAGTTAAATTATCCATATACCGAGATGTTGGAGAACATTTAAATTATTGTTGGGTTAGCTCTATGCATAATTTCAGGCATCATCTACTGAAATGTCTGTTGCTGGAACAAACGGTGAGACGTGAATCCATGTAATAGAGTACAATCACAAATACCTGCTCAACGTTGTTTTTTATTCAGCCTTTTATTATTAATTAATTAATAATAATTAATAATAATTATAATTAATTAATTAATTTGTTTAATTTACAAATTATATATGTATTTATTCAGTAGTATGTATCACAAGGATCACTTTGAAACGTCTTTAGAACAAGTGCCAGTTACACGCTAGCAAGCCTAGAAAAACAGGCAACAAACTCTGGCTTATACAATATATTATTATATATTCTCTGTCGGGGTGTTAGATTGTATTCCAATTATATATATAAGTACCTGCTATATATTATCAGTAATCTAGCTTCCATCATACAAGCTGTGCTTAGTTTGGGGCTAGATAGTTTTGTGTTATTTATTTATAGTTCATTTTATTTAATGAACTGCATTAAGACGCTGAACTCAGTGAAACAATTTCTAGCTCGCAAACTCTGACCTATCGAAAGATTTAAAAACACTGAACTTTTTTTATACAAAATTGCGAGCGATCTATCTTGTGTGCAAAATGTATTCGAATTTTAAATTAAACCTATGATAAATTACCTCCTTGGTTACGATGTTTAGGAGTAAAAGATAGTTCCATTTTTAAATTACACGATATATACCTATAGTCAATTGAAATGTTACATAATTATGCTTTACATTTTTTAGAGGACGCAATTTTATTTTTGGGACGTGTGTGGGGGGGGGTCAATACTCGTAGAAGCTTAAACTCAAGTTTGTAGGGTTGCCGCCCTTTTCCCTCGGCCGCCATCTTGGAAAAAGAGGTGCAAACACCTTTTTCGAGATATCTCGGAAACTAAGACTCCTACAAAAAAAACAACAAGACAATTCGTTCCTGAACGGTAACTCGGACCTTTTCTACCTGCTTAACATTGTCGAAAATATACACTCCTCTTAGGAATTACTATAAGAAACAATAATTTGGTATAAGTTCTATAGTTAAGGAAAAGAGTTAGCAATGAATAGTAAATAGCTATACACGTCAGTAATGGATTTTCATACAACTTTTGCCGGCCGCTGCTCGCATGTTCGAGGAAAAGCATGTCCAGCACTAGACTTCTGTTAATAATCTTTTACAAAAATACTCTTGAATATATCGGTCTCAGCAAGTATTGGCAATGCTTACTGAAAAACAAACAATGAGAATTCACAATTAACCCGCACAAATCCTCAAACAAAAGAGAGCAGATAACCCGGTGTTCGTTCTCGAACCTTAAGTAACCCATTAGGAAGTAATCCAGCCTGAAGTAGAGCTAGGTCAGTCATGACATAAAAACACAAGATTGCATCAAGTATGTAATACTATGTATGTGTATGTGTGTGTGTGTGATTATGTAGTAGATAGTAATTACATGTTCTATAATCTAGCTTTTTTTATTTTTAAGTTTTGGGACATTATTAAATCTTTAAAATCCCACTGGTATAAAAAGAGGTACATTAAAATTTGGGATTAAGGTGATTTTATTAAAAAAAATACCTTTTTAGCGTTTATATTTAATACAGAACACGAAGTCGGCCGCTAAATTAATCCAGTATTATATCGCGTATAATGTTGGATAATGAAGCCAATATTATAATGATTATAATGAATCCAATCAACAAATTCGCCAATTATTTGCCATTATACTTGCAAACAATGCGAACTATTTTGACGGGAAACATATTAACCCGTAGTATTGATTTAAAGGTAGGATTCATTATTTTGTAAGGTGACGTTTTATATTCGGTGATAAAATGATTACACTTTTTCAGCTTTTTACCAATGACTATAGGTAGCAGCACATAAATTTAGCGCTGACCATTATTGCGCAGAAGTCAGAAATAAGGTACCTGGAGGGGCTAGTGGAATGAACGGCGGGCGTGCGTACCGCTGATTGGCTCTCCAGTTGCACTCCGCTCTCTGTACCAATAGAACTTCAAACATCCACACATCCAGCGTGACATGCGCACACAACGACGCATGCGCAGTAATCCTCTTTCTTCGCGTATCGCTCAGCGCTAAAGTTATGTGCCACTAGTGATACAACCAATACCAAGCCAGCACAAATATAATTCATGGATTGAGCTAGCTGTTTCTGTTCTGCTAGATGTTGTTGACTGCGCGAGCTTGCAGTGGACGGCACTCAGCTAACAGATATCGTCTCAATGCTTATTTATTTATTGGAGAAAAGGAAACGGAATTACGGTTCTCTACCGTTTTATTTTACAAAAAGTATCAGTTTATGAATCGCTGGAAACAACTAGACGGATAAGAAAATTTGTCTGAAAGACTTGATGGCGTGACGCTCAACACCATGCGGTTATAGTATCTGCCGCACAAAAAACATGCACCAACGTTGCGTAAGCACTATAACTATAGTATAGTATAGATAAACCAGCATAAAAATGCACGCCCCTCCACCACGTTTTCTTTACGTTGACTCACAGCAAAGTAGGTAGTTAAAAATGATCCTTGTAATATAAGTGATAAAGAACAATACTTTGGCTAACTGGAGTAGCGAGAAGTACATTTTAAGCTTGGACGATCTCTAGTAATATATTGGCTCATCATCATCATCAACCTAAGAAGTACACTGCTGGACATAGGCCTCCCCTACACATTTCCAGGAACAACGATTTTATGTATTGGTATTGGGTCATACTCTCAGATTTTATTTAGGTATTAAGTCATGTTCCTAAACACTGCACGCTCTTCAAATCTGAACACAATAGTGCAATTTTAAATAATAACAATTAATAGACAATCCACATAACACTATCCTGCATCAAACTAAGCAGAACTTGTACCATGAACTAGATAGCTGTCAAACTTTCACATTTTTTTTGTGTATACATACTTAGAATACAATATAACACCCAGGCAGCGGACCAACAATTGTGTTCACCACACAGATAATTTGTTCTGGGTGGGGATCGAACCCACAAACACCTACGGCGCAGAAGGCAGAGCTACTACCAACTGAGCTGAGAGGTCAGTCAATAATCCTTTAATAATCCTTAGATGCCTTTTTATAATTTTGCAACTAACTTAAACTAGCTTTGATAATGGTATCTAGTATATTGTAACGGACGTACTCATTGAATAAGATCTCGACTACTATAATGACACCGCGCTAACTACTCTTTCGTTTGTACCTATATAGTAAAACGATACGCGGTTACTTGTGGTTTTGTCTCGCTTGGCAGGGGCGTGAACCAAAGAACCAGTGAAATATATTCATTTGAAAGACGGCCAAGCTCCCATTCAATCTGGCCACAGAGGACAGATCTGATAAGCCCCTATCTAACCCGTATACAGAAAACTACGCAATACAATTTTCCCTAGAAAGAAGCACGAATTTGTTGGGAATGAGATCATTGTTCGAGATTTAGAACAACAAAAAGATTATACGAGATTTTTGTGTAAACAAGACCTTTTACATAGAACAAAACATAAGGATCATACAAAAAAACGGAATTGGAAACCAAGCCGTAGTTTGTTGTTTAGTCGCATGGAATTGACACCTAGATTCACTATTATTCTTAGATTCTTTATTATTATTATCATCTATAAGACGGTTCAAAGCGATCCTTGTATTCCAACTGATCGCTGGTAAATAAATATTGAATTTGTATTTGAGATTTCACCATCAATTTATATTATTTTAAAAGTTCTCAGAAGTGACCTCTAAAATAGCTATTTTAGTACCAAAGATACGTGCTCGCTGCTCTTTGTTAGTATCATAATTGTAATTATCAAACTTTTGATAGCAACAGAACTACACAATCACCCGATTGATGTAGTTTTCTGTTTTTTTTTGGAAACATTAGTGCACGCGACTCTACCACTTAAATGTTTAATTCACCATCATCTACGCAAAGCATTATTAAACAATTTCTAAGTAACCCGTTAAGTTAAGGGCTCTTATTTTAAGAAAGGTTCTCTCAGCAAAATGCAAAATTATCGTTAGTGCCTTCAGTGATCGCGATATGAGAGTTTTCATCCAACTTTGTAAATCAAGCAGGTTTAAGTTGCTCTAAGCTTTGAAGCACGTAGATAAACATGCACGAGCAGCAAAATTTATGCGCAGATTTATTTGCTAAAATAATCTAACCAATATTAGTTCCACTGAGGTTCGACGCGAGTTGAATTCGACCTGAAAGTATGCCAAGAAAGCGAAGAAGTAAGTGGTTCTAAGTAGCTTGCTCCCTTTGTGACTGCATTTCTCTACTTCAATGGACTCTTTAATGGCTCAGCTCTGTGCCCGGCGTCGTGTGTCGCCCTCGCTGTTTTGCTTTGTTAGTAATTTATCAATGATCCTTATCTGTGTCAGCAACGGCTGTTTTTTTACAACTTTTTATCAGTCGGTTTGAGAGTCGGTTTTTACGAGTATATTTCTGAAACAAAATTTCTACAGAAAAGGCATGATGCAAACAAAAATGGGCCTAAGAGACTCATCAGCAACCCTACCTTTCTACCAATTCTACACAGTAGTAAACCAATTCTACCTTTTACACGAAGATTTATTTCCATCTATGTTATAAAATTCTTCTTAGAGCGATTCGGTAAAAAAAATGTTCAACTGTTTATTTATTTTCAGCCTATCTTGTTCCACTTGTAAAACTAGTGTGGCAATAAGAATGTGGTAGAAAGCAGCTGAAAATTGATGGCAACAAGTTACGTACTCGCTGTTCTTTGTTAGTATCATTTGTAATTATCAAAATTTTAATAGCAACAGCAACAAATTTTAACAACTCAATCACCCGATTGATGTAGCTTACTGTTTTTTTTTTTGTAAACATTAAAACGTTCAATACACCACCATTTAAACAAAGCATTATTAAACAATTTCTAAGTTTCTCAGCATTGTAACAAGTTTTCAGTCTGTAGTTAATTAACGCAGACCGCAGCCCCGATTGCGGCCCAAACACAAGCAACGTGATAATCAATTTCAAGTTTTTAGTATCATCACAGTATCCCGCTAATAATAAGACAGATGAGTTTTACACATAAGACCTAGAAGTTTTAATATGTATTTTATTCCGTCTAAAATAACGTTATTTCTAATTTACATAAATTTACGCTATTTTTTGTGAAACATTTATTTGCAAAAATGTAACCTTATCAGCAACAGAATCCATTGGTTTAATAATACAGGATGTGTTTTTTTTGAAAAATCTCTCTTGTCCATTTCTGTCAAAAGTAAAAGAAAAAAGGAAAAAAATAAGCTGTTATTGTTTTTTTTATAAATTGAGGGCATGACTCCTTTCACAACTTTTCTCTAACTCTCGTGGTTTTGGACTTGGCCATCACCGCCCTTCTCAAAAAAACACCCTGTATGTAGGCGTTACCTCTGATACAATATGAAGTTGAAATCACAAATGTACAGGCATTCTTTATGGATGAAGAAACTTTTTTGAAAATACACCGATAGTACCGATGAGATTTGATTTTTCAACATGCAAAAACTCATTGACATACTCCTCCTGCTATCGTTATTGCTTCCTGAGTCTTGTCTCTTTGAGGCACACTTAAAGTCCTTTCACCGCACTAGTTCAAAAAGACTTGGTGACACGACTAGAAGAAGTACTAAGAATTGCTTGAGAATCTAACGAAATAATTCCGTAGCTTGTACCAAACTAAAGCAATGAGCATTCGCGTGGAAGAGCACTACGGTTCGCGAACAACTTGCCAAGTACACACGAGCAATGGATTTACATAAACGATCCTTATCCACAGCGTAGTAAGGTTCATATTTTCTTGAGACAAAAGCAGGGTAAAAATAATGTTCCTACAAGACTGGAATATGTTGGGATCGAGAGATAGCCCGTACTGATTACAATGAACTTGAAAATTGCTTAACGCAAACTAATATTTATTGTGAACCCAAAGTTTGTTTGACACAGTTACGAACTTACGAGTAGGTACTTATAATTGGTGGAGTTGTGCAAAAGTTTCTCAATGCTTAAGATATTATGACGATAAATCTAAGTGGTAGAACGCGCGCAACATAAAACTGCGCGTGCGCAAAAGAAAATGGACTTTATCTACTATTTGTATGCTCCAAACACTCCCAGCTCGATACCTTATCGGTTAGCCTAAGAGCCTGTCCAGATGGGGCGTTTTACGCGCGATTCCTCAATCGCGCGTAAAACGCGAGCAACTATTTGGTAGGAGCGCGCGTAAAACGCGGCATCTGGACGCAATATAAATTGAAACGCGCGAGGGCACTCGCGCGTAAAACGCTCCATCTGGACAGGCTCTAAGGTTTAAATATATCTATAATTAAAATCCCTAACAAAATTTTGTTAAATACCTTCAACAAATTTAATTGGCGTTATTTTTTTTACGTCAAAACCTTTATTGATATAAAAAAGCGGCCCTGATCCGTCCGATCCGTCGTGGGTTCAAATCCAGCCAAATCCTGCGTGTACCAATGAGTTTTTCTGTCGAAAAATGTATATACACAATGCTAGTGCTCTCAAACGGTAAAGGGAAACATCGTGAGGATACCCGCGGTTTAGTCAGCTCCGCACGTATTGACCATGTCTTTCCTGTGGATTAGACCGACTAAGTTCTCAGGATGGTATAGGTGCTGGGCAAGTTTATTTCATCTAAAATCCTGTCCCAGGCACTATAGCATCCTGCAAGTAGGGGCATGAGTATAAAACCTTGCCCCTGACCCTATAAAAATCATCTACAATAGATGCATGCCTGTTTTGTTGATATACACATGTTAATTACACTGCATTTAATTTTGTTTAACTTTTGCTTAGTAAACGAATTAGTTTCTAAAAGGCAAATTTCTAATAAACTCCGGCTAAGCGTAAAAGCGTCAGCTTTCAAAGATGAACTACGAAGTGCTAACAAGAATTCGGTCTTGCCACAACAAAGTATGCGTGAAGTGACGCCAACTTATACTTGTGTTAATGAGTGCGCTATTATTTAGTAGTTTGAGTAGTAGTAGAGCTCTTTGTGAAGGGCTCATCCGGGGAAGTACTACCACCATGCCTATTTTTGCCGTGAAACAGCATTGCTGTGTTTCGATTTGTAAGGAGTGGGTGCTGGTGAAATTACTGGCACTTGAGGCTGAACATCTGTATACCTCAAGTTGATGGACGCAGATAAGTGCATCGTAAGGCATGTTCCTTACGTGAGTGACCTACGAGGCAATACTTTGCTATAGGCAATGGTTACCACTTAGGTAATATCAGGTGGGCGATATGCTTGTTCCATCTGCTATTTGTATAAAGAGGCATCACTCGCGCCATGCTGCACTTGAAAGGGTTTAAAACTGCCCTCATCAAAATTAAACTTATTATTTAAAAAAAATCCGCCAAAAGTAAATAGTATATAACTGTTGAAGCGTTTGGGCTGTTTTCTTAATTTGTACATTTAGTATAAAATGTATATTTAGGACTAAGTAATTACTTCATAAATTTAATTATTTACCTTACTAGATTTATTTTACAGAATCCAAATAATTTACCCACACACAAGCTTTGGTCATTATTGAATATCAGAAGGGTTCGCATAAAACTCCAGCGCCCAGTCACAAAAGGCGGGTTTCCAATAGTCATCTAAGCATAGGACTTTACGACAAGGGTTTTCAGGTACAATTTCTACAAAGTAGCTGAAATAGTGACTGAATGACGACGGTTAGTATTGTACCGTTGGTTTCGCTTGCTGAATTAAGGTAAACTAAACAAGGTTAAGGTTTATTGTGAGATTAACAAATTGGATTGAAAGTTTTGGGTTGTTCCATGAATTTTATAGTTGTTTAATCAACGTTTTCTTGTGTAGTGGTAATAGAAACGCAGCTATTTTGTATTTTGTCTATTTTTCTGATGGAATAGGCACCTCCCACCTGATGTTAAGTGCCTGGAAGAAATCGCTTTTAGCGATAAGCTTTATTTAGTTACGCTTAGTTACTGTGTGTGGTGTGTGGGACACCAGATGGACCGATGACATTGTTAAGATCGCGGGAAGTCGATGGATGGAAAGGGCTCAGCGTCGTTCTTCCTGGAAATGTGAGACCTATGTCCAGCAGTGGTCTTCTTCAGGCTGATGATGATGACAATGATGTATTCTTGTGTACAATGAAGTGTTATCTATCTATCTATCTGAGTGGTAACCATTAGCCATAACAAGGCATTGCCTCGTAGGTCACATCAGCAACATGCCTCATACACTGCGTCCATCAACTTGAGGCATACAGATGAAAGAAACCCGATATTTACTATTAACCTTACGTGCTAGTAATTTTACCGGCAACACCGAAACATAGCAATGCTGCTTCACTGCAGAAATAGGCATGGTGGTAGTACTTCCCCGGATGAGCCCTTCACAAAGAGTTCTACTACTATAAGAGTCTATCCTCAAGTTTGTTCGAAAGATTTTGTTAATTAACACAAAAACCACTGACAACCGCTAGGATACAACCACATCTTGCTTGCACATCCCAACATTCTGAAGATATATCAACAATGAACGTCTAGAGGCATAGCTAAACACTGTGAGCTAAATATATTGCAGTAAATAAGCGTCTAAATAAAGGAAAACGATTAAAAACGTAATAAAGTTTTCCAGGAAATCTGCACGCGAAAAAAATGCACCTACAATCCTAAATAGCAGATTGCGTGACTCGAATACCTGTAGGTTAATTGATGCAATAGTAGTTCTTCACTAGATTTTTGGTTGGTATTTTTTTATTTCTGTCACTTTTTGCAATGTATAAATTTTATTAATAGCAACAAGAAAAAAAAATAAAAAAAAATGTGGATAATCCAAACAACACTAGCTATATGTAGCCATGTACACTAAATATAATTAAAATAATCTAAAAAAAAAAATTTTTATTCATTTTAAAATCTTTACTTTACATTTTGAAATAGAATATTGGGTTTGAAACATTGAAGATTGTATAGTTTAAAAGTTCGAAGAAACTTTCTAGTTTAATGTTTAAAAGAAACATATTTCAGTAAAAGAATAAAGAAACCACATAGATTTTTATGATGTCCCAAAAGTAAAGTATAGTTAAAAAAAAAACAACAAACAATAAGAAGAAGACCAAAAAAGTTTTAAAAATGGCCGAAGATCTTAAGAAGTCAACAAATAATTCCGAATAGTTTGTATAGTTGAAGTAACTTTGTAGTTGTAAGGTATCAGTTTTCTCATTTATACGAGTTACCTAAACAAACTGAGTTAAACTTTTTGTTGGCCGAATTTCGATTGACCACGCGTGTGTTGGTCACGCGAATCGTCGCTTAAGATTTTTTCTAGCATTTTCATTCCGAAGAAACGTGTTTCTGTTCATCATTTTATAGAATTTCTTTCACATGGAATCTGAACATTATGAGAGTTGATTGCTACGAGTTCGTAGAGGGTGATTGCTACGGCGTAACAGTGCTACATACGTACCTTTCAGCTATTGGATTTTCCGTTGTACTCGTTTAATATAATTTGTGCTATATTTTTTTCGATATAAAAGAGCAAAATGTCTTTTTATGTCTTTGAAATATTCAAAATATATTAACTCTTTTGGAAATAAGTAAAAAGACTCGTGATGAGAGAATCTTCAGACATTATTTCCTCCGTCTTCACAGAATTACTTACCTGCAAAAATGTATAAAACTGAAGTTATTTGGAACTGTTTTCCTGTCATTTGAGTGCTAAAGTAGTAGCAGTAATTTGGTAAAGTTTAATCCTAATTAGTAAACACGCGTTATTTTGAAAAAAAAAATGTACTGCGCACATCTAGGCGATAGCAATGGCGATCAGCTGAAACGCTCTCGAATATGACAGCTATATTTTGTACTAGCAGCCGCCCGCGGCTTTGTTCGCTCCGTTCCCGTAACTTACACCCATTCTCCGTTACAGTATCTTTATAAATTGTAGCCTATGTGTTATTCTGATGTGTTATTCTGATGTGTAAGCTATGCTATCCGAAAGTTTCATTAAAACCCATTCAGTAGTTTTTACGTGAAAAAGTAACAAATATCCATCCATCCATCTATACTTACAAACTTTCGCGATTATAATAAGTCAATTTTCAATTCAATTTCAATTTTTCAATTCAATTTATTCACTTATAAAATAACATTACAGATAAATAATCTAATGCGTTACTTAAGGATTAAAAACTAATGAATATCTTAACTTAGACTAAAAATATCTTACAAGCTATTTATTTAACTATACATAACTACTAATATTGCACCGGATGTATACCTACAGTATGCTTGTAGGCATACAAAAAACTAAATGAAAAAATATAAAACAAGATGAGATCATTAACTATTATAGGTACTTAGGTATAGGTATACACAAATCATCTATTTGTACTCTAGACTCTCGCAGTATTGAAAGCACAATCTCTCAATAACATGCCATTTATCGGCAAAAATGTCCAGTTGTGCGTGTGAGGCGGTGAGGGCGTTGAGGTGCCGCTGACTCCTACAGATTGGGGATTGTTGGCGAGCCACGATGCGTGCGGGCGTTATAGCGAAAAAAGGCACTCGCCCGGGGCGAAATCTGGTACGATTTTCAGGGACATTAAGTCGACTGGCCTCCTTCAACAGCTCAGGGCAATTTAGAAGTCCTCTTAGTATGCGACATACAGCAAGAAGTTGGTCAAATAGCCGACGGGTTTGTAAGGAATTAAATCCTAATGTACCCTGTAGATATTGGGTGGGGTACATGAACGGGTAATAACCGTGCACCTTCCGGTACAAGAACCGAAGAAACCTTTTCTGTACCTTTTCCATCATAAGTGTGTATGTTCCCTGATGGGGGTTCCACACACATGCACTTGCCTCCAATTTCGATCTTACTAGTGCAGTATAAAGGAGCTTAATGGCATTAATATTATGAAAATCCCTACAGTTTCTTATCACAAATCCCAATCGTTTAAAGCAGTCGGCGGCTAATTTGCAAATATGGTCATGAAAGTTTAATTGTGTGTCGAAGAGTATGCCTAAATCTTTTACGTTCATTTCTCGTTTTAACAGTTCCCCATAAAGTTGATAAGGCATTTGAAATGGTTGGGAAGATCTACTTTAGGACATAATTTGGCATTTACTGACGTTAAGGTGTAGTTGGTTATCTTCACTCCACATTTGAATCGCACTCAGATCTCGCTGTAGGGCGCAACAGTCGTCAATTGATTGTATTTCAATGTAAAGTTTAAGGTCATCTGCATACAGTAGACACTTAGCGAATTCAAGGTGTTTGGCCAGATCGTCGACCATCATGATGAAAAGAAGAGGCCCCAAGGATGAGCCCTGACTTACACCCGATCTAGTGTTGTATGGAGAAGAGTCGAAACAGCCAAGACGAACAAATTGTTGACGGTCACGAAGGTAATCAGCAAATAGTTTAAGTAATTTAGGAGAGAAGCCAAAGCCGTTTAGTTTGTTTAACAGAATATCGTTGTCTACTCGATCGAAAGCTTTTTTGAAGTCTAGGTATATCACATCTACCTGTGTGCCAGAGTCAAGTTTTGCCGCAATATAGTCCACCAGAGTAAGTAAGTGTGTGTTTACAGATCTACCCCTTCTAAAAGCGTGTTGGGCGTCATTAAGGTACGGTTCAATTTGTTTGTTTAAGTTGGTATGTAAGACACTCTCAAAGAGCTTGGCAAGAGATGATAGTATTCCAATGGGCCTATAGTTTTCGGCTAGTGCTTTATCTCCTGCTTTGAAAATAGGGACAACTCGGGACCTTTTCCAGACTTTTGGGTAAGTAGATGTATTTAGAGACAGATTAAATATATGGGTTAGGACTGGTGCTAATTGGGACTTGAATGCTTTTAATAAATATGAAGGTATGTTATCAGGGCCTAATGAGCATTTAGGTTTGAGTTTAATGATACTGGCTTCTACTTCTGCAACGAAAAATTCTTGAATACTAATCAGCGGGCAGTTGTTTATGCATTTTACTTGGTTAGCGTTAAGGTCTGGAATACGTGGAAGAAATACACTACCAAAATAATTGGCAAATGCTGTAGCTGCTGCCTGACCAGTATGTTTTTGTCCTTCATGCATAATACATGGTTCAAACCCTCCCTTTGTACGTAGACTTTTCACATAATTCCAGAAAGCTTTAGGATTAGTAGACAGGTTTTCTTGAATGTTATCTGTGTAGTTGCGATGTGCTATTGTTATACTAAGTTTTACTGATGTTCTAATGCTCGTAAAGAAACTGTACACGTGGGGATCCTTCGATGTTTTCCAAATTTTATGAAGAATCCATTTTGTTTTAATGGCCCCGATAATGTTCTTATTGAACCAAGTTGGGTATCTGCGGATGGGCTTATTATTACGAATTTTCTTGGGAACGCAAAGGTCCAAACATTTGTTTAGATTTAAATAAAGTAAATCAACAGCATGATTAGCATCCTGTTGGTTGAGCACTTCTTCCCAGACAATATTGTTGATTAATTCATACAGGACAGGAAAATTGGCTTTACTAAAGTTCCAGTCGGTCCTTGCGTCGATAGTACTAGCCTCCAACATGACATCTTTCTCCTCGCCAACAATACATAAAGAGATATCAAGAGGTGGGTGGTATTTATCATAAGTATAGTATATAGGATTTAAAACGGGATGTTAAAATTACATCATGTATGGAAATAGCTTCATGCAAACAGATTATTGCGGGGTTTTAAGGCCTGCGCACACCTAGTTCGCTGGCGAACGCGATCAGTGAAACGCTGTCAAATATCGCTGTCAGATTTGAGATTTGACAGCGATATTTGACAGCGTTTCACTGATCGCTACCGCCAGCGAACTAGGTGTGCGCAGGCCTTTACTAAGTTTACTGTTATGAAAAACTTTAACAAAAAATATGATTGCGAAAGAGCGCAACATTGACTTTGAGTACTGAAATAATTGAAGCCACAACAAGCTTTTACATTAAACTCGGTTAAGTGAACTTGCAAATAAAGGCCAGCTTAGCCTTAACTTTTCAAGTGGTACTCTCATTGTTTTGGTCGCGAAGTTTCCTTTGTTGCTAGTTGTGTTGTGTGATTGAATTTGAGTTCAGTAATTTTGTGATTAAATAGAGCTAACAAAAGCGTTTATCTTGTTAGCCCAAAAGTATTTTTTAGTTAGAATCTCTTTTGAATAACTTCCAATGATAAGTAAAGTGGCGGTATGAAAAAATTTGTCGATTTTTAACTTGGTTTGTACAACATATCACGATCACATACCTACTATTTTGAAAATGAATAGACAGAATACACCGATAAGTTGACGTCATAAGTTATGTCAAAATGTGTTCATGATCAAGGCACTGGTGCAAGCGAAAACCGACTCTAAGGTGACGAAAATTTTCATACTGCGACTGTACAATTTTTTTATTTACTTCAGTATTCGGTATTTATTGACTTATTACGCATGTAAATTTAACAGAGTCAAATCTTAGAACAAGTTTTTGAATCGATACATGATTAGTTTTCTGTCATTTTGGGAAGTCACAGCTTTTTCATTTTAATTGTTTTTCTAGTGTTATTTTGAGTTATGTTGTGCAATTTCGGTGATATTTTAACCAATATTACTTGAAGTCTTAGCTCAAGTGTTAGCTGTTGGAATGAAAGTGTATTTATTATGTGATATACTCATTTGATCATAATTTAAGAAAACTGTTAAAGCTATCCTGACAAAAAAAGCTTACTACAAGATTAATGACTACCTTGATGACAAAAAAGCTTGGGAGCTCGGCACCGAAATGTTTATGTAAAAATTCTAATTACCTATGTATTTTATTGTTGTTTTTGTTTTTATTGTACAAATTGACCTTGTAAAAATGTGATTTACTTTTTTATAAATTGTAAATTTCTTACTTGGAAATAAATGATTGATTGATTGATCGAAAATGTTTCTGTTAGTTTTGAAAAAAAAAACGACCATCATTTGTTTTCAAAACCTGTTAGAGCCGACATGTCTATTGACTGACTTGACTTGACTACAGACTATTTTATTTATGTAATATATCCTCACTCGACACTGGCAAAATTGATCCAAAATGGACAGATCCCATTAATTGTTGCAATACAGTAGAATCGGATCGATATGATTATAATCACGCAGATGGTAAGCAGGTTAATATTATTTGATAGAATTGTAATTAACTTAATTATTTTCTCTCGTCTATTATGTAGTAAGTTTTTTGTAAAAGCATCTCTTTAAGGTTTTTTCAAATAAGTGGTACTTTTATTGACGTTTGTTTTTTCCGATTCTTGTTTATTTTTGTTTATAAGAACCACATTAAAAATTCAATATAAAAGTACAAACTACGGTATTCAAGAGTTTGGTTTAACATGAAATTAGGCCACTTTCTAAATATGGCCTACTTTTGTATAATGCTTAACCGTAAATTCCCGTGCCTCTAAATTTTCCTAGTTTTGTTTTCCGTCACGTATAGGATATTATAGGTCAGTGACCTTAAGCTATCGTAACACGCAATCACCCCACTCCGAATGCAGGAAGGAATAATTATTTTATTTGCTCTCGTGTTCTGGAAACAAAATAAGACTTTTTGAACAGGTATTGTTGGAACGAAAGATGAAGCAAAAATACTCAGAATTGTAAAGTCTGAATATTGCAGGAAGTCGGTAGATGGGAAAAAATTAATATCCCTTTTTCCAGGAAATTTATATGGGAGGATTATATATTTTCAATGATAAACATAATATTATGCCCATGATCATTAGACGGATATTACTATCAAAAATCTTAACCTCTCAATAAAAACAATCCGAAGCTGAAAACTCCTCTCTTTCCAAAGGTTTTCTGGAAGAGATCGCTCTTCAGCGACAAGACCGCTCTTTTTACAAGGCTATATTTTAAAATTATAATCACAACTACTTATTTACATTGTTAGTTTTAAGTGTGCAATAAAAAAAGTTCTATCTATCTCTTCTCTGAAAAAAGCCCCAGATGTTTGTTTGTAGCAAATTAGTACGTCACAACAAATCAAATTAGTAGTAAGTTAACAGCCTAGCTATTGCCGAGACAAATTACACATAGCTCAGTCGATTACCTGGCAACATCTTGAATAGGTAATTAGAAAAGCAATCTCCGGCCTTACGGTTGAGTATTGCATGCGCAGGCAAAGGTACACGAATTCAATCTTTGAAAAATCTATTGAACTTCCTAATGTATGCAGCTACGAGTAAATTAAACTCTCGCATTCGCTTTAACTTTCTTGTTACAGCAAATAAAACGGTTTCTGAATTGAATTCAGTAATAAAAAAATATTGATGGATATTTCACCTTTATCTAAACAGCGTCGAGCAAAGTAACAAGAACAAACATGAAATTAGCTCGAATGATACTGTTAGTTTCACAATGGGCCTGCGCAAATCTAGGCGATGGCAATTGCGATCAAGCAAAAGCGTGTTTGGTGCTCTGTGTGCTATCCAATATGAAAGCGATATTTGACAGTGTATCAGTTCATCGCCAAGGCCTTCGCCTAGATGTTCGCAGTCCTTTATAATTTTACTATTATGCAATTTTAAAGCAAAATAAAAAATCTGGAATAAAAAATACGAATGTAGTTGATTTATCATATTTATTTTCGACCTTTCAACGCAAGCTGATTGAATTGAAATATCAAAAACTGTGCTCTGTTTATCAGACGGACGTGCAGAGTAAATATTCAATGGAGCGCAAGTCGCTTCGCTCCCATTATTATTGTTCAATAAAATATCCACATATAAAACGCAATTTGGTTAAGCTATGATTTCTTTGAGCTTACTACTTCTTCAGATGACATAGTCATAATGGCGGAGTCGCTGGAACACTTCTTATTACTTGCAAGTATATATCCGACACCTAATGATGTAGGTATTTTCCTTGGCTAAATGAGATGAATGAAACAAAGCATCATTTAGCCCTAAACTTTGTAAAGTTTTAACAAAAGGCTTGCACGCACATTACACACAGTACCGGGCCGGATGGTAGCTTAATACAAGTATTATTTTATACTTGCTGATAGTACAATTGTAATATGCCCAACCTAGCCTATTTAGTTACTTAAGCGTTTAATAAAATTAATCAAGTCTTCTTATAAAAAAACATGTATTACTGGAGATTAATTTGATGCCGTTTCTGTGAAATGTGACAAAGGGTCAGTCACGGAAATTTTCACCAACGAAATATTCTCCAAACAAGATGTAATTTATGTTGTCAAAAACTTTTAAAAATATAAACAACATTTTAATTATCCTTCGAACAAATCCCAAGAATCAGTGCCATGTCGCCAAACAAGCGTAATTACTGAATATTTGTTAGAGACGTTGTTTATCCGACCTTTGTCTGAAAATAAGTAACAAGCTGTAGGCGAAGAAGGCCAGAAATATTTTTAATATTAGCTAGCATACTTTACCCTTATTTAATTTAAGGCGGCAAAATTAATTGATACTAATTGATACAACTAAGAAAACTCATTAGATTTTACGCTTGCACTTTATGCAAGCCTACAGAAGAAATAACGCTACTTATTTTTTAAGGCCTGTGCACATCTAGGCGATGGCTATGTCAATCAGTGAAATGCTGTCAAATATCACAGCGATATTTGACAGCGTTTCACTGATCGCCATCAAAACGCTTAGATGTGCGCAGGGCTTTACTGTATTGTACTTATTAGTATCCCCCCGGTACACATAAGTAGTAGGCTACCGCGTATGAAATATGAAACGCTTTAAAGAATTAAAGTCGCTAGCATCTTACAGTATGAGACGACTGCATTATCCGACTTTTCACCCCGCCGATAATGGCAAGCTTTACACGACGCTTATTGCCAAAATAAATCATTTACCCGCCCCGGTGTACTTTAATCTATTTGTAGAACAACTTGTGCTACGTTTTCAATTCCGAACGTGACGATTATTACACTTGTTCTCAATCGTTATAAATCAAGGTGGAGATTGGACCATTGGCTACTTGTTTGAAAATGTACTTTGTAATGTTTAAACTTTCATGTATTGCGGTTGCACAAGAATGTATGAACTTATCAACATTTATTTACGCAAATAAACTTACAATTATATAAACTAAACCATGTTTATGCAATAAATATATTGAGTATTGAAATATTTGCTAAATGTACGAAATACACAAGAGACAGTTGATCTATCTGTAGACCGTTACAAACGATCTAAAGATAACTCAACTGATCCAAATCATTACGAGACGGTAGGGTATCTTTTCAAATGATTTTAAGATACCTAAACAGAAACATAACAGTAACACATACAACCTCACTTGCAAATATTATGTGTGAAAGGAACTTAATATCGGTATCAAAATAATATACTTGTGAGAAAATGTACCTAACATATAATTTTTGATCGATATAAATCATATACCTACATCTTGGGTACTCATTGGTACTCATTCTAGCTGATTAAAGATGCGTTTCTACTAACGAGGAGCTAGCTGGAGTAAAGCGGAGCAGACTGCATTGGCCAAGCACAGATGCCCAAAAGCTCACTCTATGTGTGTGAGTAGACATTTTGAGTGGTGGTTTTGATATAAAAAAGAAGAAGGAATCAAGCCGTGTAGTTATTGTTGCCTGTTCTTCTAAGCTTCTAAACTCACCAAGCTTTAAGGCGTTTCAAAGTGATCCTTGATATATAACTGACTAAACATACTTTTTTTTTTACATACATTTGATTTTAAGCACTGTGATTGGCCAATAATTCAAGGTCGCTCCACTCCACTCTACCCAGCTTCGCGTCAGTGGAAACGCACCCTTAATAAGTTTACAAATTAAGTTATTTCTATTTACATCTTTCATCATAAAGTCTTACCCAATATACATCTTAGAAATACTTGTTCTATATTTTACAATAACAAATATTATAATAAATTTAAGCTGTCAAACAAAACCTTTGAAACTAACAGGACAAGTAATTAATCCAAAAGTTTCGACAGACTTTAGGCATCCAATAATATCAAACTCGATTGCTTTCGATCTTTTACTAACAATTAAACACTCAATAGCCAACTTAGGGCCTTTTAAGGATTGCTAATAAATCATTATTTTTTTTATGCAACAAGCATATATAAGATGGAACAAGCATATGGCCCACCTGTGGTAACCATCGCCATCACAAAGCAATGTCTCAAACATTTGCTTACCCAATCTAAGATAATTGTCGGTTATCAATCAGTGACCAAACTTTGTTTTGTGCTGAATAATATCAACATTTATTAACAGGGAGCTTTCAATGAGTTTCAGTGCGTAATATCATAAGAAATAAGGAATCCGTAAAATCAAGGTCACATTATGACCATACTTACCGTAAAACGAAGCGTAGAACGAGCACCTGATTGTGAAAACATTCACAGCGAGAAGAAGACGGATGAAAAAAAGTTTAAAGTTATTATTTCAGGGTAAGTATGTATGGAAAAGCCTGTTGCGTCTCAAATCATGCCTAAAGTACCATGACCTATATAAATCGTCCTCATTGTAGACCATTTACACTGCTTGTGGTGCTGTAAGCCTACCACAAGCTCTGTCTGGCTCTGTCTCTGGCTCTGGTTATGAGTCTGTGGGATAGGATAGGATTTATTTAGACAGCACTCACACAAACTCAAAGCCAGAGCCAGATACAGAGCCAGACAAAGCTTGTAGGCCTACTGAGTAGCCCTGACGGAAGACCAGCGTTAGTTGCTAGCCTACTAACTTCACGCTGAGTCAGGGACCGTTTTGCAGCTCTTGGCTCTCTATAACCTTAAATTGATTAAGTGTCTGCAATGAACTGTGTTTTCTTTCTTCATTCTTTCTTTCACTGCTGAGTGAGAACTCTTTTATCCGGTCACTCTTTCTCGTCTTTTGCAAAACTCATCCACCCATTTTAGTTTTGACTAAGGGTGGTGTGTGAGGTGGTGTTCGAATTTTGATAAGAATTAGTTCAAAAAAGTCAATTTTCTGATAAAACACAAAATAAATTATATCTCTGCAGGGGTTGACCTTAAGGACCTTCCGTAGCCACTTTTTGCAGCTGATGACCCCATCTAACCCCTGGTTGCGTTTGATCCACAGCTTTTGAGTCACCCTGTATAAGATAGAAAATAGAAGGATCTTACAAAAAAACGGTGGTAACCATGCCGTAGTTTGTTGCCTGGTCTTCTAGGCGTCGCGTATAACTGACACCTAAGCTCACCTAGTTTTAAGACGTCACAAAGTGATCCTTCTAATACAACTGAATAAAGACATTTCTAAATTTTAATTTGGCATTCGAACGTCACGAGGCTTCATGCAGAGACGTCCGATTGACGTCATTTCTATCGTGAGTATTCCTGGATCAAACCGAGCATAAACCGGCTTCTGTTTCGATTCGTTTTTTGTTATTTTGGAAAGTCACATAGCTTTTTGATTTTAATTGTTTTTCTGGTGTTATTTTGAGTTCTGTTGTATAATTTGGGTGGCATTTTAACAAACATTACTTGAGGTGAAGTGTTAGCAGTTGGAATAAAAGTGTATTATGCGATATTCTAATTTGATCGAAAATGTTTCAGATGGTTTTGGAAAAAACGGCCATCTTTTGTTTTCAAAGCCAATTAGGGTAGGACCGACTTGTTTAAGACTGACTCGACTCGACGAAAAAGTATTTTATATTATGTAATATATCCTCACTACTCGACACTGGCAAAGTTGATACAAAATGGACAGATGCCATTCATTAAGAAGAAGAAGGCTTCTGTTTGATATCATTATAGTTTGACCGCAACCGCTGTGCCGCTCCCTAAGAAAAGGCGGGGAGGTGGGGGCCGAGGAAAAGCAAGAGTACACATAAGATCGATATTATCAGATAGATCTGTACGATATGTTATTTTATCTAGCGACTAGTGGAATCCCGCATGACTTCGTTCGTGTTGAGTTTTGTCCATGCAAACTTCAAAACCCGCTGCACCCCTTTTGGGGTTGAATTTACAAAAATCTCTTTTAAGGCCCGTATGCAGAAACAATGCTTAACTCTGAGTGGAGCCTCAAGCATAGATGTTTGTCACTTTTCAATGGAGAACTGTCAAACAATATTCGGCCACTTTAAAAAAAACGGTCTTGACATCCCGAGATACGGCTCGTCCCATCTTCGGATATGTATCTCATGTGCGTCAGACATAGACAGTCCAGTTCCCCCCCCCCGTCTCGCCGCGCGTAAATAGGTATACCTTAGGCGCGGTACAGCGGTCTCGGTCAAACTATACCAAACTAACGTAGTCCACGATTTCTACGAAGCTCGGATTGTAAAAGCCAATTGCGTTGCAACTCCATTCTATTATTAAGTTCCAGAGAAAACCATGTATAGGAATCCATCTGATGTGACACTCTGAGACGTTTGGGATGATGGATCGTAATGGACGTCTATGGTGGCTCGTTTGCACAATTAATATGAATTTGTCCCATAACTGAGCTCACGGTAAGGTATTGTATCAAAGCACGCTTGACAGGACAAACAAAGATGTGATGGATGCATCGCATGCATCAATGAAGCATCTATATGTTGTAGGTATTTAACCTAACCGTTACATGACTCACGGCTCAGTTAACCCTGCCTGCGTGGTAGTCCGTGGGTTCGATCCCGACCGAGAAAATATAATTATTTGTTAGTATCTCGTTTATTTTTTTAACGAAATAATGTATAATAATTTTGGTTGTAAAAAAGATGTAGGCAGGTTACAAATTTTATTTATGGTCTGCCTGAACATGTTTTTTGATCAAACTCAGAGTTATGCGACTGAGTTTGTTTTTCTCTAAGGTCGTACGTCGTAAGGTCTCTAATACTCGTTCTGCCAAGGTTTTCCCTATAGATTACAGCATGGGGCTCTTCAAAAAGTTTGTTTTAAACCATTTAAAGTGTCAGCAACGCGCGAGTGATGCCTCTGGTGTTGCAAGCGTCCATAGGCTACGGTAACCGTTTTCCATCAGGTGGGTCTGTATGCTTGTTTGCTAAATAAAAAAAGCAATTCCCCACTACTAACTTCGCAAAATATTTCAATCCCACTTTTCAATAACGTGGCTTCAAGTAAGCCAAAGCAAATAAACATAGTGCCTTCAGCTAAAATAAATAAGAGACCCCGTTGAAACCTCGCAGAGACTTAATTAAATACACCAAGGTTGGCTTGTGTGTGTGCGTAGACGCTTTTGTAATGTGATATGGTGACAAGGCTGGTGAATTTACACAGTCTGTATGAGCTTGACTTTGTGTAGGAATTTGAAATTTAGAATCTGAAGTATTTAATGACTCGTGAATAGTGGGAGCCACACTCTCCTATTTCAAGCAGAAACTAATTTCGTTCAGATGATACAGATCGAGGGTAACAACACAGGCACTTTGACTTTTACTGAATTTCACGCAGCTTATCGTAACAATACAGTCTTATAACGTGTCGCTGGCTCTTTGAAACTAGATCAGTAGTGAAAAAATTTTAAGTGCGTCTCAAAGAATTTGATATATATATAGATTATATAGATATATAGATTTCATGATTTTGATACAATGACATGTTTTCAAACTTTTTAGGTTCTACGACATGCTGGTTTCCTCACGAGGTTTTCCTTCACCGTTTGACTGGCATAGTGCACCTAATCAAAAACTCATAGGTATACGTCTGAATTTAAACCTACGACTTTTGAATTAAAAAGAAGGGCCGTTACCACTAAGCCACCAGTCTTCAGACAATTTGACTTTTGCTGAATTTCACGCGATTCATACGAAAGAATAGTGAAACTTTAGTTATTAAACATTTTATTATGGGGACAATCATTTAAGTTTATTGAAATACCACTGAATAATTGATTACACAATGTAACGCTGGAAAATTGACATAAACTCTCCGGTGATTAACGCACGGACAAAAATATACCTATAGTATATCATGCAGCTCTCTTTAAATTGCGTTCCAGTTGAAATTGCAGCGTCACTAGCAGTTATTATATAAAACTGTATAAAATTGAGTTGTCAGTAAAAATAATTGTTTTTTATGTTGACTTTTAAAATTTTCAATTTCCAAACGGATACTATTCTGATATTTAAACAATGCAGGAAAGGAGCCTATTTGAAGCACGCTTGTTTCAAAAGAACCAGTAACACGATAAGAAGAAGGTTCAGAATATCTTTACTTAAGTAGGTATCTCTCTTCACTTTAACTTTTGCCAGGGTTTTGACGCAGTTTCCTCCTTGCTAGCTGCTCCTCACGGCACACGTAACTTATTCTTGGCCTTCCTCTTCTTCGCTTTTCTTCAACAATAAAAAATATACCTACTGATGATGAAAAATATTCAAGGGCCTGTTAGAAGCGACCAAATCCTCCCTACTTAGTGAGATTTCAATAACATCCCCATCCTAAGTGCACAATAAAGACATTTTCGCCTGTCAGCAACATGACGGAGGTCCGTGTCAAAACGGCGTTCGGCTGTAAATAAAAATGGGATCAAGAGGCAGGATGTGGAAATTTTCCTACTTATCCAAGAATTCACTTGACCAACTCACCCTTCGGGATGTCTTCTTAATTTATTCACGTAACTTCAACTACGGTTATACGCGTTGTTGATCTTTCTATTAATACAAATTTCAATGAACTAAAATATTGTTTTTCTAGTTTTTTAATCAGAAGTCATAATAAGAAGCCATAGCACATTTACCAGTACATCTTAAAATTACCAAGAAGTCCCACTGCGGGGCAAAAGTCTTCCCCAAATATTTTTCCCACCATCCCCATTCGAAATTCGTCGTCACTCCAACGTTTTCTTGGCTGACCCCGACCTCGCCTACCGCTTGGTTGCCACGGAGTTAACAGATTCGTCCATATGGTTAAGTTATGTAGTTAAGGGATGTATCCTGCTAACATGACCTGCTCAGTCCCACTGACTGGGCACAGTCCCACTTTAGCTGACAATTACAAATTGCAAACCTTTTAGCTACGGAGGCATCAGAACTTCTGAACAAGTTCGTATTTCGTGATCAAAAGTGTGACCAGATCAAAAACTGCCCTACCTGAAAACAATATTTGATGGATCCCCAATAAGTAAGCAAGAAACGCAAGTCACGATCCGGAGTGGCCAACGTCGAAACTATCTGAGGCCTGCGGCTATTAAATTAATGATAATGTACCGGACTAGCCGGCCTAGTCCCGGCAACTGTTGTCGTTATTCGCACGTGTTCCGGCCAGCAGGCTCGCGCGTGCTCTGAATATGGAGGGCAGGCAGCTTTACGCAAACTTCACTAAATAACTTCGGTATGATGGAGAAGAGTTGGTTAATTTCGGTAAAAGTTGGTGTCAATGTTTGAAGGCATGGTTGTAAAGCTGAGTTTATACCTGCGCGGCACGTTTACTTCTGCGCATTGCGGGAGTATTACTTTTTACTTTATTTGAGGTTTTACAGCCTAAGAATAAACTCTACAATAGCAAGTTTGAAAGTAAAGATGGCAAGAAAGCAAGAGTCTTTTATTATTTGTTGGAAATAAGCTAAGATACTGCAGTGCTTCACTGTGCAATAACCTAGCTTTTAAGGCCCGCGCCTACCTAGGTCGCTGGCGATGGCGATCAGTGCAAAGCTGTCAAATTTGACCGCGATATTTGGCAGCGTTTCATTGATCGCTATCGCCAGCGACCTAGGTGGGCGCAGGCCTTTAGTTTTCACACTCTTGACAGTTAGCATTTATAGTTTCTCTTTCGCAAAAGCATAGTTTTGTCCGTCCACCCTTGATAAAAGCAGTTTTTTTCAAAAAGACTATTAGTAATAAATGTAAGTACTATACAGAGTAGAGAACGTCGAAGGGGTCATTACCTTAGTATCGTTGTGCTGTGTCCAACACTTCAATCACTTACAACCAGGGCTAGGCAATGCCAGCGTCACTGTTTCACCAAAAACTGGTATCGTTTGCGTCACGTCAACGTCAGCGCTGGAAGAAGGTGGGCGTGTTGGTTGATAATAGATGCAGGCGGTGCGAGTTTTGCATGTGCAAACACACTACTATTTTCCAGTGTTGTTTTTACCTACGTGACGATACCTCGAGTAAAGTAAACAGGCGTTTGCTTAGAACGCTTATAATTTTAAATGATTTATATAACAGGGGCAGCGTATGATTATTCAAGCCCTACTTGCGGGACGCTATAGTGCCTGGGACAAGATTTTAGATGGAATAGACGTTACGATACCTACACTAGGTACCTCTAAGGCAAAATTTTAATGAATTTTTATTTCAATAGATAACCATAAAACCACGTCTGAGTAAATCAACTTACCTACAATTCGTAGTATTACCCGTTCTAAATCTCTCACAAAGAGCTCTTTTAGTACTAAAAGATTAGATTCCAGAAGTTAATCCGTTCTGTTCTGTGTTTGCTACTGAAACATATTGACACAACTTGTATTTCTCGAAAGTAGATAAGCCAAAATACTGCAGCAATATCGGATTTCCGGCACAAAAGAACTGGCGTATGGTGACAAAGACTAGCTTTTGTGAGCGATTCTACACGTAATATCTTCAAAGGGAATTTGAGTTCGGCTTAGAAGATCCTTGAAAAAACATTGCTTATTCCTTAACTGTGTGTTTATTTTTGTTAAGTATTTACCTAAGCCCTCATTTTTATAATTATGTGCACTACCCAACCTATCTCCTTAGTACCCAAAGGTTAGCTGGTAGATAATGCTATCTAGCATTAAGTTCGCCTGTGTACAGTACTTTGTAATTTGTGCAATAAATAATTTTCTATCTATCTATTTATCTATTATTGAAGAGTAGCTAAGTTTACTTGTAGAAAAGTACGTTGAGTATGGTTCTAAGTATAGCAAACGAAGGTAGAATTTTTTACGCGTGTAGCCATCAAAGGTATACTTTTGTCGTAATAAACTTTACCGTCCGTCAGTCAATCAAAAGGATTGGCTCAAAAAGGCATTTGTTTCGGCAAGATTTTTGGACATCTCATGATGCAGCACTATCTTATCTATAACTAACAATGGTAACCAGATATAGATATAGGTAGTGCAATACACGAAGGGAGTTTGCTCCGAGCGGCAGTCGCGAACCGTAGTCTATTCATTGTAGTGTGCGTGTGCACTCATAGGTAATTAGTGTGTACCGATAACACTCAAACATTGACGGAAGCTTGCACACATATACTATAAACGGTTAGGAGGAATAGTGGGGCGCGCCTTCGTGGATTGCACTATCTATAGCTGATAATTATACTTGTACCTATTCTTTTATTTTGTTTGTAAATATATACTTAGAATAGAATATAACACCCAGACAATGAACAAACATCAGCATTGACGACACAAATTATAGTTCTAGATGAGGATCGAATCCACGGCATATCTGATAATAAATTTAAAAAAAAATAGCGCAAAAGGCCAGGCCAGGGTAAAACGTGGATAAACCTGCTCTCTTCTTTATCTTTTTCTTCCTGCCCTTATCCCACTTTACGTAGGGTCGGCACAACATGTCTTCCTAAAATGTAAATATTATGAATAATAAAATGTGTTTCCATGTGTTTCATATCGATTTTATGTCAATTACATCCTGCAAACACACTCGAGAGCAATGAATTTGGGTCAC
Source organism: Thera britannica (assembly GCA_939531255.2). NCBI lineage: Eukaryota > Metazoa > Arthropoda > Insecta > Lepidoptera > Geometridae > Thera > Thera britannica. The sequence goes on along the minus strand of OW618040.2, from coordinate 6,693,630 downwards.
TGCATTCTTGATATTTCAGAGTGCTAGGAGACTAGATGTTTGTTTTTCGAATGAACAGTAAATGCTGGTGATGGTCTGACGATACTTACCGAACAACAACAAGGCTCAGTGTGAACGACCACCATTTACGAAAATCTGTAGATATTGTTCGTTGGTTATCATTCAGGAAATAGTTTTAATACAAATATCTCCTCTTAGTCCTTAGTTTTGAGTTAATTAGTTGGGTGAACCAAACCAATTAGTATATTTTGCCAATTTTTTACGAGCATCAAAATTTAATTTCTTTTCCTAAATAATAAAGTTACAATTTCAAATTAAACATGTAGAGACTAAACAGAAAATTGAGACGATTGTTTTGAGGATGAGAGATTCTGTATCACGATTCTCAGCGCCTTCTAAAGGTGGTGACCGTAGGCTAATTCTAAGTTTTAACATCATTTTGTCGTTAGCTTAACGCAAAAAAAATGACTTAGCGTTAGCCTAGTCGTACTTCAGACTTTGTGTGCAGAAGCAATGAGCACCCCTAGTTGGATTGCTAGAACTAATGTTATTTTTTACAAACGCTACGTAAAATGGCGCTCACATGACATGTAAATCTTAATGCGGTTCACAGAATACTCGCCAAGTTTCATCAGTATAGCTCTCACAGTTTCGGAGAAAAATGGCTGTGACATACGGACGCACAGACAGACAGACAGACAGACATGACAAACCTATAAGGGTTCTGTTTTTGCTATTTGGCTACGGAACCCTAAAAACGATATTGAAACTTAAAATGAGCCCTCCAAATTTATTGCACTCGAGTATTGAGCTGCGTTCAGACTGCGCGCTCTATACACAGAATGTGTGATATGAAATATGTAAACAAGTATTCCTAGTATTGGAACTTTACGTGCCGAATGCCATTTCCTTTCAATTCAATTACCCACATACCGTACAATCGGACGTTTGATTCGTTCGAACGCTGCATTTGCATAGATATGGCTCTGTTGTGGCTGCCGTAAGATCATGCTAGGTTTGATTTCATTGATCGTTCTCGTTTCTATTGCAAGGTGCTACTTTTATTGTCGAATCTTTTTTTCTCAGACTTGCTCGGAAATTAGAGCATTATTTTGACATTCTTCTTCGAGATAAATACATATTGCAGCGGCCGGCAATAGTTGTATGGAAATCCATTAGGCCGGTTACAGTGCTCCACCGACCGTCAGTGCGTACCGTCGGTGCTGATGATGCGCATTGACCGACCGTCAGTTTGTATCATTCCGTGCTCTGCGTACCAGTAAACTGACCGGACGTGTACCAGTCGCTTTCAGTATCAATAAGGTTCATGTTTGGATGGAGTTTTTACACGCATGCGTGCGGTCGGTGCACCGGTCGGTACAGCACTGAACGCGTTCATTTGTTTACATAGCGCGTCAGTCGACCGACGGTACGCATGCGCACGCGCTCGACCGACGGTCCTCGTACGCAGTGCGTAGCAAAATACGCGTGCGTACGGTCGGTCTAGCACTGTACGGTTTATGAATTTTCATACATTATGACAAGCGCGACTGACGTACGCACTGACGGTCGGTCGAGCACTGTAACCGGCCTTAGTGTCGCAGCTAAATTACATAGTAAACTCATATCTATCGTGTAATTTAAAAATGGAACGATCTTTTTCTCCGAAATATGGCAACCAAGGAGGTAGCTTATCAAAGGTTTTATTTAAATTTACATCATACATGCTCAGTAAATAGGATTTACTTTAGCACAAAGAGGCTGTGTAAGTAGGCGTGTGCAGCCCAGTGCATTGTAAATGCGTTCCATTTTCAAATCACTTTTATTGTCACACTATGCTTGATACGTAATGGTTCATTACAGTTCAAGAGCTATGCAAACCTCCTTGGTGATGGTTCATTACAGTTCAAGAGCTATGCAAACCTCCTTGGTGAAACAATCTCTTTTCTTACAAAATGATATAAAAACTTTTTACTGAAAAGATATAGTACCTCACAGATGTGTGCATAAGTGAACTTCTACGACTGTTTTAGCCTTGTTTTAGCAGATACCTACCGGGTACAAATATTTTACTATTAATTTTATTAAAATTAATAGGTAAATATTTGTATAACTATAATAATATACCTATTATTATTGTAATTTTATTTTTCTCAAATTAAAATTACATTTTGTCATACCCGTATAAATATTGTGTTATTGTTGTATTAAAAGCCTTTTTCTGCCGAAAAGCAGCATTGCTGTGTTTCGAGTTGAAGGGTATGGGTGTCGGTGAAATCACTGACACGTGAGGCTGAATATCCGCATGCCTCAAGTTGATGGTTGCAGGGCAGTGCATTGTAGGGCACGTTCCTGACGTGCTTGACCTACGAGGCAATGCTTTGCTATAGGCAATGGTTACCACTTAACATCAGGTGGGCCATATGTTTGTTCCATCAGCTAGTTAAAAATTTACCTCGCATGAATGATGTAAAGTAGAATGCTTACCTCGGTCATAAGTAGCTATTGCACCCTCGAACTATATTTGCCCTCGCTCGCTTTGCTCGCTCTGGCATCTAAATATCTCGGGTACACTCGATCCATTAGCGCCCTTTGCGAGCTGCGCTCGCACGGGCGCCAAAAAGGATCTTGTTCTGCAAAAGCTCACTTACTGCCCTTGTATAACAATGTACTATTCGAACTGACTTGCAGAATGTTTATTGGAAAAAAACAAATAAACACTTCAACACGAGAAAAATTTGCGCTTTCTGTCGTAATTGTATTTGACAAAATGAATTCAAGTAGTCCCATCTGATTTGAATTTCCTTGCATTATTTGAGAAAAGTACTTTTATAAGTCTTGGCCACAACTAGGCATAGATGGCCGACTGGCTTCTAGCTCAGTTGGTAGTAGCTCTGCCTTCTGCGCCGTAGGTCGTGGGTTCGATCCCCACCGAGAACAAATATTTGTGTGGTTAACATAAATGTTTGTTCTCTGTCTGGGTGTTATATTGTATTCTAAGTATGTATTTACAAAAAAAAAATGTATTCAAGTATTATATCAGCTATCCGGTTCCCATATTACAAGCTCTGCTTAGTTTGGGGCTGGGTAGTGTTGTGTGAATTGTCCACAATATTTATTTATTTATTTATTATTTTATAGATGGACGTTCAGATATGAAACGGTTGATCAATCTGCAGAGTAAAAGTTCTACCGAAATAAATATTATTCAAATCAAAGCTTTGCTATAATTTTTGAACGCAGCAGTAGATGAATCATTTATTTTTTTCAACAATTAAGTTGAATGAAGAAAGCCCAAACTCGTTCTTCCTGAAAATGTATATTTAAGCGAGTCTTTAGGATGATGATGATATTATAATATTATATTCATCCTTTGTTTATTCAATTTGTTATAAATTACACAAAGTTATACATTTCTCATGAGAACTCTCAAACCTAATCATTTACTCAATAGTGTTCGAAATTCAGCCTCAACGTACAGTGTACACCCGAATCCAATTAACTCGTGTGGTGTCTATACAAACCGGCCGTCAGTCGTTTCGTCAGCATGTCAGCATTCAATCAAAACTGCTTACTCTGGTCCGCAACCGCAAATCACACAGCCTCGCAAGTAGTATATACGGTCAAGGAAAATGCCGGAGATTTTCGGAATAATTGCAAAAGACGGTTTTGACTTCGTGTCCAGAAAAAATGCATTTTAATAATTGGTAACGTATTAAGTAAAGTATTATATTTTATTTAACTTTTAGGGCCTTATTAATAATCCTGGCGTAGCGTTGGACTAGTTAATCCGTGTTTTGTCTCTTGCATTGACATGCAATTGTCAACTCAAACAAATGTGACAAAACACGGATTAACTAATCCAACGCTACGCCAGGATTATTAATAAGGCCCATAAAGTTTAACAAAAAAATCCTTATATATTTTGCAATCGTAGTATACGAGTGCAAAATATTTAATGATAGATTATAGATAGATACCCGTTAACAAACCTAAAATACCCGTTATCATAAAGTAAAATCCAAAATTGAAGTAACGATATAAACAAAATATCGTGACTTCAACTTGATTTTACTCTTAGATACTAAGTAAAGTAGTATTATTTTACAACGCTTGATTTTTATATTATTAGCTGACTTCAATTAACAAAGGAGGAGGTTCTTAATTCAGCTGTATTTTTTTTAAATGTCGTCAGTATTAATTTAATAAAAATCCAAAAATTGCCTTATTAAAACTCTTTTTAGGGTTCCGATGTTCACAAAAAACTTAATGGTTTCGCTGTGTCCGTCTGTCTATGTATAGCAACATACGGACAACAAACAATGTTGTCCGTATGTTGCTCAGAAGGTTTTATTAGATTTGTCCGGCTAAATTATAACATGCTACCACAACACTATTCGTAGGGTCAGCCCTTGCGCTGACTCGACGTAAATAAATCCTTAGCTCGACCAAGACGTACACCCGAGCAACTTTGACCTCTCACCTATTGACATAAGGTTTGTATTACAAGATTTGCGGTGTTGATAACATCTGAATTACCAAGGCTTGTAATCGAATTTATTGATGTCCTTTATTGAAGCTTTGAGGATAATGTAGAAATTACATAATGACACTCGTTTTTACGCTTGAATAATCTGTGTCATGAACTGAAATGTTGTCAGGGTTTCGGCAAATGGACGCATTATTTCAGTTTTTGATACAACCTTATACAATGTTACTGAATAGAACGCTCGATGCAAAAAAGCAACTTTGCGCTCAGAATAATTAAACAGCACATTTGAACTTTGACATTCGGCACCGCGCATGTTCTGCACGTAATTTCATAAAATTCAAGGTCATGAACTCTTTGGCATATTATCTTTGTATTGTAGGTTGCACATTAGAAGATCTCTTTTTACATCATCATCATCATCAGTCTTTTTTTCCGATGGATGGTATAATACTGGATGGTGGTCGATTTTGTTACTATCAAACTTTTGGTTTAAACAGAATTACAAAACTTAAACATATGGGTTAAAAAGCACGGGAGGTCGATACTGTCGATACCCATGTGTTTTAGCAATTTTATCAGCAGCAATCCTTTTCACGTTAGCTGGCGATTTAATAAATGATACTTACAATTAAGCAGCGACTGCGTATCATCAGATTTCGACCACAACCACTATTTTTTGTAAAACTAGTATGGTAACTAAAGCTCTCTTGTTGCAATCCTTCCTGTCAAAGAAAGTTTTGTTTTGATTAGTTTTTATTGTAATCAAAGCTCAAAATTATGTCAAAACTGACAGATGTGACAAGGTTTTGATTGCAACAATAATACGCAATCACCCCACTGATCGACACACGTGCATCCATAAACATGCATTAATTAAATAACGACAAAAACAAATCGATTCCACAAATGACTTTATCGGTAGTGCACACCTCGTCTGTTAAAGCGACACAATATCGACGTACATGCATAGACACTAGACAGCGCAATTAATGTGAGTACCATACCAAAGCCATTGCAGTGGATAGCTGGTTCACCAGACACTATACCCACTCCGCAAATTACTTAAAGCTCACTCCATACATTTTCATGTAAGCACGCTGTCTCTCTCTTTTGTATGGAAAATAGATGAGGCAACAACTCGTTTCGTTCGTATCTACGTAACGTATTTTTGCTATCTCATCTTTTCTCCATACAATAGAGAGAGAGACAAATAGGCGAAACGAAAACAAAATTTCGTGATGAAATGTTGTAAATGAAGTGGGACTTGCCCTTCTGGGATGTTACGGAACTCCGCTATGTCGGAACTTCCGATTGATATCCCACTTCCGGTTCCAACTTGGGCACTTTTTGATTGGATGCTTAGATAATCAAAGCATTATTTTATTCATTTTTGATTTAATTTGCTACTGGTTGTTTATGAAAACATGTTTTTTTTTTAACTTTAACACCTTTATTACGCAGATTTTTAATTTTTATTGAATTTTAAGAGGTTGTCTCAAATAGGCCTGCTCATTACAGTACATCTCTCTTCTGCTATAACTAGCGGCACATAACTCTATATAGCGGTGAGCGATACGCGCAGCGCATGCGTCGTAGAGTGCCATGTCGCGCACACTGGATGTGTGGATGTGTGCAGAGTGTCCTATTGGTACAGAGAGCGGAGTGCGACCGGAGAGCCAATCCTCCCTTCATACCGCGAGCCCCCCTCAGGTACCTTATTTTTTCTTCTGCGCAATAACGGTCAGCGCTAGAGTTATGTGCCGCTACCTGTACTATCTTTGACTACAATCTGAAAACTTTGACTCCAACTTTTGACGGAACAAGCAAATGGTCCAATCTGATGCTAAGTGGAAAGCATCTCCTATACTAAAGCATAGCCTCATAGGTCATGTACGTTAATAATGTGCCCTGCGATGCACTGCCATGCTTTCATTACTTAACCAGCCGCTATTAGAGTGAGCTAGAATGCAGGGGTTGCTAATGGCACTCAGAGCTGGTATTTGAAATTGGAAACATTCCCTTGTAACTAGAGGTAATTACTCAATAGTACGAGATTAGATTTATCTGCACAGTAACTGTAGATTTTTTTTTTATGAACGGATAAATATGTACCATCATTTAATTTTGCGAGTTTTTCACTCGTGCGTTTCAGTTCAACCCGTGGTCATGGTGCATGTAACCGTGCTTAAAATATCGGTGGTCAACTCTCACAACATTCTTAAATAAATACATTCATATTTGAATATTTTTGGACATTCCACACAGCACTATCTAGACCCAAACTAAGAAGAGCTTATAGAACTAGATACTTAGCTGAAATAAAACTAGCGTACTTTTTTGTAAAATACATAGAATCATTATAGCACCCAGACAGTTCATTATTATTATACTAAATACTTAAAAATTATGAATTCACTCAATAAGTTATAGATAGATAGAAAATACTTTATTGTACACCACATAAAATTAACAAAGAAATACAGAAAAACATCAGAGTGGAATCCAGTGGGCGGTCTTCTCACTAAAAGCGATCTCTTCCAGACAACCTTGGGATGGACTGGACTTGAAAAGAACGATAGAGGACGATGAGTTATCATGATTCGTGGAACGTGTATTTCATGGTTGCCATTTTTTTGTGCAACTTTCTGATGGAATGAGCCTAATTATAGCCCATGTAAGTCACGCAAGTCAGGAACGTGTCCTACGATGCACTACCCTGCATCCATCAACTTGAGGCATACAGATGTTTAGCGTCACGTGCCACTAGTTTCACCGGCACCCACACCCTTCAAACCGAAATGCAGCGATGCTGCTTCATCGCAGAAATAAGCATGGTAGTAGTACTTCCCTAGACGAGCCCTTCACCAAGAGCTCTACTACTACTAAACTACTGCTAAACTAAGATTTATATAGTCGTATAATATCGAATACTGCAGTTGTTCAGGACTGTTTGTAAGCCTTGTGTAACAGACTGGCCATCTGGATCCATGTCGCTGCCAAATTATACTGAAACAGTGGACCAATGGCGTGATGAATTCCTTGGCAACATCCAGCTAGCCATTGAGTTACTGTGGTTTATTAGACTGGGCCATCTAAATTTACCAATACTACAATAGGCATGAAGACAGTAATCAAGTATCGCCAAAATATTTATCTGATCTAATGAAAAAGTATTCAAAGATTTTGAAAAATGTATTTATACTCTTATTAATGTCGAGATTGTCAATTTATTTGATTATATAAATCTACAAAATACAACAATCCGCCATGATAGCTTAAACACCGGTCAGAGCGAATTACGTCACGTTTACGTAAACGTCATTCTGATTTAGTACAAAAGCACCAATGTTTACTGTTGATATACAGAAACGTGACGTAATAACAGACGCCATGACACCAGCGAGCGTTTTGGCGTGAATTTGAAAATTTCAATTTAAATGTACTTTTATTGCACAAAACCTTAATTTTCTACAGAAATATGATATATTTTAGACATAATAGATACTTCTGAATATGATAGAAGAGATTTTGAAAATTAGTCGTCAGGCCTATTGAATGATTGAGAACAAAATTATTAACAGATTTTTCAGGATTTTCATTATTAGGCCTTGCGCATACCTCAACGTTCCTCAGCCCTTCTGAAACGTTGTCAAATATTGCTGACTGATTGCTACAGTGCTATGTTTGGTTCTACTCTGTTAAGTTTCCAAAGATATATCTAGTTTTTTTCATTATAAGAATGTATTTTAATTAATATAATAAGAGTAGGTACCTAAATCTCAGATATAAAATAAATACCAGCGTTCGACAGAAACATTTATCCTGGGTGGGAATATATTTCTGAATACCTATAATTTGGACGATTTCAACAAAAAGAGTGAATAGGTATCATCTAGGTGAGCGCACTACACCGCTGACCACATCATCACTAAAATCAGGTGAGATTGCGGTCAAGCGTTATCCTATAAATTGTAAAAAAAAAGAATCAAACCCACAACCGCGATTGAAAGTAGAATTGAACTTCAAAACACAACACAGCGTGAAATTTTGACTAGTTTTTGAACATTTTTGTATAGTATTTTCGCGAATTCTCTACTCCAAATAGAGTATAGCTGTCACTCCCAATTATCGCCAGCAATCGGTTGCACCGTTTAATGGAAGCGACAATTATCAGGAACAACGATTTACTCAGATAAAGGATATTGATACCAAAATGGCCACAAACCGAAACCTGGTACCGTTAATTCTTATTGGATGCCTCGCATTGTTTGATAATTGAACGAAATCAATCAGCTTTATTACTCCGCTCTCTTGTAAATTGGATTTTAAAACTTTTTTACTGCACTAAATAATTCAGAAATAAACAAGTACTCGAAATTAATTGTTTTATTTAAATCAGTTCGTTTCTAAGGATGCAATATTGGTATAGATTTCGACATAATCCAGTAAAAAAGTCATACAATCCAATTTACAAGAGAGCGGAGTAATAAAGCTGATTGATTTCGTTCAATTATCACACAATGCGAGGCATCCAATAAGAATTAACGGTACCAGGTTTCGGTTTGTGGCCATTTTGGTATCAATATCCTTTATCTGAGTAAATCGTTGTTCCTGATAATTGTCGCTTCCATTAAACGGTGCAACCGATTGCTGGCGATAATTGGGAGTGACAGCTATACTGTATTTGGAGTAGAGAATTCGCGAAAATACTATACAAAAATGTTCAAAAACTAGTCAAAATTTCACGCTGTGTTTTGAAATAATTTAGGAAAATGTTCTAAAATACCCTCCTATTCCTACCTGCTAGCCTACCATGAGCTTCATATGGTTATGGTAATGGCTGTCGAAATTGTGTCAACAGTATCAACACATTCAAACCCAAGAAGAATATGAATGTGTGGGTCAGCCAATCTACAACGTGTATCAAAATATGTGTACTATCCCGAAGGGGGGTGAATTTTCACCCCCCGGGGAACAACTTTTGTTCAACGACTTTTCGAACTTCGATTGGTATCTCTGAAAAAAACTGCAACGAAGTTTCAACATGAACAGCTGACTTTATACAAAGTGACAACCCTAAACTCAGCTACAGAGGTAGTAGGTAGTAGTAGTAGACCTACAGAGGTAGTAGGTCAAGGGGTCAAGGGGTTACAAGGATAGGGTTGTCAATTTATTTAGGCATTATGAAATTAAATATTTTTGTATGGGAAACTGAAAATAGGATTTTTTAATTTTCTCCCCCACACAACTGATCACCATTGTGGTCTGAAACCCCCCACCTTCGCATAGTACACATATTTAGATACACCTTGTATACACAATTTGACAGCCATAGCCAAAACCATATGGAGCTCGCGGTACCCCTGCTGATGATTTAAACGTCTAAGAGCGTAGTCATTGTTTACATAATATACATTATGTAATTCCCTAATTATAAATTGGGGAGGCCTTCAGTATTCTTTTAAAAAGATTCAAAATTCTTTTTCCAAGTGTAATAAAATCCTCGTTTGCTTCAAAAAAGTCACAAATCAAAAGCATAATAATGAAGCCCTCAAGCCAAAAAATATTGTTAAGGAAAACCAAGAAACCTGAGTCTAGCAATCATACTTAACTTAAATCCCTTAAGATTAAGCTTAACCGAATTCGTTTTAGTATATGGCTGTCGTAACAAAGAACCCGCGATGGAGAAAATATAGTCTTTTGGTTAACGTTTTGAATGAAAATATTTTTACGTCATCATCATTATCATCATCAGCCTGAAGAAGTCCACTGCTGGACATAGGCCTCCCCTACACATTTCCAGTAAGAACGATTCTGGCTCTTTCTATCCACTGACTCTGATCCCCACGATCTTAACAATGTCGTCGATCCATCTGGTAGGTGGGCGCCCAACGTTTTGTCTTCCGGTTCGTGGTTGCCATTCCAGAACTTTTGTGGTTGTGAACGCTGTCGGTTCTTCGAGCTATAACCTGCCTATTGCCACCACAATTTACTATTTCTAAGGGCTATGTCGGTGACCTTGGTTCTTCTTGTGTACGAGGCCAATAGTTAGCGACCACGTCTCAGTTCTGTAAGTATATTTTTATTTTAAATTATATTTGTATATTTCATTTCTTCTTTACAGTCATGCAGGGATCCTCTAATATTTTGTGTGTTAGTTGTTTTGAAACCTGAATCTGAAAGAAAAACTGAATATCCACGTGTTCCCGAGGAGTTAGCTGAACCTCACAGGTAGTATGAAAGACGTTCATGTTTCTAGGTCGTAAGGCCGGGATATTCGTGTTTTCTGATTGTCGTCGCTTCGAATTATGCCTATATCTTCAACATTTTGTGAACACATTTACGTTTCGTGCTAGAATCTCATTACTGCGATACGTCATATGAGATCGCCATAATATAAAGCGAAGTCTTATTCTAAAAACATTCTACATCTATATAACGTTTAAATAAAGTAAGAAAGGTTTTTGCATCTGTTGTATAGATGATTTATGCAGCGTCAGGGGCAACTTTGTCACTTATGCCTCTATTTAATTTACACACATGCCGTGTGTAAATTTGCCCCTAAAGTTTTATAAATCATCTAAATTATTGTTGCAAATAGTCTGTTTAAAAGCATCAAATTTAAATAGGTTGCTATTATTGTACGACATGTATGTAGGTCTACCACAAGCTCTGTCTGGCTCCGTCTCTGACTCCAGTTTTGAGTCTGTGTGAGTGTTGACCAAATAAATCCTACGTCGCAATGTCATACACACAGGTGTACAGCTCAGTTGTTGAGCTCCTCGTCACTTTACCAGCTCAAAGCTGGATTTCAGTAAATGGAGAGCTGGATATATTGTTTTGAATTCACTGGACGAAGCGCCTTCGTGTAACTTACGCATAATGGCCAAATTACGATATCATTGGCTTGGTGTAAACACATTGACTTTATTTTTAGACTCCCCCACCCCCTCCCTAAATGAATTGAATGAAGCAATTTATGAAGATAGACAAGGTACAGTCTTGATTTTTTTGATTGTTGTTTCATTTCCTATGGCTTCTCTTTTTTTGTTATACACAATTGTTATACACAAAAAGAAAAATACAGAACTTTATCCCCAGACACGGTAAAAAAAGGGCCAACTTTTCTTTAAGGCCACGAGACTTCTCGACACGCCCAGCTAGAAGCACTTATCGAGTCACCATGCAAAAAAGGATGCTAGCACTGGAGGGAAGAGCTGAAGACCGGCCTCAGTGACGCGTCTTGGGAGAGACCTACGTCCAGCTGTGGACTGATATAGGTTGATGATGATGATGATGATCAAAAGTGACCATGTAAGATAGCTTATTTATAATTACCATTAGCCTGCGTCACCCTTTGTCGAGTTTTAATGAGCTTACTAAAATTGTGATAAACTTAGGTCTGACTTTTGACTAGCCTCTCAGCTTAGTTGGTAGTAGCTCTACCTTCTGTGCCGTAGGTTGTGGGTTCGATCCCCACCGAGAACAAATATTTGTGTGGTGAACACAGATGTTTGTTCTCTGTCTGGGATATTGTACTCTAAGTATGTATTCTAAGTTCAAAAACATAACATGTGTCAAGTTCAAGAAAAGAGCCTCTTCTGAGGCGTACCTACTTAAAAATCCTTTCACCACACTACTGGTTCGAAAGAACTAATAGTGACACGATAAGAAGAAGTATGGACATATTTACAAAAAAAAGTATGTTAGTATTATACCAGCTATTTATTGCCCATAGTACAAGCTCTGCTTAATTTGGGGCTAGGCAGTGTGGTGTCCATTGTCCGCAATATTGGTTTATTTGATTTCACGGGCGACTGATCGATTGATCAAAATTTATCTCACAATATTGCTTGCAAAATTTTAAATGTAGAACTGCCAAATATTTGATCGGTCGATTAGCCATCGACCCTTAGTACCGTAATATCTCATGAGATCTTTAGAATTACGTACGTACTTAGATATGTCAGACTGTATCCAATTATTCTATTGAATTTCCTGAGGGGTGGCCCATTCCTTTTCAATACGTAACCCAGGCCTTTTATTGTATTCTCTTCGATTATTAAACTGAGTTGTAACTGCGTTATATTCTAATATTTATGACACCACTTAACATCAGGTGGGGCCATATGCTTGTTGCATAAAAAAAAATTGAACCACTATAAAATATGACAGCGATATTTGACAGTGTTTCAGCTGATGGGTGTTATTAATAATCCTGGCGTAGCGTTGGACTAGTTAATCCGTGTTTTGTCACATTTGCTCGAGTTGACAATTGCATGTCAATGCAAGAGACAAAACACGGATTAACTAGTCCAACGCTACGCCAGGATTATTAATAAGGCCCTTAGTGTATTATTACCCGAACCAAAGTAAACATGGATATTGATTCTACAACTTTAACCATTTGAAAGAACTTCGACGTTATTGTTTTGATATTAGATTTCATATTGTTGACGATTTGAAAGTGGTTTGTGCAACAGATTTTATCGATGTCTGGGGTCGAATAACCGTAAATGGCACAACCTGTGACATCGTTTGATTCGCCACCTACCACTTACTTCCACAAAGGACACTTCGCCATAGAAACTTGACCGTATCGATGAAGTCTTATTATTTTGTTTGCCTCTGTTCTCTCCTCTTTGGTTGTTTCGATATCATTGGTTATTTTATATCACAGTACGGTTCATATTGTTTGCTTTTACAGTTTGTATAGTTTTATAGCAGCATAACGTATATATATATAGCAGCATAAATAGTTGTGTAGCATCATATAACATTTCAATCAGCGCATGTAGGTATAGCAGCATAATAGCATAGGTATATAGCAGCATAATAGTTTTAAACTTTGAATAATAAAAGAAAATAAACAGCCTCACTACTTTATTACTATGTATTTTTTATTAATTATATAATAAAAATATGGCTTTGATCTAGAAGGTAATGGGGTCTGAATAAATATTCGTTGTTAAAACGGTGATCTGAGTTTATTTATTACTTATTTATTACTCTTTATTTATTACCCCCCACCTTCGCATAGTACACTATGTATTTTTTATTTATTAAACTAATTAGAATTATTTATTTGATCTAGAAGGTAATGGGGTCTCAAACTCAAACTCAAACTCAATAATTTTTTATTCATTACGATGCAAGAATCACTTTGAATAAATATTAGGTGTTATAACGGTGATTAGAGTTTAGTAATAAGTAAATCTAGTTTTAAGAATTAGTTATAACAACAACAATGACACTATCTATGAAATATCTGAAAGCAAATGTCCCGAAGGTTAAGAGCCGAGCGGGATTTGAACCCATCACCAAAATCCGTCATCGGTTTGGTTTTCAAATCAAAATAACTGATTTGAAAACGTATTTTCGATTGAAGTGATCTATATCACATGTACTAATTGAATTAGTGAGTTTGATACGACAGCTACTATAAATCAATCAAGGTGTAGAAAGCCACTTGTCAATTCATGACAATACATCTTCATACAGGATGCCCTAATCTGTTACAAGGACGGTCCGTAGCAGATCACTATCAATTTCAAGTGATTTGACAAGGCGAGCAGATTGAGAAGACTCTTTTTTTGTCATACAAATACTAAATTCGTTTACAAAGAAAATAAATACATAGATAATTAAATACACTACTACTGAAATGATCAAGCTACCTGCAAAGCTTTGCAATGTTCTTATTCAAAGGATTATTGTTTGAAAAACAAAGAGAGAATACTAGATAAACAAAGTTGTAGACGGGTGAGAAGTTACTTTTAAGTTAATTTTTAGTTAAGTACCCACCTAAAATAAACTCGTCGAATAAGAACATACCCTAGTAGTAGTAGCCCCGCCTTCCAATCTTAGGGCCATGGGTTCAAATCTGTGCGAGTATTTCTGCCCAAAACTTCATGTACATAATGCCAGAGCTTTCAAACGGAGAAGAAAAACTTCGTGAGGAAACCGGCATATCATAGAACATAAAAAGCTCTAAAATATTATAATTATAATAAATTGGGGCGCACTTCAAATTATTTCACCACAGTTGGTTCAAAAGAACCAGTGACGCGATAAGAAAAAGACTGCATAGACAAGCTAATCTACCCACAAAACAGAAAATAATTTCATCTATTTCTTTCTCACAAACAATCAATTCCCCATTTTATAAAATGGAAGTAAATGCTGGAGCGTTTGTAATTTCCTCTTAAGGTCTAGTTTCTGTCTCAAGTTTTAATTGCCATCCGTTTTCCAACTTGAGATATTAATATCTTTCATGGGACTTTAATTTCTGGACATTGTTCTCAAAGATATTGTTTAGCACTGCGCCGCGTCTTGATTTACTGACTTTATTGTTACGAGAACATTAGCTATGTAGCTCCTTATTTTCATCGAAGTTTTGTTTTAATAACATTTTGTTTCAACGGAATACTAAGTAGGTAAATTAACTCTATTGTGCCATCATTCAAAATCTGAGTAGAATTATAATGAAGAAAATTTCAGGTATTGTAGGCCTCTTGTCGAAAGTAGCTCGAAATAGTTTGTGTAAATATTATTTATTCAACACACTGTCGGTGCCTATTCCCAAACTTGTGGTTTCAATTATTGTAACCACATCAGCAATGATGATAATAATATTAATTAAATTCATATTGTAGGATTTCGTTGGTACCAATTTTTAGATATAATTTGACTTCATTCTGGCAGGCAACTTCTTATAGCCCCTTCCCACTGGTGCGTGATATCGCGCACCAGCCCGCACCAGCTCGCACGACACACCATGGGAACGGTCTCGTGCGCCGAGGTGCGTGATAGTACAGGGCCTTTTCTGTGTACGTTGCCGTGTGTCGTCGTGCGCGGTGCGTGATGATCTGCAGAACCACGCACCGTAGGAAGGCAGCATTAGATTTCTGCTCCCCTGGTAAAAAAAAATCATATATGATTAAATGTAACAGTTTATTTAGGTTCAAATAGGTACATATTAATTTGACTTTCTTCTGGCAAGCAACTTCTTAGATTTCTGCTCCCCTGGTACCTATAATCAAATGTTACAGTTTGCCTATGTTTAATTAAGTATATTATTTGACTTTATTCTGGCGGCGGCATGGATGCTTATTATGCTTTGTGGAATGTACTAGGTACTTCAATATTTGTACTTGTAGTGGAGTAGCGACTCGTTTGTTTTTTTTAATCTTTGGCAGATAATGGGTAAAAGCGTGGCATAAGTGGCAAGTAAAATAAAATAGAAAATCGGTTAGTTCTATTTTATTTAAATTAGATTCCGCCAATTACCTGTTACGCATTTTAACTCTGAATTGCTTTGCATAAATGGGGATTAGGCTAAATGGGCTAAAGTTATAAAGCTGAGCGTTTGTTACGTACAATTTATTTGAATGAGATGAAACTTGCGGCCGCGGAAGCTATAAAAAGGTAGAAAGTAGTTAAAAGGTAATAATCATAACTTTTTTTGCAACGGACGTGCAGAGAAGTGAACAGTTATTTTGAACAAGCTTATTCTATTCATTCTGGATTTGTTTTTTCCATCGGCTTAGTGTATTAACAGATTCTGTGTGTCGACCGATAACCAATCGTACACCAGCTGACGTGGACACGTCACCGTCTCGCAATCGCTATTCATGCTTCTTAAAGAATCCGTTATGGGCGCTTTTGGTTTCTCCAAACAAAATGGTGGCAAAGGTGGGCCATACAATCGGCGATCAGCGTCAGGCACCACACACGGCGTCAGGCACCGCACACTGATTTCATAAGATTGGTTCCCGGTCGACACACTGAAAGAGTCTCCTTTTGCATAAAAAAGCACAAATTAATATGTATCAAGCGGCCTCAGCACTTTATCATGTTGAACATTTGGATATTTTGTTGTTTCCGGCTTTGACTGCATAATGAAATGAATTTCAATATTTAAATATTTATAAATCCGGTATAGTAACGTGTTATTTCAAGAGCATTTGGTCCGTTATTCGAAAAATTTGTTCATTTTATTGCGAGTCATGCTCGCTCGCGTCAATGCCTATATTTTTAAGTAGATATACTTCAGTAGCTTTTTCATGGAAATTTCAAATCAATTTTTGCAGACCAATAGTAGATATCAATTTTAAACGTGACAACGTCTTTTATTTCAATGGAGCCGGCTGCATGCACGAAATAACATGATTCATGTGGCGTTACCTCGCTCTGAGGCGTTCCATTTAAGGCTTGAAGTGCAAGCGAGAGCGCGGAACGAGCGACAAAGAGGCACAATCGGCCTCCACGTACGGCAGCGTTCGACATCTGTCTCTCTCCTACTTGAGTGAGCGATGCGTCCGCGTGGACAGCTGTATGTGACAGCAGTTCAACTATCGTCAGTATAACAGTAAAACGGGTTTTTCATAGTTGTCAAGCAGTACACCAAAGTCTAAATTATTCCCTCAAAACCGTATGACCTGAAATACTTGGATATTCACCCGTTACCCAATAAGTTACTTCCAACATTGGTAGGCAACAACGTGGCTAAACAGGAAGCGGACGAATCACCTGGTCACACCGGATGGCCGGACGCTGCTCCGGTAGCTCTGATTTTGATTCCCTCATGAATATTTCATAGGTGAACACATGTCAGGTTGTAGAACCAATTGAGCTATGTTTGCTATTTCATATTTTGTGATTATGGTTTTAGAACATAATTTTCCGTAAAAAATGAATTGCCGTTCGTTAGTCTCGCTAAAACTAGAGAATTACTGGACCGATTTGGCTAATATTGGTCTTGAACTATTTGTGGAAGTCCAGAAAATGTTTAAAATATGAAAATGCTCGGAATTAAATAGAAATAACTATTTTTTTACGGGAACTGGAACGGGGCGAGTGAAACCGCGGGTGGCCGCTTAGTTGCTAATAAAAAAATCTAAACAAAGACAACACTAAGGGTGACACGCAAAAAAATCTAGGACATACAGACAGACAAACGGACAGAGTGAAACTATAGGGGTTCTTCGTTGGAGTTCGGAACCCTATGGAGGTGAAAATGTCATGTCACTGTTTTTTAGGGTTCCGTAGCCAAATGGAACACTTATAGATTCGCCATGTCTGTATGCACGTCTGCCTGTCTGTGTGTCTGTCTGTCCGTCCGTATGTCACAGCCATTTTTCTCCGAAACTGTAAAAGCTAGACTGATGAAACTTGGCGAGTAGATGTATTCTGTGAACCGCATTAAGATTTTGAAACAAAAATAGAAAAAAACAATTAATATAAGGGGTCCCCATACTTCAACTGTAACTAAAAAAACAAATTTTCATCAAACCCATACGTGTGGGAATTATGAATAGGTCTTCAAAAATGATTTCTAATATCGTTTTTTTCTAAACTGAATAGTTTCCGCGAGAGACACTTCCGAAGTGAAAAAAATATATATGATGTCCATTACTATGCAAACTTCCAACGATATTTGGTTTGAACGAGATCTATGTATTTTTTATACGTCATAAATCGTAAACCACAATTTACCTTAAATACAAGAAGTTTTATATTATGTTACTTGTTGTAACGGAACCCTTCATGGGCGAGTCTGACTCGCACTTGGCCGCTTTTTTATTTTTTTCCACCCGTGCTAAGCCGCGGGTCGCTAGTTCTCCATATAACCTTTGTAATACTTTCAGTTTTTCATTTGCACGTTTTGGTGAACACAGGCCGAGTAATCCATTACCAGGTATTGTAAAGCTGACAATGTGCCCACTGAAAACTTGGTCTTTCCCTGTGCAGTGACGATGTCACCGTTTTTACTCTACTACAAAATCTAGCCAAGGGCCCAAGGGTGACAAAATATACATTCAAAGACTCAAACGATTCAATACAAAAGCAATTTTCTGTAGATTACGTGGTACCGCGTTCATTTAATTACGTTAAATGTTCCCTCCACATGCGTGGCTGTTTTAACATTTTAATTAACTCTCAATTTTCACTTTTGCTAAAATTAATACTAATTATCTAATTCCAACGCTATGTTAAAGGCGAGATCAAAGGCAAACTCCTTTCTTCTTTCGTGAATAACTTCCAAAGAAAATTAAGCCAACTGGAAAATCGGGTTAATTATTTATAATAGATACAGTGTATTATTATAAAAGATATTAGTATCATAGCTATTCGAGATTTGAATTACTGATAGCTAGCTGGTTTTAATAGAGTAAGACATTCCTAAACGGAACGACGAGAGACTTTCTCCTCTTACTGTAGTTCTTTCGAACCAGTGCCAGTGTGGTCAAAAGATTTGAACATGCAATTGACATAGGCTTGATAGTGTTGTGTGAATTGTCCTCAATATTTATTATTATTATTATTATTGGTAAGTAAGCTTTCGAACTTTTTGAGTTTCTAAAAGGGATAAATAACACTGGCAGCCATGAATGAGGAAGAAAGATGGCGTCGTAATGCGTAAATTATTGTTTTCCGTAAGTAAAGTTCTAACTGTATTCATTGGATAAATTTCATCTACATTACGAACGATTTGATGCTGATTTGCTGCTGTAGCACACATACAATAATCTTTTTTTTTGTTGTTTATTTATATTACAGTATATTTTCTTGTCTTATGTTTTCTTTTGTATGATTTTATTTATAATGAAACCAAAAATAATTCGACTATAGCGAAGCACAAATGCAAATTAAACAATAAAGGTATACGAAACAGTTTCATTATATCTTCAGTTTGGAGATATTTACTGTAGCAAATTCGTAATTTCTCTCATGCGAGGTAATTTACCCTTTTACAGACAATTATTAGTCTCTTCAAACATCTAAATCAGTTTTGGGGTTTAGTGTGTAAATATTACAACAACTGTTAATTATGTTCTGAATGAAAATTTGTCTGTTATTAAGTTTATTTTTGTTTGGGTACTCTAATAAGTAAAGTATGCAATTGTGAATGCCACATTCCTTGTTTTTTGATGTATAAAACTAGCCTTAGGAAAAGCTTTGTAGGTCATGCACGTCAGGAACGTGCCCTACAAAGAACTATCCTGCGTCCATCAACCTGAGGCATACAGATTTTCAGCCTCGCGTGCCAGTAATTTCACCGGCCCGCACTCTTCAAACAAAAACACAGCAATGCTGCGTCATGACGGAAAATTTATTATTGATGTTTATTTTACAGTATAAAATTATTATAGTGTTATGAACGAATCAAATTCAAATAAAATTTGGCATTCATCCTTGAAATATTTATTTTCAGTGACATATTTCTACAGGCTAGATAAAAAGAGACAAAAAGAGCGAAAACAAGGCTAAAAAAAGATTGATGAACACTATGAATAGTGTGAAAGATGACATGGATAAGAAAGAAGTGCATACATAGATGACGGCTGATAGAAGAGAATGGAAGAGGATAACATGTTGTGCCGACCCTGCAACAAGTGGGATAAAGGCAGGAAGAAAATATTTCTACAGGCTATTAGAATTTTTCAACCTGCCATCATAAGTTCAAATTAAAATGTATATTTTTGGTGAAATAAAGAGAAACAATAATACCTACCAGTGATTACACCGATCATTTTAACGCACAGTTCCCATAAGGTAGAATACCCGGGGGAATTCCGGTCGCAATTGTTATGACATTATTGTGACACTTTTTTTATTTACCTACTACCAGTTACTGGCCGGTATTCAACAGAAAATTTTGTCAACCTTTGCAAATGATATAAAATCGGGCAACAAATAACCCGCACAGTTTCAAATAATTATATGCAATAAATTTGATTGTAAAAAAAGATTTCTTTTTTAGAAAAAAGACGCATAATAAAAGTCTTGTAGCATAATTTTTATTGTAATCCTAAAACGTACAACGAAACTTCGCTCCAAGTGACTTATTATATGACCCAAATGTTCCATGTTTGGGTTAGCCGGGATGGTGATTCGATTACAACGTAATTTGCCTAAGAGGTCTTAGCTAATGGCACAAAAGCCGATTTCAATGGACGTAGACACATACATAAATGAATAATTTGTAGACTTGTATATTGAATAGAATAATGCAAATGATGCGTGCTAATCTTATGGTTCATCAGCTTTGAATCAAACAGGCATTATCTGTATTGCCTAGTTAAGTCTGACTCGTATCTTTGAATACCTTACTAACTAATGGGTGAATTCATAGTGGTCCATAGCAGTTAATTGGCTTAGCAGACCGATAAGTTTGCTGTCATCTCTATTTAATTTTGTTGACATTAAAGTGACAGTGAAATTATACTTTTAGCGAGCCATTAAAAAGTTTCCGGCATTATATAAGAAAATGGTTTGGAATTACGTGGCAGTGTGTGGGAAAAAGCGTGGCATTGTTGAAGTAACCCTTTTGAATGAGGTAGTAAGTATTCTTTGCTTCAGTCTTCAAGGTATATAGTAGTATTCGGTAGTTGTGCATGCGCGATTTTCGATAAATAAGTTCCTTATTTTTTAATCTTTGAAAAGGTTAAAGTGTACGAGTAATAAGGTGTTCGGCTGCTATCGTTGTTGCTTGTTGCTAAATAATTAAATAGATTGTAGTAGTAACAGTAGTAGAACCTATTAGTAGTAGAGATCTTTGTGAAGAGCTCGTCCGGGGAAGTACAACCACCATGCCTATTTCTGCCGTGAAGCATCATTGCTGTGTTTGGTTTGAAGGGTGTCTGTGCCGGTGAAATTACTGGAACGTGAGGCTGAACCTGTGTGAATTTGTAAACCTCAAGTTGATGGACCCAGAGAAGTTAATCGTAGGGCACGTTCCTGACGTTGGTGACCTATGAGGTAATGCTTTGTTGTCTTTGTACCTATAGGTAATGATTACCACTTTTCATCAGGTGGGCCATATGCTTGTTCCATCACTTAGTTGTATAAAAAAAGATGATTAGATTTATCTAGTTTAGGGCTAGATTCACTTTTTAAATACACTAAGGTTTTTAACCCTAGATAGCTAACGTTCCTGGACTTCTATGATAAGCTAACCATTCGACTTTTTGACGACCATTTTACAAACGTGTTTTTTATTTAAAAAATATGTTATTTGAATTAGGTTTATTATATTTATAGAAAATATGGGATATAAATTAAAGATAATTATAACAAAAATGAATATTTATTTAATTTTCAAGTACTAAATCACAAATCTTAAATGGCACATGTTTCATTGAGATCAATAAGGCACAACTTCTTACAACGACTAAATTAGGAACTATTGTTTAGAAATTTCTACTTTTACTTATAGTATAATGAAGAAAAAAGATTAAAATTATTGGTGAGTATCAAATTACTTAGATTTTTTTGGCACAAGTTGGGCAAAAGTCAACAGTATGTTCGCCACAAATGGGAACTCTGAAACTATTGCAGTGATTCTTGGTCATGCGCCTTTTCTTATAGGAACACAAACTGCAGCTTTTCCTTTTCCTTGTTGAGGCATTTTCAAGTATTGCACTACTTGCTGAACCAGATTGCTCAAGATTTTGACCTTGACCTTCAGCGGGATCCTCATGGTTCAAACCCAAGACGTCTCTTATCTTGTCTTTCATTCTACGAGGCATTGTTGGTATTTCCAGTCGACGTTTTAGCCAAGGTTCAACGAGTTTTTCATGCAGTTGTTACATATAGCTCCCTTTCAACGTCATCAGGCAACAAACCATCCTCATTTTCACTATCAGAAGAAACATCATTTGTGTTGACATAATCTTCATCATCTAACGCCCGAACTATGTCGTCATCTGTGATCAATCTTGCAGCCATTCTTCACTATCAACGAAATAACTAAAAAAAAACAAAGCAAAAATCAACTCAAAGCACGTAAGCTAAAGTTACGCATAAGCTAACCATTCGTCAAAATGACGAGTATGCAGTAGGTATCTCAAAAACAAAAGTACTTACCGGCTAAACGCAACCACCACGCGACGCAGTCTAGCGGACACTAAGTTGGCACGAAACCGCGAGTGTGTAGGTAAAACGATGAGAAAGGGAGACGGAGATATTTATTAGATGCTCGTCATTTTGACGAACGTTAGCTGTCTAGGGTTAAATATGTCTCACGCGGACAAAGTTGAACATCGTCTCCCCATTTTAATGAAGTAGACTAGAATGTAATTAAAGTTTCAAAGAAAACGCGATTGTTTTTAACTACCTCGTCCAGTACGTGAGCTCACTGAGAATGTCTTTAAATTAAAACTAGTATACTTTGATGTATGGCATAATTATATTAAACTGTGAATTCATCTTCATTAAAAGAGGTGTATTTTTAGTATCTTAAAAAATGATACTTAGGTATTAAAGGCCCAATTGATGTTAAGCGGTTACTTTTGTCGTGTTATTCCCACGAATGCCACGTCCATACAAATGAGAAATCAAAATTTTGATACATTTCACTCAAACTCAAACTCAATAATTTTTTATTCATTACGATGCAAGAATCACTTTGAAACGTCTTATAGCTAGGTGAGTCTAGGTGCCAGATCCACGCGACCAAGCCTAGAAGAACAGGCAACAAACTACGGCTCGGTTCCTACCGTTTTTTTATATGATCCTTTTATAAATCAAAAATAGTCTAAAATAATAGCAGTGAAGTTCCAGTGTGGTGCCACTTTACTTAGTCAGACGTATGCAATAATACAAAAGCAAAAGTTTCAAAGACAGCACACGCTACGCTTCAAAGTTATACTATAGTATCTACACAGCTTATATAAAAATAAGATACGAAATAGTAGGTACAGACATTGCAAATCGACATGTTAGCTTCCTATGGGTATAGAGTGACCGGGACATTGGGCCACGCAGTTTTATCATTCTATATGTATAAAACTCAAGAACGGCTGAAACGATTTGACTGAAAACTTGTGGGGGTAGCTTAGAATCAAGAGACGGTCATAGGATACTTTTTATTCCTAAATAGTACCGGGACCGGGGCGAGCGAAGCCGCAAACAGCTGATGTATCTACATGAAATTAGACCAGGAAGTCCTTCAAATCCAAATACCTATAGTAGGTAATCAAAGCAAAATGCATACCTATTTGGGCTTGACAACCAAAATGAGTAAGCATTTTCACGGACAAATTATTTCTCTATTACAGAGTACCTTTAGTAGTAATAGAGCTCTTTGTGAAGGGCTCGTCCGGGGAAGTACTACCACCATGCCTATATCTGCCGTGAAGCAGCATTGCTGTGTTTCGGTTTGAAGGGTATAGGTGCCGGTGTAATTACTGGCACGTGAGGCTGAATATCTGTATGCCTCCAGTTGATGGTCGCAGGGCAGTGCATCGTAGGGCACGTTCCTGACGTGCGTGACCTACGAGGCATGGCTCTGTTATAGGCGATGGTTACCACTTAACACCAGTCATGCTTGTTCCATCGGCAAGTTAAAAAAAAAAAAAACTTATAAGTATATTTATTTTGTTTGCTAGAATTTTCAAATTTATTCTAATTGGATCCCACTGAGCACCTCGTTATATCCATATCACTTAGCATTATACCCTTTACGTGGCTGTGTATAAGATAAGTTCAAATTTGCCTACAAACTAGTGGCCTGCCCTGATATATGCGGGTAATAGTAAATTTGGGGTTAAACCCATCCTAATGGCATGAATATTTTCCTTCCGCCTGGCTAGCGAGTGACGCGCTGTCAGAATTCCACGCCTTTTCAGTTCAAACCTTCACTGGATGTGACAGCTACCCGCACACACAGTCGGCTTTCACATTTAATTTTGAAAGGAAAAACCATCACAAAGCCGTGGAAAACACTCAAAAATAGTAGTGATAAAGTAACCTTGGAAATCATTGAAAATTTGTGACTTGTGCCAAAAACGCTCAAGAAAGCAGTAGAATCTTAAACGTGCTTGAATTTTCTTTAGACCGCTGTCCTATGAGGTGAGATGTAGCTAAACGACTTTTTTATTGATGACATTTTGACTACTAAAATATTACAATAATTGACTACTTTTTCTAGGTCCTTCTTCAGAAGACCTAGAAAAAGTTTTGTTTCAAGGCTTCAGCTTTGAAACATGCCAAAATAAAACTTTTGCCACGAGGAAGGAAAATGCGTTTTGCATAATATAAGACAATTTCGTTTATTTTCTCTTCTCTTTCTCTATGAGCAAAGGCATATAAATTGATACCAAGAAAACAGTAAATTAGAGGATGGTCTAGTATAATACAAATTCAACTATTTCAGCTATTTCAGATCTGAAACTATATCATCATCATCATCATCATCATCCACAGCCCGTCTTTACCCACTGCTGGGTATAGGCCTCTCTCTGTATGTGCCACTGTTGCCGGTCTTGTGCCAATCTCAAACTAGGTATATATCTCTCTCAAATTCAATCAAAATTGGTTCAGATTTTCATTTCATTAGCCCATACTCAAAGAAAGTCATCGCCTGTATACGTACTCAAAACTCAGCCAAATAAATAATATCAAAAACCGTTTAGTCTACTTTATCTCAAGTGCCATTTTGCACACTGTCAAATTTTGCTGACTGGCTGATGGCCACCACAGAACACTTAGTGCACCCGCACATGGTCCTCCAGCCACAACCACAAAACGGCGCCGCTACTAGCATATTTCCTACATAGTTTTCATACATTTTATATAGACTCGTCGCACACGGTTGACGCCGGTATATAGCCGCCACACGCTACAAATCGTCACTATAATAAAATGTATGAAAACTATAGGAAATATGCCAGTGGCAGCGTTTTGTGGTTGTGGTCGAAGGCCCGTGTGCGGGAGCAAGGCTTGAAGTGTCTTAAAGTTAGGTGAATCTATAGGTCCAGTTCCACGCGACCAAGCCTAGAATTTGTTCAAAAGGTATCTATAGCTCTAAGCCGTCAAGGTAGGACAAGCGTCTAATCAGTATGTGCGGGTAGGTGCATAAGTTATAGCTACGTCCGTGCATCTGCACACACAGATCATAAATTCGCTTCACTCGGTGCTTGTTCGATATTTGAATACCGATGAGCAGCCAATATGGCCGCTCGGTGCAAATGGGCGTTATCCAGTGGATTTTGTCCGATAAAAATATTGCTAAGGCTTTTGGGACCATTTTAGAAAGTGATATAAATATCTACAGATTCGTAGTTATGTAAAATCATAATGTACCTCCCTTCTTATTTTATTCTACAATTTAGGTGCTCTTCCCAGACATAAACAAATATAAAATAACTATGCACTCGACATACAGCGACAAAAATAATAAAACTTAAACAAAGAGAAACATACAACACCGTATCCTCTTTATGAAATTTTTCTTCGCAATTTTACATTCTTGTCTGCGGTAGGGATTTGACTACTCTCGTGTGGGCTGTCGGTCCGACTTTTTAAATAAATTGTGGTGCGAAATTTCCTAAAAATTATTGCTTCTTCTACTCGTCGTATCACCAGTTCTTTCGAACAATTATTGTGTAAGGATTTCTAGTGCGACATTATGCTTCCGGACTTTTAAGGTTCTACGATATGCCGGTTTCCTAGCAATGCTGTCCTTCGCCGTTTGAGAAGACTTAGTGCGCATATTTTTTGAATAGAAAACACTCAGTGAACGACTAGATTTGAACCTACGACCTTAGGATTGCAAAGCATTTATGCTCAAAAAAAGTAGCAAAGTATTTTTAAACAGGCAGTTCTATCCAGCATGGTGTTGAAATTTTTCAACACCAAAAAACTATGACAAGAAAGCACAACATTGTCCAAAAAGTTGAGTCATCTACAATAATAAACGCTGAAAAGGTATATTTTGAATAAGGTGTTATACCTTATTTTTCCATTGAAGGCACTACTGGCCGATAAAAATTCACGTTCAGACCATATGAAAAGCCGGATCTAGACATCCCTATGTGCAGGGAAACTAAGCAAAAATGCAAACGCTTGCATACGAGTAGATATCATTAACTACAGTTGTGGAGAGACAAGCAAATGAAAAGAAAAACATGCATACTTCACAAACAAAATGCGACGGAGTTTACCTGTTATTAAATAATAAATCCTGTTCTCGAAGTAATAATAAACAAGCAATACCCTTTGCGTGTAGTAAAATACTGAAACATTTTTATTTCCTTCAAGCATGTCAAACTTTTCTCGTTAGTAAGTAATATGGATAGACGTATTGATAAAATAAATGAGTACACTGGTGGCCTAGTGGTAGTGACCCTGCCTTCCGATCCTAAGGTCACGGGCTCGAATCCAGCCGTACCTATATATTTTTCTGTTTTTGGAAAATTTATGTAAATGTGTAATTTGAGAAATATTTGTGTAAATTTATGCTAGTGATGCAATGCTAGGAAACACAACGCTTAGCTCTGCACGTAATTACCATATCTTTCCTGTTGAAATCTATTTATCTATGGCCCACCTGATTTTAATTGGTAACGATCACCTGCAACAAATTTACTTGTGAATCATGTTATTGCAAGTTGCATATAAACCTACGCAATTTGTAAATTACACGCGCAATTCTATATTAAACCTAATTTATTTAGCAACAAATAAAAAAAGAGAAGGTTTTCTTTTTTAATACAATACAATAACATTTATTTTCCAAAAAAGGTTTAAAAGTACAGCTATTTTAGTACATGAGATAAAGTACAAAGAAAAGTAATTATATGTACCTAGGTTTCTTATTCGCTATGACAATGACGTATATTGACTCGTACCTATACTTAGATCGTACCTACTTTTTATAACAAGATTGGACAAATCCAGATAAAAAATATTTTTTTAATTGGCTCATATGTTAATTAACACTTTAATGCGATAACAAACACCAAAGTATAAAAAATACAATCGAATTGAGAACCTCCTCCTTTTTATTTGAATACGGTTTATAAAAAAGGGAAAATCGCGAAAAGTGTGTTTTCTACTCTATTAATATCCTCGTCTATCATTATTAGAGAAGGTTGTTTGTATAGGTAACTTTGACATAATATAAATATTATGTCAACTTTTGACATGCTCGTATGTTTAACTTTTGACATTATAATTTCATCTCTATAAACTTAATATTGCACGCTTAGTTTTAAGTAGAATACATTGGGCATTTATAAATATACCTACCACCTTTTTCAACATGTATTTTATGCAATAAACACTTTGACTCCTCATCAACGATCGATATAATAATATTGCTAAGACTCTTTAATGTTATAGTAAAATGTTTATTTTATAATCCATGATGCTCAATCACAGTATTTAGATTTTTTTTGAAAAATTTCAAAAAGAAAAGTAGCGACCACGCCTTCCAATCCTTAGGACCTGGGTTTAAGTCCAGTCGTGTACCCATGAGTTTTTCTGTCTAAAAGTGTATGTGCTTTAGGGCAGTACTCTCAATAAATGGCGAAGAAAAACATCTTGAGGAAACCATCAAATAAAATGTGTTTCAAAATCTTTAAAATTCTCAGTCGCCTGTGTCTCTCACTTGTACTGAATCATAAAACGTGGTATCTATCCGAAGGTGAGGACCCAGGTACGCTTTACAATCAAGCCGAGTGGAATTTTGAGCTCTATTTCAAACATGTTAAGGTTGCCTCTCAGCCCTCGAATTCAAGGCGAACTTATCTCTGTGAATAATGCCCGCGGGCAGTGATCGACGACTGACGACATTTTCTCTTTGGATCGTACGACTTTAGCTATTGAAGACTCTTGGGATTTGAGTTCAGATTCGAGGAAAAACATTGCTGAGCATGTACTTAATAATGAAACCCAATGACACGTGTTTGGAAAGTTTGTGGGAGGTATACATATAATATAAAAACGAAACCTATTTTTAGAAGTAAATATGAGTAGAACAGATTGTGGCGAACAGTTGCGAACTGCGATAGCAATGGTAGTGGCGATCAGTTCAGTTGGATGATTGCGTATCTTTTGTTGCGATCAAAACTTAGTGACATCTGTCAGTTTTAACATTATTTTGAGCTTCAATTGCAATAAAAAACGATTTGAAATTAAAAACATTATCTTTAACAAGGAACAATTAACACATTATGTACAAACATTGTCCAGCAACTCACTCTTGCGTAAATGTTATTCTATAACTGTTATTCTGTATGTCCTATTTCTGAAATAAACTTTTATTATTATTATTTATTATTTTTGATTGCAATGAATGTCGACGAACCATGAGATAGCGAATAGGAAACTCACTTTGTAAAACTAGCATAACAACAGATTCATAGTGGTCGAGAAATGATGGCAACAAGATCGCTGTTTCTTATTATTCATTTACGGGATAAACTTTTACTTATACAGGGTGTCCCATAAGTCAACGTCCAGCCGAAAACGAACGATAGGCCAAGTCTGGACAGCTATCAAAAAAATATAAAAAAAAATATTTGTCATGTAATTTTCGAGTTATGAGTATTTTAAAAAAACAAGAAAAACTGACACCCTGTGATGATCTTTTAAGCCCTGTGACTACAAATATTAACTTTTCATAAAACTTTTTTTTGCAACGTAAGCATGAATAACCCTTCTGTAAATTACAATTCAAAATTAAGCCATAACTGCCTCAGTTTTCAATGAAATCGTGGAGTTTTGGCCAACATTTCATTTCAGATAATTACATCACCCAACTTTAACCGTCTGTACCGCCAACAAAATGTACTACACTGTCATGGCAAGTAACTTTAAAAAATGCCGCATTTATCCAGGATTCCAAAATAGTATAATACTTGCTAGAGTACTCCTTAGTTTTGGAAATAAAAAATGTTTTTTCACCTAAACCGGATTTTCAATCAATTTTATTTCATTAGATAAAATGTTTGTACCCTTTAAATCATGGGTTTAAAATGCCTACGCTGCGTTTTTAAGTGACTCACAATTCACAGGTACAAGTAAATACCATTTCGACGATGTAAATAAACAGTTAGAGCCACCATCTTGTCGAAAGAGTAATAACCATGGGTTTTCAAGTAATTTGTTAGTTTTAGGTGAAAGTTTGAAATAAAACTCAATAGCATTATTAGATTCATGTAGGACTGCACTTCAAGTATTACTTGCCATGACAGTGTAGTACATTTTTTTGGCAGTACAGACGGTTAAAGTTGGGTAATGTAATTATCTGAAATGAAATGTTGGCCAAAACTCCACGATTTCATTGAAAACTGAGGCACTTATGGCTTAATTTTGAATTGAAATTTACAGAAGGGTTATTCATGCTTACGTTGCAGAAAAAAGTTTCATGAAAAGTTAATATTTGTAGTCACAGGACTTAAAAGATCATCGCAGGGTGTCAGTATTTCCTGTTTTTTTTAAATACTCATAACTCGAAAGTTACACAACAAATAATTTTTTTTATATTTTTCTGATAACTGTCATAACTTGGCGCATCACTCGTTTTCGGCTGGACGTTGGCTTATGGGACACCCTGTATACATCAGAGTTTCGCCGTAACATATTTACATGTACATACTGTTACGGCGAAACTCTTCATTGAATAAAGCTACAGCTCTGTTTTACTTTAATAGCCGGCAAACAATACAACTACACGAGACGATGACTTCTTTCTTCTCTAGAGATGTGTCCCATTGCTTTATCCAATTATAGGGATGTCCTATTCCCAAAACCGGTTAGCAATACTAAGAAAACAGTAGATATAACACCCAGACAAAGAACAAACATTTTTGTACACCACACAAATATTTTTTCTCGGCCCACGAACTACGGCGCAGAAGGCAGAGCTACAACCAACTGAGCTCAGAGGCCCGTCTCATAGTAGTAACGTAACTACCTCTCTGTTTGCATGTCCCATGTTTTTGATATAATAACAAACCACCTCATTATTACTAGCTTAGTAAGAAAAATACTTTCGTTCAAATTATGCTATACCCTAGGTTTTTTTCAGAACCTCCTTCAGGCCTTTACGGGTAAAGTATTCTTGCCGTAAAAAATCCGATCGCTATTATACCTGTTCGAAACCTTATACATCATTTCCCGCCCACGCTTCAACCATCGTTCAGTAATACCGTCACGCGTTGCGGCTGTTATTTGGGAAGGCTTCAAGATGATCATCTGACACTCAATGCATTTTGTACCTTATCCCAAAGCCTTTGAGTTGAAGAAGTTTTCTTTACAGGTACCTGTTGAAATTCGATTTGCTGAACCAATGCAATGTCGCAGGGGGATTCTACCTAAATATTTTGAAGACTGGAACAAGTTCTTGAAAACTTAGCACATTTGTTTAAATAAATAAAAAGTGGTAAAGTTGGTTTCTACATTTATAAGTTACTAGTGGCCGCCCGCGGCTTCGCTCGCCCGTTCCCGTAACACCCCGTTCCCGTTTCTTTTTCGGGATAAAAAGTATCCTTAGTCCTTCTCCCGGTTCTAAGCTACCTCCCCACTAATTTTCTGCCAAATCGGTTCCGCCGTTCTTGAGTTATAAATATTGTAACTAACACGACTTTCTTTTATAATTATTGATAGATAGATTAAAAGCTGCAGTCCTCTTTTTCACTTCTTGACGAGGTTCAAAAATTCGCTATCAATGGCTCTAATCACACTTTCAAATAATTAATACTTTATGTTCCAACTTTTACTTCCAAAACAAAGTTTGATAAATAAAATCAATCACTGCTCATTTTCATTCACAAAATCTTATTAAAACTTCGCCTGATCGTCGTTTACTTCTGATAGCTTTTTATCTCAGTTTGTAGAATAAATCTGTCATAATCCTGCTTTATGCACCGTAGGTTGTGGGATTGATCCCACGGTAAAATATGTATAACAAATAAATATTTGCAAAATACACAAGAAACAGTTGAGCACAAATTTTTATAAACAATCTACAGATAGCTCAGCTGATCCCGCAAATAGAAAGTTTGGCAGCAGTAACCAAGAAGCAGAGCAGAGCAGTGCAGAGCGTCCCCAATTAATGTAGATTATTTTGTTCTTTGTCTAAGTGTTATTAGTTATTATTTGTAAACTAATTATTAGTTGTTTATTAAAAATTATTGTGTGTATTATTTGTAAAAACCTGTAACGGCCACGGCTGTTATAAGCCAATGGTCGTGTCGGAAGACTGGAGTTCATTGGAGTTTCCGTCACTTGGTCATTAGACGTCTATAGTATAGACACGTTTATTTTACAAGTTATTTTGATTTCATTTTACAGTGCTTGAAGTAAAGCCTTTGCATTTGCGGTGACTGTAGCACTGGATTGAATTAGTCTTAAAACTAATGCATATACGAGCCAGTGCTAGACTGACTTCTATAAAAAAAAAAAAGCCTTCTGCGCCGTAGGTCGTGGGTTCGATCCCCACCGAGAAAAAATATTTGTGAGGTAAACATAAATGTTTGTTCTCTGTCTGGGTGTTATATTGTATTATAAGTATGTATTTACAAAAAAAAAAAAGTATATTAGTATTATATCAGCTATCTGGTTCCCATTGTACAAGCTCTGCTTAGTTTGGGGCTAGATAGTGTTGTGTGAATTGTCTATAATATTTATTTATTTATTATTTATTATTAATGAAATACTAATTTTAAAGTATATATGTGTATATAAGTGTAATACTATTTTATCACGTTAAAAACTTCGAAACTGATCACCGATATTTGTAGAAAAATACATGAGTGAAACCTTTTTCGATCATAAATGTTGACTGTACTTGTTTTAGAAATCAAGCCTTGAGACATTTTATACAATACATGATTATAGTATACGTATAATACCCATTTATCAAGCGACAAAGATAAGCTTTATATCCCACTGAAATTACAGTCTCATGAAACTAAGTAACGAGCTTATAAGGGCTTGTGTACCAAGATCACGTACTGACTATAGAAATTACTGCTCACTCGTCTTCCAAACATCGAAATTGTATTGGAGTTCTTAGTAAACGTCTATCGGAAATAGAACATTTTGATTGAAATAGTTTGATGAGTTTAAACCCGTTATTTGATATTAGTTAATGAATTTAGCTTGAATGTATTTCATCCTATGTATTAAATTTTGTACAGTCAAGTATTTAATTATCTTGCCTTCAATATGTAATGCTAATAATGAAGTTGTTTTTAAATAAGGCGAAGACAACTGTCGATGCACTCCTCGCTCGCATTTTGACCTTTTGAAAGATTATGTAATTAATCTCTGAACTTACCTATTTATCGAAAATAGTGAGCAACTATCTTGTTTAAAATCCAAATGCACATAGTTGAGCAAAAAAAAATATTTTGATCCTAGCATGTTTTTCTGCTTAAAGTTTACCCAAGAAACTGTACTGTCCAGTAGGGATTTTTGCAGGGTAAAGCTTGGGTCTCGCGATCGTAACGCACAACGCTGCGGTATACGGCTTGACGCAGCGTCACACGATTGCACTTCGCCGCTGACGCAAACTGCGACGGAACAAGAGAACATTCTAGACGTTGTTCATAAGATTATGTGTCCGGCGCTGCAAGCTGCATACCGCAGCGTTGTGCGTTACGATCGCGAGACCAAAGCTTATTATAACTAACGGCACGTAAGTCTAGCGCTGAGCGATACGCGGAGGGGATAGCTGCGCATGTGTGCTGTCGCGCACGCAATACAATTATAACTTCAATTAATTATTAGCTAAATAACGATAATGACAATATTTTAATGTAATGTAAAATAGTAAGATGTCTAAAGATTTATCCTAATACATAATTTTTAAGAAGTTTATGGGGAATAGAAAAAGAAAAACATTATCTGTCAATAACAACACCATTGAGAACGTGACTGTACACTGGATGTACGCGGGGTGTCGTATCGGTGCGGGGAGGGGCATTCGACCAGAGAGCCAATCGATGCTACGCACGCCCGCGCTTCATTCCGCTAGCCCCTTTTTGACTTCTGCGCAATAACTGTCAGCGCTAAAGTTACGTGCCGCTACTTATACATCGATGGTTGTTTGTGCCATAAGACACTTTTCTGGGAAGTTGCTCAATTAAGATATCTAAACATTTGAAGTTGAGTAAAAAGGAATCAATATCAAATAGGCTTATCGTCAACACTCGTTCTTGTTAATACCTAATTATGTTTTCCACGGAATGTTTTTGTAGGTTATTTTCGGCATAAAAACACAGCAAAGGCAGCTTTTGGAACCTTTTTATTTATTAAGGTAGGTACAGGTAATAATAAAACAGTCAAGTTCTGTCTCTGGTTTTGAGTCTGTGTGAGTGCTGACTAAATAAATCTTACGTCGAAACGTCACACACACAGTATAATACACTGATCAGAACTCACACAGACTCAAAACCAGAGCCAGAGATAGACCCAGACAGAGCTTGTGGTAGGCCTACAGTTAATGGACAATAATTCAGGCAAATATAGCCTCGACATCGCAGCTCAGTAGGTACTTATCCACTAAGCTTTCCTTCTGCTTTGTGTGTATAAGTAAGTATAAGTTGGCAGTAGGTAGGTACCCATTGTAGTATTCTTTCTTAAGGTCAATAAAATGTTTTTCTTTCTTTGCTTTGTAGGTTACAGGTTCTATCCGCACCTATAGGACAAATATTTTATAACTAAGTAAAAGTAATACTTATTTAACCTTAATAAGAAACATAGCGCCCGAATCAGATGATGGACAACGGTTTTTAAATACTTATCGAGTCCGTCTCATTCAACATTATAATACCCCTATAGGTATTATAATATTGAATGAGACGGACTAACCTTCAAACGCTTAGCATCTTACGCCTTCACATAGCCATATAGGTATGTAGAAAAAACGATTCTGAGCCCTCTCTATCCACCGAACTTAACAATGCCGTCGGTTCATCTGATAGGCAGGCGCCCATGTTGCGTCTTGGGGTTCATTGTCGCCATTCGAGAATCTTTATTCCCCAATAGTTATCGGTTCTTCGAGCTAAGCAAAAGCAAAACGCGAAAAGATTTTTCTAGCAAAAGAAGTATACAACCATCGTCTCATTAAAACGGGTCAAAATTTGTATATCATTGAGAGCAGCTGGAGCGATAAAAACGTCGAATCTTATCTCCAGTAAAAAATATAAGGGTGATGATTTAAAAGAACGGTTGCCTTTTCTTAAAAATTATGCTAATTCCATTATTGATAAATTGAATTTCAGTAGGCCTACCACAAGTTCTGTCTGGCTCTGGTTTTGAGTCTGTGTGAGTGCTGTCATGCTGTCTAAATAAATCCTACGTCGAAACGTCACACACACAGTATAATACACTGGTGAGCACTCACACAGACTAAAAGCCAGAGACAGAGCCAGACAGAGAGAGCCAGGCGTAGAGAGTGGAAAGTAAAATTATGTCAAGGCCGCACTTCAATGCAGGCTCACAGGTAACTTTAAAGTCACCTCGTTAAAAATAATACAAGAAGGTACTTCGTTCCATTCTGGTAAATATTTTAGTTGCTTTGCATAAACGTTACATTTACCGGCGGAATTCATAGAAGCAAACAATATAAAAGTAAAGTGATGCTTTTAACATAGTTTTCTGTCGGGTCTTTTTCTTGTATCTTTTCAACGAAGTAACTTAGAGAAATCTCTTCAGATATTTTTTATCTGAAAAGTAATACTTCCGGATTGATTCCATTCAAATATCGTCAAAATCGGTTAAATAATTTGGCCATGAAGTCGGTTTCTCAAGTTTTTTAAACTTCTATCATTTGAGTTAAACCATTGAAGAAACACGGCGTATAGGTACTTAGAATAGCTATGCTCTCGCTTTGACAATTTGGCATAGTAATTCAGTAACAAATTATATTATATACGGCCTGTCCCGTCTTCACACGGGTGGAAATCAATCATCATTTTTTAAACACATATAAATATAGCCTATGTTACTCAGGGTGAAGGTAGCTTTCCAATGGTCAAAGAATTTTTAAAATCGTCATATTAGTTTTTGAGTTTATTCATTACAAACATACACCCAAAAATACAAATATTTCCTCTTTATAATATTAGTATTTATGTATAAATATACTATACCCAATCGAATGATTGGGCTCACTCGCTAAGGCACCACAAGCCAATTAAATAAGTCGGTCATAAGTTAATATATGGTTCCGTGATTCCGTACAACCACACAATAGAATCCGTTATCAATATTCTTTGGTTATTGATGTTTTGTTAGTATGTAAGTTGTGTTGTGGCGAACAGTTGTGAACTGCGATAGTGACGGTGGTGGCGATCAGTTTCAACATAGGGCTTTGTATATCCGCACTCACTTCCGCGAACTGTCATTGCCCGCAGCGAACTAAATATGATAAATAAAACTAATATAAAAGAAAGGCGTGTTAGTTACACTATTTAGTGATGTTTTACAATATGTATTTAAAAAAATAAAAATTATTTACAATATGTATTTAATTTATTATTGATAGATCCCAAATTAAACATTTCCAAAAGCAAGCGTTTCTTATCAATAAAATATACTTATTACCATAATAGGCAACTCCTCAATTTACAAAATATGGGACACGCGAAAGACAAACGTCAGTTGTCCGTTTCCTGCCTTGTGTATTGTGCTCTAAGCATTACTTTCAATAGAATACGACTCCTTAAGTCCCATTGCGTCCGTTGGAAGAAAGAGGATGCTGTTGTGAATATTTCAACGTTACTTTCTCACTGTCTCTAAATGCAAGTTCGTGGAATTGCTCCACTAGAAATAAAAACCGAAGTGGAAGCGGTAGGTAAATAAATCATGATGTGAAATGTGTTTTAGGCAATCGATACCGCATTGGTGGGTCTTATTTACTTTTTTTACCTACGATTCGACAATGGTTGGCACACTTCGTTTACTAGTTGTTATTTATTACACAAATATGCGTTCTGCGGTGGGGATACAGTGAAACGCTTTCAATTGTCATATTTGCCAACGTTTCACTAATCACCACCGCAGAACGCTTAGATCAAGTGCGCAAGGCTTTAAAGGTCATTTGGGATTTTTTTAACTCTGTGGTGAAAACAAAAGTCGAGTTTTTTCAGTTATACATACGTAAGCGAGTAAATAAATCATCATACCTTAAAATAGTAAAAAGAAGATTTAGCTGATTCAAAAAAGATTCAAAGTTTGTAGCATCATAGCTTGTTAGGGACAAGGGGTTACAAGTGGTTACGAGAAGGCGAATAATGCTTTTGGGAGTGATCGATAGTTTCATTGAATATATATCTCTTCCGTGGTGCAGTCAATCAACGTCTCGATTTCTTGGTAAAAAAACAAGTATCTCTAGTTCAATCCCCAAGACGGTAGTCTTTCTGCATTCAAAAAAATACTGAACACCATCTAATATTTTGTATCCCACGAACTAAGTTTGTATGGACTATCTATGGACTCTATGGATACTATATTGGTATGGAATAAGGACTCTTTTTTTGTATGGACTCCGAGTTCTTCTCTTTAGTAATTTTGTGTTCTGTGATTAGTACAGATGAGCTGAGTATTATATTTCTAGAGAAAGTCCAAAAAACGTAACCCTTAGCTGATTCCCATACTCTTTCGTACGCAATTTAAGTTTTAAGCCCAAATTAATGCCTAAAATGCCAGCTTAATTTATGGACGTACCCGCATAAATTAAAACGTTTGCGTGTGGGATGATTTAAACCAGAAAATGAGAAAATAAACCTATCACCGGCCCATGAAGACCCCTGAATATAAATAGCTTTAAGCACAGGTTCGGGAAATCATTGTTAAATAATTAAGGTGCCTGAATTTGTAATTCTTGAGAGCCTTGCGTTATGCCTTACGCACATTTAAGCGTTCTGCGGTATCGCTGTCAAGTATTCGCTGTTGCTATTGCCTAAAGATGTGCGCAGGCCTTTAAATGATATACATTTTGTGCCGTCAAACTAGGTCTGCATGGAAAGGAAACAAACAATAGTACATTGTTACCTGAGTGTTGAAAGTCACGTTTTTTGAGTCCCGAGACGGGTTTGGCGCCAGAGCGTAGCGAGGGCGCCAATGGAGCTTGAGGGACTTAAAAGACTTTCATCCGAGGTAAACACTGTGCTTTTCATTACGAATACAAGGAAAGTAAAAATAAAAACATGAAAGAAAAAATAGTGAAAATGAAGATTGAATTGCTGCCTTCCTGGTTTTTTTTTCTTTTTCTCTGGCGGGCCTTCGGCTTCGGCTCGCCAGCATTATTCAGCCTTTATTTTCATTTTCATAATTTAAAAAATGGTAAATTGTTTGCTCAAATCTATGTTATTTTAAATAAATAGTTGAAGCTATATATTAATCAAGTAATTTAGAAGATATATTATTAATACTAACTTTATGTTATTTAAATTTAAATTTTACATTGCGCTCTAATTAGACTTTTTAAACTCCTTACCGTTGTAATGGGTTTCCAACCTACTTGCTGAATAAAAAGTTGGAATTTGGTTCAACAACCTCCTTGCAGTTAGAAAGACTTTAGAAAGTTGGAACATGGTTGAATAAAATAGAACTTGTTTTTTTTTATAATTTGACAGCTGTCAGTAGAAAGCGATTCTCCCTAGGGCTGAAAGTATTACTCTCAATTAGGCCCCTCAGGCAACTTCAGACCTACTTTCAGAGTATGAGCAATGAAAATACAATTTGACACCCGTTTGTAAATCGGAACAGGTCTATTAGTAATACAGGCAGGGTCAAAAGTAGTTTTTTTTTACGCTTGTGCAATAAAGCAGTTTATTTTTCACAGAACGGCAGTATGCATATGTTATGCACACGAAGTTATAAGCTTGTTGCGCCCACACGGACATCGTAGACCCCATGGCTTGTCTATGCGTCCTAAATTGTCATTTCTGGTTTAGTTATCATCAGCAACCTATATAATATCAGTCCACGTAGGTATCTCCCAAGACGCTGAGCTCGGTCTTCGGCTCCTCTCCTCCAGTGCTTACCAGCTACATTTCGCAGATCGTCGCCCCACCTTGCCGGAGGATGTCTTACACTACGCTACCAAAAACGGTCTCACTCTTGTATTCGTTTGCTCCAACGATTGTCTGTTCTACGGAAAACATGGCCGGCCCACTACCACTTCAACTTACGAATCCTTTGAGCTATGTTGACTACCTTGGTTCTCTGTCGGATAACCTCGTTCCGGTTTTCGGTTCGGGGTTAATTTCTGGATTGCAAAGTTCAAATATTTCATACATCTGATCATTTCAGATTGAAGTTTAGAACTTTATTCAAATATTTCATAAATCTGATCACTGTAGATTGAAGTTTTGAACTTTATTCGTTTTGAGCCACAGCTATTTATTGCAAACCGAAGTTTTCACATCTTTGACTAATCTAGAGAAAATAGGAATTTACGAACTGAAATGGCCTATCTACTATTGATGCTGACTCATCATCATCATAATCTTAGCCCGGTATCGCCCACTGCTGGCCGCCTTCATCTTCTGCCAGCTTCCTGTCTTCTGCACGTCTCTCCTGTCCAGGTGTTTCCTGCGACCTTTACGATGCCGTCGATCCATCGCGCTTTTGGATTGCCTATTATAGAATTTTTAGGACTGTTAACGGTCACCATTGGGCCAAGACTGTTTATACTTAATATTAATGATCTTCATCAAACTGCTGTGTTTCTGTTATAGCGCATTATTGTATCTGATTATAAATCAAAATATCCCACCACATATAAATTTGTATGTGCAATTCTCGTAGAGCATATTTTCTGTTATCAGAATTCTACTCACACTAGCAAGCCCCTTTGTGCCTACATTATTCATTCAGAATGACATTTCAAAGGATTCACCCATCAATTTCAATAACGTAACAGCTGATTATTTTACCGTGATCCATTCTGGAAATTATCGATGAATAATAATAATAACTAAATATTTAAGACAATCCACTCAACACTATCTAGCCCCAAACTAAGCAGAACTTGTACTATGGGAACCAGATAGCTGATTTTTATTTATTTTTTGTAAATGCATACTTAGAGTACAATTTAGCATCGAGACAGAGAACAAACATCTGCATTACTTTTGAAACTATCATACTTTTTTTTTATGAACAACGGGATATTTGTTGGTCGGGAAAAAAGTTGTTCCCACGAATGCCACGTCCATACAAATGAGAAATCAAAATTTTCATACCTTTTTCCAGCCATTGCCATGACGTACGTTGAACCTTCCTTTTTCAAATGTATTTTGTAGTTCCAACGCCACGAGTGTGCATATAGACAGTAAACATCAAAGCTAAAGGTTTTATGTGCATGCCTCTAGCTTCCTCATACAATACCACTGGTTAGTGAACTCGTATTCCGTTACAATTTACTTTACACTAGCACAATTTGACAGTAGTTTTGGTACTATTAATTAGTGAAGTTTATCGCAGGTGTTGAACTTAAACTCTGCATGAACAACGCAAGTCTTGAAACTTAGTACAAACTTGTACATTATGAGTAACAGAGACAAAAGCTATAGAAGCCGTTTAACTCATTATAATGCGCTTATTTTACTGGGATATTT
Organism: Thera britannica; assembly: GCA_939531255.2. Taxonomy (NCBI): domain Eukaryota; kingdom Metazoa; phylum Arthropoda; class Insecta; order Lepidoptera; family Geometridae; genus Thera; species Thera britannica. Next base: position 6,653,769 of record OW618040.2, on the reverse strand, counting down.
ATAATGTTCAGTAACGTGATCCTGTGCTTAGTAAACTATGCAATAGGTCAATTTTTATTATAGGTATATAGATTGTTTAGTATCAATTTTATTACCCTCTTTTAAAGATTCCAAGAGGATTATACAAAATATGTAAAATGTATCTACTTAATATTATACTTTTACATCTTACATTTAGGATTTTTAAGTTTTTCATAGCAAAACTTAATAGAAATTCCATTTAATTTTTTTTCTTTATTGGTAAACGGTTCCTTTTAAGCAAATTATGAACAAACCGGGGATAATGTTTTTGTGTGTAATATTTTTCTTTTTATTTCCTGGTAACAGTATTCTGCACTCGAAATCGGTTTTATACATTTTCCCCTACCGCTTATGCCATTGTTAAATTATATTTTGGTATTACCAGAATATTTATTGAGTTATTGGAAACCAATGCTTGCTTTAAGAGATATACGATTGTGAGAACAACCATCTGCCAACACCAGCAGTTTCTTGGAACCAAGCGTATGCCACGCAAATACAAAATGACCCGTCAGAGCTTGTCAAAGCCCGTCACGCACGTAGCTATTATATATGTGGTTTAAGATATTTTTTTCTCAAAAGACATACATGAGGAGGATTACATGAGAAATATATTCATATATAAATTATAGTAAGGCATATATTACGATACATTTACTATACAAATATTCAAGTGACCACACACGCGCTGTAATATATGTTTCTATGACGTCACTAACCTTAATATAGATTATCGCACGGCATATTAATTTATATTAGGTATACCTACGTGTGTGACGGGCTTAAAGGTCAATGATCGAACTTTATCATAACTGATGACTGATGAATATAAAGCTGCAAAATGTTTGATACGTTATCAATACTTTTGTAAAAGCCTCTTTTATAAACATAGGTCATTCAAGAGGCAGAGTAGCCAGAGTTTTCCTGGCATTGTTATATACAGGGCGTCCCACGGATATGCCACATGGAAAGAAAGTACTTTGAATATTTGTAGATGGAATATTTTACTGAAAGAAGACAAAACAAGACACGTCGTGAGATTATTTGAATTTAAAAAAACTATTTAAACTGCATTCATACATGATTAAAAAAAGAAGCATTTGATAATTATTGACTAATTTTGTATTAAAAATTTTAAAGTCTGTGGTGGTCTTCCTTTTATTTTTGAAATTATATTATTTAGCGAAAAATAATCTTGTGTTCAGCACAAGATTATATTATTTAGCGAAAAACAATCTTGTGATTAAGCCTTTCGATCGGTATGTTAAAGCTACAGGGTGATTATTTTTCTCGTGTGACGGGTTCGAATCCCAGTTCAACCATGTAATTTTTTTTTTTTATTTACACAAAGAAACTTACAATTAAACAAATATTTACAAAATGTACAAAATACACAAGAAACAGTTGAGCCATCTGGAGATCGTTACAAACGATCTAGAGATAGCTCAACTGATCCAAATCAGTGCCAGACGGAAGCGTCCCCAAGACGCTGGCGGCATTGCCACGCTGAATAGCAATGCTTATGCGCTGCGCCAGATACCCACCAGCTCTTGGGTCACGCGTCGCCTCGATCAGTCGCCTAGACAAAATTTTGAAGACCCGCGAGGCCTCGGTTCCCCACGGACCCAGAGTCTCAACCCCAAGAGGAGCAAATAAGTAGGCTCTGTCGAGACCTGCATATTTGCGCCTCTTGAGATCCTCGGCCAGATCTGCCGCCGCGCCCGCCACAACGGATGTCCTTGGCAGATGAGAAGGCGCAAGTGTGTCGACACACGTAGCATCCCACACAAGTGGCCTCCCCAACTCCCAAGGAACAAGCGTCATACCGTCAGGCCGCTTACCATCGTCACGCAACAGACCATTCGGTTCGAGAACGGCTGGTACGTTGACGGTTGTAAAGGCCCGCCGGATGACGTCGTTAAGGCTGGCGTGACGAGATATCCGACCGGCGGCCCTAGAACACGATAATCCGTGGTGCCCAAGATGATCGACTGCAGTACCGCACTGGCACCGATGAGGTGCGCAGCACGGCGCACCCAACCGTAAGCAGGTTGCATTACCATGTAATTATTTTATTATCAATATGAATGCAGTTTAAATTGTTTTTTATATTCAAATGCCTAATGTCTTCTTTCAGTAAAATGTGCCATCCACAATATTCAAGGTACTTTGTCATAATGTGGCATATTCGTGGGACAACCTGTATTTTGTGTGTGTGTAAATTGTCCACAATAACTATTTTATTACGCTAATGAAAATCGTATGTCAGCGTTAAATAGAATGTCATGTTAAATAGTATATTTTTTTAACACACTTAAATTCAAATTAATCTCAAATGTATAGTCTACAATTAGTCCTTTTGCGACTTTTAAAATGTCACTTAGTTATTTAGTTATGAATTTTTTAAAAACGCATCTCAAATTTTCGCACGACCCGCTCTTAATTAGATTTCAAATAATGTTGTTATAGCATTAAAAACTTATTTTGGGAGCATGCCAACGCTAGTTAGTCACGTTGTACATAAAGCTTATTTGGATCCGGTTGCCTTTGTAAGTTGTTTTCGTATTGCTGAATAATTTGCAACTGAGGGGGAAGAGACGAAAGTACTATTCCGGAATCGCGACCCAAATACAAGAGACTCTTAAATTACTTATCGCAAATTGTTTTTCTGTTGCATTGTTTTACTGCTAGACAAACTGCCTCGTTTTCACAACTAAGTTTTTTTAGAACATGATAAAAATTTAACCCAGAAAAGCTTCTTGCTCATATTCGGTCCTTTATCAGTCCTTTAGCTTAGCAGACCGGTCATATTTTGACAGAAATTCTGTCAAAATATGACAGCGATATTTGACAGCGTTCCGCTGATCGCCAACGCCATCGCCTAGATGTGCGCTGGCCTTAAGTCTGTTGCCATCTCTATCTTTTTTTTTTTTTTTTTTTTTTTACAATTTATAGGGTAGCGCTTGACCGCAATCTCACCTGATGTTAAGTGATGATGCGATCGACGGTGTAGCGCGCTCACCTAGAAGATACCTATTCACTCTTTTTTTGAAAACTCCCAAATTATAGGTATTCGGAAAAATAGACGCCGGCAACGAGTTCCACACTTTGGCTGTCCGCAATATAAAAGTGGAAGCAAAGCGCTTAGTGCGGGAAGAAGGTGTGTCAACCATGAATGGATGCCTCGTCTCCGTACGTCTACTGGTCCGGTGATGGAATGGGGATGGGGGAACCAAGTTGAAAAGTTCCTGGGCACACTCGCCGAAATGTATCCTGTAGAAGACCGATAAGGCAGCTACTTTACGACGATGCTCGAGACTAAGGAGTTTAGACTCCACCAATGCATCGTCGCCTATGAGCCTTTTCGCTCGCCGTTCTATCGAGTCCAGGGCCTCCAGCTGGTATTTAGCCGAGCCATCCCAAAGATGAGAACAGTATTCCATACACGACCGGACTTGTGCTTGGTACAGATTCAGAAGCTGTCCCGGTGTGAAATACCGTCTCACCTTTGATAGCACTCCTAGCTTTTTCGCAGCTGTTTTGGCATTCGACTCAATGAACGAGCCAAAGTTCAACTTAGGGGTAAGCGTGAACCCTAAAAGCTCAAGCTGGTTGGAGATCGGTAAAGACACATCTCGGAAAGTGGGAGTCAGGTCGAATTGACTCCTCTTAGCGGAGAATAGACACGCCTGTGTTTTTGAAGCATTGAACTTTACCAAATTTGCGTCGCCCCACTCTGCGACTGCCTTCAGTGTAAGGTTCAAGCGTTCAACCATGGCCTCTCTATGAGACTGGATCTGAGATCCACTGGATCGTGCTTCAGGTATGTATCTCTCTACAACGGTGCTGTCGTCTGCGTACCCAATGATGCCGGGCCTAAGCAGATCATTTATGTGCAGCAGGAAAAGTGTTGCAGAGAGAACTGACCCCTGAGGAACCCCGGCATTAATTGCCATTTGATCAGACGTGCAGCCGTCAACAACCACTCGAATTGATCGGTCCCTCAGAAAGTCTGATACCCAAACACATAAGCCAGCGGATATGCCATAAGTAGGAAGCTTGCTTAATAGGCTGTCATGCCACACCCGGTCAAAAGCCTTCGAGATATCCAAAGAAACTGCCAAAGCTTCTCCGTTTCCCTCGATGGCTTCACTCCATAAGTGAGTGACATACGCCAGAAGGTCTCCTGTTGACCGATTTCGGCGAAATCCGTATTGTCGGTCACTAAGGAGGTCATTGCCTTCTAGGTATGCCAGGAGTCTGTTGTTCAGCACTCGTTCCATACTCTTGCACATAATGGACGTTACTGAGATAGGACGGTAGTTGACAGGGTCAGCACGACTACCTTTTTTAGGTACAGGCTGTACATTGGCAAGCTTCCAGGATTTTGGCACAAGACCCGTCTTCATAGAGAGACGAAAGAGGCGTGTCAATACAGGAGACAATTCAGGCGCACAAGTCTTCAGAAGTATAGCTGGGATACCGTCAGGGCCACTAGCTTTGTTCACGTCTAGATTGCGTAGCGTTCTGCGGACCTCCAACTGTCGGATACGAATGTCTGGCATAAATTTTTTATTAATTTTATAGTGTTTACTACACTTATGGAAATCACAAAGATTTTTATAATGTCCCAAAAGTTAAGAGCCGAGCGGGATTTGAACCCGCGACCTTCCCCTCGGTACGGGGCTGCGCTGACCACTGCGCCATCGGATCCTAATCACACTCGACGAATAACTCTTAGGGACTGTTCGGCACTAACGCGACCGTGGCTCCATCTACAGTTTTGACGTTATAGTCAACTAACCTGCTGCTGTGTAGTAAACACTATAACATTAATAAAAAATTATGAAAAACGCAAGGTGACATCTCTCGTCGATTCAACTGAATGCAACTTCGGTTATCGAGCAGGTTAGTTGACTATAACGTCAAAACTGTAGATGGAGCCACGGTCGCGTTAGTGCCGAACAGTCCCTAAGAGTTATTCGTCGAGTGTGATTAGGATCCGATGGCGCAGTGGTCAGCGCAGCCCCGTACCGAGGGGAAGGTCGCGGGTTCAAATCCCGCTCGGCTCTTAACTTTTGGGACATTATAAAAATGTCTGGCATAAATGTTTGACATCCATTCGGGGGGGTTGAAGGTATTGCACTACTAGCATCCAGACGTGAAGAATCCGCAAAGAGACGAGCAAATAAGTTTGCTTTATCTTCAGCGGTGTGGGCTAGTGAACCATCAGGTTTTAGCATTGGAGGCAGTGAGGACTTGCAGAAGTTTGATTCAACCGATTTAGCTAAGGACCAAAAAGGTTCTGTTGACATGAATGTGACAGTGACAAGAGACTTTTAGCGAACCACTAAAAAGTGTCAGGCATTTTGAATGAGGGGGTTCAGGTATTAATATATTGAAAACCTTTACTTAAAAGCATGATTAGTTTCCTTTGTTGATGAAACAGCGCAAACGTAGATTGACTTGTGTAAATCTCAGGCCATTTTAGAGAACAAAACCTTAAGATTCCAGGCTTATCTCATTTCGAGCTTGTTATTAAGGAAACAGCATCATAAAAAAGGAGTATTTTGTTCCTACAAAAACACCTCTTATTTTTCAATTTACGCGTTATACCGCCATAAAACAAACCCTTAGATACTAAACTTTACCGCGAACTGATAAAGGTTCTAATTTATAAGCTTGGATGAAAATTCAGAGAGGGAAAGTTTCTTCTATCAAACGTTATCAAATATCTGGGGCGGAGTGTTGGTTTTTTTATCAGAATCAAGTCACTTACATTTTATTTTACTAACATGACTGCACATCTTAAGGCCGCAATTGCATTTTTCCAAACAAAAATTACAGTTAAATAGCTTATGCATGAAGAGTTTATAAAATAAGCAAAGTGCTTACCTACAATTGGCATTCAACGACAAGCCACATCTATTTACAGTCTACAGTAGCGCGGCTAACAATTTTCGTCTGACGGATCAAAGTCAAAGTAAATTATTATTTATTTAGTTGTATCGCAATTTTAAAATGTTTGCACCACCGTTACTAAAAGATGGTGAATCAAGCACTTAGGTAATATTGCTAGTAGAATGCCCGCAACTTGTTGTCGCTGTGTTATTTTCTTACAAAGAATCCCACTGTACGTCTTCAAGTCGAATTTATGGAGTTCCTGTCTGTGTGCTTCGGCCACGAAATACAACCATATAGTGTGTTTTTAGGAATTAGTTTCATCTGCCACCACTTTTCGCCCCCGAATTTGAAAAGTGGTGGCAGATGACACTAACTATGTCCATTCACCCCCACGTTTTAAAAATGGGGGCAGATGGTGCTATTTTAGTATCAACTGCCACCGAGTTTTATCATAGCCAACTTCTTTTAAATAATAATGTGTTAGGTGTAAGCAATTTTATGAAATAAAACACGAATGAATACAGATTAAATGATATGTATTTTCCACAACTTATACAACAAAATATCATATGTTTTAAGCTTAATAACTCAAAATAGAATAATTAAAAACATAAACAGAATAACTTAAGCAATAAATACGGTGAAATCAGCAAGAGTGATTTTCAAAAACTTTTGAAACTTTCACTTAACTATTCACACATAGTTTTTAGGGTTCCGTAGCCAAATGGCAAAAACGGAACCCTTATAGATTCGTCATGTCTGTCTGTCTGCCTGTCTGTCTGTCTGTCTGTCCGGCCGTGTCACAGCCATTTTTCTCCGAAACCATAAGAGCTAGACTGATGAAACTTGGTGAGTAGATGTATTCTGTAAACCGCATTAAGGTTTTTACACAAAAATAGAAAAAAAACTATAAATTTTGGGGGTCCCCATACTTGAAACTGAAACTCAAAATTTTTTTTTTCATCGAACCCATACGTGTGGGGTATCTATGGATAGGTCTTCAAAAATGATGTTGAGGTTTTTAATATAGTTTTTTTCTAAACTGAATAGTTTGCGCGAGAGACACTTCCAAAGTGGAAAAAAGTTGGTCCCCCCCCTCTAACTTCTAAAATAAGAGAATGATAAATCCAAAAAATATATATGTTGTACATTACTATGCAAACTTCCAACGATATTTGGTTTGAACGAGATCTAGTCAGTAGTTTTTTTTTTATACGTCATAAATCGTAAACCGCAATTTACCTTTCGACGAACTACAAAAACCTTTATATTATGTTAATTGATGCTACGGGACCCTTCATGGGCGAGTCCGACTCGCACTTGGCTGCTTTTTTTAAATAAAACTTTGCATCCATACTGTCAAAGTTTCATCAAAATATTAATAATCATTTTTAAGTTTGATCAACCATCAGCTACATTTCCTTAATTAAAATATCAAACAACGTAAATATATCTACTACTTACCTACGCTAACACAGTAATCACATTATTCACAATATTTTAAATATTTATCACAATAAAAAAAGTCATTGGCACTGTTTCCTTATTTAAGTATACCTAGTAGGTACTATACCTTACTAATACTACTTTTGTCGAAATCATTCCGTAAATACATGCTGAAGCAGTGGATGAAAGAGGATTTTATCCCCAATTGGTGTACTACATAACTACAAAGAGCGCCATCGAACTACAAACTTTTTGGAAGGATGGCATAACAAAATAAACAAAGCAGTCGGAAAAAAAACCAATCATAGTACATTTGCTGAATGTAATATACGAAGACACAGCATATTACGCAGTTCGCTCTGATCAAATATTGAACAATATCGAAGCAGGTTCTAGCAAAAGTTTGAACGCTACGCTACAAAGAAACAAATTTATTTCTTACGCACAATTGGAATTGTCAGAGGGAAAAAAAGGCGTTGGACATTTTTTAGAAATGATGTGGTAGGTTATATTTTATAGTGACTGTTGATTATTCTTTTTTCTGCCCTCACTCCACTTTGTGGGGGGTCGGCACAACATGCCCTTCTTTTCCATTCTCCCGTATCAGCCGTCATCTCTGTATTCACTTATTTCATTCATCTTTCAGTTCCATGTCATCTTTCCTACTGTTCTTTAATCTTATTTTGGCATACCTTATACATTCATACGCATCACTCTCCTAGTCACATGACTTTCATCCTTTCTCATGACATGCCCGTACCACGCCAGCCGGTCGCTCCTCAATTTTTCTGTCACCGGTGCTTCTTTCAGATTTCTATGATATACTCATTCCGTATCTTTTCTATTCTTGTTGATTATTGTGATAAAAAAAAATACTGTAAATAATGTGATTAAACTGTGATAGTAGTGTAGGGGCATATATAGAGATTGCAAAAATAGTATTAGTAAGGTATACTACCTACTAGGTATACCTAAATAAGGAAACAGTGCCAATGACTTTTTTTTTTATTGTGATAAATATTTAAAATTATTGTAAGTAATGTGATTACTGTGTTAGTGTAGGCAAGTAGTAGATATATTTATGTTGTTTGATATTTTAATTAAGGAAATGTAGCTGCTGGTTGATCAAACTTAAAAATGATTATAAATATTTTGATGAAAGTTTGATAGTATGGATGCGAAATACTATTTAAAAAAACTATGTGAGATAAATTAAGTGAAAGTTTCAAAAGTTTTTGAAAATTACTCTTGCTGATTTCACCGTATTTACTGTTTAAGTTATTCTGTTGTTTTTGATTATTCTATTTTGACTTGTTAAGCTTAATAAAAAAAATTGATATTTTGTTGTATAAGTTGTGGAAAATACATATTATTTAATCTGTATTCATTCGTGTTTTATTTCATAAAACTGCCTAAACCTAATACATTATTATTTAAAGGGAATTGGCTATGATAAAATTCGGTGGCAGTTGGTACTACATAGGATGGTACTAAAATAGTACCATCTGCCCCCATTTTTGAAACGTGGGGGTGAATGGACATAGGTAGTGTCATCTGCCGCCACTTTTTAAATTCGGTGGCGAAAAGTGGCGGCAGATGAAACTAATTCGTTTTTTGGTGCATTTTCGAAGTAGCTAAGTAAATGACGCTGCCTTTTCGTTTTAATTGCTTATACAAATTACATAGCTTTTGCTAAACGGTCAGCTAACGGCTTACTATCTTAATTGTAGCAGTTAAAACTTTAGCTTGTTTTATGTTGCGCTGTTTGGCATTTATTTCTAGGAATATTTAATTTTAAACTAGAGCTTGGATAAGGTAAATCTGATTTTCTTAATTTCAACCTTCGAACTATAAATTAAAAGCTTACGATAAATAAATGGACACGAAATAGCGTTTATATGGAAATAACTCTTCATTAGGTGGATCAATTTGATTGGGATACGCATCTGGATTATCTAAGTGGCATTAACTTGGCGCCCTTCTCCTAATAGCCTGGTGTCTCAAATCTAGCTCAAGGCAGAGAAGTCGCTTGAGTTCCCTCAGTTCAATTATTAACGCCTAGGCTGGAAGCTGGCCTTAATTCTCCACAGCACTTTGATTGAGTTGGCGGGAAGACTGTACCTACAGATCAAACATTCAAGAACTATTCAAATATTTTCGGTAACGAATATCTTTTGTTTATAATCGTGTACTATCAAGAAAAAGCAGCACCACCTAACTACGCTCTAATCCTAGGTGACTTAGACCAACTCAGCCTAACCCACAAAAAACAGGAAAATCAAGTAAACCCGACCAAGCTGTGGCTATTCTCACAATGTTTTTCGCACAGCAAAAAACTACGTTCTACGGACAACCTTTAGTTTATCAACAATCTTTGTATGAGTTAGTTAGTTATGGCTTTGTGGAATACGTTTTATAAACTTGATAGTCTTATTATTATCTTCTATGAAAAACCAAGTAAATCATAGCAAAAGTACATATTTCTTATCGTTGTTCACATCGATGAGAACGATGATCTCCTCTAAATAAGAAATAAAGATGTGTAATATCAGATATTAATAGTAAAACATTTAAATAAATAGTGGACAAAAAACTAACGAGACGACGACATAGCACAAGAAAGATTTGAATGAAAATTCTTGTGTAGTTTTTTAATTTAATTAATAGTTAGCAAAGTATATTTTTTTATACTTTGTTATGGTTTTTTAGAGGTTTGTTTCAATTATGTTAAAAGTAAACAGCAGGCTAAGTTATGTTTGTGTCAGTTAAATAAAGCAATTGCTATTTTGTGATGCTAAAGCATACAAGAAGCAATACACTACATAACAAAAACATTGAAGAACGCAGCGACAAAGCAATCTAAATAAATTATAAGCAAAACGCTACAGCTACTCAAAAAAGAACTCAGTAAATGGTATTTGCCAATATACATGCAAAAACAGCCGTTCGATCGCGTCTGACAAACAAGATTACCGTTGATTTATACCGACGACTTATTTCTGATAACAGCTTTCCGCTTTTCACGTAAACAACGCAAAATGGTTCCGTTGGAATAACAGGATAAGGAGGTCAGCCGGACGATTCGTCAGGCGGTGTTTTTGACGGACGACCTACTATTGTTTGTTTTGAAGGCGTGAGTAAGAGGATTAGAAGTTGAGGCGTGTAAGATTGTGATTTGAATTGTAGGTCTTGCCCGAACAAACTCCTACATGACGGAACTATTTTAAAGCCTTCTGAGGTTGTAAATACGAGTTTAACTAGTAGGTAGTTCGCCCCGAACTGAGCTCTCGTGATGCGATCCAAATACTCCGATAAGTTAAATAGGTACAATATGTAGATGGTAATCAGAAAAAAATGTGCCACCATCACGCATTGTGTTTTCTACTTTAAAAAAGTTTTTCTATCCAGATTCACGTTTTGGCCTTGCCTCTGACTATCTCTTACTAACTTTGTATGGTAAACAAGTCTTAACTCAATTGGCCAATTTATTGAAGAGTTTCTTTGGACAGACCTTGGCTCCATCATTAGACCAGGTCGCTTTCACCATTTTCTGACGACAAAGAACCTCCTTACTTAAATTAAAAAAAAAAAAATAGGCCTACCAGTATAAAAACCTAGATGTCAAAGAAATTCTTAGAGATGGGAGCTCTCGGATCGTTGGTTATTTTAATTTAACAATTTTTTTGTATTGCAAAAACTGAGCGTTCTAGAAAAAAAGTGAAAACTGTTTTGGAATGTCCAAACAAAGTACTTTCGTCTGACATGTAACTTGATTTTTTTGTGTCACTTTTTTATTTTTGCACCCTTAAAAACCCCATGTCTTATTAACCCGTTATCCGATTTTACTCATATACTTACCAGTAAATTTCTCAAGTACAAGCTATAAACTTATCAAATTTCATGCAGATCGGATCAACGGTTCGAAAGTTATCGTCGGACAAACATATGTACATACATACATACGCACATAAAATGCCAAATCGCCCAAGTTGTTTGTAAGATCTTCGTTTGCTTCGCTCACTCTATCAATTATTTCCAGACGTGACGTTTCGATTGTGTTACAACAGCCGTGGTCACGGGCAGATAAATTTGTACACTTTTAAAACAAAACAGCACAGATCAAAATAAAACATTTTTTTTTTATATAATACTTGTTCAGAGTCTCGTATTTTCTCCCAGAGGTCATAACTGAGTCATGTTGTTCCTCATCGAGCAGATAAGAATCAAAATCTTGTGTTTTGGTTACTTATTAGCAGTAATACTGATTCGATTTTTTGCTAAGGAGTGTATTTCATCCGTGGCTTACCTAGTTCTCAATTATAAGAACTTGGGCCTTTGAAACACGATATCAAAGGCTTTGCTTGCGTATTTCAACCGTGACTTGGATACCATACGACTAACTTGAGCTAACTTTAGCCCAGTAGCGTAGCTCGAACTATTATTAAACTTGAGAAATACCACACCAACAGTATTTGTATCCGTACAGTGTACGAGATTAAATATCTGGACCTGCTTATTTCATTTAAATCCTTGTCCTGAATTCTCTTTTACAGAATTCCGTAAATATGGACATAATGGAACAGTTGCGAAAATCACCTTTCGACGCTAAATGCAAAGGCCTGCTTTACAATGTTAAACCATTATGAATTGAAACTGCGCTTAATTTAGTTGCAAACCGGTCACAAACAGTATACAATAGAAGGATCAGTTCACCACAGATTGATCTATGTCTCCCTCCGTATATCCATGTAGACTACATCTACATTATATAGAGTTACAGATCAGCCTGTACGTGTGTGACTGAATCAAACAAGCGGGAGTAGGAAAACCAGCTCTATGGCAGAGCTAATATGGAAGGCCAAATGCAAATTTACGCAGGCGTCTATGTGCTTAGAGTATATCACAGTTGAACCACATAATGTATGCTGTCGACATACCTGACATGAAGGCGACTCTATTACTCACGAGGCGTAGAATTTATGAACCGAATAACACACAGTCCTCAGTTATTGGAAACGTGATAAAAATACGAATATCTCAACAAATGTGTAGCTGACGTTTGTTTAGCTAAACAAAAATGAAGCCGTATTCCTGAACTTATTTAAAGCATTAAGTTATTTGATTTATCCGTAGACAAAAATTTAATAAATGATAAAAGTAAGAAAGTACTAAGAAGTACGGGTGGTATTTGCTTGTTACGGCGAAAACTATCCATTGAATATATCTAGAACTCTGTTATTACACGGCAAACAAAAGCATGTACCCATTACGACGCCATCTTTTCTATTCACTAGTGATGTGTCTCGTCGCTTGGTCTCAGTAGGGAGTCCTATTCCCAAAACCGGCTAACATCGACATCGACATGAAAGTGACAGGAATTGTGATTAAGTACTTAATCACAATTCCTGTCACTTTCATGTCGACCAATTGCCAAAAGACTTACCCCCGAATACTGAAACGCAACTCAGATTTAAGCACGTCTCAAGCGACGAATATTTTTGACAGTTTTCAATGAAAATCTGTCAAATATTCGTCGCTTGAGACGTGCTTAAATCTGAGTTGCGTTTCAGTATTCGGGGGTTAGCGGCCTATAAAGCTACTAAGCTCGCCTTCCGAGTCTAAGGTCGTGGGTTCATATCCAGCCGTGCACTAATGAGTTTTTTGTCTGAAAATGTATGTGCACTATGCTTTTACTATCAAACGGTGAAGGAAAACATCGTGACGATACCAACATAACGTAGAGCCTTAAAAGTTTGACAACATGTGTTAAGCGTCACGCAAAATGATCCGCCACCAGAGCGGCTTAACTGCGGAAACCTGTCCGCACACCAAGTGAATTTATATGACCATTATGAATATGAACCTAGGAGAAATGGATAAACACCTAATACGACCACGTATTTTCATTTACAACTATCCTAACATACCGCTTTTGCTTTATTTATTCTCTTATCATTCTTAATTCAACTCGGTTTTCTCCTCCAGTGCTTTCCAGCTACATTCGCAGATCGTTGCTCCATCTTGCCGGAGGGCGTCCCACACAAACATAAATTGCTAGACAATACAGCGTTAAATAAATAAGTACCATCTCCTTATTATGTGCGGCTCGATACGGGCCAGACCAGTGGCAAAATCCTGGCGGTCTACATTCAAGCTCGTAGGGTCTACCCTGTCGGTACTAAACCAACGTCAACAACTCACCACTAACCATCAACCACAACCAATTCCAGACCTCAGAATCAGAGAAAACCGCACGCCACATACACCGATGGACCATTGAATTACCTTGAGTCCAAGCCTTGTTCCAATATTGGTCCAATCTACATCTAGATAATCGACGTCTGATGTTATTCCTAAGGGGCCATTTACACTTGAACCGATTATAGGGTGAGAATACTCAGATGGATCAACGATAGGCTCCTTGGTTATGCTAATTGTGTTAGCACTGAACGATTCAGGGCCACGTAGTTAGTGAATAGATCAGGTGTCGGGGCACACAGAGACATCACTTATGAATACGTGATGTGCTGTTTAGGTGGTTGCAACTCTTGGTTATTAATTAATTTGTTTGTTACAAATACGCGATAACAAAGTATTTGTTGTTTCATAGATACAGTGTATGCGGAAAAAGAACATAAAACTATTTTAAACTACTAATTGACTTTTTGTCCAGAAGGACAAGTCATAGTTTTACTGGATCAGTTTGAACAATTCGTTTCGCCTACGTGTCTCTCTCTTTTGAATGAAGAATGGCATGCCCTTCACAGGCATGGTTTTATTCTCTTAAGGCCTGCGCACACCTAGTTCGCTGGCGGTAGCGATCAGTGAAACGCTGTCAAATATTCGCTGTCAAATCTCAAATCTGACAGCGATATTTGACAGCGTTTCACTGATCGCTACCGCCAGCGAACTAGGTGTGTTCGAGCCTTTAGAAGAGAATAAAAAAAGAGAACGTTAATTAAATCATGTGATGTATCACGTCATTGAAATAATCACGCACTTTTTTCGCTTCGCTACAGCTTACAGATCTCACATTCCTTGTTTGAATATGATTAAGTACAAGTTCGATTATTATGCAAATCGAAACCGCCCGTCTGCTAACCACCATCTGAAAATTTATCTACATTAGCACAAGTTCTTACAGTTTCGTTACAGCTCGTATGAGCTCGTGACTAACGTTGTTTACGGTTTTAGGCCACCCTAAGCGGACGTTCACATAAGAGCGATTTTTCGGCGATCCTCCGCAGAAACAGGAGGGCGGGAGTGGCGCGGTGCGCGGGCGCTACTCGTGTGCAAAACCTTTTCTTTTCGGACGCTGTCAATTTATGTTCTACTAGCGGCTGCCCACGGCTTCGCTCGCCCCGTAGCCGTTACGCCCCGATGATTTTTCTTTTAAATGTTTTCCTCTTTTTCTCCGCTTAGGGAAATAATTTTCCAATTTCCTTTCTTAGTGCACCCCTATGCTATAAAACAAACATACCCTCCAAGTTTCATGCTTCTAGGACTTACGGTTTAGGCTGTGCGTTGATTGTCAGTCAGTCAGTCAGTAACGTAAGAGTTTTATATATCTTACACCTTTAAACGAGAAAATCTTGTATATATATATATATATATATATTTAGGATCTCGGAAACTGAGCCAACAATTTTCACGAAATTTACTATACAAGGGTTTTCGGGGGCGATAAATCGATCTAGCTAGGATTCATTTTTAGAAAATGACGAGAAGTTGGTGTTTTGCAATAATCAAACATAAACTCAATATACGACTGTTCCTGCCATCTATTGGCGATTGTGAGCAATTAACTGCAAGCTAGAAGGCGTTGTTAATTAAAAATAAGCCAATAAAGATACGACTCTTCCTGACATCTATTGGCAAATAATAATACAATTTTTTTTTAAACCCGAGCGAAGCTCGGTCATACCGGCTCGTTTAGATAAATGCATGACATAAACAAAAATTCAAAAGTTTCTGAGCAGCAAGCCGTGCTTACGTGAATCGCAGCGGCTATAATCGCGTTCAAATCGCACTCGTGTGAACGTGCCTTAAGCCTTCATTTCCATATTTTAAAAATCCGTAAAACTGTAGCACCTGTATTAGTGGATTATTTGATTTAATAGTACTTGTTAGTTTCGGGATAGATAGTGTTGTGAGCAATGTTTACCAGTATTTTTAATATGGTTACGGTTCGGTACGGTTTTACTTTAGCGGTAACAAATGACAAAGCAAGCTAAATCATGGGATCTTCTTGTGCTCACCAATGCAGTTGAGTCGTACTAATTCAAAACGCTCTAAATGCCAGGCAAAAAACCGTGCGATCGCCAATGCTTAGACTCTAATCGGATTTTGTGAACCGGAGGTTCCACTCCGTAAAACAAAACGAAGGGTTACTTTTTTCATTTTCATTTTTTTTTTTGAGTTACATTGCGTGGCATGCATGTCTATCGATTATTCGATTGCAGAGCCGTTAGCATGCTGCCGCGTAATGTAAATCGAAGTGTCAATACGAACGTGCGTCTATCGTTTAAGGCAGTAGGCAGGTATAAAAAAAAAAAATTATCTGTAGCAGCCTCGTGTTCACGTTAAACAATTACTTTCGGTAGTTTTTGCCATTCGCAATAAAAAAATTGTGCTTACGCTTCAGTACGTAGGTATAGGGCAGTACAACTGTTAGTAAGCTTTATTGGCCCATTCATTACGGAAAATGCTATGAATAAGGCAGCGAACCTGTTTGGATAATAAAAAATTACGGTCGATTCTTCAATAGGTCAAAACTTTCTTGCGTAAATACTAATAATAAAATTGTTTTAGTTTTTATGGCTCACTAACATTCGCTCCTTTGCTTCACTTGCATATACCAGAATAAAAAGCATTGTACTCAAAATAATAATAATGTGCTTGCTCCAAAAATATTTGGTCCTGACAACGTTAAAAGCAATATTAGATCAGCTACATTTCTAATAAAACTATTAAACGGGTATATGCCGCGTATAATACCTTTTCTTGACGTTTCAATTCAGATAAAAAAATATTTTTCCAAATTCCTATATAAAACATAAAACAAAAAGTTTCAGTATTCATCATGGGTGATGCTGGTCAAACGTCCAACTCGGCACCATCGAGACCCAATCGCACACAAACTGTACAAAGTATGCAGAACACGTAAATGTTTCAATTTACATGGCTGGTATAGGTATGTTTCAAGTTCTCGTAGGTTTAACTAATTTATGAAGTTTAACATCAAGCTCATATTGGCTTTCCTTCAAGTCTCCAAAAAGTAGGACTTGCTTCAAGAATCCAATGTTAAAAAATAGGCCTTATTATTTTTACTGAAAGAACAATTTAAAGCCCTCTTCGTTCAAAGACTTCCATTACTCTTAACTATTTGGCTTAAAATACACAATCCACACAACAATATCTATAGCCCACCTATGGGATCCACCAGACAGCTGATATAATACTTATCAATTTTAATTTATAAGTACATACTTAAAATACAATAGAACACCCAGACAGAGAACAAACAACATCTGCGTTCACCGCACAAATTTTTGTTTTCGGTGGGAGTCGATCACTATGTAAACCATAGAATCTTAAAAACGGGGTTATTTAAACTCCAATGCGAACAACCCACACAAAATGTGGTGTACAATGTGTGTGTATTGTCCACAATATTTATTTATTTTATTTATATAAATTGGAGTTTAAATAACCCCGCGTTTAAGTTTCCAACGGATGTAATAAGGTACAGCAGCAAAATAAAATGCAACTCCGAATTAGGATGAGATGCTTAAGGTCAACAGAAATTGTGGTCGGACTTGGCAAACATTCAAGAATTAGTTTGTATCTCGTTGCAGTAGGTAAACGATAAAATATTTATCTCAGGAAATAAGCTTAGACTGAAACCGTATTGCGTTAGGTAAACGAATTTTTAGTTACAAGGAGTTTTTTTGCACCTAGCCACACTTTTAAATAAAATAAATATTGTAGACACTAATCCACTCAACACTATCTAGCCCCAAACTAAGCATAACTTGTATTATGAGAACGAGATAACTGATTATAATATTTATATACTTTTTTTTAATACATGACATACTTAGAATATAATATAAACACCTAGACAGAGAATAAACATCTGTGTTCACCACACAAACAATTATTTGCGCGACCAATCGCGGTAAAAAAAACGTTACACAAAAATGACATCGCGGTTAGTTCATAACCCGTTATTGAACTAAGAATTGAATGACAGAACTTTTTTCTTTAAAAAATCCTTCTTAGTAGCTGGTTACGAAGCTTGGTTACGTACAAACACTATAAAAGTTGTTTTAGTTTAAGTAGTAAGAAACCAAAAGTAAATCATCATCATAAGCCCAAGAAGTCTGCAGACTACTGGCCATAGGCCTCCCCTACACATTTCCAGGGAGATCGATTCTGAGCCCTTTATATTTATTCCCTGCCCATTGTCACTTCAAATTACTAATTCATCACTCAGTATTTCATTGTTAAGATCGTGGGAAGTCGGTGGATGACCGTGGTAATGGGCAGGTTTTAATAGCTCGAAGAACCGATAACCGTTGGGGAATAAAGGTTCTCGAATGGCGACCACGAACCAGAAGATGAAACGTGGGTGCCCACCCACCAGATAGATTGACGACATTATTAAAAGTAAATTATCTATCTTATAGTAATTATCTACAACCTTGTATTCTGTCGCTGGCGAAAACCTAAACAACGAACGAAATGATTAATGGCAGTTATAATGTTAGCGGCACGCTGAAATAAACGCATTCTAACTTTCATAATTATGTTTTGTCAATAACATGAAACTTCGTAGCCTCGTGTAGCCTGAATAACGAAGAAATGAACCATTAGACAATGATTTTCGTCATGTTCATAATATCCTAGTATTATATAATACCTATATATAAATCTATAGTCTATTATATCATTTTGTCATTCATTCCAAGTGTGTTTTATATATTTGTAATTTACGTAATTTAATTTAAATAAATTCAATAAACCAATCACCATACAATTTATATATTGTATTCAGTGTTCCT
This sequence comes from Thera britannica, assembly GCA_939531255.2. Classification (NCBI taxonomy): domain Eukaryota; kingdom Metazoa; phylum Arthropoda; class Insecta; order Lepidoptera; family Geometridae; genus Thera; species Thera britannica. The sequence continues at coordinate 6,635,332 of OW618040.2, read as the reverse complement.
TAAAAAATTTAGAACACAGCAGCGGCTATATAACACTATCCCATTCTACTAAAAATGTTTTTGTTTGGTGGGAGTGAAATAAATACAAAAGGCATTAAAACTCATACGCGGTAAATTCACAGAGCTTTATATGAAAAGTGAATTTAGGTCATCAGTCAAAAAAACCCCGGATATAATATATGAGATCTCTTTATATTGAAGCTAATTTTCGCATATAAGTTCTTACTATACAAGGTGTATCTAAATATGTGTACTATGCGAAGGTGGGGGATTTCAGACCACAATGGTGATCAGTTGTGGGGGGGAGAAAATTAAAAATTCCTATTTTCAGTTTCCCATACAAAAATATTTAATTTCATAATGCCTAAATAAATTGACAACCCTATCCTTGTAACCCCTTGACCCCTTGACCTACTACCTCTGTAGGTCTACTACTACTACCTACTACCTCTGTAGCTGAGTTTAGGGTTGTCACTTTGTATAAAGTCAGCTGTTCATGTTGAAACTTCGTTGCAGTTTTTTTCAGAGATACCAATCGAAGTTCGAAAAGTCGTTGAACAAAAGTTGTTCGCCGAGGGGTGGAAATTCACCCCCCTTCGGGATAGTACACATATTTTGATACACGTTGTACATTGTCTAGGCAGATCCAACAATAATGTTGATTCATCACGCAAATTATTTCTGTTGTGAGAATTGAACACACAAATCTTACGCACAGATAGCAGAATCACGACCTATATAACTGTGAGGTCCACAGTTAAGACAGTCACAATTTCCTGTTATTTATCATCAACACCCGGCACACAATATTTTCCAGGCGTACAAATTATAAAACAAATCAAAATGGACTCGAATAGCAAATAAAACAGTACCGGGCAAAAAGAAACGGATTCCGTCCAAAATTGCTATTCTCGTTCACTATATTAATTCCGGGATAAGAAAATTCCCTTTTTGCTTGAATCCGGGCCTCAAGGGATCATTAACCGACGCTTTGCAGTCTTCTCTAAAACAATAAAAACAAATTGAATAAGAAAAGACCCTCTTTTAAGGTATTTCAGGAGATGCTAGGTTTTAATTGAGGAAATAAAGTTTTGGTACAAGTTATTTTGGCAAGCAAATGTGCCAAGCCTAGAATATTATGTAACAGCATTGGTGCCTGTCCAGATATGTTTTATAATCAATCACCGAGCACTTACAGAATTAAATATTTCAACATTTACTGTCTTTGTTTTAGAAAAAATTAAGAAATATGGTGCCAAGTGAATAAAACATTATGAGGAAACCGGCTTGTAGTGAAACATAAAAAGTTCAAAAAACACGCATCAAGTGCAAGAAATGAGCTTTATTTAGGTCGCACTTAAAATCCTTTCACCACATTTGGTTTGAAAAACACATTGACACGATATCAGGAAAAAGATTATCTTGTAACATCTTTGTGTGTGGCTCGTCCGGGGAAGTTCTACCACCATGCCTATTTCTGCCGTAAAGCAGCATTGCTGTGTTTCGGTTTGAGGTTGAACATCTGTATGCCTCAAACTGATGGACGCAAAGCAGTGCATTATAAGGCACGTTCCTGACTTACTAGACAGTGTTTAGTTCATAGGTGATGGCTGTATATACCTATACATCAGGTGGGTCATGCAAGTTGCATCAGCAAGTGGTATAAAAATATAATATACTAGCTGCCTGTCCCGGCTTCGCACGGGTGGACATTTATTTTTTAAACACACAAATATAGCCTTTGTTACTCAAGGTGAACCTACGTCCAGCAGTGGCCTGATATCAATTGATGATGATGATGAAAGAACATTCTATAACGTTTAGGAGCACTATTTTCTAGAACATTTTGTCCAAATCTAGAATTCAGAACCGTTTGCATGGGTATATTTGAGTATTCTAGATAGTTCTGGATTACTAACGTTTGGGTGAGAGCATTCCGGATGCTAACCGACTTTAAATTTGATTATTCCAGATCATTCTAGAGCGTCTATGTGCATTCTGTTCTCGTCAATGCCAAGAATTTTCAGAAAAATCCATGAGTGATAGAATAGGATAGACATAGAGAAGTCCCTACGTGTTAGAAAAGGATAGACATAGATTTCGAAACTTTTGCCCCGTATAAATTAATAACACTTAAATATTGAATATAAACTATCCTATCTTTTAAGTCCGACCATATTATAGGCAGTTGCAAAATGTTATCGAAATCCGTTCAGTTAGTTTCGGAGTTTATCGCGTTCCAAATTGTGACACGAAAGATTTATATATATAGATTATAATAGACAACTTTGGTCGATATGCTACCATTTTAGAAACATGTTTGCCCTTATTGGTACTATAACTTCTAAAAGCTTACTTCAGTTGATGATTTTCTTATCGACCGACGAGCTACGACCTCAAAGTTTTGCGTCTGGTTTAAGTTTGTCAATATAATAGATGCTCCAGTCCACAAGCTAGTACTCGTATCCTCGAAGTATTCGGTGAATTTACAAACTTAACCTTTAAGTACCGACGTGTGGTCTGACAGACACTTTGACCGTTCGTGATTCCGAGTTAACTAGTTTAGCGTAGTTGTATTACCCTGCGCTTCTATCTACCCCTCCAGGAGTCACCCCGGAGTGTTCATGGAGAGTGGTAATGTTGGTGCGTGCGATATGAGTAAGTTATGGCTTTTATAAGATCGCGAGTGGTCTGTGAGACCACTCGTCGGTACTTACGTAACTTTTTTGGATTTTCCCATTTCACATTTTATATTTGATTTTCAATTATTTACAGTCTAATGACACAATTAACCAACCAGGGCCTTAAGGCACTAAACGGGCAAGAATAATAGTGGTCCTGTCACAAGATAATCTTCAACACGACCAGCATGTAGTAATTTTGGCGAGATTGTTATAAGACGGCTGCTAATCAGACTCTGAGGCTATTGACTCTGTAATGTAATTATTTTCTGATTCCTCCTGTTCGAATTGGGTGTAATAATTGCTGTCAAAAGTCAAGAGCAAGAAATTAAGCCCTGCCGTCAATGCAACAAGCCTATCTGCAAAGGCTGTTGTAACTGCCTTAGATACCGATTTAGATGGCTTGTGATTTTATATATAACGGCTGTTTATGCCTGCTTTAATGATGTAGATAGCTTAAAATGGGTTTTACGTACTAGAATTATGTATTTTTTTAGAGGTTTTCTTGAGTTTAATTATAATTTATGTGGTTTTAGTAAAACACGATATTTTTCAATGTAAAATCTTTCGTTCGTGATTTATATGCTCGTAATTAATAATTAATGTTGAAACATTTCTAAATTAACTTAATTTAATAAACACAGATGTATAGACATCACGTAGGAACAACATTTATGGGAAAATGCAAGAAAATCACTGTGATATTTAACATTAAGCTAGGGTGGACTGTCAGACCTCACGTCGGTACTTATGTAACTCAAATAGCACGTCGGTACTTAAAGGTTAAGTTATCGCTTGCCGCGTTCCATCAAAACCGTAAAATTTATCTCAAGACTGCACAAGAAAAGTCATACGAGTAGTAATAATTATAAGTTTAAAAAACTTGAGAAACCGACTTCATTGTCAAACGGCTAAACCGATTTTAATCAAATTTGTTTGGGACAATCTGGACGTAAGAATAACCAAATAAAAAAAATAATTTTTCAAATCGGCTCACAAATGACGAAGTTATGCGGTAACAAACATTAAAAAAAAAAAAAAAAAAAAAAAACATACAACCGAATTGAGAACCTCCTCCTTTTTGATTGGAAGTCGGTTAATAAAATAGAGATGGAGGACTAAACTTAACACTATACGCAGATAACAAACATAAAACAAAAATACGATACCGAGGCATTGGTAGGTCTTCAAATTTTTGCATAAGAGACTAATAGAAGCGAGGCATGCATGACCCAAGGCTTTGGGTATATGGCGCAGCGCATTAGCATTGCTACTCAACGTGGCAACGCCGCCAGCTTCTTGGGGATTATTCCGTTTGGCACTGATTTCGATCAGTTGAGCTACCTCTAGATCGTTTGTAACAGTCTGTAGATAGTTCAACTGTTTCTTGTGAATTTTGACATTTTGTTAAGAGCGGGTCGTGCGAAAATTTGAGATGCGTTTTTAAAAAATTCATAACTAAGTGACATTTTAAAAATCGCAAAAGGACTAATTGTAGACTATACATTTGAGATTAATTCGAATTTAAGTGTGTTAAAAAAATATACTATTTAACATGACATTCTATTTAACGCTGACATACGATTTTCATTAGCGTTAAATAGAATGTCATGTTATAATATAATAAAATAATAAAATAATAGTATATTTTTTTAACACACTTAAATTCGAATTAATCTCAAATGTATAGTCTATACAGGGTTATTCATTATTAGCTGCAAATACTCAGGAATTAGGTTCAACAAATAAAATAAAAAATATTTATTAAATGATTTTTTTTAAGTTTTGTTATGAAAATCCCGAGAAAATCGATAAAGGAATCATTGGCGCCTAACCTATTTTGACCTTTGATCCGCGCCCGCGCGCCGTGAGTGACACTCTGCGTTCAGTCACCGCCTGGGTGGGTCATCGTCCTGCTCTCCATGGCAATCATTATGCAATAGCCGTAAAGAAATTAATAAAAATAAAATTTTGATACAAAAACTTGAAAAATTTTTTGATCAAATTTTAAAAAAATAATTTCATAAATATTTTTTATTCTATTTGTTGAACCTAATTCCTGAGTATTTGCAGCTAATAATGAATAACCCTGTATACAATTAGTCCTTTTGCGATTTTTAAAATGTTTTCGCACGACCCGCTCTTAATATTTACTTGTCAGTTCCTGAAATTAATTGTAATGTTATGAAATATAATATCTACTATGAGCCAGTTTCGCATAACTGGACACATTAGCAAATCTTTTACTATGGGAACCAGATACATAGATATATATATTTTTTTGTAAATACAGACCTAGTTAGAATTAAATATAAAACCCAAACAGAGAACAAACATCCGCGTTCACCACACAAATATTTGTTCTCAGTGGGGATCGAACCCACGAGCCACGGCACAGAAAGCAGACCTTCTACCAACTGAGCTGAGAGGTCAGTCAATTATGGAACCACTATGAAAAGGACGAGAGTGTTAATAATAAAGTGACTAACGAGCAATTGTTTATGTGTACATTAAGATAAACTTTACCAGTCATTATTAGTTTATAAATGTAACCAAAACATTAATTAACTTTGATAACAGAATCCCTTTCCGACCCAAACTTATAATATATAACATAAACAACACGAAAACGAAACGATAAAATTAAATTAATACACAATAAAGGGCAGAAGGGTAGGGTTGGAAACATAACGCTATTATTTTAGAGGTCTTATTTTATAACTAAGCTTCATAAAGATTACATCTTTGTTCTGTTTGTCTTAAATTTATGGATTTTAACGCCTAAATTGAGCCTAAAAATATAAGTTAGGTTATTCTATTAGAGGTATGATTTTGATCATGTTTGGGCAATCGGTCTGTTGAATCTAAAAAAGTTTTCAATTTTGTTATTTATTTTAAAATTTTATCATAAATTATAATGATATTCGATGCGAAAACCTATAAAAAACATTAATTTGTTCTATGCAATTGAAATTTCATAAAATTTAAAAAATAAGCACAATAAACGAACCACCATTGGTTGCCGTATTTGTGACGACAAAATGTATAATAATAATAATATAATGTAATGTAATTTAATGTAATGTAGTATTATGTCTGCATCAGTATCAGTTGTATGCTACGATGAGGAGAACTTATAACATTGTGACGTCACAATCAGTCGGCTTTGTTCAAAAACTATCGGTTTTTTTTTTCGGTTCAGGGTTAAAAAAAATGTTTTTAGCTTAATAATTTCTGTAATATTTTTTTAAATATAGCAAATAAAATAGACTAAAAACAGTTTCATCTTTTCATTAACCCAAAAAAAATTATTCAATAGACCAACTAGAGTTTTATTTACGGCAAATTATAATAAGATGAAAAACACCGTATAGAATAGTGAAATAATAATAAATGATATATTTTTTTAATGGAAATCGTACCCCCTTAAATGCAACATTTTGTAAAGATGTATGCATATTTTTAATTTTGTAATCGTATTTACATTTTTGTAACAGCTTATTCGATTGTGATGTAAATTTTGAACATATAAGTTGGGAATATTATTACTTGGGCACCATGCGGAATTGCGTGAGGCATCTCGTTGATGGATCGAATATTATAGATGTTTATTCTACAAATTGAAGAAGTCCATTGCTGGACATAGGCCTTCCCTACACATTTCCAGGAAGAACGATTCTGAGCCCTTTCCATCCACCGACTTCCTGCGATCTTAACAATGTCGTCGGTCCATCTGGTAGGTGGGCGCCCTACGTTTCGTCTTCCGGTTCGTGGATTCGAGAACCTGTATTCCCCTTCATTGTATTAACTTCAACTCCAACTCGTAAATGGCGAAGGAAAATATCGCGATGCATCCAGCATATCACAGAATCGAAACGTTTGGAAATAAAGAACACAGAAGCATCATTTTGTGCCCTTGAGGCAGGCAAAATTGAGATAGTTATTTTTGTGAAGTTCCTTCGAAGTGAAGTTAACTTCGAGTTTTTAATCCATCAGCTTGTTGAATATAAAAATCTAGCGTGATGTTTTCATTATTGATTTTTATGCCATTGTTACTTTTAAAGTTTGTAAGTATGGATGGATGTTTGTTACTCATTTACGTAAAAACTACTAAATGGATGTTAATGAAACTTTACAATAATATAATTTATACATCAGAATAACACGTAGGCTACAATTTATAAAGATATTATAACGGAGAACGGATGTAAGTAATGGGAACGGGGCGTAACGTGAACGGGACGAGCGAAGCCGCAGGCGGCCGCGAGTTGATCATATTTGTATAATATACTCTTAAAATTAGTTATTATGGCATAAAATAAATAACTTTTGATTTGATTTGATTTTGATGACCATTTAACAGAGAAAAATATTTTGTATTTATTGACCAAGATAAATTATGTTCAGAAATTGTATTGTTTTTATACTATACCTTTGACGTAGCTAAGTGTTTTGCAAATCCCTATGGTTTTAATCGATGAATTGAATTGAAAGAATGAATTGAGAAAAAAAATAATCTAAACACAATCTCAATAATAATTCAGGTTAGTTCATGAACATTTCTCAATGATTTATTACAGAGTAGCAAAATATTCGAGCCTTCGCCAATGGAAGCCATGTTTACCTTCCTTAATAAGAAGATTTTCATTTTAGATCAGGCACCTTCTTTGTATGGGAAAATGTAATTTTCATATCAGTACGGTAACGCCGCACACGGCGGCAGATGGCGGGTTTGCTTATAATAGAAATAAAGGTTTCTTGTAATAACAATGGAGAAAATTGATCGCGATAAGGAAACACGGCCACGTTTAACAAAATGATCGATTTGTTAGGGCAATATATTATTATCAGCTATCCAGTTTCTATAAAACAAAAATTTGCTTACTGGGCTAAATACAATTTTGGGAAAAAAAGTTCTCGAATGGCGACTACGAAATGGAAGACGAAACGTAGTGTGCCCACCCACCAGATGGACCAATGACATTTGTAAAATCGCGGGAAGTCGGTGGATGGAAAGAGCTCAGAATCGTTCTTCCTGGAAATGTTTGGTGGAGGCCTATGTCCAGCAGTGGACTTCTTCAGGCTGATGATGATGAGGGCTGAATAGTGCTATGTGGGTTGCCCCAAAGAATCATTTTTAATGTCAACCCATGACATTACAGTCACAGGATAGTAAAGGTCATAGAAAAGTTTTTTTTTATACAACTATCTGAAGCATATGGCCCATCTGATGTTAAGTGGTAACCTCGTCTATAACAAAGCATTGCCTTGTAGGTCACGCACGTCAGGAACGTGTGGTGGTAGTATATACGCACCCGGACGAGCCCTTGACAAAGAGCTCTACTACTACTAAAAAGTGTCATTATTGCTACTTGTAAGTATCACACAGTAAAACTTCATTTAAAAATCTCATATATTTAATTGAAAGTACATTCTTTCAAATCTAGTAGAGCAACATAATCGAATGAAAAAAAGTGACAACCGAAAAAGCTTAATACGTTTATTCAAAGAGAATTTCATTGAGTTATCGCATTTGGCCTACAAATAATATAAAACATTTATTTTTAAACACGGCACGGGAAACGACTCAAATTGGTATTTGTATTTCGTAGTTCAAATAAACTGCAAAATGCATATATTGACCGAAGTTTTCTGCTATCGTAACTTTTATAGAGCTTTCAGGCAGTCTGATATTTATTATTCTGTAATACATATTGATGAAGCTAGCTTTATAAATCCATTACTTAGCGATAGGATTTTTTCGCAAATGAATAATTCGCTCTGAAATTACTATGTGAAGGCCAATCACAAGCTCAGTCTGGCTCTATCTCTGGCTCTGGATTTAAGTCTGTGTTAGAGCTCACCAGTCTATTATACTGTGTGTGTGACGTTTCGACGTAGAATTTAATTAGTCAACACTGACACAAATAAAACTCAAAACCAGAGCCTAACTGACAGAGCTTGTGGCTTATCCAATGTCCATATTTCTTACCAAAAAACACCTCAATCAAACATACATTTACCACAATATAGGTATGTTATTTTACGTATTATTTCCAGCTTTATAATTTTTTTCCAAAAAGTACTTTGGAAAATACTTATACATACCTTATAAAATATGTATACATTCTTCTTCCTGTCGTGTCGCTAAGTTTTTTTGAACTAGACTGGTGTGGTGCCTCAAAGGTTTGGTTAAATGCCTCAAAGGGCATTTGACATGGTTGCGCTAAGTGGATTTCTGGACAAAAATACCAGAAATACTCTTCGCTGGTATTCTTGCAGGAAAGTTCTGGAATAATTGACTGTGTTCACAGCTCAGTTGGTAGTCATTCGCCTTCTGCGCTAGAGGACGGGGGTTCGATCCTTATCGAGAACAAATATTTGTGTGGTGAACGCAGATGTTTGTTCTCTGTCTGGGTTTAATATTATATTCTAAGTATGTATTTAAAAAAAAAAATAACATGTATTTTATCAGTACAAGCTTTGCTTAGTTTGGGGCTAGATAGTGTTGTGTGGATTGTCCGCATTATTTATTTAATTATTTATAAACCACTAAAATTTACTTACTCAGGTTATTATTCTAATTGGTTACATAGTTCCTTATATCATTATAATTATCACTATAGCCATATTTTTAATACAAGGCTCTTAAACCTTGCGCACATTTAGATAGCCTGCGATGGCGATCAGTGTATCGCTGCTAAGGGCTTCGCGGCACTGTGTGCAGATGTATGCATAAACCTATGCTGAAACTGATTGCCAAAGCCATCTCAGATAGACTAGATGTGCGCATGGCTTTACAACAGCTTAATATAAGGTAAGTAAAATCTATAAAATAAAATATAAAAATTTACAACGTAGTTTAATAAGTAACTCAAAAGCAAGTTAAATAAGCTCCAGCCTAAAAACGCCAATTAGTATCCTAGTATCGAGCGTTAATTAGTGAACTACGACAAAGGAAGCAGCCTTCCCCTATAAACCCCCTCGCGTTCAGTTTCAAAGATCCTCATTAAGGTAACTAAAGGGAAGATATTTTGAGAAGAGCTTTGAGTATGACTTAATTTTTTAAAAATATAGTATTTTTATATGTCGGTCTCCGACGAAGTATGTGAGGTAGTTTTTTTGACATACTCTATGATAAGTCATTATTGCACTATGATATGATTATTTTGCTCTATGATAAGTATTTATTTGCAAGAAGTATGGTACAAGTAAGCATACTTCTTGCAAATTATTATATTTCATTTTATTCCATAAAAAAGTAATAAAATCAGAAGCATTTTTTTTTGATAGTACCTACCTATAAAATATACTTATTGCCATAGCATTGTATTCAAACCTCATTTTGCGTTTCTAAGCCCCGACATATCACAAACTCTTTGCTATTTGCACCTCTGAAAAATAATGATTTGACAGGGAATAGGGAAATACAAATTGTATTGTTGATTGTAGTTTGTGCTACCCGTTTCCAAGTTGACACGCAGCTTGGCATACTATTAGTTTTATTTTGATTTATTATTATAATATAATGCTTTCGGAAACTGGCAGTTAGTTACTTACTCAACTTTTTAATATCGTAGGTGTGATTATCTAAAAGAAAAAACTGAAACATTTTCCAAATTCATTCGAATATCTCCACTCTTACCACAATCTACAATAATGTAATTAATTGTTTAAGGAATAGAACAAATATACATAAGGAAGTTGTATCCCGTATTTCAAATTTGGTTTTAATTAAGGACAATGCGGCCCTAACAGATGTCCAAAACTGTTTTTGATTGTAATTATAGGTAGTAAATTTCGTTTGGGTTTCGGGTTCGTTTTTAACAGGGTATCTTTTTTCATTTTTCAAAGTCACTGACATAGTACCCAAAATGAACAAGTTGAAGTGGCAAAGAAACTTGAAAACCGAATTTAATAATAATTGATGTTGCTATATCATGATATTTTCTAACATGATTAAACAATTTAATATATTCTAACATGAAATAACATTTGGTAACACAAAGGAAATTAAACAAATATTTTCAACGTACACAACACAACAAACAGTTGATCTATCTGCAGACCGTTACAAACGGTCTAGAGATAGCTCAACTGATCCAAATTCCAAGACGTTGACGTTTATTTACATCATAAATTATGTTTAACTACGCCATGCAATATAACAAAACAATCTCAAACGTACCGCAAACATTGAAAAACAAACAAAAATAAAAAAAAAACGTTTTAAAACAGCACACCGCGACGCAAATTATCTGACAATCACACGAGTAATTTAAAACACAATCGAACTCAAATGAAAGCAATAAATAAAACAGTGGATTCCCAGCGGGATTGCAGAAAAATAAATATTTACTCTGTATTATGGGAGTGAGCGATCTGTGGGCTGCCGAGCAATGCGGTGTGGAGCAGTGTTTGCTCGAACAGATGAGACGACGATCTGAAAAGATTCGTGCGAACTTAGGGTCTATTCCAAGATTTTCAACATAACTTTTCTTATATTTGTTCTCGGTGGGGATCGAACCCAAGACAGAGCTACTACCAACGGAGCTGAGAGGCCAAATAGTCACAAATATTGTGCCTGGCTGTGTTCTCACAAATATTTGTGTGGTGAACACAGATGTTTGTTCTCTGTCTGGGTGTTATATTGTGGCTAATGTATTTACAAAAAAAAGTATTTCCCATAGTACCGACAAGATCCGCTTAACTTGGGGCTTTAAATTCGGGCTAGATAGTGTTGCGTGGATTTTCCATGATACTTATTTTTTTATCTTTTACTCACGAACGGCAAAATTACTTATTGTTAGCAAAGGTGACAAAGGTTGTCGACTCGGATTTTGAATGGAGTAACAACGAGCGCCCCTGTTGGGATTGTTAGAACTAATGTTATCACTTACCAACGCTACGTATCAACATTAGATCTCGCAATCCCGACAGGCTCACTCATCGTTTTTCCATACAAAATCCAGGTCGCTAACCTTTGTCGGCTTTACTTACGCGCTAACGCTAAATAAGTAATTTTGAAGGAAGCACAAATCATGTTGAAAACACAGAATATACCTACTGAAGAGCTACCCAATTTACTGTTGTGGTCGTGTGTTTTTTAAGATATCCCTCCATGCTTACAGTTTAGGTATCTTTTTTTTATCAAATGGTTAGTGATGGGTAGTGGTGTCTGTTAGGTAGGTATAAATAGTGCAATCCACGAAGGCGTGCCCCACTATTCCTCCTAACCGTTTATAGTATATGTGTGCAAGCTTCCGTCAATGTTGAGTGTTATCGGTACACACTAATTACCTATGAGTGCACACGCACACTACAATGAATAGACTACGGTTCGCGACTGCCGCTTAGAGCAAACTCCCCGCACCCCGCGAGGGGTGCGTCTTCGTGAATTGCACTATCTATATAACTATATATAATAAATATAATATATCAGTAAAAAGAACTCGTTGCTAGTTAAATAAACAAACACGGATTACTATCGATGTATTCTCTATCATAAAACAACAATATTCCGCCCGAGACCCAGTCGATAGCAGACTATAGATTGCCTTTGTCAAACGATTTGAAATCGTACCTCTAGAACTTTTCTTTTTGTATATCCATGTCCTTCATTGTGTTCTCATTGTTTACTTTATTCAGATAAAACCTTTGTTTATCTTCATTACAAATACCTGCCATGTTTTTTATGGTACTATTGGATTGACAATATTATGTTCTAGAAGCATAAGAAAACGCTCCGTGTTTGCTGGAAGTTTTATTCCGTGTTTCACACAATATTTTGAAAACACTAAAGCCCCATTTTTACATTAAATTGCGACGGTACGCTGAAACAACGCTTGCACTAACCTACCCCTTTGTGAGAAACTGTACCCTTCTTTTACAACATGATAATATTTGTCTACTGTGTACCTTGTTTATTTCCGTAGCTTGTGTAAATACTTTAAGAAGAAAATGGAGCTTCCTCCAGCTTCAATTTTTCTACAGAAAGGAACATTGTTATATAGAGTGCGATTGTTCTAAGGAAAGGTAACCTTACCGCTCAACATGAGGTTCAATCAGATGGCAACTGTTTGATCAGTTACTTGAAATTAAAATATTAGGCAGTATGGACTTATACGTCGTAAAATGGGTTAGGAACTTTTTTTTATACAACTAGTTGATGGAACAAGCATATAACCCTGATATAAGTGCTAACCATCACGTATAACAAAGCATTGCCTCGTAGGTCACGCACGTCTGGAACGTGCCCTATGATGCACTACCCTGCGTAAATCAACTTGAGGCATACGTTCAGCCTATCGTGCCAGTAATTTCACCGGTACCCATACCCTTCAAACTGAAACACAGTAATGCTGCTTTACGGCAAAAATAGGCATGGTGGAAGTATTTCCCACGAGCCCTTTACAAAGAGCTCTATTACTACTCAATCTACCTAGCATTAGTTGATCACCACGTCTAATGAATCAATAACTGTTTATTACAGATGGCTTTCGCTTTATGAGCTAGTCATAATGGATTCTTAAAAATAAAAAGCCACGTTTACTCCCGAATTGGTGCCAGTCCTCACATTGCCCTGTCATTGTTGATTATTGACGTCAAGGATCATAAACAAGCTAAAATAGGCCACAAACTTATCCGCGTCCCACATCTAAGCTGAAAATTAATCGCATCTTTCATACACTGAAACTATGAGGGCTTCACGAAAGCTATTAGCTGACTATAAAAGGCTGGCCGGAATTCTTGAGCACCGCTTAGAAGTATGGAAGGCAGCCACGGGTCGTTAGCTGAAAAGTGTGCTAGTACGGCAATTCAGTTCAAAATTCAGCAAAATAGACGAAGTATAAGTTCGACGGATAAACTTGAGTTTGTAGTGCACATACGAGAATATTTCAGATTCGAGCAAAATTTTGTACTTGTGATGTTTGATTTTGCATATTATAATATATCAAAATAATTCTGCTAGGTTTATGTTGTGTGTTGATGTGCTACATTTTAACTAGTTCTTATAATAGCATAATCTATATACATGATATTTAATTGAATTTAAAATCCAACCTCAATATATGCAGGTACATTGCAGCGCCCTTACATAGTACATGCCCACCTTAAAGCTAAATAAGACCTAAGCAAATGAATGGATATGTGTGTGTGTGATGATTTGATGATAATTGGTACCGTGGCAAGGCCGACACGTCAATAGAAGCACTCTGGGCGTTGCAATGGGCGTCTTAATCTCCTCACGACGAGCGATGGCTACGAGAAGAGAATGTACAACTACGTAGCATGCGTAGCGTTGCTACGCGCTACGGTGGAGCGTAGGCATAGACACTCTGTAGCGATCAATGAGAGAAAACCCAAGTAAGGAGTTTCTTGGTTGTGATAGACTGTAACGTAAAAATCGTGCTTCCAATCAGTTATAAACATACACATATGTATTAGAATATATACACGTGCTAACCTTTTTCACCTATCAACTTTTCTGGCTGTCAAAGAAACAATTTATTCTATTTCTCACAGAAACCAAACGCTTGTGGGAGGCATTCGAACGCTAGTCTCCAATATTTCATAGATTTCAATTGTTCCAATAACTTACGTCTGTCAAAATGGCGATAGAGTCCGGGGCATTCAATAACAATGTCGAAATAGTTTTTTCTGCGCTTCGGTGTAAAGTTTTTTTAGCTGAATAAACGGCCTCGCCGCTCCCTTTTGTATTTATTTAAATTCCCCATTTGCATATTGAGATAGTTTTAGTGTTTTCATGGAGATTTTATTGTTGTTAATTTATGAATTCGGTTTGTTTTGTGCTGAGTATTTGGAACTGTTTTTATTATGAACGGTATTTTATTTTCTCACCCATGCTCGGAAATTTGAGCATTATTCTAACAACGTTCTTCGAAATAATCAAAATTGGTGCACTGGTCAAATGCATGAGCAGAGCAGCCGGCAAAAGATGTATGAAAATCCATTACTGTCCAGATAAATTACATTGTAAACCCTATATCTGTCGTGTAAGTTAAAAATGAAACGATCTTTTATTGCGAAACATGGCAACCAAGCAGGTAAGTTATCAGTGGTTTTATTTAAATTTAGAATGACTTTCAAAGTTAAATGCTGTTTATTGAACAAAAAAACAAATGAACTAAATTCATTTGTTTTTTAAAATTGCTTATTCATTCTCACTCACTCAAGAAAAGGTTGTGTTGTTCGTTTTTTGTCGTGATTTTATACGACAAAATGAGTTCGAGTAGTGCTGATTATTTGAAAGTACTATAAAAGCTGTGGCCACAACTAGAACTTGTACGTATGTGCACACACATACGTATTACATTCGCACTTTCGTCCATCTTTTGGTGGCCGTTGCAGTAATGTACGATTTTTTAATTATATTTGTAGTTTTCAAACTTTTAAATGGTATGATAATTAATGTAGGTTAAGCATCGTTTTGGCATCCACCTGTAAAGACTTTAAAGCACTAACTGATTAAAATATTGTTCGATATTCTCACATAATAATATCACCCTACAGCGGTAAACATTACGTTATCCTCTTGTACCATTTTAGTAACACATCAATTTTTTTTTGAACAAATGTCTGTGTGTTTTAATGTATTTGTCTTACGTGTGTGCCTTTATGTCAAATATATATTTGTACATTTGCCATTGTACATTTGTATGTTTTAAATTATTGTTACTTGTTTTATCATTGTTAGTTTTAAGGTGTGCAATAAAGAATTTTCTATTCTATTCTATTCTATTCTATTCTTTATACAACGTGTATCAAAATATGTGTACTATCCTGAAAGGGGGTGAATTTCCACCCCCCGGGGAACAACTTGTGTTCAACGACTTTTCGAACTTCGATTGGTATCTCTGAAAAAAACGGCAACGAAGTTTCAACATGAACAGCTGACTTTATACAAAGTGACAACCCTAAACTCAGCTACAGAGGTAGTTAGGTAGTAGTAGTAGACCTACAGAGGTAGTAGGTCAAGGGGTAGGTGAGTTACAAGGATAGGGTTGTCAATTTATTTAGGCATTATGAAATTAAATATTTTTGTATGGGAAACTGAAAATAGGAATTTTTAATTTTCTCCCACCCACAACTGATCACCATTGTGGTCTGAAACCCCCCACCTTCGCATAGTACACATATTTAGATACACCTTGTATATATTTTCTTTTTTTTTCCTTATTTTCTCTGTTTTTATATAAAACTATTTTCTGTTTTGGCGCGAGTTATAAAGAATTTCCAAACATTAACTTCTTTTATTCCTGTCACTTGTTTTTCAAACTAGTGTGACAAAAGGATCTGCTCTTTTCCAGCAAAAATAAATATTTCAACGGCCAGTTTATATCGTGAAGGGCTGATTTCACGGATAACTAATCGAAAAATTAGACACTGACAGCTTAACTCAATATTTTTGCGGCAAAACTTGATTTAAACAGCTGCCAGTGTTTAATTTGTCGATTAGCAAACCGTGAAACCCAACTTAAGTCTCTCGTTAACCCGTCACGGTTAAAACCTCATACGTGATCAGAATCGATCTTCACCCCTTTCAATAAGGCTATGCACACACTCCTCGCTCCAACGAATAAAAAGGATGTTATAAAAGAGTGAAACCTATGCAAATATGGATAGTATTCCTATTGCATATTACTCGGTGGATTTTCTGGTGACTCTTTCATTCTGTTGTTTGAATATGTGGTATTTATATCGTGCCTGGGGAGTAAAGTCGTTTCGTCTGCTACAAACGGAGCTATTTCTTACCTATTTTTAATCTTGGTTCTCGTTTACTATACAAATAGCCTCGGCTATGTTAGTAGTAGCTCTGCTTTCTGCGTATTAGGTCGTGGGTTCGATCCCCACTGAGAACAAATATTTCTGAGATTTTCTGAGATATTGTATGTTAAGCATGTATTTCAAAAAATATATACATAAGTATTAGGTATATCAGCTCTCTAGTTCCCATAGTACAAGCTCTGCTTAATTTGGGACAAGATAGTGTTGTGTGGATTGTCTCTGCCCAGATGTATAAAATTAAATAATAATGTTTTTTTTTTTATATCTAGGATGAAAGAAAATAATAGTGACATTATTTGCAAGTCAAACTCAAATCTCTAAGCAATAGCCTTATTCTTGCTTGAAATGGCTACTTGTCACATTCTTAATCAATCTTTTATCCACCCTTTTATCCTTTCAAATTGAAAAATGCAAGCAATTCGTAATTTATTGTTCAATAACAAATTCAATCACTCGCGACCTTTTAGTAAAGAGGCAAATCGTGTGAAAAATGAGCAGCTATCAAAAACCACTACTGAAAATGGTGAGATGGAAAAGGCGGCGGGTGAAAGTAATTTTGATTGGGATGTTTGTTTATCATTTGTTGCAATGAAATCGTAGTCGCATCTGCCAGTTTTGATATTATTATTTCAATAAAAAAACTAATTGAAACAAAACTTATCTCTGTCAAGGAACGATTGCAACTAGACTGAATATTGACGAAATAAACATGAGATGGCGAATTAGAACTTTGCTTTGTAAAACTAGTAAATATGGTAACCGATAGAGATAATGGTTGAAAAATGATGGCAACAAGATGTGTGATCAGCGTGCCTTGGTATTCAGAGGCACGTACATTTACAATGCCTACTTTGCTAGTAAAAATGCATTATTTTTACCTTATAATAGCAAAGTTTTCCATTCAATACTTCTCAAACTGTTTTGTCTGCAAATTTCCTTAGACATAAATATAAACAAGATAAAAGTAACGTTTCCGCAAACCGAATGTTGGTGCGAAAGATAAATTCACAGTTGAGAAGTTGAAGGAGTTGAGCCCCGGCTGTCGCGTCACGAGCAAACGTTGGCTCTTGCGGTTGTGCTGTGTTCACAATGCTCGGCTCTGATAATATGCTGAATTTAACTGGAAATATTCAGCTATTGCTAAGATCGCGAGAAGTCGATAGATGAAAAGGACTCAGAATCATTCTTCCTGGAAATCAAATCAAATCGAAAAACAATATTATCATAAATATATCATACTAGCGGACGCCCGCGGCTTCGCTCGCCCCTTTGCCATTACGCCCCGTTGATTTTTCTTTAAAAAGTTTTTCCTCTTTTTCTCCGCTTAGGGAAATCATTTTCTAATTTCCTTTCTTAGTGCACCTCTATGTTATAAAAGAAACATGCCCTCCAAGTTTCATGCTTCTAGGACTTACCGTTTAGGCTGAGCGTTGATTGTCAGTCAGTCAGTCAGTCAGTAACGTAAGAGTTTTATATATTTAGATTTATTGGGGGAAAAAGTAACACAGGGGTGTTAGAACAGAAGGATACGATGATAGCCACAATAGTAATAAAAACTGTGACGCAGCTATCAACGCCCACCTACCTGAACGCCCATAGACCTGAATTTTGTTTTTACACAATTATTTAACAATTAAGAGTAGGGGAGGCAGTGGACTTCTTCAGGCTGAGTATGATGATGGTGATTCAGCCATTACCAAAAGCTTATAACTTAGAGCTTCCCATCTTGTATTATGAGGACTGTCAGATCGGTAACTTTAACCTTCTCTATATATTCTCCAACGCTTTTCACGACTGATCTAGGGCTTATCACGGGCATGGCCCACGCTTTGTTTCAGGTAAAATAAGTTTTGAAATGCTTTGATAAAATATTTATAAGCATAATCACGATGAATAATAAAAATAAAAATGAAATAAGAATTCAAAAAATACAAACCTAAAACAGAAATGTTTCGTAAACTGTAGTAGCATTGCTTACAATGTACTTAATCCCATATCAACCAATGGACAATGTCAAAATATTGACATTTATTTAATCAACATTTATAAGTCATACAATAAATCATACGCATTAATTGGTAAATTGATTTACAGTTTACAGGTCTTGACTTATTATTAAGTTAAAAAAGCGTACATAGCTTGTACCTATAGGAACATAAATATTAAAAGTATGGAGGTAAGTGTATCCTTGCCCTAATATTGTGTCTGATTTATTACAGGAAACAACTTTGTCACCACACTCGAACTCCAGTTGGCTTGGGCTTTAAAAAGGCACCTGAAAATGTGTTTTTGGTAGGTATAGGAAGCAATTCTATTGTGGCAACATTTTTGTATGCAAAGTTTTCAGTCAAACCCTTTTTGCATCTAGTGTAGTTGATTTTAACGTCTGGGCTTATCTTTTCTCCCAAACACTCACATCACTGTTTTTTACATAAAAATACGGTTGTCTGTAAAGTCGGTTTACTGACGAGTGACGATAATTGAACGTGACAACGTCATACAGCTGTCCACGCGGACGCATCGCTCACTGAAGTAGGAGAGAGACAGATGTCGAACGCTGCCAAACGTGGAGGCCGATTGCGCCTCTTTGTCGCTCGTTCCGCGCTCTCGCTTGCACTTCAAGCCTAAAATGGCGAGCCTCAGAGCGAGGTAACGCCACTTGAGTCATGTTTTATCGTGCGTGCTGCCGCCGGCTCCATCGAATTATAAGACGTTCTCACGTCAAAAAAATATAATAACATGCTCAAAATTAAAAAAATAGAAGTTTCTTTGATTTCTCCCATTCAAAAATATAACGGTTAACATTTTAGCAAACTGCTTTTATCTTTTGAAAACAATAGGCATTGCCTCATCTTGGATCTTCGAGGTAAAATAACGTGTATAAAGCAATAAAGGGCTTCAATAAAATTGTCTTGTTTCACGTCGGAACTCAGACGTTTGATATTAAATTGAATTTACATTGAATCGTCTTTAGAAATGGTATCTTGGACGTCTTTGTGCAGATATAACATTCAAAGAAAGTAAAACGTGACTTATATTAAATTAGATTCTGGACATCTGTCGTACACTCTGGGGTGCGTGAAATTCGAATAAAGATTCAGAATTAATGAATATTTTAATTAATAATTCCGTATTCAAACTTTATTTTTGCGGCATGTGCGCCAGAGGCTGGACGTCTAGGTACCTTGATATAAATCACCATTGGGTCGTGGACCTATGTCTTTAAATTGTATGGGTTTTTTTGTTACATAATCCAAAACAATATGGGAAAACATTATTTTCAGATCTAGCATCAAATGAATGACGTAGCTGTTATTTCTTCATTATCAATGTTTGACTTCGTGTTTTGGTTTGGAATCATATTTTTTGTGAAAAAACTAAGTATTTACAAAAAAACAATTTTAAACTTTCAAATAAGGAACGGCTTATTCACTTAAAACCACACATTTAAGTCTGAGCAAGCGAGTGAATTATATAGGAATTGCCCACAACAAGGAAGTGCAAAAGTTCAATGCCAACGACGTTCCAATTTCCTTGATCTTCCTAACCTAATAGCCTAGCAGGAGTGACACCTAATTTTCACACAGTTCCACTTGAAACCTATGAATAAATTTGTATGATAATTGTCTGAACTACATTTCCAGCGAGCTATCTCGCTATCCATCGCATCGGCCTAAATCTGGTTTTTGAATGGATCCTGTCACTCTCTGATCGTATCGAGCCAATTCAATAACCCATACATTTCCATCTACACTTTACTGATGAATGAAAACACAGTTGTCATGACAAGGGGTCTATACACTATTTAGTTCCATGGGTTTACTTACCCAAACGAAAGACGAAGGTTCGCATTGACATTAAGCCTTTTCTACCTGCTAGGCCCTTCTTACGCAACGCTACGCAAATCTTCCATACTTGACGATTTTAGTCTATAAGCGACTACCACAATACAAAATTCATAGAACCTACGAACCTGTTTGAATTTATATTGCGTGTGTGTAGTCTACCCGGCTACGTTGTATTTTTAATCGTCTTGTAGAATTTCCATGGTTACATAAAAATAGCAAGTCCTTGAAGATAATATTTCTCAATTATTATTCTCTTCTAAAACTCCGACAAAAATTCTGAGAATATATCATATTCCATCGCTAGCATTTTAATATAATTTCTAAGAAGTGCCTGTACACATGCCAATCCGTTAAAACCCTTGATTTATTCAAAGACACGCTTTCAACATAGCAGAAACTGGCGTGAAATCAAATTCACATATTATATCTGAGTATACTAACGCTGTAAAGAAACTGGAGCACTGTTTTGTGCTACATTGTAGCTTGTAAAGTTGTGAAAAATAATAAAACTTTACCAACATTTTATATATTTAAAAAGGTTTTAAAAGTAAAGCCTGTCAACCTGGCTTTCTCCCCATTATTGGGTTCATCGTTCACTGATTCGTTTTCATTCGTCTCCTTACCGCAGTACTTCAAACCGCTTGGTTTGAAAATGACCTTGTCGATGGCCTTAGCACACCTACGCTGCGAGACCGTAACAGCGGTACCACAGAAATTTTGTCACGTCTTGTCCCGTTTAGGAGATGCGGATCACTAGCGAAACTGTCTGTTCTAACGCGTAGATTTGACCATATTCCATCTCTTTCTCCGCGTGGTTTTGTCGATCTGCTCCGACGCCAGCCACACTTCGGCACTCTGGCCACCGTTTTTTTGTCACTTGATCGCAACTAAATTTATCTAGCGGTGCCGCTTGAACGGTTCCGCAGTGAAGGTGTGCTACGGGCGAGAGACCGTCGTTTTTGCAAGACTTTTTACAAAAAAAACTTTTGTAAACCTACCTCTGTTGTAATAACATAAACGCTAGCTGTTGTAAAATCTCGCGGCCGCCACTGCCTCAGCTAAATTTATACATTCTTGGAAGGTATACGTTGCAGCAACAACATATGCTGACTTTTTGTTGTGACTATAACAATATTGTTTACTTAGTATAATACGTACCAAAGTTAAAAATACACGGCTTGAAGCATATTTTTGAAAACGAAATTCAATATTATTTCTCTTTCGAAATAAACTCTGAGAAAAAACGCTATAAACAGTATATTAGTTTGAGTACCTTTAGTTTGTATTAGATTCATCTAAAAATCTCAAATATCAAAACCAATTAGAAGAATTTAATTTCGAAATCACTTGTGGTCTAGTGGTAATAAGCCCGCTTTCCGATCCTACGGCCGCGGGTTTTAATCTAATCGTGAACTTATGGATAACAAAACCTACCTGTTAGAAAAAAATATGTACACAATGCTAGTGCTCTCAAGGGCAGCCGACAAGTCGTAGAAACTATAAAGTTCTAAAAAATGTGTCAAGTACATGAAAAGATCTCCTTTGAGGTGCACTTAAAATCCTTTCACCACACTTGGTTCGATAGAACCAGTGACACGATAAGAAGAATTGCAAGACCATTACTATAAACAAATAAGCAAACACGCACTTTCACATTACAAAACATTGATTGAATAAAGTGTTCCTCCTAAGAATAAACTTCGCTCGGAAAATTACACTATTACTTATATAAAACGACAACTTTTTCCATTTTCCCTAATCGCACACAACGATGTACCTAAAGCTCAAATACTCTCCCAGGAATTCAATAAGATACAGGGATGAATTCAGTAGACACTTCCTATTTTGTGATATCAACTGTCGATACGTAGCTTTGAAGGTAATCCTTTTAGCCAAGCAATATTCGCAGTGAATTGAGAAATATGAAGTGCCTTGAGGTTTTCGTTATTTATGTTGATTTGTGGGGAGATGGTATATCAAGAGAAGCCAAAGCTTTAAACGAAATCTGGGCCAAAAAGCTTTCCTAAAGTGATCCGTGCTATAAACTGTAATAGCCACAGTAGACAACTAAAGAAGAGGACCACCAGAGGTTTTCCTCTTTAGGTAAAACATGAACAACTTTAAGAAAAACGTTCAAAAAATCCTCTAGGGAAGCAGGTGCTCTAAGATGCACTGCCCTGTGTCCATTAACTAGGCATACAGATGTTCAGCCTCACGTGCCAGTAATTTTACCGGCACCCACACCCTTCAAACCAAAATACAGCAACGCTGCTTAACGGCAGAAACAAGTATGGTGGTAGTACTTCCCCGGACGAGCCCTTCACAATAAGCTCTACTACTAACTACTCTCTCTAGTCTTAGTTTTAAAGTTCAATATCCAACCGATATTTTTTTATTTCCTCCCCATGTAGGTATCTTCTTCTGGCTGTGAATGAAAGAGCTCCAAGCTATGTTCGAAAGCTTCCCAGACTTTGCATTTCAGATTAAACAGAAAGTTGAACTAAGATTACTTTATTTACACATGAGCGGCCGCCCACGGCTTCACTCGTCTCTTTCCCGTTACTTACATCAGGGCGTCGATTCCAGCAACACGGCTCGATTGAGTGATCGCTGAATCTGCGTTCCATTTTCATTTTTTTTCCATAAAAATCGACAACTCATCGAATTACGCGATCGCTTGAGTGATTTTTGATGCCGGAATCGACGCCCTGTTCCCCGTAACAATATCTTTATAAATTATAGCCTTTGTGTTATTTTGATGTATAAGCTATATTAGTGTCAAGTTTCATTAAAATCCATTCTGCAGGTTTTACGTGAAAGAGTAACAAACATCCATCCATCCATACTTACAAACTTTTGCGTTTATAATATTAGTAGGTAATGTGAGTACGATCTTTATTACGTGGCTCGCGGCGAGCTTAAGAGTTCGGTTTAGGTACCTAAGCGAATTCGTATTTTGGCTTGTAGGCAAACTAATGGTGAAGAAGTTCTAAGGCCATCCTAATGCCTTAGACTTATGGCTAGCATGTCAGCTCAGTTGGTGGTATATAGCTCGGCATTCTGCACCGAAAGGCACGGGTTCAATCCCCACCTAGAACAAACATTTACGTGGTGAACGCGCATGTTTGTCCTCTGTCTGGATGTGGTATTGTCTTGTAAGTATAAATTTACAAAAAAAAGTATAATATTTATTTTTTCTGTTGCCTTAGGTTATCTTAACAAATATCAAAATACACAAGAAACAGTTGAGCTATCTACAGACCGTTACAAACAATCTAGTAAGTAGTATGTTATATCAGCTATATGGTTCGCATATGTACTAAATAGTGTTATTTGGACTGTCCAAAATATTTACATGAATATTTATATTTATAAACGGAATCATGCAGGGTATAAAAGACGACTCTTGAAACCCAGGAGCCCTAACGTGCATGACTCTAATGCTTTATTACAGGCCATGGTTTTCTCTCAACATCAAGTGGGCCATATCCTTGCTCCATTAGGAAAACATCGTGAGGTATTACGTATTACATAAAGAGTTAAACTAAAGAGTTTCAAAACATGTGTCAAGTGCACAAAAGGAGGAGGTTACGAGTGTGGCGCATTTTAAATCTCACCCGATTCTTTGAAATGCTAAGAAAACAAATTTAGTTAGTTGCATAGAAAAATACCATGGCGGATGATATTCATATTGGCGCTCTAATGTTAAGATTTTATCAAACGAACGAAAGCATTTGAAATGATTAATCAATTAAGTTTCAACGTGTTTAATTAATTATTCACTTACTATCAGTGGTACGATAGGTAAATCAATCCGTAAGGAAAGCTGAGAATGACTTTTCTGTATTGGAACTGCTTGTTTGATCTATGATTTTTGCCATGTCAAGAGATCAAAGTAAAAAGCCGATTTTTTCCGAGTGATGGTGAAATGACCAGTGATTGGAAATGATTTAATCCGTCCTAATCCAAGAAATAGAATTAGTAAGATGAAGTGGCAATGGACAGATCATATAGCTCGAAGAACCGACGACCGTTGGGGAATAAGGGTTCTCGAATGGCAACCACGAACCGGAAGATGAATCGTAGGACGCCCACTCACCAGATGGACCAACGACAAGGGTTCAGAATCCTTCTTCCTGGAAATGTGTAGGGGAGGCCTATGTCTAGCACTAGACTTCTTCAGGATGATGATCCCAGAAATGAAAGTCCGCCCCTGTATACCAGCATATAGAGATACTGGCTGAAGGAACAAAAACTATTTCACGTAATATCGGACGTGCCATAAAATGCGATAGGAAAGCCATTGCTTATCGCGGGCGCGCGGCACTACTTACCCATTGTCCTAGGTGAGTGATGTGGAAAGCAACGCGACACGGCACGATGCGATGCCACGACACAATACATCACGTGACGTGTTAGTTCGCATATATTTCTAGCTGGATTATAGCTCACTCCTTGGCGGCGTATATGCATAATTTTTGTGAACGATGAGATGAGAAAAGAATAATCGAGATTTTGAATGATGGAAGCATCACTACTACTACTACTAGCCTGCAGTGTCCCACTGTTGGGCAAAGGCTTCCCCCCATTTACGCCACTCACTACGATCCTCTGCTTTCATCAATAGATGGAAAACAGCGGAAGGTTTATTGTAAATTATTATAGTTGCTCCAAAGTGCTCAGAGGGTTTTTTGCGCATTGGTTTCGGTACCTTTCGTAAAAATGTTGTTCTAAATAAAATAAAATAAAGTAAATATTGTAGCCAATCCACACAACACTAGAACCAGATAGCTGATATAACACTTTTATACATTTTTTATGTAAATAAATACTTAGATTACAATATAACACTCAGAAAGAACAGCTTTTAGATTTTTTGGACAATGTGTCGTGTTGTGTTGTGGCGTTTGTCAGTCACCTAAGACAAAGCCTTATCCGGCGAACGATATTACTGCCTTACTACACTACGACCGACCTTGGATGCCTTTATTGGCATCCATCGCGGCTGTATATCATAGTATAATAATAGCTTGCTGGCAGTGCATGCTGACAACCTATCTAAAACAAGAAAACTTTGTTAGCAAATTTCCCATAGCCGCAGTACCTAATTGTATTTATTTCTAACACTTTTTAGTTTTGTCTACAAATATTATTTTAAAGTTTTCTTCAATTGATATCACGGCCACGTCTATACAAATACTCTGTTAGTAATTCTCATGACCACAGTTCCTCACACTGTAATCATAATATACATACGTCTTCATAAACCATTTATTTCATACTAAAAATCTTTGGGGATGTAGATGTGTCAGACACATTGGCACAACGCCAAATTTTTGTAGAGTTTGTGCTTACTGTGGTTCATTGGTGAGTTTATTTTGTTATTCATTACATATTTTACTCTATTGTGTGCTGGCGCATGGAAGTTTGTTTTTAACCGACTTCAATTATTAAAAGAGAGGGTTCTCAATTCGATTGTATTTTTTTAATTGGAGAACCAACAGCTTTATAACTAAAGAATACACAACAAATTAGATTTAGAGATTAGACCTTAGGGATTTTACCTTTGTTATCACTTAACTTAGTTATTTATGAGCCGATTCGAAAGATTATTTTTTATCTAAAAGTTTACTTCAAATTGTTTCTATTATAAATTTTATCAAAATCGGTTTAGCCGTTTTGTTTTGATTGTTTTTTACGTTTGTTACTGCATACCTCCGTCATTTATGAATTGACTTAGTTTTTTTTTATCTAGAAGGTAAATTCCGATTATCTCCATAGAAATTTCTTATAAACCATTTCAACAGTTGGCTATGAAGTTGGTTTCTCAAGTATTATTTATAATCTTGTTGGTTCTGGCTCTAAAACTGATAAGCCATGATGGAGGCCTTACAGCTGATAAAAGACCCCAGCAAAGCAGTTGGCCACTCATAAGGACAAGCCTGAGTGGGTACTTACCTACGGTGTTACCTAGTTAGGTACATTAATAAAACTTAAAGCAGAATTTAAAATTGGTCCTATTCTTAAGCATTGTTCACACCGCGGCAAATATCTGTGAACTGGAATAATAATAATAATAATGCGGACAATCCACACAACACTATCTAGCCCCAAACTAAGCAGAGCTTGTACTATGGGAACAAGATAGCTGACAGATCGCGTGAGCCATGTGCAAACAGCACACACCCTCGCAAGTCTTCATTCATACCATTGGCCATAGCTATATCTACCGCAGTTATGACAATTTTAAGCATTATATAGGTACTTATTACTAATTCACTGTGGGCAATGACAATTCTTCGCGACAGAGTGCGCCGATGTAAGCAAAACCCTAGATTTTTTTTTCTCAGCGTGGCACTGTTTTGTTGTGAAAGGATTTGAAGTGCGCATTAGTGAGGCTCCTTTCGTGCACTCAACACATGTTTTTCGATCTTTTTAGATTCTATGTCATGCCGGTTTCCTCATATTTTTTATTTTCACCGTTTGAGAGTGCTGACATAGTACACATACATTTTTAACAGAAAAACACGTACACGACTGGACTTAAAACCCACGACCTTAAGATCGGAAGGCGGGGGCTTCTACTACACCATGAAACTGATTCTTCGAAACTGAATGGCAATCGCAGTTCGCAGCTGTTCGCTTCAATCTGTTCTAAGCTTTAGACATAAGACGGAGTCACCTTTCGATTTGCATTAATTAACATTTTTCTTTGTAAGCTTGCCCCTCGTTAAAATAATTATGTCAGCATTTTCCAAATGACTAGTCTCCGAATACAATCACATTCCCAATGAGAAAGCTAATAAGAATTTCAAATGGAGCTCGTTCGATCCGCTCTGTCCGTTTGTGTGAACACGCCTAACTTTAAACGCAGAAGAAATAGTAGTATTTCTTCTATCCATCTCACTCTGGGCTGACCCACCAGCTCAGTTTGAGTTATGCCTTCTGCGTCGTAGATCGTGTGTTCGATCACCACTGAGAGATATTTGTGTGGTGAATACAGATGTTTGTTATCTGTTTGGGTGTTATATTATATTCTAAGTATGTATATACAATAAAATATTTATGTAGTACATCAGGTATCTGGTTCTCATAGTACAAGCTCTGCGTAATTTAGGGTTTGATAGTATTGTGTGGATTGTCCACAATATTTATTTATTTGAGCATGTAAGCTTCACTTTGGCTATTTGGCAATGTGGTGCAGAAAGCTAAATAAATGGCTGACCTATAGTCAAACTATACCCACTTTGGAAGTAGTTCTGTACCTAAAAGACATAATATGTCACTGAGCTTGGTCTTCGGTTATTTTCATACAAATACTTCACACATTCGTCGTCCTATTTTGTTGGATGGATTCATGCAAGGCCACATGGGACGAAGAGCTTGCAAGATCTGTTAATATTTGTTTTGGATGTTGTGAACCCCCTATAAAGAATCTATGAATCAATAAAATTTGTCACTACCACTTATTTATGTACACAATGCCAGTGCTCTCAAACGGTGAAGGAAAACATCGTAACCTTTCACCACACTTGGTTCGAAAAAACCAATGACATGATGAGAAGAAGAAGAAAACTGCCACTATCCAGGGTGGCATCGAGATCGCTTTAATGATTTCGTGATTTAAGTCTATTAGATAGAAGACGTACTTACTAAAATCCTCATAAACTTACTAAAAATGCGAAAACTATCCATTTAATACAGTTAGAACTTATCTTTAATCAGTAATCTACGCATGCCGACACCATCTTTCTATCCCCGACTAGTGATGTGACTCGTTGCCCAGTCTCAGTAGGTCCTATTCCCAAAACCGGCAAACACTTCTTACAAGTACCTACGGATCCGAGATATGGCCACTGTCTCAAAGGTTAAAAACACGGAAAACCGCTAAGGTGGCCTTTAAATGAAAATAACTATGAAGTGACACAGGCAGGTTTGCTTTCAGTCTGACCTATAATGGATTTCGCCGAGCAAAGTTATTCAAGAGTCACTCTAAAATCGAATTAAAGCTGATAAAGTGAAAAACCGGTGAATGTTAGTTGGCGAAACCTATCGGAAATGATTCCGTGACTTGCTGAATTATTGTTAAATGCCTTTAGAATCTACCTATAATGATTTTAATTCTTTAGTTCGGCTGTTGTTTAGTTTAACTAACCAATGTTGCTTTACCCTACACAGGGTCCATGTGATACTGACTTACACCTAAGAACTATGTATGTACCTACCTAAAAATGTGTATGCAATAAATGTATTGAGTATTGTATAGGAAGGGATAATATTAAAATTCTATCATCATCAACATCATCAGTCCGTTTACATGCACTGCCTTAAGTCTCCTCTTTATTGCGCTACTCTTCCCGGTCTCTCGTGAGGCTTATCCACTCATTCCCAGCACTCGCGAAAACGACTTTTTTTTCTAAAATCCTATCATCCAGCCATCCAGCCACCGGTTTCTTCACAATGTTTTTTTTTCACCGCTTGAGAGCACTAGCATTACGCACTTCAATTTTTTGAAGAGATAAGCTGATTAATGAAAAGGATTTTCATCCTTCACCATCACCTTATCATCGGAAGGTAGGGTTGCTAACACTGTACCCTAGTGCTCTCAATCTACAAACAACCATACATCAATAACTAGATATAACATCAACAGTCAGAATCCAAAACAAATGAAACGAGGCGACCGCGAGGAACCGAGGGTGGGATGTCAACGTGATCAATTGACGGTGACACCTCCGGTGACAATGTATCGAGGAAACAATAAACGAATGTCTTCGAATATATATCTTGACTTTTAGATTGTGTTCTTTTGACAAATATCACGGCTCAGTTAGTAGTATATGAACTGAGCCGTGCTCAGTTAGCAGGCGCCCTGCCT
Organism: Thera britannica; assembly: GCA_939531255.2. NCBI lineage: Eukaryota > Metazoa > Arthropoda > Insecta > Lepidoptera > Geometridae > Thera > Thera britannica. The sequence goes on along the minus strand of OW618040.2, from coordinate 6,606,116 downwards.
TCTGCGCCGTAGGCCGTGGGTTCGATCTCCACCGAGAACAAATACTTATTTGGCGAACACAGATGTTTGGTTCTCTGTCTCTTATAATGTATTCTAAGCATGTATTTACAAAAAAAAGTATACATTATAAGTATTCGCTACAAGTGTTTATGTTTTGCTAATACCTTCGGACGAAGCCTTCGTATAATTATGATAGAACTTCACTTACAGGTAAGTTCGTTTAATCACTAATTATATCAGGTACCGACGTTGGTAATAGAAAAACAAAAATATGCATTATTATTCATTTACAAAGTTATTACCGAATACAGTATAGTAAAGTCTTCGTTAATAATAATAACTAAATGTTTTTTTTTAGTTTTTTATCAATATTTTTGCTGCTACAGTTTTCTTTAACTTCATAAAGCTTGACGAAAATAAAGACCAATATGAAAGCGTTTCATTCATTTTTATAGTTATGCATAACGATCGCGTTTATTTGAAAAGTGCTAATACTTATGACAGCAAACCGCATTTATTTCAGTGTACTTAAGGCCTGCACACCTTAAGGCGATGGCGATCAGCTGAAACGCTGTCAAATATGACAGGGACATTCGACAGCGTTTAAGCTGATGGCCATTGACATCGCCTAAATGTGTGCAGGCCTTTATACTCTCATGACCCATGAATGGTATAAATCTACTTGTTTGGAAATCGAAGAACCTCAATCGCAGCAATAACAAATGAACACCCATAGACAAGTGAACATGGAGGAGATAAGTGATCGATTGGAACTGCCACATACGTCTGTTATCTAGGAAACAGTAAGTATAATGTCTCTTAATTATATACGAAGCTTCTTTTTAACCGACTTCAAATAAAAAAGAAGGAAGTTCTAGATTGAGTTGTTTTATTTTTGTTTGTGATCGCATAATCTCGACATTTGAATGGCCTTTCAGCTCAGTTGGTAGTAGCTCTGCCTTTTGCGCCAAGGGTTTGATCCCCACTGAGAACAAACATTTGTGTGGTGAACACAGATGTTTGTTTTCTGTCTGAGTGTCGTTATATTGTATTCTAAGTATCTAAGTGTAGTGCTGAGTGGTTTTCCCACAATATTTATTTGTTTTATTTATGAGCCTATTTTAAACATGTTTTTGGTAGTACATGTAGGTTGGTCCCATAAAAATTTCATCAAAATCAGTTTAATAGTTTGGCCATGAAGTCGGTTTCTCAAGTTTTTTAAACTTTTATAAAAGAAACGTCTATCACGTGGTTTACTAGCGTACAATGTTATTTATAGGTTAATAAAAGAATGAATACAAAATAGGCAAACAAAAAAAGTCACAGAAAATCCGAAGCATGCCACGTAGTCTTCTGTATATGAGGACCAGAGAGACTTACGATCATATAAAAGTGTCATCAAAACGTACATCCCGCGGGATATTTACGATGACTTTTGTAATTAGATGCTCGATCTTTTGGGAAATTAATGTTTCATTATTCTGAAACCGTATGCAAGATTTCATGGTCTTAAAGAAATAAATTGGTTCTTTTTATGTAATTGGTTTTCAAGTTCCCACGAGTTTTTCCGAACCCCTTAAGAGCGATCGTGCGAAAATTTGAGATTTAAAAAAAAAAAACATAACTAAATAACTAAGTGACATTTTAAAAATCGCAAAAGGACTAATTGTAGACTATACATTTGAGATTAATTCGAATTTAAGTGTGTTAAAAAAATATACTATTTAACATGACATTCTATTTAACGCTAATGAAAATCGTATGTCAGCGTTAAATAGAATGTCATGTTAAATAGTATATTTTTTTAACACACTTAAATTCGAATTAATCTCAAATGTATAGTCTACAATTAGTTCTTTTGCGATTTTTAAAATGTCATTTAGTTATGAATTTTTTTTTTTAAATCTCAAATTTTCGCACGACCCGCTCTTAATTACGATACTATTTAAATACGATAACATAGCGATTTATCGCAGATCGTTGTGTTATCGCTGTGTGTTTCGGTGAGCAAGTTGCATTAGATTTTATACATGTACCTATAGGCAGTGTAGTAGGTAGACGACTAGAAGATTGGAATGATTTTCATTTGACTTATATTTAATTTACATTCACTGCTTAAATTCATCATAATAAAGCTTATTTTCAATTGGCCACTGGTTCCCAGTGCCACGAGCCTACCTCGACCTTGTTGTCAAGACAGTCTGACACCCTTCAGAATTCAAGGACCCTACAGACAGATGAAGGGCGGCCGTGACGTGATCAATCGCTTTGTGGCTTCACCGCTGACTTGTCATGAGGACTGCACTTCCTTCTATTGTGAAGCTTATACGCTAGACCTTTGATTAACACCCGAAGCTTGGTCTTGTGTTACAGCAAATTGGAAACCTTGCAACGCTGGGTAACACGTTAGAGGCGTAGGAGCTAGGACAATTACAGGCACGTGAGGCTTAATACCTGTATGCCTCGGGTTGATGGAGGTAGAGCATTGCATCGTGCACGTTTCTAACATGTGTGACCTACAAGACAAAGCTTTGCTATCAAGTGAGGGCTACCACATCGCTTAGCCTATTTGTTTATTATAATAACAAAGGTAGAAAAATTAACGAACAAAAAATTCGTAAATGCAAGTGAAGTGAGGTAATTGGAACATTTTTATATCAGACTGTAGCATTAAAACTCTCGACAGTACGGTCTATCTTTTAGTAAATTCTCACGGGGCTCTTTTGAAGTAGAATTTGCTTCAGGAGTTCTACACGCTGAAGTTTATAATAAACCTTTCATAAACAGAATACAATGAATTTCCATGCCAGTAAGCTACTCCTCCCCAGTCTCTTCAAATACATATTTATTGATAGAGACTTTTCAGCCTGATTGAGTAGGTACTTGGTAGGTTAGGTATTACTAAGAGCTCTGAGTGGATATTTATCAAACAAGGCTATTCCTTTTACTTTTATTCTTTTTCAACGCAGATTTTTTTTCCCACACCATAAGAACACTACCTTTTGAAGTAAATACTCCTGAAATGTCGACTACTATAACAGCGCTGGTCACAAAAGACGAGTCAGGGATCAAACTTGGAGCCACTGCGTTTCGGATTTTTACTCTGTGTGAATATAAAATCAGGCCATAGATAAGCCCCGACCTGAGAACGTGCAAGACATAATAATCGGGGCTCCCTGCTCACGCACGAACTCAAATTAAACTTTACCATATTGCAGGAGCATGGTAGGTTCATGTTACAATGATAATGCCGAGAATAGCTTAGGTAAGTACTGACACTGTTCAGAAGTACGAAGATAGCTATCTGTGTGCAGTGAATTTACAGTTTAGAACTTGTGTTACCTGATTTGTTTTGTACAAAGCAGTTTTTTTCTTGTATTATATCGATACTGTTATAATTATAATAACTTGCTTGCGTAGCACCTATCTGAATGAAAAGCCTATGAATTATTATTATAAGTTAGAAACAGCTGTTGTGTATATCCCTAGTTTTATAAATATCTTCTGCCGTTATAGAGATGAATTGGAACCAACATACACACTCACTTACTCATTTAATCACAATAATTTAAGAGCGGGTCGTGCGAAAATTTGAGATTTTTTAAAAAAAAATTCATAACTAAATAACTAAGTGACATTTTAAAAATCGCAAAAGGACTAATTGTAGACTATACATTTGAGATTAATTCGAATTTAAGTGTGTTAAAAAAATATGCTATTTAACATGACATTCTATTTAACGCTAATGAAAATCGTATGTCAGCGTTAAATAGAATGTCATGTTAAATAGTATATTTTTTTAACATAGTCTTTTTTTTTTTTTTTTTTTTTTTTTATGTAACTTGCTGATGGAACAAGCATATGGCCCACCTGGTGTTAAGTGGTAACCATCGCCTATAACAAAGCCATGCCTCGTAGGTCACGCACGTCAGGAACGTGCCCTACGATGCACTGCTCTGCGTCCATCAACTGGAGGCATACAGATATTCAGCCTCACGTGCCAGTAATTACACCGGCACCCACACCCTTCAAACCGAAACACAGCAATGCTGCTTCACGGCAGAAATAGGCATGGTGGTAGTACTTCCCCGGACGAGCCCTTCACAAAGAGCTCTACTACTAGCAACACTACAATTAGTCCTTAGATTTTTAAAATGTCACTTAGTTATTTAGTTATAAATTTTTTTTTTTTTAATCTCAAATTTTCGCACGTACCGCTCTTAATAGAATGACTGACTTTGTCCGAGTTCAATGAAATTGGATCAGTAGAAGTAGTGCGAACGTTTTCCTGTGGGATTAAGATCAACATTTCCATAGTATAAATAAACGTCTATCCATTTCCGATATCTTTGTGATAACTTGATAAGATTAAGGATTGGTCATGGCCAGTGAATAATATAATCACGAAGCTACGAGTTTATTAGAGAGTCAGACACATTCGGTACTTATCTTATACCTTTAAACGAGAAAATCTTGTATATATATATACAGGGTGTAATCGTTAAGTGTGCACAGGCGATTATTCCGTAACTATTGCAGATATCAAAAAACTTTAAACTGATATCGAAAGTACTTTACCTAATGAGTAAAATGACATTAATAACTTTTTAAAAATAAAACGAGAAATATCCAAAAAAATTACATTAATCACTCCCATACATTTAGTATGAGATAGTAGAAAGGTTTTAGTTTCCTTATTTTAAGTGGAATAGTACCTACTCATTTTACCCTTGTCATTTTATAATTATGTACGATATGAAGGTATTAATGAATTTCAAGTAGATACACGTGTAGATTAATTATCTTACCACTTCAAATTTATAATAAACCTTGTTTCAATATTGTATTGATTTGAACTAGCTGAAAAGCAACATACTAAATAAAAACAAAAAGAAAGATACCCTTTGGTGTTCGTTCTAAATTCAAATTCTTTATCGCGGGTTCTCGTTCCCGCCAATTTATTGTATTTTTCAATTTGCGTTAATAATCGTGATTGTTGCATTTATCGTCTTGTTTCGTGTGTTTTGTACTTACTAAGAAATAAAATGTATGGGAGTGATTAATGTAATTTTTTTGGATATTTCTCGTTTTATTTTTAAAAAGTTATTAATGTCATTTTACTCATTAGGTAAAGTACTTTTGATATCAGTTTAAAGTTTTTTGATATCTGCAATAGTTACGGAATAATCGCCTGTGCACACTTAACGATTACACCCTGTATATATACATATATATATTTAGGATCTCGGAAACTGCGCCAATGATTTTCACGAAATTTTGTATATAGAGGTTTTCGGGGGCAATAAATCGATCTAGCTAGGATTCATTTTTAGAAAATGACTAGAAGTTGGTGTTTTGCAATAATCAAACATAAACTCAATATACGACTGATCCTGCCATCTATTGGCGATTGTGAGCAACTAACTGCAAGCTATTCCCGCAGATGGAGTTTTTAATTAAAAATAAGCCAATAAAGATACGACTCGTCCTGACATCTATTAGCGATTAATAATACTATTTTTTTTAACCCCGAGCGAAGCTCGGTCATACCAGCTCGTATAATATAATAGGAGACAAAAAAGACAGCTGAAATTTTGCTTCAGGTTTGAAGAATAGTTCAGGTGATGGTGATATATTTGAACGATGATGACTGAGCAAAGCCTCAACTAAAACGCTGTATAACATATGAAGTTGAAGCAATCACTAGAACAATTAATACTTCCAATTTAACAGGCATTACCTAACCTAACTTTGAATCCGATTGTCAATCCAGATGGTGCTAGATACTATCGGTTTTCAGACGCATAAAAATATACGAGCCCATAACTTCTAATCAGTGGTATTTCTGTAATATAAGATATAACCTGCAGATGGTGTCTCAAGGGTCTAAGGTACCTACTTACGAGTAATGCTCTTTAAAATGGCGTTAAAGATATGACCAAAGGCAAAGTAACATTGCGGGGTGACCTGGGTTATATTTAAACAAAAAATAGGTCGGTATGACTTTGAAAGTAAGCTAGTTTTTTAAAGAAATACTGCCAAAAAAATTGCGAGGCTTTTAATTTCCAAACTAAATACGCGTAGACTCTGTTAAAACCAACGAAAAAGGTTTGCGTAAAAAAACATGACAAATTATGAGATCTTCAGAGGAAATTTTTTTTCTGGTTGATGTAAGTAAATCGAGTAAAATGATCTATCATAAACTTTTCCTCGCCAAAAAAATACAAACTTTCATTCTTTTTGGAGGCGAAAAAATCCTCTATCATAAAGGTGGAATACCCACAGCAATCGCGAAAAAATGAGCCCTAAAATTTTCATTACAAGGTCGCAGATGATACTGACATAACGGAGTAACAGTCGCGGGACAAAATTACTACCGAGCCGTATGCCCTTGCCATCCATCAACATAAAAACTCTCTGGTTCAAAAAATATGCCAAGGTCACCGTTAACATCCTCTTTTTCATAAAAGATAGACTTATAAAAGTGCGGAGAATTGCTGGCTGGCATTTACTGGAAGAGCGAGGGCGTTCAGTCTCAGTTTGGCAACTCTGTTGATTAAACTAATACCAGAGTTCGTCCTTAAACGGGATTGTTTGTTCTTCGAGACAAAGATATGAAAGTTTTTACGACACCGTGTGTTCACCGATGCTCACATTTTGCTCTGTGTATAGGTTTTCGCTTAGATCAAATCTTAGGATTTTCGTATGACGTAATCTTTTCAAACGCTTAGAACAATTACCTTCAGAGCCTCACTCGGGTGTCAATTTTCGGGCAAGTTCTTCAATTTTCAAAGGACCTTTCCAAAAAATCTAGGTAAACGAGAGAACAATTTTTAATTATGGATATGAATGTATGTATGTTGAAAAAATTCGTTTGAAGGAACCAGTGACACGATGAGAAGAAGAAGCAAAAGTATGTTGAGACGACTATATCAATATAATTATTATTATAAATATAGGTATGTGCCCTGACACACCCACGTCACATAATGCACTATCTTAGACAATTTAACCTAACACTCCTGCTAGTTAAATAAGACAATTACTTTATTTATATATTTTAGTTTGTATTTGTACTATTTATAGCCGTGCCACAAGCCTTAATTTCAATTCAATTTCAATTTATTTATTCAATAACATTCAAATTAATAATAAATAATTGTCAGGCTGATTGCTGATTATGCAGTTTGCTATCATAAAACTCTTCAATGGAATATAAACATTTCTCAAATAAAAGCTTCTTCAACTGTCCTATAAAAGCATTGGGGTTGCCGATAGACTTTTATTCAGTAGGCATTGCATTAAATAGTAAATAGTATGATGCAAGTTCAACCAATGGAATGTACTAGAAATGTACGTTTTTGTACGTTGATTAAAAATGTATTACAAAAGTTCAAGATAAATAAACCATCCAAACAAATAAGGAAAAATATTAACCGAAAGTATTATTAGATAGATAATTGTACTGTGCGTTGCTACATATTTTTTATAGAATCCTACGCAATAATGTTGAGCAGCTATTATCAGAGTATATCCCAAGAATGCGTAGGATTGCACAGGAGGAAAACACAATATCTACGCAAATATTTTTATAATTAATATAAGTATAGCACTCCCAATAAAACCCCTCTCTTCGAAGGCCTGCTGCTAAGGTTTTTTGGAAAAACAATAAGGCGTGGTATTCTTAGAAAACCTAAGTGAGGTCACTTCGGTTCCATCTGAAAACCAGCGTCACTCACTACGCTTGTAGTGGGTGGCAATAGCTGACATGGGACTGGTTTTGGCTCACGCGCATAAGGACACGCGCACAGACGGATTTGTGCTCCACTTATAAATAAAATAAAAATAAAAAAGCCTTTTTATTCCAATTTTACAAGATTCACATAATTATAGTTCACTTTCTCATGCATTTCTAATTAAATTGTATATTCACATTCACATTTTAAAATTTTTATCCTATTATTAATAATTTATTTCATGCACATTTTATAGTATAATATATGTATTTATTATTTTATACTAACATAAGTTAATTTTGTTTTCAATTTGTATTCTTTCATTAATAGTTTATATTCATTTGTTTCATGCATATTTTATGGTGTGTTTATTATTTTACACTATTTATTCGTTAGGACCCCTCTCGGGTAAAGGCCTCCTCCAGTTCTTTCCAGCGGTTGCGGTCCATTGCTGTTTCAGTCCAGTCTTGTTGTTTGAGGAATCTCCTTAATTCGTCGGTCCATCTAGTTAGTGGTCTACCTATTCTTCTTTTTCCCTTTGGTCCTTTCCAGGTTGTGACTATAGTGGCCCATCTTTTCTTGTGCATTCTGGCTATGTGTCCCGCCCACTGCCACTTCATTTTTAGCGCATGCTGTAGGGCATCTATAAATTTTGTTTTTTTTCTTATTTCTTTATGGCGTACCTTATCGATTAATCTTACTTTCATTATGCTTCTTTCCATGGCTCTTTGGCATTTTGCGATTTTATTTTTAACTTCTTTTGTGTATGTCCATGTCTGGCTGCCGTATGTCAGTGTGGGGAGCAGGCAGGCGTCCACTACTCTTTTTTTTAGTCTTATGGGTAGTGATCCTTTTAAAACTTCTTTCATGCTCCAGAATTTCTTCCAAGTTTTTGCTATCCTTCTTTCTATTTCTTCAATATTGTTAGTGGGCTTGAAAGAAACTTGTTTTCCCAAATATATATATTCTTGAACGAATTCTAGTTGTGTACCTTCTATATGTAAAATTTTCTGTGTGCTGTTCGTCATTGATTGTGTTTTTTGTAAATTCATTTCGAGCCCTCTTTTTTTTTTTTTTTTTTTTTTTGTTTTTGTGCTCCACTTACATATTTGTATTTACTCTTTGTTCTGTTTACTATTCTGTTTTATTTCTTTTTGTGTTATGTGCTCTGTTTGTGCTGTGTTTATGTGTGTCCAAAATAAATGAATTTTCTTTCTTTCTTTCTTTCTTTCTAGTGGGGTGATAATTACGTAGTGCCGCGACGACCCTGGCGTTTAAGTGAGGATGAACTGCCAATATTGACCGGGCAATAATCCAATTTAACACCACGCATCGAACTAAGTGAAGAGTTCTCTATAATTAAATAAGAAAAGCTTTCTCAATCAGCAACAATCACTAGTCGAATGACTAATGATCTAAAACGGTGAAACTAGCGGTAGCTTATCAGACTAATATTATAAACGTGAAAGTTAGTAAGTATGGATGGATGGATGTTTGGGACTCAATTTTTTTTTTTTTTTTTACATTATATAGACCACCCTTTGGCTACAATCTCACCTGATGGTAAGCGACGATGTAGCCGACGATGAAGCAGGATGGATGAATGCCAGAACGGCTGAACGGATCTGGATGAAATTTTGCATAGAGATAGATTGTAGTCTGGAATAGCACCTATTTATACCTATATATACCTTTTTATCTCGGAATAATATATGGTTACCGTAAGATGGATTTGTTTTTAATCATATTATAATGTATAAGAGAAAGTTGTGTTGATATCATAACTCAAGAACGTCTGAAAATTGGTAGAGAAGTAGCTTAGAACCCGGAGACGGACTAAGGATACTTTTTATCCTGAAAAATTAACGGGAATGGGGCGAGCGAAGCCACGGGCGGCCGGTTGTTCGGTTGTTCGGTAAAATAGGTATTCATTTTGTTTGCTATGTAGACAAAGTAGCACGTCCGGTTCGATGTTTTACTACTTCAGTATGCAATAAACTACGAGTACTAAAAGGCCTCCGAATCATTTAGCGTTCTCCGAGAGATCCTACCCTCAAGAATATAAAATTGAATTAAGTGCATTTCTGTGTTAGTTCTCCTGCGAAAGACTAGACTGCAGACTAGAGCAGACTAACCAGACTATGTCCTAAATATATGTATTTTCCTATCCTAAATTGAGGGAAAATCGATGTTACTTCAATTTATAGCGGCTTTGTGGTACCTAAGCAGTGTCTCAACAAACATTTTGGTGTAGTTTCATTTAGGTCATCATCATCAACCTGAAGAAGTCCACTTCTGGACATAGGCCTCCCCTACACATTTCCAGGAAGAACGATTCTGAGCTCTTTCCATCCACCGCATTATTTTGGTACAGATGTAAAATTGATTTAGGAATTTATCTTTAGCTTATAAGCTCCTAAGCTTCCACAGTATAACTACGATTACTTGCTTAACCTACTACTACTACTACTACATTTACTGCTACTATACTTTACTACTACTTGCTTGCTACTATACTTTGTGTGTTGATAACCAATGCATTGGCATTTTGATATTGGTACAAGCGTATATTCGTCGATGTAGGAGAATATCAGCCCAAGACAGCGTTCGATAGTCCAATAATTGACTCAGTAACGATTCAAATCAATGATTTCATTAACTCCCACTGCTTCAGCACTTAAACAAGTGCTGGAGGGAAGTTTAATTAATTCAAAATTGGTTTCTGAACGACTTCGCTATTCATTGCACTATTAAGTAAGAAAATCAGGGCTGCTTCATGAAAACGAGAGAACGGATTTACTATGAATAAGTATGTATACAAGGTGTATTATGTATGTTTTTGTTGTAGTAGAAGTTTGTGAAGGACTCGTCCGGGTAATTACTACCACGATGCCTATTTCTGTAGTGAAGCAGCATTGCTGTGTTTAGGTTTGAAGGGTGTGGGTGCCGGTGAAATTACTGGCACGTGAGGCTAAACATCTGTATGCCTCCAGTTGATGGACGCAGGGCAGTGCATCGTAGGTTACGTTCCTGACGTGGGTGACCTACGAGGCAATGCTTTGTTATAGGCGATGGTTACCACTTAATATCAGATGGGCCATTATGCCAGTTCCATCAGCAAGTTACATAAAAAAAAAGCAAACATCGAGCTTCCAGTCTATTTTCGCTTGTTGATCTTAATATCCCCCTCTTTTTTTTATCCTCGGAATAGTGTACAATACCGGGAAGAATTAATAAGGATAACCCGTTATAGGTAAGTGGATTGTATAGCCATTATTTTATACAAAGGCAGCGGCCAGCGCGGGTCAACAGAGCATAATAATAGCAGCATCAATATCTGGGGTGGACGTTTCATTAGTAAAGCCAAGCTGGGGGGCTTACTGTGTATAAATTAAAGCTACATACCTTTTAAATTAAAAACTGTATCCTATACTTAACTAATGTGTCAATCAATAAAGAGTAATCTGCCTATACAGGGTTATTCATTATTGGCTGCAAATACTCAGGAATTAGGTTCAACAAATAAAATAAAAAATATTTATGAAATGATTTTTTTTAAGTTTTGTTATGAAAATCCCGAGAAAATCGTTAAAGGAATCATTGGCGCCTGACCTATTTTGACCTTTGATCCGCGCCCGTGCGCCGTGAGTGACACTCTGCGTTCGGTCACCGCCTGGGTGGGTCATCGTCCTGTTCTCCATGGCAATCATTATGCAATAGCCGTAAAGAAATTAATAATAATAAAATTTTGATACAAAAACTTGAAAAAGTTTTTGATCAAATTTAAAAAAAATAATTTCATAAATATTTTTTATTCTATTTGTTGAACCTAATTCCTGAGTATTTGCAGCTAATAATGAATAACCCTGTATAGCTTTGAAGACTTTCTCTTCTACGAAACTTTAGTTTGATTCCTATTTATCCGATTGGCAGAAGAAGGGTTAGGTATGTGTTTTGAGTGTATGTCGGTTTTTTTGATTCTATTTTTTTTTTATTGGGATTAATCTAGAAATAAGTAACAAATTCTGGAAGTGAATATTACCTTGCAAATAAACAATCTAAATCAGCTCATAAATGCCGAAGGTATGCGTTATTAATTATCCATTATAGGTATATAATAAGTATTCTTCTTCGTGTTTGTGTGTGTGTCGTAAAGAAATAGTTCAGAATAACTTACTAGTTTAAATAAATAAATTTGATGGAAGCCTAAGACCAGAAGAGGGCACATTTTGGTCGTTTGGGGCCTTTAGTAAGCAATTCCTAACTCACGCTTAGCTGGTTTTATATTTCATTCATAAACATTTTCAAAAGTCCGAGCTTGAAATGAGTAATTCAAGCTCTCAAGTTTCCCATTTAATTTCTACATTCACTCAACCAAAATTACTTGGTGAAAAGACGCAATGAAGCTAACTATTGAGCTCTTGAGCGAATCTTTTCAGTGGTAGATCTCATTTATTTTTCAGGTTTTTCGATATCAATGTTGCGAAATGAAACGACAGCTTGCCATCGGTGAGTCTGCAACTATTTATTAATTAAAAGTGCTTACTGTTGTTAACTGCATCTAATCATGAATGGGCGCTTTTCATAGAATGCACCCACATTTTATTCTGTGCGATGTAACAGTATAAAGCATTGCGCATATTTAAGCGTTCTGCGGTGGTGATCAGTGAAACTCTGTCAAATCATCATAATCATCATAATCATCAACCTGAAGAAGTCAACTGCTGAATGTAGGCCTCCCCCACACATTTCCAGGAAGAATGATTCTGAGCCCCTTCCATCCAACGAATACCCGCTTCCCGCGTGGCTCCCCGCTGTCAAATATCGCGACAGCGTTTTACTGATACCTACCTCATCGTTAACTAAAATATGCCTGCTCCAAAATGCTCTATTTAAGTAATTGAAAGTCTTTTGAATTTTCTCAATAAATATATTATTAAGTAACATGAGTAAGGTCAAAACTGACAAGTACTCGTCTCAACATCAACAAGAAAAAAATATCTGTACTTACTTTTATTAATAACAAAGTGGGATACTGCGAGTTGAGATGAAAAAAATACTTTCCGCGTTGATAACAAACGCCATCGTTGAGAAATATTACGCCAATATCGCGGCAACCATTACCTGGGGACGGAAAAGTGGGAGACAAAACGAATCGCCTGAAATACTTTCACGCTCATCGGCCACAGGCATTGGCGCTTATTGCTTGAGCTATAAGGCTGAGTTTGGCTTGGAAGGATAACCGATTTGGCAGTAGTTAACGCGTATCACGCATTCGGATTGCCGTCTCTAGCCAGGTGGAATCGTGATCGATTGCCCCTTTGTCGCTACGCGGAGTTACGCCCCGATATTACCGAAGACATTTCTTGAGTTGTCACCGCTCGCCAGCTCAGCAGGAATTGCCTGGCTGATAAATTGTGTGGTAACTTTGTCACACGCGAAGTTGTCACTACTATTTTTATCGGAGGATCGTTTATGATTTTTATATTACGGGTCTATCAATTTTATTCGATACGCAGGTAGGCATTATGAAGATTGAAAGCTATCCTTGCTTTATTTGGCCTTCATCGTATTTCATAAAGTCACGTATTTAGGTGAAGAGCTTGAAAATCTAATAATGCTTTAGATTAAATCAGTTTGATTTAATCTAAGATTAATGCCTGGTTTCATGGTTCTAATCACCCAATATTAAGTGATATTTTGTCATTTTTTTACAGAGATTTTGAAAGCTAAATTTTGAGTTAAGAACTGATAAATATTAATTAGGTGATTAGTCATGCGTGAAATCGGGCCTAATTATGATCACTTTTGTTAAATTTTGAATTACAAAAATATTTAATTTACAAAAATTATCTACATACTTTCATATGGATCAAATGTGGATGTGGTAATCGTATTGTGATCCCATTGCCGATGCAAAGGGTATTTCAAGCAAATTTAATTCCACTGGTTTTGCGAATGGTTTCCAAATTAACACGCGGATAGACTCGGACAGGTCACCTCAAGCACTAAGCAGACAACTGATAGAGCGACAGGATTGCCAAATGCAGGCTAGAATAGTTAACCATTTTTGAAGGTACCGATGTTTGAACAAGGCAGCAAATAGGGCTTTTGAGGTTGCTACAAAGTGAGTAAGTCTTGACTCGAAAGGAAGAAGAAAATCTCGTTGTTACTAAAAACTGTACAAAAAAACAGTCACAATTTAATAAATGATACGACGAAGATTGAATACCATCATGTAGGTAAACAAACTCTGTAAATTATTCAAAAAAACGTTACTCCAATAATATTGTAGCGATATCTGTTTTCAATTGATTCAATAAGTGAATTAGAGCACTTGTTTTTTGGCGTTCTTGAAATAGCTTTCTCGTATCAATTTTGAGCAAGATTTTAAGCGTTTTTTTAATTAGCGTTAAGGTTTGAATCATTTGTAAGTAGAAACCTTTTCAATTGTATTTCAAACCTATAGTAACTCCGATTATCCTTAAGCTGGTGACAAATTGATTCATCTTTATTCGATGCAATTGCTTTACAGAGACACTAACAGCTGCAATCTTTCCAGGTGTTGGTCCAACACCATCTTTATACCATGCATGCACCCTGTTGATCATCTGATCTGATAGAAACTAAATAGGTAAAATAGGTACACACAGTCATGTTATCAAGATTTCACTTGGAGGATTTCTAATTCCTCCAAGAGATTTCACGACTGCGTGCATGATGAAGATGCAAGACTGCTATAAGACCTGTCGTTTTGTATGGGTGGTTCTGAGTGTTGAGCCACCGAAAAGACTGATGAAAGAAGAATGCATGAAGTAGCAATGCGAATGTTGAGATGGATGTGTGGAGTGCCGAGAATAGATAAGATAATGAATGAGTATATTATGGACAGTTTTAAAGTGGCGCCAGTCACTGCCTGGGCATGTCATGCGAAGGGAAAAATGTCATGTAACGAGGAGAGTGATGATTAGATTCGAATGTGGATGGGCATAGAAGTAGAAGTAGGCCCATGAAAAGATGGATGGATTGTGTGAAGGAGGGCATGGGTAAGAAAGGAGTGACTGCTGAAATGACGGCTAATAGAGGAGAGCGGAGAACAAAAACCTGCCGACCCTAGTGACGAGTGTGTTAGAAACTAGTGCTCAAGGCTCAGATAGTGGTTCAGAAACACAATTTAAGTTCTTGAACAGACGATTTCAGTGACACCCGCTTGGCAAGCACAACTTGTTTATACAGACGCCCAAACTTCAGTTATACTCAGATTGATAATTGATTAAACTGTGGAAATCTTCAAACATCAAAAATTAATTATCACAAGATGCGTACAACTTCAATATAATATCAAAATTTAATAATATGTCCTCATGGACACCCACCCACTTTTGCTACATTTTTAAGGTTTAGTTTTAGTTTTTTTAGTTTTATGTTTTTTTTGTTATTTAAGTGATATTTCAATAAAGTAAACAGTCACTCTTTACAATATATGTACTTATACTTACTTACTATCCCGGCGCATCAACCCCGAAGTGGGTCTTGGCCTCCGACACAATAGAACGCCACCGGTCCCTCTCCTGCGCCACCTCTTGCCAGTTGGAAACTCGAAGAGAGCGGAGATCCTTCTCTACTTCGTCCTTCCACCGGTATCTCGGTTGGCCAACTGGACGCCGTCTGACTGGCACTCCCAGGAAAGCCCGCTTTACCGCCCGATCCTCCCCCATTCGTAATAGCACGTGGCCGAACCACCGCAGCCGATGTGCTTTTGTTCGCCGATGATATTCGGTTCAAAATAATCGGGAATAATCCTGGCGTAGTGTTGGACTAGTTGATCCGTGTTTTGTCTCTTGCATTGACATGCAATTGTCAACTCGAACAAATGTGACAAAACACGATTTAACTACTCCAGCGTTGCACCAGGATTATTAATAACACCCCTTATGTATAATTTTTCCTTTTTACTATAAACATAATTAACCACTTGCCGTAACCTCAATGTATTTTGCAAAAGAAATTGTATGTAGGTATGTTTGACAAAACTAGAGAAATGTTTTCGGGGGATGAAATAAACTAGAGAGAAAAACATGGCACAGTCTGTAGGTAATTAATTGTATTTGTAGGTAAGTGTTTTAGCTTGTAGCAGTTGGAAAAAAAACATTTACTCACTTCGAGTAAAATAATTGTCGTAGGGCTAGTATTATCATGATGATGATGATGAAATAAGATGTCTTATGACCGGATAAAAAAACTTATCAGATAATCGTTACCTATGTAATTTAACAAATAATAAAATATTCCTAAAATAAATCAGAACACGCTTTCCTTATCAGTTTCTAGTAGAAAGCCGAAAAATACTGGCAAAGTTTGGAAGAAGGAAATCAGGCGTAATTAAAGTGAATGTTCGCGATTTAGTTAACGCTGCCTATAACCTAGAGTGGTTGAGGCAATTTATTTGGATTCACACTGTGCATTTGTAACCAACTTGTAAAAAAAACGCCGGGAGGAGAAAACGTTTTTAAATAGACGGAGACTTCTTCTTATCGTGTCACTGATTCTTTCGTACCAAGTGTGGTGAAAGGATTTATATTGCGCCTCAAAGATACTTCTTTCGTGTACGTGGTCGCGTGGGATTGGCACCTAGACTCACCTAGCTATAAAATATTTCAAAGTAATCCATAAGATAGAAGCAAATGAATAAATAATTATTGCCAAGATTTCGTTCCAAATTATTTTATTTTATTTCTTGTATTTTTACTAAAGGAGAAATTAATTATTTTGAGCCAGTAGTGTGGTGATTTGTAATTAAACTAAAGAATCATCATCATGACACGTCTCACACGCTTTCGCATTCACAAATCAATTTCTCTATTTAGGGTAAAAATTAGCCTGTCATTATTTTTTTATCTAAAAAAAAACATATTGTTGTAAATAACACATTTATTATAAAAATCGTGCGTACAAATAACACTTATAAAAAAACGCCAATAAAACTACGCCAAAAGCAAACAGGCTTTTGCATCTATTATTATAGCGTCAGGGACAATTGGTGTTTACTCATGTCCCTACTTACGGGACGCTACAGTGCCTGGAACAGGTTATTAGGTAGAGTATGCTTGCACCTATTGTGACGTATCTACGGGTTTATGAATGTAAACAAGTGTCAACACAGTAAAATTATTTATTTAAAAACTCAAGGTCGTGGATTCTATGGCCCGCTTAACTTTAGTTTGGGTAGTACGGCACTCCCCTGGTATTAGCGCGACGTGAGGAGACGAGAAGGTCGATCAGCGCAGATCCAGGGTGTCCTTGGCAGGTGTTCGGCCAGGCGGGCAGGGGATTGGCAGCGAAGCGGCCGCTGCTGGTAAGTAGTAGCACTCCGCTAGCAGCTCATCAGTGCAGCATGGAGTGGTGGTGGTGAGAAGTAGCGTAAGCGTAAAACGCGTAGCGCCGTGAAACCCTGGAATGACGTCCAGATTAATATCTGTTGTCCAATATTAAGCGTGACCACCTCAGGAAGAAAACCGCTCTTTAGGGGAATGCCTAGGTATATAATGTGAGGTGGCCTAGCTAAGAATAAGCAGAGCGAGTTTACATGTTTTGTTACTAGATAACGAAATAAAAGCACATAAGTGACCTATGTACAATAAAAGTAATGAAATGAAATGAAATGCATTTTGATATAAATCCTAAATAACAAGGCAAGTATTTTATACAGATATTTTTTATGAACTACCTACCTCGCCATAAAAATTAGGGTGATAATATGACGGGCGTATTTTTATGACAAGTTAAATAAAATGTAGCTAGCATTTGGATGCCCTTCAAATCATAGAGGAAAACACGAAGATTCCTCCAAGCAGCTATAATAGGTACATAAGCATGACATGGCAAGCTGATTCACATACATGAAATTAAAACATGAGATCGTAAGTACGGTGCGGGTAAAATGCAAGCGTTTGCTATTAGCGATAGAACCCTACTTATTACAAGATGCTACAAGTTACCTATTCCTACAGTGGATTAGAGAAACGTATTGTTCACACTTACCCAAGATGGGGGTTTCACTGATTTGATAATAAGCTTCCTATCACTTACGAAGACTGAGCTAGTTATAGATTCCTATGGGTGAAATCACGTTCACTTTATATACGAACAATGCACGATAATACCTAGGTACTTTGATGTCCTATACGAGGATATAGTAGCTAGTAATCGCGACTTGGCGAGGCTCAACTGTGGTATGATGACGGTGCTTCGGCGACTGAGTATTTATGCAAGCCTACGAAAATAATGCAGTTTGAGACACTTTTGGTGGCAACCGGAAAAATATCGTGCAATCGTCGTAAGTTGGCAACGCTAGAAATTGTTCAGTTTTTTTTTAATGGGCGCTCCTTGTGGAGCGAGCAAGACAGACAACCTTTTGCTCCCTTCAACATAAACGTGATTGTTGGAATACGATCTAAGTACATGAAGTACCTTAGAGTACGTATGAGTACAACAAGTACATGAAATTTCTTAGTTTGCTAAGTTTATGTATGAAAAGTAGCTATTACGATGATTCTTTTTCGCCTATTATTATTTTTTCTGTTGTAGGTAACTTTGTAGGTGTTTGCTTTTGTAAATTTATTCTTTGTTACGAAAGTAGCAAAATAATTACATTTTTCTGTTTCTATAAATGATTTTTTATGAATGAAAAGTAGCTATTAAGTTAAATATTTTTAGCTTACTATTATTATGTTTTAAAAAGGAATCTTTACAGGTACTTGCATTTGTGTTTTTTACTTGATTTTCTGTACTTTATATATTAGATGCAAGGTTTTTTTTTTTTTTTTTTTTTTTTTTTTTTAACATGTAACCATTACGTTACATTACCCCGACGCTTACTAAGAATTTTATTACTGTAGAATAAAATTCGCAATTATTTCTTAGCGTAGTCACAAACTGCCATTCATTCCTTTCAATAATTCATACACAACCTTCCATACGATCGCTCACAAAATAGCATCAGTAAGTACCTACCTAAAGTAATGGTTTAAAGTACTGACGCGACCTATCATTACTAAGAGTTACTAGTTACGAACAGAACCAACTAACTCATGCAACTACTGCAGAAACAAGCGGTTAAGGGTGAATATAAGTGATGACATTTAAAATTTGTACTTAGTTGTAATTGTTTACTTATTTGTACCTATGAGTTTTAAATCCTTTATGTGCCATGTTCCTAGATCCTTTCCTGACATGTCTTCTAAAATATAAACAAGAGGTGTTTTTTTATATTTTACACGACATTTAATGTATTTTGGGGCTAGTTTTTTGCTAAATCTTTTATCCGCATTACTAAGAAAATATGTTTTTTTCATAACTGTGTCACCTACATTGAATTCTGCTGGTTTGCGACGAAGGTTATAATGAGATGTATTTTTAGCATGACCCTGCCACAATTTAAGCTGTACCTTATTAAAAATTGAGGAAAGACAACCAAAGTTTTCTGCATAGACATCGCGTGGTAAAAATACTATCTCGGTGCCTAGATCAGAATCAATATAGTGAGATCCGCAAACTACCGTTTCTCGCCCAAATACAAGAAAAGATGGAGTATAACCTGTGGCCTCATTGACAGAATTGTTTATGGCAAATTGAACCTTGGGAATAAATATGTCCCATGTTCTATGGTCATCTTCTACAAAGGTAGAAATGCATGTGATGATAGTTCTATTATAACGTTCGACAGTATTCACCTGAGGGGTATATTTTGGTGTAAAAAATATATTTGGAATTTGATATTTACTAAAAAATGAATTTATTTCTTTACTTATGAATTGACTGCCGTTATCCATTAAAATAGTTTGTGGAATTCCATGCATGAGGAAAACTGAGTCCTCCAATATTTTAATAATAATGTTAGATGTGGCTCGTTTTATTGGAAAGATAAGACAAAACTTTGAAAAACAGCAGGTTACCACAAAAATGAAGCTATTTTGTTTTCTACTTACTGGCAATGGACCCATTAAATCAATAGAAATCATCTGAAATGGGCGAGAACATTGTTTAGGTCGCCCCATTTCACCCAAGATTTGGTGATTTTGAGCCTTATATGATAAACATTTAGTACAAGTGCCAATAAAGTCAACGACATCTTGAAACATGCTAGGCCAGAAGTAACGTAACGTAAGACGACGATATGTTTTATGAATACCTAGATGACCTGCTGTCGGTTCACTGTGGTTGTCATGAATAATGTCCTGACGTAGTTCCTGTGGAATAACTTCTTTCCAAGAGAACTCCTGTGTTAGTTCATGTTTATTTTTACAAAGTCTGTACAAAATATTATTTTTAATATTAAAATTTGGAAAAGACTGAGGCGTTGTAAGGCAACCATTATAATGTGATTTATACCATGTATCATTAGTATTTTTGTAAGAATTTGAAGTACTAATGGTACTCACGGGAAGAGCTCGAGAGAGTGCATCTGGAATTACGTTATCAACACCACGGCGATGTTTAAATTCTACATTAAATGCCGACAAACGTACTCCCCAACGCGCTAACCTACCTGTTGGATTATTAATTGATAAAAACCATTTAAGAGCGCTGTGGTCTGTATATACAGTGATTATCATACCATTTTCCAAATAACACCTCCAATGTTCCAAAGCAACAACTACTGCCAAAGCTTCTCGCTCAGTGACGCTATAGTTCCTTTCTGCCACTGACAAGGATTTACTCATGTAAGCGACTGGATGCTCTTTACCATCGGTAATCTGTGTTAACATGGCACCAATTCCGTAGTTGCTAGCATCCGTATGGACTTCAAAGGGTTTACTGTAGTCAGGGCAGGAAAGAACAGGAGCGGAAACTAAACATTCCTTGAGCTTTAAGAAAGCACCGTCTGCTTCAGGAGACCATTTAAATGGTGGTGCTCCTTTCTTATTCGAGGTCAATTTATTAAGGGGGCCTGCAATTGTGCTGAAGTTGGGTACGAAACGACGATACCAAGTTGCTGTCCCTAGAAAACGTTTTATATCCTTGCGACAAGTAGGTGTCGGATAATTAACAATCGCTTCTACTTTATCAGGGTCAGTCCGTAAACCACAACTGTCAACAACATAACCTAAATATTTAAGTTGACTTCGAAAGAAATTACATTTTTTAAGATTAATAGTCAAGTTTGCATGTTTTAATTTTTCAAGAACTCTAAGCAAAAGTGAGACATGACTATTAAAATCATTACTGACTATAATGATGTCATCAAGATAAGCGAATACTCGAAGTTCAAATTCACCAAACAACAAGTCAACTAGTCGTTGTTGAGTAGCTGGTGCGTTGGTAAGCCCGAAAGCTGTCCTTTTAAAGCGTAGGGTTCCGCGACCAGGAATATAGAAGGCTGTCTTGTCCCTGTCTTCTGGCTATTTCTATTTGCCAAAAAGCCTTAGATAAGTCTATGCTACTAAGAAAACGAGCATCTCGGAGGTTATCTAATATTTCAGAGACGTATGGTAATTTATATGCATCGCGAGATGTTACTGAATTTAATTTGCGGCTATCTAGACAAAATCTGGGCTCACCAGTTTTTTTAGTGACTAGAAGAACTGGTGAGGACCAGGCACTTTCGCATGGTTCGACGACATCGAGTGCTAACATTTCATCAACCTGTTCAGTCAAAATACGTTGCTTTTCTGGGGATATACGATAATAACGTTGTCGTATGGGTTGAGCGTTTCCTGTATCAATCCTATGAGTTATGAGACTAGTTTTACCTAAACCGTTACGTTCAGCTGAAATGGCTTTAAACTGATCAATGACGTTGTCAGCCAGACATTTCTCCGAATGGTTAAGAGTGTCATAACTTTGTACGATAGGTTTTTGTACAACGGACTTATGGTTTGTAGGACTATCAAGGGCTACAGCGTGTAAGTATTGTAAGGAAATCTTAAATGCACGCCAGAAGTCAATACCCAGGATAAGGTCATCATGAACCTCAGGCATTACAAAGCCTTGAATGATGTGAAATTGATTGTCAAAATGAATAGGTAGGTTAATATAACCAATACTACCTATTCTTTGACCCCCTGCAGCAAGAACGGTTAATCCACAGTCATCTACTAACGTTAACCCTTGAGAGATTAATGCTTTATGAGCGTTGTTACCTATAATGGTCACGGCTGAGCCAGAGTCAAGAAGACTACACATAGTAACCTCACCTATTGTAATATTGATGAAAGGACGGTTATCATTGCATTTATTCAGAATTGTGTTGGTTTTGTAATAGTTAAAGTATGTACTGACAAATTGAAGCCACTCTTTCCATTCTTCTTTATTGACTTCCATGTTTGACGTACCAACACAATTCTTTTGTATTAGTTTTTTGAACTGTTTGTTTTTCTTTGACAGACTGGACAATCAGGAGTCTTAACATCCTTACGACCACAAACAAAACAGACAATCTGACTTTTGTCAGCTTGGCATTGCCTTAAGTTGTGGGTATTGACGCGACATCTAGGGCAAAAACGCAACCTGTTTTGTGGTGCATCAATTGCATGCACGTAGTTTTGCCTACCATCACTAGCGTTCTGGTCAGCTTGAGGTTTATTCGAGGTTTTATTATTATAGCTACTATAATAGTTATTTTGTCTATTTTGTTTTTGATAAAAGTTATTATATTGCTTTGAATCAACATTATTTTTACTACCTGAATAAGCAAAGTCAGGTGCTAAAGTATCTGAAGAAATCTTTGGGGGTTCATGGAAATGAGCTAAACGAGCTTGAACATTTTCATAGTTTTTACATATACTTTTAAGATCTGAAATAGCTTTAATTACTGGAGAAGATGCTATAATGTTTGCGTAGAGTGGACGGATGTTGTGGAGTATTATTTCTAGTTTATCCTCTTCTGACAAGGTTTTTGACAAACGAGGAAATAGCCCCGACATAATAGATAAATATATCGTGATGTTCTCGGTTTCTCCTTGAGTTCGGGAACGAATCTCAGAAAGTAATTTATAATCATAATCCGATTTATCAAAATCCGCCTTTAAAAGTTCCACAAGATTCGTCCAATCCGTAACCTGATCCTTTATGCTCCTATACCAATGTAAGGCGTCCCCAACAAAAATCTCAGTCGCATATGACGTAATTTTAGCATCTGATATTTTTCTAGTTGTACAGAATTCTGACACGCGCTGTATAAAAGAGCGTACACAAGTTTTCCCATCAAACTTTAATTTAGAAATCTCACTGGAAACCCCACGATCACAATGTACGGTGATATTTGAGGGATTACAAGGCTCTGGAGTTCCTGACGTTGAAGGGAAAGTCAAATTACTGTCGACTGCACGTTCCTTTAGTGAATCAAACTTTTTCAATAAATTCTCATATCGACTAACACAGTCATCGTAAATAGGTTGCGTAATCTCATCACAAGAAGAAATACGATTTAAACGATGGTATACGTGATTAAGTAAGTTCTGTGTACGCTGAACTGCGCTACCTAAAAGTGGCGATTCTAAGTTAGTATCTATTTTATTAAGTACCTCAAACACGCCTGATAGATCATCTGCTATTGGCAAAGAACTATCTAAAATAACATCCGATGGAAATAAAACTCCTAATTTAACTATTTGCTTACGCATTTCTTGAACGGTAAGCGCGGGTGTCGTACCACGAATAGCTACCTCATATTCTAGCTCAGTCTTTTGAAGCGACAAAAAATTTACTGGAAATGCCATTGTAAATAAGTGTGAACAATAACGAAACGCAAATGACCTAAATAAAGTTTAGCAAATACTCTGCTCCGTTACAATAAAAAAATTAAATAAAGAACGTTTTTTCAGAAAAAAAAAAAATTAAAAAATAATAAAAATGAACAAAGTGAGAAAAGAAATCCGGTAAAAAGCATGAAAGAGTGAAGTATGAAGCTGTAACTAGTGTGTGCGTAACGTAGTTTAAAAATTAAGTTGTAACAAAACAAAAAAACATCTAACAAAAATTTGAGGGTAGAAACAAAAAAATAATTGTTATGCACACTCTAGTTACAAGACGCTGAAAAAAACGTTTTACACAGTAATACAATGCACACCAACACAAAATATCTACGAAAACCAAAGTTAAGCCATAGAATTACCACGTAGAGGGCGCCAGTGTGACGTATCTACGGGTTTATGAATGTAAACAAGTGTCAACACAGTAAAATTATTTATTTAAAAACTCAAGGTCGTGGATTCTATGGCCCGCTTAACTTTAGTTTGGGTAGTACGGCACTCCCCTGGTATTAGCGCGACGTGAGGAGACGAGAAGGTCGATCAGCGCAGATCCAGGGTGTCCTTGGCAGGTGTTCGGCCAGGCGGGCAGGGGATTGGCAGCGAAGCGGCCGCTGCTGGTAAGTAGTAGCACTCCGCTAGCAGCTCATCAGTGCAGCATGGAGTGGTGGTGGTGAGAAGTAGCGTAAGCGTAAAACGCGTAGCGCCGTGAAACCCTGGAATGACGTCCAGATTAATATCTGTTGTCCAATATTAAGCGTGACCACCTCAGGAAGAAAACCGCTCTTTAGGGGAATGCCTAGGTATATAATGTGAGGTGGCCTAGCTAAGAATAAGCAGAGCGAGTTTACATGTTTTGTTACTAGATAACGAAATAAAAGCACATAAGTGACCTATGTACAATAAAAGTAATGAAATGAAATGAAATGCATTTTGATATAAATCCTAAATAACAAGGCAAGTATTTTATACAGATATTTTTTATGAACTACCTACCTCGCCATAAAAATTAGGGTGATAATATGACGGGCGTATTTTTATGACAAGTTAAATAAAATGTAGCTAGCATTTGGATGCCCTTCAAATCATAGAGGAAAACACGAAGATTCCTCCAAGCAGCTATAATAGGTACATAAGCATGACATGGCAAGCTGATTCACATACATGAAATTAAAACATGAGATCGTAAGTACGGTGCGGGTAAAATGCAAGCGTTTGCTATTAGCGATAGAACCCTACTTATTACAAGATGCTACAAGTTACCTATTCCTACAGTGGATTAGAGAAACGTATTGTTCACACTTACCCAAGATGGGGGGTTTCACTGATTTGATAATAAGCTTCCTATCACTTACGAAGACTGAGCTAGTTATAGATTCCTATGGGTGAAATCACGTTCACTTTATATACGAACTGTAGTGATCACTATCACCAAAGGGAAACCACTAGGTAAATATATCGATGCACATTGGCTCACTACTACACACAGATCCGAGCGCACGCGCACGTCCAACCCGCACCGCGTCTACTGCCAGACTGACGGTTGACGGCGACGCCCTCTACGGTGTACATGAGACAACGTAGTATATCTATTGTCTAGATACAAACACTACATCCCTTCCTTTTTAACAAATTTTATTAATTTAAATTATTGTAATGAATCTACTTAATCGTTTTTTACTTTTGCATCAAGAATCTCTAATCATAGTGTTATATTTTAATTTCTATTGTTTTATTCCGTTTATGATTTATCTGATCTTCATTTCCATTGGACTCATCTCCGACTGATTTCCATTGTCCTTCCACACGCTTTAGATGAATGACATTTTTCCGTAGTCTCTGTCCCGTTCCTTCATTCCTTATCGTAAAATCCCCTCCCACTGATTCTTCTACTACATGTGGTGTTGGGTTGAAAGTAGTTGAGAGTTTATTTGTCTTTTCTATTTCTTTGACGTATACTTTATTACCTTCTGACAGTTCTGGGTTTTCCGCTCTTCTCTTCCGGTCTCCATATTCCTTCCCCTTTTCCTATTGTAACTTGTCTCGGTCTCTTACTTCAGTGTCGTTATCTGTCTCGTTTATATTTTTCAGCATAGGGATTTTATTCCTGTTTATTTTTGAAAAAAGTTCTGATGGCGTCTTTCCCGTAACAGAATGAGGGGTGGAATTGTACATCATAAGGTATATTCATTCATATAGCGTTTCTTTATTACCCTCTATTCCCTAATATTTAACCTAACAGAAGATGACAGTACATGTACATGCCTGCAGTGCCATGGCAGGGCATGGCATGGAGGAATTCAAGTGGATAAGTTCTTCGCTGTCAGAATTAATGATGGCGTTTTCATGCATTCACTGAGCTAATTTAAACGTATCTTTTGTAGTATTTAAAGCACAAGACTTAGTACAGAGAACTGGTCCAAATGCCGTGGATAGTGTACATTTAGTGTTTTATATTTTTTGGAATATATTGTTACTTGTTAATTATTTCACATTTATTTTATCTTTAATTCATCTTTAATACATCTTTAATTCATCTTTAATTCCTCTTTAATTCATCTTTAATTCATCTTTAGTTCATCTTTAGTTCATTTTTGATTTATCTTTGATTCATCTTTAATTCATCTTTAACCTTTTATTTTAATATAATATCTTCACTTGACATTGGCAAAACTGAATGAATTTACATACTTGGCTCAAATGTAAAAACTTAACTTTAACTCAAATCCTCAAAACCAAAGCTTTAAATTTTAAACTCAAAAATTAACTAACTCTTATACAACTTAACTTTTCCTCATATCCAAAAACTTAAATAATCTTAACCCAAAGTCTTTACTTTTAATCCAAATCCAAAACTGATCTTTGACTTTTACCTTTTAACAACTGTACACGACTTTAAATGACTAAACTGAGAATTTTTGTAACATTAGCGACATTTGGGACTTTTCAGACTTCAGACTTTTCAGACTTCAGACTTCACAGATTTTTTTAAATTTTCAAACCTTTTATAATTTTCAAACTTTTTTATTTTTTATTGAACTTTTTGACTTTTTGAATTTTTTGAATTTTTTGAACTTTTTGAACTTTTTGAACTTTTTTTTTTTTTTACTTTTTTTTTTTTTTTACTTTTTGAATTTTTTTAAACTTTTTGAACTTTTTCGACTTTTCAATTTTTTGAACTTTTTGAACTTTTTGAACTTTTTGAACTTTTTGAACTTTTTGAACTTTTTGAACTTTTTGAACTTTGTCTAAACAGATCTCGCATAGTTCCAAACTTAATTTCAACTTCCAATGCGTACAAAGCCAAACCGAATTCAATTTCAAAATCAATTTCATCTTCTAAGACGTACATAGCCAAACTGAACTCACTTGGTTCCAAAATTAATCTTTACTTCTATGGCGTACATAGCCAAACACCGATCCCAAAACACTTTCTTTAGTCGAGCAGTCTTTAGCAACGTTCGATGGCCTGGTTAACGTCCCCAAACTAGATCTGTTTGCTCAAAACCACCAAGAATTACTAACATTTTGTCAAAATGCTGTTTCGGAGATACTCCCAGGTTCCTAAGCTTGTTTTTTTTTTTTTTTTTTTTTTTTTTTTTTTTTATTGTTGATTTTGTTTTTCTGTTTTAATTGTAATTTCTTCAAAAAAATGTATCTTTCATTTTATAGTTTGTCTACCTCGTTACTTAATATATTTTTTTTTTTGTTTTTTTTTAGCTCCAATAGTTTCACTATGTGAAAACTGTTTAATGGACCATAGTTGTCGTTTCAAATTATCAATTAGAATATAAGTATCTACTGATTGTTTACCTAAGAAATAAAAATAAATAAATAGTCTATAATTTTGATTACTTTAACTCACTTTGCTTCAAAAACTCGCTCCAGAAGGTAGGCTTGATCATGATCATCAACTTACTTATTTTAAATCCAGCATGGTTAGATATTTGCGGTTAGAGGCCACTCAAACTTTACTGAGCTGCTATGGTATTATTGGTAGTAGCAGTACATGATAAACTATAAAATAGGTAACCCAAAAACTGAACAGTTTTAGCACTATCGGGTAGCCCCTGTAATTTATGGTTAGAACCGGTCCATGACAAAGACCGTACCAGCTTTTATGAAATTCAAGATTGTGCTCGCTCTTTGCTATTTACGGCCACTTTATTATGAAACTTTATTCGATCACTCATTTTTGATGTTAAGTAAATTATAAGAAATAAATATTTCCAGAAACTTTACAAATAATAATTTCAATATAACCCAGCCAATAACACCACTGGCAACGGAGATTCTAATTTATTTCAGGGTATATATTTAATTTTGTACATAGGCTACATCGGCACAATGGTGACTATTATCATGGAATATAAAAATGTTTGTTCATGGTACTAGACAGGAAAGAGAGGCCTTGTCTAAGTACCCAACAGTTCTGCATATCAAAAAGTAACAAGAATTCTACAGAGGACTGACTTACTTTTATCCAACACTCAAGTACCTTCACTTAATTTCATACACGGTTACAAGAGTCATGTTTTATCACAGAGTAACCAATAAAATGATCATCGTAATGCATAATAATGTAAAACTATTTATGCTGTTATTAAGTTCGTTGGTATTTTTAACCGACTCCCAATCAAAAAGGAGGAGGCTCTCAACTCGGTTGTATTCTTATTATTATTATTTTTTATATATATTTTTTTTTTTTTTTCAATGTTTGTTACCGCACAACTTCGCCATTTGAGAGCCGATTTGAACAATCATTTCTTCATCTGAAAGGCACTGCTTCCAGATTGGTTCCATTTTAATTCCATTAAAATCGATGTTGCCATTTTTTTATTAATAATTTTCCCAATGTTTGCAACTGCATGCCTCCGTCATTTATGAACCGATTTAGAAAATATTTTTTTTTTTATTTTTTTTTATTTGGAAGGTTATTCTTACGTCCTGATTGTCCCAAACAAATCTCATTAAAATCGGTTCAGCCGTCTGGCAATGAAGTCGGTTTCCCAAGTTTTTTAAACTTATAATTATACAAAAATCTTTCAGTAAACTTAGCGTATATTCCAAAAATTAAGTGAATGTCAATTGTTTGAAATTGAAAAGTTTAACTGAGAAGTCAAAGTCGTTAAAAATTAGATAATACCCTCTATGTCTAATTTCTCAGGTGGTGGCAGCTGATTCGCCATGATTGTTTGTAATGGGGTGACCTGTAAATACACCCAATTAAATGGATGTCTCAAAACCTTCAATTTAATGAAAGTCAATACGTATGTCTCAAGCACCTACGTACAGTACATACGTGCAATACCTCTTATTTAAAAGAAGTCTCAAATTCAATTTAATGAACTACTTAAGCGCAGTACCTCTTATTTAAAAGAAGTCTCAAATTCAATTTAATGAACTTCTTATTATCGTAACATAACGTAGGTATACTTCCAATTTAATGGAAGTCCAATGTGGCGGCTAGATACATAACCACAGGAATCGGGCTGACGCGTAGGAATTCAATGTCGCGTCGCCAGTCGTCTCTCCCCGCTCACACTGTGCGAACATGTAGCCTTGGTGAAAATAAATAAGTATTTGGAACATGTGTTTATTGCTGCACTATCCTCAAGAAAAGTAGATTATGTAGTTAGGGGTAGCATCTTGGCCTTAAACCCCTAAATCCAAAATACTATTTTTATTTTTTCAATAAATTTATTTTTTGTATCTACGTATTTCCAATGTAATGGAAATCATTCAGATAATTCCAATTCAAATTAAAATTCTTGAGTTTTATTAAAAATATTAGTATGGTAGGTGCCGTCGATTTTCAACTTACCTTGAACCATAGTACCTACTATCTAATCGAATGAAAGCACCTATGTTGTTATTCACTACCACTAGGTACATTATGTAGGTATTTTATTAATTTTACTAAGTATATATCCATAACATCCCTAAGTATAACACAAATAGGTAAGTAGGTGATTAAATAAAAGCACATCGTAAACAGAATGGATTTGTTCAGTTAAATGGTTTGGGAAACCTAACACACAAATACACAAAGCACAAAGATAACAAGCGAAAGAGTAGAAATATGCGGGTAGGTGTGGAACGAAAACTACTTGCTAATAAATAGGCGTTCAAAACAACTTTAATAAAATTAACTTAGTAGATACCTAATTACTTATGTAGGTAAGTATTAGTAAGTCGCTAAGGAAGATTGTAAATTAATTATGCCTCCCAATGTAATCTTTTCGTAACCTCATTGAACAACATGATGATTCATTCGACCAGGTATTTCTATCCTTATTCTTTTAAATTTCTTTTCTTTTACATGTGAAAACATGATAGGTAAGTTCTTTAGTTTTGTTATAAGATAAGAAAGGTAGATCTAAGCAGCCAATGGTTTTATTTACGATAGGTACCTTACTAGTTATTTATTTCCTCAATCATTTGACGATGCAGGTGAAATGGAATAAAATCGCTAGAATTATTTTACGTGAACACATTACGTAGACATATAACAGGAAATAAGGTATCTTTACTTGTAGCTATTGGTTTTTTGTTTAGATGTAAAAATATGATAGATTTATTTTTTAAGTAGGTAGGTATTCTTGTGTATATGAGTAGGTCAATAAAATGCTTTTCTTTCTTTCTTTCTATATAGGTACCTGCTACATTTTAATATTTAGGTAGGTAGTGTGGATTGTAAATCAATAGCTTTCATTCCACCTTCCTTCCCTTTTAATGACCGAATTAATTTAACGTAGGCACACTAGGCACTGACCTTTATTCTCGTCGCCACTTGTAGTGATCACTATCACCAAAGGGAAACCACTAGGTAAATATATCGATGCACATTGGCTCACTACTACACACAGATCCGAGCGCACGCGCACGTCCAACCCGCACCGCGTCTACTGCCAGACTGACGGTTGACGGCGACGCCCTCTACGGTGTACATGAGACAACGTAGTATATCTATTGTCTAGATACAAACACTACACGAACAATGCACGATAATACCTAGGTACTTTGATGTCCTATACGAGGATATAGTAGCTAGTAATCGCGACTTGGCGAGGCTCAACTGTGGTATGATGACGGTGCTTCGGCGACTGAGTATTTATGCAAGCCTACGAAAATAATGCAGTTTGAGACACTTTTGGTGGCAACCGGAAAAATATCGTGCAATCGTCGTAAGTTGGCAACGCTAGAAATTGTTCAGTTTTTTTGTAATGGGCGCTCCTTGTGGAGCGAGCAAGACAGACAACCTTTTGCTCCCTTCAACATAAACGTGATTGTTGGAATACGATCTAAGTACATGAAGTACCTTAGAGTACGTATGAGTACAACAAGTACATGAAATTTCTTAGTTTGCTAAGTTTATGTATGAAAAGTAGCTATTACGATGATTCTTTTTCGCCTATTATTATTTTTTCTGTTGTAGGTAACTTTGTAGGTGTTTGCTTTTGTAAATTTATTCTTTGTTACGAAAGTAGCAAAATAATTACATTTTTCTGTTTCTATAAATGATTTTTTATGAATGAAAAGTAGCTATTAAGTTAAATATTTTTAGCTTACTACACGGAAAAAACGTAACGGTTGGATTTAAATAACTTATTGCTATTTACAACAAAGCAACTCGTTTCGGAGGGAACCTGCAAAGTGTATTGCTAATGCTAGACAAGCCATCTTTGCTACTGTAAGTTAGTAATATTAATCTAGAAAGTTGGTTCAAATTTGATAACCTGGGCTAGGTAGCTTCCAACCTTTTAATTTAATAAAGACAACAAAGCTAATTGTGAACGTGAATCGAGTAATTCTGTTAATTATAACCAAGCATCTTAGCTTAAATCGTCGATTTTATCAAATCAACTTTGTAAACACAGCTAATGAACGTTTCTATGTTTAACAAAGTAACTTTGTCAAATTTTGGTATACTTAGCAAAGTTACTCGGCGCTGTCAATCGTGTCCACTGGATAGCCATACCCAATATACTTTGTTACTTCTAACCAATTCAAATAGGTATACTTAGCAAAGTTACTCGCGCTTTCAGCCGTGTTGAGTGGGTTCGCTACAACCAATCTACATATTTACCTCTAGCCTACTTGAATCGGTATATTTAGCAATGTAGTTTGTTGTTCTTCAACGGGTTTATTGGGTTCGCTACAACCCATCTAGTTTGTTGTTCCTAAACGGGTTTATTGGGTTCGCTACAACCCATCTAGTTTGTTGTTCCTAAGCGGGTTTATTGGGTTCGCTACAACCCATCTAGTTTGTTGTTCCTATGCGGGTTTATTGGGTTCGCTACAACCCATCTACATTTTTACTTCTAGACTACTTTAATTTGTACCTATTTTAGCAATGTTGTTTTTTGTTCTGCAAGTTTATTGGGTTAATACTGCTAAATACTTAGCTGCAGGTACCTACCATTTCCAAGTGACATGAATATTAATAAGCTTTATTTTAAGTTTGATAGCTGCTTTTAGTCCAATGCACGTTCAAACTTAAAATCTGTAGCATAACTAAGTATATTGTTGTCAATCGGAAATGGTACCAGCAGCTAAGTATTTAGCAGTATCAATCAACCCAATAAACCAGCAGAACAAAAAACAACATTGCTAAAATTCCAATTAAAGTAGGCTAGAAGTAAAAAAGTTCTTCATTTTGACGCTAGTGAAAAGTTGATATGTAGGGAATTGAAAAAGATCGTTAATCTGGCGAACTCGAAAAAGTTAAATCACCCTTTTAAAAAAAGGACTGAACGATCATATTTCATTTGCCCACAGACCGTACTTCAAAGTTAAAAGAATGTATATGAAATAATAAAGTTTTATTTAAATTCTTCAACAATCGTTAATAAATTCTAAAATTCTAAATTAGACCAACTAAAAATAATATTTTTAAGAGCGTTTACATCTATCAGCTATCTTTATAAAATTTTAATAAAAAAATATATGTAAATTCATATGTTTATAATTTTTTTTGTAACCATCTTTAAAAGCTAATTATGATTGATGTCCTATATCTCTATAAATGCTAATATAACTTTTTTTTTAAGTTACTCACATAGAAACATTATTATTTCTAAAAAAAGCTTAAAGGCAATAGAAGGATGTAAGCGCTCTTAATAGCTAGTAGATACACGATACTAAATAACGATGTATGCTTCAGAGAAGAATCAAATATGTTATTCGTTAATTAACATAAAAAGTTACATTTGAGAGAAGTTAGTCTTACATTGTTAATTTGTACAAAGTCATTTTTACCTCAACTTTTTCAATTATTATATTAACCAATATTTATCATAAATATTGTTTGTTAACTTATGAAATAGGTACTTAAAAATATTTTAACAAACATAAGTCTAACGAGTACTTATACATAAGTATTTTGTATGATAATAACAAAACATTTTTTTTTTTTAGGTATTTAATTTAAATTACTCATCATGTTGATGATGATGGCTTTAACTTAAGTAAATGAAGATTCTTTTACCTAAATAGTCTTAGCAAAATATACAGTTTCTCATATAAATGCACAATATGCGAGATCGGTACTTCGGTCAGATCATAAACATTATAATTATACCCACCCCTATTTTGTAAGCACCATACTGGTAAGTTACAATTATGTTTACCACATATATATTATAAATACGAAGTTTCTGCTTTTTGCAAATAGCTGGAAGGGTGTTGATGAATTCATCTATCTATAACCACGAAGTAGTTATTTATACTGTCAAGAGATTCGCCTACGATCACCAAGTACGATCATCATGATAAAAGGTTGCATTGTAAGTCTATATTCTTGAAACTTTGTTCGCTTACTTGCTATTGCACTGTGGATATCCGAATCGTTTTTCACATGCTGTACCTACAAAACTAGCAGTTGCTTCAGCTTTCGAAGGACACCAAATCTTTTTGCGACTATTCTTCAGCCGAACACTTGTAACAGCCACGAGAGATGGCATAAGCAGCAAACAAGCTATATTTGATGCCTCCTCTGAACCTAAAATTAGAAAATATAATTTATAAACGCTAATAGATATAGTACTCGTAGTTACTTACCTAACAGGATGAATTAATAAAATACTATGTTCAAACTTATGAGAGCATTTTTCGTTTGACAGCCTGACAGCTCAGTTGGTAGTAGATCTACCATCTACGCTGGAGGTCGTGGGTTCAATCCCCACCGAGAACAAATATTAATAATATAAAAAATAAATTAATAAATTACCATGCTGATAAGTGGTGAGATAATCCAAATTTTTGTCCTTGGTCTTGGTGCGCAGTTTAGCCAGCTCAAAGATGTTGTCCTTCAAAGCAGGATTTTTTTCTGTAAAAGGATAAATAAATAAATAAAAAAAAAAACGGCTTGTTCAGCGGCACGCACCACACTTTGTTTGCTATGCCTAGTGAGCCAAGCCAACCGCGGGCGCACTGCGGCTTGCCCGGCGCGCGGCGCGGCCGGTAAAGATGCTGTGGCAAGCCACGCAGTGTGCTAGGTAACTTAAATTAGGTAGGTATTATGGCACATATTAATTACAGAACTACGGCTTTTTTGCAGAAAGTTCTACCAGGTAATTCTTTGTCTTTCACCTAATGTAGGTAGGTAGAAGTAATGGCTTCAAGCACCAATTAGCACACACTATAGCAACGAGTTCTGCCAACTACAATATATAATCACCGTGGTAATACTTACTTTGAAAAACTTCGATATACTCCTCCAAGCCCCAAGCAGTAAGGAGATTCCTTACGTCTTCATCCATCGGGCGTTTTGTATTTAATGCAGTTTTATCAAAAATGATGAATGACAAACTGGTAAAGCGCTGCAAGTTTTCTATGTTCAGGTGCCAATCTCACTTAACTCACTCAACCTCTGCTCTCACACTGTTTATTATAAAAGTAGATACTCTCGTGTCCGCACCCAAGAACTTGTTGAAAAGAAATGGCCGTTGTCCTTGAATTGCACGCGTGTCTAAACGCATTATCCGAGTTTACACAATTCACATGTCAACGAATAACCATTTTCTTTGATTGTTCCAATTAAGTTACTTGTTTAAAATATTAAATAGCCAAACACTTATCTATTGATTGCTGTGTTACTTGCTTGTTGATAGCTAATTTACTTGTTTAAAGTTTTATAACCCACAGTCGTAAATAACAAATGTTGGGATAAAAAAGCAGCCAAGTGCCAGTCGGACTCGCCCATGAAGGGTTCCGTAGCAACAAGTATCATAATAAAAAGGTTATTTTTAGTGGAAGTTTGCATAGTAATGTACAACATATATTTTTTTTAGTTTTATCATTCTCTTATTTTAGAAGTTAGAGGGGGGGGGGGGGGGGCAACTTTTTACCACTTTGGAAGTGTCTCTCGCGCAAACTATTAATAAATTATATATTAATAGTTTGCGCGAGATAGTTATATAGTTTAAAAAAAACCATATTAGAAACCTCAACATCATTTTTGAAGACCTATTCATAGATAGATACCACACGTATGGGTTCGATGAAAAAAAATTATAGTTTTTTTTCTATTTTTGTGTAAAGACCTTAATGTGGTTCACAAAATACATCTACTCGCCAAGTTTCATCAGTCTAGCTCTTACGGTTTCAGAGAAAAATGGCTGTGACATACGGACGGACAGACAGACAGACAGACATACATGACGAATTCCGTTGACGGGTTCCGTTTTTGCCATTTGGCTACGGAACCCTAAAAAAGCGGCCAAGTGCGAGTCAGACTCGCCCATGAAGGGTTAAGGCCCATAAGGGTTTAAACATAATATATAAGTTCTTGTATGTTCGTCGAGTTTTGTTATGTACGGCATTGCGCTGTCAGTTGTGTAGGTAAAAGTAGGTACATGCACACAGACCTATACACGAATTTTCGAAGGGTTCTTTATTGGTGATAAGTGCCATCGCTAAAGAAGTTATTCCCCGTTTCTGTTATTTTTACGGGATAAAAAGTAGCCTATGTTTCAATACCGGATACAATCTATATTTGCTCAAGATTTCATCCAAATCGGTCCACTGGCTTGAGCGTGAAAGAGCAACAAACATCCCTAATGTACATAAAAACTTTCGCATTAGAGTTGTAGTAGAAGAAGTATAGGTTTTTAAACTTCTGCTACGGTTACTTTAACAAAGATAGTCACTGGGAAATAATGATTTACTCGGAAGAATATACAGCAAAACAAGCTTGTTTACTACAAACATACGTCTATTCCCTCTATTGTACGTTTTAAATGAGTCTTGGTTATTTGTAATCATACCAATCTATACAAATTTAACCGAGTAGGAGTAGTCTAAACTTAGATAGGTCAACTTGTCAGTTTATAAATCTGAAAACTTATCTATATTCAAACGGAAACTGAATAGGTTACTATAACTGAGGCACTCACTTTGAAACTATCAAGTACTCTGTTAGAATTACCTAGAATATACAGCAAAACCGGCTTGTTTACTATTAACAGAGCTTTATTGTGCGATTTAGATAAGTCTTAGTTATAAGTAGTCAAAAAAAAAATAACCAAGCCAAATTGGTACTTTGCTAGTGCTCCGTTTTTTCCGTGTATTATTATGTTTTAAAAAGGAATCTTTACAGGTACTTGCATTTGTGTTTTTTACTTGATTTTCTGTACTTTATATATTAGATGCAAGGTTTTTTTTTTTTTTTTTTTTTTTTTTTTAAACATGTAACCATTACGTTACACTATACCATCTTGACAGCTTAGTCGGCCTAATCCACAAGAAAAATATTATGGTCGATACGTGCGGAGCTGACAAGTCGCTGGTTTCCCCACGTTTCCTTCACCGTTTGAGAGCACTAGCATTGTGAACATACATTTTTCAAACAGTAAAATCTATAAGTACCCGATTAGAATCAAACCCGCGATCTCAGGATGGGAAGGGGGAAACTACCACTAGGCCACCAGTGCAAACACACAAACAACTGTAACACATAATCTTACATAGTTTTATAGTTACCACTCCACACTAGGTAGATTTAAAGGAACATTAATCCAAAAATTTTGAAAATTGTATAGCAGTAATAGTGTAAGTGATGCAAAGGCTAAAATATGTCAGCAATGAGGTTAAATTCAGCTTGGAGATGCCACTAAGTGAAAAGTGGATATCACACGCTTTGGTTAAATTGTAGAATGTCTTCAGCCTGCGCCTCTCCAGTTTACCTGGAACAAAGGTATTATTAGAAGAAAAACAAGACAACGTACAGACTTACTTTAGACCTTTACGACTGGCCTCCCAGATTAGCTGGTAGTAGCTTTTACTTCTGCGCCAAAAGATCGTGGATTCGATTCCCACCGAGAATAAATATTTGACTTCTTCTTCTTAAATTTAAGAGCTTAGCTCTTGTCGGGGTTTTGATGCTGTTTTCTTCAATTAAGTCTTTTGAATGCGGCCTCCTTGACTTCCATAAACGACATGACAGCGACTTATTCTTTTAGCTCATGTAACTTATTCTTGGCCTTCCTCTTCCCCGTTTTCCTTCAACCTTTCCTTCAATGATGTTCTTTATGTTGCTGTCATGTCGTAGAAGATGTCCAAACATTTTTCCTCTTCGATTTTTATCGTCTCAAGTATTACTCTCTTCTCCTTTACTCGCTCTAAGACCACTTTGTTCGTAATTTTTTCCGTCCAACTAATTTTCTCCATTCTCCGCCAGCACCACATTTCGAGTAGTTCTTGATAAATAAATATTTGTAAAGTGCACATAATAAAATAATATAGTTTTTTATTCAAAACAACTTTGGTAGTTCAAAAGTGTTAGTAAAACTTAAGGCTAGGAGTAAAATGGCATAATTAGAGGAAAGTTTAACATGGAACACAGACTGATGTTTGTTCTCTGTCTGGGTGTTATAGGTATGGTAATCTTAACAAGTATTTACAAAAAAAATTGCGTGTATGTTGTATATCAGCTATCTGGTTCTCATATCACAGGCTGTTTAGTTTGGGACTAGATAGGGCTGTGTATTTGTTTATTATTAACTAAAAATGAGACAGCCTCACATCACAAGTCATAAAGTCGTAAACCGCAATTCACCTTTCATTCAATCAACTCAAATTTTAAGTTATATTATGTTATTTCGGGGAGATGGGCCTCGTTAGCATTGTGCTGCAACCCGTCTAGGAGAAGGAAAACTCCGAAGCCAAACCAACTCTCAGGGAGCACACCCGAAAATAAACCCCGATTCCAAGGTGTTATCCGATCCGTGCCTGTCTTGGATTCGTGGCCAGGGGGCAAGCTGGTCGCTAACGGAGGGTGCCTGTGTTGGTGGTCACTGGGCACAGATGAAAATCCATCTTACCCTCACAAAGGGCTCTGTGGGGGTGGACCTTTAAATCCCTAATACTCGTGGGAACGCAATGATGATTCGGAATAATTTTAATCGTCCAAATGGCGGCGACGTGGTTCGCCACTCGTCACGTCTCGTTTCTCGTGGGGGCGAAAAGTGGCTCACGGAGAGTCGCTTTGCTACGTTGAATGTTGGAGGGGGAATGGAAGATAAGTTGAATGAGGTGTATCAGATGATGGATGAAAAACGAATAGATGTTCTTTGTGTAAATGAGACAAAACAGAAAGGATGTGACACTACCAAGCATGAATCCTACACAGCCTACTGGTCAGGGGTACCCAATGCCACCAGGGCCTGCCAAAGAGTTGGTATAATACTTTCCGCACGAATGGCTGAATGTGTGAACGAATTTGAATGCGTGAATGCAAGACTGCTTTGGGTAAGAATGAAAGTCGGACTTTTACGCATTTTTATAGTAGGGGTCTATGCTCCTACAGACACTGGTACGAGTACGTCCCAAATAGCACAAGAAGAAAGAGATGCGTTCTGGGATGGTTTAAGAGATGTCTTAAAATTATGCAAGGATAATGAAAGGTTGATAATGCTAGGAGATTTTAATGGGTGGGTAGGAGTAAAGCGTGATGGGTATGAAAGGGTTCTAGGAATGTATGGTGACGAGAGAGTAAATGGTAATGGTAGAAGTTTGCTTGACATTTGCTTAGAATGGGACCTGTGTGTGACAAACACCATGTTTGACCACAAGCGGATCCACATGTATACAAGAGAAGCGAAGAATGTCAGAAAAAGTATGATTGATTTTGTAATAGTGGATGAAAGAATGAGAAAAAATGTTCTAGACACTAGAGTTTACCGTGGAGTTGGAATTCACACAGACCATTTTTTGGTAGTGAGCCGAATAGGTGGTCTCTTTAAAGGATGGCGGCATCGAACAAAAGCGACCACTAGTGTTTTAGAAAGAATAAAAGTAGAAAATTTGCAAGATGATGAATTGAAAGATGATTATAAAAGTAAATTGATTGAAAGTTTTGATGATTCCGATGATATTTGTGATATCGAAAAGTTGTGGACGTTATTTAAGGAAAAGATAGTGAGTGTGGCGTCTGAAGTATGCGGAGTGAGTAAAAGGAAAAAAGTACAAAAGATGAAGCATGTTTGGTGGGATAAAGATGTGCAAAAGGTTGTATCTGAAAAAAAGAAGGCGTGGTTAGACTGGCTATCTGTCAGAGCTAACCAAAGAATGCAAAGAGCTACGAATGAAAATGTGAATGAAACTAAAAACGAATATAAGAGATTAAAAAGGTTAGTGAAAGAAGTGATTGCCAGAAAAAAAGAAGAGCAGAAGGATGTATTTGACCAAAGGTTATCTAAGGATTTCCAGACGAACATTAAGTTTTTCTGGAAATCTATTCGTTCAGCCAGGGGAAAAGCTCTGAGCTCGGAGCTGAACTCAGTCAGGGACCAGAATGGTAACTTAGTGAAAGGTGATGAATGCTTATTAAAAAGATGGAAAGAGTATTTTGAAAACTTGTTTGAAAGAGAGGAGGCACGTGAGACAACCTTAATGGTGAGTGAAAACAATGATGAAAGTGGAATTAGTATGAATGAAGTAGTGAATGCATTGAAAGGAATGAGATCAGGAAAGGCTGCAGGGTATGATAGGATTACAGTTGAGATGCTGAAAGCTGGACATGGCGTGGTAGCAAGTCAGCTGTGTCACCTTTTTAATTTGTGCTGGAAGGCTGGCCGAGTGCCAAGTGATTGGTGCAAAGCCGTCATAGTTCCACTTTACAAGGGAAAAGGCTCACATCAAGACTGCAAGAACTACAGAGGCATTAGCCTTCTCAGCGTTGTCGGCAAACTGTATGCAAAGGTGTTGATTGAAAGAGTTGTGAAAGAAACCGATGGGAAAATATGGG
This sequence comes from Thera britannica, assembly GCA_939531255.2. Classification (NCBI taxonomy): domain Eukaryota; kingdom Metazoa; phylum Arthropoda; class Insecta; order Lepidoptera; family Geometridae; genus Thera; species Thera britannica. Next base: position 6,566,382 of record OW618040.2, on the reverse strand, counting down.
ATGCACAAGCGGGATTTCGAAGGGGAATGGGATGTACGGATCAGGTCTTTTCCTTGCGATGCATAGCCGAGAAATTTCTGGCCAAGGGTCAAAAGGTCTATTGCGCATTCGTAGATTTGGAAAAGGCCTATGATAAAGTGATGAGGAATGAGCTATGGTCGGTGCTGTCCATGTATGGAGTAGACAACAACTTGGTTCAGGCTCTAAAATCTCTCTATGAGGATTCTAGTGCTTGCGTTAGGGTAAATGGGTCATACACTGAATGGTTTAGCATCCAAAAGGGTGTTAGACAGGGATGTGTAGCGTCTCCATGGTTGTTTAATTTATTCATGGATAGTTGTTTGCAAGATTTGAAAGATAGTGAATGCGGACTAAGAATGAACGAGTTACTCGTCAAATGTCTTCTCTATGCTGATGACCAGGTTATACTTGCGTTATCGGCGGACGAGTTACAGGAGATGGTAACAATTATGTATGGAGCTTTTGAGAGGAAAGGAATGAAAGTAAATGTAAGTAAGACAAAGATTATGATTTTCGAAAGAGATGAATGTATAACAGCATGTAGTATTTTGATTGGTGGAGAAAAAGTGGAACAAGTGAATGAGTTTATATATTTGGGGACTTTGTTTACAAGAGATGGAAAGCATGAAGATGATATTGAAAGGAGGGTGACTGCTGGAAATCGAGTGAATGGGGCATTACACACATTTATGAGCAGCAGGAAACTGTCTAACTAGGCACGACTTGCTGTACATAAAGGAGTGTTAGTGCCGACATTGATGTATGGTAGTGAAAGTTGGGTATGGCAGAAAAAACATCAGAGCAGAGTGAATGCAGTAGAAATGAGAGCGTTACGTAGTATGTGTGGTGTAAAGTTGAGTGATAGAGTGAAAAACAGTGTGATAAGAGAGGAATGCGGTGTGAAAGAAGACGTAGTGATGAGAGTAGAGAAAGGTATGCTAAGATGGTTTGGACATGTAGAGAGAATGGATGAAAGGAGACTAACAAAACAATTGCATCAGGCGAGCGTGAATGGAACTGCTGGAAGGGGAAGACCTAGGCGCATGTATCTCGATCAGATCGCAGACGTTTTAGAGAAAGGCCAGGTTAGGAGTACCCTAAACCGACGAGCATGTATGAAGAATGTTATGAGAGTGAACGAAGCGAAAGAGGTGTGTCAGGATCGTAGCAAGTGGAAATCCGTGATCTCTGCCTACCCCCATGGGAATAAGGCGTGATTTTATGTATGTATGTATGTATATTATGTTACTTGCTGCTACGGAACCCTTCATGGGCTTGTCTGACTCGCACTTGGCCACTTTTTTAATGATATTGTTTTCACCGATCCATTTTTATTCTTTCACAACCAATGAATAATTCATTCACACTTACCAAGAGATAGCTTATTTATGGCATGGTATTGAATGTAGCGAATATTAAAAACTTGCTTTGATGTGACGCTGGAGTAATAACAAGGGAAGAATAGCCAAACATTGAACTTGAGCAAAATTAGAGCAAAAGACACAGGAACCATTATCTGAAACAAAACAAATAAGTAAGTACCCACCTTAATAAGTGCAATATAGTACATTACTCCGAATGGTTGTCAAAGAACCGACAACCGTTGGGGAATAGAGGTTCTCGAATGGCGACCACGAACCGACGATGAAACGTAGGGCGCCCACCCACCATTGTTAAGATCGCGGGAAGTCGGTGGATGGAAAGGGCTTAGAATCGTACTTCCTGGAAATGTGTAGTGGAGGCCTATGTCCAGCAGTGGACTTCTTCAGGCTGAATGATGATGATGATGATGTTTAGATTACTGCAGAGGTCAGCAAAAGAAGCATTGATGGACGAACGTGCCGAGGCCTTAAAATTAGTACTTTTTTATAGTTTCATATTAGGTATAATACCTTTATGCGTGTTGATTTTACTCCACCAATGTCTTCGTTCATCTGCTGTTGCATGTAGTGTATGATAAGTCTCATCAACATCGTAGTGTGTATCCAAGAAGAAACAAAAATAACCAACATCTGAAAATAAATTATATATTAGTGTTAGATAAAAGTGACTGTGTCTTTTTTGTCAATACTTAATTGTATATTACACAAGAGGGCCGAATATCTTTCAAAAATTACGTTGATGAATCGGCGATGTAAGTTTGTTGTGTCAGACAATTTATTAGATCTCCATTGAGTTTGGTAGATGTTCTTAATTTTCAGTTGAATAACAAACCCTTGGGTTCAGCAGGGCTAGCACGAGCTCCATATGGCTATGGCTATGGCTGTCAAAATGTGTATAGATAGGGTGACCCACACAGTCATTTTCTTCTTGGGTTTGAATGTGTTGACACTGTTGACACAATTTTGACAGCCATAACCATAACCATTATGAAGCCCATGATAGGCCAGCTGGTCTAAGCAAGTATCTACCTACACTTTACTACTTTACACTGACATCAGGGATTTTTTTCAACTACCTAGGTACTTACTACCTATGTCCATTTCATTTATTTTTCATTGCTCATACTCTGAAAGTAGGTTTGAAGTTGCCTGAGGGGCCTAATTGAAAGTAATACTTTCAGCCCTAGGGAGAATCGCTTTCTACTGACAGCTGTCAAATTATAAAAAAAAACAAGTTCTATTTTATTCAACCATGTTCCAACTTTCTAAAGTCTTTCTAACTGCAAGGAGGTTGTTAAACCAAATTCCAACTTTTTATTCAGCAAATAGGTTGGAAACCCATTACAACAGTAAGAAGTTTAAAAAGTCTAATTAGAGCGCAATGTAAAATTTAAATTAAAATAACATAAAGATAGTATTAAATAAATAATATATCTTCTAAATTACTTGATTAAGCTTCAACTATTTCTTTAAAATAACATAGATTTGAGCAAACAATTTACCATTTTTTAAATTATGAAAATGAAAAAAATGGCTAAATAATGCTGGCGAGCCGAAGCCGAAGGCCCGCCAGAGAAAAAGAAAAAAAAAACCGGGAAGGCGGCAAATCAATCTTCATTTTCCCTAATTTTTCTTTCATGTTTTTATTTTTACTTTCCTTGTATTCGTAATGAAAAGCACAGTGTTTACCTCGGGTGAAAGTCTTTTAAGTCCCTCAAGCTCCATTGGCGCCCTCGCTACGCTCTGGCGCCAAACCCGTCTCGGGACTCAAAAAACGTGACTTTCAACACTCAGGTAACAATGTACTATTAAATGGTCAGCGATTGAGTAAGAATCATTAAATTTATTTTACTAACCGGAAAACGCATGACACTGTTGAGCTTTTCTGCACATCTAAACAATTTCCAATAGACCTCATGCAGAGATCTGGTATCCATCTCTGCCTTTTCCGCAAGCTTCTCAATATCGGTCATCTTCACTTCAGCTCCTTTGGTACTTCCATTTTTTTGATACAGACGCCTAACATGCGTTTTTACAACTAAAACCCTCAAGTAAATACAGCGCAGCAAAGTAGTGAAAAATAACAGTTCCAAGTCACGTGATATACCGGCTATCAGTAAAACATAGGACTCGGCAATACCATAAAGTTGAAGAGAATAACTACTGTGCGCAAATTCTAACATATTAACAGAAAGACATCCCAAAGTCCACAATGCAATTTTTCTGAACGAGCATGTGATGTCGAAATCGTTTTCTATGTTTAACATTACATCGAAAAAGTGTAACATATCGTAAAGCTTTCGTAATTTATTCTTCAAAATGAACACAGTGATTATAAAAATAGAATATTCAATAAATCGAGAGTGCGTCGCTAAAAACACAAGTCGACTTTGTATTTCAGATTGAAACATTATAGAACTGGTGAGAAATATTAACAGAAAACCATGAATATTAAACATAATATATATTATTTTCCGGGTTTGTAGTAAATCAATTCTGTTGATGCCCAAGGCAGCTTCAATTATTATTAGGAATTTGAACTGGTGAGCTATATTTTTGCCAGCGAAAATAATTTGTTTCGGTACATTGGCTACAATTATTTTTCGTTTTGGGATAAACTCGATCATAATTGATAAATTAAACTGACAACCTGCTTTTATTCATTTAGCTGACGGAACAAGCACGTACCTCTGATAATGTGCTACTAAAATGTTTGTGAAACAATGGTAGCATTATCGACCATACATGCGTAATGACCACCTATTGTAACTGTCTACTTAGCTTAATAATTAATCATCTAAGAGCCATAAGAAATTTGGTTAAAGACACCGACTAACTGCGTGGGTTATATTAGGTGTCATGCGGACCGGTATTAGTACATTACTTCAGCGGCCTGCAAAAGAGGCATTGCTGGACGAACGTGTAAAATAAAAGTGGACACACATTCGTCCATCAATAATGAGAGGAAATTTAAACTAAGTACTACTTGAATTAATTTTGTTAAATATAATTACAACAAACAACGAAGAACACATTTATTTCTCGCGTTAAATGTGTATTTTTATAACGCTTTTATTAGCTTCACCTGTATGTATGTATGTATGTATGTATGTATGTATGTATGTATGTATGTATGTATGTAACCGTCCCCTTTGAGCTCGATTTTGTCCTACTTTGAACGATCAGATTTGATTCAAACTTTACACACCTGTCACAGGTCGATGACAATGCAATAATATGAAAAAAAAATAAAAAAAAATGAAAAGAAATAAAAAAAATATAAAAAAAACCTACTTTGAACGATCAGATTTGATTCAAACTTTGCACACCTGTCAAAGGTCGACAATGCAAAAATATGAAAAAAAAACTAAAAAGTAAAAAATAAATTATAGTTTAAAAAACTAAAAAAAAACGCTTTTATAACTAATTGAACTAAAAAGTTAAAAATAAAACTGTAATAATCAATTGAAAATTTATATTATTGTACAAAAAGCGTGGGGGGCTTGATTTTGATTGTTGTAAATATTTTATCAATAGTTTATTATATCTGAAGTTATTATAAAAAGCACCCCACGCTTTTTGTCCAATAATATAAATTTTCAATTGATTATTACAGTTTTATTTTTAACTTTTTAGTTCAATTAGTTATAAAAGCGTTTTTTTTTTAGTTTTTTAAACTATAATTTATTTTCTTTAAACAGCATTTCATTTTGCAAGTCAGTTCGAAATTTAAATAAAACTTTTGACAAGTTACCTCTTTGGTTGCCATGACATGACGTGTCGGAGTAAAAGATCATTCCATTTTTAAATTACACGACGGATATGAGATTATTATCTGGCCACTAAACACGATAGTAATGGATTTTCATACAACTTGTGCCGGCCGCTGCTCGCATGTATTTGACCAGGGTGTCGATTCTAAAGACACAAATCACTCAAGCGATCGCGTAAATCGATGTGAGTTGTCAATTTTTGTTTGAAAAATTTGAAAATGGAACGTGGATTCAGCGGTCACTCGACGATCACTCAATCGAACCGTGTTGCTGGAATTGACGCCCTGTATAGCAATTTTGATTTTTACCGAAGAAGGTTGTCAAAATAATGCTCAAATTTCCGAGCATGATTGAAAAAGATGTAGTACAATCTTAATAATACTGACATATAATTATGAACAAATACGTTTCATCAAATTTAGCGAAAATTATATTTTTCATGCTGACCTGCATTTAAATAAAACACATTTATAAACACACCCTGAAGTTAATTCTTTTTATAGTGGAGGAGTTATTGACGTGATAACGTCTTATAAATCGATGGAGCCGGCTGCACGCACGAAAAAACATGACTCATGCGTCGTTACGTCGTTACGTCGTTTCGTCGTTCCATTTACCTGAGCCCGAGCCCGGGTCGAGTAATGGGTAAGGGTAAATGAGGGTAAGGGTAAATGAGGGTAAGGGTAAATGAGGGTCCAGAGGGGGTCCGAGAGTTCGAGTCCGAGTCCGAGTCCGCGAGTCCGCGAGTCCGCGAGTATTTTCTTATGACGTTATCACGTTCAACTATCGTCAGTAAACCGACTTTACAGACAACCGATTTTTTTTAATCTAAAAACTTGGAAAACTGTATGACAATGATCAGAAACGTAACACAGAGGCTCACGTAGGTGAGTGAAAGAGACATATCGAGCTTAATAACACCACAAATCATATAACTAAAGTTGCTTTCTCTGGTCAGACTAAAGAATGTCTTGACTTTGCGACGTTCAATCTTATCTGAAAAAAAAAAGTAATCGAGTGACACTTATAGATTTTCTCTATCAAACTCTATGTTTCCCAAAACCACTGTTTTCGTTTCGTTTATGGACTATTCGACACGTGTTTAATATAGCCGCCTTCTGCATCAGACCAAAAGTATGCTTTGGGAGGCCCAGTGCTGCAAGAGATTGAAACTGTTGTTTTGGAATTACACCCGTGCTTGATAAAACCACTGGTACAATCGAGACCTTTTGAAGCTGCTACATACGGGCTATTTCGTTCTTTAAATCTATGTATTTACTTAGCTTTTCTGATATTGTGTTTTGAAAGTTGTGTGTGTTGGGGATGACTATGTCAATAAGGAGTGCTTATTATTATTATTATGTGCCCTACGGGTCCCACTGCTGGGCAAAGGCCTCCCCCTCATTATAATTGATATTTTTTTATATATTAATTCTAGGTATAATTAATATATTGAATATATTTAAAAAAATCTAATATTTTATGTTACCCAGCTGTTATTTGACCGCTGCTCATCTAATTTTTACAAAAGTTCATACTCACTCATTGCCTTAGAATTGACTGCATTGTGAAGAATCGTTCGGATTAGATTGGTCTGAGCTGCAGTCGCGCTTGAGAAGAAGCAAAGAACGACTAAGAGCACGTAATACTTCAGACATCTGAGTACTACGTACATCATCGTTAGACCGACATCCTGGAATAAGTAACAATAATAATTAGGATACCAATGGTGGCATAACTAGTCGTATAAAGGCTCATTATCATTACTACCACTATACTGGCCTGATGAGGTTCCCTTCACACAAATGTATTCATATATTTTGTTGGTGGTACAACTGGTTGCCCCTCCGAAAAAAATTGGGGGGGTCCCTAACTTCTTTTTATGTCTCTTGTTTGTATCCTAGCTTGTTTTTATTTTTACTTTCCTTGTATCCGTAATGAAAAGCACAGTGTTTACCTCGGGTAAAAGACTTATTTAAGTCCTTCAAGCTTCATTGGCGCCCTCGCTACGTTCTGGCGCTAAACCCGTCTCGGGACTTAAATTCGTGACTTTCAATCCTCAGGTAACAATGTACTATTAAATTACTTACAAATTGTGGGTTCTCCTGCTGAACAAGAGATACTGATATCTTAAGTACCAATATTGTAGATGACGCTGACACAAAATATATTAACGAAATCTGAAAAAAAAACAGGATTCGATAATTATGTAGGCCAGCTACATTATTTTTGTTTATTCGCTACCTTTTCATGACTATACGGTGGAATTGATCATAATGTCATTTAGCAAGGAGATACGATTTAGGTAGGTAGTATTATCATCTATGTATTATTATACGTTTTTTCCTTTTATCTTTCCTAATTTTGATAATGTGTTACGTTGCCATCGTAAAATAATAATATTGATTTACCATGTTTTTATTATTAACATCAATTTATTCTCTACCTATAACCTAAAAAAGTTTTGTTTCACTCAAAACCTATTCTTACAATCTCCCAAAAACATAAAAAAACATGGTACTTATTTATTTAAATTAATATAATTAGTAAGATTCGAAAAAAACTACATTAGTACAAGATGATATTGTAACGTAACGTACCGGTTTATTCATAATAGAATTCAGTTGTTCAGAACATTTGTGTAGTAGCTCGTATAATCTGTGCAATGTGCTCACATCAAATTGCGCCTTTTCAGATAGTGTTCTATACGTACAAAGTTTTTTATCTGACATACATTTGTCACCAAAAAGTTTATCAACGTGAGCTTTCAAAACTAAAATCCTTGTGTAAATATCACGAAGATGGTTGAAAAAAAATACTTGTTCAATATCATGAGAAATAAGCATGATCAAAACGTTCAGGAGATATACATCACTTATCGGAGAATATATATAAGTCAGCAGAAACACATCGAAAGAATTCACCAAAATAATTCCTATGGTCCAAGCAACGATTCTCTTCTTGGAGCTAGTCACAGCCAAATCATTTTGAATATTCAATGTCTGATCAAACGTGGTGAGGTTTTTAGAATATGTTTTGAAAAGGCTTTTGTTGATAAACATAGCAATTAAAACCAATAGCGTGTATTCGGTAAATAAAACGGTAGTTATCATTTTAGTGGTTGTGGTACCCACTCTTGCTAAACTTTTAAAGTTATTAATCAATACAGCACACATTACTATTAAACTGTAAATTTTGCTCGATGTTTTAATGAATTTGTTGAATTTCAGAAGATAAACTCTATTGATTCCGCACAAAGTTTCAACAATTATTATGAATGACGACTGTTGGATTACATTATTTGGTTTATTCATAAAATTATTATGTTTTAGTGCTGGTGAAACATTTGATATAACGCTGATATTAGTCATGTTGAAGAATTTTGATCCACGACTGAAGGTAAGTAAATGAATAAACCAATTTTCGTTAGCCCCTAAGTAATTAAACTAGTTACTAATAATGTCAACATTTTCATCGAATAAAAATGTAAAGGCCTGCGCACACCTAGGTCGCAGGCGATAAAGATCAGTGAAACGCTGACAAATTTGATAGAGTTTCACTGATCGCCGACGCCAGCGACCTAGGTGTGCGCGGGCCCTAAAGCTTTCTTAATTTTGTTGTTTTTCATAATGGAACATTATGAAACTGTCAAGTAGAGAACTATCCTAAATGACATACAATAGTGACAACTTATTGTAGGTACCTACTTTAAGTAAGTGCCTACACTTAGCATAGGTAATAAAATGATAGAAAGCAACAAGATCTTGATAATACTGACGTAAATGATCAAATAATTTTGGTTTTTTAGGTTATTTAAACAAAAATGTCTAAATCGAGTCCCAGTTATGGAATTTGAATGAGAATTGGAATGAGAATTGGGATCCATATTGTGTGAATCAGTTTAAAGGGAGAGGGGAGGTTTAGAGAGGAAAGTGGGGTAAAGTTGTGTCTAAGTTGCGACGACCTCATCATGGCTGCTTCCTTGTAAATGAGTAAAGCGGCCTGTGCCTAATGTGCGTATTTTAGCCAGAAGTATTCCATGTAGATTCGTGATATTATACAGGCGCCAGTTGTCCTTGATTGTATAATGATGCTTCATTTTGTTTGCGGCTTGTAGGTTTTGATGGATGAACAAGAAATACGGTTTTTTTACGATGAAGATAAAATGCTACCAAGCAATATTCATTTTGTTATCCATTTAAACTGTACAGTGCTACAAACTTGTTAATTTGACTATTGGCAATAATAAATTAGGGGCTTAATATTTTTATTTCATTTTGATACAATTTTATGTGAAAAATTGATACAATTTTATATGTATGTGGCCATAGTTACCATAGTTATGTGTTCAGAACAACGCCACTATTAAAAATTGTGAAACAATGTAGCAACTGGCAACAAATCGAAATAATAAAATATTTGGCCCCTAATTTATTAGGCCTAATAGTAAAACTAACAAGTTTGTTGCACATATTATGTTTGTAAAAAACATGCAAAAAATAATATTGACACGGAACAAACAAACGGAAAAAATAGTTTTCTTAGCTTCATTTACTAAACATGCGATCCACATTTTCCAACAATAATGCCTACAGAAAAAGGACTATTTTCAGAATTATGTGTGTCACTACACAAGTCTGGGAACATGGTGATGTGCTCATAAAACGAAACTAAATTTTTGCACAGTACAGCGTTCTTGTGAACCTGTTCCAGATTTTGTTGCGTAGGTACCCTAATTTGTGCCCCAAGGGTACGAATTCCTACACTTTTCCAACACAAATATTTTCAGGGAAAATTGTTTGTAAGCATGTTTTATACACGGTTTCATGGATTAAGTTTTACTTCTATTTTGGCCGAGTTTTTTTTAAAGCTGGTTAAAAAATGTATTCACCCGGATCGGATGTTTTGCGTTTCAGAGCAACTTTGACAAAATCAATGAATACACATTGCATTGTAATATTATTGAGATTGTTTCAGTTTCATTGCTCATAACATCTATTTTACCGCCCACAAAACTTATTCCGTTGAAATAAAATAGATAAAACGGAGACACTATGAACAAATGGTCTCATCGACCTAGTTGAATAAATTCATCTCAATGACGGTTCATTTACAACTGCTCGAGTATGGAGCTTAGACAAATAAAATGAAATGGTTCTAAGACGTTACTTTTGTCCAGACGCTCGCTGGTACAAACAATTTTCTAGTGTACGCAAAGGTTATTTTTAAATGTACATATGTATTAGGTTTAAACCCGATAAGTGAAATCTATTTCAAGATCTATTTAGTACAGTTGAACTAGAGAAGATTGCGTTGATACTACTTATCGCGATTGGAATTTTGAAAGGGTATTTGAGTCTTGAGTTGAAAAACTATGACGCCTTGGAATAGGTTTACCATCTACGCTGTCCCTCAGATTAAAATATAACCAACTTAGTTTCTGACAAGTGTAAGTAGATCTAACGGATAGCTAAAATCCCTTCATATGTGATTAGTGACATGATCATCACATCCACAATATTCACAGAACGAGAAACATCTTCAGATCGAAATTATCAGACCATCACTGTGAAGCAGCTCAGTCCTAAAAACGTATTGAGTATTAAGTCAGTAACTGTAAAAGTTTAGTGCAGATGGACGTAAAAGTAAGATAAGAAGACATCCGGTTAGAAACTAAGCACCAACGCGGTAACAATCTGTTGATAAATTAAGCTCTCGGAACTTGGAAATACATGGACCTAGCAAACATTAGAATAGTCTTTCAGAAGATGTAGGAATGTCAAAGATACATACAGAAAAGAGCCGAAGATCAGGCTTAGTAGCGCGTCTTAGGAGAGCCCAACGTCCAGCAGTGGACTGATATGATATTTTACCCTTAAAGCGCCTTCTGCGCTCACCATCGTCCGGTAGCGCTGTAAGAATCGTCAGACGATCACCAGCATTAGACCATTCGAAAAAAAAAATAGCTGATTGTAAAAAAAATAGTTGATGGGTGTTATATTGTATTCTAAGCATTATTACGGCAAAAACTATCTATTAAATATAGCTAGAACCCTGTTTTATTTTATCACACGGCAAACAGTAATCTATACATCACGACGCTATTTTTCTATCACACGACTAGTGTATGTCTCCTCTCCCGGCCTGATGAGGGATGTTTTATTCCCAAAACAAGCTAACACTAAGTATGTATTCACCAAAAAAAACACAGATTTTTTATCCTATATTCTGGTCTCCATAGTACAAGGTCTGATTAATTTGGGGGGGGGGGGGGGGTGGTGTTGGTGATCCTCTATTTCTCCGTTTAGGGAAATAATTTTTCAGTTTTCTTTCTTAGTGCACCCCTATGCTATAAAACGAAAATACCCTCCAAGTTTCATGCTTCTAGGACTTACGGCTTAGGCTGTGCGTTGATTGTCAGTCAGTCAGTAACGTAAGAGTTTTATATATTTAGATAGATTTTTTCCCCAGAAGAATACTAATCCACCCAGCTCCGCATTTCTAGTTGTCTTGGTGTCGTTGGTACAATTACCCTTGTCCCAGATATTGTTTTCTTGAGTACCGCAAGCCACTTTGAGAGATTGCAATTACAAGAAAGGAGATTCTATTTAAAAATCCAACAATTCAACGGAATTGTTGGTTGTATAACAGTTGCATTTCATTTTATAGCTCACAAAGCGAGATTTAGGTGTCTGTTTTGTGTGTATACTTTTGATATTTTTTACAAATGACTGACAGGCAGACAGACGGAAAAATCACCTGCTAATACATAATTATTGCTATTATGCCCTTAAGGCCTGCGCACATTTAGCGCGATGGCCATGGCAATCAGTGAAACGCTGTCACATATCGCTGTCATATTTGACAGCGTTTCACTGATCGCCATTGCCATGTGTTTAAGCAACTGCTACCTCTTACTACTAGGTAATGACAAACAGTGACAGGAATAACTTTAGACAATATCTCACACCTAAGTAAGACTTTGTAAGTAAGGCCACAATGACAAAGGTTATGCCTTACGGATGCAATAAACCAAAAAGCCTCATTACTTCAAAAATTACACCCTGAAATTGGAGCATCTTTTCTCAATCTTGTCCAAACGACGTAAATATACCCCAATATGCCCTACGACGAACTCCACATATTTCACAGCAAATGTTGCTAGCAAAATGAAGGTTCACATTCACACATAAAACAGGTTGTAACATCGAACTACTTCTTTCAGAAAATTTACCCTTTCTGCTTTCACTTTGTGCATGACTTCAAGATCCGTCTGGTCATGTAGAAATAATCTGCGTTCTATGTAAATTAGGCTAGCGTGCAGGGTCGACAGCGCCGCTGACAATGTCTCTGTGTCTTTATGGTGGCTCGAGTAAATCTCGCCGTAACTGCCTCCGGAGTTTCTTTGATTTAATGGCTCTTTTTATAACCTTTTATGCCTGGCTGTGTTGCTTTAATGCACTGACAAAGTAAGAAGGTGCCTACTACTGAAACAAGTTTCGCAACCAAAGTTTTCATGAAAATTTATGAATTTTTAACTCCGAACCAAAAAAGAGGTATGATTTATGGGTATTTGTTTGTCTGCTTGTCTGTGGCCTCCAAAACAAATGCATTGCTGCTGTATTTTTTTTGAATTAATCCTTCTGTGAGATGTTTCCTAAACTTTGTGTAGTTATACTCAATAAAAGTTTTATGACCTCAGTCAAAGATTTTAAAAATATACACATTACTTGTTTTAATTATAACAGGAGCTTACCCTAGCTACTTTTACCTATAATGGTTTTAAAACCTGCAAATGATTGAAAGTATAATAATTATTTATTATTAATTTATTTCAAGCAACATATAGGTAGTATAATTATTAGGTCTTTAAAATACAGGGCCCATGGCATAAATACCTTAAAAAAACGTATGTTATGCTACTTATTCAACTAACACAATCAGTATAAGTTATTTAATTGAATATTATTAATGTTTCAATAATTCCATAATAAGCTAAATCTAATTTAACAAATAAATTAAAATATCATTATCAAACATTCAACTAATTTCAAACTCACTGAGCTGTAAATTTACGAGATAAAACCACTGACTGATGAAACTGATATTGTCTGTTTGCAGACATTTCAAAAAGAGCATTCTAACATTGGGTAATTATTTTGTAGTAAGGAAAATTTCAAACAAAGTTGAATCAAATTCTACTAGTTGGATATTTGTTTTCCAAACGAAATATTTCAAAGCCTCACTAATCTCATGAATTCAGTGCAGGCAATGAAATACCTATCTCATCCTTTATTTAAAGAATTGCCCTCGGTCCATAAATTTGTTAAACGCTGAAGCTGAATTTCAGTCACAGAAGGCATAATAGCAAATAAGTACAGAAAGTTTCACTACGATGACTCTATATTAGACAATTTTCTATTAGCTTCTCTTCTTAAATTTAAGAGTTCTCCCTCTTGTCTCTCTTTTGTCGGGGTTTTGATGCAGTTTTATCCAATTAAGTCTTTCAAATGCGGCCTCCTTGACTTTCTTATACGACATGACAGCGACTTTTTTTTTTATCTGGCTCATGTAACTTATTTTTGGCCTTCCTGTTCCCCGTTATCTCGTCTATTAACTTATGTCAACAATTTTATGAATAAAGCTCTACGTGTTATTTTGTACAGTACGCCATCGGATCTTCATTCCCTTGAAGTAAGCTGCTGGTATCCGCGTTCCTACTTTTGAGTTGGACAACAGTAACATGCGCAACCGTTTCTCTATAGTTATTATACAGATGCTATTTAAATACAGTGATGAAAAGAAACATTAATTTTACGCTAATTAACACAAAGTTTTTTGCCTAACGCATATTGGAATTTTGTCGGAATTTGGTCACTGGCTGTTCATGTACTCTTGCGCGCCTATAAAGCTGTCAGGGTTAGTTTTTGAAGAAGATCTCAGCGCCAGTTCCTCATATCCATTCTAATTTATTACTATTAGTAGAGAAGCAGTACTCTATCTTTTTTGTTGTTGTGTCCTTCCCATTTTGTAGACACAAATATTTATATTTGGAGCAGTCGGTGGCTTGATGGAGCGCCTGATGCGTCGGCATTTCCAGCTGCTCAGAATCTCAGCGCTTGAGACTTCGGTGTCAAGTAAGCCTACCAAAATCTGTTTGGCTTTGTCTCTAGCTCTGGTTTTGAGTCCGTGTGAGTGTTGAGTGTTGACTAAATAAATCCTACGTGGAAACGTCACATACCTACACAGTATAATGTACTGGTGAGCATTTACACAGACTCAAAACCAGAGCCAGAGAGAGCTTGTGGTAGGCGTAAAGGTCTTTTGGCTTCTATTTTGTCTGTTATAATAAGTCTCTCGGTACAATCGGTATTTCTGGTTACCAGAGTATTTCAAAATTCTGTGCAGGCAAGTAGAAGACAATCGCTTTTGAAGGCCCAATCTACGTAATATGAGTGACACAGACCAAAATTCAGTGCCGTTTAGTTCTTCAGTGGGATCGCACAGATGTTCGGCATTTTCAATTTTATGCCTCGTTATGCGTAAAAATAGCCTCTCAGCTTCGCTGTTTATCTGCACGTATATTAGAACCGAGAGTGATAAATTAGGGTTGTTTTTGCATAGCGCTTTTATTTTACCTACTTTGGAATAAATAGTGGATATTTGAAGTTTTTAAAAATTATGATCTAAAATATAAAAATGATATTATCTCACAAGCTGAAGTATGAAGTTGTTAATAATGCAAGGTAGATAAATTTGGTATTAATTGATTTCCAAAACTGAAAGCTTTAAGGCTCTATTTTTTCAAATGTCGTGATGTAATAAACATCATGAAAATGAAGGTAACCCTCTTTATTTATCTAACTGTTATTACACAAAGAAATATTCACTTTCACGACTTCAAAGAGGATAGCAATTTTGTAACTTTTCACGGGTTCCTAATTACAAGCCAAGTTTATTTACAAAGAGAAGCAATGAATAGGCGTTTTTGTGAATTTGTCAGCTTGAATATCAGAATTAATTAGAAGGTCTGGGCACGATCGCCAGCTCTGTAATTATCGAAAAACACTCCACGTTCCTATTTCATTTTGTTTTCACGTGTTTTTTCTAAGGTGAATTTGAAGTGCGCTGTGCTTGATATCTCATACCATCGAGGTACTAGGTAATGAAGCTTAGCTAATACCTACGCAAGTGCTTTTAATTATTTATCAAAGGCACGAAGCGTGGGTAGCGGCACAGATAAGCGAATACTATACGGAGCGGTATGTCTAAGTAGTCTTTAGTAAATCGTCAATAGCTTATATTGTCTGCTTCTTCTTCTTATCGTCTCACTGATTCTTTCGAACCAAGTGGATACAGTTATGCATAAGGAGTCCAAGCGCCAAATTTCATTTTTTGATTTTTTCGCATTTTCGTAATCACTAGGGCATAATTAAGCCATAGAAAAAACACTCTTGCAGCCAGCTTCACTCTAAGTGGTATTTTTTGATACCCAGTCCAAGCGCCTTCTATAGCAAACTAAGTATTTTGAAATGCAATACAAGTCCAACAACCAATTTAAAACTAACAACCAAATTTTATGATGAAAAACACATTTCCATTAAACATTACTAGTCCAAACGACGTAGTGTTACGCATCAGTAGTCTACGCGACAGTTGTTTGTAACTTCTGAACGTAATCTTTGTTTGGGAAGGAGAGGCTGGCAGAAGAACCCAAGTCATGTTTAAGGAAGCACATATTATACTAGTTTACCAAAGTCAAAAATTCTTTGGTCAACTTAATTGTTGCGGAGAACAGAATAAAAAAAATAAAGGCCAGAATACACGTATAAAGATAAAGATAAAAATATTTTATTGTAAAACTGTGTATAAAACATCTTAAAAGTAATTATGTTCCAACAGCTTACCTATTTCGGGCGTACAATATAGCAAAAAAGTATAAAAATAGACCTGATGATCTCTCCTCGAAAAGCACCCTATATTTCTGAAACTGCAATTAATACTTTATACTCCACAAGACTACAAGAAAGTTATGGCAAGCTGCAGAACAAAGAATCACAAATACTGAAGAAAAGGAAAAAGCTATTGTCAACAGAAAAAAGATAACATTGGGCGAGAAGGTCAATAATAATTGGTTAAGAATAAACCAGATAAAGGAAACCTAAAATCATCCATTGCCTCATTATGTCAAGGCAGGAGCAGTAGAAGAGGAAGAAAGCTTAGAAATTGATGTAAAGAAAAGAAAGGGTAGGAAAGGACAAAATGTTTCAGAGAAAAAACTAAAAGATTTAAAATTAAATTATGAAAAAGTGCTTAATATCCCAAACGACCCTATAGCATTTGACAAAGATTTGATTTTTGATGACACGATTGAAGATGATATTGTTGTTGATGGCCATTTAGGTTTTTGATCCGGAACATATTGAAGAAGAGTAGATTTATATATTATATTATTTACCTACTCCATCCTACATCCTACCCGATATGTTCTGGGTTTGGGGTTGGTGTTTACCAATAATATCATCAATCATTATTCTGTCTGTCTCAAAGCTGAAGATAATATCTAAGATAGTCCTTATCTTGTTTTAAATTATTATTGTTTATTAAATTATTGATAATTATATTGTTTTATTTTCTGGACATATATACTATCAGTGCCATTTTAATAGTTTTTTATTTATTTTTATCAATCCTCTGTAACATCTAATATAAGATGCTGAGTAAATACGGAAATTCAAGGGGTTTTTATTAAACGATAGGAAAATAGTCCTTGAAACATTTTTATGTTATACTTCTACTCATTTTGCAAAATGAGTACATCATATTAATTCGTTTCCACGTGCACTTAAAGCTAATCTTCCAGAAAAAATAATTATTTTGTCTCTTGGACTCGTTTTGCAAAATGAGAACATCATATTTATTAGGAGTCCAAGTGCATTTTTAACGATATATTCCAAAATAAAACCTTTTTTTGTGTTTTTTTCTTGTAACATGTTAAATTACAAATATAAGCTTCGATGTACATAGATTTACTTTCTGACGATGCAAATGCAAATCTTCTACCAATAAAAACGCGTTTATGTAATTTCCCAAAAAACTGAAAATGGCGCTTGGACTCACTATGCATAACTGTATCCAAGTGGTTTTCTCACGATGTTTTCCTGCTGAAATGAATTATTATCAAAGAATATACCTTTGATATAAAAGTTTAGCTGCTCCACCACTGTGTTTAACACAGATGGACAGAGTTTTCAGAATAAGTAATTATGTGTTTTTTATAATATCCCAAAATTTAAGAGCCGAACGGGATTTGAACCCGCGATCTTCCCCTTGGTACGGAGCCATTAGATCCTAATCATACTCAACACGAATAACTCTTAGGGACTGTTAATATATTATGGCATTAACGAGACTGTGGCTTCATCTACACTACAGGTTTGACGTTACAGTCAGTTAACTTGCTCGATAACTGCTTTCAGTTGAATCGATGAGAGACGTCACCTTGCTTCATTACTTTTTTTTGATTCGGTGTAGTAACACTATAAAATCATTCAACAAATAGATCTACAATAAGATTCTTCGCTACTGCTAAAAACGCACCCATCGCAGTATTTACGAGTAATGAATGCTCAAATCTTATTCTCGTAAACGCTATTTTCTCCACTCACTATTCATTACTTAATCGAATCATTTTCCCATCACTCTTATTTTCTGGTAATTAATTATTCGGCGACAAATTATTGTTGCTACACTAATGATTTTTTTGACGAGGGTGCTTTTGTTTGCTAGAAAAATAGCAGAGATTTCATCTTTGTCGACTGCTTTCAGTGAAAATAGAGTTTGAGAGTTCTGCGATTTGTTGTAAATCGTTTATTATAAGTAATAACAAAGTAAATACTAAATACGTATAAAGTAATCATCTTTTGGATGATGATAGGTACTCTTGACTAGATACGGTGATGGCGTAGGAGTAAAGCCTTGACCTGATGGTGGCCGAAGTCGGGCCGAAGAAATCTGGGTCGTCCGAAAGCGCGATGGGTCTACGACATCGTAAAGGTCGCGGATAACACCTAGATAAGAGACGCACAAGACAGAAAAAGCTAGCAGAAAATGAATGAGTTGTATGAAACTGGACTGAGAGGTTGCAAAGTTGTATTTAGGGTTTTATAATCACAATAATGCCTACCCAAACCCAATACTCTAAACAAAGTTGTGTCACTTGTACCATCAATGGTACAACTGACACTAAGGCCTAAACATGGCTGATCTAAAAGCAATATGAACACTCCGTATAACTCTGATCCATAATTATTTTATTTATCATTCTTAGAAAGTGCTACTTACCAACATTATAAGGCTTTTTTTGTAGCCCAATTTGAAATGAAACCTTGACACCAATTTGGTATCACATATTCAAACAATAAATACAACCAAAATAATAATCCCATCGCATAAATCCATTACCCCAGTTACATTGTTGCCCATTTTAAAGGAGCGACAGAGTGTAAAGAGATAAAAACATGCCAGTGCATTGTTATTGGGGAAGGCCAAAAATTTATTTACGTGTAGGTGCGATATTAATAATTAATGATAATAGTTCAATACCTTTTTTGTGGTTTTGTATGATGGGAGTTTCACTGCGTGATAAAATCAGAAATGAGGATTTACGTAGAAGAACCAAGGTCACCGACATAGTTCGTAGAATCAGCAAGTTGAAGTGGCAATGGGCAGGACATTAGCTCGAAGAACCGACAATCGCTGGGGAATAAAAGTTCTCGAATGGCGACCACGAATCGGAAGACGAAACGTAGGGCGCCCCACCCGCTAGATAGACCGACGACATTGTTAATCGCGGGAAGTCATTGGATGACCTTTTTTTGAAATTATTTAAAACAAACCATCATCGTCGTCTAGGTTCACTGCTGGTCATAAGACTTACCTAAAACATTTCCAAGAAGACCTATTCATAGCTCTCTTGGCTCACCGACTATCCACTACGTATTTTTGTCTTGTCTTCTGTAGCCACCATGATCGCGACAGTAAAAATGTAAGCCTTCTATAGTCAAATGATATTTTTGTCTAGAACTTTGTCGAGAAACTCGTCGGGGTGGGTGCTAAGCCTGCTAAGCTGTAGGTTAAGTAGGTAGAGTTTAATCCACACCCAAGGTAAGATAGTAAAGAAGTGATGTTTTTATTATTTTTACTAAAATTACGGGGGCCGATGCCTAGCAGAGGATGATAATTATAAAGTGAAAACGCTGCCAAAAAGTGCAAGTCAATGTGTATTTCATCAATGTAGGTGGCCCCGTAGCCAGACAATGTTTCGATGTGGTTGCATTCATTTTGTCAGCATTTGGTCACGCGTGAGCTAACCGCATGGTATTCTCAAAGTCGACTAAAAACTTACTTATTTTTGTTCTTCCTGCCCTTAACCCACTGGGTGGGGTCGGCAAAACAAGATTTTGTTTTATCATTCATCATCCCTGTACCTACTCACTTCTTTCTCACACAATCCATCCATCTTCTCTTATAGGCCTACCTACTTTTACATCCATTTACATTCACACTAACCTTACAATTATTTTAATAATGCAATATTTCATAGTAAAAAAGAATCGGATGGAGTAAGAAAGGTTATCTAACTAATACCTATCTATAGGTAAGCAATATTATTTACTTTCGTATTTATAAGAAGCATTACCTAGAAAGATGTCATTGAAAATTCGAGTTACAGACGCATATTACTAATGATTTACTAACAAAGTAAGTACTTACACCAATGCTTGTCCGAAGAAAAGTATGATCTATGCCACAACTATTGAAAGTCCAAAATGAGATTAACCTTCGACACGAGAACTCACCGCACCCTGCATGTTTTTTATATGAAATATCGAGTGCTACAACAATACTTACCCAGGACGGCATTGCTGTGGCCACGATACGCTCGCCATTTTGAGCCAACGACCCACACGGCCAATATCGCCGGCAAATGTACCACGTTACAGATTCAGCATTTATATCCCGTTATGGTTCAAAATAAAAATAAATGAAACTACGAAAACGAAATTATGCAAACCAAAATTACGTAGTCAACTGAAATGTTAAGGCCTACGCAGACCGGGACGGAATGGCAAGGAATTTGCCGTCAGTCAACGCACATTCGATGCCACGGCAGCATTACAGCGCCTTGCCACGGCATGCCACGCTGCTCCACTCCGCAGTCTATCAAAACGAGCGCCGGAGTCCATGGCATTCCGTTTGCTTAATGCAGTACACCACGGCATCTTGCCGCTGGAGCCCGGGGCGCGTCTTTCAATGCCGTGCAATGAAATTCTTTTTGACACGGCGTCATTCTAGAGCATAGCAATATTGTTCAATTTCTATATCGATACGTTTGAATATCCATTAGTAAAATAATAAATTCTTTGCCATACCGTCCCGGTTTGCGTAGGTTTATAATATCATCAAAATGTTATATTGATTGGTGTCCCGTCCCTACCTAAAACTAACTTAGTAACTCAATTTTCCAAACAATGTTGACAATGTGTTTGCAACCGCCAATTAGTATAAAACTGGTAACAGCCTGCAAATTAAATATTTTTGCTGATGCAATACGGTTGTCGTTATTGAAATAAATGAAAAGCCTATTAAAGTCTCTTTGATTGCTAAAGTTATAATTTAAGAGATAATAAATAAAGGAGCTAGTTATAGCTGTTAGTGAAAGAGCTTGTCATACCCCGTAACTATATTTCAAGAAGGCTTGGGTGGAGAATTCTTCGAAACGGCTCTACAGGAAATTATTTTAGTTTATGCTACATTTTTTAAGAGTAGGTATTATACAAAACTGAGTAATATAAAAGTACCAATGGCATAAAAATTGGCTACCACTCAGGGCGTCAATTCCAGCAACACGGTTCGATTGAGTGATTGAGTGGTAGGTAGTAATTGTGGTTACTGTTCACATTTTATTATTAGGATTTATTTATTTACTGTTCCTTACCTTTTCAAATCACGTCTTTTTGTTCGCCACTTTAGACATTTTGTAAACTCTTTTAGGTCTCCCGCGACACAGGCTAGTCCTAGTGCGGGGTCCATTGTATATCTATTCTTGTAAACTGTTTTCTCGAATAAATATTTTTGTATTTGTAGATAGATAGATAGATAGATAGATAGATTAATACTTTATTGTACACAAAAGAATACATTTAAAAGAAACATTACAAATAAAGGTACAATGGGCATTTATTTTTGTATTTAATGCAACAATAAAATAGGAAACCTTCGAAACGCTATTCCCACCGCCTTTCCCCGTGGATACGCTATCCACTGGCGAAGTCAGCCTGTCGATTCCAGCAACACGGCTCAATTGAGTGATCGCTGAATCCGAGTTCCATTTTCAAATTTTTCAAACAAAAATTTACAACTCGCATCGATTTACGCGATTTGTGTTGCTAGAATCGAGACGCCCAGCTCGGAGGTCGGATAAAACTGACAGCGGGGAATAAGTTTTTATCCTTTCCCGGGGATAACTTGTCCTCCCCGTGTGCTAGCCAGGCAGATTATACAAGTTATGTGGTAGCGAGTGCTGCTATAATATAATTATCATAATAATATATTTTTTTACATTAGCACACAATATAAACCAGTCTATAGAAAACAAGTACACTTATAGAAGAAAGATACAAATACCTATACATATACATCGATACTGGAGAAGTGCGTCGTGTTTCTGTGAATTCTGTGTGCTATAGCAGAAAAAGGATCTTGACTTAGAATAATGCCTAATAGTTCCTGTGAGGAAGCTATACGCTGGTACTTTGTCAAAACCGTTAGCCAACAAACCTTGTGAGACTTGAGAAATTGATTTGATTTGTCTTAGGATTGCCAAAGTCAAAGTCAAAGATGTCTTTATTCAGTAATAACACAAGGATCACTTTGAAAAGTCTTAAAGCTAGGAGAGTCTAGGTGCCAGTTCCAATAACCAAGCCAAGAAGAACCGACAGCAAACTACGACATGGTTCCTACCGTTTTTTTAGGTCAATGGTATTATATTCTCGTAGAATTTACGATCCAGCGGTGGCCAACAGTAGCTGAGAATAAGTTAGATGTGCTTAAGCAGATGCAACGCGGCATGTTCGTAATATGGGCATATGCTGGTGCAAGCTATGAGATCCTAGAGATGTCTTGGAACAGCTCCATGCCAGAAACATTAGTAAGAAAAGTTTTACCATACCATAACTTTTTCGGCCGTGAAGCAGAATTGCTGTGTTTTAGTTTGAAGGGTGTGGGTGCCGTTGAAATAACTGGCACGTGAGGCCGAACATCTATATCCCTGAAGTTTATGGACGCAGGACAGTGCATCTCAGGGCCAGTTCCTGACGTGCGTATTAACCTACGAGGCAATGCTTTGTTATAGGTGATGGTTGTCACTTAACATCAGGTGGGCCATATGTTAATCAGCTAGTTGTATAAAAAAGAACTTTTATTGATCCTAATAATTAATTATAATAATTTATATCATACAAAGATCCATATTTAGTTGGTTAGCTGAGATACGTGCTAATAATATTATTAAATTCAGATGCTTGGAAATATATGTTTTTTTCTGTATGACGGATCAACTTGTGAACGATTTGGATGAAATTCACAATAAAAACATTGGAAGGCAAGCTACTGCATGCAAATTTAATAACGTATTATTACTGGGATTTATTTTTGTAACGAACCTAAACTAAATAGTCTTACATTTTCATTTTCATACATTCTGTTGAACTTCATTCTTTTCCCGAGAGAATGGTTAGAGGAAAACATTTACCAAAACATCACTCAATGTAAAAAGTACATTATATTCTCTAGAAGAAATCCCTAAATTGATCACTGCTTCCACCAACAACTTAGAAAGATCGTTTATGAACTCAAATAATTTGCTAAAAAGACTAAAAATGATGTGGAATTATGTTTATTATAAGGTAGAATGACCTAGACTTATACACCAAATTGGCAATTTTAGTATCCTTTTCAGCAGGATTCATTATCCCATCGTACTAATATTATAAATGCAAAAGTTTGTATGTGGGTATGGATGATTGTTACTCAATAACGCCAGTACGGCTGAACAGATCTGGGTGAAATTAGGCGCTGAGATACATTATAGTCTGAAATAGCATATAGGATACTTTTAACTCGAAAAAAACGGGAACGGGGCGAACGAAGCCGCGGGCAGCCGCTAGTGAATCAATATATGTAAATTATAAAAAGCAAGTGCGTGTACGTATGTCCAGGATTTTCTCTATTAACGCTCACCAGGGTTTACTCCTCGCTGTGGTGGTAGATACCTCTTGGTCTCCTGCACTACTCAGTGCATAGAGGAGCT
The DNA here is from genome assembly GCA_939531255.2 of Thera britannica. NCBI lineage: Eukaryota > Metazoa > Arthropoda > Insecta > Lepidoptera > Geometridae > Thera > Thera britannica. The sequence goes on along the minus strand of OW618040.2, from coordinate 6,542,833 downwards.
TAGACAGAATTGATGGAAGTGCATGGTTGTGGGAAGTAAAAGTTTCAAAATCTATGTCCATCCTTTTCTAACACGGAGGGACTTTTCTATGTCTATCCTTTTCTATTCCATGAGGACTTTTCTAAAAATTCTCAATTTTCATAAGAATTGAATGCTCCTAAATGTTCCAGAATGTCTTTTACAATCTGGAATGATCTAGAATAATGTATATTAAGATCTGTTTTCGTTGCGGATCGAATCCACGATCTACGGCACAGAAGGCTTAGTTACTAACCAACTGAGCTGAGAGACAAGTCAATAATAATCTAGTAGTCTTATTATACAATACATGGTGTTTCGGCTGTTTTTCAGATAAAAATGTACTCAAAATGATATATTGTCGTGGTAGTTGGATATAATATCATGTATGTATAGTTCAATCGGTATATTCATACCACGGAACAACCGCACGCCTCTGGGCGACACAGTAATATGTCAGCTGCCAGCAGTCAGCGGTTACTATTCAAGACAGATTTACATCAGCCCAGTGATTAAGTCCAGTGCACATGAGTTGGCTCTATACATTTTACTCTATACGTTTTAATCCAGTTCATCGTCTACCTCTTCACTCCCACTATAGAAGTCTCAAGCGCGACTTCTGTAGTGGGAGTGAAGAGGTATAAAATATAAAATCTTAGCATAAAATGTCAGGTGTTATGCAAGAGCATAACGGTAGATAAAGGTAGAGCTAACTTCGACAAAGAGGTCAGCCGACGAATCCAACTCGGATGGTCAGCGTTCGGGAAATTGCGCCACATCTTCTCGTCGCAGATACCGCAGAGCCTTAAGACTATAAAGTCTTTCATCAGTGCGTGTTGCCAGTGATGACTTACGAAACTGAGACGTGGTCGCTAACTATTGGCCTCGTACACAAGCTAGTGTTGCCCAAATTCAGTCTTGGTCTTGCAGTCTTGATCTTGTTCTTGCGTTTTTGCAAGACCAAGACCAAGAACAAGACCGCGTATTTTTAGCAAGACCAAGACCAAGACTGACCGTGCAAGACTTGAGCAAGAACAAGACATAGCCTGCAAGACTCTTGCGTCTTGCAGCTAGGACTTAGCGCTATTTCACTGAGTAGTTAGGTGTAACAGTTCGGTGTATAGATAGGTACGCTTAGGAATTCTATGAGACGCAAAAAACTGTATCAAAGAATATGAAAAACTGGACCTATGCGCATTACGACTAATACCATAAACATAGCGAATAAAAAAATATCTATTAAAATCAAAAGAAACAGTGACTTCCATGGAAAACGACATATAGGTCAGTTGATTTTTCGAATTTCTTATCAAATCTTCAGTTATTTATTAATCTGCTTGATCTTTACTATGGCTATGTTAATTCAAGCTCACAATGTTCCAATTCTAATACGTTTTTCTAAGATTTAAAGTAAACTTTAATAAATAGTAATAGACTAATAGGTAATTGCAAGACTTGCAAGACTCTTGCTGCAAGACCAAGACCAAGACCAAGACTGGGAGCGCAAGACCAAGACCAAGACCAAGACCAGGTGTATTGGCGCAAGACCAAGACCAAGACTGGCTAAGTCTCGTCTTGTTCTTGCATTTGGGCAACACTAACACAAGCTGAAAGTCGCGAAACAATAAGCTATGGAGAGAGCTGTGCTGGGAGTTTCACTACGTGATAGAATCAGAAATGAGGATATCCGAAGAAGAACCAATGTCACCGACATAGCTCTTAGAATGAGTAAGTTGAACTGGCAATGGGCAGGTCAATAGCTGGAACGCAGATGTTTGTTCTCTGTCTGAGTGTTATACTGTATTCTTGTATTTACAAAAAAATCATTTAAGTATTATATCAGCTATCTGATTCCCCTAATACAAGTTCTGCCTAATTTTAGGCTCGATAGTGTTGTGTGGATTGTCTACAATACTTTATTTATTTATTTTATTTTGATATTCACCCGCTTGCAACTTACTGCAAAACACAAACCTACTATAATAGTTTACCCGTGGTACGTCGCCCCTGAGATACTGCAAAACTTTCCCTTACTATAAGATAGGCCACAGGACTGCAGATATTGGTCGTTTACTTTATTGCGGAAGGGAGTTCTATGTCTTTGTCTAATCAAGTTCGTATACCTAGTATGTTTGTATAATAAACCAGTTATCCTACTTCCTCTACTAATAAGTGGCTCCTCCAACTGAACTGGTTTGAAATAAACTTAGATGTATAGTTGGAAATCTGGATTTTTTTTGGACAATTCACACGACACTATCTAGCCCATAATAAAGCAATGCTTGTACTATGGAAACCAGATAGCTGACATTAATACCAGGGATGTAACGGAGGTAGTTTATCGGAACCGAAGGCGGAGTCGGAGTTTTTAAATTTGCTTGATCGGAGTCGGAGTCGAAGTCGGAATCGGAGTCGGAGGCAGGGTCAGAAGTGGTGGCATGAGAGATAATTTTTATTTAAGGACAAATAAAACATTATTTAGTAAAAAATTTTCGTTTCAATTTTCAATTATAAAATAAAACAAACAAAATAAAATTGGCATATTTCCAAATAAACAAGAAATTAAAATAAATGAATTTAAACCCAAAGTAGCATATTCTTATGCAAAGTAGCATATTCTTAGGGGCGGTTATCAACAAGTGAAAAATAATTTCGTCAATTATTTTTCACTAGAGTGCACGTTGTGGGAGTCGGGGGGATTCCCTGCGCGACATGTATGAACCTGTTCATCAGTCGACACAGGCCGCCGGCCGCTGGCGCCGGCGCCACTATGTTATGCTTCGACCTCCGATTAACCTTCGATTTAAAAGTGTCGGAGCCGAAGTCGGAACCGAAGGTGTAATAATAATCGGAAGTTCCGACTTATCGGAACCGGAGTCGAAGCTCCGTAACATCCCTGATTAATACTTACTCGTATAATAATTACATAATACTTATGTATATTTTTTTGTAAATACAAACTTGATATACAATATAGCACCCAGACAGAGAACAAACATTTGTGTTCACCACACAAATATTTAATTTTGTTCTCGGTGGGAATCGAACTCAAGACCTACGGCGCAGAAGGCAGAGCCTACTAACTGAGCTGAGAGGCCAGTCACCATCAAATTAACAGGAACGAGCTACAAAAGCTACCAGTCGAGCGAAGCCGAGGCGGCCCCTAGTCACATCAAATCACGTCACGATCACAATACTATAGAAAAGAGTGGCGTATGTATAGGAGCTGATATTCAACGCACAGCCGAAACCGTTGGCCATAGTGACTTAAAATTTGCAGGGATTTTTTCATTTTTTTTTTTAAATTCAACCCCAAAAAGAGCTGGAGTTAAAGTTTGTATGGAAAAAGCTTTACGCGAACGAGCTAGCGGGATTCCAAGTAATTAATAAAGGTCTCACTTGATCCACTATGTTGAAACTTATTGGTCGTACGAAATCAGTAGGTAATTGGATAAACGAAAGTTCACCGACACTTCGACAGTCGGTTGAACGGACGTTGATGATGACAGACATCTTTCTTACAGGTTGAAAGATGTCTGTCATCAAGAGGACTTACCAATGGTCAACGATTTTTTTGTTGGCAATGTACTGTAGCACTCTTATTGTAAAGTAAGTTATTGCATAAATCTGTTTTAGCGCTAAAAACGTCATGTCGTATGACATTATCAATTCCTTAACAAAAGTATGTGACGTCAATAACAAAAGACTCACTATTTTGTGACTTCTAACTGAATATCGTAACCTTCCGTCACGACGAAATTGATAAAGTGGTACTGGGTCCAACTTAATAATTCCAAGAATCCTGAGAAATAGTCTCCATTTACTAACATTTGAGAGAGTTTAATAAGAAAAAAAATGCTTCTACGAATTTACGAAATTCAACTTCCAAGGAACGGGGCTTTTAATCTTGGTGCTTTGTCAAAAAGTTTTATAAAACAGCAACTTAGGGTCGCAGTTTGAATCAGGGAGCCTAACCTACAACAGATTTTTTTTTAAAATTTTCTTGATTTGTTAATTCACAAGAACGGCAAAGCTTAATACGAATTAAGCCTTGCCGTTCTTGTAAATTAGGCCGAACTTGATGGTAGGTATGAATTTGACTCGATCAAAAACCCTGTCTCAGGCTAGAGTGCTCTGTATTTTACAAAGGACCCTTTAGTGCATGCGAAAAATGTCTCCTGACTAGTATGAATAATCGAAAAGCAAAGTCCAGCTTTTTTCATATAGTCAAAGTCAAAGTATTTATTGCTTGAAATACGTGCCAAAATATGTTTAATTATAACAGGTAATATCCAATGTATTCTGATGTCTAGACATGCAATCATCATCATCAGCCTGAAGAAGCCCACTGCTGGACATAGGCCCCCCTACACATTTCCAGAAAGAACGATTCTGAGCCCTTTCCATCCATCGAGTTTTTGCGATCTTGAAAATGTCGTCGGTGGATCTGGTGGATGGGCGCCCTACGTTTCGTCTACCGGTTCATGGTCACCATTCGAGAACCTTTATTTCCCAACGGTTGTCGGTTCTTCGAGCTATATGACCTGCCCATTGCCACTTCAACTTACAAATTCTACGAGCTATGTTGGTGAGGCATGCAATATTAAATTTTATATTTTAGCAACAAAAGCTAGGACAATAGAGTGACATATCCTAATAGGCATGAAGCAAGAGCACGCAATTGACCTACTTCCAGCCACAGCCTCATTGCCTGTCGAGATTTCATTAGACATGTGCTTTTGCTCGATCTCGAGCCCATCGCTATGGGAGACGTTTCTAACTGAATTGAAATGTTGTTTGTTTCTTTTTTATGTTTTCGTTGGTTGTGTCTTCCACGGCTTTACAAACATTGGCTGAATTTCGCACGAGACAAGTATGGGAAGAAAAGAAGGAGGCTTTAGTGAGGCTCTTTGTGAAAGGCTCGTCTGGACGCCAACATAATATATACTGTCGCCCAGGAAAAGCTGTATATTATTAAATTTTGGTTTGAATTTGTGGATCCTGGAACTTAACAAAAGTTAAGAGCATAACTGAAGGAACTTTATTGCCTTAATTATGCATGTAAATTTTAAATTGATTGATTTTAGAACTAAGTTTTTGAATCCATACATAATTTACCCTGTGAAAGATACTGTTTTAAAGTTGCGATATGGTTCATTTAATGACAAACAAAACTATAAATAGACAGGCTACACGCTGCGGGGTTCTCTCTGTTTAAATGTATGTGTATAGGTATAGGTTAATTAAGTACTACTAACAACAGATTTATAAGTTTTACTAACATAATTATAAGTTTAAAAAACTTGAGAAACCGACTTCATTGCCAAACGGCTAAACCGATTTTAATGAAATTTGTTTGGGACAATCTGGACATAAGAATAACCTTCCAAATAAAAAAACTATTTTCTAAATCGGTTCATAAATGACGGAGGCATGCAGTTACAAACATTAAAAAAATTATTTAAAAAAAAAATGCCAACACCGATTTTAATAAAATTAAAATGGGACCAATCTGGAAGCAGTACCTTTCAGATACAAAAATATTTTTTCAAATCGGCCCACAAATGACGAAGTTTTGCGGTAACAAATATTAAAAAAAAAAACAACTGAATTGAGAACCTCCTCCTTTTTGATTGGAAGTCGGTTAAAAATGATCCATGTTGACCGAAAATAAATAAATAATAATAATAATAAAGAGCAGGCAGAACCACAGATTTCCACTTGCCAGGATTCCGATATACCTATCTAATAATATGTTTCTCTGTCAAAACACTATAAACACATTTCTATAAGCTTTAGCCACGAAGGATAAAAAGTTTAACTGCCCATAATATATTCCCATTAGCAATACACCACGGTAATAACTCTCTGGAACAGTCGTGGTTGCCTTTATTCTGTCATTATTGGTTGTAGGGCACTATAATATGAAACTATATTTCACTACGTGTACCGCAGATTCACTGATTCATTCAGGGTATAACGGGAGCCTTAAATTTCACTACATAAAACTTTATTGTGGCTAACATTTGTTTATACTACTAGATGATAGAACAAGCATATGGCCCTCCTGATGTTAATTAGTAACCATCGTCTATAAAAAAGCATTGCCTCGTAAGTCACACACGGCAGGAACGTGCTCTACGGTACACTGCTCTGCGTCCATCAACTTGAGGATGGCTTGAGGATGTTCAGCCTCACGTGCCAGTAATTTCACCGGCACCCACTCCCATAAAACCGAAACACAGCAATGCTGCGTCATGGCAGAAATAGGCATGGTAGAAATATTATACATTTATTATAATATTAATAGTTGTGCCTTAACTAACTTTCCTACAACGCAGTACCTATATTTAATATATCCGGCGATGATATCTTGATTTAAAAAAAGTGCAACTGTCTCTGAAGATAAATTATAAATAGGTATAGGAATAAATTTTGCGGATAACAAATATTTGTGTAGTGAACACAGATGTTTGTTCTCTGTCTGGGTGTTATATAAAAAACTCAAAGGTGACTGACTGACTGACTGACTGACATAGTGATCTATCAACGCAGAGCCCAAACCACTGGACGGATCGGGCTAAAATTTGGCATGCTGGTAGATGTTATGACGTAGGCGTCCGCTAAGAAAGGAAAATGGAAAATTATTTTCCAAAGAGAAGTGATTTGAAAATGGAACGCATTTACAATGCGTTGAAGAGCAAACGCCTCCTTATGCTGCCTTCCTACGGTGCGTGGTTCTGCAGATCATCACGCACAGCCGACGACGACGCACGGCAACGCACACAGACAGGGATCCTATGCTACCGCGCACCTCGGCGCACGAGACCGTTCCCATGGTGTGTCGTGCGAGCTGATTCGCCCATCGGTGCGCGATATCACAGACCGTAGGAACTGAGCATATAATATATGATATAAATAATATTTTATGTATTTTATCTTTATTCTGTGTACACCCTAGCACGAGGAACCGGTGAACAGAACCAGAGATCATTTTGGAGCCAGCGCAGCGGTGCGGTTTGTTGGTCATGTAGATCAAACATACTATTACTTACTTTCAGTCAGACTTAAAAATCATTTTCATCTTTAGTTTAGCATACAGTATGTTTGATACAGTTTGAAGCCTCAAACATAAATAACCTTTAGCGATGACAATCTCGCTAGATACCTTTATTGGCTCGCCAAATGACCATGCAATATTCATAGAATATTCAGTAGCTTATGCATTTTTAAACCGTTTTCGAACGTAGGCCGTAATGGACAGAAAATAGTTTTGTCATCATTGCAACTGAAAATTTTAAATACTCCTTTTCTTATCATAAATTAAAGCTCTGAAATGAAATGAAATGAAAAAAAAATGAAAAAAGTTTATTGAATGAACACAAATACAAAGAACAAACTAGAACTTAAATACAAACAAGGTATAGGTACAAGGTGAGTACTTATGAAAATTGGCTAACTACTAGGTAAAAATCCCGCGCACCCACCCATCCACCTAAAGAGCTACATTATGTTGTGTTCACTCAACAGGTTTCAGCTCAGCATATGTTGAATAGGTCGGCAGGTACCTATCCAACGCTGATATTCAGCTGAACCGTGAGGTGACGACGTACGACAGACAAACGCACAAACACTCGGAATCTAAGGGTATCATTACAAAAATTTAAAAAATAATAATAATTAAGCAATAGCTTATTACAAAGTGCATACCGTGGTAAATATATAAATAGACAGGTATAATAATAAGACAGGATATTACATTATATTACAGGTATAGACAGATTATATATATATTACAGGTATATTATAGGTAAAAAACACAAATACATATCTACTATCGTGGCTAAATAAATTCAGGTTAAAAAAAACAGCAGGAACATAAGATAAGAAGTGGATGCTATGGCCTGATAAATAATATTAATAAAAAAAAAGTTAAAATAAAAAAATTGTGATTGTGATGTGAACAAATGTGAAAAATAAAAAATTCTTTGAAAAATAGCCTCCTATTATTTTTTTTATTTTATTCCAATCATAACATTTTACAATATTAGGTACTTAGAAACATATCAGATAATGGAGGCGTCATTGTTGAAACCCTCTCGTTTCATTTGCTCTTCAAGTAAAAAACGCTTAAGACCAGTCCTAAAGCCATTCATATTTTTTAAGGTTCTGATCGGAGGAGGGATGTTGTTCCAACACTTAGTGGCTGCGTATCGAAAGCTACCTCGAAACGCTGCAGTGTGTAGTGTGAGAGAGCTCTGCACACATTTATGTGTTCTGTGTGGTGGTATCAATGAAACGCTAATTAATATGCTAGCGATATTTGAAACTGTTTCACAGATCGCCACCGCAGAGCACTTAGATGTACGCAAAGCTTAATTTTTTAATAGTCATCAGCCAGTGTATTATACTGTGTGCGTGACATTTCGACGCAGGATTTATTTAGTCAACGCTCACACAGATTCAAAACCAGAGCCAGAGACAAAGCCAGACAGAGCTTGTGGTAGGCTTACTGGATATACCTAGGTCTCTACAATGAACGATTCTGAGCCTTGATGCCCTGAATTCTTGATCCACGAACTTACCGCAATACTAGCAATGGCGTCGGTCCATCAAGTGAGCTTGAGCATCATAAATATTGAATAAAAACATTTAATCTTAGTATTTAATTTTGTCATCAACCAATCAACGGCTGAATGAATTTACATCTATCAGACAGAGCTCAAACAGCAGGGCTACCATGAGCTCCATATGGTTATGGCTATGGCTGTCAAATTGTGTATAGATAGGCTGACCCACACATTCATTTTCATCTTGGATTTGAATGTGTTGACACAATTTTGACAGCCATAACCATAATCATATGAAGCTCATGGTAGACCAGCAGACGCAGTCGCTGGTTTCATCTTTGCACGATGCAAACCAATAATAAAGCAATGAATTTTGGTTGCTCCAAATTTGTCGCCTGCCTGCCAACTGAGAAATCACTATCTGAATTTCAGTGTGATAGTTGTTACATAAAACTTCGGACTAAAATGTATACCTACTGCTATGATTGCAAAATTGCCAAAGTCAGTTGCTGGTAAACTAAGCAATACAATTTTAGTCTATACTGTAAACTAAAAATGTGTAGCAGCACAAATACACACCATAACGTCCATAACCCAACCACAGATCCAATTTAGATACAGCGCCGTAGTTCATAGGTCTCGGACAATGGTGTATGATATTTGCGGTCGAAGTGCATGGTTTGCGGTGAGCCACCTCACAAATCATCTACTATTGTTATGGGTAACCTCAGTTGCTACGAAGTTGTGCTTACGTAAATCACGCATTCACTCATATTTTCCCAGAAACTGAAATCAGTCAACTGTTTCACTTCAATTACACAATTATCAACTTTTAAAATAAATGAAAAATGAGGCTGTAGGCCTACCACAAGCTCTGTCTGGCTCTGTCTCTAGCTCTGGTTTTGAGTCTTTGTGAGTGTTGACTAAAAATCCAACGTCGAAACGTCACACAAACACAATAATATACTGGTGAGCACTCACACAGACTCAAAACCAGAGCCAGAGACAAAGCCAGACAGAGCGTGTGGTAGGCCTATAGGTATTTTTTTGAGTGAGAGAGTTTGAGTTATTCCTATTGGGCATTTTTCATAATGACCAGACATTATGTACCTATAATGCCCAATTTAACACTTGGTTCATAACATATATTAAAATCAGTAGTATCGCAAGGATCACTTTAAAACGTCTTAAAGCTAGGTGAGTCTAGGTGCCAGTTCCACGCGACGAAGCCTAGAAGAACAGGCAACAATTTTTTTTTTTTTCTAAATTGTGTTTTTTTATATCTTACAAATGAACAGAAAAACTCAAAGTGATAAGGCAATCGACGGTGGTCTGCCCCTTAAAAAGTGGCTACATCGAAAGAAGCAGTTCCCTTTGTTTATTCGTTGTATTTGAATGTAAATATTTTTTATTTGCTCAATTTGCGAATAACACAGTACAAAGGTTTCCTATCTTCTTGCGACAAAAGGCAATTCATTAGCAGGGTCGAGAGATACCTACGGGTAGTGTAATTTACGAGTTAGATTCTATTGCAAAATTCTTTCGCAATATTATCTACTTTTTGCCGAGCAATAAAATAGGTTGAAATACAAAATAAAAATAAAGAAAACATTTATTTGTATCAATCAAATGAAGTTTTATTTGTTAAAAATGTCATCAACAAACTATTTTTTTGAGAAAACATAGTACTACTATATAATTATTCTAAAGAATTCTACTGGACGTTTTCCAGGGGGTTCGACCTTTCCGAATTTTTTCATGAAAATATTTGGGAAGGTTTGACATAGTCATCATGCTTAGCAGGCGCAGTTTAGGTCAAACATAAACCTATAATAAAAGTTATAAAATCTCTCTGGTCTTAAATGGCCAGCAGCCCATCAGCACCGGATCATTGGACTACGGTGACTGCTGTCCATCAGGTCTCTCGTCTGCCAGCAATTTTTTTTTATTGAAATCTGATGTGTTGTGTATATCCTACCTATCACGCTTATTAGTATATAGGTATTTGGCCAGCGCTGAAATCGGCACGTATAGATAAAACCCGAGTGATGTATGAATTTAGGCTGAAGAATGTCGATAGCCCAGCAAGTGTCACGTTGGGACGATAAAACGGGACCGAAACTGAATAATCTGAATTCCAATCCTAATACACTTACGCAGAAATGTAGCGTACAATTTAACTTTAGTATGTAACGTTAACTTAATTAGCTACGTGTGAGCTTAGCTCGTGTCTTTACGGGCACTGAGACAAACTTAGTTTGGGCTTACGATGTTTTTTAGAGATGCTTTTTAGGGTTCCGTAGCCAAATGGCAAAAACGGAACCCTTATAGATTCGTCATGTCTGTCTGTCTGTCTGTCTGTCTGTCTGTCCGGACGTGTCACAGCCATTTTTCTCCGAAACCATAAGAGCTAGACTAATGAAACTTGGTGAGTAGATGTATTCTGTGAACCGCATTAAGGTTTTTACACAAAAATAGAAAAAAAACTATAAATTTTGGGGGTCCCCATACTTGAAACTGAAACTCAAAAAAAATTTTTTCATCGAACCCGTACGTGTGGGGTATCTATGGATAGGTCTTCAAAAATGATGTTGAGGTTTCTAATATCGTTTTTTTCTAAACTGAATAGTTTGCGCGAGAGACACTTCCAAAGTGGAAAAAAGTTGGTCCCCCCCCCTCTAACTTCTAAAATAAGAGAATGATAAATCTAAAAAAAATATATGTTGTACATTACTATGCAAACTTCCAACGATTTTTGGTTTGAACGAGATCTAGTCAGTAGTTTTTTTTTTATACGTCATAAATCGTAAACTGCAATTTACCTTTCGACGAACTACAAAAACCTTTATATTATGTTAATTGATGCTACGGAACCCTTCATGGGCGAGTCCGACTCGCACTTGGCTGCTTTTTTGTATTATTTCATTTTGTTAAACTAAATTCATAATAAATAAATACAACATAAATTAAATTTATTTTCTTACCCAAACTCTCTCTCTTTTTAACGAAAATAAAAATACCAAGCAAATTATTTTAAACGAATGTCTCATATAATTATTAAGTTATTGTGAAATGTCAAAAACGAAAATGATTTTGTATACAAAGAAAATACAGTTAGTATTTCGTTCATTCCACCGCAAAATATTCCATCTCTATTATATTTATTCCAAAATACAGCCAAGCTTAATGCAAAGCAGGATAAACAATCCAAGAATAAATCCAATTTGGCCGTCACGAAATGCAGATAGCCCTTAACCACCACCTCGTTAGTGGAAGTTCAAAGCCCGAAAATATTTTTAATTTTCCTTCCCACTTTTAGTTCTTTATTGTTGACCTTTTTAGTGAGGATTTACATTTGAAAGGGGTGTAACTACAAATAATTTGAAAGGTAATTCGAATGGAACGTATTACTAAAGCTAAAGTCACGTTACGCGCGAGTGGGTTTTGTTTTAAAATAAAATCAAATAAGAAATCTGGATGTCCTACATTTTATACATTAATTAAGAAGATTGCGCTGGAGCAAGCCGCAGGGGTTTAATTCCAGTCTCTATTGCTGCCTGTCTTTGTATGGGACACCAGTGCTTTCAACCTATACTCGAACTTCTGCAATGGGGTGCGCAGTGGCGTTCACAAAGAATTGAAATAAACCAGTTTACTTAAAACTAATCTCCAACTACTACATTCATAAGTATAATACACACGAGCACACGCAACGATGCACGACTTTCTATTTCAACAGATAAAGGTGAAACGGGTCGCACCGCATTCATCTTTTCACTCTCCTATCTGCAGAATAAGCCCCCAGCTTACTTTGAAAATGGAGCTTCGAGCGAAAATACGCCAACAGCATTGGCTTTACGCTAGTGTGCTCTTCCACTTACAGAGAGTGGCGGGAACAGAGATCTCGTAGATTCAGTACACTGAGCTCAATAAGTGCAAGTTTTTGTGGTTGAAAGAGCCTATTGAGATCTAACAATGAAATAACTCTTTGAAGTGTCTAAGCTACTCGTAGCTTATATTCAGTTTCAGATCTCTTTGTGTTTTCGTTAATCTGTAGTTGGAATCTTACAACGTTTTATTCTAACAAGAGTCTTAGAAAAGCTTAGCTACAAGTAAGCTGTTTGAACATTTAAAATTATATTTGTGTTTTCTTTTGATAAAAAATATGAAAATAACGACGCCAATGTTTAACGTTTTATGTACAATAGAATTGAGTATACGGAAAAATACGTCTAAAAATTGCGTATTATATTAATTGTGTACTATACGTACTATATCTAGTATGTAAATACGTCTAAAAATTGCGTAGATATTGTACTATACGTACTATATCTAGTATGTACTATACGTAGGTATATGCAGTGCTCTTCAACTGAGTTAATTATTGCAAAAGTCAAGGAAATTGTGACTGAAATCCTTATTCAAGTTTGAAAAAGATAGCCGCTGAACTTAATGTGTTGTGTGCGGTGCTTCAGAGAGTAAATTTGTGGGAAAAGGCCAGATTGTGGAAAGAAAAGTCTAAGATTTTGCACCACGATAATGCGCCTTCACACAAGGCTATCATTTTGAAGAAAGTGACCAAACACTCAACAAATATCATCGTTTAACCACCACATGCACCAGATAAGCTCCAACCGACTTTTTTCTTTTTCCTAAACTCAAATTACCACTGTGTGGCACCCGTTTTCATTTGGTTGACATAAAGGTCAATTCGCGGCGAAAACTAAACTCAATTCCGGAAAAAGTTAAAAAATGTTTTGACGATTGGATTATTCGTTGGCGAAGTTATGTCTATTCGTGTAGTCGTTTTTGGAGGAGCATACTTTGAAGGCGATCAAATATATTATTTGGACGAATAACTAACATTTTTGGGTAGGTATGTACTTTTCCCGTAGTAGTAGTTTAGTAGTAGTAGTAGTGGTAGTTTTTTGACAGAGTAGTACTTTAAACTCTTGCAAAGTAATCAAATTTCGATTACTGCTCTGTATAAACGAGGGCAAGTTCGACAAACTGATGGTACAAGTAATGTTTCAGTATTTTCTCGTAATACACAATGTTATTATAATGTAGGCATTCGATAAACAAAACATTATTTTATGATATCAGTGTTGGTCATTTTGTTAATTTGTACGTAGAAGGTGCTAGCAACTCTCCTTTTCGACCAGGAGCTTAATTATCGGGCCGACCGAGATTTTCAATGTTGGCATTGCACAACCCCGCACTTTTTCTACGTTTTCTGTATATCGTAGCTGTCAAGGCTTCTACGATGAGGTCGTCGATGAGTTACTCAAGGATCCATTCTCTCTTCGAAAAGAAGCAATAAAATAAAATTACAAAATGATCGGAGATGAGCCGAGACTCCTGATCGGTCGAAAATGCAACGTGTAGTAGAAAACAGCCAAACAGCTGGCAATTAGCATTTTTGGTCAATCATAAACAGACACAAACTTAGTGAAGGGGTAAAAGTTGCAATACATTTCTTATTGGTAGAAATAGCAGAAAACATTGCGACAACAGTTTCAAGGTTACATTTTCGTACCGAATCGAAACAGCCAAACGAATATTGATAAAGTTTGGGACTCCAGTCACTGACTATCGTTTACTTCAATTCCCATTGGATAAGAGGGATCGTGGGTATAACATAAATTTGTTCATTATTAGAACAAAGTTTGTCCGATGCTTTGTGGGTTCTATAGGTTAATTTAATTGGAATTTATGATGTTATTTTAATTAAAACCTCTGCGGTACTATTTTGAATGAAACTTTAATGTATAGAATAAATAATACTGTGCAGGACATTAAATTCATGGCTATTTTAATTATGGTTGATCGAATACTAATTGATTACAGTGCGAGCATAATTGTAAATTGTAATAACTGTGGTTGGCTATTAAATTCGTTTTCAACTCTAATACGATTTAGAAAACTGTAGACTTATACATATTTAGTAGTAATTAACAAATTTATTACTGAATACAGTATGGCAAAGTCTTCCTAAAAAATAATGGATAAATAATTTCCTTTTTACTTTAAATAACTGTTAGTCCTAGGTCATGCTTATACGAAGTTCAAAATAATTTGATCTGAAATAAAAATAAATTTAATCAGAGTATCAATGGCCACACACAGACTTTTTTTGCTTGTTTATTGCGAACCCTAATATTTACCAACTACTTTCGTTTTGATTAAAATAATGATAAAAATCATGGTAGTTTCAAATGATTAAAATTAATCAGCAAATGCTGATTATTAATACATTTTTAACCAATACACTTCATCCCGCGATACAGGGAAGGGGGTGGGTGGGGGGGGGGAAACTTTATTTCTCAGCTGAGCGAGCGGCCCAATCAACGAGTGTCAGGCATCACTGTACGTAGATATTGACAAACTTTATTATTGGACTTGGCCAAGTTTTAGCGGGAGGGTTGAAATCTTCGCTTGATTAATGAGCGAAAGCTGTATGCCGAATTTTTTTATTTTTGCCTCATAACTTTTACTTCTTGGACTTTGGTTCAGTAAGCTGAAGGGCGTCAATCCAGTTGAGCACTTCTCCTTCTTAATGAATGGCATCTGTCTTTTTCGGATCAATTTTGCCAGTGTCGAGTAGTTTAATGAGAATGATGATAATATATTACATAGATAAAATACTTTTCCGTCAATTCGTCAGTCTTCTGTCAAAGTCGGCCCTACTTGGCATGGGAAGAAAGATGGCCGTTTCTTCCCAAAGCCAACTGAAACATTTTCGATCAAATCAGAATATCACATAATACACTTTAATTCTAATTGACTCATCACTCATCACTTTGAGCTAAGACCTCAAGTAATGTTGGTTAAAATACCACCGTAATTACACAACAGAACTCAAAATAGCACCAGAAAAACAATTAAAATCAAAAAGCTATGTTCCTTCCCGAAATGACAGAAAACGAATAAGGTTGAGCACTAAGGCTTCGTTCACACGGCATTGTCCTGCACGTTTTTTTCGTATTCGTTTTTTTAACGTACAATCATCCTGGTCTTCACATGGTAAATGATCATTCGTATAAAAGACGAATAGCCGCAGTCTTCACACAGTTGTCACAGCGAGTAGACGTCACTGATGGATCCACGCGTAGTTGTACTTTTATATTGGTATCGTAGGCGCCGACAAAACAGAAGATTTTGGGTACATCCTATTAATCAAGAATCTGTGCGAACGATCACATTTGAAAAATTATTCGAAAATCTTAGAAACGATGTAAAAAAGTTTTTTAATTACTTTCGAATGTCAATTAACTCGACTGGAAAATTCAAGCCTACCACCTACCGCTCAGGTACTAAACGCTTCTTCAGTTGCTATTCGATAAAAAACGTGTGAACATCGTGCCGTGTGAACGAGACAGAGCTATATTATGTGCCACTGCGAACCGAATACGTCAAAGTTCATTCGATTTGCTTGACAAGTCCGTTGAGTATGCGTTTAAACGTATAAGCGGTACACGTTTTTTTGCAGTACAATCGACGTGTGAATGGATATATGTTCGTTGTATGGTCACTATTTATACGTTAAGACGTATACTGCTAAAAAACGTGCAGGACAATGCCGTGTGAACGAAGCCTTATGGTTTTTTTTTCGAAAATTTACGTATACAACGCTATAACTACTTTTAAAAAGTAGGTACGCACGTACAACCAATTGTCAATATTTTTCCCATAAATTTAAGTAATTGACTAATCTGTAAGAATGGTATCTATTGGTGCTGGGTAATTCAGTATAGCATTCCGTAATTAGGGACTTGAAAAGTTTCCCTTGGCATAGTATTAAATTTAGTCCACTGCTGGACGTAGGTCTCTTCCAAGCGCCACTGAGCCCAGTTTTCGACTCTTCTCTTCCAGTGTGCTTGCAGCTATAGGTACATTTCGAAGATCGTTACCCTATCTTGCCGGGGGCGCTAACCTAAATGGGACGTATAAGGTGCCGTTTTGCAAAAAAAAATGTAGTGAATTGGATGCTTAATAAAAGTAAATAAAAGCAGTACACCATTTATGTACAAGCTAAGCTGACACGTAAATTGGTATCAGCATTGAGTGGTTGGTATACACAGATAAGCTTGTTGAATTTCAAACTAGCAGCTATGGAATAAAAATAAGTTACATTTTGATAGGATGGAAAATCAATAGAAATACACAATAATTACAACTAAAATAAGTGTTCATTTCATTTTGTTTTTTTTTACAATAAATGCTTTGGTGTCCCTTATTTAATATTAACGATATACTCTGTGATATCAGAGTGGTACGATTTACGATGAAAGTGATATGAAATTAATTTTATTGTTGGTGTAGGTTACTTTATGCTGAAAAGTAAATTTATGGGGTCACCATCGTTTTGAACTTTTTCCTGGTGAGCCTTGATACCTGATGAGCCTTTTTAATTGATATTTCAATGTGATTCCATAACATATCTGGAAAAAAAAGGATAGACAAAAAAGATGAACAAATAGGTGAAAACAATTGCTATTTATCCTTCTCATTTACAGCGTTTTATCGTAATCCAGGATTAAAGGACTGTCTTAATTAACTTTCTATTGAAGGAAAAAAGTAAGAATAATCTACTAAGACGTAGCGAAATAAGCTTTCATAACTTTTCATGTTTCTAGGCAATTAAATGGAAGGTAAGCTGAAAAAAATGGACAGAAAATATTAATAAATGCACGTCACAAGGTAATTGTAAATAATGTGGACTAGCACGATATTCTTTAAACTAGAGGAAAGTGTGAATTTTGTTGCTGAAGCTTGAAAATAAATAACCTCGTGGCATAGGTGCTATTATTTTATGTTCTTTGCTTGTGATAAGGTCTGACTGTAACTGAGGAGTGATTTTTCAAAGGGGCTCACCTGCATGTTCACAAAGCTTGTACATGTTGCTAAAAAATCCATAAAAATTTGTCGTTTTGTATGAAACCGTTATAATTCTCGTGATTCTGTAGGACATTATATGTGTAAGTACGACTTTTACTAAAGGCTTAGGGCGCTTGTACACGCTAAGAAAAAACGCCGGGTCTACCCAAGAATTCGTGTCGTAACTAGAAAATAACTGTGTACACTGCTCGCAGCGGTGCACGAAAAAAATCTTATCTGCGCAAGACACGACGCGGCGAACGTTGTTGCGTTTTCGTGTGTGGAAAAGACAAAATTCTTGTCGTCTACACGAAGAATTTGTCTTGTCTGCCGCAGGAACGGCAAATTTTCTTAGCGTGTACAAGCGCCCTTAAGGTCTATCCCACACATCCGTGGCGTGTCAGAGACGGAGCCGGGTCGTGTTGGTGCCGTCAATTGATTTGAAGCCTATATTTGTGCAAATTGAGTGGAATTCTCGTATTTTGCTCTGATCCGGCTAGAGCTCGGCCGACGGGATATTGTATTTTATAAATTCAACTCATTGCGTGGACAGATAGGGTTTAAATTCAATCGATCGCCCCGCCACGGCCCTACCCCGTCCCTAACCCGCCACGGATGTGTGCTGATAGACCTTTCAACATTAATTAACATTAATTTAAACAGTTGATAAACGATGGTCAAGGTTTTATTTTCGAAATTGGAATTAAGCCCCTTTGATAAATCACTCTTCAAGTAATAAAGGTGAGAATATCTTCTAACTTGCGATTTTCTTTCCACGTCACGAAGACAGTAACGCTGGCATCAGCAATACGTTTTTAATCCGCCATTATACGTGTTAAAAGCCATTTTGAGCCAACATGCGAAACGCTAACGGAGTTTAAATTGCCCTATTAATGGGTAGTAATGGTATGGACCGCTCTGGGGTAATTTTGTACAGTTGTTATCAAAAGTAGCTTAGCAACTCTGCTAAGAGATTGTGTAGTTTTGTTGCAATCAAAAGTTTGATACTGTTGCGCAGTAGCCTAACGCCTAGCGCCATCTGTTACCGAGAGGAGGAACTACTCACGAGTTGGGTGGCAGAGAGCGCCATCTATTGACAAATGGCGGGACTACATTACGTGAACAATTGAGAATTAAGTTCCGGGTGTTTCTGGAGAGTTCGACGAACATGCTCGAATAATGAGACGAGCTATAAATAGAGAATCGCTCGGATCGTGGGACAGTTTTTATTAAGCTAGAGAAGTGAACGTTTCGAGTGCGAAAAGTGAATTAGTGTCTTGTCTTGTATTGTGTTTTATTGTGTGCTGTGTTTTATTGTGTTTTAATAAAGTTTTGGCTTTGAGTGGTAATATAAGTGTTCGTTGTGTAAAAATCGACTTTCATTGTTCAATAGACCCCCCCGCTCGTAACAAATTGGTGTCAGAAGTGGGATTGAACAATGCCGGTGTTACCGAAAGACGACGCTGAAGGTATGAGGACGAGAAGTCAACGCCAACAGGAAATGGATGCAAGACGGATGGGAAGTTCTCCGTCACAAGCAACTCGCCGGGATCCTGAACTGATGATGGAGCCACCTGCTGAGACATCTGGAATTTTACCATCACCGGGGGTCCAAGCTCCTGCATCAGGCGATCTTGCAGCACTGATGGCCATGCTTCAAGAACAGACCCGATTGATGGCAGAACTACGCAGGGACAAGGAAGAACAGACCCGTCGGCAGGAGGAGCTGCAGGCTCATTTGATGGGAGAACTACGCAGTGAAAAGGCGGAGCACAACCGTCTGATGGAGGAGCAGGCTCACCTTATAAAAGAACTGCAGGTGACTGTTAACATAGACCTCCAAAAGGTAAAAGAACAGGTTCAAAACCAGGAAAGCCGTATCTACGAAGCGGAAACTCAGATTGCTGATATGAAGAAAGCTCTGGGTGTTCTGAAAACTGGAGCTGGAAACGTGAGTTCTGTGGCATCCACACCTGTGGGTAAGGGCTTCAAGGTACCACCCTATGATGGGACTTCATCATGGTCAGCCTACAAAATTCAGCTGGAAGCAGTGAGTAAAGCAAATGGATGGACCACGGATCAGGCGATGACTGCACTGACTTTGGCACTTCGTGACCAAGCCCTCAATGTGTTGGAAGCTATTGGAAAGGAGGTTACCTACGAGCAGCTGCTGGACGCGCTGGAGTCTCGTTATGGTGACACGCATCTGGAGCACGTATTCCGCGCCCAACTGAAAGAAAGGACCCAACGCAGTCTTGAAAGCTTGCAGCAGTGGGCTCTGGAAGTGGAAAAAATGGTCCGAAAGGCATACCAATCTTCACCTGCGCTTATCGATGGAATTTTGGTGCAATCATTTATCGATGGGATTCGCGACTTGGAGGTGAGAGCTGCTGTGAGACTGGGACATCATGAGTCTTTGAAGAACGCCCTCGCCCATGCTTTGGAAGTAGAAGCCGTTCGTCAGGACCATCGAGCACATCGCATCAGGGAAGTGGTGGCATCACCCACTCGTGAGTATCGTCCGAGGTATAGCCCTAAATGCTTTGAGTGTGGAGAAAAGGGGCACTTGAGATTTAATTGCCCTATGCGAGCAGTTTCAGGAATACGTCGTGAACAGGGAGAACAGGAGACTGCTTCCACCAACCAGCAACAGGGAAACGAGTAAACGCCAGGGCTGCGGGGCGAGTGCTGGCCGATATTAACAGAGCCCCAAGAATTTGGATTTCACAAGCTCATGATGGAAATAGCCTGATCATCGCAGGCCAAATTAACGGAATACCTTGTAAGATGACATTGGATACTGGTGCTTCTCGAACAGTAGTCAGTTCCCAACTTGCAAACCGCGTTCTTGGGGGCCTCTTTCACAACTGTGACCGAATCCAGCTCCTAACAGCAACCGGTCAGCACGTACTCGTCAGAGGTGAGAAGCTAGTGGAGATGAAGTTGGGTGAAAGGATTTTCCAGCATAATGTCATCATTGCAAATATAATGGATGATTGTATTCTGGGTTTGGACTTTATGCGAAAACACCGTTGTGAAATAGACGTTAAGCAAGGAATTTTGAAATGTGGTTTGGAAGAAATCTTTATGGAAGGTGGATCACCTGGGAAAATCTATTGTTCAAGAAGAACCGTTCTTCCTCCACGGTCAGAAACCATTGTTCCAGTAAATTTATCACAAGCTCAGACAAAGAATCGATGTGTACTGTTGGAAGGATCAGACAACGAGGTACCATGGATTATGGCACGAACTTTGGTGAAGGCTACCAACATCTCAGCGGTACGGGTACTGAATCCAAGTAATAAGGAACATCTCATTAAAAAAGGAATGGTAATGGGAACCTGCGAAGAAGTGGCCTGGATGCGTAACTGTAAAGAATTATCCAGCAGCAAGGAAACTGGCAAAAGCAATATATCGTCATTCCTAGAAAATTGCCACAAGGATCTTTCGGAAAAAGAAGTCAAAAGGGCGCAGCAGATGTTGTCTCGGTTTGACAACCTTTTCTCTTCATGCGATGCTGACATTGGAAAGACTGGATTAGTTCAACACACGATAAATACCGGTAATGAACCACCTATCCGCCAACGCCCGAGAAGATTACCAGTAGCTCGAGAGAAAGAAGTGGAGACTATGATCGGAGATATGGTAAGGGATGGGGTTATAGAGCCTTCGACTAGTCCATGGTGCTCTCCTGTTGTGCTAGTAAAAAAGAAAGATGGCGGCATGCGTTTTTGTGTGGATTATCGCCGACTTAATGAAGTAACTAAGAAGGACAGTTATCCACTACCGAGAATTGATGACACACTGGATACACTAACGGGGATGAAGTGGTTTACAACTCTTGACCTGAAAAGTGGCTACTGGCAAGTAGAAATAGACCCGAAGGACAAGGAAAAGACTGCATTTTCTACAGGGAAAGGTTTGTGGCAGTTTAATGTAATGCCTTTCGGATTGTGCAACGCCCCTGCGACATTTGAACGGTTAATGGAACTGGTACTCACCGGATTAATTGGGGACGCCTGCCTGGTCTACTTGGATGACATCATCATCGTGGGTCGAACGTTTGAAGAACATCTGCAAAACTTGGAACGTGTGCTCGGGAAACTTCATGCAGCCAATCTAAAGTTGAGTCCCAAGAAATGCAAGTTTTTCAGAAGGCAGGTGAATTTCCTGGGTCACGTGATTTCTGAGGAAGGTGTACAAACTGATCCGGAAAAGGTCGTGGCTGTCAAGGATTGGCCAATTCCAAAAGACAAGACTGAGGTCCGAGCGTTTTTAGGACTGTGCTCGTATTATCGACGTTTTGTGAGAAGCTTCGCTGATATTGCTAAGCCGTTACACAAACTCACTGAAGAGAAGCGGACTTTTAGCTGGGACGAGGAATGCGACCTTGCTTTCCAGGAATTAAAAAAACGGCTGTGTGATACTCCGGTTCTAGGTTATCCTGACACAGAAAACATGTTCATCGTAGATACAGATGCAAGTAATACCGGAATCGGTGGTGTGCTATCTCAGCGCAGAGAAGATAAAGAAGTGGTGATAGCCTACTTCAGCAAAGCGTTATCAAAACCAGAAAGAAATTATTGTGTTACCAGAAGGGAGTTGCTGGCAGTAGTTAAGACCTTACAACATTTCAGTAAATATCTGCTGGGACGTAAATTTCATCTGCGCACGGACCATGCTGCATTAAAGTGGCTTCTACAATTTAAGAATCCCGAAGGGCAGGTGGCAAGATGGATCGAACAACTCCAGGAGTTTAACTATGACACTGAGCATCGCAGTGGCAAATCTCACGGTAATGCGGACGCCCTATCAAGAAGACCTTGTCCGGAAAACTGTAAGCATTGTGTCAAGCAAGAATCTAAAGAAGCGATACCCATCAGGATGCTAAGAACTGACTTAAGTGTCGAATGGAAAGAAGCCCTGCAGCAAGCACAATCAGAAGACGCCGACATCAAACCAATTGTGGAATGGTTAAGAGCTGGTACTCCTAAGCCTAAGTGGAGTGATATTGCCGGAAGGAGTACAACAACGAAAAGTTATTGGGCACAATGGGATAGTCTGGTTATCCAAGATGGAGTATTGTGCCGCAAATGGGAAAATAATCGAGGAGACCACTGTCATCTACAAATGGTTGTACCTAAATCAAAGGTACCTGACGTTCTGCAACTTTATCATACGGGAAGTTCAGGGGGTCATATGGGAGTAAAAAGGACTTTGTTAAAAATACGAGAACGATTTTATTGGATCTATTGCAGAGATGACGTAGAAGACTGGTGCCGGAAATGCACGAGTTGTGCAGCTGTGAAAGGACCTCACACACGCAGTAGGGGAGCGCTCAAATTATACAACGTTGGAGCACCCTGGGAGCGCATAGCACTGGACGTCGCTGGGCCATTCCCTGTGAGCGAGAATGGGAACAAGTACTTCCTAGTCGTCATGGATTATTTCACCAAATGGCCAGAAGTTTTCGCTATTCCGAACCAAGAAGCAACGACAGTGGCAGATAAATTAGTCCATGAAGTCTTTTGTCGGTTTGGAGTACCCTTGGAAATCCACAGCGATCAAGGAAGAAATTTCGAGTCTCAAGTTTTCCAGGAGACATGCCGAGTAATGGGTACTCATAAAACGAGAACTACTGCATATCACCCACAGTCTGACGGAATGGTGGAAAGATTCAATCAAACGTTGGAAAGATATCTGGCAAAAGTGGTGGCGAACCGACAGAATGATTGGGATAAGCATATCCAGCCATTTTTGTTGTCATATCGAAGTGCGGTGCATGAGAGCACAACAGTCACTCCCGCCTTTGCGAACTTCGGACGGGAACTACGATTGCCTGCAGATTTGATCACTGGCATTCCACCAGACTCTCCGCGCGCCATAACGGATTATGCAAGTGATCTACGCCATAAAATGAACGACATATATGAAAATGTCAGACAATCCAGCCAGCAAATGTCTGAAAGAATGAAAACCCGCTATGACCGAAACTTGAACAATCAGGGATTTGATGAGGGTTCATTGGTGTGGCTGCACAATCCAGTCCGCAGTAAGGGGAAGTCTCCTAAATTACAAGCAAAATGGGACGGACCATACCGTGTGGTAACCAGGATGAACGATGTCACGTACCGAATCAAGAAGGGTTTGCGAGGCAAACCTAAAATTGTTCATGTTGATCGATTGGCGCGATATTATGGGTCCAATGATGCTCGGGACGAGCATGTTTTAGGAGGGGATAGTGTTGCGCAGTAGCCTAACGCCTAGCGCCATCTGTTACCGAGAGGAGGAACTACTCACGAGTTGGGTGGCAGAGAGCGCCATCTATTGACAAATGGCGGGACTACATTACGTGAACAATTGAGAATTAAGTTCCGGGTGTTTCTGGAGAGTTCGACGAACATGCTCGAATAATGAGACGAGCTATAAATAGAGAATCGCTCGGATCGTGGGACAGTTTTTATTAAGCTAGAGAAGTGAACGTTTCGAGTGCGAAAAGTGAATTAGTGTCTTGTCTTGTATTGTGTTTTATTGTGTGCTGTGTTTTATTGTGTTTTAATAAAGTTTTGGCTTTGAGTGGTAATATAAGTGTTCGTTGTGTAAAAATCGACTTTCATTGTTCAATAGACCCCCCCGCTCGTAACAATACAATCAAATAAATTATAACTATAAGGAACGGCGATCACATAATTTCTTGTTGCCACCATTTTGTAAACACTTTATATCTGTTGCCATACCTACCTACTAGTTTTACAAAGCAAAGTTCCTATTCGCAATCTCATGGCTATTACAAAAGCATTCTGTCTTATTGTTGCAATCGTTTCTTGCCCAAGATACCTAAGTTTTGTTTCAATTCGATTTTTATTGCAATCGAAAATTAAAATAATGTTAAAACTGACAAGATAATGATAACAACAAAAAATACGCAATCAATTTGAATATTGCTTTGAAAAGCGTAACGCCGCGGACAACAGAAAAATACAAAATAGTGATAAAAAAATATTTCGAGTTGTTTTGTTTATTCGCAGCATATTCTTATTTTTGCTGCAGGTTTAAACAAAATTATATCGGACAAAAGAGCAAGACTGAGGCTTCCGTCAACTCGGACCGGTAGGTACTCGGACCGCAGTCCCACTCGCCGGAGTAATTTTATTTTATTATTTTTCTTCCGGCGACTCGGACCACTTTTGAAATGATCGAAAAAATCTATTGTTCAAGGCAATGAAGTACAGTCAAAGGAAAAAGTAGGTGTACAAAGTAAACATAAAGAATAAAACTCTTTGATTGAAGACACAATTTAAAAAAAAAACTAATTATTAAACCAAAGGGGCTTAACCTTGAAATCAGCAGGTGAAACCAGCTGGGATTAGAGAGGGGTAGGAATTGCTACAAACTTACCTGCATGGTTGAAGGCAATTCTGTCACTATCGCAACGTCTAGGATAGGTAGGTACAAATCATCAATAAATTTATAGGATGCAAGTTTATATTTAACTTTTTGATCGAGTGAGCGAAGCGAACGAAGATTTTACAAACAACTTGGGCGATTTGGCATTTTATGTGCGTATGTATGTATGTATTTGTGTATGTTTGTCCGACGATAACTTTCGAACCGTTGATCCAATCTGCATGAAAACGTCGCGTCGATAGCTTGTACTTGAGAAATTTACTGGTAATATGTTAGTAAAATCGGATGAGGGGTTATTAAGATATGGGGTTTTTTAAGGGTGCAAAAATAAACAAAAATACCAAAAAAAATCAAGTTACATTTCATAATTGAAAGAACTTTGTTTGGACCAAAACAGTTTTTACTTTTTTTCTAGGACAATCAGTTTTTGCTATAAAAAGAAAAGGTTAAATTAAGACAACCAACGCTCCGAAAGATCTCATCTCTAAGAATTTCGGTGACATCAAGGTTTTTCTACTGGTCGGTCAATTCGTTTGCTTTTTCTTTTTTTTTTCTTGAATTCAATTAAGGATGTACAGAGTTGTCATAAAATTATAAAAGCGACCTGTTCTGATGGTGGAGCCAAGGTCTGTCAACGGAACACTTCAATCAATTGGCCAAAGTTTAAACTTGTTTACCATAAAAAGTTAGTGAGGGTTAGTCAGGGGCAAGGCCAAACAGTGAATCTGTACAGAAATACTTCCTCAAAGTATATAAAATACAATGCGGTGGTGGCACATTTTTTTCTGACTACCATCTGCCTATGTGCTTAGCTTTTCGAAATATTTGGATCGCATCACGAGATCTCAGTTCGGGGCGAAATTGGAAAAAAATAATATTTTTAATTGACATTACAATACTACTTAACATTTCATATTAATGTCAGATCTGTTTCTGACGACGACTGTAAAATTTACGTCACGTGGTTTGTGGTCCGAGTCGCCGGAAGAAAAATAATAAAATAAAATTACTCCGGCGAGTGGGACTGCGGTCCGAGTACCTACTGGTCCGAGTCGACGGAAGCCTCCACATGCCCTGGTCGTTCCAAACAATAATTTAATAACTTTTGTCATTTTAGGCCGTAAAATCATATAACCTCTTTTTGGGTTTCAGCGATTCCTTTCCACAAACATTACTATCCCATTTTGCTGGGGCTGAAAAAGGTGAATTCCAAAAATGTTATGCTGGTAAATACCTATATGTATGCTTCAAATTAATTGACCGACAGACGGATTAAAGATAATTTTTTGTTAGGGTTCTGATTTGTTTTCTTTTTGGTATGAAACTAACGGCCATCGTTTTTTTTCAGATGGACTAAGTTCTGGTGATCGTCTGACGATTCTTGCAGCGGTACCGGACATTAAATGACATCGTTTCCTGTGTGAATACTTAGCACAAGTATAAACTTTATCTGAGTTGCTAAGCAACTTCTAACTTTGACTGTCCAGTCGGGCGAACACCCGGCAAAACCAGTAATCCCATTACCAATTCTGTATGTTGCATTGGTAGGTGTAGGTACATGCGATGGATTTGATTTTGAGACTATCCTGTGGCTAGATTAATGAAGCTAGATGGAATAGCTAACCACTGTTACTAGTGAGAATAGGCTTGTTGGGTAAATCGATGCTGAAACTAATTACTGATGCTGAACAGTAATGAATTATTTACACTGGTGTTCACTTATAATAGATCAGATGAGAAGTAGATCAGAATCATCGAATTTTCTTTCTTTTCTTGATAGCAATTTAAGTAAACCTATTATACCTGACTGGCCTCTGAGCTCAGTTGGTAGTAGCTCTGCCTTCTGCGCCATGGATCGTAGGTTCGATCCCCATCTTTATTATAACTTTGAAACGTAGCGTGTGCTGTCTTTGAAACTTTTGCTTTTGTATTATTGCATTGCATACGTCTGACTAAGTGAAGTGGCACCACACTGGAACTTCACTGCTATTATTTTAGACTATTTTTGATTTGTAAACGGATCATATAAAAAAACAGTAGGAACCGAACCGTAGCTTGGTCGCGTGGAACTGGCACCTAGACTCACCTAGCTTTAAGACGTTTCAAAGTGATTCTTGTATCGTATTGAATACAAATTTTATTGATTGATTGATCTAGAACAAAAATATTTATGTGGACACAGATGTTTCTTTTTATAATTTATTATTGAGTTGTATCGTAAAAATTATTTGATTGTCATCACTCGGACTTAAAAGAAAACTAACCAAGTAAAAGAAACTGCCTAAGACGAGTTATGAGATAAATCAAAATACTATATTTCTGTCTAGAAATGTACAAAATGTACAAAAATCCTCTTGATTAACTAAGTCCTAAGTAAACTTTCTACGCAAAGCTTTCTGCATTCAGCTGTTTTATTATACGATATTTTAAGGCACATTAATGGAAAAATCGTAGAAGCAATTTCTGCTTGTGAAAGCTTTGGGTTTATTCAACTCGTCGTAAAGCTCGTGAATGCAGATGAAACATTTTATTGATACATATTTTGCGCGGGTATTTTTACAGCGTTTGAATTCCCGCAGCACGAGACTCCAAGTGAGTATGGGATTGCAATAACAGGAACACATAAAGTAGCACTTGTTTCTTGGTGAGTTTAACATTACAATTTCCACTAGCATCTTGATATTTGCATCATGGAAACAATTGCGAAATTAAAAACAGTGAAATCCATTTCTTGAAGTCAATTTTAATTTCCATTTCATTTTGTTTTTTCACAAAAAAAAAATAACTTAGATTCGTTATAATTTCAACACAACTTTTATTCGTATTTAATCGTATTTAAAATTTGCTTAGAAAAAATAATGAACCTAAATACAAAATACAATAAATTAACAATTTAGTAGGTATACCAATCTAAAAACAAATAGACCAAACAAACAGTCTATGATACCCAACAGAGTAAAAAATCGCTGAGTAGAGTAATCCATACTAATATTATAAATGCGTTTGTAACTCTGTCTGTCTGTCTGTCTGTCTGTCCTTCTGTCTGGCTTTCACGCCAAAACTACTAAACCTATTGAAATGAAATTTGGTACACAGATAGTTCAGGGTCTGAGGAAGGACATAGGCTAATTTTTATTGTAAAAAAGGTTTACAAACCTTTTAAAACGTTATAAAGAGCATCACATTGATGTTTCTGTCTCACTCTGACACCAAAACACTCCGACGATCACCAATCACCAATTGCAATGAAATTTGGTACACAGATAGGTTAAATCATTAGAAAGGACATTTATGCAACGTATTATTGCAAAACACTTATTGAAAACACCATTTTTCATGAGAATTACACTTTTTTGTACAATTGCGACGGCTTTCGATCGAGAAATTTCTGTTTGTGTAAGTGACTGACTGACTTTTTTTTTGTGCTGGCGGGGATGCAAAGTCTTTTCGCCAAGTCCTTATGACTGACTGATTGCCGACCAGTGTTGCCAGTGGCAGATAGTCCTAAGTGTCGATGGATTGAAAAGATCGATATTTAAGCTGGGAACATATTAGGCGGACGCGTCCGACGGACGCGGCTGACAGCCGCGACTGAAGATATCTAGCTAATGAATGTACACTGAAGTGTGCAAACTATCGGATGTAAGCCGCGGACGTCGGACGCGTCCGATAGTTTGCACACTTCAGTGTACATTCATTATCTAGATATCTATCAGTCGCGGCTGTCAGCCGCGTCCGCCTAATATGTTTTCGCCTTAAGCCGCGGACGTAACCTCTGGCAAGCCAGGTCCCGTTCGACTGTGCACACTGTGTGTATCAGTCGCGGCTGTCTTCTTTTCTACTTCCCCACAAATTAATGTATTACAAAGGGTGTAAAATAACAATAAGACTATTCTTGAAAGTTTGCATGGAAATATGTAAGGTTTATGTAAATGTTTTATTTAAGCTTGCGACAAGAAAAAAATGGGGGGGAAATATGCCTAACTGTGCTTACCCGGCGTCTGCCCGACCCTGACTGTGCCACATGCACTCGAATACAGATTTTTTTCGTTGGAAGTTAAAAATGCTACCCAATCACTATTCCAGGCGGACGAAGTCGCGGGCACAGCTAGTATAATAATAAATAGCTATCGAAGTGAGTGGAAACCAATATCCAGCGCGGATGGCTGCGTACATAGCTTTATATTTGAACGTGATGACATTTCTATTGAGGCGATGGTACTTGAGCCTTCATACGAATGGCTCAGGAACACTCGCACACTTGGGGCGTGAAACGACGATAATTTTCCAGTATGAAGTAGCTTTTGTGTCAAACGGGGATTTTCGATGTGTGACAGGATTAACACCCGACGCGCGACAAAAGGGAAGTGTGTTATTTTGAATTGGTTTTCTGAGTTAGGCATGTCTTTGAAAATAAAGTGGCTAATAAAGTAGAAGTAAGGACAAATAACGGGCACATAGTTGAAAATAAATGTGGACAACAAATAATTCAGTAAAGTACGCCTTGTATTTAATGTAGGTATACTTACGCCTCACAGTACTGTTTCATCAACATACCTGCTCCAGGTCTAATAGCTCAAGTAAGGTGTGCTCATACTCATAATGGTCCTTTAGCAGTTAGCTTAGCAGTCCGTCTGTTGCCATCTCTATTCGTTGACATGAAAGTGACAGTGACAAGAGACTCTTAGCGAGCCGCTAACATTATGAAAGAGGGAATAGTTTAAAATCCGTAGCTCTGGATCTAAATCTGGAGCTCAAATTTTGCAATCAAATATCCAACTTGAGCTAAATAACTGTATAATATATAATTGGGCGATTAGTCATCCATAAAACTGGGCATTATAAAACAATTGGTCAAATATTTGACTTTTTTTTTGTTTTAGAGAAATATAAAGAAATAACCCAGCTTGCTCGAATACTTTTTAGAGAAAGTGTAAAGAAATTTTGTAATTCATGTCATTTAGTATTTAATACTAGAATGTCTGTAAAACTTACAGACACAACAACTACAGATGAACTAAATTTTACAGACAACTGTCGCACAACTAACAAGACCCTTAAAAGTGGTATTAAATTAGCGCTAGAACTTAATGTTTCTCATTAAACAAAGTACCTACGGAGTAAATTTTACAACGAGATTACCATTCTTATAACAACGGTCATTTGTATAAACAGTGTCATCAAAAATTATTCTTAAGCTCATTCAATTTATAAATTCATTTATTCTAGCATCATTACTGTGTTTGCTCTGACAACGTTTTAAATGTCACCTTTTTGTTTTTGTTCATAAAACATGGCAGATGCTACACGAATACCTTAGAATAAATTTAAGGTATTTTACTCATATGGAACTCCGGAACATAGAAGGGGTTTAATTAACATTTTGTAAAAGGTTTTGACAGTTATCTAAATATATAAAACTCTTTCGTTACTGACTGACTGACTGACTGACTGACTGACTGACTGACTGACTGACAATCAACGCACAGCCTAAACCGTTAGTCCTAGAAGCATGAAACTTGGAGGGTATGTTCCTCTTATAGCGTAGAGGTGTACTAAGAAAGGGAATTGGAAAATTCTTTCCCGAAGAGGAGAAAAAGGGGAAAAAAGGTTTAAAGAAAAATCAACACACAGCCTAAACCATTAGTCCTAGAAGCATGAAACTTGGAAGATGTGTTCCTCTTATAGAGCAAAGGTGCACTAAGAAAGAAAATAGGAAAATTATTTCCCTAAAAGAAGAAAAAAGGGAAAAATAGTATAAAGAAAAATCACAAAAAATTGCTTTACATAATACGCAAAAAAACAGTAAAAAAAAAACTGCTACCGCAGCTTCTGTCACCTAAGTTGAATACACACAAAAGTTTACATAAACCCCACCGTAACCACTTAGACAAAATCGCGGAAAACACCTATCATACCGAAACTAAACACCGCACCGCTTCAAAAAATGGCTAAAGAACATGCTCAAAACTATGGTAACCAGCTGCTGGTCATGTCAAATTAAAAAAATCTGATTCGATTATACACCAACACGCATACGAAACCCTAAATTAGCCACTAATACAACATAAAATCACAAAAAATTGCTTTACAAAATACGCAAAAAAAACCATTAAAAAATTTTCAGCTACCGCAGCATCTGTCACCAGGTTTGAATACACACAAAGGTTTACAAAAAAAAACAATGATAATCACTTAGACAAAATTGCGGGAATCATCTATCATACTTAAGCTAAACACCGCTGAAAAAAATCGGCTACAACAGCACTCGCCTTCAAATTCAAATACACTTTAAAGTACATGCTCAAAACTATGGTAACCAGCAGTTGGTCATGTCAAATTAAAAATTCTGATTCGATTATACACCAACATGCATACGAAACCTCAAATTAGCCACTAATATAACATAAAATCACAAAAAATAGCTTTACAAAATACGCAAAAAAAAACATTAAAAAATTTTCAGCTACCGCAGCATTTGTCACCAGGTTTTAATACACACAAATTTTTACAAAAAAACCCATGATAACCACTAAGACAAAATCGCGGGAAGCACCTATCATACCAAAACTAAACACAGCTGAAAAAAATCGGCTACAACAGCACTCGCCTTCAAATTCAAATACACTCTAAAGTACATGCTCAAAACTATGGTAACCAGCAGTTGGTCATGTCAAATTAAAAATTCTGATTCGATTATACACCAACATGCATACGAAACCTCAAATTAGCCACTAATCTAAATATATAAAACTCTTTCGTTACTGACTGACTGACTGACTGACTGACAATCAACGCACCGTTAGTCCTAGAAGCATGAAACTTGGAGGGTATGTTCCTCTTATAGCGTAGAGGTGTACTAAGAAAGGGAATTGGAAAATTCTTTCCCGAAGAGGAGAAAAAGGGGAAAAAAGGTTTAAAGAAAAATCAACACACAGCCTAAACCATTAGTCCTAGAAGCATGAAACTTGGAAGATGTGTTCCTCTTATAGAGCAAAGGTGCACTAAGAAAGAAAATAGGAAAATTATTTCCCTAAAAGAAGAAAAAAGGGAAAAATAGTTTAAAGAAAAATCACAAAAAATTGCTTTACATAATACGCAAAAAAACAGTAAAAAAAAATCTGCTACCGCAGCTTCTGTCACCTAATTTGAATACACACAAAAGTTTACATAAACCCCACCGTAACCACTTAGACAAAATCGCGGAAAACACCTATCATACCGAAACTAAACACCGCACCGCTTCAAAAAATGGCTAAAGAACATGCTCAAAACTATGGTAACCAGCTGGTCATGTCAAATTAAAAAAATCTGATTCGATTATACACCAACACGCATACGAAACCCTAAATTAGCCACTAATACAACATAAAATCACTAAAAATTGCTTTACAAAATACAAAAAAAAAAACCATTAAAAAATTTTCAGCTACCGCAGCATCTGTCACCAGGTTTGAATACACACAAAGGTTTACAAAAAAAACAATGATAATCACTTAGACAAAATTGCGGGAATCATCTATCATACTTAAGCTAAACACCGCTGAAAAAAATCGGCTACAACAGCACTCGCCTTAAAATTCAAATACACTCTAAAGTACATGCTCAAAACTATGGTAACCAGCAGTTGGTCATGTCAAATTAAAAATTCTGATTCGATTATACACCAACATGCATACGAAACCTCAAATTAGCCACTAATATAACATAAAATCACAAAAAATAGCTTTACAAAATACGCAAAAAAAAAACATTAAAAAATTTTCAGCTACCGCAGCATTTGTCACCAGGTTTTAATACACACAAATGTTTACAAAAAAACCCATGATAACCACTAAGACAAAATCGCGGGAAGCACCTATCATACCAAAACTAAACACAGCTGAAAAAAATCGGCTACAACAGCACTCGCCTTCAAATTCAAATACACTCTAAAGTACATGCTCAAAACTATGGTAACCAGCAGTTGGTCATGTCAAATTAAAAATTCTAATTCGATTATACACCAACATGCATACGAAACCTCAAATTAGCCACTAATCTAAATATATAAAACTCTTTCGTTACTGACTGACTGACTGACTGACTGACTGACTGACTGACTGACTGACAATCAACGCACAGCCTAAACCGTTAGTCCTAGAAGCATGAAACTTGGAGGGTATGTTCCTCTTATAGCGTAGAGGTGTACTAAGAAAGGGAATTGGAAAATTCTTTCCCGAAGAGGAGAAAAAGGGGAAAAAAGGTTTAAAGAAAAATCAACACACAGCCTAAACCATTAGTCCTAGAAGCATGAAACTTGGAAGATGTGTTCCTCTTATAGAGCAAAGGTGCACTAAGAAAGAAAATAGGAAAATTATTTCCCTAAAAGAAGAAAAAAGGGAAAAATAGTATAAAGAAAAATCACAAAAAATTGCTTTACATAATACGCAAAAAAACAGTAAAAAAAAACTGCTACCGCAGCTTCTGTCACCTAAGTTGAATACACACAAAAGTTTACATAAACCCCACCGTAACCACTTAGACAAAATCGCGGAAAACACCTATCATACCGAAACTAAACACCGCACCGCTTCAAAAAATGGCTAAAGAACATGCTCAAAACTATGGTAACCAGCTGCTGGTCATGTCAAATTAAAAAAATCTGATTCGATTATACACCAACACGCATACGAAACCCTAAATTAGCCACTAATACAACATAAAATCACAAAAAATTGCTTTACAAAATACGCAAAAAAAACCATTAAAAAATTTTCAGCTACCGCAGCATCTGTCACCAGGTTTGAATACACACAAAGGTTTACAAAAAAAAACAATGATAATCACTTAGACAAAATTGCGGGAATCATCTATCATACTTAAGCTAAACACCGCTGAAAAAAATCGGCTACAACAGCACTCGCCTTCAAATTCAAATACACTTTAAAGTACATGCTCAAAACTATGGTAACCAGCAGTTGGTCATGTCAAATTAAAAATTCTGATTCGATTATACACCAACATGCATACGAAACCTCAAATTAGCCACTAATATAACATAAAATCACAAAAAATAGCTTTACAAAATACGCAAAAAAAAACATTAAAAAATTTTCAGCTACCGCAGCATTTGTCACCAGGTTTTAATACACACAAATTTTTACAAAAAAACCCATGATAACCACTAAGACAAAATCGCGGGAAGCACCTATCATACCAAAACTAAACACAGCTGAAAAAAATCGGCTACAACAGCACTCGCCTTCAAATTCAAATACACTCTAAAGTACATGCTCAAAACTATGGTAACCAGCAGTTGGTCATGTCAAATTAAAAATTCTGATTCGATTATACACCAACATGCATACGAAACCTCAAATTAGCCACTAATCTAAATATATAAAACTCTTTCGTTACTGACTGACTGACTGACTCACTGACTGACTGACAATCAACGCACAGCCTAAACCGTTAGTCCTAGAAGCATGAAACTTGGAGGGTATGTTCCTCTTATAGCGTAGAGGTGTACTAAGAAAGGAAATTGGAAAATTATTTCCCGAAGAGGAGAAAAAGGGGAAAAAAGGTTTAAAGAAAAATCAACACACAGCCTAAACCATTAGTCCTAGAAGCATGAAACTTGGAAGATGTGTTCCTCTTATAGAGCAAAGGTGCACTAAGAAAGAAAATAGGAAAATTATTTCCCTAAAAGAAGAAAAAAGGGAAAAATAGTTTAAAGAAAAATCACAAAAAATTGCTTTACAAAATACGCAAAAAAACAGTAAAAAAAATCTACTACCGCAGCTTCTGTCACCAAATTTGAATACACACAAAAGTTTACATAAACCCCACCGTAACCACTAAGACAAAATCGCGGAAAACACCTATAATACCGAAACTAAACACCGCACCGCTTCAAAAAATGGCTAAAGAACATGCTCAAAACTATGGTAACCAGCTGGTCATGTCAAATTAAAAAAATCTGATTCGATTATACACCAACACGCATACGAAACCCTAAATTAGCCACTAATACAACATAAAATCACAAAAAATTGCTTTACAAAATACGCAAAAAAAACCATTAAAAAATTTTCAGCTACCGCAGCATCTGTCACCAGGTTTGAATACACACAAAGGTTTACAAAAAAAACAATGATAATCACTTAGACAAAATTGCGGGAATCATCTATCATACTTAAGCTAAACACCGCTGAAAAAAATCGGCTACAACAGCACTCACCTTCAAATTCAAATAAACTCTAAAGTACATGCTCTAAACTATGGTAACCAGCAGTTGGTCACGTCAAATTAAAAAAATTGATTCGATTATACACCAACACGCATACGCAACCCAAAATTAGCCACTAATATAACATAAAATCACAAAAAATAGCTTTACAAAATACGCAAAAAAAAACATTAAAAATTTTCAGCTACCGCAGCATTTGTCACCAGGTTTAAATACACACAAATGTTTACAAAAAAACCGATGATAACCACCAAGACAAAATTGCGGGAATCATCTATCATACTTAAACTAAACACCGCTGAAAAAAAACAGCTACAACAGAACTCGCCTTCAAATTCAAATACACTCTAAAGTACAAGCTCAAAACTATGGTAACTTGCATTTGATCATGTCAAACTAAAAAAACCAGATTCGATCATGCACCAACGAATACGATAGCCCAAATTAGCCACTAAAACAAATCACGAAAACGAGCTTTACAAAATACGCAAAAAAAACATTAAAAAAATTTCAGCTACCGCAGCATCTGTAACCAGGTTTGAATACACACAAAGGTTTACTATAAAACCAAAGATAATGACTTAGACAAAATTGCGGGAATTATCTATCATACCTAAACTAAACACCTCTGAAAGAAATCGGCTACAACAACACTCGCCTTCAAATTCAAAGACACTCTAAAGTACATGCTCAAAACTATGATAACCAGCAGTTGGTCATGTCAAATTAAAAATTCAAATTCGATTATACACCAACATGCATACGAAACCCCAAATTAGCCACTAATATAACATAAAATCACAAAAAATAGCTTTACAAAATACGCAAAAAAAAACATTAAAAAAAATTCAGCTACCGCAGCATTTGTCACCAGGTTTTAATACACACAAATGTTTACAAAAAAACCGATGATAACCACCAAGACAAAATCGCGGGAATCATCTATCATACTTAAACTAAACACCGCTGAAAAAAAACGGCTACAACAGCACTCACCTTCAAATTCAAATACACTCTAAAGTACAAGCTCAAAACGATGGTAACTTGCATTTGATCATGTCAAACTAAAAAAACAAGATTCAATTGTACACCAACGAATACGATAGCCCAAATTAGCCACTAAAACAAAATCACGAAAAAGAGCTTTACAAAATACGCAAAAAAACATTTAAAAAATTCTGCTACCGCAGCATCTGTCACCAGGTTTGAATACACACAAAGGTTTACAAAAAACCCCATGATAACCACTAAGACAAAATTGCGGGAAGCACCTATCATACCAAAACTAAAAACAGCTGAAAAAAATCGGCTACAACAGCATTTACCATCTTTCGAACACACTTTATATAGTTTTGAATGCAAACTCAAAACTAAGGTAACCAGCACTTGGTCATGTAAAACCAACGCATACATAACCCAACTTAGCCACTAAGGCAAATTCACAAAAAATAACTCTAAAAAAATACGCAAAAAACAGTGAAAACATATCAATAGTTGTCCGCTTTCCACCATAAAATAGTTTCTTTTAAACGAACTCAAACTATGACTTTATACTAACCACGCGGACGAAGTCGCGGGTGACAGCTAGTATTAAATGAATGACTATTATATATATTTAATAAGCCGTCTTTTAGGATACTCATTCATAATTTATGTTCGTGATTTTTGTAAAAAAAGTAGTGTTTATGTATTTACTGATATTTTTTTTTAATAACGTTTATTTTGAAGCGGATGTATGTAAAAATACGGCAAATTTTTATAATCCGCACTTGATGTGCGAGCTGGTTTTTCCGCAGGTAGGCGGCTGGCGGGCCCTTTTTGCGTGACCCTTGACACGTGTTGCTTAAACTTTTTTGGGGTCTACGTCACGCCGGTTTCCTCACGATAATTTCCATTACCGTTTTGAGAGTACTGGCATAGTGCACATAAATTTTTCGACAGAAAAACTCATTGGTACACGACTGGATTTGAACCCACGACCTTTGGATCGGAAGGCGGGGCCGCTACCACTAGACCACCAGTGCACTCCGGATGCGGACACGGATGTATGTATAATACTATTGGAATCTCAAGTGAATCGGTTCGCGTTAAGCTTTTCCCATACAAACTTCAATCCCCGCTGCATCCTTAGGTATAAAGGTTGAATTTTCAATATAATTATATACTTTTTATATAGATCACATCCACCAAATTTCAAGTCGTTACAACTAACGGCATAAGCTATTAGTTGTCGTGTTCTGATAAATGAGTGTTCATTTGTCACATAATAATTATTAACGTTAAGAACGAATGTAAGAAAATACTAAACCGTATTGAAAATTATAACACAACAGTTTTTTATTTAGCTAGGCCCAACAAAGGTTTCATGTAATTTACATCTCTCTATGTAGCTTTACTGTATAAAATGCAAATGAGACTTTTTTTCTATTTTATTTAATTTTGAGCACAAAATCGAGCGGTGTATTCAATCCACCCGTGAGAGATACCAAATATTGATACAATCGGAAACCAATAAATTATTGAGGAACTTTAGCTGAAAGTTGATGGAACAGAGGGAAGATAAAGTTTCGTGACCTTGGAGTGTCAGTACTTTACGAGCCAGTCGGTAATAAATTCTGTTTTCACGAACAAATTACACGGGTGTGGTGTGGGTCACCGAAAGTAGTAGTTTTTAAATGTATGTATATTTGAACAGGATCCGATTTTCGGTTAAAATATGGCATACTATCCTATTAGAAATAGTATACTTAGAATATAGTTTTATCGTACAAAAAAGTGGAAAAACAAAATTCGAATACTTAATAAAGAGATTCTATATAGGTATTTAATAAAGAGGCAGTCTTATTGCTAAAAGCGATTTCTTCTTTCTCTAAAGAATATTTATTTAATAAATTAAAGAATTTTATCAGTTTATTATTAAAATTAATTTTAAGGTTGTGTAAGTATAATTATGTTAGCGTGTACCTCCGTAGAACCTAGCAAATTCCAAAACACACTTCAAGTGTACGAAAGGGGTCTCTAAGGTGCATTTAAATCTTTTCACCACACTGCACTGGTTTAAAAGAACCAGAGACTGAGTGAGAAGAAGACCTTGAAATCATATTTTTAAAGATAGCTCAAAACGTTTCCAGAACTCTTCGTATTCATTTATGTATAGGATTTTACACAAACCTTTCTTAACCTTAACCAATCTTGAAGATAAACAGCTGTTTACTAAACAAACACATCATCTTAAATCTAAGTTATAATCTAAGAAAACTCAATAGGGAGTCTCACTTGGAAAGTTGGCGGTATTGGCTGGTTTTCGTATTGAATTTGATAAGGGGTAAAATTTTGTACGAAAGTAATTTTCGTTGCGAGAAAGTTCTATATTACCTGGCTTAACGGATAGGAAAACCGATCAACCGTGCGATAGGTAAAAAGTATTTAGCTCTCCAAAAGTTTTTGTGTTCGCAACGGTGCTTGGGTGCTTCAAGTGAATTGAGGAATCAATTATTGACGAGACATTCGGCTTGTTTATCAGTTACAAATACAAAAGAAATGGGGTTAGCAGGTCTGACCCTGCAGTTACTTGGCTTATTTGACAATTACTATCGCTATTTTTAAGTATCAGCTTATTTTAGCAATATGAAAAAGCCAGCAGGATTCAGGGGTCTCAATCCGTTTTATATTGCAACCGAAGCTCAAAAATGTTAAAACTGACAGGTGCGACTAGGTTTTCATTCCAACAAAAGATACGCAATCCCCCCACTGATCGTTGATGGCTCGACTAGCAGCGTGCTCGGTTAGGTAATACAATGTTATAGAACAGAGATTACATCACGTGACCTACGTCGTGACTTATGACGTTTGCTTGAAAATTCGACAAGAAAATGCGACTTATAACTTACTTCTTATATCTTAAGAACTTATAGGTTATTAGAATAGAATAGAAGAAATAAATTATACGCCAAAACATTAAAACTAAAAAACCCGCCTAGTACGAGTAAAATATATTCAAATGGCGAAAAAAACACGTTTGTTGTATGAGGGTGGTCTTAAACCTCCTTCAATTATAGTCTTACCGGTACGCAAAAGCGAGCTAGTTAAAGCTAGGACCCACCCAATCCTAGGCATCATATGAAAAGGGGTAATTAAATAAAATTTACAATAACGAAATTTTTCGTGACTAGCCTTTTTTAACTTTGTAAATTCTTTGTAAATTAAATGTTCGACAAAGCAATTTATGTTTTTGTAAGTTTAGGTTTTTCCCTTTAATTGACCCTAAACGAATACGGGTACGGCCTTGGGCTTTGTAAAATTAGAAAGACATTGTTTGTAGGTACGAGTATATTCTCAAAGCTTAGTGGTAAGCTTTGAAGCCTAATGTAATAAATTAGAAAATATTATGTATATTTTTGTAACTCAATAATATAATAATGTCTGTCGGTTTATGTGTATGGTTTACTTAACTTGGGGCTAGATAGTGTTGTGTGTGTTGTCCACAACATTTATTTTATATTTACTTATTTATTTTATAATATGGTTAAAGCCCTTGCTTTCTGCGCATCTGGATAATTTATCCCTAGGAAAAAAAATGATGAACATGATTCAGGTGCAGCTAGGCGTTATAAAAAAAGCAGCCAAGTGCGAGTCGGACTCGCCCATGAAGGGTTCCGTAGCACGACGAACTACAAGAACCTTTATATTATGTTACTTGATGTAACATAATAAGGTTCTTGTAGTTCGTCGAAAGGTAAATTGAGGTTTACGGTTTAAAACGTTTAAAAAAAAAACTACTGACTAGATCTCGTTCAAACCAAATATCGTTGGAAGTTTGCATAGTAATGCACAACATATATTTTTTTTAGTATTATCATTCTCTTACTTTAGAAGTTAGAGGGGGGGGGACCAACTTTTTTCTACTTTGGAAGTGTCTCTCGCGCAAACTATACAGTTCAGAAAAAAACTATATTAGAAACCTCAACATCATTTTTGAAGACCTATTCATAGATGGGTGGTTCACACACGTATGGGTTCAATGAAAAAAAATTTTTTGAGTTTCAGTTTCAAGTATGGGGACCCCCGAAATTTATAGTTTATTTTTTATTTTTATGTAAAAATCTTAATGCGGTTTACAGAATACATCTACTCGCCAAGTTTCATCAGTCTAGCTCTTACGGTTTCGGAGAAAAATGGCTGTGACATACGGACGGACAGACAGACAGACAGACAGACAGACAGACAGACAGACATGACGAATCTATAAGGGTTCCGTTTTTGCCATTTGGCTACGGAACCCTAAAAAGGATTATATTTAGAATTGCGATATTTGTCTGCAAGCAAAGATTCATTTTTGCAGTAATAAGCTACTTGTGGTTATAGGTAAGCCATGAGGATCCACTAGTTTATAAACATAAAAACACCTAACACATTCAGATGCCCAACTTCGCAAGACATGCTTTTTTCCTGTTTATTTCTTCAAAAAGGTGCTTACGCATCGCAGTATAAAAGCGCTAACTCGACACTTTATTGATCGTCAAAACATAATGTTGTATACAATCATAATGCCTGCGTGATGTCCGTATATAAAATTAAAACCGTGTCTCGTTACGCACTCCGTTAAAGGTTACGTTCAGGCGTGACGTCATATCCCCACCCCTCCCACTTCCGCTCTGCTCGGCACCTTCATTACAAATTCAAAGGCTGTTTAGTCATTATCACATAACACCTGTTGTCGGTGGCACTTGTGTTTGTTATGTTTATACTGGAGACGCAAAGGGCACCACTTAAGTAGGAGTCCGCCCGTAGACAGAGCACGCTGGTTTGCATTTCACAGCGTACGTAATACTGGCACATGCAAATTTGAACTCAAATTCTTTGTTTATTCACACAATTCAATTCAATTCTTGTTTGTACGGAGTAGGGATGTCCACAGTTTCATGTCATGTTGGACGTTAGCCCGCGCAAGATAACTTTACTTGTGACAGACGGGGAAAATAAAAAAAAAACTCACTTAAAATAATCTCCCCATTACAAATACAGACTTACACTAATCGCAATCCAAGTTTGATTTACCCATTCATGATCATGATTCATCATGATTGTGATCAGAATGTACATTTCGGGTCCATTTTTTTCATGTTGTTCGCCATCTGACCCGTGCATGACAACCTGTTTACAACACCTTTGATTAGATTGTCAAAAGTGATGGCTACTACAAGGCACGGTGCCTTTAATTAGAGTCTTTAATGATCAAAAGGCTACCACAACTACTCTCAAGGACTAAATCTACATACTTACTTACCTATATCAATGACAAAAAATCTGTTATGAGCTTAATTCTGTTCTTAAGTTTGAGAGAAATCACTTGTAGGTGTACGAGATTAAATTGTATAAATGCGGTTGCAAAGTTTAATTCAAATTAAACTTCAAAACTAAACTCAATAAAATTTGTATACCACGTAGCACCCCTATTGTATAAAACTTCTGAGCGCATGCGTCCATAAATGGCTATTCTAAACAGGAATGGGTAATTTTGTTGCCTACAATAGCTACCCACAGACTTAATACGGCACTTTACTGTAGAAAAACTCCACGTAAATGGGAAAATTAAGCACATACCTCGGTGTAATGCGACCAAGCCTGGAACCTTCCCCACGGAACTCTACACCGAATTTCTTCCTCGTTAACGTCGAGTTTTCTTTGTTGTAAAATAACGTAGTTGCAGCGTAGGTGGAGTTCATAATAACCAGTCTGAATATGGATGCAAAGTTAACTGAGTGAAATCAAGGCAAATAGGTATTACCCTAGAGATTCTTGTTGTTGATAATGCTTATTAGCGTAAGCTGTTGGTTTACTGCCTCGCTAAGGAATTACTACACACATCGTTTGTTTGTATACGTAACTAGAGTAAGCTTACCAAAGTTTTATAAAGCTAGGCTCTTACCTTTCCCCTCGTTACGTTGAAAAAATCGCCAAAAGCTTTTACAACCCAAAGTTTTTCAGCAAGTCTGCCTACTTATTTGGTCACTTATTTTACACTGGCAATGGCTGGTACCTTTACATAGATACATGAGCGTAATTATATAATCCTTATTTTACTAAAAGTTGGGTGTAGATGGATGGTTATTCTTATTAAAAGAAAAAAGATGACACATGTTTCATAAGCGCTAGTTCTATTTACACTTGTATGAAAAATTCAGTAAATAATGAAGATTACAACTAAAATACTAAATTCACAAATATAAAAACCAGTAGGTACGTTATACAAAAATGTTCAATAATGTTAGATTTTTTGTAGTGGTGAATATCAAAAGAGGCTGCCATGACAATTATACCGCAGTGACTGACACAAATAAGTGTCATTGTCATGCTAATTGACAGCGTTAATTGTCAAAATGACATTTCTATTACTTCTCGTCATGTCCATGTCATGTTGGTCCACCATGTTTTGGGTGTGTTGTGTTGCTCTCTTCGACCAAAAAAATATCTATGTACAACCAAACGAGGTAGAATTGAAGAAAAATAACATTTTAAACCGAATTCTACATTGCTAAGCTTTATTTAAAATTGGTATACAGTGGCGGTATGAAAATGTTCGTCAGTTTTCAACTTGATTCGTTCAACGTATCGCGAGCACATTACTACCTTTTGAAACTGAATAGACAGAATACACCGATAAGTTAACGTCACAAATTATGTCAAAATGTGTTCATGATCAAGGCACTGGTGCAAGCGAAAACCGACTATAAGGTGAAGAACATTTTCATACCGTGACTGTACATAACCCTGGCGTGGCATAGTGCATGAAACATCTCATTTGAGTGATCAGAAGGGCAAGTCGCAGTTTTACTTGATCAGTTTGAACAATTCGTTTCACCTACATTATCCTCTCTTTTGTGTATGGTGAAAAGTTACTTATAAATGAGTTGCATCTCTCGCTCTTTCATCAAACTGATAGAGTAAAAGTCAGACTAGTGGTAGGTACAGAGTGTGACTATCAGATATGGCTATGTCCAGTCTAACTGTAAGATTATTTGACTCACCTGTACTATCAATCTTTTACTAAGTAGTTTGTCTGCATTTCATAGCTAAAACACAAACTCTACGGAGACCGTTGGCATGAAATATTGATAAATGAAAAATCAACCTAGTGTGAAGCGTAGCATCGACTCTCATTAGGTGGGATATCTTGTTAGTGCGACTATAAATGGCCTGGCACAGAAGACAGGGAACTAACAAGCAATCATTTTTCAAATAAACGGGTGTGTGTAAGGTATGATAAGGCAATGGTGCAACATGAGATTACCTGTACCTATAACCCGGACTACGGCAAAGTAAAAAGACTATTTTTATTGATGAAGGCAATTTCTGGACATAGGTTTTCGAGAGAGTAGGCCCGAGAAGGCGTTGGCGGGACGATCTCGACGTTCACCGAATAGATTGGTGACAGATCTTTGCCCAGCAGTGGGACAGAATAGGTCAATAAAATAAAACTTTATAGGGGATTTTTGTTGCGCATTGACAGATTATCAGAGCTGGAGTGAGTTATCACAGCTATTTTATATTGCAGCTGACCTAGAGCATCTT
Organism: Thera britannica; assembly: GCA_939531255.2. Lineage (NCBI taxonomy): Eukaryota > Metazoa > Arthropoda > Insecta > Lepidoptera > Geometridae > Thera > Thera britannica. Next base: position 6,499,156 of record OW618040.2, on the reverse strand, counting down.
AGCGGGCATGTGCTTGAAGATAAAATATATTATGTGCTTACGTAATTGTAAATAAACAAAACAATTATCTATACAAACGTCTAGTGGTATGTTTGGCAGATCATTGCACAGTCAATATTTATTGTAAACTAATTGTTACGAACTTTAATCTTTCAGTTACTTATATGTAATTAATAATAATTATAAGTTTAAAAAACTTGAGAAACCGACTTCATTGCCAAACGGCTAAACCGATTTTAATGAAATTTGTTTGGGACAATCTGGACGTAAGAATAACCTTCCAAATAAAAAAATAATTTTCTAAATCGGTTCATAAATGACGGAGGCATGCAGTTACAAACATTTGAAAATTATTTTAAAAAAATGGCAACACCGATTTTAATAAAATTAAAATGGGACCAATCTGGAAGCAGTACCTTTCAGATAAAAAAATAATTTTTCAAATCGGCTCACAAATGACGAAGTTACGCGGTAACAAACATTAAAAAAAAAAATAAAAAAAAAAAAAAAAACATACAACCGAATTGAGAACCTCCTCCTTTTTGATTGGAAGTCGGTTAAAAAATAACACTGTAAAAGTACAAGTGTTTTTTTTTCGGAGAAAGAAAGAAAGGAAACTTATTTATTTATGACAGCACATAGTAGGTAAGAGAAACACGAATAATTTAGATACCCAACGAACTAAATATGCATATACATATTAACATAATATAAGAAGTGGAATGATGGAAAAAGAATACATAGTGAAGAGTGAATGGTGTCTGTGGTATTTATTGACTTGTTTGTCCGTTTGCCCCGCAAAAAACTCCCCAAAAAAACCCGAAAAAACAATGAAATTATATGTTGTGTTTAAAATGAAATTTAGTTATTCCTGGCACTCGTGACTTCCTCTAAACAGAAGTAAAAGGTGAATGAAATTAGTAACGAACGAAGCAGCCGCGAGCTAGTAGCTAGTTGTAGATTATAAAGTTCATAAAAGTGGTCCTACATTGAACTAACAAATTGCTACGAAACGCAGTTTGCTTGTAATGAATCGATCACTTTGAAAGTTGCCTGAAAAAGGTATTTAGGAAAAAAGATCAAGAGCGGTCAAGAATTCTTAGCTTTTTAAATAAATTGAAGAGAAGAAAAAGAAAAGTTTACTGACGAGCAAACGTTAATTTTGTTGGATCTTTTTTGGTTTAAATTAGTTCGTTCAGATTAAGTTTCATTGAAATAACCAAACGTAAAAAATATTTGGTGCAGAATTTTAATAAAATAAATGAAGCTGGACATCTAAATTATGCTGGAAAATGATTGCAAATAAGTTAAAACTTTCTATGATGGCACAATCACTAACCTGAAGAAGTTCAGAGCTTATTATGCCTTGTCATGTATTTCCAAGAAAAACGCATTGTTAGTATTTTGCAAACCTATCAACTTTTTGCAATTTATGCATTATTTTAAGTCGGTTTTTCTTCGCTTGGTTGCATGGAACTGGCTCTGGGTTTACCCAGCTTTAAAACGATCCAAAATTTTCCTTGTGTTTCAATCGAAAAAACCTATTGACATTGACTGACTCTAAGCTATTTCCAACGTGAATTTTAAACTTTTTTTTCAATTTATTTATTCAAGAACCACTCAACTAAACTAAACTTAAAATATTGAATCTAATAACTAGTTACTTAATAACTACACCAGAGAAGCTACGTCAAATAACTGAATTGTCCTATTCTTCGTAATTTGTTCTCGGCAAAAAGGTCTTAAGCGCCATGTAAATCACGGCACTAACGCTTTTTCGAGAGAGAGCGACTGAGTGATTTACGGCGTAGTACTTATATCTCGATGGTGATTCCCCTTACGCAAATAATGCAATAACTTCAAGGAGTTCCCCGTTGCATACCTACTGTATCCATTGCTGGGTATAAAACACGAAGAATCTTAAGATAGAACTTCATATACCGTAAAATCTCGCGCTGTTATTATAAGGAGTAAGAATTTCTTTTTTTCAAAATGATGAAACCCTTCGTCTTCGTTTTTGTTGCTGTTTTAGTGCTGGTGGCATCTTGTACTGCTGAGATGGGGTCTGGTGAGTTCAAAATGTTCTTTCCTACTCCGATAATTTCTTTCATAGAATGTATTTATTATTCTTCTTATCGTGTCACTGATTCTTTCGAACCAAGTGTGGTGAAAGTAATAAAAAACTCAACCGTATTAAAATGGCTAAATTAAACTTCTTTAGACAATATAATATGTCAATATAATATGTATGTATACTACATAATATGTTATTATACATACCTACGAACTACCGTCTGCGATTTCGATCGCGCTCTACTGGTCTCATTACTTTATTGCACTTTTCTTTTGTTTCTTGGAGATAGAAATTTAGAATCTCTCTCTCAGCACAAGCATATGGCCCACCTTATGTTAAGCGGTAACCCGTGGTGGTTAGTTTGTTACCATTTACATTTAAAACATCTTTAATCTTTATTTCATTATTATAAATTTGGGCTGGTTTTTCAAGTTTTTTAGGTATTACTTATGTATTATCTGAACTCTGTTTTCTACTTACTAATATAACTTTTCTACCTTCAGGTGGAAAATAAAGTTCATTATAAAATTTTATTCTTGTAATAATAGTTTTTAAGTAATGAATATTCTGTTGTAAATGATAAATAAAGCATTACTTGTTGAAAGCCTCGTTAAATATTCATTTGCTTTCAATATTTCAGAGTACCTTGAAGATGTGCCGATTCTCCAGCGCTTCCGTCGAGAGACGTGTGAAAACGTACAACAATCCCTCGCTTGTGATAGATGGTGCCGTTCGATCGGCCTGCCTGGCGGCGCCTGTTTGAGAAACAAATGCGATTGTGACCGATTTTAGAAATAAATCATGGTAACAAAGTAGGCCTACCACAAGCTCTGTCTGGCTCTGGTTTTGAGTTTGTGTGAGCGGTGAGCACTCACACAAACTCAAAACCAGAGCCAGAGACAGAACCGGACAGAGCTTGTGGTAGGCCTACAAATACTGTCGGAATAGAAATAAAAAAACTTACCTTTACCAATACAAGAACTGGGTTGATTTATATTGTACAACCACTAAACCATGTATCTATAGACGAATAAAATACTTTAGCACGCAACACAAGAATATTTATAAAATTAGCCTTTTATTTGCCGCTTGTATCGTCTGTACCTACTATTTTCGTATCCTATTTTTATATGCTGTGCAGGTACTTTATTATTACTTTGAAGCGTAGCGTGTGTGCTGTCTTTGAAACTTTTGCTTTTGTATTATTGCATACGTCTCACTAAGTGAAGTGGCACCACACTGAAACTTCACTGCTATTATTTTAGATTATGTTTGATTTCTTAAAAGATCATATAAAAAAACGTAAGAAACCAAGCTGTAGTTTGTTGCCTATTCTTCTGGGCTAGATTTTTTTTTATACAACTTGGTAGACAAACAAGCATACGGCCCACCTGATGGGAAGCGGTTACCGTAGCCTCTGGACACCTGCAATACCAGAAGCATTACAAGCGCGTTACCGACCCTTTAAAACTTATGAAACGCCCTTTTTGAAGAACTCCATGCTATAGTCCTTAGGGAAAACCTCAGCAGCGAGATCATTCCACAGCCTGAGTGTTCGCGGGAGGAAGTTCCTCTGAAACCGAACGGTGCGCGACTTATACCCAGGTTCTAAGGTGTGAGGATGAACTCTCTGCCTATTGCGAGCAGTGCGATTATTAAATATAGCTGTTGGCAAGATGTCAAACAGTTCTTCAGAGCATACCCCATTATACAAGCGGTAGAACACGCACAATGAGAAGTATCTATATATAAATTATCTTTCCCAAAACTAAGTGATGATTTTCCCCACAATTTTTTTACCACCAACGAATCTTCCTGTCGACTATTAGAGGTAATACACCATTTTTTTTTCTGCCGGTTATCATCATTATATTTCACAGTTTTGTAATGATTGTAAGCATGACCGAGCTGGTAGTACTTTAATTAGAAACCTAAAAATGTATTGGATGGATAGAATATCCTACCTGCCAAGTTCCATCAAAAAGCTTGCTTGTTATGCTGGAAAATGGAGCATAAAATCCTCCTTTTCCTGATTCGAAGCTTTAAATAAAACTAGCGAGCCGTGAACTGAAGCTGAAAACAATATATTTTCAGCGTCAGCTTTTAAAACTATGGATACCATGCAGTAAGCTCGATTTGCACATCAAAATGAACTTTCAAACTACGTTGAAATTACCATCGTTGGTAATTATTGGCACACGTTCGCTATTACTAGCCAAATAACTTTAGAAATGTGATGATTTAATTTAATAGATATGCTTCGTTTTCTATTAGTTTATTATGTCTACACAGACGGTACGAAATTTATTTATCAGATAAACCTATTTCATTTTAGTAATTCAAAAGGAGGCTTTATTTCTTTGGTTCAATGCTCCTAAACATGAATGATGAACCGACGACATTGTGAAGATCGTGGTTAGTTGGTGGGTGGAAAGACACAACAGGTTGCAAGCTCATTGTCGCAACAATAACTTTCTCAAAGATTTTTATGATGTCCAAAAAGGGCGGGGTTGAAACTGTAGATGGAGCCACGGTTAGGTTTGCTAGCGCCGAACAGACCCTAAGAGTTATTCGTCGAGTGTAATTAGGATCCGATCCGATGATACCAAGGGGAAGGTAGCGGGTTCAAATCCCCTCGGCTCTTAACTTATGGACATAATAAAAATCTTTACGATTACCTTAAGTTTAGTAAACACGCTACGCCAGGATTATTAATAAGACCCTATGGGTGTTATTAATAATCCTGGCGCAACGCTGGAGTAGTTAAATCGTGTTTTGTCACATTTGTTCGAGTTGACAATTGCATGTCAATGCAAGAGACAAAACACGGATCAACTAGTCCAACGCTACGCTAGGATTATTACTAAGACCCTGTAAAAATCAATAAAAAATGTAACTTTACCAAAATTCATATTCATTTCTATTGGAACAAGCAGATGGCTGATGGTAACCATGACCTACCTATTACATATACCTTTATATATGTACAAGAGAGTCCTTCATAGGTCAGCGTCATCGTGCCCTAAGATGCACTGTCCTGTGTCAATAAGTGCGAAGCGTTGTTTTTAGGCTTCATGTTGCCTGTAATTTCATCAAACTACGCATACCTACAGAAAATAAAAACCGCTCCTGGTATATACGTTCATAACTTTTGTGTTGTCTGCGAAATGCGTCAGGTAGGCGGCCCACGCCAATATTGCCAGAAAATGCCATATGCCCTGGTATGGCATTTTCAGGGCACCCGCAATATTAAAGGCATGAAAGCGTGTAAAGGTAAACTATAGCATACCAGTGGAAATATTATAGTGACTTCAAATGCACGCAAAAGTTGGTGAAACTTCCAACGCAATTTTTTAAACAACATTTAAGAGTAGTAATATGTTTTAGACAATCGTTGGAGTAAACGAATACTAGAGTGGAGACCGCGTTTAGGTAAGCGTAGTGTAGGACGCCCTCCGGCAAGGTGGGGCGACGATCTGCGAAATGTAGCTGGCAAGCACTGGAGGAGAAGAGCCGAAGTCCGGGCTCAGTGGCGCGTCTTGGGAGAGACCTACGTCCAGCAGTGGACTAATATAGGTTGACGATGATGATGATGATGATATGTTTGGGAAATTTATACAATACAGTAAGTTTACCAAAAGGTCTGTCTAGCTCTGTCTCTGGCTCTGGTTTTGAGTATGTGTGAGTGCTCACCAGTGTAATATACTTTGTGTGTGACGTTTCGACGTAGGATTTATTTAGTCATCACTCACACAGACTTAAAACCAGAGCCAAAGACAGAGCCAGACAGATCTTGTGGTAGGCGTAGGCCCGGCCACACCAAGGCGATAACACAGTGATCTGCAATGACTCCGCGATAATATGACAACGATACAAGCCTGCAAACATCACTGTGAGTATTTCTACGTCAAACTTTTGACAGCAAGAAACTGAATGATGAAAACCTGTATTTCAAGGTAACTCTAAAGATTAACCAATTAAAAACCCCTTTGAGAAAATACTCAACTAAGTTATTTACTTCTACGTAAATGGCGTTGTTTGGCACTCAAGCCATAATTTAACGGCACCATGAAAAGTTAAATTTCACTGGAAACTTGATGAGTAAACGGTTAGGGGTAACTTTTTACCATTTACCCTTTTAAATTCCGTCAGAACACCTGTGCAGCTTACATTATGAAAATAATCTTTCATTTAAACTCGCATAACCTTTTCTCTACAAAGGTGCTCGTGTCTATTTTAAATTTACAGTTAACTTTTATTATAAATCATATTTGAAGTCCCTTTATATGTCGGTAAGTCTAAGAACCTAAACAGATCGAAAACATGTTTCTAATGCACGAAAGGAGCCTCTTTGAGGTGTAAGTACTTAAAATGCATTCACCACGCTTGGTTTTTAAAACCGGTAACAAGATAAAAAGAAGAAATGTCTCTAATCATACTTGCCTTATTTATTTTGGTGTTCAAAGGTAATCAAGTAGATAAAAAAGATACAGAAATCCACCACAATCTATAATTAGCTGCATAATCTTACTCATAACTGACGAGTTCTTCGCCAAGCTGGCGATGCCTATATTCACCATAATTCACTTGGTTTTTTGTCGGTGTCTAAATTATCCTCCATAGAATAAAATTTGTTTTCGTCTTTGGATTTAAGAGTCGAGAGTGAGGTGAACAGAATAAAGTTTTAATGCAATACAATAAAAGAGAGAGGGAGATAAAAGATATTCTAAATAAAATATTTATTATGTTCAATTTGAGTAGTCGAAACCAACAAATCCTTTTGTGTGATAGTTTAGGTACAAACAAACTTATTTTCAAAGCCTATAATAACAAATTGTCAAAAATCATTTGTTACTTTTACCTATCTTTACTTCTCCCCACATAATATATCTGTACATTTTCATTCATCTTTGCCTACACCAATATCTGGGCTTGTAACGTACGAAAACCTACTCTAGACACAATGCTTGCACATTTTCATTCAGCTATGCCTGTACAAACATCTGCTTATAATTCGTTGTTAGTTTTGTAGTTTCAGAGTTTTCTCGAAGAGTTTGAGTGAGTTTATCTTTAATAAAAATTAATTATAATAATAAAAATTTAAGAACTTTCCTCCCAGCATCGCATATCTGAGCTCCGGTTCAATATTTGCCTTCCACGAATGCACTAGTTCACAAGTGAAGGCAGTTGGTTCATGAGTTCGTGTAACTTGGACAGTTTTCAATTACTCGAAACTTAGTTATGCCCGGCTTAAATGCACCGCATGTCAAGTCTGTCGACGGATATTCTAGAACTTTCATAATCTTTGTTCTTGTTCTATAAGAGCAGTAATTAGATATGTCTACTTGCTTACAACTTTGTTCAATCGTGCGAAAGACAGATAATTCCAAGTTTTTACTGAATGAACTATCATATTATGAGAAACATTTTAATTTAAAATATATACAGGTCTCTATTTTGCAAAGTTGATATCGACAAAAATAATTGTTAGCCTAAATAATTGTAAGTAAAAATACTTGTTTGCCTAAACTGGTAGAAACTTCTATTATACTTTCTTGAAGTTCTTCTGAGTTTTATCTCTAGTTTCTGGAATCAAATCAATTAAACGGATATTTACTAAAGTAACGCAACTGGGCTGTGCTAGGAATTTAGTGTAGATTGACTAGTATTTCTTGATGATTGTACTGATTGAGCTGGTCTTCTTATGTTGTCACTCAGGGGAGGTGCAGCTGAAAGTAAAAAATATGTATTAAATCACTGAATATTTTCATCGTAAATGAAAAAAAAAATAAGATGCCTAAATATTTTCACCGTCACTGTACGGTTAAGTGGACTGTAGTATAATTAGGCGAATTTAAACAATGGAATCGACACGAGAAAGAGAGTCACAAGTTCATAGCACCGATAGTGGTAACTGGGCCCTACGGACTTACCTCTAGGCCCCGAATAGGACGTGCGATGCACTCCTGTCACAGCACCAGCAAGGTTCTGGAGGTTTCAGAGTCTCTGGCCAGGTCGTCTTGTTCCTCCGTCAGGTGCTTGCAAGGGCGGCCGGTGCAATCCAGGGTTCTGCAGGGGGCTTCAGGGGCCACTAGGGTAAAAACTTGTGACGTGCGCGAATAACAAAGAAATAACTCGCGACTGGAGTAATTGCCGATTAGGCAATATTCGATACGAAAATAATTAAATGAATTTGTGAACTTTGTGAAGTGTTAACGATACGAGAATACGAAAACGACTACTAATTTAAATTTACCGTTAATTTTACTAACGTCATAATTGCTGAAAATGCATTGACCAATCATAGGGTCCCATAGCTATTACTTGCAGTTTTTTAAACATTTTGACATTTCGACATGTTGGACAAACGTGACACTGACAAGAGTGCATACGAATAGGCTAATGATGGCGAAATAATGTTGTCAAAACTGAACATTCCGACCACCAAAATACACAGTATTTTAACCAAGTTATTATAAGACCAATGACAACGACAAAATCATGGAGCTTACAACAAATTAATAGTAAAATGTGCTAGAGCACTAAGCCAATTTAACGCTGACCTGATATCATGGCGTTAATAAAATTCAAAATAAAACGAAACGACAACAAAATTATATTAAACAACGAAAAATTAAAATAAAACCGACAGGCGTAACGAAAAAAAGGCGCCTGCAGGCATAAGGGAGGCTAGATAAACCTCCAACGCAAGCTCGAAAGCGAGCTTCAAATAAGTTGCTTCCGCACGAAAGCTGCGAAAGGACGTGAATGTATACCCATTGGGACGTCCTTACATTTCGGCGGGCGAACGAAATGCCGAGCGGAACGACAGCGGTGGAGTTAACTGAAGAAAACGAGAGAAGCTTCAGTCGACTCATGCGAGAAAAAGGTGCTTCCCTCACTCGATGAGAGGAAACTAACGAAAACGAAACGGTCCAGAAAACCACTAGGCATGCAGTTGAATAATGACTAGAGATTAAAACTGATAGGTCGTTTGGGTCCACATTCAAGAGGGACAACAGAGCCTCGCTTGGTGCCAGCAGCGTGCTGAATTCGTACGTCAAAAGCTTTTGAACAACAACACGAGCAAGGTGAGCTTCTGTTGATTTACCACCATCCTCAGCGAAGCCCGACGAATAGGGGCTGCCTGGGGGGTGCACAACGAATTCCACCTGCTCAGCCTGTGTAGCTAAAAACGTCAAACCCTTCAACAGGCCGCCGGTCACAACGAAGGTCCTGCCTCGATCGGACACCAACCGAAAGTAACGACCCCCCCGAATTGTTAACCGCCTAAGATAGGCCAAATATGCCCCCAATGTGAGCTCCAAAGCGAACTCCAAGTGCACTGTCATCGTGGCAGTGCATACGAAAAGGCAAACGTACCGATTGTACGTGATATTACCTTGGCTATATCCCAGCGAAATGTCAAATGGGCCGGCAAAATCAACTGAAGCAAACGACAAGGACTTCAGCTGATTTGTTCGAGATACCGGAAATTCCCGCATTCGACGAGGGATTCCTAACCGAAGGTTCACCTGGAGACAATGCATGCGCGACAGAATCACGGACCGAATTGCCCGCTTTGGTGGCAAAATCCCAAACTCGCGAGTGGGCTGATTCTGTAACAGTTGCAGTCCCTGGTGCCAAAATTTACGAGAGTAGTCATGGACTATTAGCGAGGTGAGTCGACGGGTTCGAGGGAGAAACAAGGAAGGATGCTGCTGATCACAGCCAAGCTGGCAAAGGAAGCAACGACAGCCCACCCTCACCAAACCACCTTCATCCAAGAAAGGGCAAAACTTTCTGCAGGAAGAGAAACGATTGATGAGGCTGTTGACAAGAGCGGCGTTAATAGCCGTAGATAAGCTTGGCATCTTCTCACCCAACGCAGACCCATCACACAAGCTTGATGACTGTGGCCAACTATCCAACAGAATCGACAACCATGTTAGACCCGACCACCATGATTCAAGCAGGTCCAAGTACGCAGGCGGCAACCAACGAAAACCATCATCTGCTGGACCGTGAGTCACAGACATGTAATGCCAACGATCAGGAGGTATGTTGTCTAGGTTCTCCGTCACTCGATTAGCGACAGAGCTACTCCAGCGTGACGGACAAGATTTGATCCAGGTCATGGCAACACTGGAGTCAAACAAAACGAAATTGTTGGTGACAAACTGATTCCATGAACTGATTCCATCCGACGTGACAGCAACAGGCGAAATAAACTCCGACAAAAGACCCCCTGCCATCAAGAGCACTCCGACGAACGGAGACACTCCACGTCCAGACGCTTCACAGAAACCGTGAAACCGAGGGACCATAGAAGCCGGAACGAAGCCACGAGGCAGCGGTCGGATCAGGCAATTGATCTCACCCTCTTTAACCTTAGGAGTAGGCAGCGGCAAGTCCTTCGAAGTCCTACCGACCGCATTCGATGCACAAGAAGCGAGAACTGATCGAAGTTGCGGCGGCTCGGTAGCCAAACTAAGACGCAAATTCCCACGATTGGAAATATCAATCACCTGACCGACATCTGACGACAGTGGAGTGACCTCTTGCATGAGACCACTATTGAGATGGCCAGTCACGAACCCATCTTGAACCCTCTTAACGTAGGGGTACCCATGGGTTTTTCTTGCTAGGTTAAACGATAGCATAAGAGCATTATCCCTAGACGACGACAAGAAAGTTTTATTCTGAGGCTCAGCACCAGTCAGGCGTACCTCTAGCTTGTCCTGAGGAGTTCGACGACAAGAAGACATGTGATTTGCACATGTCCACTCCTCTATGGCCAAAGCTAGAGGTTTGGGCGGACCGACAATGTCCGACTCCCGACACCTGATGACTGGATTACCTACCGACAGGTTCGAAACGAAAACGAAATTTTTCTGATGGCTATCAGAATTGCAACGACAACGAGAAGAGTCAACATCAACTATGCATTTACCCATCTGTGATTCCCCAACGAAAGTGGGAACGACAGAGGTTTTCAATGCCGAAACGAGAATGTTCGGAACAGGATCGGAAGCGTTCAAATATTTTTTATGATGCCCCGTAGAAATGTCAATTTTCCTGGCTGGCATCTCCGAGTAAGCAGAAACCTCCAAATGTAATTCAGGTAACGAATTCCCACTAGTTGGGACAATAGCATTCACCGACTGGGCACAGGAATTTACCTCTACTCCTAACCGCTGAGCACAAGTTTCCTCAACAACATTAACCTGTACAACCTTCTCCCGATCAAAATGTTTATGCAATGTGTGGTAAGCTACCAAATAACTTGCATCCGAAACTGGGTAGTTTTTTATCAGGTCATAGGCCAAACCTTGCACACTAGTCAGAAGATAGTGTAGTTTTTCCACATCAGGCAAATCCCCTGTGTGTATGAGTGTGTCATACAGCTCAATAAATGAACCCCAGTCCTCCAATTTACCATTGAATGACAAAGTCATTTTAGGTTTCCCAACTTTACGTAGTTTAACTATGCTACTAGATTTAATTTGTTTACCATTAGTCTGTACTAACCGGCTTTTAATACTGCGTACCTTGGTGTCGAAATCCACTGTACATAAAAACTCCGTACTTCGATCAGCTGTAGGAGTTTTAAACAACAACCTTTGTTGAGCAGCGTGAAACTCCGAAATAATTGGAGCGATGTCTCGTTCGCAAACACCGACTAAATCAGAGGCATCCAACAATTCGATCCTCATCATAGCGTAGTCGCGTGCGACTCTGTCTGCATCACCCAGCATCACTTCCTCACAGCCGGCATGTTTATCCGTAGGCATTTGTGAAGGAAGACCGTCAAAATTCTAACGTTAAACAAAGTTCTACAGTTGGGAAAAGTTCCACAACAAACGTAAACAAAACATCCAATTTACTATTTTTACGTACGAAAATATGCATAGACAAAGTTCTACCAAGTACGCGATTTTACCTTGGAGGAACACTATTACTACTATCCGATATTTACACGTAATGAACGAACGAAATGAATGGTTTGAACGAGATTTGATAATGTGTCAAGACAAAACGTCAAAGTCACGAGTTGACTTTGGCACGACAACGAAAAATTGACTGACAGCTATCAAACCTCCAAATCAAACCAACGACAATACAAAAAAAAACAAAATTTAACTGATTTGACTATGACTCTTAACAAAATAGAAATACCCTACGCTTTTATTTAATTTCCGAAACGAAAACGACAAAATGAAATTACAATAAAAACGATACGAACAAAGTATTCTAGAATGCTCAAGGTCACTAAAATCAAGCTAGATGTGCCTCGAATGATGAAAATGTACCGTACGTCACAACAAACGAATCGACAAACTAAAAAATGTGTCGCAGGTAACTTTAACAACTATTCGGGCTATCGAACACACAACACAAATATCCGTAGTTATCTTTAACAATAAATACGGTTCAATCGATCAACAAATCCAGTTAATTAGTAAAGATTTACGACTCAATGGACCAAAATGTCCATAGGCAGCTATATCACGAATATCCGGCGAGACGGACCAAAATGTGCGACTCAACGGACCAAAATGTCCATAGGTAACTTTATCACGAATATCCGGCTCGAAGGACCAAAATGTACGGTTAAGTGGACTGTAGTATAATTAGGCGAATTTAAACAATGGAATCGACACGAGAAAGAGAGTCACAAGTTCATAGCACCGATAGTGGTAACTGGGCCCTACGGACTTACCTCTAGGCCCCGAATAGGACGTGCGATGCACTCCTGTCACAGCACCAGCAAGGTTCTGGAGGTTTCAGAGTCTCTGGCCAGGTCGTCTTGTTCCTCCGTCAGGTGCTTGCAAGGGCGGCCGGTGCAATCCAGGGTTCTGCAGGGGGCTTCAGGGGCCACTAGGGTAAAAACTTGTGACGTGCGCGAATAACAAAGAAATAACTCGCGACTGGAGTAATTGCCGATTAGGCAATATTCGACACGAAAATAATTAAATGAATTTGTGAACTTTGTGAAGTGTTAACGATACGAGAATACGAAAACGACTACTAATTTAAATTTACCGTTAATTTTACTAACGTCATAATTGCTGAAAATGCATTGACCAATCATAGGGTCCCATAGCTATTACTTGCAGTTTTTTAAACATTTTGACATTTCGACATGTTGGACAAACGTGACACTGACAAGAGTGCATACGAATAGGCTAATGATGGCGAAATAATGTTGTCAAAACTGAACAGTCACCAAAAAGATAGTTTGTTTGACATTAACAAATAATTTATATCGACCTGTGCCAAAAATGACGAAGCTAATCTAAAAGTCGATTTGCATCAAACGAACACAGAGCTAGAGCTAGAACAAGAGCATTCGTTCGTGGTCTTTTAGTGTAAACGAAAACTTGTATTCAGCGTTTACATCAAACGAACAAAGAGCTAGAGCTAGAACAAGAGCTAGAACACAAGAACGCTTTGATGAGACCGCTCAGTGGCGCGAGCACGTCCGAACACGCTAGAACGCTCTAAGCAACTGTTCGCGCGCTCTTGCGCCGTTTACATCAAGCGAGCGAGCATTCTTAGAATATTCCATAGAATCTTTGCGAACGCACTAAGCACAACGAAGGAATGCTCTACGCCTGTTTACACTAGAAGAATTAGCTGTAGTGGGGATAGAATGAGCATTCGCTCGTTTGATGTAAATCGACCTTGATGCAATGTCTTTCGAGTGGAGAGAGATTTCTTACATTACCTATTATGTTAGTAATATATGTGTGTGAATGAATATAATTAGGGCTGCCACAATATAAGATTGCATTATGCTATTTTTCAGATGTTAACCTAAAAAGTATGTCACCTGTGATTAAATAAAGTTCTTTGTAAAAATTTATACAAAACATACCCATTTATACTCCATTACTAGCCCATTGTCCCCATTTTATACGGTGTTGCGTATTAATAAACATTTAGGTAATTAATTCACTTACCGAACTTTCTGACAATAATCTTTTCTAATCCGTGTATTGGTGACTCGAAGGTTAAGCACAGAATTGTGCCAAGAAAGAAGGTGAGCAATATGTGGGACAATGCTGTTGCCACCTGAAAAACAATATTTTTTACCATAAAGTTTCTAAGCTTCTGTTTCACGGACAAGTCATTCAGAGATACAACTAATTGTATCTCTGAATCTGAAGCTGATCGCCATTGCCTAGATGTGCGCAGGCTTTTAGGCAATTGAAATGAAATGAAATTGAAATGACATTATTGCCTTCTCAATGGTCACTTGAACTTGGTAGCACTATGATGGTGATTCCAGGTCAAGCTATATTATTCCACATGTTTTCTCTTTGTAACGCCTCTCTCTATTAACAGTACATTCATCAATATCAATACCACTAGTCTCAACAATTTAAAAACGAACAGTGATACTTTAAAACGTTATTTCAATTTACTGACACTGTTTGTCATTACCTAGGGTAAAGGCCCGCGCACACCTAGTTCGCTGGCGGTAGCGATCAGTGAAACGCTGTCAAATATCGCTGTCAAATCTCAAATCTGACAGCGATATTTGACAGCGTTTCATTGATCGCGTTCGCCAGCGAACTAGGTGTGCATTCCTTGGGATGGCGATGATACATTATGAGCACTGTTTATCTTTTGACATATTTTTACAAGCAAGTTATTTTAACAAACCACTTGCTAAAATATGTAGGTTATTAAACATAAAATCAAAACACGACCAGCATTAAAAATGTAGTTCGTATTTCGTCTTCTGGTTTAAAAACATGCTAAAATTCTACGATCATTATAATCTCTGACGCTACGAATAAAATATTATGTAAGTCAAAGTTTTCCTTCCATTTCCTGCGAGACTTAATCATGGAATTTTGTAAAAGTTTTCAGGAAATTGAAGAATCGTTTTTTATCAGAACAAGCTGTGAAAGCAGACATCGTTCTGTAAAATTAAAATCTACTTGTGAGATATAAAAAAATTGCAATAGCTCAGTAAAAAATCGTGGAAAATAAAATATTTGTGAGCTTCTATCTTGTCTAAGGCTTCTAACACATAACATTGAAAACGTCGAGCTCGAGGCATAGAATAAGACCACTCAATGGATGTGCAGTTGCCTTTACAAGAGTGGAAACCACTCGTCACTTTCAGTACAATACAATGGACATAAAAAGGGCATATGCTGAAAAATAAGTGTACAAATCGAAAGATAATAATATAGTCAAATAAAATGTAGAATTTTTGTAAACAATCATGTAGTTTTAAACCTAAAAACATCTTTTAGTTGCTGATTTATTTGCAGGTTTTGCAATTCTGCTTGATTTGAGATCTTGCCTACAATGTAAAATACTGCAATCTCTTTGTAAACTCAACTATATCTAAAAAAAGAGGTTTCATAATGCGCTAGGTCTTTGTACAATTATATTAAAAATGCGGTTAATATAGAAGATTACCACTAAAATACTAAATTTATAAATAAGTACGTTGCACAAAAATGTTCAATAGTTCTTAATTTTTAACCGACTTCCAATCAAAAAGGAGGAGGTTCTCAATTCGGTTGTATTTTTTATTTTATTTTTAATGTTTGTTACCGCATAACTTCGTCATTAGTGAGCCGATTTGAAAAAATATTTTTTTATCTGAAAGGTACTGCTTCCAGATTGGTCCCATTTTAATTTTATTAAAATCGGTGTTGCCATTTTTTTTTAAATAATTTTTTTAATGTTTGTAACTGCATGCCTCCGTCATTTATGAACCGATTTAGAAAATTATTTTTTTATTTGGAAAGTTATGCTTACGTCCAGATTGTCCCAAACAAATTTGATTAAAATCGGTTTAGCCGTTTGACAATGAAGTCGGTTTCTCAAGTTTTTTAAACTTATAATTATTTGGTTTAGTATTAGTTTTATTGGTGAATACCAAAAAGCGGCGCTATGACGGTTTTACCGCAGAAACTTACACAAATAAGTGTCAGTGTCATGCCAACCAAACGAAGTAATATTGAAGTGATATAACATATAAAAGCGAGCCCTACATTACTAAGCTGTATTTAAAATTGGTGTACATAGACCTGGCGTGGGCTCCATAGTTCCATGAAACATCTTTATTTGACACATTTGCTATCGTGGCTTATTTATAAAAGTTGTACATCAACTTAGGCTGTATTAAAGAGGAGGTACGTACCACAGTAAAGAATGTAATATGTACTGGATGTCTCAGTTGACTCACGTAGTACAACTCAACTATCCCATTGACTAAATATGCGCTGAATGTCAATCTTGACACGGGCACCAGTAATTTCCAAGTCAAAAGTTTGCCTAAAATACCTGAAATAAAATTTACATACGGTTTTATCTCTAAAAACTCGCGAAGAGTTCCGTACCATTAACTATAAAAACGGAAAAAAGTCTGTTGTATGGAAGCCCTCTTTAATAGTTATTTTATTCTGTTTTTATGTTGTTATAGCAGAAAAATACATGATACATGATAATTTCAACTGTCTGACACGGTTCATTAGATACAGGCTGGTGATAGACGGATAGATAGACAGACAGCGTAGTCTTACCTCCATTCCCCGTAGCACAAGCTATAATAAGCCAGCCATTGCAAATCCCCCAAGCGACCTTATGAAGTGAGATGTAGGCAGCCGCCTCTATAGTATTGTACTGGTACCAATCCTGGTAGAACACTGACACTGAGAAGGTTACCACCGTACCCAGAATGACACTACTTATCCAACCTGTTATTTTTTGGAGTCTTGATAACTCGTAACTGAAATATAAATGTCATCAGAATAACTGATAATACAATTTTTAGGGTCTGTTGAGTGTCAGCGTTACGTTTAGGTCGTAACACAAACATTTGAAATAGCAACAAAAAACATGACGTCGAACTGGCATTATTTTCCATTCTCTGTATCTGCTCTATCCTTGTAAAATGGAAACTCCACAATAGCTCTACATTTTCACAAACATCTACATATTTATTAGGTTCATCTGCGCCTTTGAAACCGAACACAATAACATTACATTAAGCAATATTATTGTCTAGTCGCTTCTCGTATGAGAAACTCAAGATTGCACTCACTTTTCTGTTTGGATCCGATGCAATATGTATCCAGCAAGTATTCCCATAAAGTATGTAATCATTTTCATGTGGGTTTTTATGTATGCCTCTTTAAAATAATAGTTAGATGAGATGTCGGTAAATTCTCTGTAACAAAAACGTATTTTGTTTGAATTATATATTGTCACTGATTTATCGAGATACTAAAATAGAGATTCAGCTGCATAATGTTGATAAACTAGTATTCAAATGTCAAAAGTATGCATATATTTGTAATTAAAGTACCTGCCTTGTACCAATCTTCTGTATATTTAATCATCTTGGCCAGACGACGGTGCGATGCACTTTTTATTTATGGTAGGAAATTACGTCTTCAATGTTTTTTTTACACAAGTACTATGAAACCGCCAAGCCATACCAAGATGTCATAAATATAAGTAAAGTCAGGGATCAGCTTTTCATTGGATCTGATAGCTTTTAACGTGAATCCGTCTTTAACATTGCTTCCATAAGGAGCAATTCAAAAATACGAAGGATAACGAAATCGGGCGATACGGTTTAGTGTTGTAGCTACATATTTAACCATAATCCCAATGAAAATTTCAATTACATCACTGGATAGCTAATAAGTCATAGAATTTATAACGCTAAGTCAAAGAATTTGTAACACATCGCCAGCAACGGTGGAGGAAGCCCCGTAGTTACAAGACATATTCAAATATAACAAACGGCCGTGTCCCTAACACAGCCACACCTCAATTTTTTATAGCATATTCTAACCAAGATGTCATAAATATAAGTAAAGTCAGGGATCAGCTTTTCATTGGATCTGATAGCTTTTAACGTGAATCCGTCTTTAACATTGCTTCCATAAGGAGCAATTCAAAAATACGAAGGATAACGAAATCGGGCGATACGGTTTAGTGTTGTAGCTACATATTTAACCATAATCCCAATGAAAATTTCAATTACATCACTGGATAGCTAATAAGTCATAGAATTTATAACGCTAAGTCAAAGAATTTGTAACACATCGCCAGCAACGGTGGAGGAAGCCCCGTAGTTACAAGACATATTCAAATATAACAAACGGCCGTGTCCCTAACACAGCCTCACCCCAATTGTTTCATAGCAAAAGCGTTATGATCTTGTGGTGTGAGATTTGGCCGTCAATTTTGCATGAAATATTTTAGGTACCTACTTCATATTATCACAGAACAAACTTACTTGGCATAAACCAAAAATGTTGGATCTAACTTATCTTTATAAGTTAACACAGCGGGAACTATTAGAGATACGGTGATAGCTAGAGACAGTAGCGTTGGTCCAATTCTTCTCCATCGCCAGAGACTAATTATGAAAATAGGCGCTACGAAGAACAGCTGTGTGTCTACTGACAGGTACCAAGACTGGAACATGCACTGAAAAAAGCACGCGCGAGCGGACTATGAGTTAAAAAAAGCAAGCTTACAGACCGACTAAATAAAACAAAGGTCTGGTATTTTTAAACCACTACTAGTGCGTTCACACTGTGCGTGCTTTTGTATGCAAAACAAAAGTTTTTTCAGGTTTCAGAAACACGTTTTTGTAATCATAATGGATACGCACAGTGGGTTGAACAATGATTTTAACATATTTGATAAAATAATTATATTGTGTTGTTTTTATATTCACGTCTGATACCTAATACAATAATAGTTTTATTTTGTATACAGGATGCTTGATACTAACCATTTGATCTGTGTGGACGTAGTTATTGATATACAGAATATTGGTCCACCACGACGCCATACATCGTTCTTTCTCCAACATAAGATGATCGTCCCATAGAGGACCCTCGCCAATTTTGGGAAACCACGTCATATAGAACAATATTACTACTAAATATGCTGGTGTTAGCCTGAAAATTAAAACAACTTGATTAGTCTTTGAAATCCCATCTCGCCCGGGAGCCATAAAAACATAGGAAATTAATCATCTTATGAGGTTAAAATAATGATTAGATTTCTTATCAAAATTTACCTTATCAAACTAATGCAAAATAATCGTTGAATCAGTGAAGTAAAAAAGTGGCCAAGTGCGAGTCGGACTCGCCCATGAAGGGTTCCGTAGCAACAAGTAATATAATATAAAAGTTCTTGTAAGTCGTCGAAAGGTAAATTGAATTTACGATTTATGACGTATAAAAAAAATCTACTCAATAAATCTCGTTCAAACCAAATATCGTTGGAAGTTTGCATGATAATGTACATCATATATTTTGTTTAGTTTAATCATTCTCTTATTTTAGAAATTAGAGTGGGACACTCATTTTACCACTTTGGAAGTGTCTCTCGCGCAAACTATTCAGTTTAGAAAAAAACTATATAAGAAACCTCAATATCATTTTTGAAGACCTCCCTATAGATACCCCACACTTATCAGTTCGATGAAATCACTCATCACTTATCAGTTTTTAGTTTTAGTATGGGGACCCCCAAAATTTATGTTTTTTTTCTATTTTTATGTGATAATCTTAATGCGATTCACAGAATACATTACAATACAATACCTACCAAATGTCATCAGTATAGCTTTTATAGTTTCAGAGAAAAGTGGCTGTGACATACCGACGGACAGACAGACATGACGAATCTATAAGTTACGTTTTTGCCATTTGGCTACGGAACCCTAAAAAGTACAAAACGGCTAAACATTATTTATGTTTTGTACTAGCTGCACCCAGTTGTTTATAGATTTAGATATCTTTTTGACTATGACGGGATAAAAGTGTTCATTCGAGATATAATCTACATTTTATCTAATTCCGTTCAGCTGCTTTAGAGATAAGTGGGGTCAACGTTGCAATATTCGCAACATGTCGTAGACGAAAATGTTGTAAATGAAGTGGGACTTGCCCTTCAGGAGACATTAATAGTTCATACCTGATATACCGAAGGACAACAATCTGTAGAACATTCAACTTTCCTTTTCGTTTGTCGAGCTCGATGAGCAGCAACCGAGAGAACAGAAAAGCACTCAGCATCAAGAAGGTGTCGACTAGCAACGCATTGTTCAGCATGAAGCCGTTGGCCGGATTCTTTAGTAACTGAAACAGAAGTAGGTAATTATGGGCTAGGTTCGTAAGGACTTTTGCACTCACCATCACCAGCGTGTAATCTGTGCTGGAATACACCCAATGTTGAGTGATGAGTGTAACTATGGTCGAATGGCTTACCCGATCCCAACCATCAGTATCCATAACTGGTCCACTAGCAATAAACAAGCAAGCATGTCCCGCCAAAATGAAAAACATGGCTAGAGACTTGATCCCAGCCACGCAATTTAAGCCCAGACTAGTGTGTTGCTTCGTCGACAGGATCTTTTTCATGTTGTTGATAACGGAGAATGCTATGATGACGTCGTGGGCAACGAATGTCTTGTTCTTGCAGTAGTAGATAGTGTAGATCTCAAACATAGTGCTAAAGAGTAAAATGGCGGCGAACAGGAGGATCATTGCTCTGGAAACAAATACAAACTTTATTATTATACCCTTTGATAAAATCAAACTAAAGATTTTACCGTTTAAAATTTTGAAGTTTGATAAAAGGCACATCGCACTGTTCATATCCATGGATATTTTTAATGACTTATTTTGCTTCCATTTGATTTTCCAATTTTGACCTCTTTTTTTTTTAATTAAGCAACGATTCTTGTACCGTAACAGTAGTAGGTACTATAAAAGTACAAGCATCGTTGTAATAGTGTACCTTTCCAGACAAGTTTTGCGGGTTCAATCGTACGAGAAGACCCACAAGAATACTCTTGCAACACAATTGACACACTTGAGATTAACGGAAACTAAATCTGATAATACTGTAGGGATGTGGTATGGAGCTTCTATTCTTCTAGTGGTGGAGATGATTGAAAGGCGAGTGAGTGGTTGTAATGCTCCGTTTATTTTGCGTTCGGTCGTTCGGTTAGTACTAGCGGCTATCCCGACATGGCTTTTCGACGAAGCAATACTATTTCTCGGCCTCTAATTAACCGGCCGTTCTTCTATGGGCCTACATCTAAACTTAATTTTACTAACTTGCCTAACCTACCTAGCTATACCTATTTCTATAAACTACATAAGTCTACACTACAATACTGTCAGAGTATCAAATCATTGGTGAATAAACAAGCGACCCGAGCGGAACCGAACGGAGTAGTCATACATTAGTCGTTACGCTATTTCTGTTTGCTAATTTGTGCGCAAAGTTGATTCGGTTTGGAATAATTTATTTTGCTGTGATACCGACTACCTACCCTCACTACGCACAGTTGTAACAGTGTTACTTTAAAATGACTTGCGACGGCGATGAAAACAGGATCCCGGCAACAAATATAAAAGTGTCTTCCAGGCAAAGGCCACGATATTACATCAATAAGTGAGGAGGAGAATGAATAGGTACTACCGCACAATGTCACATAATGCACAATTTGCCAAAGACGGGCATTTTATGCGTAAAAGTCTCATGTTGCTGTAATTGCACCAGCACCCATGCCCCTTAAATTGGAACACAGCGATACGAATATTTCCCCAAACAAAAAGCATGAGAAGAGAAGGAGAAAATACTGGCATTGCCTCAAGTTAATAAACGCAGAGTAGTGCATCGTAAGGCACATTCCTGACGTTCCTGCAATACAATACTTTGTTATAAGCAATGTTTATCGCATAATCAGGTGAGCCATATGCTTTGAAACAGGTAATTGTATAAAAATTTTGACAAGGTACTTACAGAAAACCCACATCCAGAGAAGAGACTGGCAGTGACTTCCTCTTGTAGCAGTCACTGTCGGTGACCACCACACCAGTGTCTTCCATAGTGTAGGAGAGCACGGCATTCACAAAACTGGATACAGCCTTAGCGTCGCAAGCACTGGGTACACAAACTGCCCATCGCAAAGTCTCACCACGGCCAGTCCTAACCTAAAATAATAATGGATACATACATTTCCAGGAATAACGATTCTGAGCTCTCTCCATCCACCGACCTCCCGCGGTTTAACAATGTGATTGGTCGACGTTTGAATTCTTTATTTTTCAACAGTTATAATGACCTAAAAACCTTATCTGTAAAATTAGTAATAAGTACCTACTCCCTTTGGAAATAAATGGCTTATTTATTTTATTTTATTTATTTATTTATAATGACCTGCCCAATTGGTCTGTTAAATCCATTAAACATTGTGATTCGCCTCTCAAGATTACACATTATTCACTTGTAGTAGCACGCATAATATGTGCTGCCACCATACACAACTTTAAAGCACTAAAATAAAATAAAATGAAATAATGTGCTTTAAAATTGTGTATGGTGTCAGCACATATGCGTGCTACTACAAGTGAATAATGTGTAATCTCTCAGGCAAATCACAACGTATAATAATCATCGAACGTCACTTACAGGGTAAGTTCATTTGATTCTATATTTTTTAACCTCAGTTTCGATCGGAAGCGAATGTCGCGATTTCGGTACGTCGTACGTCTTTTTAATCTAAAATTAACTCTTAATTAAATAAAAATAAAAACTCGTGTACACAAAAATATTAAAACAATTATAGATTGCGGAAGTTTTAATAAGATCAACTACTATTTTAATGAACGATTAAAACTGGAACCAGATTACTGGCAGAATTAATGAATAAATATTGACTGGCATTTAGCAAATAAGGTATACGTACTTAAAATACATCATTGTACAGTGTACACATACCCGACCAAAAAACTACGAATTTAGGTATAAAAATCTCTCTAAAGTTAAATAGAATAATAACTTTAATACTTAGGTCACTGTGCTTTACTTTTTATCACACAAACATTTAACCGTAAGAAAAATCTATACTCAGTTAAATACATCCCTTCTGAGCAGTTGGGTAAAAAATAAAACCTCGTGAAAGATGCCTCAAGTTTAAAAGTTTATCATTTTCTTCTCCAACCGTTCCAATATAAATGCCCAATTGAAATTGGTCTATTTACCTTCTTCTCCGTCCGCTGTGTCCAATTAATAGTAGCAAGACAGTACTGTCCTGTGATAGGCACACCATTGTCTCCTGGATCTTGAATACCAACGCACTCATCAAAGTTCCCGAGGTGGTAGGACGATCCGAAGAGTAGACCTTGAGGAGATTTGGCTGAAGCGTCAAACACTGAAAACAACAATAGACTTACAAGCTGGTGAAGGTAATGAGTGTGGGTGTGGATATGTGTGTGGGTGTGACACACACACAGAAAAATGTATTGGTACAAGACTAGAATTGAACCCACGACCTTAAGATCGAAAGGGGGGGGACCTACCACTAGGCCACCAGTGTTTTCGACGCTTTCTGCTCTCTGCTAATAACGATATAGAAGTAGAATGCCCTTCGGGTGGTGCTAAAGTATTTTTTTGTTTTTTTTTATAAACACGAAATATTGATTATCTGGGTACATGCGCCCGCCACCATGTAAACTGACCCTACAAAAACTATGCAGAAACCAGTTTCTTGTTTACGCTAGTTGCGCTTGCGCCTGCCCCTTCTGACAGGATGAAGTTGGGCGTTTGTCTACTCACACTTCACACTACATATTCTATCTATATTATAGCACAACATTATTAAAATTATTATCAACAATGCACACGACACACGCACTACACTACACATTCACTCAATTTCACTTTTTACACACATCTCACACTTGCTTAGCGATTCATCTGTTGTTTTTAATTCTTATTTTTCAACTTTTGATTTTAATAGTTATTTGTTATACAAGAGTGCAAAGCTGCTTTTTAACCGCGTGCTCAATTTTGATGACTGAGCAAGCGCAGGATTCTAAAGTTTAACCACGAGCGTAGCGAGTGTTTTAAAAGTTAGAATCCTAAGCGTTGGCGAAGGAATCAAAAGAGCACAAGGTGAAAAATCTTTGCACTCGAGTGCAACACGTAACTTTTCATCCCACCTCAGTGAGGAAATGACTAAATGCAAAAAAGAACATAGCGCGACTAAAAGTAACACACCAAGAAGGTTCCGAGTATGAGTTATTAACAAATTTAAAAAGGTTGTATGATAAATTCGGCACCATGCAGGTAGAAGTAAATAGGCTTAATGGTGTTTTGAATTCACAAATACACCAAGAAGGTTACGAGTGCGAGTTTTTAACAAAATAAAAAAGATTGTATGATAAGTTCGGCACCATGGAGGTAGAAGTAAATAGGTTGTGTATTCACAAACTTATTGAACACGATATTCTCAAATTTACTTTATCCTCTAGCGGATAAAAACGGCTTTTCCAGTCAGAAATTAAACAGCAAAAACACACTTTCAGAGCTGGTGGGATGAAAATGTAATTTTCTAAACTAAGTACTTATACTACCTACCAAATTTTGCATGCTAGGTAGATAACCTGATATGATTCCTGTTTCAATTAGTTCGCCGAGCATAACTTTAGAAAGATAATTATTATTGCTGTTTTTGTACTTACCTACTTACTTTATTGCTTACATAATGTAGATTCGAATTGGTTAATGTATAAAACACATCGAAAAGCTTAAGATAAACAATACTGTAACTGTGAGTCTAAGATTAAATAAATAAACATAAACATAAAGATAGTCTAAACATTTGACTCCCATCACACCTGATGGAAAATGCGGATGCAGCTTAAGATGGAGCATGCTTAGCTATAACCTGTTGCCTTAAAATTTCTAAATTGCAACGTTCCGGTAATACTGACGCCCCGGTAGAGAGTTCTACTCCTTGGAAGTTCGTACTATAAAAGTGAAGTCAAAACGCGTTGTACGAGAATGTGGGATATCTACCATCAATGAGTGGCTCATAGCCGTGCGTCTAGAAGTCTGGAGGTAAAAGGGTGATAGGGGTATAAGGTCGTGCAGTTCTTGTGCGCACTACTCGAAATGTATACGGTAGAAGACCGATAAATAAACGATTTTCTTTCTTTCTTTCTTTATAAACAAACCGAAAATTTAAGTTCGTGATGTTGCGGTCGATGTAGCACCTACCGAGAACCAATTAAATCTTAAAAACAATATTGTTATCATGTATTCAGAAAACTAGTTCTGCCAGCTATTGCTAGAGCTATTTTTGACTTCAAATGCGTCATATGTAAAGTAAGCTTCATCTATACTACTAATATGAAAAGGCAGTTTGTGAGTTTGTTGGGGTAATCTATGGGGGTAATACTGAACTGATTTTGAAACTTATTTCACCAATAGAAAGCCACTTTATTTGTGAGTGTCTTCGGCTAAATAATGTCAATTATCCCGAAGATTTTATCGTGTTAGTCACCGCCCAACGAAGTGGGCACGGGTCAGTCTAAAGTAACTTATAATACTTCTATGTTTAGCATATTTCTTTGATCAAAACAAGAGCAAGTTTTCTTTCCATATAAAACGGGTTTTTTACTACCTATTTACGTAAAAATTCACACATTGCAAGTATTTTAATAAATAACTTAAAAAAACATTATACAACGAATATGTGTAATTAATTTTAATAAATGCAGAATTCTGTCGTTTTGGTTCGTTTGATATTTCTAACTTATCAATTTTTTTCTTAACTTTTAAGCACCTACGCCCAGAATATACGAGGCTATTTTACAAGCCAGTAATGTTTTTTATAGGATGGAGTTCTATTTTTTAGAATGGCATAATTTTCTTACACATCTCAACTCTTTTTCAATGAAAATGTGCCTTTTGCATCGCAGCCATTTTGGAATTTCCCTGAAGATGAATTTTCTTGACTATTGTAGATAGAACCCCCCTGAATCAGTTTTGAAGTTTCTAATCAAGGTTAAATAATTTGACTTTGATTTTATTCATAACGTCATAGTAAGGACGAAAATAGGAATACCTACCTACTTCTTCGAAGCCGTATTTACATAGTAATTACTTCTAGAACCTGTTTTGTGGGACTACCGGCGTTATGAAATAATCAAAGGAGAATTTCCATCACCGCATCGGCATGGTATGAAATCCTCATTTCAACAATTACATATTTTGGGCAGTTCCACTTACGTACCTACCTTACTTTGCCTATGTACGTGAATTATACAATACAATACCCAGACAGAGCATAGTTTTTATCTGATCATGTAGTTTTAAAAACAAAAAACAATGATGATTTTAGATTGGAGTTCATTTGACTGCTAAAAGAAAAACTTATGGGTATTGGTGAATGAAAGAAGGCATGTTTGGCACATGCTGTTTGAAACACAATACAGCCATGTACTTATCTAAGATGCCTAGGGTGCCTGTATTTAAAAATAAAGTGTTACTCACTTCTCAGAGCCCATCTCTTGTTCAGCAGCAGTCCATCCAGGAATTTGTATCCCTGCTCCCTGCAAGCTTTCTCCTTAACAGTAGCGACCGCACTGGTAAGGGAGAGTAGATCACTAGCGAGTACCACTGAAGACGCATAATCAGGAGACTCTTCAACAACCTCAATCTTCAGACCAGCAAATCCATCGTCGTAGGTGTTGAAACCTCGATCCCTGACAGTATCAGGTTTGCTCAAATTCCTTGACACTAAACCAGTTAATTTAGCCAATAAATCTTTATAGATGCCTTCTGTTTGTACAGTAGAGTTCAGTAAACCAAAATCATCTAACCTGTTTTTTTTTAAATTTTCTGCTATTTTTCGTAGCACATCATTTTTTGTTTTATCTTCGGCTGTGGCGGCCACCAGAGCGCACACGATCGTAACAATTGTACCGATTGTTATCATTTCGATAGGCGTGCGTCCACGCCGCTCCTTTAGCAGTATAGTTATGAGTAACTCTAATCGAGAACTCTAATGGTTTTTCCACGTGAGGCACCTCACGAGTACCCCTCGATCGAGATCAGGAGAATTTAAATAGCGAATTGAGGTTTGGTAGGTTGAGGCGATGCCGCGCGCCGATTTTTTTTTCGTTCACTGATGGAGGGAGAAACATGTTATTGTCTCACTTATCTTGCCTGATAGGCATGCCAACGTGAATCCAGCGCACCCGAGACCGATTCCGATAATTGATTACCTGCTATATTTTATTCATCATGTTGGATTATTGTGTGTGCGTCTGCGACTGTTTTGTCACTATACCGGTACAAATATTTTACTATTAATTTTAATAAAAATTTATTTTTCTCATATTAAAATTACATTTTGTCATACGCGTATATTTCTGCCAAAGAGCAGCATTGCTGTGTTCCGAGTTGAAGGGTGTGGGTGTGGTGCCGGTGAAATCACTGACATGCGATGGTTACCACTTAACATCAGGTGGTCCATTATGTTTGTTCCATCAGCTAGTTAAAAATGTACCTCGCATGAATGATGTAAAGTAGAATACTTACCTCGGTTATAAGTAGGTAGCTATTGCACCCTCGAACTATATTCGGCCTCGCTCGCTTTGCTCGCTCGGTCATCTAAATATCTCTGGCCCACTCGATCCATTAGCGCCAAATAGGATCTTGTTCTGCAAAAGCTCACTTACTGCCCTAGTATAACAATCTACTGTTACATTATACTAAATAACCTCAATGTTTTAATTTATATTACAACTTAACACGTGTAATCGCCTTTATTCACACTTAGGTTAGGTTTAAAGACATTTATTTTCTCATAAAACATAAAATGTTCACTTAAAATGAGATTACACAGCTACACACTTCGATCTTTTATTAATAGTAACCTACTCGTATAGCTTGTCGTGTAGCTCGGAGTATTTATTAGTTGAAGTGGCAATGGACAGGTCATATAACTCGAAGACCCATCAACAGTTATTGTACCCGTGACTTCATCCGCATGGAATAGTGCCTCTTCATGCACCGCATGTCAAGTCTGTCGGCGGATATTCTAGAACTTTCATAATCTTTGTCCTTGTTCTAGAGCAGCAGTAATTAGATATGTCTACTTGCTTACAACTTTGTTCAATCGTGCGAAAGACAGTTGATTCGAAGTAAGACTACCAGGGTGAATTGAAAAGTTCGCGTCCTCGTCAAGAAAACTAAGTTAAACCCAAGCAAAAGTATTTTTTATTTTGGCGTAATCTTCATCTAGCTCAATGCACTTCTTTCACCTGGTTTTAAACGCTCCTATATGCCTTTTATGATAAATGGGTCTTGTAAATCTTTGTACCTTTCCTTTTTTTTAAGTAATCTTGTTTAGTTTTTTGTAGTTTTTCACTTTGGAGTACAATAAAGTTATATTCAATTCTAGTCTATGTATATGTATAATAACTAATTGCAGCTATGTCAGGCCGCTAACTTCTCAATCCACCCTCGTTTTATAATATGCAGGACTCTGTTTTGACAATACCAAACATGAAAGCAAAGTTGTCACCGGGAAACTCTAATAGCCCCTTCCCACTGGTGCGTGATATCGCGCACCAGCCCGCACCAGCTCGCACGACACACCATGGGAACGGTCTCGTGCGCCGAAGTGCGCGGTAGCACAGGAGCATTTTCTGTGTGCGTTGCCGTGCGTCGTCGTGCGCGGCGCGGGCTGGTGCGTGATATCACGCACCGTAGGAAGGCGGCATCACAAACCTTTGCTTGAATAAAGAGAGACTTATTATAGAACTTTCTAGAAGTTCTTCTGGAGTTTATTTAGTTTCTTGAACCCGCGCAATCGAGAGGCAATATATATATACATAAATTATATTTTTTTCCTTTAAAATATTCGAAATAAGTATAAACGAAACATTTTAATATTTTATTAATTTATTTATTTATAAAATATGGTATAACATCTAAGTAATGGTGTAATGCTACTATTTAATAATTTACGCTAAGAAAATGGTTGAGCAAATCACAGATCTGAAACTCTCATTGGTTTACAGCAAACGGTTTGCACCGTATTTTAAAATTAAATCCAGTGAATACACGGCCCAATATGATTTTCATCCTTAGTTAATTTAAAATATTTTTAATATTCTAAACCCTCTTATTCATATTCCCTCACACTTCATAACGGAACTAGCGGCCTGTCCCGGCTTTCCACGTGTGGACATTTATTTTTTAAACACATACTTTTAAATATTGCCTATTTTACTTATAAGGTGAATGTAGCTATCCAATGGTAAAATATTTTTTGAAATCGGCACAGTAGTATACGAGTTTATTCATTTGCATGTTTGATACAATGCAGAAATATAAATATTTTCTCTTTATACTCGTAATATTCGTAATAGTAAAAAATACAAATCTTAAAGATTTTTAATGTCCCAAAAGTTATAAGAGCCAAGCGGAATTTGAACCCGCGTTTTTGAACAGCCCCTAAGAGTTATTCCTCTAGTTTAACCGAGATTACACACCTACCTGAGATTACACCGCGAGTGTGATCCCGCTCGGCTCTTAACTTTTGGGACATTTTAAAAATCTTTGTTTTTCTTGAATTTTTTTAAGTGTAGTGCACTATAAAATCAATAATAAGAACACCAATCTTTCCTCTTTATAACATTATTATAGATAACGCCTCTTTATAACATTCCAATCACTTTCACGTCAGCAAAAGGAGATGGCAAAAGACATAGCGGCCTGTCAGCGACTAATGAATAACTTCAATTTGTTACAATCAAGAACAAAAGTATTAAAGAACTTATCAAAAGTAAAATGACACTCAGGAGTGTCACTATTAAATCCCTCAGCCCACATTCATTCATATTTTAACTCAGATCAGCCAATATTCGAAACATTTACACTTAACAAACATCTAGTATGTACATTATCCACTATAGTTTTTAATACATTATTACCTATATTTTTTAATCTATACACTAAAGTAGCCCAGGTGGGCTGTGCTATGAATTTAGTATAGATTGACTAGTATTTCTTGATGATTCTACTGATTCAGCTGCTCTTCTTACGTTGTCACTCAGGGGAGGTGCAGCTGAAAGGAAAAAAATATATTAGATGATCTACCAAATTAGAAAAAAAATTACAAAATAATTATTGTCAAATGCTTATACAAGGTGTATCTAAATATGTGTACTATGCGAAGGTGGGGGGTTTCAGACCACAATGGTGATCAGTTGTGGGGGGGAGAAAATTAAAAATTCCTATTTTCAGTTTCCCATACAAAAATATTTAATTTCATAATGCCTAAATAAATTGACAACCCTATCCTTGTAACCCCTTGACCCCTTGACCTACTACCTCTGTAGGTCTACTTCTACTACCTACTACCTCTGTAGCTGAGTTTAGGGTTGTCACTTTGTATAAAGTCAGCTGTTCATGTTGAAACTTCGTTGCAGTTTTTTTCAGAGATACCAATTGAAGTTCGAAAAGTCGTTGAACAAAAGTTGTTCCCCGGGGGGTGGAAATTCACCCCCCTTCGGGATAGTACACATATTTTGATACACGTTGTATGTTTATTAGCTGTTGCAGAAACAATGCTAAAAAGCTTAGATTTTTGACACTTTTTAATGCAGAACTGTCTAAAAATTTATGCTTGAAGCTCGATTCAACACTCAAGTATAATTTCAGGCAAGGGGATTACCTACATAAAAAGAAGAAATAGTACATAGCAACAGAATCTAATGAGCCGTCGCTTAAAGAATAAACTACTAAAATCTCTCTATAATATTAGACTTTAGGTACATGTTATATTGTAAAAACTGACATGCCTAGTATTACAGTCAATTGTGATAATGTGGTAAATAAATGAACTGGAACATGGATTTTCCCTCAGAAGACGAGCCGTCAATGAACTGGCCCCCTGGGAAAATATGTTTTATAAAAGCAATATGACTCGATAAACTGTCACTGATATCCCTACTCGGTAATTGAACCGCCACCGGTCAATAGTTAGTTTGGCCATCCTACCTACCTACCTAAATAAAGGGTGCTAAACTATCGTCCTTCCTATCGAAATATTACAGATCAATGACTCCAAAATAAAGCTTAGTTAGTTTGTAGAGCACAGGACACAATATATTGTCTATTTATATTTTCTATTGTTCCCTCAACGATTCATTAGTTTCTAGAAATTTAGCCACAAGGACAACAATTCGGTACGGCTTAGTTCGTTGACTTAGGAGGAAGTGATATGGCAGAGAGGTGGGCCTGTGTATAGGTAGAAATTCGCAATAGACCTCATTTATTGACCTCATAGCCAGGGCCAGAGATCGGAGTATTTGCTATCAGAAAGAGATTGCTTCCACGTTTGCGAAGGTAATATTTTCCCTGTCACCAAAAATATATTTTGTTTGACTGTGGATCGAGCCTTTTACAATTTGTTTGTCCTAAAAATGGCGGTGCTAATCAATATCCCTCTCAAGTGCGAGAAATATCATTTACCTATTTTGGTTAGATGATTTTTATGTTTACCTCAAGGTCATGTCATTTACAAAATAAAAATCGACATTATAGGTAACGGGAAAACTTACTACTCTATATCATTTTTAGCCTTGTGCACATGTAAGCGTTAGCGATCAGTGAATAGCGTTTCACTTTTCACATACAAGGTTTTATAAGATGTGGTGTATTGTTATACATTTAAGTATGTACATTTGTACATAAGTAAATTCCCTTACCGAACTTTCTTAGGAGAATCTTTTCTATTCCGTGCAATGGAGACTCGAAGGTTAAGCACAGAATGGTGGCAAGAAAGAAGGTGAGCAATATGTGGGATAATGCTGTCGCCATCTGAAAACAAAAAGTTACCATGAGGTTTCTTAAACTTTTTCTGCAAGATTTTTCAAGTGGGTCCAGTAATTTCTGAGCTTATTCAATGCAAACAAACAAACAATCATATCTTTCCTCTTTTTTTATTAGTATAGATTTTATATTAGTACTAGCTGATACCCGCGACTTCGTCCGCGTGGATATTTGAGTTAGTTTTTTTTAGTTTGATATGACCAACTGCTAGTTACCATAGATTTGAGCTTGTACTTTAGAGTGTATTTGAATTTTAAGGTGAGTGCTGTTGGAGCCGATTTTTTTCAACAGTGTTTTGTTTAAGTATGATGGATGTTTCCCGCTATTTTATGAAAATTTTTTAATGTTTTTTTTTGCGTATTTTGTAAAGCTCTTTTTCGTGATTTTGTTTTAGTGGCTAATTTGGGCTATCGTATTCGTTGGTGTATAATCGAATCTGGTTTTTTTTAGTTTGACATGATATAATGCAAGTTACCATTGTTTTGAGTATTGAGTTTTGAGTGTATTTGAATTTGAAGGCGAGTGCTGTTGTAGCCGAATTTTTTCAGCGGTGTTTAGTTTAAGTATGATAGATGATTCCCGCAATTTTGTCTTGGTGGTTATCATCGGTTTTTTTGTAAACATTTGTGTGTATTAAAACCTGGTGACAAATGCTGCGGTAGCTGAAAATTTTTTTATGTTTTTTTTTTGCGTATTTTGTAAAGCTATTTTTAGTGATTTTATGTTATATTAGTGGCTAATTTGGGGTTTCTTATGCGTGTTGGTGTATAATGGTATCGGATTTTTTTAATTTGACATGACCAACTGCCGGTTACTATATTTTTGAGCTTGTACTTTAGAGTGTGTTTGAATTTGAAGGCGAGTGCTGTTGTAGCCGATTTTTTTCAGCGGTGTTTAGTTTAAGTATGATAGATGATTCCCGCGATTTTGTCTTGGTGTTATCATCGGTTTTTTTGTAAACATTTGTGTGTATTAAAACCTGGTGACAGATGCTGCGGTAGCTGAAAATTTTTTAATGTTTTTTTTTGCGTATTTTGTAAAGCTCTTTTTCGTGATTTTGTTTTAGTGGCTAATTTGGGCTATCGTATTCGTTGGCGTATAATCGAATCTGGTTTTTTTTAGTTTGACATGATATAATGCAAGTTACCATTGTTTTGAGCTTGTACTTTAGAGTATATTTGAATTTGAAGGCGAGTGCTGTTGTAGCCGATTTTTTTCAGCGGTGTTTAGTTTAAGTATGATAGATGATTCCCGCGATTTAGTCTTGGTGTTATCATCGGTTTTTTTGTAAACATTTGTGTGTATTAAAACCTGGTGACAGATGCTGCGGTAGCTGAAATTTTTTTAATGTTATTTTTTGCGTATTTTGTAAAGCTCTTTTTCGTGATTTTGTTTTAGTGGCTAATTTGGGCTATCGTATTCGTTGGCGTATAATCGAATCTGGTTTTTTTTAGTTTGACATGATATAATGCAAGTTACCATTGTTTTGAGCTTGTACTTTAGAGTATATTTGAATTTGAAGGCGAGTGCTGTTGTAGCCGATTTTTTTCAGCGGTGTTTAGTTTAAGTATGATAGATGATTCCCGCGATTTAGTCTTGGTGTTATCATCGGTTTTTTTGTAAACATTTGTGTGTATTAAAACCTGGTGACAGATGCTGCGGTAGCTGAAATTTTTTTAATGTTATTTTTTGCGTATTTTGTAAAGCTCTTTTTCGTGATTTTGTTTTAGTGGCTAATTTGGGCTATCGTATTCGTTGGCGTATAATCGAATCTGGTTTTTTTTAGTTTGACATGATATAATGCAAGTTACCATTGTTTTGAGCTTGTACTTTAGAGTATATTTGAATTTGAAGGCAAGTGCTGTTGTAGCCGATTTTTTTCAGCGGTGTTTAGTTTAAGTATGATTGATGATTCCCGCAATTTTGTCTTGGTGGTTATCATCGGTTTTTTTGTAAACATTTGTGTGTATTAAAACCTGGTGACAAATGCTGCGGTAGCTGAAAATTTTTTGATGTTTTTTTTTGCGTATTTTGTTAAGCTATTTTTAGTGATTTTATGTTATATTAGTGGCTAATTTGGGGTTTCCTTTGCGTGTTGGTGTATAATGGTATCGGATTTTTTTTAATTTGACATTACCAACTGCTGGTTACTATAGTTTTGAGCTTGTACTTTAGAGTGTATTTGAATTTGGAGGCGAGTGCTGTTGTAGCCGATTTTTTTCAGCAGCGTTTAGTTTAAGTATGATAGATGATTCCCACGATTTTGTCTTGGTGTTATCATTGGTTTTTTTGTAAACATTTGTGTGTATTAAAACCTGGTGACAGATGCTGCGGTAGCTGAAATTTTTTTAATGTTTTTGTTTTGCGTATTTTGTAAAGCTCTTTTTCGTGATTTTGTTTTAGTGGCTAATTTGGGCTATCGTATTCGTTGGTGTATAATCGAATCTGTTTTTTTTTAGTTTGACATGATATAATGCAAGTTACCATTGTTTTGAGCTTGTATTTTAGAGTGTATTTGAATTTGAAGGCGAGTGCTGTTGTAGCCGATTTTTTTCAGCGGTGTTTAGTTTAAGTATGATAGATGATTCCCGCAAATTTGTCTTGGTGGTTATCATCGGTTTTTTTGTTAACATTTGTATGTATTAAAACCTGGTGACAAATGCTGCGGTAGCTGAAATTTTTTTAAGTTTTTTTTTGCGTATTTTGTAAAGCTATTTTTGGTGATTTTATGTTATATTAGTGGCTAATTTGGGGTTTCGTAGGCATGTTGGTGTATAATCGAATCAGATTTTTTTAATTTGACATGACCAGCTGGTTACCATAGTTTTGAGCATGTACCTTAGCCGTTTTATGAAGCGGTGTTTCGGTATGATAGGTGTTTTCCGCGATTTTGTCTTAGTGGTTACGGTGGGTTTTATGTTAACTTTTGTGTGTATTCAAATTTGGTGACAGATGCTGCGGCAGCAGAATTTTTTTCACTGTTTTTTTGCGTATTTTGTAAAACAATTTTTTGTGATTTTTTTTTAAATTTTCTTCCCTCTTTTTTTTCTTTTGGGGAAAGAATTTTCCTATTTTCTTTCATAGTGCACCTTTGCTTTATAAGACCAACACATCTTCCAAGTTTCATGCTTCTAGGACTAATAGTTTAGGCTGTGCGTTGATTTTTCTTTAAACCATTTTTCCCCTTTTTCTCCTCTTTGGGAAAGAGTTTTCCAATTTCCTTTCTTAGGGCACTTCTACGTTATAAGAGAAATATACCCTCCAAGTTTCATGTTTCTAGGACTAATGGTTTAGGCTGTGCGTTGATTTTTCTTTAAACCATTTTTCCCCTTTTTCTCCTTTTTGGGAAAGAATTTTCCAATTTCCTTTCTTAGTGCACCTCTACGTTATAACAGGAACATACCCTCCAAGTTTCATGCTTCTAGGACTAACGGTTTAGGCTGTGCGTTGATTGTCAGTCAGTCAGTCAGTCAGTCAGTCAGTAACGAAAGAGTTTTATATATTTAGATTAGTGGCTAATTTAGGGTTTCGTCTGCGTGTTGGTGTATAATCGAATCAGATTTTTTTAATTTGACATGACCAGCTGGTTACCATAGTTTTGAGCATGTACTTTAGCCGTTTTTTGAAGCGGTGCGGTGTTTAGTTTCGGTACGATAGGTGTTTTCCGCGATTTTGTCTTAGTGGTTACGGTGGGGTTAATGTAAACTTTTGTGTGTATTCAAATTTGGTGACAAATGCTGCGGTAGCAGATTTTTTTTTACTGTATTTTTTGCGTATTTTGTAAAGCAATTTTTTGTGAATTTTCATGAAACTTTTTTCCTTTTTTTTCTTCTTTTAGGTAAATAATTTTCCAATTTTCTTTCTTAATGCACCTTTGTTCTATAAGAGCAACACATCTTCCAAGTTTCATGCTTCTAGGACTAATGGTTTAGGCTGTGCGTTGATTTTTCTTTAAACCATTTTTCCCCTTTTTCTCCTCTTCGGGAAATAATTTTCCGATTTCCTTTCTTAGTACACCTCTACGTTATAAGAGGAACATACCCTCCAAGTTTCATGCTTCTAGGACTAACGGTTTAGGCTGTGCGTTGATTGTCAGTCAGTCAGTCAGTCAGTCAGTCAGTCAGTCAGTAACGAAAGAGCTTTATATATTTAGATAATCTAACTAAATTAGACGTAAAATACTAGTTCTCGCAATTCCGCCAGGGGCGTTATAGCAGCAATCGCTACTATAGCATATATTTAAACGCGTCTCTCTCATTTGCTAAGTGACGACTAATTTTTTAGTCATTCTTACTTTTATATTGTTCTTCCTTGTATAATACAACTCGTAATAAGTGGCATAAAATTAATAACCTTTGATATGATTTTGGATTTACAAAAGTTCTAAGCCGAATTTGGCTGTAGTATAATAGAGGAGGTACGTACCACAGTAAAGAATGTAATGTGTACTGGATGTCTCAGTTGCCCCACGTAGTACAACTCAACTATCCCATTGACTAAATATGCGCAGAATGTCAATCTTGACACGGGCACCAGGAATTTCCAATTCAACAGTTTTCCTAGGATACCTGAAATAAAATTTACATGTGATTGAAGGTTTACTCTAATATCTCCTTAGATTTCTTAGTACAAAGTACCAGCAAAATATTATTTTGGGAATGTCTGCTAAGGTTGTCAAAGGTAGATTTACAACGGACTACCCGCAATCTTAAAAAATGTGGGCTCGTTTCGCGTTTTCAAGGCAAGGCTATCGAATTTTATTGTTGAGAACAATTGGCACACTGTAAATTAGTGTGCCAATTGCACTCAATGGTGGATGTGGTGGTTTTGTTTTGGAAACGTGAGCGAGCTTACGCATTTGTTTTTGAACGATTGCGTGAGACAATCCAGTGACCAATACATAGTCTGATGCGTATCCTTGTGTACTACCTACCTAGCTATACTCGTAGCTGCGTAACGTTTACTCTTTTATTTAATAACGTTTACTCTTTTATTTAATAAGCATATCCCTACTTCGTAATCGAACGACTACCTTACTACTAAGAAAAGTTTTTACTTTATGTTAAATAACTATTCACATGTAAGTGACTGTGTCTTTTTTGTGAATAAATCTCTTTAAACCTAAACCTAAACCTAGATAAAAATTTTCATTAAAATCTCGGTCCCGAGGTACAAGTTTTTTATGACTGTTGGTTTATAATAAATAACAATAACGTAGATTACCTCCATTCCCCGTAGCACAAGCTATAATAAGCCAGCCATTGCAAATCCCCCAAGCGACCTTATGAAGTGAGATGTAGGCAGCCGCCTCTATAGTATTGTACTGGTACCAATCCTGGTAGAACACCGACACTGAGAAGGTTACCACCGTACCCAGAATGACACTACTTATCCAACCTGTTACTTTTTGGAGTCTTGATAACTCGTAACTGAAATATAGATGTCATCAGAATAACTTATTATACAATTTTTTTTTAGGGTCTGTTGAGTGTCAGCGTTACGTCTAAGTCGTAACACAAACATTTGAAATAGCAACAAGAAACATGACGTCGAACTGGCATTATTTTCCATTCTCTGTATCTGCTCTATCCTTGTAAAATGGGAACTCCACAATAGCTCTACATTTCCACAAACATAGGTACATCTGCGCCTTTGAAACCGAACACAATAATATTACATAATGATATTATTTTCTAGTCGCTTCTCGTATGAGGAACTCAAGATTGCACTCACTTTTCTGTTTGGATCCGATGCAATATGTATCCAGCAAGTATTCCCATAAAGTATGTAGTCATTTTCATGTGGGTTTTTATGTATGCCTCTTTAAAATAATAGTTAGATGAGATGTCGGCAAATTCTCTGTAACAAAAACGTGTTTTGTTTGAAATTTATTTATTGTCACTGATTTATCGAGATACTAAAATAGAGATTCAGCTGCATAATGTTGAAAAACTAGTATTCAAATTCAAAGTCAAAAGTATGCATATATTTGTAAATTAAAGTACCTGCCTTGTACCAATCTTCTGTATTCATATTGGCCAGACGACGACGGTGCGATGCACTTTTTATTTATGGTAGGAAATTACGTCTTCAATGTTTTTTTTTACACAAGTACTATGACCGCCAAGCCATACTTTTCTAACCAAGTTGTCATATAAGTAAAGTCAGGGATTAGCTTTTCATTGGATCTGATAGCTTTTAACGTGAATCCGTCTTTAACATTGCTTCCATAAGGAGCTATTCAAAAATACGAACGATAACGAAATTGGGCGATACAGTTTAGTGTTGTAGCTACATATTTAACCATAATCCCAATCAAAATTTCAATTACATCACTGGATAGCTAATAAGTCAAAGAATTTATAACGCTAAGTCAAAGAATTTGTAACACATCGCCAGCAACGGTGGAGGAAGCCCCGTAGTTACAAGACATATTCAAATATAACAAACGGCCGTGTCCCTAACACAGCCACACCTCAATTTTTCATAGCAAAAGCGTTATGATCTTGTGGTGTGAGATTTGGCCGTCAATTTTGCATGAAATATTTTAGGTAACTACTTCATATTATCACAGAACAAACTTACTTGGCATAAACCAAAAATGTTGGATCTAACTTATCTTTATAAGTTAACACAGCGGGAACTATTAGAGATACGGTGATAGCTAGAGACAGTAGCGTTGGTCCAACTCTTCTCCATCGCCAGAGACTAATTATGAAAATAGGCGCTACGACGAACAGCTGTGTGTCTACTGACAGGTACCAAGACTGGAACATGCACTGAAAAAAGCACGCGCGAGCGGACTTTGTGTTAAAAAAAGCAAGCTTACAGACCGACTAAATAAAACAAAGGTCTGGTATTTTTAAACCACTACTAGTGCGTTCACACTGTGCGTGCTTTTGTATGCAAAACAAAAGTTTTTCAGGTTTCAGAAACACGTTTTTGTAATCATAATGGATACGCACAGTGGGTTGAACAATGATTTTAACATATTTAATAAAATAATGATATTGTGTTGTTTTTGTATTCACGTCTGATATCTAATACAATAATAGTGTTATTTTGTATACAGGATGCTTGATACTAACCATTTGATCTGTGTGGACGTAGTTATTGATATACAGAATATTGGTCCACCACGACGCCATACATCGTTCTTTCTCCAACATAAGATGATCGTCCCATAGAGGACCCTCGCCAATTTTGGGAAACCACGTCATATAGAACAATATTACTACTAAATATGCTGGTGTTAGCCTGAAAATTAAAACACCTTGATTAGGGTGCTTGTACACGCTAAGAAAAAACGCCGGGCCTACCCAAGAATTCGTGTCGTAACAAGAAAATAACTGTGTACACTGCTCGCAGCGGTGCACGAAAAAAATCTTATCTGCGCAAGACACGACGCGGCGAACGTTGTTGCGGAGCGGCGGAGTTTTCGTGTGTGGAACAGACAAAATTCTTGTCGTCTACACGAAGAATTTGTCTTGTCTGTCGCAGGAACGGCAAATTTTCTTAGCGTGTACAAGCGCCCTTAGTCTTTAAAACCCCATCTCGCCCGGGAGCCATAAAAACATAGGAAATTAATCATCTTATGAGGTTAAAATAATGATTAGATTTCTTATCAGAATTTACCTTATCAAACTAAAAAATAATCGTTGAATCAGTGAAGTAAAAAAGTGGCCAAGTGCGAGTCGGACTCGCCCATGAAGGGTTCCGTAGCAACAAGTAACATAATATAAAAGTTCTTGTAGTTCGTCGAAAAGTAAATTGAGTTTACGATTTATGACGTATAAAAAAAATCTACTCCATAAATCTCGTTCAAACCAAATATCGTTGGAAGTTTGCATGATAATGTACATCATATATTTTGTTTAGTTTTATCATTCTCTTATTTTAGAAGTTAGAGTGGGACACTCATTTTACCACTTTGGAAGTGTCTCTCGCGCAAACTATTCAGTTTAGAAATAAACTATATAAGAAACCTCAATATCATTTTTGAAGACCTCCCTATAGATACCCCACACTTATCAGTTCGATGAAATCACTCATCACTTATCAGTTTTTAGTTTTAGTATGGGGACCCCCAAAAATTATGTTTTTTTTCTTTTTTTATGTGATAATCTTAATGCGATTCACAGAATACATTACAATACAATACTTACCAAATGTCATCAGTATAGCTTTTATAGTTTCAGAGAAAAGTGGCTGTGACATACGGACGGACAGACAGACATGACGAATCTATAAGTTCCGTTTTTGCCATTTGGCTACGGAACCCTAAAAAGTACAAAACGGCTAAACATTATTTATGTTTTATACTAGCTGCACCCAGTTGTTTATAGATTTAGATATCTTTTTGACTATGACGGGATAAAAGTGTTCATTCGAGATATAATCTACATTTTATCTAATTCCGTTCAGCTGCTTTAGAGATAAGTGGGGTCAACGTTGCAATATTCGCAACATGTCGTAGACGAAAATGTTGTAAATGAAGTGGGACTTGCCCTTCAGGAGACAATAATAGTTCATACCTGATATACCGAAGGACAACAATCTGTAGAACATTCAACTTTCCTTTTCGTTTGTCGAGCTCGATGAGCAGCAACCGAGAGAACAGAAAAGCACTCAGCATCAAGAAGGTGTCGACTAGCAACGCATTGTTCAGCATGAAGCCGTTGGCCGGATTCTTTAGTAACTGAAACAGAAGTAGGTAATTATGTGCTAGGTTCGTAAGGACTTTTGCGCTCACCATCACCAGCGTGTAATCTGTGCTAGAATACACCCAATGTTGAGTGATGAGTGTAACTATGGTCGAATGGCTTACCCGATCCCAACCATCAGTATCCATAACTGGTCCACTAGCAATAAACAAGCAAGCATGTCCCGCCAAAATGAAAAACATGGCTAGAGACTTGATCCCAGCCACGCAATTTAAGCCCAGACTAGTGTGTTGCTTCGTCGACAGGATCTTTTTCATGTTGTTGATAACGGAGAAGGCTATGATGACGTTGTGGGCAACGAATGTCTTGTTCTTGCAGTAGTAGATAGTGTAGATCTCAAACATAGTGCTGAAGAGTAAAATGGCGGCGAACAGGAGGATCATTGCTCTGGAAACAAATACAAACTTTATTATATACCCTTTGATAAAATCAAACTAAAGATTTTACCGTTTAAAATTTTGAAGTTTGATAAAAGGCACATCGCACTGTTCATATCCATGGATATTTTTAATGACTTATTTTGCTTCCATTTGAATTTCCAATTTTGACCTCTGTTTTTTTTAATTAAGCAACGATTCTTCTACCGTAACAGTAGTAGGTACTATAAAAGTACAAGCATCGTTGTAATAGTGTACCTTTCCAGACAAGTTTTGCGGGTCCAATCGTACGAGAAGACCCACAAGAATACTCTTGCAACACAATTGACACACTTGAAATTAAAGGAAACAAAATCTGATCATATACAGGGTGTAATCGTTAAGTGTGCACAGGCGATTATTCCGTAACTATTGCAGATATCAAAAAACTTTAAACTGATATCGAAAGTACTTTACCTAATGAGTAAAATGACATTAATAACTTTTTAAAAATAAAACGAGAAATATCCAAAAAAATTACATTAATCACTCCCATACATTTTATTTCTTAGTAAGTACAAAATTAACTACTGAAGTTAGAGCTCAGGTGCGATTCTCAATTAATGTGTGGTGTGGTATTCTTGGAGATCGGATCATTGGGCCATATTTTTACAGTGGAACCTTAAATGGACAGAGATATTTCTCCTTTGTACAAAACGATATGCCAAGTCTCTTAGAACCAATTCCAGACGATGAAAGAAGGTCGATAATTTTTCAACAAGATGGAGCACCTGCACATAATACAAATGTTGTAATGAATTTCTTACGAAACAATTATAATGGCTTAATAGCCAATAATAGTGCAACCCCTTGGCTTGCCAGATCCCCGGATCTCACGCCTTGTGATTTCTTCCTATGGGGATTTGTCAAAGACCACGTGTACGCTGAGAGAGTACACAGCCTAGAAAAGTTACAGAATCGTGTACGTCGTGCAATTGTTTTAATTACTCCGCAAATGTTAAGGAAAGTTCATTTAGAAACTGTAAATAGAGCTCGTCATTGTATTGCACAAGGAGGACGTCACTTCGAACATATGCTTTGAACACAAAATTTTGTACTTACTAAGAAATAAAATGTATGGGAGTGATTAATGTAATTTTTTTGGATATTTCTCGTTTTATTTTTAAAAAGTTATTAATGTCATTTTACTCATTAGGTAAAGTACTTTCGATATCAGTTTAAAGTTTTTTGATATCTGCAATAGTTACGGAATAATCGCCTGTGCACACTTAACGATTACACCCTGTATACTGTCAGTTATCCATCATATCAAATCGTAGTATCAAATCATTGGTGAGTTAATAAACAAGCAACCCGAGCGGAACCGAACAGGCAGGCGTGTATTCCTATCTACTTAGTCATACATTAGTCGTTACGCTATTTTTGTTTGCTAATTTGTGCGCAATACAAAGTTGATTCGGTTTAGAATAATTTATTTTGCTTTGATACCGACCTACCCTCACTACGCACTGTGTGTAACTTTAAAATGTCTTGCGACGGTGATGAAAACAGGATCCTGGCAACAAATATAATGACAAAAATTCATTTTGTTTCCTTTAATCCCAAAAGTGTCTTCAGGCAAAGGCCACGGTATTACATCAATAAGTGAGGAGGAGAATGAATACTACCGCAAAATGTCATATAGAGTACGTTCACCAAAGACGGGAATTTTATGCAACCACCACTCAGTCATTATAAGTCTCATGTTGCTGTAATTGCACCAGCACCCATGCCCCTTAAATTGGAACACAGCAATACGAATATTTCCCCGAACAAAAAGCATGAGAAGAGAAGGAGAAAATACTGGCATTGCCTCAAGTTAATAAACGCAGAGTAGTGCATCGTAAGGCACATTCCTGACGTTCCTGCAATACAATACTTTGTTATAAGCAATGTTTATCGCATAATCAGGTGAGCCATATGCTTTGAAACAGGTAATTGTATAAAAATTTTGACAAGGTACTTACAGAAAACCCACATCCAGAGAAGAGACTGGCAGTGACTTCCTCTTGTAGCAGTCACTGTCGGTGACCACCACACCAGTATCTTCCATAGTGTAGGAGAGCACGGCATTCACAAAACTGGATACAGCCTTAGCGTCGCAAGCACTGGGTACACAAACTGCCCATCGCAAAGTCTCACCACGGCCAGTCCTAACCTAAAATAATAATGGATACATACATTTCCAGGAATAACGATTCTGAGCTCTCTCCATCCACCGACCTCCCGCGGTTTAACAATGTGATTGGTCGACGTTTGAATTCTTTATTTTTCAACAGTTATAATGACCTAAAAACCTTATCTGTAAAATTAGTAATAAGTACCTACTCCCTTTGGAAATAAATGGCTTATTTATTTTATTTTATTTATTTATTTATAATGACCTGCCCAATTGGTCTGTTAAATCCATTAAACATTGTGATTCGCCTTTCAAGATTACACATTATTCACTTGTAGTAGCACGCATAATATGTGCTGCCACCATACACAACTTTAAAGCACTAAAATAAAATAAAATGAAATAATGTGCTTTAAAATTGTGTATGGTGTCAGCACATATGCGTGCTACTACAAGTGAATAATGTGTAATCTCTCAGGCAAATCACAACGTATAATAATCATCGAACGTCACTTACAGGGTAAGTTCGTTTGATTCTATATTTTTTAACCTCAGTTTCGATCGGAAGCGAATGTCGCGATTTCGGTACGTCGTACGTCTTTTTAATCTAAAATAAACTCTTAATTAAATAAAAATAAAAACTCGTGTACACAAAAATATTAAAACAATTGTAGATTGCGGAAGTTTTAATAAGATCAACTACTATTTTAATGAACGATTAAAAAAAACATAATTAACCCAAAAAATAGCAACGCTTGTACTGGAACCAGATTACTGGCAGAATTAATGAATAAATATTGACTGGCATTTAACAAATAAGGTACGTACTTAAAATACATCATTGTACAGTGTACACATACCCGACCAAAAAACTACGAATTTAGATATAAAAATCTTTCTAAAGTGAAATAGAATAATAACTTTAATACTTTGGTCACTGTGCTTTACTTTTTATCACACAAACATTTAACCGTAAGAAAAATCTATACTTAGTTAAATACATAGCCCTCCTTCTGAGCAGTTGGGTAAAAATAAAACCTCGTGAAAGATGCCTCAAGTTTAAAAGTTTATCATTTTCTTCTCCGACCGTTCCAATATAAATGCCCAATTCAAATTGGTCTATTTACCTTCTCCGTCCGCTGTGTCCAATTAATAGTAGCAAGACAGTACTGTCCTGTGATAGATACACCATTGTCTCCTGGATCTTGAATACCAACGCACTCATCAAAGTTCCCGAGGTGGTAGGACGATCCGAAGAGTAGACCTTGAGGAGATTTGGCTGAAGCGTCAAACACTGAAAACAACAATAGATTTACAAGCTGGTGAAGGTAATGAGTGTGGGTGTGGATATGTGTGTGGGTGTGACACACACACAGAAAAATGTATTGGTACAAGACTAGAATTGAACCCACGACCTTAAGATCGAAAGGCGAGGCCACCAGTGTTTTCGACGCTTTCTGCTCTCTGCTAATAACGATATAGAAGTAGAATGCCCTTCGGGTGGTGCTAAAGTATTTTTTTGTTTTTTTTTATAAACACGAAATATTGATTATCTGGGTACATGCGCCCGCCACCATGTAAACTGACCCTACAAAAACTATGCAGAAACCAGTTTCTTGTTTACGCTAGTTGCGCTTGCGCCTGCCCCTTCTGACAGGATGAAGTTGGGCGTTTGTCTACTCACACTTCACACTACATATTCTATCTATATTATAGCACAACATTATTAAAATTATTATCAACAATGCACACGACACACGCACTACACTACACATTCACTCAATTTCACTTTTTACACACATCTCACACTTGCTTAGCGATTCATCTGTTGTTTTTAATTCTTATTTTTCAACTTTTGATTTTAATAGTTATTTGTTATACAAGAGTGCAAAGCTGCTTTTTAACCGCGCGCTCAATTTTGATGACTGAGCAAGCGCAGGATTCTAAAGTTT
The DNA here is from genome assembly GCA_939531255.2 of Thera britannica. Classification (NCBI taxonomy): domain Eukaryota; kingdom Metazoa; phylum Arthropoda; class Insecta; order Lepidoptera; family Geometridae; genus Thera; species Thera britannica. The sequence goes on along the minus strand of OW618040.2, from coordinate 6,454,160 downwards.
AACCACGAGCGTAGCGAGTGGTTTAAAAGTTAGAATCCTAAGCGTTGGCGAAGGAATCAAAAGAGCACAAGGTGAAAAATCTTTGCACTCGAGTGCAACACGTAACTTTTCATCCCACCTCAGCGAGGAAATGACTAAATGCAAAAAAGAACATTGCGCGACTAAAAGTAACATACCAAGAAGGTTCCGAGTATGAGTTATTAACAAATTTAAAAAGGTTGTATGATAAATTCGGCACCATGCAGGTAGAAGTAAATAGGCTTAATGGTGTTTTGAATTCACAAATACACCAAGAAGGTTACGAGTGCGAGTTTTTAACAAAATAAAAAGGTTGTATGATAAGTTCGGCACCATGGAGGTAGAAGTAAATAGGTTGTGTATTCACAAACTTATTGAACACGGTATTCTAAATTCAAATTTACTTTATCCTCTAGCGGATAAAAACGGCTTTTCCAGTCAGAAATTAAACAGCAAAAACACACTTTCAGAGCTGGTGGGATGAAAATGTAATTTTCTAAACTAAGTACTTATACTACCTACCAAATTTTGCATGCTAGGTAGATAACCTGATATGATTCCTGTTTCAATTAGTTCGCCGAGCATAACTTTAGAAAGATAATTATTATTGCTGTTTTTGTACCTACCTACTTACTTTATTGCTTACATAATGTAGATTCGAATTGGTTAATGTATAAAACACATCGAAAAGCTTAAGATAAACAATACTGTAACTGTGAGTCTAAGATTAAATAAATAAACATAAACATAAAGATAGTCTAAACATTTGACTCCCATCACACCTGATGGAAAATGCGGATGCAGCTTAAGATGGAGCATGCTTAGCTATAACCTGTTGCCTTAAAATTTCTAAATTGCAACGTTCCGGTAATACTGACGCCCCGGTAGAGAGTTCTACTCCTTGGAAGTTCGTACTATAAAAGTGAAGTCAAAACGCGTTGTACGAGAATGTGGGATATCTACCATCAATGAGTGGCTCATAGCCGTGCGTCTAGAAGTCTGGAGGTAAAAGGGTGATAGGGGTATAAGGTCGTGCAGTTCTTGTGCGCACTACTCGAAATGTATACGGTAGAAGACCGATAAATAAACGATTTTCTTTCTTTCTTTCTTTATAAACAAACCGAAAATTTAAGTTCGTGATGTTGCGGTCGATGTAGCACCTACCGAGAACCAATTAAATCTTAAAAACAATATTGTTATCATGTATTCAGAAAACTAGTTCTGCCAGCTATTGCTAGAGCTATTTTTGACTTCAAATGCGTCATATGTAAAGTAAGCTTCATCTATACTACTAATATGAAAAGGCAGTTTGTGAGTTTGTTGGGGTAATCTATGGGGGTAATACTGAACTGATTTTGAAACTTATTTCACCAATAGAAAGCCACTTTATTTGTGAGTGTCTTCGGCTAAATAATGTCAATTAACCCGAAGATTTTATCGTGTTAGTCACCGCCCAACGAAGTGGGCACGGGTCAGTCTAAAGTAACTTATAATACTTCTATGTTTAGCATATTTCTTTGATCAAAACAAGAGCAAGTTTTCTTTCCATATAAAACGGGTTTTTTACTACCTATTTACGTAAAAATCCACACATTGCAAGTATTTGAATAAATAACTAAAAAAAACATTATACAACGAATATGTGTAATTTATTTTAATAAATGCAGAATTCTGTCGTTTTTGTTCGTTTGATATTTCTAACTTATCATTTTTTTTCTTAACTTTTAAGCACTTATGCCCAGAATATACGAGGCTATTTTACAAGCCAGTAATGTTTTTTATAGGATGGAGTTCTATTTTTTAGAATGGCATAATTTTCTTACACATCTCAACTCTTTTTCAATGAAAATGTGCCTTTTGCATCGCAGCCATTTTGGAATTTCCCTGAAGATGAATTTTCTTGACTATTGTAGATAGAACCCCCCTGAATCAGTTTTGAAGTTTCTAATCAAGGTTAAATAATTTGACTTTGATTTTATTCATAACGTCATAATAATAACCTTCCAAATAAAAAAATAATTTTCTAAATCGGTTCATAAATGACGGAGGCATGCAGTTACAAACATTAAAAAAATTATTTAAAAAAAAATGGCAACACCGATTTTGATAAAATTAAAATGGGACCAATCTGGAAGCAGTACCTTTCAGACAGTTCTATCTACAATAGTCATGAATTTTCTTGACTATTGTAGATAGAACCCCCCTGAATCAGTTTTGAAGTTTCTAATCAAGGTTAAATAATTTGACTTTGATTTTATTCATAACGTCATAGTAAGGACGAAAATAGGAATATCTACCTACTTCTTCGAAGCCGTATTTACATAGTAATTACTTCTAGAACCTGTTTTGTGGGACTACCGGCGTTATGAAATAATCAAAGGAGAATTTCCATCACCGCATCGGCATGGTATGAAATCCTCATTTCAACAATTACATATTTTGGGCAGTTCCACTTACGTACCTACCTTACTTTGCCTATGTACGTGAATTATACAATACAATACCCAGACAGAGCATAGTTTTTATCTGATCATGTAGTTTTAATAATTTAAGTTTAAAAAACTTGAGAAACCGACTTCATTGTCAAACGGCTAAACCGATTTTAATCAAATTTGTTTGGGACAATCTGGACGTAAGAATAACCTTCCAAATAAAAAAATAATTTTCTAAATCGGTTCATAAATGACGGAGGCATGCAGTTACAAACATTAAAAAAATTATTTTAAAAAAAATGGCAACACCGATTTTGATAAAATTAAAATGGGACCAATCTGGAAGCAGTACCTTTCAGATAAAAAAATATTTTTTCAAATCGGCTCACAAATGACGAAGTTATGCGGTAACAAACATTAAAAAAAAAAATAAAAAAAAAAAAATAAAAAAAAAAAAAAACATACAACCGAATTGAGAACCTCCTCCTTTTTGATTGGAAGTCGGTTAAAAACAAAAAACAATGATGATTTTAGATTGGAGTTCATTTGACTGCTAAAAGAAAAACTTATGGGTATTGGTGAATGAAAGAAGGCATGTTTGGCTCATGCTGTTTGAAACACAATACAGCCATGTACTTATCTAAGATAGGGTGCCTGTATTTAAAAAATAAAGCGTTACTCACTTCTCAGAGCCCATCTCTTGTTCAGCAGCAGTCCATCCAGGAATTTGTATCCCTGCTCCCTGCAAGCTTTCTCCTTAACAGTAGCGACCGCACTGGTGAGGGAGAGTAGATCACTGGCGAGCACCACTGAAGACGCATAATCAGGAGACTCTTCAACAACCTCAATCTTCAGACCAGCAAATCCATCGTCGTAGGTGTTGAAACCTCGATCCCTGACAGTATCAGGTTTGCTCAAATTTCTTGACACTAAACCAGTTAATTTAGCCAATAAATCTTTATAGATGCCTTCTGTTTGTACAGTAGAGTTCAGTAAACCAAAATCATCTAACCTGTTTTTTTTTAAATTTTCTGCTATTTTTCGTAGCACATCATTTTTAGGGTTCCGTAGCCAAATGGCAAAAACGGAACCCTTATAGATTCGTCATGTCTGTCTGTCTGTCTGTCTGTCTGTCTGTCTGTCTGTCTGTCTGTCCGTCCGTATGTCACAGCCATTTTTCTCCGAAACCGTAAGAGCTAGACTAATGAAACTTGGCGAGTAGATGTATTGTGTGAACCGCATTAAGATTTTAATATAAAAATAAAAATAAAACTATAAATTTCGGGGGTCCCCATACTTGAAACTGAAACTCAAAATTTTTTTTTTTTGTCGAACCCATACGTGTGGGGTATCTATGAATAGGTCTTCAAAAATTATGTTGAGGTTTCTAATATCGTTTTTTTCTAAACTGAATAGTTTGCGCGAGAGACACTTCCAAAGTGGAAAAAAGTTGGTCCCCCCCCCTCTAACTTCTAAAGTAAGAGAATGATAATACTAAAAAAAATATATGTTGTACATTACTATGTAAACTTCCAACGATTTTTGGTTTGAACGAGATCTAGTCAGTAGTTTTTTTTTTATACGTCATAAACCGTAAACCGCAATTTACCTTTCGACGAACTACAAGAACCTTATTATGTTACATCAAGTAACATAATATAAAGGTTCTTGTAGTTTGTCGTGCTACGGGACCCTTCATGGGTGAGTCCGACTCGCACTTGGCTGCTTTTTTTGTTTTATCTTCGTCTGTGGCGGCCACCAGAGCGCACACGATCGTAACAATTGTACCGATTGTTATCATTTCGATAGGCGTGCGTCCACGCCGCTCCTTTAGCAGTATAGTTATGAGTAACTCTAATCGAGAACTCTAATGGTTTTTCCTCGTGAGGCACCTCACGAGTACCCCTCGATCGAGATCAGGAGAATTTAAATAGCGAATTGAGGTTTGGTAGGTTGAGGCGATGCCGCGCGCCAATTTTTTTCGTTCACTGATGGAGGGAGAAACATGATATTGTCTCACTTATCTTGCTTGATAGGCATGCCAACGTGAATCCAGCGCACCCGAGACCGATTCCGATAATTGATTACCTGCTATATTTAATTCATCATGTTGGATTATTGTGTGTGCGTCTGCGACTGTTTTGTCACTATACCGGTACAAATATTTTACTATTAATTTTAATAAATAATTATTTTTCTCATATTAAAATTACATTTTGTCATACCCGTATATTTCTGCCAAAGAGCAGCATTGCTGTGTTCCAAGTTGAAGGGTGTGGGTGTGGTGCCGGTGAAATCACTGACATGCGATGGTTTACCACTTAACATCAGGTGGTCCATTATGTTTGTTCCATCAGCTAGTTACAAATTTACCTCGCATGAATGATGTAAAGTAGAATGTTTACCTCGGTTATAAGTAGCTATTGCACCCTCGAACTATATTCGGCCTCGCTCGCTTTGCTCGCTCGGGCATATAAATATCTCGGTTCCACTCGATCCATTAGCGCCAAATAGGATCTTGTTCTGCAAAAGCTCACTTACTGCCCTAGTATAACAATCTACTGTTACATTATACTAAATAACCTCAATGTTTTAATTTATACGAGCTGGTATGCCCGAGCTTTGCTCGGTTTTTTAATAGTATTTTTCGATCTTACTAACAGCGCCACCTGCTGGAATAGTTAAAATAAGCTTATGTATAAGTTGAGTTGATTATTAAAAACAATAAAAAAAGATTTTCTAAAAAATTATCCCAGCTATATTAATCGATTAATCGCCCCCAAAACCTTTTGTATACTAATTTTCATGAAAATCTCCGGAACTTTTGTGTCGAGTGTTTACGTAGAAGTTCAATAGATGGCGTTCTCCGTGACACTAATTCGTGATTTCGACTACTCGGCAAGAGATGGCGCTAATTTTTTTATTAGCAGACGCACGGCTCAGTACCATCCATACCTGGTTAGCATACCACCCATTCGCACTAAGCGTTTTGGCTCCACCTTCATTATGCGAACCTCCAGGGAATGGAACTCTTTGCCGTCGGCAGTTTTTCCTGACAACTACAATCTGGGCCTCTTCAAGGCAAGAGTGAATAGGTGTCTTCTAGACCATCCTGCTTCATCGTCGGCTACATCGTCGCTTACCATCAGGTGAGATTGTAGCCAAAGGGTGGTCAATACAAGGTGTATCTAAATATGTGTACTATGCGAAGGTGGGGGGTTTCAGACCACAATGGTGATCAGTTGTGGGTGGGAGAAAATTAAAAATTCCTATTTTCAGTTTCCCATACAAAAATATTTAATTTCATAATGCCTAAATAAATTGACAACCCTATCCTTGTAACTCACCTACCCCTTGACCTACTACCTCTGTAGGTCTACTACTACTACCTACTACCTCTGTAGCTGAGTTTAGGGTTGTCACTTTGTATAAAGTCAGCTGTTCATGTTGAAACTTCGTTGCAGTTTTTTTCAGAGATACCAATCGAAGTTCGAAAAGTCGTTGAACAAAAGTTGTTCCCCGGGGGGTGGAAATTCACCCCCCTTCAGGATAGTACACATATTTTGATACACGTTGTATAATGTAAAAAAAAAAAAAAACCTTCACCGAGCTGGTTATTTAATGAAACGTATTTTATATATAATTAAACATGCCAATTAATATATTCTATATGGGTTGCCTATCAAATTTCAGTCCAGGATAATTATTATTAATTAATAATTAAAAAAAAAAAAAAAACTTTCCACTGGTTTGTTTATTAAACAAATTCTATACCAATCGAAAGTATAGACCCCAGTATTTTTATTCAATAAACATAACGGTGCAAAATGCTAGTATCGATTTACCTGTTTATACCTGGCTACCCGAAAGTTGTGACCGGAAAAAAATAGGCAACCTAACGTTTGCATATTCTATGGGGTCTATACTTTCGATTGGTATAGATTTGTCTTATAAACAAACCGGTAGAAAGTTAAAAAAACAATTTAGTTTTTTAATTATTAATTAATCATATCCTGGACTGAAATTTGATAGGCAACCCATATAGAATATATTTATTGGCATGTTTAATTATATATAAAATACGTTTCATTAAATAACCAGCTCGGTGAAGGTCCTTCTATAGCGGGATCCTATACTATATTTACACCAATCAAAATCAAGCCCCCCACGCTTTTTTGGTACAATTATATTTTTTTCAATTGATTATTACCGTTTTATTTTTAAGTTTTTAGTTCAATTAGTTATAAAAGCGTGTTTTTTTTAGTTTAAACTATAATTTATTTTAACTTTGACACAGGCAAAAGTCCAACACTACTCTCTTTCATACATATACATATATAGATAAAGATGAACAAACTGAGAGTATTTTTTAATAATAACTAATTGCAGCTATGTCAGGCCGCTAACTTCTCAATCCACCCTCGTTTTATAATATGCAGGACTCTGTTTTGACAATACCAAACATGAAAGCAAAGTTGTCACCGGGAAACTCTAATAAACCTTTGCTTGAATAAAGAGAGACTACCCCCGAATACTGAAACGCAACTCAGATTTAAGCACGTCTCAAGCGACGAAAATTTGACAGATTTTCATTGAAAACTGTCAAATATTCGTCGCTTGAGACGTGCTCAAATCTGAGTTTCGTTTCAGTATTCGGGGGGGCCCGCATTCCGAAACAGCGCTTGAGTCTGAGTCGAGCCTCAAGCATAGATTTTTGACACTTTTCAATGGAGAACTGTCATAAAATCTATGCTTGAGGCTCGACTCAGACTCAAGCGCTGTTTCGGAATACGGGCCTTATTAATTATTATAGAACTTTCTAGAAGTTCTTCTGGAGTTTATTTAGTTTCTTGAATCCGCGCAATCAAGAGGCAATATTATATTATAAGCAATAATCATAATTTTTTCCTTAAAAATATTCGAAATAAGTATAAACGAAACATTTTAATATTTTATTCATTTATTTATTTATAAAATATGGTATAACATCTAAGTAATGGTGTAATGCTACTTATTTAATAATTTACGCTAAGAAAATGGTTGAGCAAATCACAGATCTGAAACTCTCATTGGTTTACAGCAAACGGTTTGCACCGTATTTTAAAATTAAATCCAGTGAATACACGGCCCAATATGATTTTCATCCTTAGTTAATTTAAAATATTTTTAATATTCTAAACCCCTCACACTTCATAACGGAACTAGCGGCCTGTCCCGGCTTTCCACGTGTGGACATTTATTTTTTAAACACATACTTTTAAATATAGCCTATGTTACTTATAAGGTGAATGTAGCTATCCAATGGTAAAATATTTTTTGAAATCGGCACAGTAGTATACGAGTTTATTCATTAGCATGTTTGATACAATGCAGAAATACAAATATTTTCTCTTTATACTCGTAATATTCGTAATAGTAAAAAATTCAAATCTTAAAGATTTTTAATGTTCCAAAAGTTATAAGAGACAAGCGGAATTTGAACCCGCGTTTTTGAACAGCCCCTAAGAGTTATTCCTCTAGTTTAACCGAGATTACACCGCGAGTGTGATCCCGCACGGCTCTTAACTTTTGGGACATTTTAAAAATCTTTGTTTTTCTTGAATTTTTTTAAGTGTAGTGCACTATAAAATCAATAATAAGAACACCAATATTTCCTCTTTATAACATTATTATAGATAACGCCTCTATAAAACATTCCAATCACTTTCACGTCAGCAAAAGGAGATGGCAAAAGACATAGCGGCCTTTAAGATACGTGTCAGCGACTAATGAATAATTTCAATTTGTTACAATCAAGAACGAAAGTATTAAAGAACTTATCAAAAGTAAAATGACACTCAGGAGTGTCACTATTAAATCCCTCATCCCACATTCATTCATATTTTTACTCAGATCAGCCAATATTCGAAACATTTACACTTAACAAACATCTAGTATGTACATTATCCACTATAGTTTTTAATACATTATTACCTATATTTTTTAATCTATACACTAAAGTAGCCCAGCTGGGCTGTGCTATGAATTTAGTATAGATTGACTAGTATTTCTTGATGATTCTACTGATTCAGCTGCTCTTCTTACGTTGTCACTCAGGGGAGGTGCAGCTGAAAGGAAAAAAATATATTAGATGATCTACAAAATTAGAAAAAAAAATACAAAATAATTATTGTCAAATGCTTGTATGTTTATTAGCTGTTGCAGAAACAATGCTAAAAAGCGTAGATTTTTGACACTTTTTAATACAGAACTGTCTAAAAGTTTATGCTTGAAGGTCGATTCAACACTCAATCATTATATCAGGCAAGGGGATTACCTACATAAAAAGAAGAAATAGTACATAGCAACAGAATCTAATGAGCCGTCGCTTAAAGAATAAACTACTAAAATCTCTCTATAATATTGGTCCTTAGGTACATGTTATATTGTAAAAACTGACATGCCTAGTATTACAGTCAATTGTGATAATGTGGTAAATAAATGAACTGGAACATGGATTTTCCCTCAGAAGACGAGCCGTCAATGAACTGGCCCCCTGAGAAAATATGTTTTATACAAGCAATATGACTCGATAAACTGTCACTGATATCCCTACTCGGTAATTGAACCGCCGCCGGTCAATAGTAGTTTGGCCATCCTACCTACCTACCTAAATAAAGGGTGCTAAACTATCGTCCTTACTATGGAGATATTACAGATCAATGACTCCAAAATAAAGCTTAGTTAGTTTGTAGAGCACAGCACACAATATTGTCTATTTATATTGTCTATTGTTCCGTCAACGATTCATTAGTTTCTAGAAATTTAGCCACAAGGACAACAATTAGGTACGGCTTAGTTCGTTGACTTAGGAGGAAGTGATATGGCAGAGAGGTGGGCCTGTGTAGGTAGAAATTCGCAATAGACCTCATTTATTGACCTCATAGCCAGGGCCAGAGATCGGAGTATTTGCTATCAGAAAGAGATTGCTTCCACGTTTGCGAAAGTAATATTTTCCCCGTCACCAAAAATATATTTTGTTTGACTGTGGATCGAGCCTTTTACAATTGTTTGTCCTAAAAATCACGGTGCTAATCAATATCCCTCTCGAGTGAGAGAAATATCATTTACCTATTTTGGTTAGATGGTTTTTTCAGATGTTTACCTCAAGGTCATGTCATTTACAAAATAAAAATCGACATTATAGGTAACGGGAAAACTTACTACCCTATATCATTTTTAGCCTTGCGCACATGTAAGCGTTAGCGATCAGTGAATAGCGTTTCACTTTTCACACACAAGGCTTTATAAGATGTGGTGTATTGTTATACATTTAAGTATGTACATTTGTACATAAGTAAATTCCCTTACCGAACTTTCTTAGGAGAATCTTTTCTATTCCGTGCAATGGAGACTCGAAGGTTAAGCACAGAATGGTGGCAAGAAAGAAGGTGAGCAATATGTGGGATAATGCTGTCGCCATCTGAAAACAAAAAGTTACCATGAGGTTTCTTAAACTTTTTCTGCAAGATTTTTCAAGTGGGTCCAGTAATTTCTGAGCTTATTCAATGCAAACAAACAAACAATCATATCTTTCCTCTTTTTTTATTAGTATAGATTTTATATTAGTATAATCTAACTAAATTAGACTTAAATACTAGTTCTCGCAATTCCGCCAGGGGCGTTATAGCAGCAATCGCTACTATAGCATAATTATATTTAAACGCGTCTCTCTCATTTGCTAAGTGACGACTAATTTTTTAGTCATTCTTACTTTTATATTGTTCTTCCTTGTCACAACTCGTAATAAGTGGCATAAATTAATAACCTTTGATATGATTTTGGATTTACAAAAGTTCTAAGCAGAATTTGGCTGTATAATAGAGGAGGTACGTACCACAGTAAAGAATGTAATGTGTACTGGATGTCTCAGTTGCCCCACGTAGTACAACTCAACTATCCCATTGACTAAATATGCGCAGAATGTCAATCTTGACACGGGCACCAGGAATTTCCAATTCAACAGTTTTCCTAGGATACCTGAAATAAAATTTACATGTGATTGAAGGTTTACTCTAATATCTCCTTAGATTTCTTAGTACAAAGTACCAGCAAAAGATTATTTTGGGAATGTCTGCTAAGGTTGTCAAAGGTAGATAAAAATTTTAAATAAAATCTCGGTCCCGAGGTACAAGCTTTTTATGACTGTTGGTTTATGTTAAACAACAATAACGTAGATTACCTCCATTCCCCGTAGCACAAGCTATAATAAGCCAGCCATTGCAAATCCCCCAAGCGACCTTATGAAGTGAGATGTAGGCAGCCGCCTCTATAGTATTGTACTGGTACCAATCCTGGTAGAACACTGACACTGAGAAGGTTACCACCGTACCCAGAATGACACTGATTATCCAACCTGTTACTTTTTGAAGTCTTGATAACTCGTAACTGAAATAGAAATATTATTGAGTAAAACGTATGATCAAAATTGCTTACGGACTTGGGGTTGACGTAGGAATTTCAAAGACTACTAATCGTAAGTGATCTGTTAATCCATTGATTCCCAACGTGGATCAAGATGGACCCCCGGGGGTCCACGGTAAACTCGACGGGGCTATACGGTGGCGTGACAAAAAATGGGGATTCACAGTTCGTGAGCGGGAGTCCACGAAAATTTACCTGGTTTTGATAGTGAAGAACTGACGGCTTAACTTCACCAACAATGTAGGCGGATAATATTTTAGGAAGCTTAGCAACTGATACCGCAAGAACTTTTTTCGAAAACTGTTATTTCGTGGTAGGAACTAAGCCACAACTCAAATGTCCATAGTTAGATCTAACCTCCATATTTTTTTTCGACTGGGAATATAGTAAAAATATAGCTGCAGGGCAGGGGGTCCACCGGAACCAGCAAAATTTTGAAAGTTGTATATGAGAAAAAAAGGTTGGGAACCTCTGTTTAGTCGATTAGTAATCACAGAAATCGGGCCTTAGTTGATGTTCTCAAATGTTCTAAGCTGTATTACACCGATATTAATAACAGCTCGAAGTCGCTTACAAAAGTATAATAAGTAGATAAGTATATGATTGAAATATTACAAGAAACATTAAGTTGAAGTCGCAGTATTTTCCATCCTCTGTAGTTATCTGCTTTATTCTTGTAAAATGGCAACTCCACAATAGATCTATATTTCCACAAACATCTATTTATTACATCGGCACCTTTGAAACCGAACACAGCAACATGACAGTAACATTATTTTCTAGTCGATTCTCGTACTACGAAACTCTAGATTGTACTCACTTTTCAGTTTGGATCCGATGCAATATGTATCCAGCTAGTATTCCCATGAAGTATATAATCATCTTCATGTGGGTTTTAATGTATGCTTCTTTAAAATAATAGTTCGATGTAATGTCTGTAAATTCTCTGTAACAAAAAAGTGTTTTATTTGAATATTATATTGTCAGTGATCTATAGAGATACTAAACAATTTTAGTATCTCTATAGATCGATTTTAGTAGACTTAATCTCGATAGATTAAGTCGCATAATATTGAAAAACTAGTATTCAGATGTCAAAAGTATGAATGAATTTTTAATTAGGTATCAGACATAATATTAACATAACAGAAACATTATCTGTCAAACTGTTCATTACTTTGTCCAATAAACCCCAAACGGGAGTTGAATTATGCAGGAGTTCCGTTTTTAGTACACCCTTACGCACCAAGACAAGTACGTCCTCATAAGATGACCAGCAGGGTCAACCAACTGGACGACCCAGTGGGCGTAATCATGACAAAACTAAATATTCAATAGGTATTTCATACATCACAGAAAAAACTTACTTGGCATAAAACAAGAAGGTTGGATCTAACTTATCCTTATAAGTTAACACAGCAGGAACTATTAGAGATACGGTGATAGCTAGAGACAGTAGCGTTGGTCCAACTCTTCTCCATCGCCAGAGACTAATTATGAAAATAGGCGCTACGAAGAACAGTTGCGTGTCTACTGACAGGTACCAAGACTGGAACATGCACTAAAAAAACACGGGTATAAGTAGGCTTTGTGGTAAAAATGCAAGTTTACAGACTGACGAAATAAAACAAAAGTACCTATGGCATTTTTTTACCATAGGTGTGCGTTTGTATGCAGAACATACATTTTTTCAAGTTTCGGATACACGCTTTTTCAATGATAGTGGTGTACGCACCGTGTTTTGAAATGAGATTATTACATATTTCATGAATGGATTATGTACTGATTTTGTATTCACGCTGTTTGCTGGATGTAGCTATACGGATATGCCTATATTATGTAACATTTTACTGAAAGAAGACATTGTTTAAATAAAAAAAAAAAACAATAAACTGCATTTAATAGTTTGTTTTTCTCATTTTGAGCAATTTCAAATAATGTCTTATTTCAGTGAAATGTTCAATTTACAATATCAAGGTATTTTCCCTTCATGTGGCATATTCTTGGAACGCCCTGTATATTATAGTAAAATAATTGTGTTTTTAATGATATATTTAACAAGATGCATAGGTAATACCAACCATTTGATCTGTGTGGATGTAGTTATTGATATACAAGATATTGGTCCACCAAGACGCCATACATCGTTCTTTCTCCAACATAAGACGATCGTCCCATAGAGGACCCTCGCCAATTTTGGGAAACCACGTCATATAGAACAATATCACTACTACATACGCTGGTGTTACCCTGAAAATTAAAACAATTTAATTAGTCTTTGAAACCCCAACTCGCCGGGAGCCAGATTCAAATAGAAAATCAACTACCTACGTCTGGAATCTGGATATCTAATGAGTTTAAAATAATGTTTAGATTCAAAATCAAAATGTACCTACCTAATGAATTTAATTAATACAAAAAACTCGTTATATCAGCTCAGCAATAAGAACAAAACGGCCAAACATAATTTTGTTTTAAACAAGCTGTATCTCGCGGTTTCACTTGCGGTTAATAGATTAGACATATTTTTTTTGTCTTAGCTGAGATAAAAGTTTAAATTCAAGATTCTACTTTCATATACCCAATTTCACCCAATTCCTTTCTGTTTTAGAGCTTTTTTTTTTTTTTTTTTTTTATACTACTAAGTTGACAAACAAGCATACGGCCCACCTGAGCTAGGTGGAATCAAACATACATGCTAACAAACTTTCCGCTTTTTTTAAATATTATTTTAATAGCTTATAAACAAATGCACATAAACATTATTAAACTAATTCAAAAACACATCGTTTTTTGTTTCATACTTTACTATTTACTATTATCTGACTTTACTATTAATAAGACCAAACACTGTCTAACACTGCGTACGGGGCGTGGCGCTTCCTGGCCGCGCCACCAACTTCGTCTTTGTCTTGAACCTTCGTAGTACAGTTTTATAAACGTACTAAAACGAGCATTTCTAGTACATTTCAGTCGCATAACTTGATTTGAAATTAGATCTTGTGGCGCGGCTAGGAAGTATCACACGATAAATTGGCGTACATTTACATGAATTAACCACCACAAAAAAGTAGTATTATTTAGTAATTAAGTAGTATTATTTGTAGTTTTTATTTTTACAAGGTCATGCCAACATTGCCCAACTTTTGATATAACAAAATGTTCTTACCTGATATACCGGAAAACAAGAATCGGTAGAACATTCAACTTTCCTTTTCGCTTGTCGAGCTCGATGAGCAGCAGCCGAGAGAACAGAAAAGCACTCAGCATCAAGAAGGTGTCGACTAGCAACGCATTGTTCAGCATGAAGCCGTTGGCCGGATTCTTTAATAACTGAAATTGAAGTTGATAAAGGTTAGATTCGTAAGATGTGACAATAACCAGAAGGTATTTTTGGATACTTTTGCGCTCACGATAATCGGTGAAGGGCTCGCATTGTGTCTGTACAAAATATGTGAAATAAGCTTTTTTTGTATGTCTGTTCTTTTTTTTTCACTATCAGCATCAACAGCGTGATGAAATCGCTGGTACGACAATAATCTGCTGCTGGTCTCCTCTAGACATTTCCATGCCGAGCAAGTTTGAGGCTTCATCACATCCATGTAGATCCCGAAATTTACCGAAGTACCAAGAACTCAATGGTGCTTCGTAGACTTAGAACCATCTTCTTCAACTTGAAATGAGCTTTTATGAGATAAGGAATAACTATGGGCTTACCCGATCCCAAGCTTCAGCATCCATAACTGGTCCACTAGCAATAAACAAGCAAGCATGTCCCGCCAAAATGAAAAACATGGCTAGAGACTTGATCCCAGCCACGCAATCTAAGCCCAGACTAGTGTGTTGCTTCGTCGACAGGATCTTTTTCATGTTGTTGATAACGGAGAAGGCTATGATGACGTCGTGGGCAACGAATGTCTTGTTCTTGCAGTAGTAGATAGTGTAGACCTCAAATATAGTGCTGAAGAGCAAAATGGCAGCGAACAGGAGGATCATTGCTCTGGAAACGAAAACATATCAGTTTTACTTACTTAAACATAATTTGACAAAAAGGCACATTACTGATAAACATTGTCATTTTTAGCAAAAAGGTAACAAGTAGGTACGTTGTCGCATTTCATATTTCAAAATTGTATTTAATTAAAACCGTCATGTTCGTTACCGATCCTAAAATTATACAAAATGTAAAATACGAATTTGCAAGTTAATTTAAATATTGTGAAACGATTACAATTAGTTTTGGTTTGGGATTATGCAAAGTAGGTACCTACCTTTTATTTTTGTTTAATTAAGATAACGTTAAAAATACAGACAGTAGTTGCGATAGGTACATTACAAGAACCTAATTGATGCAAAGAATTCGGTATGTGGCATAATTATGCCACATACCGAATATAAAATAATAACAATATATAACATATATAACAATATATAATAATATATAAATACTAGCTGCCTGTCCCGGCTTCGCGCGGGTGGACATTTATTTTTTAAACACATAAATATAGCCTATGTTACTCAAGGTGAACCTACGTCCAGCAGTGGACTGTTATCAATTGATGATGATGATGAAAGAACATTCTATAACGTTTAGGAGCACTATTTTCTAGAACATTTTGTCCAAATCTAGAATTCAGAACCGTTTGCATGGGTATATTTGAGTATTCTAGATAATTCTGGATTACTAACGTTTGGATGCATTCCGGATGCTAGCCGAATAATTTCAGTCTTCGAATTAAATTTGATCATTCCAGAACCTCAAAGACATTCTAGAGCGTTCTTTCCTCGTCAAAGTCGAGAATTTTCAGAAAAATCCCTAAGCGATAGAAAGGGATAGACATATATAAGTCCCTACGTGATAGAAAGGGATAGACATAGATTTCGAAACTTTTGCCCCTTATAAATTAATAACACCTAAATATTGAATATAAACTATCCTATCTTTTAAGTCCGACCATATTATAGGCAGTTGCAAAATTTTATCGAAATCCGTTCAGTAGTTTCGGAGTTTATCGCGTTCCAAATTGTGACACGAAAGATTATACTATATAAAGCTCGATTACCACTGACTCACTGATTGACATGATTGTTCTCCTTGATGGTGGAGGGGAAGGTATGTTTTTTTTTACGGAAACGTGTAGAGGGGGTAAAAGTGACTTAGGGAAAATTCCGACTTTTTGAGATTTGCCCCCCCTTAACCCCCCCCCTCAGGGGGGCTCTGCAACCGAGAGGTCCTGCATAATTTTTTAATGGGGAACATAAAGAGGGTCTAGAGTGATTTTGATTGTACAAAAAATTTTGCCCCCCTTGCCCCCCAGGACCCCCCCTTTTTAGAGTGCTACCGGATGCCGTCGAGATAGGGGGGTTTCGGTTAGGGTTTCGTATAGAGGGCTTCTTCCTGAATTGAAAGAATAAAAAAAACTTCCCCCCCCCTTGCCACTTTTTCCCTCCCCCTTTCGTATCTTCCAAGCGGAGTGACTTGCGAGATTTTTTTTTTTTGGGTCATGTAGGGAAGGTGAGATTATTTTGAAAGCAATATAAATTTTTCCCCCCTTTCCCCTCAAGACCCCTTTATTATTTAAAAAACCTAAAAATGGCCTATTTTTAAGCCTTTTTTTCGAGTGGAGCATTGCGGCGAGCGTAGCGAGCCGCCATGCGACCATGGGGAACAGCGCGGCGAGCGAAGCGAGCCGTGCTGTGATCCCCTTCCAAGCCCCCCAGAAGCCCCTCCTCCTGAACCCGGGGGGAGCGTCGCGGCGAGCGAAGCGAGCCGCCACGCGACCACGGGGAACAGCACGGCGAGCGAAGCGAGCCGTGCTGTTACCCCCCTAAGCCCCCCAGAACCCCTTCCTCCTGAACCCGGGGGGAGCGTCGCGGCGAGCGAAGCGAGCCGCCACGCGACCACGGGGAACAGCGCGGCGAGCGAAGCGAGCCGTGCTGTGACCTTCCTTAGCCCCCCAGAACCCCTCTACCTGAACTAGGGGGGAGCGTTGCGGCGAGCGAAGCGAGCCGCCACGCGACTACGAAGAACAGCGCGGCGAGCGAAGCGAGCCGTGCTGTGACCCCCCTTAGCCCCCCAGAACCCTTTCCTCCTATGTTTGCCGTTTAACTTCATTTTGGACCTGCTTGTAGGTCGCGCGACAAGGTCCCTTCTAGCGGTTCCGACCCGTTGAGGATTTGGCTTTACGTAAAATTTAGGGTTCCGTATAGGGTTTTGATTGGGGTTTTACTACATTGAGGAATTTGATTAAGTGGTCGACTTTTAGGGTTCCTTAGGACTTTGATTGGAGTTTCAACTACACTTAGGAGCTTGATAATGTTAACATTTTTAGGGTTCCTTAGGACTTTGATTGGGGTTTCACTACATTGAGGAACTTGATAAAATAAACAAGTTTTAGGGTTCCTTAGGCCTTTGATTGGACTTTCAACTACACTTAGGAGCTTGATAATGTTAACATTTTTAGGGTTCCTTAGGACTTTGATTGGGGTTATACTACATTGAGGAACTTGATAAAATAAACAACTTTTAGGGTTCCTTAGGCCTTTTATTGGAGTTTCAACTACACTTAGGAGCTTGATAATGTTAACATTTTTAGGGTTCCTTAGGACTTTGATTGGGGTTTTACTACACTGAGGAATTTGATTAAGTGGTCGACTTTTAGGGTTCCTTAGGACTTTGATTGGAGTTTCAACCACACTTAGGAGCTTGATTATGTAAACAGTTTTAGGGTTCCTTAGGACTTTGATTGGGGTTTCACTACATTGAGGAACTTGATAAAATAAACAAGTTTTAGGGTTCCTTAGGCCTTTGATTGGACTTTCAACTACACTTAGGAGCTTGATAATGTTAGCATTTTTAGGGTTCCTTAGGACTTTGATTGGGGTTATACTACATTGAGGAACTTGATAAAATAAACAACTTTTAGGGTTCCTTAGGCCTTTAATTGGAGTTTCAACTACACTTAGGAGCTTGATAATGTCAACATTTTTAGGGTTCCTTATCACTTTGATTGGGGTTTTACTACATTGAAAAACTTGATAAAATAAACAACTTTTAGGGTTCCTTAGGCCTTTAATTGGGGTTTTACTACACTAAGGAATTTGATTAAGTGGTCGACTTTTAGGGTTCCTTAGGCCTTTAATTGGAATTTTACTTCACTTTGGACCTTGATTATATAAACAATTTTAGGGTTTCTTAGTACTTTTATTGGAGTTTCAACTACACTTAGGAGCTTGATAATGTTAACATTTTTAGGGTTCCTTATGACTTTGATTGGAATTTAAACTTCACTTAGAGGCTTGAGTTAATAATCAATTTTTAGGGTTCCTTAGGGCTTTAATTGGAATTTTACTTCTTTTAAGACCTTGATTATGTTAACAATTTTAGGGTTCCTTAGGACTTTGATTGGGGTTTTACTACATTGAGGAACTTGATAAAATTATCAACTTTTAGGGTTCCTTTGGCCTTTAATTGGAATTTTACTTCACTTAGGACCTTGATTATGTAAACAATTTTAGGGTTCCTTACGACTTTGATTGGAGATTCAACTACACTTAGGAGCTTGATAATGTTAACATTTTTAGGGTTCCTTATGACTTTGATTGGAATTTAAACTTCACTTAGGAGCTTGATTTAATAATCAATTTTTAGGGTTCCTTAGGGCTTTAATTGGAATTTTACTTCTTTTAAGACCTTGATTATGCAAACAATTTTAGGGTTCCTTAGGACTTTGATTGGAGTTTCAAGTACACTTAGGAGCTTGATCATTTTAACATTTTTAGGGTTCCTTAGGACTTTGATTGGGGTTTTACTATATTGAGGAACTTGATAAAATAAACAACTTTTAGGGTTCCTTAGGCCTTTAATTGGAATTTTACTTCACTTAGGACCTTGATTATTAAGTCAATTTTAGGGTTCCTTAGGACTTTGATTGGAGTTTCAACTACACTTAGGAGCTTGATAATGTTAACATTTTTAGGGTTCCTTAGGATTTTGATTGGGGTTTTACTACATTGAGGAACTTGATAAAATAAACAACTTTTAGGGTTCCTTAGGCCTTTAATTGGAATTTTACTTCACTTAGGACCTTGATAATGTAAACAATTTTAGGGTTCCTTAGGACTTTGATTAGGGTTTTACTACATTGAGGAACTTGATAAAATAAACAACTTTTAGGGTTCCTTAGGCCTTTAATTGGAATTTTACTTCACTTAGGACCTTGATAATGTAAACAATTTTAGGGTTCCTTAGGACTTTGATTGGGGTTTTACTACATTGAGGAACTTGATAAAATAAACAACTTTTAGGGTTCCTTAGGCCTTTAATTGGAGTTTCAACTACACTTAGGAGCTTGAAAATGTTAACATTTTTAGGGTTCCTTAGGACTTTGATTGGGGTTTTACTACATTGAGGAACTTGATAAAATAAACAACTTTTAGGGTTCCTTAGGCCTTTTATTGGAGTTTTACTTCTTTTAGGACCTTGATTATGTAAACAATTTTAGGGTTCCTTAGGACTTTGATTGGGGTTTTACTACACTGAGGAACTTGATAAAATAAACAACTTTTAGGGTTCCTTAGGACTTGGATTGGGGTTTTTCTACATTGAGGAACTTGATAAAATAAACAACTTTTAGGGTTCCTTAGGCCTTTAATTGGAATTTTACTTCACTAAGGACCTAGATTTTGTAAACAATTTTAGGGTTCCTTAGGACTTTGATTGGGGTTTCACTACATTGAGGAACTTGATAAAATAAATAATTTTTAGGGTTCCTTAGGGCTTTAATTGAATCTTTACTTCACTTAGGACCTTGATAATGTTAACATTTTTAGGGATCCCTAGGACTTTGATTGGAATTTCAACTACACTGAGGAACTTGATTAACTGATCGACTTTTAGGGTTCCTTAGGACTTTCTTTACTACTTTTTGGGGTTTTACAAGTGTAGTGTAGTGTAATGAAAAAGTGGGAGTAGCACACCGACACGCGAGCTGCATGCAGCTCGCGCACACGAAAAAACTAGTTTATATATATAGATAATAACTTTAATTTATTTTGTTTTCTGCGTTTTAGAGCAATTGAAGGCAATCCCACGGCATTACATCAGAAATTGAGGACGAGAATCGAATATTACCTCACGAGGTCGTATAGAGCACGTCCACAAAACGTGCTCTAGGTATATGGCATTGCATTGTGTCCATCACTCTAAGTCGCCAGTGCAATTACAGCAACTTCCAACTCCTTCCATTAACTTGAGGGAAGCCGTGCCAGTAGTTTCACTGGCATCCATCAACCATACCTTTCAAATTGGAACACAGAAATGCGAATGCCTGTATTTTCCAAACAAACACTTTCACAAGAAGTTTAGAAAGAGAAGAGCTCGCCGGGGAAATCCTAACCACATGCTTATCATATTTCTGCCCTCAAGTTGCGTTGCTGTGTTTCGGTTTGATGTGAAATTACTGGCACGGCTTGCCTCAAGTTAATGGATGCATGGCAGTTTATCGTAGGGCACGTTCCTGACGTGCGTGACCTGCGAGACAATGGTTACCGCTTAAAATCAGACCAGCCATTATGTTTTTCTCATCAGTTAACTGTATTTAAATATGTCAAAGGTACTTACAGAAAACCCACATCCAGAGAAGAGACAGGCAGTGGTTTCCTCTTGTAGCAGTCACTGTCGGTGACCACCACACCAGTGCTGTTTCCTACAGTGTAGGAAAGCACGGCGTTCACAAAACTGGATACAGCCTTAGCGTCGCAAGCACTGGGTACACAAACTGCCCATCGCAAAGTCTCACCACGGCCAGTCCGAACCTAAAAAAACAGGTGCATCAGCTTAAAGAAGTCCACAGAAAGACATATGCCTCCCCTTTCCATTTCTAGAAAAATAATTCTGAGCTAAAGTAAAGGTTTTTTATTGAACTACAAAACGTATTATAATATAGCATATCTAATATTTATGTGTATACAGGGTTATTCATAATTAGCTGCAAATACTCAGGAATTAGGTTCAACAAATAAAATAAAACATATTTATGAAATGATTTTATTTAAATTTTGATTTAAGTTTTTGTATCAAAATTTTATTTTTATTAATTTTTTACGGCTATTGCATAATGATTGCCATGGAGAACAGGACGATGACCCACCCAGGCGGTGACTGAACGCAGAGTGTCGCTCACGGCGCGCGGGCGCGGATCAAAGGTCAAAATAGGTCAGGCGCCAATGATTCCAAAGGATATTCTTTATCGATTTTCTCGGGATTTTCATAACAAAACTTTAAAAAAATCATTTTATAAATATTTTTTATTTTATTGGTTGAACCTAATTCCTGAGTATTTGCAGCTAATTATGAATAACCCTGTATATCCAAGTATAAAATAGAATCACAAAAAAGCACAACATGTACCTACTAGTGGAAACCAGATAGTTGATAGAATAAATGAATAAATATTGGCAGGCATAATACAATAACAAACAAGGTATATACTTAGAATAAGAATATTATAACATCGTATATAGAATACGAATAAACATCTACCTACCTACTTACAAAAATATTTCAAAATATAATTAGAATACTTAATAACTTTACCGGCCGCTCTAACATAAATTCTTATTCAAATTGGTATAGTACCTTCTTCTTCTCCGGCCGCTGTTTCCATTTGATAGTAGCAAGACAGTACTGTCCTGTGATAGACACACCATTGTCTCCTGGATCTTGAATACCAACGCACTCATCAAAGTTCCCGAGGTGGTAGGACGATCCGAAGAGTAGACCTTGTGGAGATTTGGCAGAAGCGTCAAACACTGAAAATAACAATGAAGTCTATAAAGCTAGTGAAGGTTTTGAAAGGGGACTGAAATTAAAGTCACATAAGGTTTTTCATGTGTTCAAAAGTGAGTGAGTACAATAAATTTACAGTCAGAAATGTTCATATACATGATCACTGACTGTACAGTAAAATGGGATGTGACATTTGGATACATCCTTTCTTCTAAGATCCAGGATATTTTTATGTCTACTCCCGGAACTTAATCGAAACATTCTGTCAGTTCCTCGAATGCTTTTGAAGGCTAGTTTCACTGATGCTAATTTTGTCGAATAATCATATTCGTGTTTTCATAGAAAACTATTTTTAGTATATTTTTATTAGCCATATTTTTTTAACCCCATAGAAAAAAAGTTACCGAACGAAACGAGTGTGACGTCACACACAAAACTTGATTTCGACTCATCAAGGTGATGACACTGTTGATCGTATATCCTTATGATGTCACAAATATGGCGACCAATGGTAAATAATAATGGTGTTGCGTTTGTTTTCACGTTATTATTTTTAAAAATTTATAAATATTTTTCAAAATAGGTATTACAATTTTTATAAAATAAAAAAATAAAGTTTTTTCTTTTTATATAATTTTGGATTCAATAGACCAATTGCCAATAATTAACTCTTGCTCTTGCTCAGTTGTCAAATTTTGAATCAGTTAGTTTGCTACAAAATTTGACAACTGTAAAATATAATTGGTCAATTTACAATCCGTTACCGCCATTGCTCATAGAGGTATAGATTAAAAAGCACCTTGAGCTATAGGTGCTATATATAATAATGTAGGTGTTCATTTCCCTATTTAATTTAATCTTGTGCTACGTTAGTCTCGAGTACAACTGGAGTGGTGTGGTGGCGTGTCACCTATTACTGTGAATATTATAGTTTACTGTGCTAAGGTCTCTCACTGAACAGCATAAAAAAACTAAATTTAAACGGACCATTTAAATATCTAAACGGTACAGAATGAAGAAGGACCATCAATCTCCCTTTGTTCTAAAACAATGCGATTCTATAAATGCGGAAACCTCGAATCCTTGCGCTCGTCCTCTGTTTAATAGTTTTCCGGTGCTAAGAGAATCGCAAATTTCAGATCTAACACAACGGCCTGAAAAACTAGATTCAAGAATATTATTATTTATTCTTCTTAACGTGTCACTGATTCGTTTAAGTGCGTCTCAAAAAAGCTTCTTTTGTGCAATTATTTTATATCTATTATTTGATTAATAAGTATAAAAACAGGGTGTTTCAAATTAATATTGATAATCAATATTTTTATAGTTGTGTGATGACTGATGAGAGACAATTAAACTCTTTCAATTCTGTTTTTTTTTCTACTATAAAATTGACATAGTAAAACACCAATTAATTTGTAATGAAGAATTACATTCTTCCTTTTTTATCTCGAAATTAAAATGTTTATAAACATAAACCTGTTTATATTCAGCTTAGAGATTAATAGGGGATTAATTATTCAAGTTATTAAGGTTATTTTTAACAAGCAATCATGATTATTATCAGTCTGAATAAATTCACTGCAGTACCTACATCATTAATATTATGCCTGACTAATGACCACACAACATGTCTTGCTCCTCCATTCCCCTCTATCAGCCGCCGTCATCTCTGCATTCACTTCTCTCTTCTCCATGTCATCTTTCACACAGTTCATTCATGTTTTTTTTGGTCTACGTCTGCTCGCATATCCATCCAAATTCATACTCATCACTCTCCTAGTCACATGACATGCCCGTACAACGCCAGTCTGTTGCTCCTCAATTTTTTCTATACCCCGGCCAATTAAAATTACTAGTAAACAAGCGCTAGTCCTGTACGTTCTTTGTTATTTTGTCTATAAACAGCTAAGTCACTGTTTTTTACCATCCAAATTTATAAACAGCGCAAGGTTTTAAAATTTTCCACACCACTCTATAAAAAGCATCTAAAAACATGGAACTTTTAAGGCGATGACAATTAAGTCTTGCGCAGTTGAGCGTAGTTTGAACATGCTGTTGGGGTTTTTAGGGTTCCTTAGCCAAATGGCAAAAACGGAACCCTTATAGATTCGTCATGTCTGTCTGTCTGTCTGTCCGTCCGTATGTCACAGCCATTTTTCTCCGAAACTATTATAAGAGCTAGACTGATGAAACTTGGCGAGTAAATGTATTCTGTAAACCGCATTAAGATTTTTACACAAAAGTAGAAAAATAACAAAAAATTTGGGGGGTCCCCATACTAGAAACTGAAACTCAACATTTTTTTTTTCATCAAATTCGTGTGGGGTATCTATGAATAGGTCTATAAAAATGATGTTGAGGTTTCTAATAGGTATAGTTTTTTTCTAAACTGATAAATCTTAAAAAAATATATGATGTAGGTACTGTGCAAACTTCCAACGATATTTGGTTCTAACGAGATCTAGTAGGTAAGTAGTTTTTTTTTATACGTCATAAATTGTTAACCGCAATTTACCTTTTGACGAACTACAAGAACTTTTATATTATGTTACTTGTTGCTACGGAACCCTTCGTGGGAGAGTGCGACTCGCACTTGGCCACTTTTTTTTATTCAATTTGGTACGTAGTCATGGACCCTGTTTTTGTCTTTATGTATGTTCAGAAATTTATTCAATATGCCGGTCTCGAAAGATCCTGTTTAGTTTCCCCTCCTGAGGTTGAGTAGCTTGAGTTAGATAGTTATTTAGTACAAAAGTAACAGTTAAAGTCTAGGCTAGGTTTTAAATGTCAAAAATGAAGCCGATGTCGATTGCGAATTGACAGAGTAGACAATAAAGCCCCTGGCCCAACGTCATTTCTTTGTTTTGACCGAACTCATAGTTAACATAGTTGTCACGACTAAGGAAACACTTTATTCTGATCTAATGGTCGTAAATAATGCAAAGAATGCGTAGGTAAGGTAATACAAAAGTTTTAATTAAATTAAATAAGCTGACATTTGTAATCTCCATAGACATCCTCTTAGAACTCTTGGAACTCTTGGAACTATTTTTTTCTTTTCTTTTAAACGAACAAATACAGTCAGCGTCAAAAGTAGATTGGCATTTCTGGTTTGTAAAGTTCAAATTAGTATTTACCTAATTAAACTTTATTTGAAGATCTGTATTTGCTGTATTTCCAAGGCGAAGTTGTAATTTCTTCAGCAAATTTATAGAAAAGGCAAATATTGTAACTGAAATTGTTAATCTTCTTTTGATGTTGACTGTACATATGCGATTCAGGCTTAAACTGCTCTACCATAGAATTAATAGTAAAAAAAAGCAGCCAAGTGCGAGTCAGACTCGCCCATGAAGGGTTCCGTAAGGTTCCGTAGCATTAAGTAACATAATATAAAGTTTCTTGTAGTTGTATCGTCGTAAGGTAAATTGCGGTTTGCGATTTATGACGTATAAAAAAAAACTACTGACTGGATCTCGTTCAAACCAAATATCGTTGAAAGTTTGCATAGTACAACATATATTTTTTTAGTTTTATCATTCTCTTATTTTAGAAGTTAGAGGGGGGGGACCAACTTTTTTCCACTTTGGAAGTGTCTCTAGCGCAAACTATTTAGTTTAGAAAAAAACGATATAAGAAACCTCAACATCATTTTTAAAGACCTATTCATAGATAGACACGTATGGGTTTCATGAAAAGAGTTTTTTGAAATTCAGTTCTAAGTATGGGGACCCCCAAAATTTATTGTTCTTTTTTCTATGTTTGTGAGAAAATCTTAATGCGGTTCACAAAATATATCTACTCGCCAAGTTCCATCAGTGCATGTAGCTCTTATAGTTTCGGAGAAAAGTGGCTGTAACTCGGACGGAGACAGACAGACATGACGAATCTATAAGGGTTCCGATTTTGCCATTTGGCTACGGAACCCTAAAAACTATTTTTTTACTTTTTCAGTGGGTATTCAATCTAATATTGAGCCACAAAACATACAATTTCACAGCAAACGCTTAAATATTCTAATATCTACAAGGATTAGTGATAATGTACGAAAATGACAGCTACGCGACAGGATGTCCGCCTGTTTCATGATATCCCTTAGGGGATAAACGCGCGTATAGGTAGGTAGACACAGAATATAACACCCTACCTCTTATACCCCTATTTTTGACTTAAAGTGCGTCTTAAAATTAATCTACTTCTAGGTTTTGCATGTTTCTTTCATCAACATTCGAAACAAGTTTTTGCATTTGCATAAAATTCTCAAAACACGGAATTTTTTATAATAACTTATTTTCAAGCACTTATATGTATAATACATACTTATTATTGTACTTATAAGCGTGAGCGTTGGGGAATAAAGGTTCTCGAATGGCGCCTGTTTCATGATAAATCCCTTAGGGGATAAACGCGCGTATAGGTAGGTAGACACAGAATATAACACCCTACCTCTTATACCCCTATTTTTGACTTAAAGTGCGTCTTAAAATTAATCTACTTCTAGGTTTTGCATGTTTCTTTCATCAACATTCGAAACAAGTTTTTGCATTTGCATAAAATTCTCAAAACACGGAATTTTTTATAATAACTTATTTTCAAGCACTTATATGTATAATACATACTTATTATTGTACTTATAAGCGTGAGCGTTGGGGAATAAAGGTTCTCGAATGGCGCCTGTTTCATGATAAATCCCTTAGGGGATAAACGCGCGTATAGGTAGGTAGACACAGAATATAACACCCTACCTCTTATACCCCTATTTTTGACTTAAAGTGCGTCTTAAAATTAATCTACTTCTAGGTTTTGCATGTTTCTTTCATCAACATTCGAAACAAGTTTTTGCATTTGCATAAAATTCTCAAAACACGGAATTTTTTATAATAACTTATTTTCAAGCACTTATATGTATAATACATACTTATTATTGTACTTATAAGCGTGAGCGTTGGGGAATAAAGGTTCTCGAATGGCGCCTGTTTCATGATAAATCCCTTAGGGGATAAACGCGCGTATAGGTAGGTAGACACAGAATATAACACCCTACCTCTTATACCCCTATTTTTGACTTAAAGTGCGTCTTAAAATTAATCTACTTCTAGGTTTTGCATGTTTCTTTCATCAACATTCGAAACAAGTTTTTGCATTTGCATAAAATTCTCAAAACACGGATTTTTTTATAATAACTTATTTTCAAGCACTTATATGTATAATACATACTTATTATTGTACTTATAAGCGTGAGCGTTGGGGAATAAAGGTTCTCGAATGGCGACCACGAACCGGAAGACGAAGCGTAGGGCAATGTCGTCGGTCCATCGTGGGTGGGCACGATGGACCGACGACATTGTTAAGATTGCGGGAAGTCGATGGATGGAAAGGGCTCAGAATCGTTCTTCCTGGAAATGTGTAGGGGAGGCCTATGTCCAGCAGTGGACTTCTTTAGGCTGATAATGATGATGATGATGAAGCGTGAGACATTGCGTAAAGTTAGTCCTGCCACTGTTTGTCATTACCTAGTGGTAAGAGATGGTGTTCCTGTAGGTTAAACTTGCCTATTACAGGAAAAGGAAACTGTGGAGCATGTAGTACTCTACTGCTCCGCAACAGAAGAAGCGAGGTCCAATACAGGGCTCAGGGAACTGATTGAGTCTTGTCTCTCCATATCCACATCTGTGTCAACACTGGAACATTGCTGTCACCAACCCAAAGTCCTACTCCGTTATTTCAAGGAGTTGGGCTGGCTTGGGTGAGGTTTGGCAGGGGGACAATGCACAATACACACCATCGCGGGACATCAGTACAGATCTTATTCCCCAACTCAATTAGAATTAAGATGGCAGTGCTATACACTAGTTATTTTTTTTAAAACACATGTTAGTAAGGGGGCCTATGTACAAATAATATTAAGTAAAGCATATAATTTTTTAATAAGCATCACGTTTTTTTTGTTGAATGTATTCTAAAATAATTATTTTCTTCTTCTAATCGTGTCAATGGTTCCGTCAAACTCGTGTGGTGAATTTAAATGCGCATCAAAGAGGCTCCATTCGTGCACTGCGTCCAGTAATGCGTTTCATGCCAAATAATAATAATAATCATATTATTTTCCAAAACAAGACCTAAGCATCTATACCTACCACTCCGTAGGTAATATTACTATAGGCACTTCTACATACCAATAATTATACTCCGAGAATTATCCTTATGTGCGAAAACCAGTTTTGTAAATTAGGAGTATAGGAAAACGCGTTAGGAACTCGCGATTGTTCATTAAGACGTTGAACTGCGTGAAACAAAATCACAGGAATAATTTATTTAAATACGAAATAGTTGTTCTGATAGAGAAATCGGTGAACACAATCATATACGTTATAGCCTAAATTCCTTTTTTTTAAAGTCGATAAAAAAAACAGTCGCAGTCTCATTATAATAAAACAATTTGTATTCAAAGAATGTGGAATGTATAGTGCGTAGTCATAGTATTTTCTACGTTTATCCTCTTATACGTTGTTTTTAAGATGGCTGCTGGTTATGGTGGCTTAGTGGTAGCAGCCCCGCCTTCAGTATGCGAAGTCGAAGTATTGCTACCACATTTCGTCTACCAAATTTTGTTTTCGTTTCGCCTATTTGCCTCTCTCTATTGTGTAGAGAAAAGATGAGACAGCAAAAAAACGTTACGTTGAAACGATCGAAACGAGTTGTTGCCCCATCAATTTTCTATACAAAAGAGAGAGACACGTGCTCACACGAAAACAACATTTGGTAGACGAAAAGTGGCAGCCAAACTCCGACTTCGGGTACTGAATCAAAAATCACTCGTGACTCGTGTCGTTCAATCAATTTTTTTTTTTTTTTACAATTTATAGGCTAACGCTTGACCGCAATCTCACCTGATGTTAAGTGATGATGCGATCGACGGTGTAGCGCGCTCACCTAGAAGATACCTATTCACTCTTTGTAAGCGTCCAAATTATAGGAATTCGGAAAAATAGACGCCGGCAATGAGTTCCACTCTTTGGCTATCCGCATTATAAAAGTGGAAGCAAAGCGCTTAGTGCGGGAAGAAGGTGTATCAACCATGAATGGATGCCTCATTTCCGTACGTCTAGTGGTCCGGTGATGGAATGGGGATGGAGGAACCAAGTTGAAAAGTTCCTAGGCACACTCCCCGAAATGTATCCTGTAGAAGACCGATAAGCCAGCTACTTTACGACGATGCTCGAGACTAAGGAGTTTGGACTCCACCAATACATCGTCGCCAATGAGCCTTCAATCAATTCAATACGATGGATTACGGGCAGAAAAACTCGCTACACAATGCCAGTGCTCTCAAACAGTGAAGGAAAACATCGTGAAACATAAAATTAAATCATCAGATATAATATCACTATAAAATAGAACGGTTTTTTAAAAACGCGTCGTCAACAAAAGATTTTGGATCATAAAATATTAGATAATCTCTGCAATAAATCGTGATCTCAAAGCTGACAGAATATTATACAGATTTTAATAAACAAGCACGTATAGGTATATATACCTAAGTGCTCAGAGACAAGTGCCTTGCCTACCAACCATATTCACTCTGAAGCCTTCCGCACATCCTAAGCGTTCTGCGGTCGCGGTCAGTGAAACGCTATCAAATATGACAGCGAAATTACACGACGCATTTTCACATGACGCGAAAACCGACAAATAAAACCTTCAACCCCTTCAACCTTCCAAACTCAAAACTTCTTCTTCTTAATGACATCTGTCCATTTGGGATCAATTTTCCGTCAGATATGGCTCGACCCTAAAAGTTAAGGCTATCAGCACAACCAATTAGATAATCAGATAGAAAATAGTTTTGTTCAAGATAACTGTATAGTCAGTTACACTAATATTATAAAATAATTATATTTTTTTTCATACTCGAAAAATAATAAAATTCTGTTCATGATTTGTGAGTTTTTGTAATACTTTTTGTGATATCAAAAAATGACGAACTGTGTATTTTAGTGCAAGTGACTGTACAAATCCCACAGCTTCTTCATTAGTAGTCATAGCTCATACGACCTTGGTTCACCGCGAATGCCTAAGCAGCTGTTTTGACGTAGAATGTACAATAGTAACTTGTACGTTTGGGGAGGCGTGTATCACTCTACCTTTTAACACTTTATGTAGTATATACTGTTTTACTTACACTATTACTGCTTTCGTATCTTATTTTTATAGGCTGTGTACTTTATTATTACTTTGAATTGTAGCGTGTGCTAACTTTGAAACTTTTGCTTTTGTATTATTGCCTACGTCTCACTAAGTGGAATGGCACCACACTGGAACTTCACTATTATTATTAGTTTTGTTTTGTAAAAGGATCATACAAAAAAACCGGTAGGAACCAAGCCGTAATTTGTAGCCTGTTCTTCTAGGCGTGGAACTGGCACCTAGACTCACCTAGCTTTGAAACGTTTCAAAGTGATCCTTGTAATACAATTGAATAAACAAATATTTGTCTTTGACTTTGACTGGATACATAATGATTAAAAAAAAACAGTAATAAAGAGAAGGAGACTGTATACATAATACAGTCTAGCAAAACGAATTTTATAACTTTAATTAATTAAAATAACTTCAAGTAGAATTACAGTACAATTGACCCTCGTCGATTGTCAGATATTTTGTAAGGGGCAAACAGAATGGGAACGACCCGCGCCGTATGCCCTTGTCTAATCACTTATATACCCACTATATCTAGGACCTATAGGCGTCTGTCACGCCTGAATTAAAACCATCTCAAAACAATCACATAATCGTGTTTAAAAAAAAAACCGCATGGAAATTGGGAGCATTTGTTTTGGTGCTACGAGGCTACAGACAAGCACAATAAGTCCTCAAACTTATAATTTTCCTTTTTACGGTAAAAATAATTAATATTATTGAAAATCCACACAACACTATCTAGCCCCAAACTAAGCAGAGCTTGTACTATAGGAACCAGATAGCTGATATAATACTTGTGCATACATTTTTTTTATAAACACATGTTTAGTATACAATATAACACCCAGAGAGAGAAAAAACATCTATACATTCACCACAAAAATATTTATTTGTATACTTATTTTCTTTTTAATACATGTACAATGTGTAATACATGTATGCTTACGGTCATGCGTTGAAAAACCATTGACGATGTTTGACCTCTATGTTCATCACCTAAGTGACTTGGTTACCTATGTCCTACTACCTTATCTGTGACTTGGGTGCTCCTGAGACTCGCTAAAGGCGAAGCTCCCTGCATTCTACCCGCGCACTTGCACTGGCAGTGGTATTGACCCAAATTGTGCAATTTTACGTTCGAAACTGCAGCGTAAGGTTGATAACAGCTCTTATAGGTGATACCATTTGACTAATAGCGTATTTAGTTTTTTATTATTATCACTGTTAATCTACAGTTTTACTTCAACTTAATAAAGTTTGTTGGATATAATATACACAAAAAAAAACATATACAATTTTAGTCTCATCGCCCATAAATTGTAAATTACCGTTTGTTTGAAATAATATACACAAAAAAAACATATATACAATTTTAGTCTCATCGCCCATAAATTGTAAATTACCGTTTGTTTGGAAATCGAACAGAAGTGTTTATTAATTTTGTAACGTCTGTGGTAAGCATATTTTGTTGCATAAAATTCTGAAATGGCACGTTTCTGATGATAATCCAGCTTGATCTACCATTACGCAAATTACGCTTAAATCTAGGCTAGCATTTGGTAAGTCTAGTGATGACCTCGCCAGTTTTTGATTTTAGATACTAACAAAAGAGATTGCACTGCGTTTTATATTGGAATTTTGATTGGTTTTTATGTTTGCTCGATAATTTGTAACTACTCTTATTTGGATATGTAACTGCTCGTGGTATTTGTTTCTGAGAACTTCCGTGCTTCGGAGAGCATGGTAAGCAGTCGGTCCTATCCCATGGGTGCATTTAAGCTTACTTCTATTGTTATTTGTTCCTATGGATTATTTTTGTTCTGTTTGTTGCTCTTCCTTGATAAGCAATGGGTTAGTAGGCATATGAGTAATATGCATACCCATGTCACACCATGGCTTACATAAGTAAGATTTTAGAGTCTGTGGGTGAGCAGGTATACCACGTTATAGGTGGGGTAAAATCGTTACTATACAAAAATATAATTATATTTATATTTTGGGCAGATTTAGGTATACCGAAAACCACGATTCATCAAATAAAAAATGACAGTCTTTGTTTTAAACAAGCCAACAAGATATATTTTATCAAGTATAATGGGACACTCATGTTAAAACACATCTATGTGAGAATTCAAATAACATATAAAAGCTAATAGGCAAGCATTTTCTATAAAAAGACTGGTCAAGGCAACCTACTCTGAATAATCTAATGTACATAAATCATGTAGACACTTGCGCTAAAATTGTTACTAGCACATAGTAATAGTCTAAATAAATTCTTTCACGACACACAGGTTCAAAAAAAATTGTGACGCGATAAGAAGAAGAAGTACCTTAGTCCACAGTTGCATCTAAATTATCTGTCTGTGGTATATATAGTCAATTACTGTTTGTTTTTATTGGTTTCATAGTAAGGTTGATTCTGTTGGAACAGCAAACTAACTAAAAAGCTCAAACAATTATTATCCAATTAATTTGGTTGCATGCGGATATTTTTGGTATGTGCAATCATCACTTAGCATGCACTACAGCATGTCTTCATTGTTTCGAACGTTCTAGGGTATGTTTGGCTTGATGGATAAATCTATATATATATAATATAAAGAAAGTTGTGTTAGTTACACAATTAATAACTCAAGAACGGCTGAATCGATTGTCTGAAAACTGGTGGGGTGGTAGCTTTAAACCAGGAGAAGGACATAGGATACTTTTTAAGTAACGGGAACGGGGCGAGCGAAATCGTGGGCGACCGCTAGTATTATTTGGCTGACAATAATTGGTAAGGAGGTAGCTTAGAACCAGGAGAAGGACAAGAAATACTTTTTATCCTGAAAAGGTAACGGGAATTGGGTGAGCGAAGCCGCAGACAGTCACTAGTAGAAACTAAACCTTGTTACCGAGCTGATAAGGCTTATTTGAAAACTTTCTTAAGGCCGGTTACAGTGCTCCACCGACCGTCAGTGCGTACCGTCGGTGCTGATGATGCGCATTGACCGACCGTCAGTTTGTATCATTCAGTGCTCTGCGTACCAGTAAACTGACCGTACGTGTACAGTCGCTTTCAGTATCGATAAGGTTCATGTTTTTCGTAGCGACAAAGTCGTGGCGTAGGCAAAATGGACGCGTTTACAAATTATTATCTTCGTAGACGTTGACAAAAGAGAACACGTAGATATCACACCGAAGACGAACTTCGGTGATCAAGCGTTCAGTATCAAGGTTCATATTTGTTTTTACGAAGTCACTGGAGTTTTGACAACAATTATACACGCATGCGTGCGGTCGGTGCACCGGTCGGTACAGCACTGAACGCGTTAATTTGTTTACATAGCGCGTCAGTCGACCGACGGTACGCATGCGCACGCGCTCGACCGACGGTCCTCGTACGCAGTGCGTAGCAAAATACGCGTGCGTACGGTCGGTCTAGCACTGTACGGTTTATGAATTTTCATACATATTATGACAAGCGCGACTGACGTACGCACTGACGGTCGGTCGAGCACTGTAACCGGCCTTAGTTTTATTTTTAAAAATGTAAAGTTCATCTAAGATAGAAGGAAGTGTTAAAAAATAAGAAGAAGCGAAGCGTATTTCATATTTTTTTAAATAAATACAAAATTCGAAACTCCAAGAAATACTTTCCCAAGCCGGAAAATTATAAGCTTAAATTTCCTAAAACTTTAATTACCATCTTCAAACGAAAATTTTACCGAGATTTATGAATGTGAATGTTAGGGACTTCAAAAGTAATACTAGAAGAACTCCTAAAACTTTCAGTCAGAAAATTCCCGGTTTATCGGATTAGCGGTAAATAAAAAAGTGTGAGACTCGTTGCGGGAAATACGAGGCTTTGGTCAAAACGAACCCAGCATTAATTAGGATTGGCATTCCACCTTTCCTTTTGTCTGATGAACTGTTATGTGGTTGGGATGCGAGTTGAATTTATAACAGGAGACCGTTTCTTGTTCAAAGGCAGGAACTTCACATTTTTTTCAGTTGCTCGCGATTTTCAATAAAAGTTCAGGTTTTTATATCTTTTAAAAGGTCAAAGTGTCAAAGTCAAATATATATTTATTCAGTAGTATCACAAGAATCACTTTGAATAGTTTTTTTTACGAGTTCAGCTTTTTAACCCACAGACCGCATTTTTGGAAAACCTGTATTTTCCCTACTTGCAGCTCCCCGTAAACAACGTACCGATTGAAATCATTGTTTTATTAGACTGTATTTATTAAATTAGACTGTATTTATTTTATTCTATTATTATTAAGCTATGAGGGCCTTATTAATAATCCTGGTGTAGCGTTGGACTAGTTAATCCGTGTTTTGTCTCTTGCATTGACATGCAATTTTCAACTCGAACAAATGTGACAAAACACGGATTAACTAGTCCAACGCTACGCCAGAATTATTAATAAGGCCCTGAGAGTTTTATAATAAGTAGGTACTAATAATACCACGAAGGTATATTTTACAATAACATACGGCTAATAATGTGGGTACTACATACAGATGCATTACTGCATAAATGCGATTGACGCAGAAGCTTTTACCGAGTTTGCAGTAAGTAAATACATTTAGCAATCAAAATATTGCGCTGTGCATATTTTCGTGAAAAATACCAGTGTACATTTTGGGTAAATAATCCTAATATCGGGCAGAAACAAGTATTTTTAAACGACATCAAAACAACACCATAAACATAATTATTGTTTCTGTTAAATAAAACCCGTTTACAAACACTGGTTTGTTCAAGGGTTTGTGTTTGTTTTGAACAAATTAATAATTGGCAATGATTTGGTTGAGTTCACAGATTTTCCTTTAGAAATCCCGATTACAGGCATTTCCCTTTTTTTTTTTAATTTACTTTATTAATTTTTCACCAGTGGTTTCCTGCAAACCATTGTAAAAAAATTAAGTACCTAAGTAAAACATCCAGAATCGAATTCAATATTGTTTCTATTTGTGAACTAAATTATTTTTTCAGTTTAAAGGCTAACTCTTGATTGCAATCTCACCTGATCTTATCAACGTAAATGTACAGTCTTCTATTGTTCAAATTTTGTACGTTGTTGGCTTTAATTATATTCTAGGAAACTGCACTAAGGTTGATTATGACTAATTAATGCCATTCTTAGCTTGAAGAAGTCCGGATAATGGCATTCCCAGGAAGAACGATTCTGAGCTCTTTCTATCCACCAAATTCATGCATGTACCACAATCTATTGTACTTTGCAATAATAGCAGCTATAATAAGTTGTATACTTCGCGAGCTTACTGCATTTCGAAGAGTTATTCTGCTCTTCATGCCGAAGATCCTCATCAGATCTTTGCCAATTTTTTATGAACCCAAATCAAAGATAAAAAACATCAAATAAAAAAACCATCAAGATCGTTTGTCGTGGAATATCCAGTAGGCATTCAAAAGCTATTTTTTTTTCAAATTATCTAATCAAAAAAATTTTCGTCAAAAAAACTATAGTCATTGTTTCGTCCATGTATTGCTGCCTTCCTATTACGGTGCGTGGTTCTGCAGATCATCACGCACCGCGCACGACGTTATAATAGCCCCTTCCCACCGGTGCGTGATATCGCGCACCAGCCCACACCAGCCCGCACCAGCTCGCACGACACACCATGGTAACGGTCTCGAGCGCCGAAGTGCGCGGTAGCACAAGAGTCTTTTCTGTGTGCGTTGCCGTGTCTCGTCGTGCGCGGTGCGTGATGATCTGCAGAACCACGCACCGGCACCGTAGGAAGGCAGCATAAGTAGTATAGTGGAGAACAGATACATGCAATAGATTAGGATAAAATCATTTTTGGCCAATCTCGAAACTAAGACGCTTCGCTCGCTCGATCAATATAAGGTCTTTGTCTCTCGAATTACATTGTGTAGGTATATATCTACTCTACCAAACCTATATATTCTCCCACCTCTAGTCAGTGGCATATATATATACGTTACACATATAGCACAAAGGAAGGAGCGGTTGAACAGTTACTCTGATGCTTTGTGGTAGACCATCAAATTGCGTCATCAATAATGTATCGAATTTACATACTACTCGTCAGAGATGCCGTACCTATTGTTACGTTGACAACCAGATCTACAAGAGTGTTTTAATTCCAACTGGTTTTCCTTGGACCAGCTCTTTATAAAACAAACACTATATTATGTTTGTTGACACACAAATGATTACGTTTATTATTATAAACGAGAAGGCATTTTTTAGTGATCTTGTAATTGGTTTTCATGCCTATATTTGTTGTTCAACTTGTTCAAGCTACTAAGTACTTACTAGCAGCTACTTGGCAAGGCTTAGCAAACGTACAATTTTGTACTTCTGTGTGCTTACGGTAAACAAATAAGATACCCATCATGACTTAAATTACATATTATTTATTTAAAATTAAATTCATATTGCTGATTGAAACGTATCGTTCGAAATATATTAAGTAGAATTTGATTATACTAAAGAGTATAATCAAATTTTGTTTTCTTCAATGGTTGCCATGTGGCGTTAGTTTCTCGTCAATTCTTGCAAAATTACAATAAAAATTATATAAAATGTAAATAATTTTAACTGTGGGGCCTCATCGTCGTATCAACAAAAAATACGTAAACAAAAATAATTAATAAAATTGAGTCTCATAATTTATAAACTTAAATTTGTGTAAATTTCAGCATTTAAAGTAAAGAGCCGAGCGGGATTAACTTTTGGGACATAATAAAAATCTTTGCGTTTTTCTATAAAATCTATTAAAAAAAATAGCTATTATAGTCGCTAAAACTGTATGTTTTGCACAATATAAAAAAAATAGCAGGAATAGAGATTGAAAGAAGACAAATACACTCTTAACTCGTCACTGATCGAAGCAACAGTAATTACGAACTATCCACTTAACTTGTCCTTTGTTTTAGTTCCGAACTCTTAATTCAGTGATTGTGATTCGAAACTCGTTTCCAGGAGATTACCAACAATAACAAAGAGAATATACGTTGTTTAGTGGTTTTCCAGCTATTTTAGAACAAAGGTCTATTCAACAGGTCTTAGAACTAGAATGCACGCTACACGAGTTTGTTTGTTTGAGCTAGCAAGTAAACGTCCCAAGGGGTCATGTTCTGAGTCAAGAATGGAAGATTAGGAACACACGAGGTGAGAAATGAACTACATTACATTTATAATTGGAATTTGGAAAATTAGAAATATTTCTCCTTGTATAATAATCAATGCACAGCCTACAGGATTGAATTATTTATAAATTATAATAGTTATCGTCTATGATGATTTAATATTATTATTAATAATGTTTGACCTCAGTTATAAGAATACTATACCTATACCTACATACAATACTCAAGCCGAGTTCGATGAAGAATGTTTGTAAACAGAATGAGTTTTTGGTCGTTTTTACTGATTTAGCTAATTCTAAATCAGTAAAAACGACCAAAAACTCATTCTGTTCACACTCACACATTGATTCATTTGTTCACTCATTGATTTCACATCAAAAGGTAATCCGTTTGATGTGAAATCTTGACCTCTAATGTTGATTGCTCACAATATCTTTTTATTCTCAATAGCAAAAATATAATATAAATATGATTTATTGGTTTTGGTTTGTCGACGAATGTTCCTCATCGGGTTTGGTTAGAGTACATAGTACCTTACTTTTACTTTGTTAAGAGAGAACTTAAACTTTTAAAGCTCTCCCATCAGTTGTTAAGTTTCCAATAAAAGGTATTATTATTTTTCTTGTTTAAGAAATACTAAGTCCTTAATCTGTTTTATACACGGAAATATCGACTTGAACTCATGGTTAACTTCGTGTAGACTCTCATGCGGTACTTAGTGTAATCTATCCAGCCAGTAAGTTAGTACAAGCTTAGTAGCAAACTAGTGAGAGAGTTCAGGGCTACACATCAGTAATCTACGGCTATGAACTAATTGAAGTTGAAAGTTGCCATGCCAATTGTGCGAGGGTAGCAATTTTTTTTATACAACTAACGTAGTAAACAAGAATACGGCCCACAGACACGTAGTAGCTGGACGATTGCAACAACAGAGGCATCACACGCGCGTTGCTGTCCCTTTAAATATTTCAAAACGCCCATTTTTTAGAACCCCATATTGTAGTCTCTAGGGCAAACCTCAGCAGGCTGAGTATTCCACCTTAGAGTGCGCGAGAAGAAGTACCTCTTCTCTAAGAAACAGAACGGTGTGCGACCATGTCGGCTCCAAGGTACAAGGATGAGCCCTCTGTCTATAGCGTGTTGTGCGATGTTAGAATGAAAATGTGGGCATCATGTCGAACAGTTCTTCAGAACACAACCCATTGCGGAGGAGGGCGTTGATGTTCGCGACACAGTTTTTAACTCCTGCGAATTTCATCGTTTTCCATCTGTTTCTGTTCCATTTGTATTAAGATCCAAATAAAGAAATTTTGATTTGATTTTGATTTGATTGTACAAGCGGTAAAACACACACAGGGAGAGAAGTCTCTCCTCAGACTTTAAAGGATCAATACCACTTATGTGGTGGAAAAAAAAGTTCTTAAGGTTAGTAAAATGTTTTTCTTTCTTTCTTTCACTTCTAACGTTTTCATTGAATCTAGATTTGGTACATACTTAAGTCCTAAAAGACCTGAGGTATGGTGTGTGTGATGTGATCATGATGACTCTAATCAATAGTAGAGGAGCTGTTTCAGTTTCAGTGCAGTTTTTTTTTCAGTAAAATGTTTCATTTTAATTGGTCATGTTCATTGGTTTTAAATCGGATTTGACACAAACACATTATATTTTAGCGATAAGATGACCGCCCATCGTACATTATAATATAAGAAATTTGACAAATTCTCTTTTTATTTGTATGGTGTAGGTACAATTACTTTTCTATATGTATCTTCCTACCCAAGCGCTAAAATATTATACATATTTTATATTAACTTTTATTATTATATTAAATCTTTTATATATTAACTTTTGGAATCCCTATACTAGCCAAGTTATTCATTTGCATACGTATTAAACCTGTTGTTACGTATCTCAATAGTCAAATTATGGTCTAATATATCTATTTAGATTTGCATAATTATACAGGCGTACTAACAGGTCAGACTGACGCGTTTATTCATATAAATCTAGTTATACCAATATTGTAATAATAATCTTTGAAGGCAAGTGCCAAATAAGGTTGATATTTTATTTATAATTAGCTTCCGTTATAAAATATGACTATTCAGACATTCAACTCTACGCAATCTCTACCCAAAACTAAACAAGTTTGTTCAAGATTTTTGTTTTGTTCTATCAGAACCGCTATTTGACTACTGATTGAATACTTTATTTATAGTCTAAGATCCCTAGAAGAAGGACCTTCACCGAGCTGGTTATTTAATGAAACGTATTTTATATTTAATTAAACATGCCAATAAATATATTCTATATGGGTTGCCTATCAAATTTCAGTCCAGGATAATTATGATTAATTAATAATTAAAAAAAAAAAAATTAAACTTTCCACTGGTTTGTTTATTAAACAAATTCTATACCAATCGAAAGTATAGACCCCAGTATTTTTATTCAATAAACATACCGGTGGAAAATGCTAGTATCGATTTACCTGTTTATACCTGGCTACCCGAGAGTTGTGACCGGAAAAAAATAGGCAACCTAACGTTTGCATATTCTATGGGGTCTATACTTTCGATTGGTATAGAATTTGTCTAATAAACAAACCGGTGGAAAGTTAAAAAAACATTTATTTTTTTAAATTATTAATTAATCATATCCTGGACTGAAATTTGATAGGCAACCCATATAGAATATATTTATTGGCATGTTTAATTAAATATAAAATACGTTTCATTAAATAACCAGCTCGGTGAAGGTCCTTCTTCTAGGGATCCTATACTATTAGAAAATGTGTACCTACGGCCTTTAGCTTTAAAATGCAGATCGCTTCTATTGCAGGTCTCTTTTTATTTACAAAAAAGATAGTCTATTGGGAAAATATTTTATTGGGATTGTGAACCAACTTCAAACTAACCTAAGAAAAAGAATAAAGAAATAAAAAATATATGTGAAAAAAATTGCATATAATATTTTAATTAAACTAAATTTTATTAAGTAGTGATCATAAAACAAGAAAACAAAGAACAGGCGTGATTTTATTATGAATATAATCTCATTTGAAATAGGGGAAGAATGCTACTGAAAACTAAAAAAGCAGCCAAGTGCGAGTCGGACTCGCCCATGAAGGGTTCCGTAGCATCAATTAACATAATATAAAGGTTTTTGTAGTTCGTCGAAAGGTAAATTTCGGTTTACGATTTATGACGTATAAAAAAAAACTACTGACTAGATCTCGTTCAAACCAAAAATCGTTGGAAGTTTGCATAGTAATGTACAACATATATTTTTTTTAGATTTATCATTCTCTTATTTTAGAAGTTAGAGGGGGGGGGACCAACTTTTTTCCGCTTTGGAAGTGTCTCTTGCGCAAACTATTCAGTTTAGAAAAAAACGATATTAGAAACCTCAACATCATTTTTGAAGACCTATCCATAGATACCCCACACGTATGGGTTCTATGAAAAAAAAATTTTTGAGTTTCAGTTTCAAGTATGGGGACCCCCAAAATTTATAGTTTTAGAAAAAAACGATATTAGAAACCTCAACATAATTTTCGAAGACCTATCCATAGATACCCCACACGTACGGGTTCGATGAAAAAAAATTTTTTGAGTTTCAGTTTCAAGTATGGGGACCCCCAAAATTTATAGTTTTTTTTCTATTTTTGTGTAAAAACCTTAATGCGGTTCACAGAATACATCTACTCACCAAGTTTCATTAGTCTAGCTCTTATGGTTTCGGAGAAAAATGGCTGTGACACGGCCGGACAGACAGACAGACAGACAGACAGACATACAGACAGACAGACAGACAGACAGACAGACAGACAGACAGACAGACAGACAGACATGACGAATCTATAAGGGTTCCGTTTTTGCCATTTGGCTACGGAACCCTAAAAAGCCATCCAGCGAAGTTTTGAAATGGCCCCACTGGGAACGAGTGGTAAATAGTAAGACCATAATTTTGAACCATTTACTAACAGTGGAAAATTTGTTTGTCAGTTTGCATCTCTACCCAGTAAACCGAGTGGCTTTGTAGTCAAATACAGGAGTAAACTCATCAATAACTTGTCACGTATGCTTTGTCATGGCTTCGACCATTACATTCAGATCTAGATCTGTCATGAAAACAAAAATGTTTCTTGGAGACGGGTAGACTGACATCACAGATCAATTGGCACTGCAGATACTTGCTCTCAAACGGTGAAGGAAAAGATTTTGGGTTAAACCGTGGCTTAGTCCGCTCCGAACGTATTGACCATATTTTTCCTGTAGATTAGACTGACTACGCTGCCAGGATGGTATAGGTGCTGGGCAAGCTTATTCCATCTAAAGGTATGAAGTACGTATCAAGTATACTAGCAGTTGGTAACCGAGCTTCGCTCGGAATTTTTTTCGTTAATTTGTATTTTTAAGAAATCATAAGAGTCATATTATCATCCTTACTGGTTTATTCTTACTGAAAACCGCCACCTGCTGGACATGCTTGCAGTTAGTTGCTCACAATCGTCAATAGATGGCAGGAGCAGTCACATATTCAGTTTATGTTTAATTATTGAACTCGGAAAGAAATAATCATTTTCTTAAAATGAATCCTAGCTAGATCAATTTATCGCCCCTGAAAATCCCTGTATACTAAATTTCATGAAAATCGTTGGCTCAGTTTCCGAGATCCTAAATATATATATATATACAGGGTGTCCCATAAGTCAACGTCCAACCGAAAACGGGTGATGCGCCAAGTCATGACAGTTATCAGAAAAATATAAAAAAATATACTTGTTAGGTAACTTTCGAGTTATGAGTATTTTAAAAAAACAGGAAAAACTGACACCCTGTGATGATCTTTTAAGTCCTGTGACTACAAATATTAACTTTTCGTGAAACTTTTTTCTGCAACGTAAGCATGAATAACCTTTCTGTAAATTACAATTCAAAATTAAGCCATAACTGCCTCAATTTTCCATGAAATCGTGGAGTTTTGGCCAACATTTCATTTCAGATAATTACATCACCCAACTTTAACCGTCTGTACTGCAAAAAAATGTACTACACTATCATGGCAAGTAACTTTAAAAAATGGCGCATTTATCCAGAATTTCAAAATGGTATAATACTTGCTAGAATACTCCTTGGTTTTGGAAATAAAAAATGTTTTTTCAACTAAACCGGATTTCCAATCAATTTTATTTCATGAGACAAAATGTTTGTACCCTTTAAACCATGGGTTTAAAATGCCTACGCTGCGTTTTTAAGTGACTCACAATTCACAGGTACAAGTAAATACCATTTCGACGACGTAAATAAACAGTTAGAGCCACCATCTTGTCGAAAGAGTAATAACCATGGGTTTTCAAGTAATTTGTTAGTTTTAGGTGAAAGTTTGAAATAAAATTCAATTGATTGAGGATTACTTCAATCGTGATTTTAATCTAAAGTTTGCCTTCGCCGTCGCCGGTCTTATTACATGGTTATTGACGTGACAATGTCTTATAATTCGATGGAGCCGACTGCACGCATGAAAAAACATGACTCATGTGGCGTTACCTCGCTCTGAGGTGTTCCATTTAATACTTGAAGTGCAGTCCTACATGAATCTAATAATCCTACTGAATTTTATATTAAATAATTTTATAAAACTTTCACCTAACACTAACAAATTACTTGAACACCCATGGTTATTCCTCTTTCGACAAGATGGTGGCTCTAACTGTTTATTTACATCGTCGAAATGGTATTTACTTGTACCTGTGAATTGTGAGTCGCTTAAAAACGCAGCGTAGGCATTTTAAATCCATGATTTAAAGGGTACAAACATTTTATCTCATGAAATAAAATTGATTGGAAATCCGGTTTAGTTGAAAAAACATTTTTTATTTCCAAAACTAAGGAGTACTCTAGCAAGTATTATACCATTTTGGAGTCCTGGATAAATGCGCCATTTTTTAAAGTTACTCGCCATGATAGTGTAGTACATTTTTTTTGCGGTACAGACGGTTAAAGTTGGGTGATGTAATTATCTGAAATGAAATGTTGGCCAAAACTCCACGATTTCATTGAAAACTGAGGCAGTTTTGGCTTAATTTTGAATTGTAATTTACAGAAGGGTTATTCATGCTTACGTTGCAGAAAAAAAGTTTCACGAAAAGTTAATATTTGTAGTCACAAGACTTAAAAGATCATCACAGGGTGTCAGTTTTTCCTGTTTTTTTTAAATACTCACAACTCGAAAGTTACTTAACAAATATTTTTTTTTATATTTTTCTGATAACTGTCATGACTTGGCGCATCACCCGTTTTCGGCTGGACGTTGACTTATGGGACACCCTGTATATATATATATATATATACAAGATTTTCTCGTTTAAAGGTATAAGATACCATCTGCGTACACCATAGGGCGTACAGGGCATAGCTACTTGATACACCCAGTCTCACAGCCAATTTAACAGCCATACGATAAAATTGTCGCTCGGATTTCCACCACGTTCGTTTTTTGGAAGTTTTCAATTTGAATCTATTTCGTTCGTCTCCCAAAAGGAAGCCACAGACAAATAACTGATCGCTGTTATAGTGTAGGTACTGTTGGGAAATTACCTACATATACATATAAGATGGGTTCGTTTCATGTTTCCACGTCCCAAGCTTATTTTATTTAGACCCTTGAAATCGATACCTAAATAATTATTCGACAATTCGAATTTTTATGATTATGATACAAGGTGTAAAAACAAAATCCTGCTTTAGGTACATGCTAGGAACTGCTATACCTGTGTTAGCTATGAACCTAACACAGGGTCATTTTATTTTATTAATTTGTATTGTGTTAGTTAAAGTATGGATGTGTGACATCTGAATAAAATATTTTTATAAGTATCATATTATTGGTTTTTTTCAATGAAAAAAACATTTGAATAAAAAAAATCTGGATGTTTCTTAACTTTTGGGACAATCATAATTTTCTTGTCCTTATCCTAATATGGAAGAGTTTTTTTTTAACCATATACAATTTATTTCTCGAATGTTATTAATTTTTTCATAATTGATCAATTTATTTTTCCCTTCTTCGGTGTTATTTGGAAAGCATGGTCTGAGTTTGAAGGTTGACCCACCTTCATAAACACAAGGTAGGTGACCTGAGCA
Organism: Thera britannica; assembly: GCA_939531255.2. Classification (NCBI taxonomy): domain Eukaryota; kingdom Metazoa; phylum Arthropoda; class Insecta; order Lepidoptera; family Geometridae; genus Thera; species Thera britannica. The sequence goes on along the minus strand of OW618040.2, from coordinate 6,409,976 downwards.
AAAAAACCGGAAGGAAACTATGAATGTAGACACCCTTTGTCATTTTACAAAGATTTCCTTATTTGATAGGTACTACAGGAAGATGCTACGCTACATGACAAGTACATGATGAATAATAGGAAAAAATTACAGTATGCAATCTTGTTAAGTTTTAAGAGAGTAGGCCACTGTGTGTGGATGAAAGAATGTACATGCAGCAGAGATGCGAATGTTGAGATGTATTCGTCGATTGAAGAGGATAGACAAGATAAAAAATGAGTATAACAGGGGCAGTATGAAAGTGGCGTTAATAACTGAAAAGATGAGGAGGAGTAGGTAATATGCATTTTATTTTCATGCAAAGGGAAGAATATCATATAACGAGAAGAAATACTAGATATTAATGTTGATGGATATAAAAGTAGGGAAGGCCAAAAATAAGATGGATGGATATGTGTGAAACATGGGCATAAAAATGATAGTGACTGTGGTTAGTGTCAAAGCAACCTTACCTTACTCGTAGGTGGCAAATTTCTATGAAGGTTGATTGCCGTTAACCATATAGCTAGCGTAGGTGAAAACTATTAAAAAAAACGTAATTCCTGTGCTGGATTAGGTCTCCCCAGCCAATCGGTTACTCATAAATAGTTTTTTTTAATTGGGCGTCAAGCTAACGCCCGCGTCTGTATGCATCGACCATGGCCAGGCAGTGGATTTGGCTAAGAAAGAGAGGATTAACTGAGAGAAATAATTTAAGTAGTAGCTGAAGACTATTAAATCTAAGAGGATGAATTTCTTGAATGATAGAACACTCTTGACGCTTGTATAAAAGATTTACAAATATTCATTACATAATCTCTCGTTTATTTTTTTTTATTTTTTTATGTTTTAGCTTCTTTTTGTTAAATCGTAAAATCTAATGCAAAAACATAACAAAGCTCTTCTAAGGAACAAAACGACTTCTTCAATTTCACAAGCACGTAGGAAACTGAGCTCGACAACACTCGTAAAGAGTCAAATTTAATATTCTCATCGTCCTTACCCGTATCTTGTAGTTAGTAAATCGCAATTACAAGCAACCTTACCTACGTGATCTAGTTACAGGTCGTTGAACTTTGAGCCATAGTTCAACTTTAGCCGCAATAAGTAGATGTGACAATGGAGGCAAGAAAATTATTTAGCTTGTCTCATTCGACAAACGACTCTGTGGGGTGTCATTTGAATTTATTCAACAAAAAAACAAATATTCTTTTGCTTTTACGTCATATCTCTGAACTAAATTTAGACAGGGTAAGATCAAGACCTTTTGGGGACGAAAAAGTTGTTTCACCGGTTCAAGTATGATTCATTATTGTGGCCAATATGAGTAAAACAAGTTTGGTATGTACTTAGAAGTTCAAAAAATAGCATGATTTTTTTCAAAATTGAAAAGTAATAATTAGTTAGCTGCATCTGCTTACTTTCACGTCTAATTTAAAACCAAAGTAGGTTTTTTCCACTGCCTTCTATCATTCGTTCATCTTTAAGCTTAAGTAGGTACTTCTTTTGAACCGACTTTACGGATCGATCGGAAAATTTAAGAAAAAAAGACCAAGAAAAATAATATGAAAAATGCAACTGTCAAAGTGGACCCTCAAGCATAAAATTTGTGACATTTTTCAAAGAAAAACTGCAAAAATTCAATACCTACTTGGGAGTTCACTTAAACATACCTACATAAGTATTGTTGATGAATACTGCCGTGTCAGATTCGACCACCGAGGGTTCCGTAGAAATTTGTAGGTAATTATTATCAAAAATAGTTTTAGTAATTCAAAGAAAAGAATAATTTAAAATTTGGACCGCTGCTCCTTGCATAAAGACCCTGTTTTTAAGATTTATTACAAATGTATAGTTTTCAGATTTTCCCCTTTAATTTTAGTCTATCACTGTATTATTATGCCAAATTCATAATAATAAAATTCATAATCGGTGGTGTATTTTTCAACGTTTAACTTAGAAGTTTAATATTTCCACAGTTTCAAGACTTGAGTATATCGTTTTAATTTTAGATTCCTCCACGGGTTCCCGAAATAAAAGTCTTGAAAGATCGACAGACGGAAAGACAGACAGACGGACACCAAAGTTATCTTAAAGTATTCCGATTTTTTCCTTTTGAGGTACGGAACCCTAAAAACTAATAAAAGTGGTCTAACCGGCTATATCTTTCAAAGTTTCCACTATTAAAGTGTTATTTGGAGAAAAAGTATTAGTAGCTTTTGCTCGTGCTGTATCAAAACAACAGAGGTACTGACACTGGTTTTTTTCCGAGCACAAGTTGTTGTTCAATTTCCATATGGAAAACTAACAAAATGGCACTCGTATGATCAAGTTTTATAATTATTTCTATTATGGTTTTATTCGATTCCACAACAACTCAAACTACCTATTTGTTCCGCAGATGTAACCTGTCAATTAAATAATTTGCATTCATATTTTTAAATAATCAGCAATAGTAATTCATCATTAATAATAATGAATTGCAAAAAAACAAAATTTATGCGCTGTATTTTATAGTTTGGTGTGTGAAAAATTGTTACGAAGTAAACTAAGGTTAGGTACCTGCTATTTATTTTGCAAATTGCATAAGTTTGTCGGAAAGATTTTTAAGCAAAAAGTGATGATGATTATGGACTGGCCTCTCAGCTCATTTGGTAGTAACTCCCTTATAGCCTTTTGCACCGTAGGTCGTGCATGGTTTCGTTTCCCACCGAGAACAAAATATTGTGTGGTGAAAGCTGATTTTTGTTCTCTGTCTGAGTATTCTATTGCATTCTAAGTATGTATTTACAAATATATACATATAAATATAAATATTGTGGGCAATCCACACACAATACTACCTAGCCCCAAATTAAGCAGAGCTTGTACAATGGTAACTTGACAGCTGATACTCACTTATATACACTATTATATAATTATATAGTTACTTTATTAATACTTATATAAATATAGAACTACATGGACTCTTTATATTCAAGTACTTTTTAGGAAGGAGTGAAGAGAGAAGGAGACTTCATTGAGTTAGAAAAGGTCAGAAATAAGGGTATGATATACTCCTTTAATATATATACATATATTTTGATGGCTTTTAACATAAAAATAAATATAAGTTGATGGTGAAGGCTGATCAGTTCTCAATTCACGAATAGATGCATAAAAATTGGTATTTAAGATTATTATACAAATCGATTTTATGATTAATAAATGCCATCAGAAACATAACTTGTAAAAATAAACAAATCTCGCAACTCAGATCTTCTACCGTAAAAAGTTGTGAAATCCATGTAATAAATAATAAAATACAGTTAGCTAACTTAGTGTTAAGTTGGCTAATTTTATTTTATTATTAGTGACTATATCAATATTAAAAATATTATAATGTTTTATAATAATAATTTAAGTTTAAAAAACTTGAGAAACCGACTTCATTGTCAAACGGCTAAACCGATTTTAATCAAATTTGTTTGGGACAATCTGGACGTAAGAATAACCTTCCAAATAAAAAAATAATTTTCTAAATCGGTTCATAAATGACGGAGGCATGCAGTTACAAACATTAAAAAAATTATTAAAAAAAAAATGGCAACACCGATTTTAATAAAATTAAAATGGGACCAATCTGGAAGCAGTACCTTTCAGATAAAAAAATAATTTTTCAAATCGGCTCACAAATGACGAAGTTATGCGGTAACAAACATTAAAAAAAAAAAAAAAAAAAAAACATACAACCGAATTGAGAACCTCCTCCTTTTTGATTGGAAGTCGGTTAAAAATAGATTGACGTGGCCATCGCATGAAAACACAATATATCTCAAAAGTAATACATATTATATTAAATTCGATTATTTAGTTCGGACTGGCCTGGTTTTTTTTTATCTACACACACAAAAAATTACAGATCGTCAGAAACGTTGATTTATTTGTGTTCCGGTATAACATATCCAAAAATCCAAAATTAATGCCATGCTAATTTTTCCAGCACCAAATAGAGCCTTTGGAAGAATTAGTGTGGTGAACTATTAGTAGATATATATTCTCCGATTGCTAATTTAACAATTAAATATTTGGCAGATGTTTATCTCAAACTTAGCAACCATCAAATATTTATTAGTCAATTAGTAATCTGTGTAACTGGCTCCAAGTACCAACGTGTGCATTTGCAAAACAAAATGCATCATAACTATCAGATGAATCTGGTATGAATCTATTGTTTTGGACTCTAGGCCAAATTATATATATATACAGGGTTATTCATTATTAACTGCAAATACTCAGGAATTAGGTTCAACAAATAGAATAAAAAATATTTATGAAATTATTTTTTTAAAATTTGATTAAAAAAAATTCAAGTTTTTGTATCAAAATTTTATTTTTATTAATTTCTTTACGGCTATTGCATAATGATTGCCACGGAGAACAGGACGATGACCCACCCAGGCGGTGACTGAACGCAGAGTGTCACTCACGGCGCGCGGGCGCGGATCAAAGGTCAAAATAGGTCAGGCGCCAATGATTCCTTTATCGATTTTCTCGGGATTTTCATAACAAAACTTAAAAAAAATCATTTCATAAATATTTTTTATTTTATTTGTTGAACCTAATTCCTGAGTATTTGCAGCTAATGATGAATAACCCTGTATATGTTTTTATTCTTTTAAAACTTTAAATAAAAAAAATCGATAGAATTGACGCAAAATGAACGAAATCTTCCATTTGTTCTATTGAACTGTAACGTCATAGAACTGCTACAACTTTTTTATCCTTTTAGTTCCATGGTTGAACGAATAGAACGAAAACTAGCCCATTTGTTCTATAGAACTCTTAGAACTTCTTAAATTCCATGAATTTTATAGAAATATTTGTCCATAGAACTGCCGTTGCGGTGGTGCTGACGGCTACGGCTGAAACCGTGGAGCGAAGCTAGTGATATATAACAATTAATTTTGTTAAACCTGAAGGCCCTTTCCGGTGTGGGTTGTCCCGGAACTCAACGGATGCTATGAGTTACCACTGGAAGTGCAAAATTTGGTATTACAACTTTATAGTCTGCAGCAGGCACCCGCGGCTTCGCCCGCGTGGAATTTTTACCAGGCAACTCTAGATTCCAATAGCTATTCGATTTATTAAAACATTTTCTAAAACTTTTTGTTTATCTACATGCACAGGCCGGGAGTCGGCTTTTTGAAATCCCTCTCAAAGTATTAACTACGCAACAGCTATATAATCCATTCGGCAAAGAGCGAAAAATACATTTCTGCATTTTTATTTCACGCGAATCTAAACCAAAAGTAAACACACAACTAAATCCGCGTTCACTATTGAAACGTCAAAATTCGAATATTTTTTCGGCCTAAAAATAACCCAGTGATATTATTTTTAGCGTCATACGAATCGTTGAAAGTTTGAATAGAGTGTACCAAGCAGTCCCCCAAAAAGGTTTAAACATGGTATTATTTTATAGCAGTCACTTTGATGGTATGTAAACTGTCAGACTGATAGCGCCGTGGATATTTTTCTAAAAATATTCATTTTGACGATTTCTAAACCAATACAAGGTGAAAGTGAGGTGGTGCTGGACCCATTCTATAACGTGCTTAATAAATATAAGGATATAAAATAACTAAACGAGGTTGTCCTCAAACAAAAACGACGTTATTTACAAAAAATCCAGGAGTTGACTGGAGTTCACGTGTAAGTAGATTAAATGATTTTGATACTTTGTCATTTGATCTGTTGGTTATATGTAATTGAGGAGTCTATGGCTTGTCAGGGAAATAAAAGGCGTATTTTATTTATTTCATTTTATTTATGGGTGACGGTTCCCACTTAACATCAGGTGGGCCTGGTGTTAAGTGGATAAAATCCTCACTGCGTCATGAAAATGTAGAATAACCATTATTTATCAAGAAAGCATCAGATTGTGGAAACAATAACTTTCAAAACATAAGTATCAAACCCTCTTTTGTAGCTGGAAACACATGCGGTGTTTCCAAATATAAATTTTGAAATTCCACTATATTACGAAAAATGCAGAGTTACATTGGTTCCACTATATCAGTTTTCAAATGGCACGTCACGAAGAATAATCTTTATTTAGGCCTTATTTGATTAAGTTATTTTTAATGTTCGCTTTTAGTGTGCTCACGAGGTTCATAGAGCAACTAGTAAAGATAGCAACAGACTTACAAAGAGGATATTATAAGCACTACGTTTTACAGAGTTGCCTATTTAGCTACTCGTTATAGGATAGGTATGCCTGCTATAGGATAAATGGGCCTTAGGTTCGTAAAAAATAAGTAATTCAACATAATTTTTGATTAATTATTAATAATCTGTTGAATCTTTGGGTCTCAGATATAATATTTTGAAGAAACAAATAATCCAAATTAGGTGAACTCTTCAACAATTGCAGCAAACGAATTTTCACCTTTATACCACAATGTCAAAGCCCACAATCCCTAAGCAAACATTGACACTGGCCGCCTGTTTACTCTTTTGTCACGTTTAGCACTTTGATGCTTTGTTATGAGTGCATAACGATGGGCAGAAATTAACCTTGCAAATATGTGCAGAACAAGCAACGTGTTAAAACTGAACCAGTTTGGTAGCTTTGTGGTACTTGTGATCAAAGATTATTTATGACCAACTATGAATCACACAATATTCTATCATACTAGACTAATTTAAGCTACTACTATTGTTTTTCTTTTGTTTAATTTGTATAAAAATGCAATTATTTATTTTTAATGTAAGTATTAAGAATTCGTATTATATTATTATTCATTTATTACTATTTTATTTTATTTATTGTTTTTACGTATTCTCATGCAAAATATTTGATGGAACCGAAGGTTATCTGGAAGAGATCGCTCTTAGGGATAAGATCGCCCAATTTATCTTTTGTTTTTTTAAGGTATTGTTGTTTTATTTTTTGTAATCTTTCTCTCTGGTGTACAATAAAGTTATATTCTATTCTATTCTGAAGGAGTAGTTCGCAAGAATATAACAGCACGCATACCTACAACGTCGCAGGTATTCCATTAATATCTTAAACAAAGGTTTAAATGATGGCCAAGAGGTTTCTGATATCCTTTTTCCTCAATCCAGCCAAGGTTGGTAAAATGGTGATTGTTTAACAAAAAATACTAAAGCTAATTCGATCACAAATATTATCCTTAACTTTTGGTATTGTGTTATAATATCTATGAGCACCTAGACTGTATGTACATGTACAAACCTAATGAAAAACCAAATTCATTTTGGTTACATCATAATACGTATTACAGTGTCAATAATAATTGTAAATACAAATCTCTTCATTCTTAATGCCTGACACTTTTTAGCGGCTCGCTAAAAGTCTCTTGTCACCGTCACTTTCATGCCATTTAAAGAGATGGCAACAGACCACTGCAGATCCACCACACCCCTGGTCATACCTCTGGGGGTATGGTGGGACGAAACCATACCACGATAGTAAGTATATAGTGTTGGGAATTGATTTTTTTTTTTATTTATAATCAAATTGATTATTCAACCTAAACAAAAAACTCCACGTTAAAACTTAAAAATAATTATTATTGAACTTCTCAGAGCAAGTTGAACTGGAACAAAAACATTTCAAATATAATAAACTATGTTTTTAATTTGTCTAATGCATGCCCTATGGTGATTTCATGGTGCAGTAACTGCATTTGAATTTATCTAATAAAATCATCATTAATAATTTGTTCCACATGACGTTTTTTAGGAGTAAACTTCGTTTTTGAATATTCTGAAGGATATTTTTAACAGTCGCATTAATGTATTTACTGTATTCTTAGGTCACATCTCTATGGTGGTATGGTTTTGTCCCAACATACCCCAGGGGTATGGCAAGGGGTATGGTGGGTCTGCATTGGCAATAGACTACGAGCTACCAAGCTAAATTACTGCTAAAGGACTAATAAGCTATTGGGACTTAATGAAGACGCTTCGCTCGCCCGGTCAATCTGCGGTCGTCTTAGTTTCAAGATTGGCCAAAAATGCTTTTGTCCAGCGTTTTGGTTGTCTATCTGTTCTCGCCCACAGATCACGTTTTTCAACCAATCTGGATAAAAATGAGTACAACGCAAAGGTTACAAGTAAAGGACTTGGTAGATTTTTTTGTGGTCGGGGATTTTTGATTGCACCCAAAGGAATTTTCGATTCCTTCAAAAAAGGGAAAAATACTACTGGATATCTCCGCCGTATGAGATACGATTTTGATTTTTTTTTTTATTTGAAAGGATGAAATCTTGATTGATGGATGATTTTGGCGAAGATCTGATTTGAATCTTTAACTTGATGTGTAGAAAAGCTCAAAATGCAGTTTACAGAGACTCAAATAAATATGAGCAGCGATTTAGTCTACAAACGTGCATACTGAATTCCAATATCGCCAATTTATCGATATTTGCATTTGAATGTAAAAAATGTGCTAATTATACCAAAATGGAATAAATTTTTCTCTACTCTATGTGTAAGTTTATGTTTTAGAATTAATTATTGTTTTTAAATTGTCTAAATGTACACAATTATATTCGGCTTAATTACTCTATTTAATTAGAGTCGATCCGACAAACACTAAACCTTTACAGCAAAAGCATACTACCACAGCCGGTGAGGAAATAAATTTCTTGAATGTCGTACGTGGTCGAATTGCTGATCAATTTATTTTATTTACACACCAATCTCTTTTTGCTGTTTATTATTTATGTTATTATGTATCTTTAATATATTGTCTTTCTCTGGTGTTTTTATTAATATTGTGATGTCATTATTTAATGTTTTGTTTCTTAATGTTATGTTATGTGGTGCTTAGTAGCAAATAAATGCTTTCTTATATGTCTGCAACTACTATAGTTATGAATTTATTGCATATAGCCTTCGCCTGTGATAGCATTGCTTTCCGGGTAAAAAAGGGTTTAGATTGGAGTCACTGGTTAAGGTTACTTATTATGTTCAGAAATTCATAGTATAGTCAAATAAAATAAGAGCACCTACTACTTTGAAGCCTTCGAAAATTAACGAGTTAATATTTCTAATGCTTCAAATTTGCATAGCAGGTACCTCTATAACCAGTTTAGACTACTAGCAACTGGAAACATTAGAACATTTTTGGTCGTTATGAGTCCCAAATAAATTTTGTTTTGGCTTATTGTTGATTATGAAAAAATCTAAGGAAATTTCCCTATTGTATCGGCGTGGTTTGAAATCTTCTGGATTTCAAATTCAGTTATATTTTTTTTTTGTATCTCCATTCTCCTACTTTACTCATTACCATGCAAACTTACACCTAAAATTGGTATGAACGATATCTAATTAGTATTTTTTTTTAATGCGTCCTAAATCGTAATCCGCAATTTACCTTTTGACGAACTACCAGAAATTTTATATTAGGTATGTTACTTGCTGCTACGGAACCCTATATACATGAGCGAGTCTGACTCGCACTTGGCCGCTATTATTTATAGATTTTAATGTATACTTTTACAATTATTCATAAAATCTAAAGGAATCAGAAAAAAAAGAGGGATTGAAAAAAGAATATTTTAGGGACTGTATACAAACGTAATTATGCTGCCGGTTACATAAAACGAATCCATCATATTTTAAGTAGGTATGTATTTTCAAAATAAATAGACACGTATTTATGTATTATTATTAGTGTTGCCCAAATTCAGTCTTGGTCTTGCAGTCTTGGTCTTGTTCTTGCGTTTTTGCAAGACCAAGACCAAGAACAAGACCGCGTATTTTTAGCAAGACCAAGACCAAGACTGACCGTGCAAGACTTGAGCAAGAACAAGACATAGCCTGCAAGACTCTTGCGTCTTGCAGCTAGGACTTAGCGCTATTTCACTGAGTAGTTAGGTGTAACAGTTCGGTGTATAGGTAGGTACGCTTAGGAATTCTATGAGACGCAAAAACTGTATCAAAGAATATGAAAAACTGGACCTATGCGCATTACGACTAATACCATAAACATAGCGAATAAAAAAATATCTATTAAAATCAAACTGAGTGCATGCATAGTTATGTTTTAACCATCGGCACTTTGATAATGCGGCATCAAAGGTTTTGTACTTACTTCTCAAAGAAATTTGCCGCTTTTCGGAAGTACATGGTTACTTTGTATATTAATTCTTGGTCAAAAAAATTGATATAAAGTATCATAACCTAATGATAAAGCTGTTGATTTGTGTTGTATTTTATTTTTTATTCAAATAAATGATAAATCGTAAAACTCTTTTATTAAATTTCTTATAAGTTGAGGGTTCAATCTCTTTCTAGACAGATAAGTATTGTTCTTTAAAATACAGTCAAGTTATTGTAATTAATTTGTTTTTTTACATGTTTTAGCAAATGTAAGCTTATAAATCATAAATGTTTATTAAGAAACAGTTACTTCCATGGAAAACGACATATAGGTCAGTTGATTTTTCGAATTTCTTATCAAATCTTCAGTTATTTATTAATCTGCTTGATCTTTACTATGGCTATGTTAATTCAAGCTCACAATGTTCCAATTCTAATACGTTTTTCTAAGATTTAAAGTAAACTTTAATAAAAAGTAATAGACTAATAGGTAATTGCAAGACTTGCAAGACTCTTGCTGCAAGACCAAGACCAAGACCAAGACCAGGTGTATTGGCGCAAGACCAAGACCAAGACTGGCTAAGTCTCGTCTTGTTCTTGCATTTGGGCAACACTAATTATTATCAGCTTTCTGCTTCCCATAGTAAAATTAATATAAATATTAATTATTATTTTTTCTGCATAATGATAAAATGTGGATTGTTCACAATAAAAACGAAACGAATATTTAAAATCATTTTAACAACTAGTTAAATAATATAAAAAACTAGCGGCCGTCGGCGACTTCGCTCGGCCCGCTGCGGCCAGTTTCCGATACTTTTTCGGGATAAAAAGTGCTATGTCCTATATGTATATCCTATGTCCGTCTCTTGGTTCTTAGCTACCTCCTCACCAATTTTTAGCCAAATCGGTCTAGCTGTTCACGCGTGATGGCGCAACCAAGGGAAATATGAATTCATTTTATATAATATCTAAATAATAATAAATAAGCTGCTGTTGTAAAGTAACTCGAATACTAGTTCTAAACCCGTTTTAAGATTTATCCATATCAAGTCAGCGTAACGGTGTCAAACTTGTAAAATATTTACTAATACCGTTTTTAAGGACAAGTTGATTACCCTGCTTGAGGTCAACAGCCTGATATACTTACAACAGACCCTGAAGTGCTTTATTATCGTTGAGAATGGACCAGTGTGGTAAATGCATCTTGTCTCCAGAATGCATTCAAACATAAAAGTGTTTAACCCTTTTATCCTAGGATAAAAGTCTAACTTCGGCGAAGCAAACAGGAGAGTTGTGATTTTGACCGTTATGCATGTAGTATGTTCAATCTACTTTTGACAAAATTAAATGAGGTATCTATGAAAGTGTTTGTTTGGATTGTCTACTGGTTATAGGTTATAATGACGTCATATTAAAATGACTGTGGCGCCCTCTTAGAAGACAAAAAGCAATTAAAAAAATAATAGTTTGTGATATCATGTTGGGTATCAAAGGAAAGAGCATTTCTTAAATATATTAATTAATTTTTGGCATGTGTGGCACATAATGTTTGGAACACAATACAGCCACGTGCCCAAGACGGTCATGAATTATAAAATAAAACATTTACTCACTTTTCAGAGCCCATCTCTTGTTCAGCAAAAGTCCATCCAGAAATTTGTATCCCTGCTCCCTGCAAGCTTTCTCCTTAACAGTAGCGACCGCACTGGTGAGGGAGAGTAGATCACTAGCGAGCACCACTGAAGACGCATAATCAGGAGACTCTTCAACAACCTCGATCTTCGGACCAGCGACTCCATCGTCGTAGGTGTTGTAACCTCGATCCCTGACAGGATCAGGCTTGCTCAAATTCTTCGACACTAAACCAGCTAATTTCGCGATTAAATCTTTATTGATGCCTACTTTTTGTACCGTAGAATTCAGAAAAGCAAGATCATCGAAATCTAAAGTTTTTAAATCGGCGGCTATTTTGCTTAGTGCATCGTTTTTTGTTTTATCTTCGTCTGTTGCGGCCACCAGAGCGCACGCGATCGTGATTAATATACTGATTATCATTGCGATAGGAGGCGTGCGTCCGCGCCGCTCCTTTTACATAAACTGATTGAAACCTTCGGTCATTGAAGCCTTTGCGCAAGCCTTCGTCCGTTAGGGATCATGACTATTAATTTATGGTAATTAGATCATTCTTGGGGCTAGACTTAAAGCCGTGCTGACGCTATCAGTAACGCAAATAAAAACTCTCATAATAATGACATGTGGTTTTTTACGTTTTTGATGTCTTTTGTATTAGAAAATGTTTATTGAATTAACTGTGAAAACTGTACCTAGCTAGCCACAATAAGAATTTTCTGCACAACAGTTATGCAACAAATATATCTCATTTCTGATTGCCATAGCACGTTATATAATAATAATTTCCGTTAATCCAAATTTTCCAAGTCATAAGGCGATGAATTGGGTACGGCTAGGAAAAAACTCAAACCCCAATCTAAGATTAAGTTCTAGGAAATATAAAACGTATATAAACACCACAAACCCAAAATTAGGTATAAGCGTTAGGTCAATTTTATTAAGCAAAATATAGTAATCGAGCTTTTTACATGAGATCTTTTTTGCTATAACGCTTCTACCGTCTGTCCAAATATTAGTACCTATACTACATAGTTTAGTTAATTATAAAACTATATGAGGGAACAAAAGATTAAAATAAAAATCCGTCAAAAAGTTTATTTGAACCACATTAAAACATTGTTATCTAGCATAGCGATAGTGTTGAGCTCCATTTCGTGCGTTACTTGTCCATTCCCATTCATCAAGGTCCTGATCATCATTCCTAGAGAACGATCTTTCTCCTTCTTCTCTTCTTGTCCAGGCTTCTTCGTCTCCAGCCTCTTCCTCTTCAATGATCTCTAAATCATCGTTTTCTTCTTCCTCGTCACCAATCGTTCCTTCTTCCTCTTCTTCGAGTATTTCATCAAGGCCATCGATCTTTTCTCTCTGTGTTTCATACTCTACTTCCGCCTCTGGTATTTCTTCTAACAATTCTCTATGAGCTAAGAAGCTTGGTCTATTTTTGGTTAGAACTTCAATTTCCTTAGGCTCTTCAATAATTGGCTCTGCTTCAGTTTCTTCAGCCTTGGGCTCTACATCAGTAGTTTCAGCTTCCGAAGTTTCTTGCGAATCAATTTTGAATTGGAAAGAGAAAGAAAATACTTTGTGCAATGACTGCATGGGAATGACGAATGTGAGAGTTAGAATTGTAGATGATAAAATTATAGCGACTATTTCTTGAACGTCAACCTGAAAACAAGAAAAAAGTGTTACGTATAATGTACAAAACATAAAATGAAGGATCATTATTGAATTTCTTACCATGGATGACAAAGTGAATTCCCTGGACGTCTTCACGGTTCCAATGCTCGTGATGAAAACGATGAACTGGCAAAGATACATAGCATAAGAGAGACGGCTGATGAAGACCAGTGGTCGCCAGCAGAGAAGCTCAGACAGCCATTCTGAAAACAAAGGTAGCTTAGCAAAATAATATGTAGAAAAAGTTTTGTGTATAGCTTTGTCTTCAAATGCTCTATTTACCTATATAATAAATTAAGACAAGATAATTCATTATCAGCCTGACGAAGTTTGTTCTCTGTCTGGGTGTCATATTGTATTCTAAGTATGTATTTACAAAAAAAATATATATATCAGCTATCTGGTTCCCATAGCTCTGCTTAGTTTGGGGCTAAATAGTGTTCCGTGGATTGTCAAGAACATTTATTTTTTGATATTAATTTATTTACTTTGAGCCGTCTCCACCCACCGGCTAACAAGTATTTTATAAACAATGTTTTTCTATATAGTTTTGGAGGCAATCAATAGGTCACCAGCACGCAGAAGTCTTTGTGCACTCTGTATTTTTAATATTTTAATCACAAGTTATGAGTTTTCTTGGGATATCTTTTGAATTTTTGATAAACTATGTCTATTCGCAATATTTACTAATTAGCGAAGATAATAAAATAAAATACACAATGGTGGGTAATTGTTTGTTATAAAAGTGGGTATTTTATACCAATGTCAAACACCGGGAAATCCAAAATTCGTGACCGTAATTATAAAAATGAATAAAAACAATGATTGTTATATGAATAGGTTAACCAAGTGCAAACCTCTATCTCTACAGGTTGCTTGAATACACAAAACCTGTGGTGGAGGAAAATTCTTTGTTTTCCTCCACCACAGGCGAACCGTGACGCTTCCTCGCTTGGTTGAACTTTTATAAACATACGAACGGGCGGGTTGGCTGCCTCTAAAGGCCTGCGCACACCTAGTTTGCTGGCGGTAGCGATCAGTGAAACGCTGTCAAATATCACTGTCAAATTTGACAGACTTTCACTGATCGCCGCCGCCAGCGGCCTAGGTGTGCGCAGGCCTTTTAAGTCTTTAATAAAGGTGAAAAAAAAATTGGCTATTTTTTTTTTATACAATTAACTGATGGAACAAGCATATATGGCCCACTTGATGTTAAGTGGAAATCCTCGCCTATAACAAAGCATTGCCTCATAAGTCACACACATCAGGAACGTCCCTTACGATGCATTCATACAATGCCCTGCGTCCACCTACTTGAGGCATACAGATGTTCAGCCTCACGTGCCAGTAATTTCACCGGCACCCACACTCTTCAACCCGAAACATAGCAATACTGCTTCATGGCAGAAATAGGCATGATGGTAGTACTTCCCCGGCCGAGCCCTTAACAAAGAGCTAAAACTTCTTCCACCTCCCATCGTCCTTTCTTGCCAAGTGTCCCACCCGTCTCCACTTCAGTTTCGTGAGTTTTAATGTTGTTTTTATTCAGAATTACCACATGTGCCATTGTGAACAGCATAGATGACCCAGGATAGTGCCAAAGCGGAAGCTACAGGCGCCAGAGTCGCATACAGGGCAGCAAAGGAAGCGTTGTATCGATACTGCGTTGACCCGGAGTCAATGCCGGCAACCAACACCATTGCCCAGAGGACGCTACTCGTCATCCATCCTAGGAATAGGACAACCTGCGAAAAGCAAACAGGAAATATGTATTTTTTACAGGACAACCTACACTACTTAGCAGTACCTCGTATTTTTGAATAATAACCGGGCGAATTATATCATGACCAACCTAAGCGTAGTTTTTAAAAGTTTACAGAGCATAGACAACTCCTGATTCCAACCAATCAACTTGAAACCTTTACAGCAAGATTGCGATTGGTTGAAATCAGGGCAAACTGATATAGACAACCGTGTATGCTTAAGGAAATCACAAAAAAAATATAATGATGTCCCAAAAGTTAAGAACCGAACGTATTTGAACCCGCGACCTTCCCCTTGGTACGGAGCTGCGCTGATCGCGCAAATCCCGCTTGGCTCTTAACTTTTGGGACATTATAACTACAAATCTTTGTGATTTCTTTAAAGTGTAGTAAACACTATATAATTAATAAAACCATAATGGCTTTTGTGCATTTTACACTCAAATATCATTCGAGCCTACATCCCGTGTTTATATTATCATAACACACAAACACAAAACCAACATCGATGTTTAACACACAAATATTTGTTCTCGGTCGGGATCGAACCCATTGCCTATAGCTATACCGTCGACTGAGGTGTGAGGAATATCCCAATGTTATTCAACTTCAACAAAACGCATTTTGATGAAGTTTTTGATGACTATGCAATACGAGTCTTTTCGGAACCCGTTACAGATTTGGTTCAAGGGCAAGGTTGCCCACTTTTTTTATAGGCTTGCATAGCTCCTATAAATTTTGTGTTACATAACCAACATAAGAATCGGAGTTTTAATTAGATATGGATACAGAAACCAGATTTATATGAATTCCTAATTTTAACCTACTTTAGTTGTTACTGGAATAAGACGGACGGAAAGACGATCTATAATGTCTGTCGCAAGCGTCCCCTGATGAAACCTATTCCTGATCAGGATTACACTTGGAAGAATATAATAGAAACAAAACTAGGACGCTTGCGCTTGCATACAAATAAAAAGAGATCGCTAAATAGATCTAAATTGTCACCGCACTAGGGTTCCGTTTCATCGTTATGGCTCGGATCGGAATCCTAACAGGTATGCAGAATACAAGTTATATTTGTGTTTATTTTATGGCCTATAGAATGACAAATATAAATTTATTTATTTACCAAAAGAACATACAAGGTTTACACAAGTTACGATTTCTGTTGATATGAGAAACAAAAGCAATGACCAAGGCAAGATACGAGAGAAAGAAAACTATTTTAACGAACTAACTATATGGTGATTTTAATATAGTTAAAAGTAAGTTGATGACAGTCGGTTATCGGTTTTGTTAAGTGTATCCAACTCGCGCTCTTACTGCTAACTGGCCACTGCACTTAGCCCGAGACTGCAGCCCCTTGTTTGCACCTCTTACGACCTATAGGTATATTTATGATATCAAAAAAGTACCTTCCCATGTCTGGCTGGCTTCCTCAAAGCTAGACCCAAGCTGATGCCGATGAGATATGGCGAGCAGCGGTGTATAGTCGACATGTAGCTCAACCTTGCCGTGCGATACAGCTGGCTCACACTGAAACAATATTATATTCACATCTTCTAGTCGTAGAAACCAAGTATATTCCACAGCCCGACTTCACCAAGGAAATCCATTACAATAGAGAGAAAATATCAGATTTTTTGACAGTTCTCTATTAAAAAATGTATAAAATGAGATATAAAGACTCGGACTCTAGCACTGTTTCTGAATACGGGCCTATATTCGAGTATGCACCTCTTCATTCCACAGGCAAGAAGGAGTTTAAAAAAACTATGCTCTACACCCACTGCTCAGTATAGGCCTCCCTCAGTTTGTGCCACCTGCCATGCTGCTGCCCCGCAACTTTGACGATGTAGTCCATCCATCTTTATGCAGGGCGCCATGCGCTTCTGTAGCTAGCTCTTGGCCACCATTCGGTTGTCAATATAAGTAGACTTCGAGTTTGATCATAGAGTCAATGAAAAAAGTATTTGCATCTATACTAGATAATTTATATGGCGTCAGGGGCATCTGTTTTTGCTTATGCTCTTACTTGCGGGACGCTATAATGTCTTGAGACAGGGTTTTTAGATGGAGTAGGCTTGTCCAGCGCTAGCCTGTATACCATCTTCACAGCTCATTTGATATAATCAATACTATTTCGTGATTTCATTCACTAAAATATATTATTTATAGATATATCTATTATACGGCTTATTAATAATAATGTGCGATAAATAGGTACCCGTGTTCAACTATTCAATCACAAACTACATCTGTGATCTAGTCCTGGTTTACACGCGTTTAGTAAGTAATGTGCCTAGTACATGTCACAACATCACTGTGCACGTGAGCACATAGATTAGTTCTCAGTATTAGTAACAAGTAACGATTACTTGTCACAATTGTCACTTAACTAATAGATAAGTACTTACCAAGCTCGTAGAAGCTCGGCATCCGTGTCATGTGCAGTGGATGCTCACACGATTGCTCAATAGCAGTCAGACAAATCTCTTACCTATTCTCAAAGCAATAACGATCATGTTCCATTACCTGACTCCATGATAAGCCAGCAGCGTCAGTCTATGGTCGCGTACAGTGGAGTATCTGAGATATGCAGCGCCGATATGTATAATGGGCAGAACCAGCTTAGTCATACCCAAGCCTGATTGAACCAGCCACACGATGATACCCCCAAGAATAGTCAGCTGCATATCAAGAGCCAGTTGGTGAGTTTGAGGGGCGCACTGCAATTAAAGAAGAATGATTGGCAAATGCGTTTTCAATAGAACATGATGAAACAGGAAAAAGTTCTAACATTATGAGGTTATTCTACGGCCTTGTTTGAGAGAACATGATGGTTTCTTGTGCTCTTCACGCGGTAAATGTTGTCATTATGTGCTTAGGTATTCAATGCAAATTACAATACGATATCCATGGTTTTGTAAACAATAGACCTAAATCATCAATAGAGCTCTAGCAATCAAACTACATTGAAAGTGAATAAATAGTGATGTGATACACTGAGCCGTTCTATTATTATGTATTTAGTTAGTAATTGTTTACCCATAATTGCCTCGTGTCTCGAAAGCTTTGTGGAATAAAGGTGAACCCGTAGCCTAGTGGTAGTAAGTTTCCGATCCTAATTTCCGATCGAGAGGTCGAATTTAGTCGTGCACCTATGGATTTTTCTGGGAAAATGTATGCACACAATGCTAGTGCTCTCAAACGGTGAAAGAAAGCATTGTGAGCAAACCCATGGCTTATTAGTCAGCTTTGCATGTATTGACCACGTCTTTCCTGTGGATTAGACCGACTAAGGTGTCAGGATGGTGTAGGTGCTGGGCAAGCCTATTCCATCTAAAATCCTGTCCCAGGAACTATAGCGTCCCGCAAATAGGGTATTGGTAATCACCAATTGCCCCTAACGCTACATAATTCATTTTCAATAGATGAAAAGACCTGTTAACTTTGTTTTTTTATGTAAATTGTGCTCCTAATAAGGTATAATAATATTTTACAAGCCCTCTGTGGCTCACGGCTTGGCCAAAGTTCAATGAAGTATAAGATTTAAATTTAAACGTTCTTTATCAGTGGAATCACTTTAAAAACTTTGTAAGCCTTTAGCATTTCCAAGAAAAATATTTAACAATATAATTTTGAGATCATTTTTTACAAAGTTACATCCACCATAGAACTAGCAGAGACGTACGGCCCATTACCACCCATACCAGGTAAATATACCACCCATTCGCCCCAAGCGTTTCGGCTCCATTTTTTATCATGCGAACATCCAAGGAGTGGAACTCACTACCGTCGTCTATTTTTCCTGACCAATACAATCTGGGCCTCTTTAAGGCTAGAGTGAATAAGTGTCTTCTAGACAGTCCTGCTACATCGTCGGCTACATCGTCGCTTACCATCAGGTGAGATCGTGTTCAAAGGATAGTCTATAAAGTTTTTTTTTTATTATTATGTATTAGCTAAACGTTTGACTGCCATCACACCTGATGGAAAGTGAAAATGCAGCCTAAGGTGGAGCACGCTTAGCAATAATCCACTTGTTCACTCTAAACTTGAAAATTCCAAGGTTGTAATGCTCCGGAAATATTGACGACGGTAAAGAGTTCCATACTCCTTGGTCAGTTTGCACTAAAAAGTTAAAACAAAGAGATTATTGCTAATTAAAAAATATATATAAAAAAGCAGCCAAGTGCGAGTCGGACTCGCCCATGAAGAGTTCCGTAGCATCAAGTAACATAATATAAAGGTTCTTGTAGTTTGTCGAAAGGTAAATTGCGGTTTACGATTTATGACGTATAAAAAAAAACTACTGGCTAGATCTCGTTCAAACCAAATATCGTTGAAAGTTTGCATAGTAATGTACGACATTATATTTTTTTTAGTTTTATTATTCTCTTATTTTAGAAGTTAGAGGGGGGGGGACCAACTTTTTTCCACTTTGGAAGTTTCTCTCGCGCAAACTATTCAGTTTAGAAAAAAATGATATTAGAAACCTCAACATCATTTTTGAAGACCTATTCACAGATACACGTATGGGTTCAATGAAAAAAAATTTTTTGAGTTTCAGTTTCAAGTATGGGGACCCCCAAAATTTATAGTTTTTTTTCTATTTTTATGTAATAATCTTAATGCGGTTCACAGAATACATCTACTGGCCAAGTTTCATCAGTCTAGCTCTAACGGTTTCGGAGAAAAATGGTTGTGACATACGGACGGACAGACAGACAGACAGACATGACGAATCTATAAGGGTTCCGTTTTTGCCATTTGGCTACGGAACCCTAAAAAGAAACATAGTACGGCAACTGCATTTTATTATTGTATCTCCTGTTGTCTCTTAGGACGAAAGCTTTCAAGCTTGGAATGTGTTAGTATAGTAAACCATACGAAAATATATTTCAACGATCCAATCCGTATATCGTAGGCACGTATGCCACAACACTAGAATATAAGTAGTTTTACCTTCGCCTAACCAAACAAGTCCCCCGGGAATCGAACGCGGCTATTCGAAGGATTGTGGAGAATACTCCAGTTGATTCGGTTGTTGTTTACTGTGTCCTATAGTTTCGTCTGCAAATTGACTTACCTATCTAACTGGTATATTGTGTTTACATCCGAATAGAATTTAATTCAACTCAATTTTAATGCGCTTTTTTTCTTGTGTGTAAAACCCCACGTATGACAACTTGACTAAAACACCAAGGGCGCTATAGTTGCGTTGCCTCCTTTTCTTATCGTGTCACTGTTTCATTTAAAAACCAGTGTGTAGTGAAAGGATTTTAATTAAAAGTTGCCTCAAAGAGACTCCTTCCGTGCACTTGACACATGTTTTTGAGTTTTTAGGTTCTACGACATGCCCGTTTCCTCACGATTTTACCTACCCTAAAGTTATTCATGTTGTAGCTAAGAGGGAAAACCTTTGGTAGCTCATTACACAAATTACTAATTACTTTTGCATTTGATCATTGCTTCTCCTACTCATTGTTTTTAACTGACTGGTTGTATTTTTAGCACTTTTTAAATTAACGCGATCGTTATATGCATAATAATATGGAAAAAACGGTTGTTGGACGGAAACGGCTATTGGAACAGGTTGAAACGTCGGGAAATAATAAAATAAAAAGGTAATCGCGATAAACACACGTTTTTTCCATAATTATGGTTGTATTTTTTTTAAATGTTTGTTAGGGCATAATTTCGTCTATTTGAGCCGATTTGAAAAAAAAAATATCTAAGCATAAGGTTACACTTCCAGATTGGTCCCATAGAATTTTAATCAAAACGGGTTTTGCCATTTGGTGTTAATAGTTTTTTATGTTTGTTATCGCATAACTTCGTCATTTATATGAGCCAATTTGAAAAAAACTTTTTTTTACATAAAAGGTATTCAAGATTGGTATCATAGAAATTCCATCAAAACCAGTTCAGCCGTTTGGCCATGAAGTAAGTTTCTTATGCTTTTTAAATTAATTATTATTTCAATATAATCTTTAGAGACAGTCTCTGTTTAATTATAGATTTAACGTGTCTCGTGATAGAGGTGAAATTTTAACATCGACCAAGGACCAAGGCAATACCACAAACAAGAACCAAATCCTTACCATATCTTCGAAGCCGAAGTAGTTCTGCACGTACAGCATATTCCACCACCAGCCTTCTTGACAGACCTCGGCGTTTTTCGTGACGAAGGTGCCCCACATGGGCCCAGCAGAAAGCTTGTCCCAGACATAGGCGTAGAAGAGGACCACAGCTAGCAGCGCCGGTGTTAATCTAGAAAATAATCAACTTTAGGCAAGATGACGACTTTCTAAGACATCTTCTTAGGGTCTGTGCAGACAGAGAGAGCGCAGCGTAGAGGATTTTATTAAGGCACTCGAAAATAAACTTTAAAACTATTGGAAAAAAGTGCATAACATGGATCTAATCTGACGGATCGTAGACGCGCGAGGATTTATTGTTAGGTTCAAGCATTATATGCACTTAATTCCTATAACTTCAAAGTTGATTTTCCTCTCCGCTGCGCTCCTCAGTGTCTGCGCTGACCTTTATTGTGTCGATTTTTCATTAAATAACTTTAACTTTATTTAGGTAATGAATAGCGCTTGCTGTGGCTATATTGAGATTTTCCCTTGTGCAGGTGTTCGGGACAAGAGGCAAATCAGCAAGTGCTGCATGGACTGTGTTGGAGCACCACAGTCACATGCAGCCAGCCCATTTTGACTAAAACTGGCTTATAGGTAGAATATAATTACTTAAATGTAGTAGTTTTGTAGTAGGTATTCTTTTATGTATAAAATTTTTTTTCTACTAAGGCGCGGGCTACACATAAAATACGTCATGGTAACATGGCACGGGCAAATAGCGTAGCATATGCAAAGTTGTACCAAATATGGATACACTAAATTACTTTATTTCCATGCATTTTGTCTATCCGTGCAAAGTCCGCGCCCGACGTCATTAATGTGAGACCGCACCTTAGAGAACGTAGGTGGACGAAATAGTCAGGTTCGCCACTAGTTTTTGTCTTACTTCCTCTTCCCTGGTCTAACTGTAGGTTTGTAGATAAGCAAGGACAACGTCAAAAATATTTTATTCAGTTTACCTTCAGTACGTACAGTTCAAAGTGATCCTTGTATCACAAGGATCACTTTGAACCGTCCTGAAGCTGGATAAGTCTAGGCACCAGTTCTACGCGACTAGCTTTAAAGAACAGGCAACATTTTTGTTCGTAAGGTCAATACTCCAGATCAGTTATCAAATTTTCATACATTATTTTAGATCCGCCTTGAGCCTTGCTAATTTCAAACGCAAACAGCATTATGAATCACAAAAACATACATATGTATTACATAAGAGTAACTTACAAATCCGTGAGTCTCGACCAAAATAGTTATGACAGGCAGTCATCTCAGCATAGCTTGGCTCGACACACACTTGGCCAGATTTTCGAGTATCACCAAACGCCGCGAAAACGTTGAGTGTTAGTTTTAAAAGTAAACTGACTAAAACAGGGTTTTAGAATTAGCATAGCTGAGTGCAGCTGAGTGGTTAAGGAATTATTAGTTAAGTCATCATTTACCTATGGGTGCAAAAACCACCTCTCAGCTTATCAAAATACACAAGTGAAATTAATTACTTAAGATCGATGCCACACGGCGCGTTCCAAATACCATTTCGCCGCACGACGCACGAGGCGACGCGAAGACGCGACGCAACACACGCACGTAAAAGCCCCATCTGACATATAACAGCACGGGGTGATTACCACAGTACCACATCGTTTTTTCGAAGTTATGCATCGACTTAAAATTTGTATAGTTTTGTAGGAAGAGCCTTTCATTTACAAAAAACAAATCTAGATGAAGATCTAGTGGAGGCGAACACATCTTCATTTCACAGCGGTAGACGGCTGGCGGTGTCATTCGAAACTGGCCGCAGCGTGTGGTATCGATCTAATGCAAAAAAAAATCTAATGGCACATTAATGCTAATATTTTACCAATTCATAGATCACTTTGCGTCATAGCACTATAAAGATGAGAGTGGTCACTCTATCAAACATTTCAAAATAGATTCGTGAGCCGAAATTAATATTCTGGCTACAAACCATCTGCTTAACAGTTTAAAGACCATTTTAGAACCAGCAGTTTTACGGCTGTCTTATAAATTATTGTGTAATAAAATAACATCCGTAATAATTGTTTCCAGAAAGTTATTTCCGAAGCCATGCTGGTACTTTGGAAGGATAGCCCAATGGGTAAGCGAACCCGTATTTCGTCTTCCGGTTCGTGGACGCCAATTATACCAACGTTTGTCGGTTCTTCGAGCTATGTGACCGGACCATTGCCAATTCAACGGTATTTTGGAAGGATAGCTCAATGGGTAAGCGAACCAGTATTTCGTCTTCCGGTTCGTGAACGCCAATTATACCAACGTTTGTCGGTTCTTCGAGCTATGTGACCGGACCATTGAAAATTCAACGGTATTTTGGAAGGATAGCTCAATGGGTAAGCGAACCAGTATTTCGTCTTCCGGTTCGTGGACGCCAATTATACCAACGTTTGTCGGTTCTTCGAGCTATGTGACCGGACCATTGTCAATTCAACGGTATTTTGGAAGGATAGCTGAAGGGGTAGGCGAACCACTATTTCATCTTCTGGTTCGTGGACGCCAATTATGTCTACGGTGGTCGGTTCTTCGAGCTATGTGACCTGCCCATTGCCACTTCAACTTGCTAATTCTGTGTGTGACATTGGTTCTTTAAATTTCCTCAATTTTGATTCTATCAATCACGTAGAGAAACTACCAATATACGTGTGCACCAACATGTACCATCATGGAGGAACGGATATCATACTAATAGGACACAGACATTTTAAGGCATTTTTGGGCAGGATAATTTTGTTCAATGCGTGTGTTTGGTCAAATAAATAAGTTTTTTTTCTTTCTTTCTTCTTTCTATTTGTAAATCTTGATCACCTTTTATACGAATCGCTGTATCCATGTGTATGCCTTACTGCCTTCTTCTTCTTTTTATCGTGCCACTGGTTCTTGAAAACCAGTGTGGTGAAAAGATTTAAATTGCGGCTTCTTTCGTGGACTCGACACAATGTTTTCGAACTTTTTAAATTCTATGACGAGCCCGTTTCCTCGCGATTTTTTCCTTCCCCGTTTGAGGGCACTGGCATTATACAGGGTGTTTGGTGACTTGCTGAGGGGTGGTGAATCCCAAGAGAACCCGTCGAGTGATGATTGACGCTAGTTTTCTCTTTTTTAGTCATTTTTCATAGCATAATATTAAAACAAATTAAAGTCAGAGGGGCAACTAGTGGCGTTTCGAGACGCTTAAAAAATGCCTTTACAAAAACGATGCCACTTTTGGTTACCCTGCCGTATCGGCTAGAAAAAAACAAGTTAACTACGCCACGATCGCTTACGGTGATAAACTCTAGCTTCAGTACCTAGTTAGTGCTCATTATATCCCGCCAAGACGGCCTCGGTAAGTCTTGTAATTAAACCAGCCTTCTTCCTCAAGATTAATAGCTAGCGCCTTACTTTTTAAAGTAAGCAAAGTTGTGCAGATGTTGCCTTTGCCGTTACAGAAGGGGGAAAAGAGGTTTATTTACTTTGGCCTCAAAAGCCGCGTACAGACATCGCGAAGCGTGCGTCTGGTATGCTTCGGGCTGTAAGGACGTGAATACTCACAGTGAGCATTCGCGTCATACGATCGTTGCGAACGCCTCCTCAGTATGAGCCGTGCGTTCCATATGAATAGACAGGACAGGTGTTGTTTGCGTTGCGCGCTCATGCGTCATCGAACGAACACCGTGCATGGTGGTTTGCGTGCTCAGCTTGAGTCGTATGCCTCAGGTTGAGACATGCGTGGCGAACAACTCGCGACGCACGCCTAGCGATGTCTGTTCGCGGCTAAATGTTTACTTACAGACTTAGGTAGGTATAGGTACTACAGACTAACAGTATAGGTACACATGCAGAGTACCTATAGGTACTGTTTGTTAGGTCTTTATGGTTATCTAGAAGAAATTGTATCTCAGCGATGTTACGTTTTTATAGAAACAATTGGTTGCAATAAGGTTTGTTTCTTGAAACCCAGGCAGCATCTTTTTTTTATACAACTTGCTGATGGAACAAGCATGCACCCACCGAAAAAAATATACAATTTATATTTCTGTCCTGTTTTCTTAATATAGTTTGCAAAACTTAGAAAAATGTTCCTACCTCATGTATCTTGAGAACAGTCTTCGAAGTGCGCTCGAATCATCAGCTGCTATCCGGTGGGCGGTGAGGACTCCACTTAGGAGCAGGAAGGAATCCGTGAAGATCCATCCAGCACGGCACCATGACCAGACAGGCGAACTTGCTAGCTGGAACAAAATATATTCCGGATATTAAAACAAACGAGCTGGTATGTCCGAGCTTAGCTCGGGGTTAAAAAAAATAGTATTATTATTCGCCAATAGATGTCAGGAAGAGTCGTATGTTTATTGGCTTATTTTTAATTAACAACGCCATCTGCTGGAATAGCTTGCAGTTAGTTAATTGCTCACAATCGCCAATAGATGGCAGGAACAGTCGTATATTGAGTTTATGTTTGATTATTGCAAAACACCAACTTCTTGTCATTTCCTAAAAATGAATTCTAGCTAGATCAATTTATCGTCCCAGAAAACCCCTGTATACTAAATTTCGTGAAAATCGTTGGCGCAGTTTCCAAGATTCTAAATATATATGTTATGCAAGATTATCTCGTTTAAAGGTATAAGATAAGATATTCATAGTACTAGAACTCACCGGGGGCATCAATTTTGTGGCTATTAGACACTAGGTACAAGAAACTAAAAAGTTAAGGACAACACACCTGACCGGAGAAAAGTAATGATAAGTAGGTATTGGTTTATGAGAATAATTAACGTGATCGAGGGAAATGAAAATTGTTCTTCCTGGAAATGAATTCGGTAGGAGGTAGGTTAGTCCAGCACTAGACTTCTTCTCGTTGATGATGACGGCATGAGGTAAATTGTCACATCAGAACAGAATTTGCATCATTCTTTCAGCTAGAACATCTGCGCCATGGAGGTCGTCAAAAATAAACTCAAGCAAACGGCGCTATTATATTATAACTTTTGAAACTATCATAGTTTTTAACAAGTCAACTCAAAAAAATTTAATCATGGTAAATATCCTGATAGTATATTATTTTTATTTTTTTATATTGTGGACCATAATAGCCACCTAGATAGACCTAATAGAAACTCTACTTAGTTTGGCTAAGTAGAGTTTCTACTATGGGAACCAGATAAACTTATAATAATACATTACATATTATACAAGCTATTTTTTTGAAAATACAAACTTAGAATACAATACAGCACCCAAATAGAGAACAAACATCAGTGCTCACAGCACAAAATATTTGTTCTCGGTGCTGGGATCGAACCCACGCCCTTCTGCACTGCCTGCACCAACTAAGCTGTGAGGGCTGTGGGAGAGTTTTGTTATTATTTTTCACGTTTTCGCATTATACCGATCGGTAGCTAGCAGTGAGCTCAAAAAATACAAGCGTACCATAAAATTTTAATTTGCTAAGTGCTTTGCTAAAAGACTGCATTGATTTCGTTAGTTGATGACACGGAAAAATTCATGCTATTTTCAATATGATTTGATTTTTCACTGCAGTTTTTTCATCAACTAGTGGCCGCCTGCGGCTTCGCTCGCCCGTTCCCGTAACACCCCGTTCCCGTTGCTTTTTCGGGATAAAAAGTACCCTATGTCCTTTTCCCGGTTCTAAGCTACCTCCCCACTAATTTTCTGCCAAATCGGTTCCGCCGTTCTTGAGTTATAAATAGTGTAACTATCACGACTTTCTTTTATAAATATATAGATATACGAGTATATATTCACATCTATAATATTCCGCCTATACAAACTACTGGAGAAAATTGCCTTCTCTACGGTCAGTTTTTCTCCGGGTCGTATTTTTTGCTTAGTTGCAGTAATCTCTTCCCAATGAGTATAGCAGAATTAGAATGCAGGGCACGTGCCCGCCGCGCGCCGGAAAAAAGAACAAAACAGTAATACCTGAATGCATGCCTGATGCACGTGTTTCGCCTCTGCAAAATATAAGAGCCCTAAGTGTTCTGAAAAAGACACTCGAGCTTTTTAGACCGTAAAAGTCGAGAGCCGGCATATACTTTCGCCGACAAGAGTAATTAGAAGTGACGAGAAAATCGTTATCTATAAAAAGAGGGACAGCCTATACCTTTCATGTGCAACCTCCACTTATAATGTAATGCATATAAAGTTAAATAATTTGTTTCTAGTGAAATAAATCTAAATTGTATGCAAAATGGCTACATTAATATTTTTAAACCTATTGTATTTTATTTACCCGCTCTTGATATACGGATTGTATTTTAAAGCGTGTCTAAGCAGCACTTATATGAGATTAACTCATTGTGCATATGAATTTACATGGAGCGAATTTTTCGCTTTTCACTCCGATAAATAATTGAAAACAAAGACTCATTAAAGATCACAACCCACTCGAAACGTTCCTCAAAATAAACTCTTATTTAGTACAAAGGAGAGAACAAAAGCTCGCCCAACAGCGAAAGGCCATTCAGACAGATTTTATGTGATTTCAGCTACTATAAAACGTTATCAAGATTTAGTTCACAACGAGAAATCGCAATGAGTCATTTAGATGCACTTAGACATGAAGCAGGTTGTCTTTTACTGGCACGACACTGACGAAGCTACGAGTTTGTTACATTTTGTGTGTCTTTGTACAGGTGAGCGCCGAACGCCGCTGGTTAGTGTAAAACCTGCTTTCCACGTGAAAGAGGTCTTTGGACGACGCTCACGCACTGACAGCCAAACTCAGACGCAATGGCATCTTGCCAGTTATAATTTAGTTACCAACGAAATTGACCTTTATTTCCTTCAGATAAGGTTCATTGCAAGATGTTGACCTATAAGAAATATTTAGGTAAGTATTTAGATTAACACGCTTAATTAAACCGTGGTTTTTGCTCAAGGTTGCTATCGTTCAAACCCATGTGGAATAGTGACGCGCATTTTGTTTTGGTGGAATAGTTTTCAATTTGATTTATACGTGGGTCAGCGTTCGGAAGTTTCCGGGTGTTTCATAACTAGTTTTGTTGAACCACAACAAGATAAATGTATGCTTTAAAAATAGCTGTGAGCTGACGTAAAACAGGCGTGTGCCTTAATTGCAGGTATATAATAATGATTTATAACTCAACAAAAACAAAGTTAAAGTTTATGGAAAAAAACAAACTTAAAACTATAGGAATCCCCGGAACAACATCACGGATAATAGCTTCAATTATAGCCATAAACTTTGAACACTTTTATTTAATAATACTTAAACTTCCTCTTCATCCGTCGTCAGTCCCTCATTGCCAAGAGTTGTATTGTTCTGTGCTCACTGCTGAAGATCGTGTCTTTGTGCAATACGCACGAAGACACCATCCTCGGCGTGTATGTATAATATTATATACCTAAAATTAGTGTGAACTTTTATTTAGGCCCAGTTTTACAGATGACAAATCGTTGGCTAGTTGTTGATCTCAATTTTTGCTGCAAAATATGAGTTAAACAACAGTCAAATATTTGATTGGGGGATTATTCATCCGTGAAACCGGGCTTTAATGGCTAAATATAATTATTTTAGTGGCGGGCAGTGCACAGATGTCCACAATAACCCTAAGGTTAACTGCCGGACGCACAGCTGCCCATAATTTCAGCAGTCTGCATTATGTTAGGAAAATACGAGGGAATTAGGCCCGTGTGCTATGTGCTTGCTCATTATAACCAGAGATAAGATTCGCATTCATACTATATTGTTCGGCAAGTTGACAGCTATTTCAGCAGCATTATTTCAGAAGCACGTAAATAAAAGAAGAAGAAGAAGGTAGTGGAATTTCAGCTTTCAAATACCAACATATTTTTTTATAGAACTAGCTGGATATAACGAATTTGTATAGGATTTAGTCAGTGTAATGTATGATTGTAGATGTCAGGATGGGCTATACCTACTACGATCTACGATCTGAGTATCATAGGATTAGCCCATTTAGTGTTGAAAGTTATTGATAGGAACAGTGTGTGTTAATGATGAGGAGAATATATAGGGGATGAGGTTGGTGTGTACGAGTTATGACAGGCTTAATCATAATTATTATTATATAAGTTGTTTGGAAGAGGCGGATATGCAACTATATGTAAAGAACAGGAACAGTGCCTCTGTTTCGATGTAGGTTAGAGATTGTAGGTGTTTGCTAACTATTGATTTGCATTCATTGAACAGTGAATTGGGAAGGTTTTTTTTATTTTATTGTATAAGAATGGGGCCAGATAGGAGCTATGCTATTGTGTAAAGTTTGCCCTTTACATTTCTATAAGAATAACGCTTTAATTTCTTCTATCCGACGACAATGTAATTTTTGCCGGCTTTCATCCCAGTTTTTTTTTCTTTTAAGTTTCCCTGCATTCTGCAAAAAATTCTGTTGGTTCATTCCTTTATGTTCTCACTATTTTCTTTCACGGCTAAAAAGTATTTGGTTAAAATTTTTAAAAAGGGCAGCTTACAGCCAACTTTTTGTAAAAAATTGCAAAAGTCACGGAATAGCCGCCGTTCGATGAAGAGCTCAAAATCCTTCGGGGAAATCGTGGAAATGCACTTCATTTGCAGCTTCATCATATACCTATTTTGAATTTAGGTATCAGATGATAAATAAAACCAGCCAAGCGCGATTCGGACTCACGCACGAAGGGTTCCGTACCATTATAAAAACGGCAAATAATCACGCTTCTTGCATGGGAGCCTTTTAATATTTGTGTTATAAATATGTTGTTATTTATTTTTAATGTGAATATTATATCTTCATATTCTGTGAACATTTCAAGCTTCTACCTGATGCCGTTATTATTCTTGAGCAAAAACTAGCCAAATCACGTTTGTTGAGTGGGATTTTTTTTTGGGTCTGGGTGTTATATATTGTACTAAATGAATGTATTAACAAAAAAAACATATTATGAGTAAGTAATATACCAGGTATCTGGTTCACATAATACAAGCTCTGCTTAATTTAGGACTAGAAAGTGTTGTATAAGGTCTAATATTTCTTTTATTTTAGTAATAGGATCCCATTTTACCCTTCGGGTACGGAACTTTAAAAAGTACATTAACTTTTTAACGTGTGATTTTTCATTATTAGTCACATTTTGAGCAAACAAGTTTTAGGAATACGGCAGAGTAGTGTACACTATTTGCTCGGTACGTTTTTCTTCTGGTGCTTTTTGTTTTAAATTACCAGCCCGGACCAGCCTTCAGGGTTCTCGTTTTCTCTTGACACTTGCGAATTACTTTGCTAAGTAGAAAACTAATAAATTAGGTGTACCCTTTCCGCGCGAGAACTCTTCTTTTTAGGGCCAGTAAAAACTTAATTAAAGTAAAATACTGTAAGGCTTTTAAAACGTTGTTAAACACAATGGTTTTAATGATGATGACAGTTATTACATACTAGCGATCCGCCCTAGCTTCGCATGGGTGGAAAAATCCAAAAACTTCACATTTTCACCTTTTTTCCTTTAAAAGTATCCGATTTCCGTCTCCTAGTTCTAAGCTACCTCCATACCAGTTTTCAGCCAAATCGGTTTAGCCGTTCTTGTTTGGTATTATAGTTATTTTATATTCTGTAGATACCTTACTACCAGCGTGTCAACTTTAACCCAAGGTGCTTAGTAAAATCGTGCATTCGAGTATACTCTCTTAGCTATCATTATTCACTACTTAAATAGCCATTTTCGTAGACATTAAACTCACCTCAGCAATCTTCACTCTATTGGTATACGGCATCACAGCAACAGGTAGGAATTTGTGGGCCACTAAGAGGGCCAGAGTAGCAATTCCTCGGATGCCGTGGATGCAGGCAATCTCGTCTGAGGTCCCCGGGGCGATTAACTTGCTTATTGTGTAGTACAACGAGAAAGAGTGGAGGAAGCCATCTGTAAAGAATAAAACTCAATAGATCCACGAGAGTACTCTATACTTTTATATTTCCATGTCTATACAAATGATTTCGATGTGCGTTTGATCGTAATCTTTTAATCGATCACGTTTATATTCATGTCATGTAGAAGCCGTTTCAGATACTTTATTTCAAATCTTATTGGAAACATATAAAATCGCATAAATAATGTATATCGTTAAAAGCTTAGCATACTTACCTATTATATCCATCTATCCTACAATCAAATGGTTCGTAACAATGGGCAGATATAATTTGGAGCCATCATCATTTTCTCACAAATTCGAGAGTAATTATACAATTTCAGGGTAGAAACGAAGCGCGTCTTTCATTATTTGATATAAGTTCAGCAGCAATTTTCAAGCTAAGCCAGAAGTTTTAACAAAATATAACTTTTGCTAGCAACAATGATGAGGAAACTCCACTTTAGTTTAATCAGATTATGGTTTTGAGCGAGACCGAAATTGTATAGATTACTTCAAGAGTCACCATGTCAATTTGAAAAGGTCGTATACAGTTTTCAATAATAAATGAAATCTTTGCATTCCTTTGTAGCGTGGCGTAAACACAAGTACCTACCAATAGCTCAACGAGTTTAGCAGGCATATAAAGCACACACATAAAGCAAAGCCTAAACAGGTCCACTCCTAAAACTTTTAGGTTGATAAATTCCAGTAATCTGTTATTTTACTCTTCTTCTTATCGTGTCACTGATTCTTTCGAACCAAGTGTGGTGAAAGGATTTTAAGTACGCCTCAAAGAGGCTCCTTTCGTGCACTTGACACATATTTTCGAACTTTTTAGGTTCTACGATATGCCAGTTTCCTCACGATGTTTTCCTTCACCGTTTGAGAGCACTGGCACAGTGTACATAAATTTTTGGGAAGAAAAACTCATTGGTACACGACTGGATTTGAACCCACGACCTTAGGATCGGAAGGCGGGGCCGCTACCACTAGGCCACCAGTGCAGTTATTTTACTAATACTGAGTCTTATCAGTCCTATAAGAAGTGCATTTTTTTCAAATCAAGGAAGTAATGATGCTAGTTATTATATCATACCTCTAGATTTGGGTGCGTTCGTTTTATTTTCGCCATCTTCATCTTTCTGTTCGCACTCTGTCTTGTCCGCTTCCTCCTGTTCTTCTTCAGCTGGTCGTCGAGCAAAAAAGTCTTGACATGTCGCCACAAGTACCAGCAGAACAATGACACCATAGAACGACCTGTGCATTAACCACTTTATTATGAAGCTGAAGAGTTTGTTTCGTTGATCGCGCTAATCTCGGGAACTACTGGTCTGAATTGAAAAAATATTTTTATGTTGGATAGTCGTGCATTTACCGAGGAAGGCTATAGGCTATATAACATCACGCTACGGCTAATAGGAACAGAATCAATGCAAAATGTTGCAAATATCTCAATTTATCCTTTCTTAACACGTAGGGACTTTCCTATGTCTATCCTTTTCTATCAAAAATTTGACAAAATGTTCTAGA
Source organism: Thera britannica (assembly GCA_939531255.2). Taxonomy (NCBI): domain Eukaryota; kingdom Metazoa; phylum Arthropoda; class Insecta; order Lepidoptera; family Geometridae; genus Thera; species Thera britannica. The sequence continues at coordinate 6,377,184 of OW618040.2, read as the reverse complement.
ATAGAATGCTCTTAAACGTTCTAGCATGTTTTTTAACATTCTGGAATGCCCAGGCAACGCCGGGTGTCGCTGCTAATAGTTACAAATATTCACAATCGAGAATCACATTGTCTAGAGTTTTTTTTTCAGGTCCACTAAAAATCTTTTTATCTAAATAACATGACTAGAAGAAGACATTGTGTCAGTGTATGGGACAACTCACAGCGTCAAGACAGTGGGTAATTCAAGCCAGTCCTCCCACGCATCCCCATCGTCCGTATAGCAGTCCTCTTCATCCACCTTGACTCTGATGACCACGCCGCTGGTGTGCTGGTAGTGTTTGACGGCATCTTTCAAGACCACTTCCACGTCTTCAGGGTTGCAGGCCGCAGGCACACAGACGCCCCAGCTCAGCGTTGAGAAGCGAGGCACGAAGTGACCTGGCTGAACGGATTAGGATACTGCTTAGCAAAGATGATGTGGAGCTTGGAACAAGGTACCCTTTTTTTTAGATAGTTAAGCTTTATTCAAAATCAAGCAATTCAATAGGCACAAAATTAACGAATTAATTAATTAATTAAATTGACCTGTGCACAGTTATTTTGTTGTAATGCAGTATCTCTTCCAATTGTATGGTTTACATAAATGCCATGTTAAGCCATGTATATTGCCATGTATATTGTGTGGACCGTAAGTACAATTTTATGATTACCTACAATTTATTGGTACACTTAAAAATTATCATCATCAACCCAATGAAGAAGCTTACTGCTGGACCTAGGCCTGCTTTATATATTTCTAGGAAAAACGATTGTGTGCCTTCTCCATCGACTTCTTGCGATTTAAGCAATCTCGTTTGTCGATCGTGTGTTTGAGCGTCCTACGTTTCGTCTTCCGGTTCATGGTTGCAATTTAAGAAACTTTGTACCGAATAATAACAATATTCATCTCTCCATGTTTAACAATACTGTTTCCATTACCTTGAATTCTGACCTACTTTATCCGACTCAAATAAACAAGCATGTTACCAGATATTACTTTAAAAACCTGTCAGATATACACGGCAATGAACATTTCATGAACCAAGGTGGATTGTGTTACATAAGCGGGGAGGTCCCATTTAACCCCGCTTGGTATATTTCAATGTGTAATAGATAAACCTACTCGAAATGAAACCGATATTAATAAAATTACAGGCGTTTGGTAGCAATAATATTTGTAGTGGACTATGACTAGTACAATTACGATAACGTCGTGAACTAGCTGATGGAACAAGCATATAGCCCACCTGATGTTAAATGATAACCATTGCCTATAACAAAGCATTGCCTTGTAGGTCACGCACGTCAGGAACCTGCCCTACGATGCACTGCCCTGCGCCCATCTACTTGTGGCATACAGATGCTTAGCCTCACGTGCCAGTAATTTCACCGGCACCCACACCCTTCAAACCGAAACACAGCAATGCTGCTTCACGGCAGAAGAGGCATGGTGGTAGTAATTTCCTGGACGAGCCCCCCACAAAGAGCTCTACTATCTACAACTACAAAAAAAGGAACAGTTAAAATGGTTTTTATCAGTGTAAAACTTTTTATTTGACAAATAGACAACGAATACTCATATGCATATTATTGAATAGGGTTCGACTTTGTTTGAATATTGTTATTTTTTCTGTCAATCACTATAGCAGTTTCATATTTTGAAATATCAGGCAAAAAACAATAAAGTACATAGGCGTTTACTCGAAATCAATAAACAAACTTCCCAATTTAAAAGTTTGGTTAGAAAGGATTACGTACGAATACAAAATTAAATGAGTGTTGATCTAATTAATTACAAAATATCGATTGTAGCGTATCATTATTATTTCAATCAGAATTTGTTAATTAAACCCATTTATTACATTATATCGGCTCGTATTTAATTTGGATAGTGTTTAAATGCTTGTAAGCAATTAAGTTACTATGGTTTTACAATATTGTATTCAGAAACTACTGAATAAAGTAAGTAGTTCAGTAGTACAATCTTCTGTACTATGTGTAGTGTCATCTTTTTGCCCTTATCCCACACTAAGGCGGTCAGCACAACAGGTTTTCTTCATCCACTCACCTATCGTTCGTCATCTCATTGGTGTGTGTGGTGGTGGCGAGTGTGTAGTGTCGTTTAATTAATACCCTGTAGTGCCAATTTAGTGTAGTTTATTGGCAAACTTAATTGGCACTAATATTGAAAGAAAGCAAACCGAAGAAATCTAGGCCATCCGAAAGCGCTATGGGTCGACGACATTGTAAAGGTTGCAGCAAACGCCTGGACAAGAGACGCGGAGAAGAGAGGAAGTTGGCAGAAGATGAATGGGCCTATACCCAGCAGTGGGTGATACCAGGCTGAGACAATGATGGTGATAAATATTGAAAGAGAATAGTTAAACAGAATCAATAGTTCGTGAAATATTTTTACTTATAATAAACTGTCATTTTCCAGTTTTCCGTATACCCCCGAGTACAGAATGTACAAAGCGCACTCTATGCGCTAAGATAGATCATCGTAGCTTCAGGAAATCTAGAGCTGATTACTCCTTGGGGAGCAAACAAGGTAATGCAGATGGGTTATTGTTCGTACAGTACAACATTTCGCAAGCAACATCTTGTAACTACAGCAAAAATTCTAATTGGTGAATTCTTTCTTTCTGATTGGCGAATTCTTCGTTGCATACCTACTAAATTCATGTTACATCGAAATTGATTCAGCCAGTATCTAATACAATAATTGAAGCCCTGATTAACCTGTTGAGAAAATAGATCCAGAATGGGCCTGGCCTACTTCAATCTTTAACAAGTAGGTAACAAGTAGTCAATAAGAACAAACAACTCACATCATCAATCTTACTCCTGATCAAGCTCTTGGCCTGAGCCAAGTACACCGCACCCTCCAGCTCTGAGTGTTCAGCCTTCACGTCGATGCGAGCCAGGCAGTACTGACCCTGAACCTTGACCACGCTTCCCGTGTCCAACTTCACGCGAGCACGGCTCTCGATACATTGGTCAAAGTCACCGAGCTGGATCCCATTCCCTTGGAGTACTCCCGAGGGGATCTTCGCAGTAGCGTCGAGCACTGTAATGAAAAATTCCTGTTACGTTCAACAGCGTGGTTGGCCTCCTGGGGACGCTTTGAAGCACGCGAGCAAGGACGCTTGTCGGTATTATCTTTACATTCCTTTGTGTTTAAAAGGTACTTTATTATTTATAGATTCGAGCACCAAACAACGGTATTGACAGAGTAGTGTGTTGTGTGGAAAAAGCATAAAGGTCAGTGTTACGTAATAAGTTAATACTTTCCGGTTAATGTATATTGTATGGAAAAAAGTTCAAAAAAATTATCTCATATTCTTTGCAGCCTCAATAGTCTATATTATATTGCTGGGCATAATGCTTCCTCCATAAACTTCTCAGAAAGAACAATTTTTCACCAGTTTTCCGCAATCTTAACAATGTCGTCCACCCATAGAGTTGACACGCTTTGTCTTCCAGCTATATCTTATTCCCTATATAGCGTTTGTCGGTTCTATATAAGATAAAATATTTTTTTATACGAGCCTTTGTAATGGCCTGCCCACACTTCAATTTCAAAGAATTTTGTCAGTTTTCTAATATGGAGTTAAAAAAAGTTTCTCAAGGATCTGTGATTATAGGAATTTGTAACGTAGTATTTTTTAAGCAATAGCAGCAGCTGTCGAAAACCCTGAATAGCTGCCAACACAAATAAATAAAAGCAACAAAATTTAATTTTTAAATTTCCCTAGAATATTAATTTGAACGTGTATTTCAAGCTATTCAATTAAACATTATTCTGTTCTTAATAATATTAACCCCATGAATAGATAGCGGCGGTCATGTCGATATTAATCAATTTTTAGTCTCAAAAGTCTCAACTGTAGAACCTTAGTTATTCATCTATACAAAAAATATTATTATATATAGTTTATTACTGCCGCGGTCTGAAATTCGTATGTTTCTGGCCGCTGGCTGGTGGTGGCCATAAGCACAGCGTAGCGCAGGTCCAGTGGGGTGATCACGTAACATTGTTGCAATCAAATGCTTGTTGCAATCCTCAGTTTTGACATGATTGTGAGCTTCGATTGCAGGTCATCACAATGCGGGCAGTAAGGGCTGCCTTGATGACCAAGCTTGAAGGCCAAACCCTATAGTAAAGCTGAACTCGAGGCTCGAGTCATTAGTGCCTTACTCAAAAAATGCGAGTAATTTATTCTAGCTTATGTTTCGTAGACGCAAAATGAATTCGGCAATAATTAATTTTCATCACTAAATTCGTTTTTTTTTTGGATGTACGTGTGTTAAACATAGTGAAATAAAGGATTTGTCGTTTGAAAAGTTCTTTCTTACAAATGTATTTTAAATATCACGCAAACTGATCACGCGAACTAGAAGCCTAAAAACCCATAGAAAATTACAAAAACTTCACCGCGTCATTCTTTTGGTTTTTATTATCTATATCTTATATTTATAAAAGAAAGTCGTGTTAGTTACACTATTTATAACTCAAGAACGGCGGAACCGATTTGGCAGAAAATTAGTGGGGAGGTAGCTTAGAACCGGGAGAAGGACATAGGATACATTTTATCCCGAAAAAGCGACGGGAACGGGGTATTACGGGAACGGGCGAGCGAAGCCGCGGGCGGCCACTAGTTATACAATGAAGCTAGTACTGCCTACCTATACAACCAAGAATAAAAACTTTTAGCAATTGATTAATTTTGAAAATAGAATTGAATAATTCTGAGTAAAACTTTTTAGCTCCTAATTATTTCTGAGAGAAAACTCAACCTGGCGCCATTGTAAATATAATGACCAAATTACAATTATAGCTTTTTTGAGTAAAAACCTTTTTTTAATGGTCGAATATTCATGAACAATAGGTAATAGATTAAAATATTTTGTACTCACACGTGTGTTACATTGATGCTAAGAAAAAAAACATGATAGGTACCTACCTACCTAATTGAAATTGTTAAAATAAAGCAGTACTTGCCTACTTCTTTGGAATCATAGCATGTAAAAAAAATTTACATGCATAATCATTCCAAAAAAGATTTAATTCAAAAATATACATTCATAATTCCTGAGGGTAAAAGCAAGTTTAGTGTTGAAATGAAAATGTTGGTACTTACTATTTAAAGCCCATAATTTTGTTCCACGTAATTGCCGCAACACTATCTGGCCATGACGCCTGCATTCCGCGTTGTGAATGCGCGAAAAATTCGGTGCGAATGTCGGGAAAAATGAATAAAAATCTTCAAATTCACTTTTCAGTAAGTTGCGTCTATGCAAAGCTTCTGTAACGTGTTTTGGATGGCTCGTCGTTAATGTTTCTTCACTATCGCTTTCAAAAAGCTTTTCAGCACTATGTTTTTCGCGAATTTTTGAAAGCAATTGTGGTTTGTCCGGTTCTGACTTTTCTTTTCTGTTTTCACCACTCTCTTTTGAATCCCTTCTTGTTATTGTCTCAGTCACAATTTGTCTTTCATCCTTCTTTTTTTCAACTGTGTCTTTCTCTATTTTTTTTAATTCAATTTCTTTTTTGGCTGGTTTTATTTCTTTGGGTTTCTCATGCTCCAATGGCTTTATAGTAGCGTCTGAAGTTTTGATTTCTTTCTCATGCACTTTGGGGTTCAAAACTTTTTTTTCAGATTCTATAACTTTTTTTTGTGTAACTAGCCCAGGTTTTTCATTGTTAATACTATCTTTTAGTTTACTATCGTCTTTTTTTATAGTTAATGATGGTTTTTCTCTTTCACTGAATGCATCTTTGTCTCTTGTCGGTTTTTGAGGTAAGTTTGGGTTAGATTCTTGTACAACTTTTTCGTCTTGTTTCGGAATTTCATTTTTTTTAATTTCTTTCATTGGATGATTGATTTTTGTTTCCTCTTCCTTTTTATTATCCGCGATATCCTGTTTTGAAATAAGTTTAGAAATATGTTTTTGATTTTTGTCTTTTTCTTTTGAGTCATTTTCGTCCCGTTTATCGGGAACTTTTATTTCTGGAATAGCAGGTTTCTCAGCTTTTGTACCTACTTTAGTAAAACTTTTAATTGGTTTTGATATTTGAGCAATTTCTTCATCATCATCATCGTCATCGTCATCATCATTATCGAAATTGATTGTGATGGCTACAGGCTTTTTGATTATTGGCTCTATTTCAACTTTTGTTTTCACGCCTATTTTTTCTTGTTTTTTTTTATCCGGTTTCTTTTCCATGTGTAAAATCTTAAACAGTTCGTCAACATTTTCTAAGCCATCATAATTATCGTCATCATCACTATCTTCGTCATCGTCATCGTCGTCGTCATCGTCGTCGTCATCATTATCATCACTAATACTTTTCTTCTTTATTTTAGTAAGTTTGTTACCATGAGAAATATGAATGCTTGGTTTTTTAATTTCCCCTATTTTTTGTTTATTAATGATTTTTGGTAATTCATTACTTTTATCATCTTCGTCATCGTCGTCTTGCTCTGAATTAACAATACCAGCTTTCTTACTACTGCTTTCTGATTTGCCTATAACTTGTTTTTTAAGTTTTGGTACCTCGTTTTGGAAACCGGTTAGAATTTTTGAAAACCCCAAGTCATCGTCCTCTTCTTCATCACTTCTCACATCATATTTATGATTCGATTTCTTGCTGATCGGCGTCGTCTTCCCCTGTAAATTTTTCTTCAGGTCCTCATTTCTCTGTTTATCACTTTCGATTTTATCACTATGCACTTTATGATCGACCTTCACATCACAATGTTCACACAGCGGCGGCTTTTTCGTTTGTAACTTCGAACTATCTTGAGCTTTGGGTAGATCGCGAACACGGAATGCGGTTATCACTGTAGCTAGGATAGGTAGGCAAATTATAATTAGAGCTAACGTCCATCGGTCGCGCGCCATGGTAGACGCTCGAGACGCTCACCGCGCCATTCTCGTTCCAACTGAAACGTATTCACCCACGATCCCAGGCGTTTATTTGTAACACTCATTGAATTCGTGGGACTTCATTGATGATTCTCGGTCTAGGTTATGGGTTTCAGGAGTATTGCTGGGACGGGTGCGTATATTGCGAGGGGTTAATGCTAGTGTACTGACGAACGGGCACGACTGATGGCATGCGTCCAAGATCAGTGTAAAAATAGGGCTGTTAAGACGATTGTCCGGCGTACTACGGACTGATTCTGATGATAACATTGTCCGCAGTGACAGATCAGCTTTTCAACTGAATTAATTGATAATTACTGCGGTAGATGGATAATAAACATGATACATCTAATCCCGTGTGTGTAGTAATAGCTTTTTGTTTTATTTTAATAGCTCTCAATAGAACTGTGCGGTTAACAGAAAACTAATTGAGTACATTTTTACAGAACCTTACTCTCGTATACCTTATCTGAAGGTATTGATTTTTTTTATTTATTTACCTATGCTGTCCCACTGCTGGGCAAAGGTACCCCATTTGTCTCCAATACACGGTCCACGCCCAACTGTACCCAGTCACTGTGGATGGGGTCGTTTTTAATATCCTTCTACGAGTAATATTGTAAAAGGTTGTAAGTATGAATGGATGGATGTTTGTTACTCTTTCACGTAAAAACTACTGAATGGATTTTAATGAAACTGTATACAGTAATATAGCTTATACATCAGAATAACACACACAACAAATAATTATAGGCTACAATTTAGAAAGATATTGTAACGGAGAACGGATTTAAGTAACGGTAACGGGGTGTAACGGGAACGGGGCGACCGCTGGTATTTAATATTCGAAGTACCAAAATTGTATTGTGTTTAGTTTAAGTGATTGGTGATTAAACCTAAAGCCCATAAAAACTGTACCTAGAAAAATACAACGTATTCGGTCCTATTAAAGGAAATGTAGGAGGCAATAACACGGAACTAAACAGAGCCAGGTAGATAACATTTGAGTGAATTTAATAATATATACGATTTATGAAGCTCATAACTCAACCACAGTCAGTCTCAGTGAGGTCGCACTATTATTTATTCTGCGTCAGCGCCTGAAATTGCTTCCTTCTCGAAATTAATTAAATTTGACGTGAGCAGCGAGCACTACGCGTTGCTACAAACTTTTTAACAGGCGTCAGAGTATTTAGGTTGCGAGGCAACGAATTACGCTTGCAAAAGTATTTTTTGCGGCCCAATTTACGGAATTAAGTTTCTTAATTTATTTATTTGAGGAAAAGCGTGAGTAATTAATAAAGTTATAGATCAGGCCATCAGATGCAGTTGCGTGTAGCTAAAATGCAGCACTGGTTTTCTATGAGGCCAAGGTGACCTCACCACCATCCTGCAACAGTATGCTATGAATTCTGGCAGGATGAGGTAGGCAAGTAAACAACGCCAAAACTTGGCACCTTGAAATAATTGTATTGTGCGGGTCATCCTAATGAGTTTGTCGTGTTTTGAGATTTACATAAGTACTAGTCCAAATGTTCAACCATTACCACGTAAACATTCCATTTCTAGGTAAGTAGCTCTGACTTAGACAACCGTCTTTTTTTCAAAATTCCGCACCCTACCTTTTTAAGCTCAATGGCTCTCAGCTCAGTTGATAGTAACTATGCCTTCGGCGCCGTAGGCCGTGGGTTCGAACCCTACTTATGAAAAATATGAAAAAACTTGTGTGGTAAACGCAGATGTTTGTTCTCTGTCTGGGTGTCATATTGTATTCTTAGTATGTATTTGCAAGAAAAAAAAAATATAACCAGTTATCTGGTTCCCATAGTACAAGCTCTGTTTAATTTAAGGCTTGAAAGTGTCTGGGATTGTCCAAAAGCTGTATGTCTAATTATCGAAGTATCTATTGCCACCTTATTGCCACTAATCAGTTCAAACCATTTAGGCAACCATTATAATGTTGTCTGCGATCCAGGGTTCAAGTCCTCAGTTAAAATAAAACAAAAGCGTGTTGGGAAATTACAAGTCTTCTCGTGCCCTTGCGTCGCTGTCGCAACAGTCGCCGGGGCTATTCCTAAGAGCTCCAAAGTATTGTTATACTTAAGCTATGTATTTATTTACAACTAGCTGTACCCTGCCACGCTTCGAAGTGACACATTGTGATTGAAAAAAACAATCCTTGATGCGGATTATATCACGCTGAAATTACAGTTCCATCGGTGCAGAACTTTTTGAGTTATTGAAGCTTACACAAACCAACATAACATTTTTATATATAGAGTTAGAGATAGAGAAGATAGAAGATTTAGTTAAAGTAGCTCTATTTAACCGTTGGAGATTAAAGATTCTCGAATGGCGACCACGAACCGGAAGACTAAACGTAGGGCGCCCACCCCCCAGATGGACCGACGACATTGTTAAGATTGCAGAAAGTCGGTGAATGGAAAGGGCTCAGAATCGTTCTTCCTGGAAATGTGTAGGGGAGGTCTTTTTTCAGCAGTGCACTTCTTCAGGCCGATGGTGATGATGAACTATATTTATAAAAATAATTCGCAAAATGTGTATGTATGTCAGTAATAAAAAGTTATTCTTGCTGTGAGAGATGAATACCACACACGTCACCAGAGCCCCAGTATACTCGTAAGCAGTTTAATTTTAGCTGTAGAAGCTTCGATGAAGGAGGCTATGTAGGGAAGTAATATTATGACTCAGCTCAGTTGGTAGTTGCTCTGCCTTCTGCGTGGTAGGTCGTGGGTTTGACCCCTTAAAGAAAAATATTTGTGTGGTGAACACAGGATATTTGTTCTCTGTCTGGGTGTTATATTGTATTCTAAAGTATATATAAATAACGCTAAAATAATGGGAACGGGGCGGGCGAAGCCACTTGCTTGCACGATAAATACCCGTCTAATAGATTCAGTATGTATACTCTGTTCGCGTAGACAAACTTATAGGTATAGCGCGCGCTCTCTCGCACAATTGTATGAACGTGAACAGATTATGTAGATACAATTTGAAGAGCTCTTGGGAAGATACTCATATAGATGCGAGTCCTACTGGTAAATATATTCTGTACAGTGCATACCCAACATTTATTACCATTTGAATCAAATTGTATTGTATGGTAATTATTACTGTAGGAATGTCAAATCTATGAGTAATTGGCCTAGAACTTTACAAAGATCCTCTAGGGGAATTAGGGTTAAGTAAATAAAGGGTTGAAAGGCAAAATAACGGAAGTTAAGGGGTAATTGGAGGTTTCGTTGATATATGATTTCAAATCACACGTACGGAACACGTAATATACTATTAATAACAGATTTATGGACAAGGATACTATTGTTTACTTCAATTTTGTTGTAAGCAAATTCTTTTCTATTTTTATTTCGCCTATTTTTGATAAATTATGCTGTTAAAGTGCACTTCACTGATCTTTTTTTTATACAACTATAGCTGATGACAAAGGACCACGTAGGTCACGCATGTCAGGCACGTGCCCTTCGATGCATCCATCGACTTAATGCATACAGATGTTCAGCCTCACTTGCCAGAGATAAAAAACAGAATTTGGATTTTTAAATAGTGATTGATATGTTATCCATTTACTATACTTTATTAAAACACTAGCAGCCCGTCCCGGCTTCGCACGGGGTAGACAATATTGTTGTACATTATTTTGTTCTATCGCTATTAGTTTCGGCATCGCATTCGACGAAAGACAAGACTCATTTTTCTACACCTTCGGTTACATTGTTCAAATTTTACCAAGGATCCCTAATTTTTTTCAAAATGAAATGTAGCCTATGTCAAACTGGAAGAATGTAGCATTTTATTGGTGAAAGAATTTTTTAAATCGGCCCAGTTCTTTTTGAGCCTATTCATTACAAACATACAAAAATAGGTACAAATCTTTCCTCTTTATAATATTAGTATAGAAACATTATCGTGCCCTATCGGTGTGTCATAAAATATATCCTCTATAATTGTTATGTTGCTTCTGATTCTGGCGTAATAGTTAAGCTTTGTTTAAAACTTGTTTTTATAAACTTGTACCTAATATTCTTTTCCGCATGATGAGCAAGCCCATCATAGCTTTAAGTGAAATACCTGAATCCTAAACACTAGTGACTTGATTAATATTTTTTTGGCTAGTTAGCTGGTTTCACGGATTGCTAATCGACGAATTAAATATTTGATTATTCAAACTTGGCAAGCAAAAATTGTAGCTGCCAAATATTAAATTGCTTGATTAGCAATCCGACAAACCAGCCCTTAGTACATTTGATTGCTGGGGATATTTTTTGAGCTCTGGCACAAATCCAATAAGAGTGGGTAAAATGCCTTCAAATTTAATCCTCAATTCCAAAACAAATAACCTTAGTTTAACAGTCAGTCAAATCAGATAGTCCATAATCTGACTGACCAAATTTCAGTTCAGTTCAGTAGTTTATAATAATAATATTACTTTCGCATTTATAATAATAGTAAGGATTGTGTTACTCCCTGTACTTTTTTGTAAATTTATACATATCTATAAAATATTGAATATAAATTATGATAAAACCCAAAACTCTATGATAATTATGATTACACTAGTGGCAGACAGGCGTGACAGAAGAATGAGATCATAAAGTGCTTTGTTCATCCAAATTAAGACGGAGCTCTAAAAGTGAAATAAATTATGGCGTTACATGCGGCATAACTACTTAAAATCAACATTTTTTTTATACAACTAGAAGATGGAACAAGCATATGGCCCACCTGATGTTAAGTGGTAACCATCGCCTATAACAAAGCATTGCCTCATATGTCACGCACGCCAAGAACGTGCCCTACGATGCACTTCCCTGCGTCCATCAACTTGAGGCATACAGATGTTAAGCCTCACGTGCCAGTAATTTCACCGGCACCCACACCCTTCAAACGAAAACATGGTGGTAGTACTTCCCCGGACGAGCCCATCACAAAGAGCATAAACATAAACATAGTTATACAACGTGTATCAAAATATGTGTACTATCCCGAAGGGGGGTGAATTTCCACCCCCCGGGGAACAACTTTTGTTCAACGACTTTTCGAACTTCGATTGGTATCTCTGAAAAAAACTGCAACGAAGTTTCAACATGAACAGCTGACTTTATACAAAGTGACAACCCTAAACTCAGCTACAGAGGTAGTAGGTAGTAGTAGTAGACCTACAGAGGTAGTAGGTCAAGGGGTCAAGGGGTTACAAGGATTAGGGTTGTCAATTTATTTAGGCATTATGAAATTAAATATTTTTGTATGGAAAACTGAAAATAGGAATTTTTAATTTTCTCCCCCCCACAACTGATCACCATTGTGGTCTGAAACCCCCCACCTTCGCATAGTACACATATTTAGATACACCTTGTATAATATAACAACAGCTCTAGGGGTTACGATACTGGCCACTGCCATGGTACGCGGCCAAGGACAGCTATTAATGGCCCTATATACGAGTCAAGAACCTCAACTAGGTATATATACTTGCAAATCAGGTTTAACATAGGAATTCCTATGAGTAGCTATGTGCCATGTTTTTCTTTGATAGTAGGTACATTTTTTCTCAATGCTACGTAAGAGTCTATTCAACCCTCTATTTACCAATAAACAAATATATATTAATTTGGAAATTAACACACAGCGCTATGAAATATAAAAACTATTGTGGACAATCCACACAGCACTATTCCCAAACTAAGCAGAGCTGTATGGGAGCCAGATATCTGATATAATACGTAACACACTTTTTTATTGTAATTAAGTACTTAGAAAACAATATAACACCCAGACCACAGTAATATTTTGTTCTCGGTGGGGATAGTACCCATGCCCTCCAGCGTAGAAGGAAGAGATATACTACCAACTGAGCTGGGGCTCAATTCTAGACCAGTGACTTTTTTGTCACGGTAGATATATATCACAAGAACTGTCAGTTTCTTTAGTGAATTTGACAGTTCTTGTGATATATATCTTTTTTTTTTTTTTTTTAATTAACCTATTTTGTCCCACTGCTGGGCAAAGGTCTCCCCCAAAGACTTCCACTTATCTCTCTCTCGAGCCTCCTCCCACCATCTCCTCTCAAAGGTGTCGATATCGTCCCGCCAACGTTTTCTTGGGCGGCCCCGTGACCGCCGCCCGTCAGGGACCCAAGGTGTACTGGTGGTCGCCCACCTATCAGGAGGCATCCGGCTGACATGCCCTGCCCAATCCCACTTCAGCCGGGCAGCCTTAACCCCAACATCGGAAATGCCCGTTAGTGAACGCAGCATGGTGTTCCGTACTCGGTCAACGCGCTTAAACCCGAGTATGCTGCGTTCCATGGCTCTCTGGCAAATCTTGAGCTTGGACTTCTGCAACTCGGTCAGTGACCATGTCTGCGCACCGTAGGTTAGGACGGGCAGAATACACATGTCGATGAGTTTGCGCTTTAGTGTTAGAGGAAGGTCTCCCTTCATGTGCGCTTTCATGGACCAGTAGCTCTTCCAGGCGTTTTCGATGCGGCGACCGATTTCCTTATCTTGCCTGTTTTCGAAGCTTGCTAACTGGCCCAAGTAAATGTACTCATCGACATACTGTATTTCCTGCCCATCTACCTCGACCCTACGCCTCGTGCTGTTAGTCATTATCTGTGTTTTCGACCGGTTCATTTGAAGTCCAACCTCAAGACTTGCCCTGCTCAGATCGTCGAGCATTTCCTGCAGATCATGTGCGGTTGCGGCAAAAAGAACAATATCGTCCGCAAAACGTAAATTGGTGAGGCGCTTGCCACCGACGTCAATGCCTTTTGCTGCCCATGTAACATCTAAGGGTTTGAATATCTCCTGGAGAGTTGCCGTAAACAGTATCGGAGATAATGGGTCACCCTGCTTAACTCCCTTTTCGATGGAGAATTTAGGTCCTGTAATATTGAGTTTAATATCTGCTGTGCTATTGCTGTATACTAACTTAAGGAGTTTTATATACGTGTCCTCTATTTTTTGGTTTTCCAGGGCCGTAAATATTGCAGAATGTTTCACACTGTCGAAAGCCTTCGTATAATCTACAAAGGCTAAATAGAGGGGTTTGCTGAACTCTGAATATTTTTCAATGATCTGGTTAAGCGTATGTAAATGATCCGATGTAGAGAAGCAGGGACGAAATCCGGCTTGCTCAGGAGGTTGTTGTTTATCTAGGTTAGCTGCAATACGGTTTTGTATTGTTTTGATGAACGCTTTGTACAAATGTGACACTAGGCTAATTGGTCTATAATTGCCAATGTTGCTTTTGTCTCCTTTCTTGTGAAGGAGGACTATGTTTGAGTGGCACATTTGTTTTGGGAGTTGTCCTGAATCTAAAATTGTATTGAACAAGTTGGTGAGGTGAGGTAGCAATGCAGGTGAACCTATTTTCAGGGCTTCAGATGTTATACCGTCCTCTCCTGGACTCCTATCGTATATATCTACCGTGACAAAAAAGTCACTGGTCTAGAATTGAGCCCCTGTGAGGTCTCCTCTAATCCCAAACTAAGCCGAGCGTATTTTTCCCTAAATTTATTCAGTCTAGGAATATAGCGAACTGATAAATAAAAAGATTTAATTATTCATCAATCATCATCCATTAAAGGTGAATAGGAAACAGGGTTTTCTTTAATTTGTATAAAAATAACTTTGTGAGCAGTAGTTATGTAAATAAGTTCAATTAGTTGTAGCCACTTTAGGTAACATTTTAATTTTCACGTTTTATTATATTACGTTCTTAAACTTTTAGCTATAATCTATTTATAAAAATTATGTTACGTCTGTAACCCAAGATGGATACGTAAGAAGGTAGGCTAGATACCCACTGTTTAATGCTAAGGTTCATGAATAAGCATTTTTCAAAGTGCTTAGCAGTGGTTTTATGTTTTGTTTTGAATTAATGGTTATATTTTTTATTTTATTTTATAAATATTTTTCTGTATTTTTTTTATTGTATTATGTACCTAATTATAAAATTGTTTTTGTATTTTAATTTGTCTTTTTGTGATTTGACTGTTTGTAGGTAATACTTTTTTATAATTTAGAAATAAGCCAAGTTTCAATTATTAAACTGGCCCACGACTGCTATTATTTTTTTTTATTATTACCATGTTCATAATATCTGTTTATTTTTAATGGTCAATCGTTGTTTTTAAGTTATTTATTAGGATATAAATACTGTTTGTTTTTCCTAAGAAATGAAAATAAACATGCACGGCTATCTTTACATGCTGAAGTTCATTGAGAATTACTAAAGTTAGGTCGCTGGCTATAGCGATCAGTGAAACGCTGTCAAATATCGCTGTCAAATTTGACAGCGTTTCACTGATCACCGAGACGCCAGCGACCTAGATGTGCGCAGGCCTTAAGAGAATACCATGCAGGGAATACGTCAAACTTTAGTTAATAATTTCAGACTGATTCAATATAAATTTTATCCAAATTAGTTCAGCTATGAAATCGGTTTCTCAAAACTTGAGACTTAAGCTTATATTATTACAGAATTATTGTATCCCATTTCATCGTACACAGGTGTCATATTGTATTGCGTAATAAGCCAAGTCAAGGCCGTCTTCGACCACTGGTTTCGGCAAACCGATACCAAGTTATGAGGTTATGAACTTGGTTCCAGTTAATTGACTCAGCAAATGTATAGCCGTAGGTATAAACGTTAATATTGATAACGTTATAAAAATAAAATCTCCTGGGTGCGATATTAAGCCGCCATATATTATATAATTAAGGTACTTGGTTTTATAACCGCTATCACAAAGGAATGTAATAAGATAGACCACCTTGAAACTGTGAGAATTATACCTATGAAGATACTTTAATAGCATTTTAGAGTGAAGCATAATAATATTATGTAAGCAATAACATTCTTTTTTGAAAGTGCTACTTTGAGACATTACTAAAAGTTTGCCATGTCAATATAATTTAAACATAAATTATCAAGAGACAATACCTATGTATTGTACTAATCCGAATCCTAATCAAATCTATGTAAGTTAACTGTGTGTGCACTGTGTACCCTATACACACCCGCAAATCTTGGCTTCTTCTTCTTCCTGCCCTTATCCCACTTTATTTGGGGTCAGCACAACATGTCTTCCTCCTCCATTCCCCTCTGTCAGCCGTCATCTCTGCATTCACTCCTCTCCTATCCATGTCATCTTTCACACAGTTCATCCATGTTTTCCTTGATCTACCTCTGCTCACATAACCATCCACATCCATACTCATTATACTCTCCTAGTCACATGACTTTCATTCCTCTTCATGACATGCCCGTACCACGCCAACCTATTGTCAACTCTTCAGTTTTTCTGTCTCATACTTTCAAACTTCCCCTGATATACTCATTCCATATCCTATCCATTCTTGTCACTCCACACATCCATCTCAACATTCGCATCTCTGCCACATGTACCTTTTTTTCATCCATCCCTTTTGCTGCCCAACACTCAGATCCATACATTACGACAGGTCTTATGATCGTCTTGTACACTTAACCCTTAAGTTTAAGGGGAAGTCTTGGATCACAGGTAGTTCCGGAGACCTGTCGCCATTTCATCCATCCCGCATTTATTCTATTTTTCACGTCTCGGCCAATATCGCCGTAGTCCTGAATCAATGAGCCGAGGTACCGGAAGTTGGAGCAGACTGGTACGGATACACCATCAATTGGGATAAAATTGGATGGACCACCAAAGTCACAAAACAGATGCTCTGTTTCGGTTCTGATGCTGATCTTCAGTCCGACACTCTCCAATTTATACCGCCATTTTCCCAGCCTGCTCCGGACTTCAAGCGCATCTTTTCCGACAAGAACAATGTCGTCGGCGAACAGCAAATCATCAACAAGCAAATCTTGGCAAAGCGAAATAAGGTGTCGGTGTAATCGTGGAAGACGAAATTATAAGAGCTGCCGGCCCAATCTAGGGTCAAACAGCACAGGACAGAGATAAATGGGCATCTTTGGAGGAGGCCTTCACCCAATCTGGGGTTCTTGCACTAGAAGAAAAAATATATTGATTAGATACCTATGATTATTAGCATTAGTTATAGAGTTAAATAGGTATTGCAAGAAAAAAAATACTTTTTTATTTTATTACACAATTTTTTTTTTACTATGTCAGTCCTTGTTTTTGACAAGTCTAGATAAGTAGGAAATAATGTTAATATGACAGCTACTCTGTGTATGGAAAATTCAGCCCTTACAATCATATTTTTTTTAAACACTTTGAAGAACAGCGGAAGGTGTAAGAACTGTATTGACGCCTTTGAACTCAGACAAATTATAGATAACCCTTTATTGTTAGCCATATTTTTACATTATCCGGTAAAACAATGGGCATCCTTATCGGTGAGAGCGATCTCTTCCAGCGAACCTTGACATAGAAAGAATTCAAGTGTAGTTGACGGTGGTATCACATACGGAAAATAATAGACTAAGGGTACGGCCACATCAAAACGAAAAGCTGCGATAAGTGACAACGATACCTACCTGTAACGCCGTCACTTAACGCCGAAATGTGGCCGTACCTTTGATATACCTACCTAAATGTTATCTAAATTACCTTTTAGATACATAGGGAAGGTATCCAATTAACGATACAGTCCTAATCGTACTATTATAGAAGTACCTAAAACATCCTGCTAATAATATAAAAAAAATTGAAAGTTAATAATTACTTCTAAACTGAGTTACTCCATAAGATTGAATAAATGAATATATTTTTCTCCAATTTTATAATATGTAATTTATTTGATGTACGACATGACAACTTTATCATAAATATCATCGAAGGAAAGGTAGAAGGAGAGAGAGGAAGAGAAAGACCAAGAGGCACATGAGCCAAATAAAACCAAAGATCGCTGTCATGTCGTATAAGGAGGTCAAGGAGGTTGCCCTCAAAAGAAATACCTGGAGAAAAATGCATACATTACGCCGACAAGAGCGTTACTCTTAAATAAGAAGAAGAAGAAGTTTATTTTTTGTATGAATCATTGCACATAATTTTATAAATTAAATTAAATTAAATTAAAAATTTGTTTATTCAGATGTCAAAAGATCCATTTTCTTAAAACTAACATAACACATACAATAGCAATATATTATAGCCATGTTCAGTTCAGTCTGTTTAATTAAAATATAAAGTGGTGGTCTACCACCCATATCGAAATCTCACTCTATGGTTTCGTAAAATACCTAGTTTGTATCGAACGAAACCCTAAAAAACACAAAATATTTAAGAATCCTTGAAGAAGTAACAAGACTACTCTTAAAAATTTAACAAATACTCGTACCTCAACATTGAACATAATGTTTGTAAAAGTGTTTAGAGCTATAATAATAGTCTATCGATTGTAGGTCTCGGTCATTCAACGCACACGAAATTGCTTTTATTATAAAAAAAACACCTTTATTATTGTAGGTATAAATTTAATTATTTGTAGGTTTATCTTTATTACCCTTATTATTGTAGGTATAAATTTAATTATTTGCACCTTTCTGAAAAAAACATTTTAAATCTTTATTTACTTAAAATACTTAGTTGTTTTCGTATATTCACGGTGCGTAGTAACTTGAAATATGCTTGAAAAAAGCACATAAAATATGTGACTAAAATGGGATCCCATTTATTCCTCTTAGACATTTTGTGTCCGTTCCAATAACATGTTTAATATAATATGATTATGTCTCTCGGGTCTCTTTTCCAATATTAATTATAAAAAAATATATACGAATGATTATAATGCCATCTCTATTTATTGATATGAAAGTGACAGTGACGAGAGACTTATGTATAAACTATGAATGAGAGGATTATCCATGAAACAGTATTTTGACCTCATTCAAAACAACGTCAGTACAAATAATTCAAGAACAATCCAACCTAGACAGACTGGATACCGGACTCTGCTGGATAGTTTTCAGGTGTGACGAAACAGATAACAAGGACTCCCAAAACACTCATAAAAACGCTTTTCACAAAATCTGGAAGTGACTTGGTACAGGCCCGCTAAATACATGGAGCCTATACTTTAGAGGTGATACCCGTGACTGACCTTGACAAAATTCGAGGTTGTGTCATAGATTAGTATGCGTATCTACCTTGGGACATCCGCTGCGAGGCCGTGAAAGCTTTTTACCCCAGCTGTTTGTTTGTGCGAGGTATGACCCAATGTCAGTATACATGATATTAAATAATGTGAAAGGCAATAGGTAGTTTAAATCTTAAACTGGAGGTAAATAATTAAAATTAATTTTATAACTATTTATACGTTCGGTTTGGGTCTCTGAATGATATTGGAGATCACTTACTTACTTACTTGCTGTGGCGCAACGGCCCAAAGTGGATCTTGGTCTCCAACACCAGAGTCCGCCAGGCTTCTCTGTCCATACAGGCTTCTGCATAGTTGCTGGCTCCGAGTTCTTGCAGGTCCCTTACGACTTCGTCGCCCGACCAACGGACGACCAACGGATATTGGGATTTTGGAGATCGGTTCTCGAAAAATTCATCATTCGTCATTAGACTTTAGGGGCTTATAGATTTGTGATAGATTATGTAGGTTATCATTATTTCCGAGAAATGTTAAAAGGTATTGAATATGTAAGAAACCGACTAACTTTTAAAACTTTTACTTAGAAATTTAAACTACCTTACCCAGCATACGGAATAACGGTTCCTAACTTTTTTAAATTCAAAGCATTTGAGTGAATTCGCCTGCATTTTTGCATCATGTTTGGTTCTCGTTTGCAACGTCATTAAAAGTTGGTTTGAGAGCAAGTGCAGCAAGACAAGATAGCACAAGCGGGGCAGAAGTTTGAACGTACCTAGGTGAATGTACTAGGTGTAGGTACTATGCCGATTACAAAAATTATTTCACCATTGGAATGCTACATTAACCCTGAGTAATATAGGCTATATTTATATGATAAAAAAACAAGGTGCAAACCAAGTTACCCCCCCGTGTTAGTTCAATTTCAAATTTATCTCTATTTCGTTGTGTCACAAGAACCACATTGAAACGTCTTAAATCTAGGTGAGTCTGGGTAATCAAAGTAATAGTACTTACCTCATAACTCAATTTGTAACAAACAACAGCTGTAGGTCGACGACCTCAGTAGTAAAATTAAAGTCATAGATAGATAAGTAGTAATCCTTTATTGTACACCTTACAAATTAAAAATATAATATAAATAATATTGAAATATGTGTAATATAAATAAAACTTTATTGTGAAAAATGAAATACCAATGTTATATTATTGTAACGCAATGGTTCAATAAATAAATACTTATCAAAAATATGAATATCAAACGAATAAAAAAAAATAACAAACTACATGTGCAAAGACGATCTTATCGTTAAAAAGCGATTTCTTCCCGACAGCCTTAGGATGGAGATAAATTAAAACACACATTTTGCGATCTATGCATGAAATAACAGAGAATATTATAATTGTCCCATGGATGTTTGGATGGTATGTTGAGATCAAAGATTTATGTAGCACCTAACCATGTAAAGGCACAGAGATGTAACTTCAAAAGTTTATTTTTAGGTCACTGTTTTAAATACCTACCTACCTCACGTTTTTCCCCACGATTTCTCTTCATTTCACTTAATAGTTAAACAGTAAATTAAAACCGTTGTTTTGATTACCAGCAATTAAAAGACAAAGTCCGTTTGTTTAGGTGAAATAATATTTCTATTAACCCGTCACAAGCAATGATCATAAACGCAATATTTTCTTCAATAACGTCAACAGAACAAAATACGATCTATTGGGATTTCCCATTAGTGGGTTTCCCTTATCAATCAAAAGAATTGTAATATGTTAGCTCATCAACTAATCATTTCATAGTACGTGCAACTCAACATGCTGCATTAGGTAAGGTACTTGAACTGTTAATGCCCCAATTTAGTTGACACAGAACCTCCAAACGGGTCACAATACTATCTAAGTCTGTCATAAAATTCTGTAGTGTCGCCATTTCAGTCTGAAAAAGGATTGTTTCAATCAGTTTCCCAACTAATTGTTGTGGTGTCAGAGCGTAGGGTCATCTACGATTGATAATAAGAGTTTATACCCGCGAAATGCGTGCGAACCATCATTGTGGTTGACAACATGGAGGCGCGCGCATGGATACTCGCGTTTTATCTTGCAATAACCGCCGCGGCTGCGCGGGAGTGTATAGAAATCACCCTCCACGACCAGTTAATTCACGACAGCATTGTTAATGGGACTATACTAAAACTCACTGCGAGAAATGGAAGTTTTGAGGAAAGTGCTAAGTTCGAGTATAATGTGTTGGGACTATGGAACAGGTTCCCTAAGGTGGTGGTGCCAAGGAACGCGACCAGTGAGCAGTGCAGAAAGGATGGACAGTTGTACTTGGATAGCCTGAAGCGGCTAGAACTATGGGCTCTCAAAAGTAAGTGCTGATCTGATCATTTTCAATCTGAATGAAATATCGACAATAATTAAAGTTTTCGCTTGCCTTCGTTTAAACCTCTGCGCTTCAGGTTCCCAATTGTTTTTTTTCACTCCAATCACCCTTAAAATATTTAAATGTAAAACTAAACAAGAATATAATTAAGTAAAATTACCATACATTTGTATAGTTTGTGATTTGTTTATATTAAATATTTAATTATATTGTATGTTTGAATAAAAAATCTAAACATTGTATACGTACCTACATACTCGTAGTAGCGCTATTGATATACATGCTTAGGAAGTTTCTATGGGACCAAGCTGATATTATACCTTCCACATAATTTGTTTTTCAAATCAGCTCATAAATGACGAAGATATGCGGTAACATACATAAAAAATACAACTGAATTAAAAACCTGCTCTTCTTTTATTTTATTTCAAGTCTTCTTCAAGTTCAAGTTTCTGTTATTTAAAGTCGGTTCTTCTTCTTATCGTGTCACTGATTCTTTCGAACCAAGCGTGGTGAAAGGATTTTAAGTACACCTCAAAGAGGCTCCTTAAGTCGGTTAATAATAGGAAACAAAGTTATGTTTTGAACAATTTCATGTTACCCTAAATAGAGAAAGGGGTGTAATTTAACTCCGAAAGATTAGATGTATAGCCAAAATCAACAATCGGTTATTGAGTAGTATCACACGAAACACTTTGAAGAGTCTAGCTGCCAGTAACACGCAACCTGCTGCTTGGTCGCGTGTTACTGGCAGATTCCTTTACCAATTATAAATAAAAATAGCAGTGTGGTGCCATGCCAGCCCAACCAAGTGAGACGTACCTATACATTATAAAGTTTTTTTTTTTTTTTTTTTACAATTTATAGGGTAGCGCTTCTTTATCTAGACCAACACAAGGATCACTTTAAAACATAAAATAAACTACCTAATAGGTGCATCTAAGGCCGAGATTCATAGACGTGCTTACGTGCGTGTAGTAAGTAGTGCTTCTTTATCTAGACCAACACAAGGATCACTTTAAAACATAAAATAAACTACCTAATAGGTGCATCTAAGGCCGAGATTCATAGACGTGACTTTGCTTTACAGCAAAGGAGACTTCGCTAAGTAAGTTTGTTTATCGAAGTTTACTTTCAACATTTTGAATAAAGAAGAGCTTGACTATGAAATATATTTTTGGTTGAAAGTTGAACTTTCCATCAAAGTAAAGTCAAAGTTCGGTCTATGAATCTGGGCCTACGAATCTGGGCCTAGGGCACCAGTTCCTCGTGAAAGCAGATTTTAAAAACATAACGGCTCGACTTGTGACCTCGTGACTCCAAAACGAAAGCTATAATTTCAATGTTATACGAAAGCTAATAAATATCGAATCGATTAATTACTTGCCATATGTTTAGGAAACCCCCACAGGTCAGAGCAAATCATTTTCAGTGTCAATTAATCTATCACGTTAGATTTCACACTCCAAACTTCTTGACCTGGTAGGGATGGGGTACATTTTACAGGCCAAAGGATAAGTAAAAAAAATGTTTACTCATAGTGACGCGTATTTATTTGAAGATCATTGAAAGTTGGTGGGTGTGGGTATAGATGGCTCAGAATCAATATTCCTGGAAATGTACATAAATCAGGCTAAATGATGATTATTTGATATTCATTTCCACACCATCATCTCACGCTAAGTGGTTTCAGCACGATATTCCATAATAAGAATGTATTTTTTACATAGCAGTGTCTAGCCCCCATCAAAGCTCTAGGTATAGTAACCAATTATAGCATAGCTAAATATTTTTTTATAAACGTAAATAATTAGGTGGTAGAAAGAGTTTAAGGAATAAATATAATGACGAATTAGTTCATTAGTCGCGGAATAATCATTATAATATAGTACATAAACATATTATGCACTTTCAAGAGCTATTCTACTCAGTCTTCTATTTAACAACAATACAAAATTAACAAAAAAATTAAAATATTATGAAACATGAGGTGAATAAAATAAAAACTACATTTTAAAAGAACAATGCACTAAAAAAATTTAAAATGGTTACCTATACATCTTTTAAATAAAAAAAGAATAATTTAAGTCGGATCTCATACGGCGGAGATATCTAGTGGCTCTTTATAAAGTTAGGCTGTCTACAAAGTTTTGTCTCGATCGGTTGAAAATGCCACCTGTGGGCGAGACGGATAGCCGGACAAAAAGCATTTTTGGTTAAGGGCCCATACCGACCCAATGGCCTTGAGAGTTTCGTTCGTATTCACCTCACCGCTCCCTTATAATACTTCGCCGACATTGCAAAAAATATGTCGAGTTGTGTTGATAAAATATTACCTATAGCTAAAGTACTGCAAAAGATAGGCATAGTTTTTTTCTAAAGAAACAGATGCAGCATTATGATACTTAGACGCTTTGCTCACTTGGTCAATAATACTAATAATAGCAATGACATTAATATAAGTTATCGTCTTATTAACATGCCCGTAAATCACCTGTCTGATTATATTACCATAATACCAGTACAAATAAACATTTACAAAAATTCGAAAAAGTGTATTGTCATTTAATGAAATATACATAGAAGAGACACTATAAAAATTTGGCAGTTTGACAAACACACACCCACACACCCATATGTGCGACGTAATATACAGTGTAGATGATGCACAGGGCTGGTTTTCAGCCTACCCCAATATTCCATGTTGAAGGTGGTAGTCGAACCGGAAAAAAATAACGGGAATATTGTGTGACTTTCAAATGAAATGAAACTGATCGGGTGAAGCCATTTTCATACAAAGTTTAAGCTCGGTGCACCCTTTCCTTCATACCCCTACGCACTAAGTCAAATTACATCAGACAATGATTATCAACACACATAGGGAAATAAATATCATGAGAACCATCAACACGAAGAAGAAGAATACAGTAGATATTCGATCAAATGATAAGGATACAAACAGTATTTAAATAAGTTATTTTTAGCAGATCTTGGCTTTTATGGATGTTCTTTAGTGCATGACTTTATTTTTCTTAATAAGCTGCTTAAATGCTGCTTAATTAACTATGATATGCATAAACCAAATCTGCTGTAAAAATAATTAGGTAAAAAACACAATAACTTAAAAACAATACCGTGTAAAATGTCATTACAAAATTAGCCGTTAGCTTTGTAAAGAATTCGTGGTAAATTTTTGATTGAATACCAAGCTTACAATTTTTGAACCAATATAGCAAAATTAGTTTTATAGTAAAATAATCTCACGACTGTAAGCACCAGGCAAGGTCAACCCCCTCTGATCTACCTCTAGGCATTTTCTGCAGCAGCTTTGCGCTAGGTACCATCGCCTTCGTTGCCGTTCCTGTTTACTAAACTGGTTACTCCGCTATGTTTTTTCCTTTACCGTTTGACCACTAGTTCTATAACTTTTATATTATCCAACCGTGACCTAGGTTCAGAAGGTGGGATCGTCGTTACCACTGTAGGTACATAGAGTTCTAAATCAATGCAATTTGCATAGGTAAATATAACAAACACACTTCAATTGCTATAAAAATATTTATAACTAAGAACTATAATATATATATTTACCTAAACTAAACCAGTATGTAATATATTTATTGAGTATTCTAGGAAAAATAATATGGTTTCGGCTGTAATGGCAATGGCAATTGATGTTTCGATTTTTTTACTCCACGCACACCTCACACGCCTCGCGTCGTTTTCCGGTTCGTTGTTGTCAAAACCACTGGAGAATCTTTATTCCCCAGTGAGTATCGGTTCCGCAGTAGGCTACATGATCATACATCTTTTTCTGGACTCTTGCCCCTATTTATTCCTACGTCTTCTTTCTTAAGCGCTTCAACTTATTCTTCAGGGAAGACAGGACATGAGGGCCCATAACTGTTGTCAGGCCTCCGCCTTTGTCCAGTAGACTTTCGCAGTCAATTAAAGCCGGCTGACGTTACTGTGAAATTCGCGATACCTATATTCCGTTATTCAGATAATATGTGTATGAACTGAATGATATGCTCTCATTTTCTAAATGGGTATGGGAGGTTCTGCAAAGATTATTGGAAGGACTGAAGAGCAAAGAACGGATACTATCGATTTGTCGATAACAACAAATGTCCATTTCATTATCCCCAGTTTTAAACTTCTGTTTTTGTACGTCCTTGCCCAACTTAAATTTCATGTTTTTGAAAAGTGGCTTTGGGTCTGGGTCACATTTAGCAAGGTCAATGTAAGTACTTTGAAAGTGATAACCTTTATCAGGTTTAATAGGACTGAGTTTAGGTACATACTGACATGTTTTTTCGTCAAAACAGGTTCAATACTACAAAAGTTAAAAGTTAAATTCAAGGATTCTTGAAAGTGTTTGATTGAAAAACTACAAAAGTCTAATTGGTAGCCATCAGACAGAACTTACGAAATACTCGTGTGATTGCTCAACGCATACTAAACAATTAGTACAATAGCATACAAGAATTGATCTATACGAGTACATCCAATGACTTCACCTTTAACTTGCTAGCAAGGCCGATCAAGCGACAGGTGCGAGTTGGATCCTCGGGATCGAATATTTGTTTTTTTGTTTAAATCACTGGAATTTGTAGAATCTAACTTAGGTAACCTAGCCCCTCCTCTATAGTCACCGTCAGGAATTCAGTACATGGTAGCTTCTCCAGGTTGATGATGGTGATGATAGCCAATCAAATCAATGAATACTATAGGTATCTTTGTTATATTTTAGATGTTCACATGATATATTTATTTACACAATGAAACTATTACAATTAAACAAATATTTACAAAATACACACAAAACAGTTGAGCTATCTGCAGACAAAAAACGATCTAGAGTTAGCTCAACCAATCCAAATGCCAGACAGATTTTTATCATTGGTATAGGTAAGCACTTAGTATATACCTAGGTATAAAACTGAAGTGTATGGTTATGTATGAAATAATTCCATGTGTTTACGTTAACGTAAGTTCGTGATATCTACTTTATCATCAACACAGATCAAAACTGCTATTCTTGCGAGACAATGTAGAATTAAAATAGTTTTAGCTTTAGCATCTTTACGATAATTGAGTACATTTTTATGAAGGCAACAAGATACAGGTGCGAGTTAGTGGAAAGGTTAACAAGCAGTTACTGTTATTGGGTAATTTTCTTCGACTTTTAAAATCAAACTATTAAAATGTATATAGGGCAAGGGACTACTTCAAGCAAATAGTGATGATGATGAATTTTAGCCATAAATGATGCTCAGGAAGTTTGAAATATTATTATAATACAGTTCCTGAAAAAAATTACACAAATATTTAACTGACAACAGGGGATTTTTTTTGCAGAAATGTCTCTTGCGTATTAAATTATTTTTTCGTAAGAAATAAGTTAAATACGTCTCATTACAGTCACCAGTATAACAACATGGTGCTTGTAACTTTATGTTTGTATAATAAAATAACTTATTAACTAGGTGAAAAACAACATTATGAGTGCAAGTTTCGCTTATTAGGTGGATTTTTAGCACTGCGTGAAAAATATTTGCTTAATTTATTTAAGTAATTCACGTTTGTCTCGTTTACTTTCGCAATTACCATGAGCTACGAGTATCTATAGTGAAGTCTACCTATTTAAATATTGGTTTTTAGTATTTAGCTGCACTCAAGAACGTGATAAGTTTTAGGACACACGTCTAGACTCACCTAGCTCTAGGACTTTTCAAATGAAAGAACCGAAACAACTAGAGAACACTGGTGGTCTAGTGGTTGCGGCCCCTCTTTCCGATCCTAAGGTTGGTTCAAATCCAGTCGTGTACCAATGAGTTTTCCTGTCGAAAAATGTATGTGCACTATGCCAGTACTCTCAAAATGGTGAAGGAAAACATTGTGAAGAAACCGGCGTGTCTAAAACCTAAAAAAGTTCACGTCACGCAAAAAGGGTTTGCCAGCGGCTTACTTGCGGAAACCAGTCGGCACATCAAGTGCGGATGATGAATTTGCCTAATTTGCTAAATTTGCCGAACCGAAGAAACTGAATTTACGACTTTTGATTTTGTCTTTGAAACTGTAAAAATCTTTGCCAAATCCAATTGAAACGTTATATGAAAAAGCGGATCTATAAACCTCAACACCATCATCTTCAACCTGTGGAACTTCACTGTATAGAAAACCATGAAACTTATGGGGAGCTTAAGTTTCCAAGAAGGACGGTTTTGAGCCTCCTCGGCGTTCACACAATGTAGATCCATCAGGTGGAAAGCTTCTACGCTATTTCCATTTTGTGGTCACCTATTAGTTTCCCTACTACTGTCTGTTATACGCATTTCAACTTGCTTATTCTAAGAACACAAATATATAAGGTATATCTATGTAGCGCCAATATCCTATTATAAGTTAGGGTAGGCAAAGGGCTGTACCGACTTCAAAATCCCACATGACAGAAGCCTGAGATTAGATCATTATGTCATTGACACAAAGGCACCCTGATTAGTAGTCCGGTGCGGTCACATGCGCACGCTTTGCTTACTGATACATAAGGTAAATTAAAAATACTCGAAATAACAGTTAAATGCATTCGTTGAACGTTTTTGCTGGTAACTATGACAACAGCACAGACACATTAAGCCGTATTTTTGGAAAACTCTCGACTATAAACCGCGCGACTTCATCCCAGCTCAGAGGCCGATTAACCTCTCAGCTCAGTTGGTAGTAACTCTGACTTCTGCGCTGTAGGTCGTGGGATCGATCGAACGAATATTTGTGTGGTGCAGTAAACACATGTATTTTTCTGTCTGGGTTATATTGTATTCATTTTTTTTAAATAAATTAAGTAATGTTTATCACAAAAATATATAAGTAGGTAATGTGCCAGTCATCTGGTCTGGCCATAGTACAAGCTCTGCTCAATAGTGTTGTGTAGATTGTCCACAATATTTATTTATTGAAATTTTAAAGCTAATATACAACGCCTCCTACAATCACAATGTACAATAGACTCCTACAAAGATATTTACAAATAAATATAAGGAAGGAAGATAAACTCTTACCTCGCAGTGGAATACGTTGGTTTCGTGAAATACGAAAGGATTCGATTATAATCAGTATGCCAAAAAAATCCGAACACTAACTAAAACAGTTTTGACGCGGCCCTTTTCGCCGGGAAGGTAGCGGAAAATATGAAATAGAAAATCTTTTGTTTACTGGTGACTCAGTCGGTTTAGGGGTACTGTATTTGGGTCGGGGTCCGGGTTTTGGTATATTTTTTGAGGGAAAAAAAAATTGAATAATGATTTTCGTGTCAATGTAGCTCGGTCTAGACAACCACAACATTTTGTAAGTAAAATGCGAAAGTAGGACCGAGCATAAGTTTGAATTGAGAACAACTGAGCTTTAGTTTATAGCTGAGCTATAGTTGAAGGGAAGTTTTTAAAACAAATGAATAAATAGAAAGATATCTAAATATATAAAACTCTTACGTTACTGACTGACTGACTGACAATCAACGCACAGCCGTAAGTCCTAGAAGCATGAAACTTGGAAGGAATGTTCCTTTTATAGCATAGAGGTGCACTAAGAAATGAAATTGGAAAACTATTTCCATAAGCGGAGAAAAAAAGGAAAAACTTTTAAAACAAAAATCAACGGGGAGTAACCGCAACGAGGCGACCGAAGCTGCGACCGCTAGTAATCTATAAAAAAATCATTTTAGAATTGACAAGTTTAATCAATGATGATTATACGTAGAAGACATACCTACGCGAGCTAAATAATTCCAGTCACGCCAATGTCATCCTTGGATGTGCACCGACCCGGCATTTTGTATTCACCAGCTACTGTCATTTCACCACTGCACTGTGACAATTGACATGACAAGGTTCAATGGACCAAAACTGCATTTTATAAGATCTTCCACGGATTCGTTTTCTTTTCTGTCATTTTGGGAAGTCACATAGCTTTTTAACTGTTTTTCTAGTGTTATTTTGAGTTCTGTTGTATAATTTACCAACATTTCTTGAGGTCTTAGTTCAAAGTGTTAGCAGTTGGAATGCAAGTATACCTAAGTGATCGAAAATGTTTCTGATGGTTTTGAAAAAAAAGCGACCGCCATTTGTTTTTCAAAGCCAATTAGGGCTGACTAGTCTATGACTGACTTGACTAAAAAGTATATTTTATCTAATAATATATCCTCACTCGACACTGGCAAAATTGATCCAAAATGGACAGATGCCATTACATAAGAAGAAGAAGATCTTCCACATCATACTGACCCTTGGAGGAAGAATCTGACCACTTAGGCGCAACGTCTTTTATAAAAAACTAGCGGCCGCCCACGGCTTCGCTCGCCCCGCAGCCGTTACGCCCCGTTGATTTTTCATTTAACAGTTTTTCCTCTTTTTCTCCGCTTAGGGAATTAATTTTCCAATTTCCTTTCTTAGTGCACCTTTATGCTATAAAACGAACATACCCTCCAAGTTTCATGATTCTAGGACTTACGGTTTAGGCTGTGCGTTGATTGTCAGTCAGTCAGTCAGTAACGTAAGAGTTTTATATATTTAGATACATATAGGTATTAGATAAATACCTATGACAAACTATGCGTAATTTTTCAAAGGCGATTATTGACTCCTGTTATTGGGATTTGGAATTAAGTAACTATGAATCACAAATTCTTTAACAATTTATCAAGTTACTAAAAACAAGTCGTCTCCATTTTCGTAAAAAACTAGTTTTCCATATGAGACGTTCAGAGTCCAAAGTATAAATTTCAAATACATCGCATATTCACTTAGGACTCTCGAAGGACCAAAACTTTTACAAATGTCATGAAGTTATGTTTGAAAAATAGTGGAATCTCAAGAGTTAGGTATTTATGAACCCCTGAGAAAAATTGGGTCTTTTTCAAGGGTCAATGTTTTCAGGACTATGGTCTCACAAAAATTTGGAAGCTTCTGTAATATAAAATATTTTGTCTTTGCAAAAAGACAAAAGTTAACACGAAGAGCTAAAGCAAGTTATGCTACTTTGTTAGAAGTTATAATGTGCATCATTAATATCAAAATAAAGTCTTCAATCCCGGACTTTTATGAAATCACTGTTGACTCCGGCAAAAAAGCAAGCCTTCAAAGACCATGCTTGAATGGTATGGTACCAAACTATTTGACATTTTATAATACGCCGGGACTGCTAGCGTTTTTGTAGTTTGCGATAAACGAGTGGGCTCTCTGACGAACCACGTGACAAAGCTACGCACATAACGCATTATTCTACCATGAATGTTCATTCAAAGGGTGGATTCGTCATTCATATTAGAACAAAAATTGGTTCTCGCTGTTTTATCGAACGTTTTAGTCTTCACAGAGTTACATTTACACGTTTGTTTCAGTGTTTGATGCAACAGCAAAGCCTCCATCGGGCATTCTAAGTGGCAATGGCAACCAATATGGCGACTTCGACGAATGCCTCAGCATTGATGGCGCTGTCCGTGGCAAGTACTGCCTGGCTTCCCTTCAAGTCAGCATGGAGGACAGCCATAAGGAGTTGGACTACATGGTGCATAGCGGGCACTACATAAGAAGCAATATCACTGACGTAAGTACAAGCTTCAAACGCCATACTAACGCACTTTCCGATTTCTTGAGTTTCCAATTTATATCGAGGTTCCAGCTAATGTACATGTGCTAAATAGTACGTACTTCACGTTAAAGAATTTAGCAAGCTTGATAATGACAAATATTTGCTATAATGACTTGTTTTTCTTGTATTGCAGATCTTTATCAAAATCGGTCATATTGGTGATTGACCTATAAAAATCCACAATACGTAAAAATCAAAACTTTGCAAGCAAAATTTACAAAAAAACTAACTATTAGTGCATAACTTTATTATAACTTTATTATTTAATATTTGTATATATATTATTTGTATATAACTATGATAAATAACTACACTTACTACATACGAACGTAACGAGTTTTTAACGGCCAAACGATTATGAATATGAATCATTTATAACTATCAAACGGCAGTTAATATAAAGATTAATAAAATAAGGTAGGGGTCAATGACATAATGTCACTCTTTGTGTAGAAATAGAGTACACATTCAACTTTACTCATTCAAATGTTGTTTCATAAAAAACGCATTATGTTTTCGCAAACTCGTCATCTATTTTTTTTATGTAACTACCTGATGGAACTAGCATATGGCCCACCTGATATTGAGTGGTAACCATCGCCTATAACAAAGCATTGCCTCGTAGGTTGCGCACGTCTGCACTTGCCCTACGAAGCACTGCCCTGCGTCCGTCGACTGGAGGCATAATACAGGATGTTCAGCCTCACGTGCCAGTAATTTACACCGGTGCCCACATCCTTCAAACCTGCCCTGCCTGCCTGTGTTTGTATCCTTCCCGTCCTCAGACCTTGGTCATTGACTAAACTACAGAAGTCCAAACTCGAGATTAGCCAGAGGATAATGGAACGCAGCATTCTCTGACTTAGATGCGCTGTCCGAGTACGGTACAGCATGCTACGTTCATTTACTTTGAAATTGCCGACGACCACCTGAAGGATAGCCAAATTTAAGTAGGACTTAGCGGATCATGTCAGTCAAATGCATTTCGATAAAAATGGACCTACGAGTATATCAAGACGACTAATAACTCCATTCTCTATCAATCATGGATGAGGGTAGCACAAGATGAAAAGAAAGTAACGTGAAGGGTTACGTATTTTTTTACTGTAGCATTGGATGAAATACAGTTTTCATATTTTTGTCGAAATACTTTAATGATCTTGAATCAGTTGGCTCTTTGTATGAGCCAACTGATTTAAGATCAATTATGCGTTACTGTGTTAATAATAATAGTTACTTCCCTGTACAAACAATTTATTTAATTACATAACTTTTATAGGCGTTTAGCAGAAAAACACATATTTTTTTGTATTTAATTCAAAATACGTTACTTGATGAAGATTGCCCCTACACTATTGGATCTATACCGTAGTTTGTTGTGTCTATACTGTAATACTATACTATAACAACGAAAGGATTTTAAGTAAGTAATAAATAAATACAATATAGTTAATATTGTCCAATGGCCATGACATTAACAAACTGCGATGTGTCTTTATTAACCTGCGTATAGTTCTATGTAATCTAAATATATTTAGGAATACGGGTATTGGAAAACTGCTGTACTACTTAGTATTACGCTATTGCCTTCGTGCTCTCAAAAAAGACGTGGGGAACTTTTAGACCAATAGCAATTTCAGCTACATTCCTCCAACGAGTATTTCTACTCGTGAACGCAGTGCAAAGACAATAAATCTCCAACTGCGGCGAGGAGCGTGACATCACATATCTTTGATTCTAGAACCTTTACTAGTGTTTTCTTTTCCTTCTGATAAATGTTCAGGTATAAATCAGTGGGTAAGTGCAAACTACTGCTAAGTACAATGACTGGTTAGATCCAAGCGTAACCAAAGTAAAAGTCAACATACAAGGTAGCCTGATTGGTCCCACCATAAAGTTCGTGAAATCCTCTGATAAATGCTCGCAAAATCCGCTGACAAAACGCAATCCAGAAATGGCAGATGCCGTAAGTTTGCCCCACTTGATAGACTGATTTATAAAGGTGTCACAAGAAATCGGCGGGTTCAAGTGCCCATAGAACCGATCAATGGGTCTCCTAATTATAGGGGAGCGCATTTGTACCTATGATCAAATCCCGCATTATCTATTCTCGAACGGCAAACCCAAAGAGCTTAATCACACATCCACTTTGAAAATATGTGATTGCAAAAACTTACTTCTGAAAACGATAAGTGCGCGACAATCAAATTACGCATACAGAGTGAAAGTGAATGAAGTGACAAAACATTCAACAATAATTATAAGTTTAAAAAACTTGAGAAACCGACTTCATTGCCAAACGGCTAAACCGATTTTAATGAAATTTGTTTGGGACAGTCTGGACGTAAAAATAAACTTCCAAACTAAAAAAATAATTTTCTAAATCGGTTCATAAATGACGAAGGCATGCAGTTACAAACATTAAAAAAATTATTTAAAAAAAATGGCAGCACCGATTTTAATAAAATTAAAATGGGATTAATCTGGAAGCAGTACCTTTCAGATAAAAAAATAATTTTTCAAATCGGCTCACAAATGACGAAGTTATGCGGTAACAAACATTTAAAAAAAAAAAAAAAAAAAAAAAAAACATACAACCGAATTGAGAACCTCCACCTTTTGATTGGAAGTCGGTTAAAAAAGACTTTGGCGGGAGGACATCCAAGCCAGCACAATAAATTTAAAAAAAAGTCATCACCCATTTGTAAAACGAAAATGCCAAACCGTACCACACCGGAGCTGCGGAGGAGCCAATTTTCAAGCGCCTGTTCTTCTACACTTGTTCACGTGCTGGCAATGCCTATATTTAGCTAGATAGAATATAATATATTGCTACCTTTAAAACTACCACAAAGAGAACTTGTCATGTTATCTCTATAATAAATAAATGTACAATAGTCTACCACACCATATTTTTTTACTCCAAGAAGCAGATGAGTACAATCTATAATTCTTCATTTTATGCAGTTCAGACTATAAGTGATTTCTAAACTAACCAGTTTAGAAAAACATAGTTCCATGACCTTATTAGGTATGAGAATCTACTATTAGTATTCTATTGCTACGGTCAGATATAAAATGAAATTGGTAGGACAATTTAATAATAAGTAAGGATCCGAATACCTACTTAATTAGTCACAGTTTGAAGAAATCAGCGATACTTAATTTTCTTTTTACTCTTATTTTCTGGGCTTTTGATATTGCTGGTCAAGGTTTTAATACGTAAGCAATTTCTTTTTTTTCATAATTATGTCATCTGTCCATTTCGGATCAATTTTGCCAGAATCGAGTAAGAATATAATAAAATATTTTTTAGTCAAGTCAAGTCATTCAATAGACAAGACGGCCATCATTGGTTTTGAAGGTAATGATATAAAGTGTTTTTCTTTAAAACCATCGGAAATAGGTTCGTTCAAATCAGGATAACACTAAATATATCACTTTCATTCCAACTGCTCACACTTGGTGCTAAGAGCTAAAGAAATGTTAGTTAAAATATCACCGAAATTACACAACAGAAGTCAAAAAAACATCAGAAAAACAAATAAATGAAAAAGCTATGTGACTTGACAGACAACGAATCGTGCATCTGGTTGCATGCTAGTCTTCGAAAAGATTGGAGTCGCTGACACATTTATTGGTTTTCTAAAGTCAATGCTATTTACTCATATTATTATTATGTCAACGCAATCACAATCACACCACTTCCCACTAGACTAAAAACTTTTTTATTTATGTAATTATAATAATATCCTTATTGGACATCGGTAAATTTGTCCGAATGGACAGATGCCATTAATTAAGATGAAGAAGAAGATTCCGCATCTCAACTCAGATTAACAAGAGTATGTGTGTTCTGGCTTAAATTTTGCAAAAATATTTGCTTTTTTTATGAAGTTTTTTTAAAGCTCGTAAACATGTCCAAAATGTGTTGGTCGACACAATACACTTTTTGTTCAAAAAATACAATTCAATTTTTTAATTCATGTTTTAATAAGTGTTACATCGATATTACAATGCCAGAATAAAAAAAGTTACCGGTTAACACAAGCCCATAATTATTGTCATAGCTATCATATTTGCCTGAAAAGGTCGTAAAACAGTATAGTTTTAAAACTTATGTAACACACACTTACTTGCTAATAGTTTGCCAGTTCGAAAATTTGGATTTCTCAGTTTTTTTATTTTTAGTACAAGCTCTGCTTGATTTGGGGCTAAGTGTTGTATGGATTGTCCACAATATTTATTTATTATGGTGTCGGTGGAAACTGAATTAAAACATTATTAACGATCCCTTATTTTCCAGCGATTTGTTGATTCTACCCCCCCCCCCTTACCTTTTCTCTTTAGTATGTTTGAGAAGCATGTAGTCAGTACGTTTAAATATTGCACTGTCCACTTTTTACAGATACAAGTATTCCTTAAACAGGTTGCAAGACTTGCTAGTCCATCATTGCACTTTTTATGATTCGATATTTTTAGTTTTGCTAGGGGAAGGCCCTTAAGGCCTTGCGCACATCTGGGCGATGGCGATAGCGATTAGGAGCTAGGTGCTATGCTTATGGAACTGTCAAAGTCAAAAATGTCTTTATTCAGTAGCATCACAAACATCACTTTGGAACGTCTTAAAGCTAGGTGAGTCTAGGTGCCAGTTCCACACAACCAAGCCTAGAATGCTAGCTAGCTGGATGGCGAGCTTCAAGTTGAAAAAAAATGGCGAGCGTCAAACGGGCTAACACAACTGCATTCCTTTTTGCATAAGCAATCGCCAAGTAAGCCAAGTTCATAAACATGACAATATGATCATAAAACTGCGTGCGCTTTTGGCCTGGTCAGTGGTCGGTGGTGCATAATGTCATGATGTTGCAACACACGTAATCAAAGCTCAGAGCACCCCTGACCTTGATTCGAAAGGCTGGTGACATTGGCCGGTGGTTGCGCCATGCGCGAACCTTGCCAGACTCGTATCCCCGACTAGGACTACGAGAGGAGCATATGCTATACGCATATGCTCATTTTAGTCGATTTCTTCAATGGAGCTGCCAATTTGTTATTATAGTATGCTATGATTCAAAAATCGTTCTGATCGCGTTTATGATTACTTTTGGAAAAGGTAGGTTATTTTGTGTTTGATCTAATATTCAAAAGATATTTTGTTATACAGCGTGTACAAATTAAAGCTAGTTCTTGCAAACTCTAACGGGATTTTTTTACCTCTCCATCAATTAACACTTAAATAATTTGGTCAATTGAATAAAAATTGATATGACATCAATTTTTTTAAATTGATTTTACATATTTTTTAGTTTTTTTATGATGTTTTTATGTTTTAAGTTTGTATTTACCTGGGGTTAATTACAATCTTAGATAGCATAAAACAGCGCCAGAGTTCTAGCACGCTTTTCATATGACTTTTCCGACAGCCAGATCCATTTTGAAACTGTCATAATCTGTACGTCTGAGATCAGGAGACACCCTGTATAAGTAAATAAAATATACTTACCTATCAAATTGAAAGGACCAATTTGTGGGTTATAAGGGGTGTAAGCCAGTGTCATTCGACGCATTAAGCCTTTGTTATTTTGCGAGCCTGTCATTTTGTGTGTACTTAATCCAAAATTGCGAAAGGTATGATATAAATCTGGATTTAAAATGTCAAGATCTGCGAATAAGGTAACCGTCGATATATTAGATAACCCACTTTAACCCAAACAACGGATCGACATTTTTACAGTCCCGCTGATTTTGAAAAGACTTGGTTTTTAGGGTTCCGTAGCCAAATGGCAAAAAAGGAACCCTTACAGATTCGTCATGCCTGTCTGTCCGTCCCTATGTCACAGCCACTTTTCTCCGAAACTAAGAGCTACACTGATGAAACTTGGTAAGTAGATGTATTCTGTAAACTGCATTAAGAGCGCATCGTGCGAAAATTTCAGATTTTTTTTAAAAAATTCATAACTAAATAACTAAGTGACATTTTAAAAATCGCAAAAGGACTAATTGTAGACATTTGAGATTAATTCAAATTTAAGTGTGGTAAAAAAATATACTATTTAACATGACATTCTATTTAACGCTAATGAAAATCGTATGTCAGCGTTAAATAGAATGTCATGTTAAATAGTATATTTTTTTAACACACTTAAATTCGAATTAATCTCAAATGTATAGTCTACAATTAGTCCTTTTGCGATTTTTAAAATGTCACTTAGTTATTTAGTTATGAATTTTTTTTTTTTAATCTCAAATTTTCGCACGATGCGCTCTTAAGATTTTCTCACAAACATAAAACATTTTTTTCATCAAACCCATGGTATCTATGAATAGGTCTTCAAAAATGATGTTGTGGTTTCTAATATCATTTTTTTTTCTAAACATAATAGTTTTTGCGAGAGCCACTTCCAAAATGTTAAAATGTGTGCCCCCCCCCCCTCCTGTAACTTCTAAAATAAGAGAATGATCAAACTAAAAAAAATATATCATGTACATTAATTACTATCTAACCTTGCAACGAAATTTGGTTAGAACGAGATCTAGTAAGTAGTTTTTTTTAAATACGTCATTAATCGTAAACCACAATGTACCTTTCGACGAAAGAAATTCTATATTATATTACTTGCTGCTACGGAACCCTTCATGGGCGAGTCCGACTCGCACTTGGCCACTTTTTTATTTGATACACCTGTAGTAGATTCATGTTGTTGTTTTTATTTTAGGGGGTTCTACGAATACCATAAAAAAATAAAACTATTAGGAGACGAACTATGCGCTTGGTGAAATTTATTATGACCACCATTTTAGCTAGTACTTACTCACTTTCAAAATTATTGAAAATATGCAAGCTTAAAAATTCGAATAATGCCAGATATAAGATTTTTTTACCATAACTTTGATTAAATTGCAATTTGTTGTGGATTATGTAAAATGCATAGGTGTACAATAACACCTATGAATTTTCCCAAATGAAACTTCGTTCAATCGTCTGTTCAATGTCAGACGCACAACGTAATAGATTTGCAGGTAAGGTTCGTACAGCAATCTGCGATAACATCGCAATCACTAAAATAAAATAAATAAATTATTGTACAATAATATAAATATTTCAATTGATTAGTACAATTTTATTTTTAACTTTTTAGTTCAATTTGTTAGAAAAGCGTTTTTTTTTAGTTTTTTAAAATATTTTTTTTTTTACTATTTAGTTTTTTCTTTTTTCATTTTATATATTTTTTTTCATATTATTGCATTGTCATCGACCTTTGACAGGTGTGCAAAGTTTGAATCAAATCTGATCGTTCAAAGTAGGACAAAATCGTGCTCAAAGGGGTCGGTTACATACATACATATACAGGTGAAGCTAATAAAAGCGTTATAAAAAGCGTAGCAGCCGGGCCGGACCGAGTCTAATAAGTACGCGTTTGCAATTACTTCCAAAATTTACGGAAATGTCCATTTAAAAGTGAATAACCGAATTAAATACCTATAATATTTACCATGACTTTTCGCACATACATACCTACAAATCATAGTGATTTACGATACCTATAGTAACCATTCTTCCGTCATATAATGACGCATACGCAACGCATACGTCATTTATATAGCTTACTAAATACCTACTTAAATACGAAATATTTTGGACAATTCACAAAAGACTATCTAGCCCCAATCTATTAAGCATAGCTTGTGTTATGGGAACCATATAGCTGTTTATAATGCTTACATGCATTTTTTTGTTGTAAATACTTACTGAAAATAAAATACAACACCCAGACAGATAACAAACATCTGCCGTCCTCCTCACAAATATTTGTTCTCGGTGGGGATCGAACCCACAACCAATGACGACCCAACTTAGCTGAGAGCCCAGTCTAAACTACCTTCCTACATGTTTTCCTAGTTGAGCTATCTCTAGATCGTTTGTAACGATCTCCAGATAGCTCAACTGTTTCTTGTGTATTTTGTACATTTTGTAAATATTTGTTTAATTGTAAGTTTCTTTGTGTAAATAAATATCCTACATTCAAATTCTCATGTAGAGTTAACTAAGTAATTATCTCGCTAGTAGTGTTGTTATTTACTGACAACCTCTTCCACGTAACAGGCAATTAAATTCCCTCAGATTAGCACCAAGACGAATTTGAACTTCAATTTGTTGACATTACGATAGCACAACGGCTTTCATGACGTTCGACGATCGCAGTGACGTCCAAAAAGTTAAAAAATTCGATTCGAAAAATTCGAGAAAAGTTCGATATTTGACTGCGTTTCACTGATCGCTACCGCCAGCGAACTAGGTGTGCGCAGGCCTTAATGTATATATTCTTGTGGTGTCCAAAAAGTGCTTTGGATCTATCTTGATAAAATTAAATAAGGGCTTCAGGAAACATGTTCTTATTTTTCTTCATTTACATTATTAACAGTAAATTCTATTGTGTTTGTAATTTCTACGCATATAGTTTAGTTTTTACATACATAGTTCTTAGATGTGCACATGAGGAAAAAATAAGATGGGAACGAACCATATACGTGTGTTGAAACGAACCACGTGCGCAAAATGAAAACTTCTATAGGAAATGGGCTCTGCGCATCTTATATAGTCACGTTAGGTTAGCCAAATGATAATTAACTTCTTTGTCGCCAACGCAAACCACACATCCTCCTTTAAAGCAATCTATCTATTAACTAACCCATAAACGGTCTGTTGGTATAATTTTTATATAATTATTAATATTATGCATGCCGAAAATGATGCCTAGCAACTTATCTCTGGGCAGAATCTGTATTGTTCTAGGATGGAGACCACACGACAGTTTTAATAAGTCCTCTGTCAGTAATTTATGTTCAGTTATGATAATTGATAGTGGACTCGTCTACGCCCGCGCCACGCCCCCGTGCCATGTGTCATCACATTTTTTAATAAACTGTGCTTAATTCCGAAGCGAGATTCGCAGTGTAAATATATAATAATATATAAATATATATTATGTAAATATATAAGTACTAAAATAAATATTATTGACATTCCACCAACACTATCCAGCCCCAAACTAAGCAGAGCTTGTAATATGGGAACCAGATTGCTAGTTGATACATATACTTTATTTCTGTTGGTAAATACATGCTTAGTATACAATAAGACACCCAGACCGAGACCAAAATCTCGAGAGAAAATCGAACCCACGCCCACCAGCGCAGATAACAGAGCTACTTCCAACTGAGCTGTGAGTGAGAGCTGTCAAAGAAGGCACGTTATAGTTGTGAAAAATCACAAATCATACATGAACTATAGTTACGAAGTTATCATCACATTCCACACAACACTAGCCCCAAACTAAGCAGGTAGTAAGTAGTTACTAAGCCTGGTCTACCTACAGTAAAATTCTGTTTAGAATGTTTTCCACTTCATACTTTCTATATAACCCTCTTTTGAACCTTGATAACAAACGATTCAACTCATAACCTTACCAGCAATCTAAGTAATACCAAATTTCAAGCAGATCGGATAACGGTTCGATAGTACCTAATGCTCAGGCAGACGTAATAACTCCATTAATCCAGTAATCCAATCCATCCAATCCAATCAATCCAGTAATTTTAAGTGCGCCTCGAAGAAGCGCACATAAAATCAAAAATTGTACTACAATACTAATACAATACAATACTAATACAATACTAATTGTAATTATATTGTTAAACTTAAAATTGTATTACACTATTTCACCAACATGATATTTACTTGACTAAACAGTTTATTCGTTCATCTATGGTCAGAAAAGCGATCGCAAACGGAACCAAGACGTCAAGGTCCCCAAGGGATCCTTTTAAAGATTCTGAACACGAAACCAAAAAGTTTTTGGATATACTTGTAGAATAATAATTATGTTGTAAAGAATTATTATATTTTCATGTCAAGTTATAGCGTTTATTGAGAACTTAATTGTTTCCAATTGTTTTATTTCGAACAATTAAAAGTTTACCTTCAATCCTCGGGGTTTTTGTATATTTCAAAACAAATCATATCAGCTATGTGGTTTTCCCATTACACACTTTTTCTTAGTTTGGGGCTATCTAGCCCTAGCACTATGTGAAATGTCCACCAATATTCATTTATTTGTTATTATTACCTTATTTTAACTCTAAAATATGCAACTACAAAATAACTCGACGCAAGGCTCATAATATTACTGATTATCAAAATGATCTCCTTTCTATGCTAAATCGATGTTCGGTTTTTTGTGTTTGACTCAAAGTCCATTCGTCAAATCAAGCAATCGAAGAATTTTTCGTCAGGGCGTGAATCGTCAAATTATATTTCGGTTGTGCGATGGGACCCACGATAAACACAAAGACACCTTTATTTTGCGTGCAGATAAGCCCATAGCCGATTAGTGTCTGAAGCCTTTACAGTTCTGTAATGAAGACTATTAGCCGTGGTGGCCTTATCATCTAGATCGCAGACATGCAAACCACAAGGTTCACTCAGTTAGTTAATATTCCGTCAGCACCCAACCACCGGCTACTTACTATGTCAGCGTATTTGGACTCAAAGCTGATTTTGAATCACAATTGTTATTGTGCAATTTACAATTTATAGCCCTTGGCGAAGAA
This sequence comes from Thera britannica, assembly GCA_939531255.2. Lineage (NCBI taxonomy): Eukaryota > Metazoa > Arthropoda > Insecta > Lepidoptera > Geometridae > Thera > Thera britannica. The sequence continues at coordinate 6,335,494 of OW618040.2, read as the reverse complement.
TGCTGCGGGTATGTTACAAACCTATCCGAAAACACATTATTTATTTATATTTTTCCTTCCACTTGTGTACCTACGCGTAGGTTTGTAGTCACGGGACGGGACCCGCGTGGGCGTAACAAGCTTATTTGCTCTGTGGTGGAGTATACACGTGCCGTTCTGACGGACTTTAGGGAATCCTAAAGTAACAAGACTTTCGTTAGCTGCCTATTATTAGAAACTCAAACTGTATTTTTGGTTGGAGAAGGAAAAATATGAATCATTTATTTAAATTACGGTAAAGTTTTGAGGTAGGTTGGAACTAGACCCTACCAGGAATCGTCCGCACAAAGAATTCTTGCAGGCCGATGCCTTCCCTTTGAACGCGAACACAATACCACGATCCAATTTAGGTTTTGTCAGGCTTTGTTTCGATTGGAGCGTCATAAAATCGTTCGAGAATACCAAGAGTCTTTGTCGATAACATCTATTCAATCGAATGCCAAGTTTACTATACCTATTACTCACTTATAGCTGATACAGACAGAGAGCACTGGTGGCCTAGTGCTGACGGCCCCACCATCCGATCCTGAGGGTTAGAATCCGGTCGCAGGTTTAAATCCGGTCGTAAGACACTGTTATCTTACCTATTCTATAATCAGTGCGTATAGCCAATAATTAATCATACCAGCGAATAACATACAAGCGAGTAGTAAGTAGGGCTCTTTGTGAAGGACTCGTCTGGGGAAGTACTACCACAATGCCTTTTTCTGCCGAAATGCAAGTAAGTATTGCTGTGTTTCGGTTTGAAGGGAGTTCGTGCCGGTGAAATTAATGGCGCGTGAGGCTCAACAGGGCAGTGCATCATATGGCACGTTCCTGACGTGGGTGACCTACGAGGCAATGGTTTGTTATAGGCGAGCGATGGTTCAAATGGGCACTCTAAACCATACCGATACTCCACCACATTATTGTACCAGGATGTCAGACTCCTCTCTGTTAGACAACTCTTTCTACTTATTACCGCAGTAAACTTCCACAAAACCGCACACACAAATATGCTGGAAACACATACGAATCGTAGGCTTGTTTGGAGGATTCCTAAAGTAAGAACTACCTTCGGCAAGCGATGTCTTTACTACCTTGGACCGTTCATTTATGCAAAATTAAATTAAAATCTTAACTTAAAATCACTTACTAGGAAAAAGTGTAGAAGAATAACTTCCGATTGGCTCAGTAGTTTAAACTATCATGAAACTGAGCTAGTCTTAACTCCACTATCATAGCTCTAGTTTATTATATCAAACTCTAAAACATATTCAACTTAAACAATATATCTTATCTACATACAAAACCTATTTAAACACAATTATCTTACATAAACTGAAACAATTATTTATTTACATACTTATTTATATTCGTCACAATGCATGCTTTAATAATCTCATCCTAAATTTCTATAGTAAAAATAACACACACAATATTTTTGTCATTTTCTGCTGCACTCTTAACTAGCGTAACCTCATACGATTGATATTAGTTGGACGAAAGAGGCTAACTACCCACAACACAGGTTCTCCTAGGGTGGGAGTTAGCGTACTTACGCATTAAATATTGTACTACCCATCATGTTTAGTATGTACCTGCTAGTTTAATGTTGTAACACTTTTGTATCATTGATGTTTGTTATCAAATAAATCTTTTAAATCTTTTAAATCTTAATATACTTGTTCCATCAGCTGTATATGTAGTTGTAAAAAATAAGCAAATAGGTACTATAAAATTAAAAATACCAAACAATTTACATACTACATAATCTTCTATGCTACAAAACCGTATGAAGGCTACGTGAGTTTACTAGCATAGAAAAGGCACGTATTCAATCTAAGAAAAATCTGAATTTTATTCAAAAATCCCAGCTTCCCATTCTCTTTTAGGCAATGCCCTGTGATTTATTCAAATAATCATTGGTTGCAGATGGGTCACCGAGTGCCAAGATATTCAAGTCTTCTGTGGGGCGTTTGCATACCGAGTTCTTGCAGTAGTTTCGACCTAGAAGAGGAGCTAAACCACAGGCTACTGGATATTGGGATATCAGTCCGAGTCCATAATACCATGTGCTCGGTAAAGGACTTCAAGCGCCCTTATTCTTTTGGGAGAACTCTTGCCACGTAAGTTGAGACTATATAACTTCAAAGCTATTAATTGTAAGCTGTAATGTCGACATCTGATGAGCACTGCTTAAAATTAAGGCGCTCAAATTTAGGTTAAAATACCTACTCGTAATACTTCCAGATTGGTCCCATAGAAAATTTATCAAAATTTGTGTAGCAGTTTGGCCATGAAGCCAATTTCTCATGTTTTTTTAAACATGTTTTTAAACATTCTTGCAATAAATTGAAAATAATATTTTTGCAGGAAACCTCGTATAATGGCTTAGGTGCCACTTAGCGCTGAGAATTAAATGATGGAGGTTGTAATTGAATGACATCACATTAGCTAAGCCGCGCTATAATGCTTGTTTCACGTCACGCACGCTTAAATTAAGCTGTGTATACACTGACTATAATGAAAGGAACAGTTTTATCGACGCTTTGCAACATGTTCAGAATAATAACGACCGTTTTTAATAAGTCGATATATTTCTGCTCAATAAATTATCTCGTAGGCACGGTGGATAACCCCCGCAGATCTCAAAGATAGCCACCAAGCCTTGGAATTAAGCTCGTGAGGTTTTTTTTCTGTTTTAAGTACAAAAGTAGGCACAAAAAGAATATTAGAAATGTTTGAATTAATTTAAGCTGCTGTTAGTCGATCTATTTCATCTAAAGACTGAACTAAATACATGATTAAAAACTCCAGGAATAAGGATAGAACTGCCAAACGCAAAAGCATGATTAAAAAAAACAGTTCCAGGACACACGCATAGTTTTATAAAAAAATATGAATGTACGTCAATGCCTTGTTTGGGCGTATAAAAGCTTAGATCGTGTGTCTAATAATTAATTGATCATTTTCGCCTATTGATTGTGTCATAAAACTACAGGAAGAAAATGAATATTATGACTAAAAATGGAACAGAAAAAAACTTCGCAACAAAATAAACTTGTCGTTTCTTGAATGAAAAATCATAAAATCGGAAAAGTCGTATAACAAACGTTGTTCACACCAACGCGATGGAGTGAATGTCCTCCTTCCGGATACTATTTTATGACAGGTTGCGTAGTCTTGCGAGAAAAATATCTTCTGCATTGTCGACAAAGTAATAGTTTCATTTTATTTAACTGCTTTTCAAAGATTTGCGTTTACTATAAATAAGTTCAGAGATTTTTATAACTTTCAACGGGTCAAAATGAACGTGCGAGACGGTGACTACCACCGGTGGTGGTACGTCTATGTACGGTGAGTACATAGACGGGGAAGTTTAAAAAACTTGAGAAACCTCATAGCTGAACTGCAAAGTCTAAAAAGAAATAAGTCGATACAATATTTATTAATATTGAACACACAGCCTAACGTAACGATGGTAAAAGATGGTGATCGTCTATCAAACAACTTATTATTATTTACAGGACGTTCTTCCTCGCCTTAATCCTGCTGCTAAGTCTCGGTACTATATTGGACGACGGCAAAGAAGGCGCTACCAACTTCGAGAAACTTCTCAATGCGTTTTCTTTGAAACGCAACTTGAAGAAACTATTTGACTTTTCCGACACTCCTAGTAAGGAGAAGGTGAAAGGGGTGGATGCTCATAGAGGATTGAATGCCCTTGCTTTGTTGATAGCGCACAAGTCTATGGCTATGGCGCACAATCCCTATGTGAACAAAGTTAGCTACTCCGCGGTAAGTTTCCATATCTTTAGATCCTTATTACTGAAAACACCATAGTGTTTTTTATACAACTAGCTGATACTTTTTTTTTTTTTTTTTTTTAATGTAACTAGCTGATAGAACAAGCATATGGCCCACCTGATGTAAAGTGGTAACCATCGCCTATAACAAAGCAATGCCTCGCAGGTCACGCACGTCAGGAACGCGCCCTACGATGCACTGCCCTGCGTCCATCAACTGGAGGCATACAGATATTCAGCCTCACGTGCCAGTAATTTCACCGGCACCCACACCCTTCAAACTGAAACACAGCAATGCTGCTTCACGGCAGAAATAGGCATGGTGGTAGTACTTCCCCGGACGAGCCCATCACAAAGAGCTCTACTACTACTGATAGAACAAGGCCCACTTGATGTTAAGTGGTAATAGAGAGTCACGGATGACATACAGTTTTAAAATGCTGATCTGATTCAAAGAATATTGTGAACATGAATCAACTTCTAACTCTTATTAAAATAAAATATTTTTTTAGACAATCCACACAGCAATATCTAGCCTTATACTAAGCAGATCTTGTATTATGGGAACCAGATAGCTGATATAATACTTATATACATATTTTTTTGCAAATACATACTTAAAATACAACTTACCTATATACGTTGATTATTGATTGTGCCTACTGAAAGGCCCATCGGTTATATTAATTCCCAAACATGATCCTTCAAACAATATTCATGGACCTTAAGTTAAAGGTACTTGACTCTCGAGTCAATCCACTGGCAAAATTTCAAAGGGAAATAGACAATTTCACGGAATAACTTTACGAGTATTATAGGTACTCGTAGCTTCATCTCAGTCAAAGGTCGGTCACGTCCATCTTAATTAACTTCTCGTTTGTGAATTTGTTGAATTGTAAACAACTGTCAAATATGATAGCGATATTTGACAGCGTTTCGCTGATCGCCACTACGGAACGGTTTGATGTGCGCAAGGCTTTACGCACATTGGTGATAGATAGTGCGGTGTGGAATGTCGAAAATTTTTATTAGGTATACGCAAAACGTGAAATTATTGAACAACAAAGCACGAATGTCATTTAGAAGTTACTCATGCACTTTTTGGTTTAAAATACATTTTTCACATGAGTAAATAAACACGTCAAATTCATTGATCAAATAACTTGTGATATAATATAATTTTTGGAGTTGTTAATTTGCTCTTAAGCTCGCAGCTTCTTAACTTCACTAATTGAAATTATCCACTCCAACCGTTTCTCCAGGAAAGTGGGTCGAAATACTTTTATAAAATCTTAATTAAGTCCTTATAGTTTCAAGGCCAGCTACAAAAACTCGGGAGTTAACCTTATTCATTTTCAGGTATTCGGGATGCCGTGGGCGGTGGTTGGCCGGTCGGCTATATTGTACACGGATAGCTTCCTCTATCTGAGTGGCTTTTTGAATGCGCACAATCTTCTAGGAGACCTCGAGAAAAAAGGGACGATTGATATGAAGGACAGATTCATCGCCAGGTGGTTCAGGTATGTGCAATGGTTATTACTAGCAGCGAAGCCCGGCGATGCCCGGGCATTCCAGAATGCTGAGGAACATTCTAGAACGTTTAGGAGCATTATATTCTAGAACATTTTGACTTTTGATTTTGTCAAAATCTAGAATTTATAGAAACGTTCTTACATATATAGGATAGGATAGAATAGGATTAGACATAGAAAAGTCTCTATATAGAAAGTCATAAGAATATGAACTGAAATATGATGAAGTAATAAGAAGGGTGTAGTGTAGACATGTAGACATAGATTTGCAACATTTTACATTGATGCTGTTCCTATTAGTCGTAGCGTGATGTTATAAATAGCCTTCCTCGATAAATGGACTAACCAACACAAAAATATTTTTCAATTCGGACCTGCAGTTCCCGAGATTAGCACGTTCAACCAAACAAACTCTTCAGCTTTATAATTTTAGCATAGATAGGTAGAATAAAACCTAATGGTTTGCATGCACGTGAGGCATCTCTGAGATCAAAACGTGCAGATTAGTTGCGTGCAGTGCCGGATTAAGCCAGCGCGGGGCATGTAGCAAATTCTGTCAAGAGGCCCTTGGTTTGCTTTAGATTCTCAATAAAACACTGAGTGCACACGTGAGTTGCACACAGCACTACGTCACGCACGAAAACAGTTTCCGAAGCAATGTCAAAAACACTTTTTTCAAAAATGCCTCACATCTACAGTGCTTTTAAAAGTTTTTTACGTTGTGCCAAAGGTTAATGCTTTACATCAAGTTTTAAATTTTCAAGTGGAAGTGAAGCATAGCTTAAGCGCTTCGTGTTTAAGGCATGCAAGATATGTTACGCTCTTATCTAAATTACTATTACGGTCATTTATTTAGGCGTTGGAGCGCAGGGCCCCCAAACTCGCGGGGCCCATATCATTTGCTACTTGTGCTACTTTTGCTACGTGGCTAATCCGGCACTGGTTGCGTGTTATTTTGCAGTCCATGCAGCAACAGGAAATGAACACGCGTATCTTAATCCTGTTTCTGAGAATACAATAAGTAGTTATAACTTAGATAAAGATTAATTACTCAATCACAATGAATTAATCGTTTTCAAATACTTTTGGCTGAGACTGATTAAATACCTGTTAAAAACTCTTTGTTAATTGATTCAATATTACTATTTGATGACACGTGAGCGCGTTTAAATCTATATAAAGATCTCATTTATCTAAAATAAGCATATCGTTCTGTGAATTGATATTTAATTACTTCTCAGGTTATTCCCCCTATTTCTGAGTTTGATGCTGTTCTGCACGTACATTCTGCCTGACTTGAACAACGGTCCTCAGTGGAACTTGGTGGTGGAAGAACATAGCAGGGTTTGCGAGAAGAACATGTGGAAAAGCTTTCTCTTCATACACAATTACTTTGGCTTTGAAGAAATGGTAAGACTGCCGTCTAAGTTATAGATAATCAACTATTTATACAAACTTGGTTTAGACTACATCCATACACAAACGAATAGAACCTCCATTTTGAAAATGTATAGGTACTCTGTAAGAAAAAAATCAGCTCGTTATGTGCCAGATCCAATTATTTTCAAACATTCTGATTGCAAAATATTTTCGATTTCGTACAATGTTTTCTTAACATTTTATACGCTGAAATATGAAAATGGAAAAACAAGAGACGTAACCCAGTTTACTACAAATTAGAATGGATATCGGAATTGGAAAGAATAGACCTACGAGTACAATATTTAAAGGAACCACCTCAATGTTGATAGGTAATGTAATTTGATTGTTTCAACTATGAGTTATCAATATGTTTGCTATTATAACAAATATGTTCCGAATACAAATTCATATAAGTGTACGAGAAAATGTCACGGAAGATTCTAGACGATAAAAATATATATATATCTAATACCAATGAGAATATACCCTAGCATAAATGTACTGCGTCCATTTGCTCATGCAAAAGGCGAAATGTGTCTCTCTGTAGTTGTGGCACCCTTAAAATCGAAACGAGCCATCGAGCATCATTGCTAATTCTTCCGAATAAAAATACTTATAGTTCAATATAAAAACATCCATATTTTACAACTAACAGAAAAAATAAGAACTATTTCAGTAGAGGTTAATGATAGTTAAACGAACAAACCCATAAAATGTGTAATAAATTTTATGGGACCAATGTTGTAAATTTATTCCCGTTTTGGCTAAAATCAAACCTCTATAACTTAGTGGTAGATGGCGATCAAGACGGTAGCGTAGTGCTATTAGGTGTTTAAATAAGACGAATTTCACACCATGTCTTCTAATGATTTAGATACCATGTACCTACATTCTATGAAAAATATAATAATGTAAGTGCTAATGTAACGAAATCGTGGTTTATGGATAAGTGTGTTAAATTAAATAGGTAAATATGCTTTTCTGAAATTATAGAGATATGAGCCTACTCTTTACATAAATAAGGATGATAGTTGATCGGAGGCGTGTAATAATACTATCGGATGCCCTGGTTCTCAAGATGGTTAGTAACTCGATCATGGTGTCACCCATTCACGATAGGTATTGCAATCGCTCATCGTTTTTGTGTATTCTCAGGTTGCCTGAGTTCTTTCGTCTATGATTAGTATGCTAAAAAGGTTTTTCCAAAGTTCCAAACCTTCTTCGAGATAAATCGAAATTTCTGTACTGGCCAAATATTTACATGCGAGCAGTGACTGGCTAAAGTTGTATGAAAATCCATTACGTAATAGTGCTTAGCAGCCAAATAAAAATTATATAGTACGAGTAAACTCATAATATTCTGTCGTGTAATTTAAAAATGGAACGATCTTTTACTCCGAACCATGGCAACCAAGGAGGTAACTTATCAAAGGTTTTATTTAAATTTCAAACTTGCTCGCAAAATAAATTGCTGTTTATTAAAAAAAAAACAAATGAACACATCAACGTGAGTAAAATTATGTTGTTCGTTGTTAGTTTTCTTGTCATTTTACCTATTTGACAAAAGTATTACTACTTTTAATTTCCTTGCATTATTTGAGAAATTTACTATACAAGCCTTGGCCATAGCCAGGCATTGATGTACCTACCTTTGTATGTGTGTGTGTATTTATACGTTCGTGCATCAATGCCTCTTTTGCCGGAGTAACATTCAATATTCATATTGGACGCTGTGCGTCCTAACAGCTAAGTCTGTCACCTTTTTTTGCTGTCTTTAAGGTGACAATGGAATATTTCATAGAATCGCTATAAAGCTTCGGGGATTATGAAAAAGAGGGTTTGATTGAAAGGGTTGCCAACTCTTAATTTTCAATAAGTATTAGGTACGCATTTTATATTTTACAATACACTTCGTTTTCCAGTGCCTAACTCACACCCATCAGATCGGAATGGACATGCAGCTCTACGTAGCGACATTGCCCTTGATGCTGATATTCTGGAAGTTCAGGACCTTGGGCTGGACGCTCCTCATCAGTGTAGCGGTGGGATCTACCGTCCTGAGATACCTGGCCATCTACTGGTTCGATATCAGCATGTTCGTGTATTATGGAATCTCGTAAGTATACTATTACAAACCTTACAACACACTATCGGAAAATCACTTCTTGTTCGTCGCAATACAGAAACGAGGTGGCAGCGATAGCATCGCTTAGTAAAAGTTATAGAATAAAACCAGCAATGAAGCAATGAAAACGCGTGTCATTGCAAAAAAATTGTGGGTAAGTGCAAATCTTTTAGATCGTTAGTCATTCATCATCAGCCTTAAGAAGTCTACTGCTGGACTTAGGATCCCCTACACATTTCCAGAAAGAACGATTCTGAGCTCTTTCCATCCACCGACTTCCTGCGATCTTAATAATGTCGTTGGTCCATCTGATGCGTTGGCATCAGATCTGGTGGGTGATACGTTTCGTCTACCGGTTCGTGGTCGCCATTCGATAATTTTTATTCCCCAACGGCTGTCGGTTCTTCGAGCTACTACCAACGGTTCTACCTGCCCATTGCGACTTCAACTTACTAATTCTAAGAGCTATGTCGGTGACCTTGGTTCTTCTCCGGATATCCTCATTTCTGATTCTATCACGTAGTGTTACGTATAAATCGTTAATCTGTGATCTGTAATCACCAATTACCGTTTCCTTAGAATGAAGATCAAAAATAATCTTGATCGTTACATAGTTGATAGTTACATAGTTGATAGTTACTCAAGAAAATGTCAAGTTCACTCTATCATTGGCGGCCTTGTGGTGAGCTGACATTGACTAAATACCACAAATACAAAAGTACTGTAATTACATTGTTCTTTGTATCGATATCGTTTTACAATGTTTTTATTCGTTACTTTATTTCAAAATATTGATCGAAGAGTCTCTTCGTATCTTTTCAAATATAGGCCCGTATATTCAGAAACAGTGATTGAGTCTGAGTCGAAACTGAATCACTCTCAAGTAGAGATTTTATGACAGTTCTCCATTGAAAAATGACAAAAATTCATGCTAGAGGCACGGCTCAACCACCTATATACCTACCTTATATAGTGTAGAACAATCATACATTTTGTGTATTTTTATTTACAAAATGAGCCATACTTTGTAATAGTCATAATAGTAATAGTAAAAATGACTGTTCACTGAAAAAGAAAATATCTCTAAAATTCATCGAGCAAAAATGGACCTAGGACATAATTTATGCCCAAATACATAGATTTAATTGGATACAGCAAGTTTTTCCCGTTGCTCGCCAGCCGTGCTATTCATTACCACGCTATAGTTGAATCTATGTCTGTCTTCGCTGTTCATGCTATTAAGTATTTACTGAAACGAGCTCTAGCAAACTTCACTTCGACCTTTGAACTATTGAAGCGATAGTTCGAAATAGAAAAGTTCAAGGAAGTCTAGAATCTGTAAAACCTGAGTGCTGGTCGTGTTAACTTCTACGTGACCTTCTCATCTATTTTAATGTGGTAGTATGACCACTGACCTTCCGTACACACCACATCGCATTCACTAGACACAATGTCCAATGTCAATGTGTGTGAGACCTTTTTGTGGTATGTTCATGTGATAAATATAATATTTCCATACGATAGTAAGCAAAGTAAACAGGACTTTGCATCTATAGTAGCGTCAGGGGCAACTGGTGATTACTCATGCCCCTACTTACGGGACGCTACAGGGCCTGGGACAGGTGGAATAGGCTTGCCCAGTACCTATACCATCCTGACAGCTTACTCGGCCTGATCCACAGGAAAGACATGGTCAATACGTGCGGAGCTGATTAAGCTGCGGGTTTCCTCACGATGTTTTCCTTCGCCGTTTGAGAGCACTAGCATTGTGCACACACACACAACTCATTGGTAAACGACTGGATATGAACCCACGACTTTAGGATCGGAAGGCGGGGCCGCTACCACTAGACCACCAGTGCTCTACGGTACGATAGTACCTACAAAATAATCATGGCTATATCTTACGTGATTGGGACGTATTCCCTGAAGCCAAACTCTAATTTCAGACACGTTGATTTGCCTAATCATTTACCCTATATCACCTAGACTTGCGATCGGTTTTTTTCCTGTGAATAATTTTAATAAAGGACGCTCTGGTAAATTTTCTAAAATCATCATTTAATTCCACCGTTGTAATTAAATTTGCGTTGTTTTCATAACCCAACACCAACTTAATATTAAATCATAACAAATTCTCGCTTGGAGAGGTCCTGATGTGTACCTACTTTCATAGGTACACAACTTATAATAGGAACAATATTAGCTGAAGAGGGTTTAATCTAAGGGCATCAAATATGCATTTTAATGAAACATTGTCAGCTAGGGACCGTGCTAAGCAAACGTCGTGAAAGCTTCCATTACTGGACTCCAAAGTCGTCAAATATGTACCTCTACACTTCAGTGGAGCAAAGTTTCAGTTGTGACGCTTACTTAGAACTTGATAAGTACCTACTTATTAGCAGGTAACTAAATTCGTAGCACCTCTACGAAAACCAAAGTTCTTAGAGGCGTTTGTCTTTTTAGTTTTTGTGTTTGATTAGAACGCTTGCAGTTGCTACGTAAACATGATGAAATAATTCATTGCTAGCCGACATTTTACACAGCCCCATCTAGCTCCAAACTTAGCAAAGCTTGTTCTATGAGAATCAGATCGATAAGATCAGATTTTATTGATATCCAATAAATCTACCTGATAAGAAGTTACCAACAAATTACCTTTTCTTTACCACTGGTTCTTTTTTTTCAGTGTTCAAAAACTTCTTGCTGCGGCAAAGTACTCTTACATTCTACCAACACACCGAGCCACTATCTACCTTGTAGGCGTCGTGATGGCCTACCTTCTGAAGACGAAGAAGTTAAACTACACTCTCAACAGCGTAAGTACATACTAATGCGTAGTTCTAACTATCCATTGAATACAGTTAGAACTACGCATTCAGACGCCATCTTTCTATCCTTCGACTAGTGATGCGTTTTGTTGCCTGATGTCAGTAGGGATGTCTTATTCCCAAAACCGGCTAGCAATTATATTCTGCCAAAATTTAACATGCGTATCTCGGTGGTTAGCTTATCAAAAAGAAGCTCGTGGGTTCAAATTGCAGAACTTTTGAGACAATATAAATTTTTTGTGATATACCATGCGTTTTGGAAAGCAGATTTATGCACCTACTTCTTCTTCTTGTCGTGTCATTGGTTCTTTCAAACCGGTGTAGTGAAAGGATTTTAAGTGCGCTGCTAATTAATTGTGGTTTTCGAACTTTAGATTCTACGACATGCTGGTTTCCTCATGATGTTTTCCTTCACCGTTCGACATGTGACATGCAAAACCAAAACCAAACTAAAACCAACCAAAATAAACTAAACCAAAATTATTTGCACCATGTACATGCCTGGAATAGCACATAGTTTACTTTTATTCCCGTAAAATGTATGGTTCCCGTGGGTTGGATTTGTTTTTAATCACATGTATAAGAGAAAGTCGTGTCTATATTATAACTCAAGAACAGCGGTATGGATTTGGCTGAAAATTTGTGGAGAAATAGCAGACGGACACTGGATACTTTTTATCCCGAAAAATTAACGGGAACGGGGCGTTACGGGAACTTAGCGAGCAAAGCCGCGGGCGGCTGCTAGTTATATATAAATCGTTTATAGGTGTGATTGTAGACAAGAGGCCAAAGTGATTTGCAAGTTTCTAGGAATAATATAGAGGCGTAAGCTCTTGTTTGATAAACACTTCTTGGTAGAACCGTTTTGAAGTTTTGTTTTCGGAGATCGATGGAATTTCATTAGTGGATAATAATTGGAAGCCTTACAGCTCTGCTTCCTGCGCTATAAGATATTAATTTGTTGCGTTCGGGTGTTATATTTTATTTTTATGCATGGTACGTACTAAGAGTATGTAAGAAATAAGGTTCCCATAGTACAAGCTCTGCTTAAGATTTAAAAGATTTATTTGGTAACAAACAGCAATGTCATAAAAGTGTTATTACAGCTTAGTTTGGGGCTAGCTAGTGTTGTGTGGATTGTCTACAATATTTATTTATTTTTTATGTATTTGCCTTCTTATAGCAGGCACAAGCTTTGTTATGTTTGCTAAGTGCATGCATACAATGCACTTAGTAGAATGCGCGGTGCAACATGGATCATTGTTGTAGTTTTGCTTGAAGATGGAGCGTAGGCGCTAACCGTATTTACATAATATTTTCTATTGTTTGAATAAATACTTCATTCGGACTCGACATAATAATATGCATTAAAAGAAACTAACGGTCTTATTTGAAAAGATCCTTTCACCTTTTAATAAAATGATCAGATACCTAACTAATACACTTAATCCTATTAGACCTGAGCAATCACATCACGCGTGCCCTATTAGTGCAGATGGCTGGATATAATATTCTTAGCGAGTGTATAAGTACGTGATATTATTTATTAGGTATACTGAGGTACTTCAGCATAATGTCAGAGACCTGTAAGTACAGTCTTTTTTATGACAACATTATTATGTAACTACAGTCGAACGTTGAAACTCCTCTTTGTCAAATTCGGCAAATAATATCTATCTTTATAAAATAAATTCGTGTTAGTTACACTATTTATAACTCAAGAACGGCGGAACCGATTTGGCAGAAAATTAGTGGGGAGGTAGCTTAGAACCGGGAGAAGGACATAGGATACTTTTTATCCCGAAAAAGCTACGGGAACGGGGTATTACTGGAACGGGGTATTACGGGAACGGGCGATCGAAGCCGCGGGCGGCTGCTTGTTTTTAATAAATAAATATTGTTGCAATCCGCACTACACTATCTATCCTCAAACTAAGCATCTTGTACGTAGTACTATGGGAACCAGATATTTACCTATTTTTTTTGTAAATTGTACATACCTACTTAGAATACAATAATAACATCTAGACAAAGAACAAACATCTGCGTTCACCACACAAATATTTATTCTCACGACCTGGGGCGCACAAAATAAAGATACTACCAACTGGGCTGAAAAGCCAGTTTTAAGGATAAGTCTTTAGGAGGCTGATAAGGATCCATGACGTCGATTTAGAGAGAAACTATTAAAAAAATCGGTTGTCTGTAAACTCGGTTTACTGATGATAGTTGAACGTGACAACGTCATACAGCTGTCCACGCGGACGCATCGCACACTCAAGTAGGAGAGAGACAGATGTCGAACGCTATCGAACCTGGAGGCCGATTGTGCCTCTTTGTCGCTCGTTCCGCGCTCTCGCTTGCACTTCAAGCCATAAATGGAACGCCTCAGAGCGAGGTAACCCTGCATGAGTCATGTTTTTTCATGCGCGCAGTCGGCTCCATCGAATTATAAGACGTTGTCACGTCAAAAAATATTATGCTTTTTCAGGTTCAAGTAGGACTTCTCTGGACATCGGCCTTCGCCCTAGGAATCTTCACGATGATGAGCCCATACAAGTGGGGCCTAGAGGGCTACACTTTCGAGCACGGCCCAGCAGCGATATTTGCAGCTTTTTCACCTATTATGTGGGGTCTCTTCATGTCGGCTACACACTGGGCTATGACCAATAACCACGCAGGTCAGTTTTGGGCTGTGGCTTGTTTGAGAAGTACCTACTTACTTTTTTGTAAAGTAGAAAACAGGTCTTTGCATCTATTATTGTAGTAATTTATATAGCGTCAGAAGCAACGTTTTTAGTGGTAGTGGAAGCTTTCTGATCCTAAGGTCGTGGGCTTAAATCCAGACGTGTACCAGTTATTTGGTTGCCCAAATACAGCCTTATGAAGTTTGAGATAAACATTTACGACTCCACCAGGGAAGTACTACCACCATGCCTAATATTTCTGCCGTGAAGCAGCACTGGTGTGTTTCGGTTTGAAGGATTACTGGCACGATAGGCATGCCTCGAGTTGATGGATGCATCCATGCCCTGCATTCATCAACTCGAGGCATACAGAGAGAGGCACTCGAGGCATACAGAGAGAGGCATTTTAGGGCACGTTCCGGACGTGCATGACCTACGACGCAGTGCTTAGTTATATGCGATGGTTGCCGCTTAATATCAGATGAGCAATATGCTCGTTCCATCACATAATTGTTAAAAAAAACCGTTATTTCCTTTTTTTAGGACCAGCGACAGCGTTTTTAGAATCCCGTGGGTTTAAGTTCTTCAATAAGATCGCGTACAGCGTGTACCTCACGCAATTCCCGATATTCTTCTACAACGTCGGCGTGCAAAGATATTCGTCCTACTACTCACCTTTCTTGCTTGTAAGTATTTCTGCAGTAGTTCAGGGGAAAAGGGCATAAAATAACACTATTTACTAAGATTAAAAGCACCATTAATTTATCTAAGAAAAGTTAACTGAAGGGCAAGTCCCATTTCATTAATAACATTTCGTCAACGAAATGTTGTTTTCGTTTCGCCTCTCTCTAGTACTGGAAAAAAGATGAGACAGCAAAAATACGTTACGTAGTTAAAGTTGTTGCCACATCAATTTTCCATACAAAAGAGAGGGGCACGTGGTCTCACGAAAACAACATTTAGTAGACGAAATGTGGTAGCAAAACTCCAACTTCGGGTACAGATCCTTATCTTCAACTTGATCTTCTTGGTTCTTATATAAAAAAAACCTCCGGAAATGCGGAGTTTGACGATCTTTGCCGAAGAGGTGACGCGTGACGAAGACAAGTTCATGGTTTTTTCCCGCCTCAAATAACAAGCTCGCCTAAAAAAGTTTTCACAGATATTTTTTTTAACATCTGCCAAATCCTGTTTCTGAATAATTAAACTGGCAGTGCCATGATCCAATAGAAATTGTTATAATCCGGGATCACAATAGTTAGGTATTGATAATACGAGTATATTCTTCCATTTCAGATCCATGTGCCGGAATTATTATCCATACTAGTGATATCAATAGTGACGACGGTAGCCATCGAAATGCCATTCAACCAAGTATATAGGATATATTTCGGTAAGTTACCACTAGAGGTACAAAAACTAGCTAGTTTTATGATATTTTTTTATGTACACCAGTTGTTTGTTTTACTATGCACCAAATTTTGAGTTATATTTATTGAAATGTATGTTTTTTTGTTGTTCAACTTATTATAAACAAATTGACTATCTGACTATCTCATCTCACGACATTGATTCCCAATCACGGAAAAATTCAACTCAGTAGATCAATTTTGCCAGAACCATTGGTAATAATTTATATTGTAACATAGTTAGCTCTTGGTAAATGTAGTATCTGTATATTTTACTTTTTTGTTACAGGAAAATCACAGCTGAAACTAAAAGCCACATAAAAGAACTGACACCAAATAATTTATGTAGTTTTTAAGTTAGTTTTAGATCGTCGTAACCAAACATCACATTATGATTAGTTTGTATGTTTTTATTAATAAATTTTATGATGTGGCGAGTGAACGATTTAACTTGTAATGATAAACGAAAAACTAAAAAGTGATATAAAATAAAAATGACATGATAACTATTTGTAGATTTGGTATTTTCCTTTTGAAATCTCCATACTAACCCATTAGAAGATAGCCGTTGAAATTGATGGACCCGAAAAATTCCCTCAACTCAAGCCATGTCCTAATATACATCTCCTAGGCAAGCATTTTTGCTACAGCAACAATGCAACCTGCATTATTGCTGTAGCCAAAATGTAATAAATAGATTATGTAGTTCAAATACATTTAATACTTAGGTTCCTACTTACACAATAAATATTTATTTACAAATCATTTTTATTATAGTCAGTTTTTATGCAATCAAGTTAGAGAACTTTTCTCAATATTATTATTGCATTCTGTCTGTTTGTCTGACTACACCCTTTAGTCAAAAGCTTGTGTGTTTTGATAATCAATAGTTTTGGAATAAATAAATTCCTCTAAAAGTATTTTTGTTCAAAGTTCAGCATAACTTCTTTTACCGAGATCCCGTCACAATCGATTCTATTATTCCTCAATCCACACTTTCACTGAGACTTCACTTTTCACTTTCACTTTCAAAAACCTTCACCTATCGTCAGCTCTTCGAGTGAGTATGGTGTCCAATGCACTCTGGACTCTGTCCCGTCCCAGTCTGCACCGGCATGTGATCTTGCCGTTCGGTTCCTTGACCAGCCAGGACCCAAAGGCACCTTGGCTTTGAAAGATGTCGCAAGCACCGACGTAAAACTCAATACGACTGTTATATTCCGATTACACAAGTCACATGATCTAAAACCTATCTCCATTGTCAGCTCTTCGAGTGAGTGAGTCTGGTGTCTACTTTGCACTCTGGAGAGACCCGGCCCGGTCTGCACCGGCATGTGACGTTGCCGTTCGGTTCCTTGACCAGCCAGGACCCAAAGACACCTTGGGTGTGGAAGATGACACAAGCATCGACGTAAACCTCAATATGATTGCTGTATTCCGATTACACAAGTCACAAGATCTAAAACCTATCTCCATCGTCAGCTCTTCGAGTGAGTGAGTCTGGTGTCCACTTTGCACTCTGGCGGGACCCGTCCCGGTCTGCACCGGCATGTGATCTTGCCGTTCGGTTCCTTGACCAGCCAGGACCCGTCGGGACAGGGACCTTGGGTGTGGAGGATGTGGCAAGCACCGCCATATGTTGCTGATCCTCTGTATGATGCACACGATTCCACCTGGAAATTTAGTTTGATGAGTGTAACAAACAGGTCTTGCTTTCTTCTCGACGAAGGATAATGTTTTTCGAGTGTATGTATATATTTTATGAACCAGTATAGCCTAAAAGCCTAGATTGATTTTGATAAATATCTCTCGAACTTTTCTTTGCATTTCATTTAAATAACATTTTGAAAAGAAAACTTGGTCACTAGCTTATTTATTGTTGTCTAAATAATCACTTGTTTATGATAAATTTGCTAAACAGACCACAGTGGAACATCTCAGCACAGAACCACACAGAGTGACGGGATTGGGGGAGGCCTTTGCCCAGCAGTGGGACATAGAAGGCTCTTAATAATAATAATGATAAACAAATGTTTTAACAGATGTGGAGTGGGTCGCTCTGACTAAAACAATTGCATATCTCCGTAGAGCATGTCCACTAAAGAAAGTGCCTTCAAACATTAGAAATTGCACTGCGTCCATTATAGAAATAAAGAAGACATGTTTGTGAGATTCCTATGCCCTTAAAATCAGACAGCAATTACAAGCTGCATAGCAATACGGCTGAGCATTTTAAAAGATCCTTGCCTTTAAAAGACTATGAAATAACTCCGCTTACCTCTCGTCTTGGACACGAGCCAGTAGAACAAGCACAGACTCCATTGTGGCTCAAACCATCCAATGTTGGCCTTGCGTCGAAGTCGAACGCCACTACTTCTCCCAGTGGACATGGTTCTGGAGTCCCTGGTCGGTAGCAACGACGCCGCTCTGGAACATACAGACGTCCTCTCGCGCAAGGGATCTGGAATAGTTTAATTCAGTTAGTTAGAAACCTATTGCATAGTAGGAAACCATAGCTTTATGATTTAGCAGATGTGTTAGTCAAAAATAGAACGGGCTTTCAATAACCAAGGCATTTATAGGTATGCCTTTGCATGATACCGTTTTCCAGTGAGCTTTCATGGACCCTTCACCAGTGCCCACAATATCTCAGCAAGGACCAGCACTACGCCCTGAACCTCTAGGCCTGCCTCATTATTCGTAGATTTCGATTCATCAAACAGTAGTAAAGTTTCACTAAACCTGCACCACGTGTCGTAGCACCAGATGCCTAAGGATCCCATACATAAAAGTGATTTGGTACTCTAGAGCAGTCAGCGTTGGTCTACTCTCACTGTCACTGTCTGCCTTATACAAAATGTCTGAGACAGTGGCACGGGTCCACTCAGCCAATCAGAATCAAAAGTGTATTCATTCTACTGAATGAATACACTTTTGATTCTGATTGGCTCAAAGTGATCCTTGCAATCCTACTGGATTGCAAGAATCACTATGAAACGACTTAAAGCTAGGTGAGTCTAGGTGCCAGTTCCACGCGACCAAGCCTAGAAGTATTCAAGCAATGAAACTTACCTTAGTACACCGGCCAGCTCTTGAAATCATCTCGTCCTGCTCACAAGGTCCTCGGGTGTAGAGTCTGTAGCAGGCTCCATCGGCTGCGCGCGCATGGAACGACTTACACTTGCAGTCAGCTCGGGACCCTTTTGGACCTATCTCGGCTATCGAGAACTTGTGTCCTTTAGCGCACGGCCCGAGTGTATCTGGAAACAGTTGCGGTAACTATTAATTAACAATAATTGCATGTCTGAAATATGACATGGAAAAGAAGGGAGTGAATTCAGAGTTGACGGCTTTTAGAAAGGAATGAAAGAGAAGGACGTGTTGTGTCGACCCCTCCTAAAGCGGGATAAGGGCAGGAAGTTGTTCCTGCCCATATTACGATGATCAATCACTAAAGCCAAGAGCTAAGGTTTTACAAAGATGTTGTGTGTTGAAATAAATAATCTTATCTCGAAACAGGGAGAAAATTATTCTAGATTACCTTAATAAAAACCTCATGCTTAAATAATGTTAGGATATTGCTCATGGTAGAATAAATCTTAAAAATGTAGGCGTAACTATGCCTTAGATTTTGCAGACGAGTTCCACCACCCTTTAAACAACTACTATGCAACTAGCTTGTTTCAGTACCCCAAACTGATATCATTTCGAACCCCTTGCAATCAGTTGAATGAATAGGCTTCAGGGGTTTTATTTCCACGTCGATCAGGATGACAAAATTGGACAACCAAATTTATCCAATTACTCAAACGATTGACCGCTAATTACTGGGGATATATTTTGTATTCATTACGCTTTTACAAAACCCCAAATTGAGCTTTTCAGGCCCGTTAACATGATAAGGTTCGTAAAACGCTCGTTTTAAATGGTCACATTTATTTATCATTTTATTATGTTCACAATAAATAAAACTAGATTCATGAACATGAGTAAAAAATGGCTTGTTTTGTAATAAAACGTTTTGTAAGTCAAATGTTTATTACCTTACTAAAGGCAACACACATTTTTGCTTAGCAAAAACTTTAGTTAAATAGTTGTCAGTGTTTAATTCGTCGATTAGCAATCCACGAAACCAGCTCTAAGTATAGTATTTAGTTACGATTATAAAATACTTTAAACCTCTTATGGGTTTCCTAACTCTTTGCGTTCAGTGCGCTCGTTATTGAATGGGTGACTAGACTGTGTTGATTCCAGACAGGCTAGACTAACTTTCTGTTGTGAGAAGAATGACACAGAAAGAAGAAGCTTTTATGTACCGAGCCTAAGGAGGCAGGCACAATAATGGACATGCAGTAATCTCACCTAGTTCATAACAAGCTTGAGTCCCGTTATGATAGTGGGGTAGGTGGGGTTCGCACCCACACTTTGATCCAGGGAGGAACAGCTGTCCCCTCTCACAGGGCCCTTTTGTGTAGTGAGAGTAGCAACTACCATCTTGCGACCAGTAGTTCGGCCCGTCTGAAGCACACTAGAAACAACAATTATTAAAACAAAAAGATGAATAAAAGAGTTTCTGAGTTGTATTAGTAAAAAGATTTAAGCAAAAAGCTAATTTGTTCGAACAATCTTATCATTTTGTAAAATAAGCATTTGCATAGATAGTCATGTCTCTTACAGTGCAGTTCGCAAGGCCATCGTCCCCCACATCCAGGATGGTCCCAGAATAGCAAGGCCCCTGACTCAGCCTGAAGTAGCAGCGTCCATCAGGGGGCCAGTAGAGCAAGGTCTCGTCGGCGCATTGCTGAGGCCGCACGCACATGCCTTGGCGTTCGCTGGAATAATAAACGCGGGAATTCGGATTATGTTTGCAAGATACAGAAATCGTGTTAGAATAATTATAAGTTTAAAAAACTTGAGAAACCGACTTCATTGCCAAACGGCTAAACCGATTTTAATGAAATTTGTTTGGGACAATCTGGACATAAGAATAACCTTCCAAATAAAAAAATAATTTTCTAAATCGGTTTATAAATGACGGAGGCATGCAGTTACAAACATTAAAAAAATTATTTAAAAAAAAATGGCAACACCGATTTTTATAAAATTAAAATGGGACCAATCTGGAAGCAGTACCTTTCAGATAAAAAAATAATTTTTCAAATCGGCTCACAAATGACGAAGTTATGCGGTAACAAACATAAAAAAAAAAATAAAAAAAAAAATACAACCGAATTGAGAACCTCCTCCTTTTTGATTGGAAGTCGGTTAAAAAAGACGTCACTAACGGCCAATTTTTGCAAGCACGATCAAATCAAAATTAACTAATCGTGTGTCAAATCCTTTGCCAACTGCAAATTCAAAATGTTCTTGTCTATACAGGGTTATTCATTATTAAATGCAAATACTCAGGAATTAGGTTCAATAAATAGAATAAAAAATATTTATGAAATTATTTTTTTTAAATTTGATCAAACATTTTTTCAAGTTTTTGTATCAAAATTTTATTTTTATTAATTTCTTTACGGCTATTGCATAATGATTGCCATGGAGAACAGGACGATGACCCACCCAGGCGGTGACTGAACGCAGAGTGTCACTCACGGCGCGCGGGCGCGGATCAAAGGTCAAAATAGGTCAGGCGCCAATGATTCCTTTATCGATTTTCTCGGGATTTTCATAACAAAACTTAAAAAAAATCATTTCATAAATATTTTTTATTTTATTTGTTGAACCTAATTCCTGAGTATTTGCAGCTAATAATGAATAACCCTGTAGATAAGTAGAGCATAATATTATGAGCTGCATTGCATGGTTCTTCTAAAACAATATATACGGGGGATTTCTCATTTCCGGCCTTCTGGATTTTTGTTACAAGGTAAAAAATAAGACAAAAACTGTTTATAGTACGTTTAACAGCTTTAATAATTAATAATTTAGGTAACAACTTTAATAATTTAGGTACCTACCAATACCTATAATAAAGAAATGGGTTACATTATGCAATGCTAGAAAATCTGTGCATTTCTTGCGTGAACTTCGAGAATTGGATGTCGTAACAGAAGGTAAAGGTATGATAGAATTAGATATCCTTTAGCGGTGATGTGTTAATTGAGCATCGTAATCGGTGTTTTCAGTCACAGT
Source organism: Thera britannica (assembly GCA_939531255.2). Classification (NCBI taxonomy): domain Eukaryota; kingdom Metazoa; phylum Arthropoda; class Insecta; order Lepidoptera; family Geometridae; genus Thera; species Thera britannica. Next base: position 6,313,520 of record OW618040.2, on the reverse strand, counting down.
AAGCTAGGTATTTCTGTTGAAAAAAGGAGTAAAAGGAGTTTGGTAAATGGTAACCCATCACGCAGCAAGGAGTTTCCCATACCTCTGGTACGTATAGTCTCTAGAACACTAGAGGGCCTGTGTTCATTACAATTAGCGCATTCATCAAAGAGGATGTACCTGACCACTACGTGACAGTCATGGCCCGAACACACCTAGTTCGCTGGCGGTAGCGATCAGTGAAACGCTGTCAAATATCGCTGTCAGATTTGAGATTTGACAGCTAATATTTGACAGCGTTTCACTGATCGCTACCGCCAGCGAACTAGGTGTGCGCAGGCCTTCAAAGAGGATAGAGGCCGTAACCACAGAACACATTATCCTGTAACTGACTTGATGGCAGATTGCATTTTGCTGTTGTTTGTCCAATGCTTGTTTTAGCAACTAAAGGCCTGCCCACACCTAGGTCTTTGGCGATGGCGATCAGTGAAACGCTATTTGACAGCGTTTCATTGATCGCCATCGCTAGCGACCTAGGTGTGCGCAGGCCTTAGACATTTTAATAAGAATATACAAAAACATTTTTGGTATTTAGGTACTGGTTTTATAGTGACTTTATTCTATAGTAATTAATAAGTATTTCATAATAAGTATACTTACATAATAATTATGAAATATTTATTAAGTAATAAATTAAACTTATGTTTCATTAAAATATAATAACTATAAGTACTTAGCCATGAAACTATCAATATTCCATCGAATTTCACCGTTCAACTTATGGAGCACCAGTCCAAACCGAACCAGTCTCTGTACAATATGGGAACGAATCCATTAATAAAAAGAAAAGTGTGTTTTCTGTGACGATTCAAATTATCATACTGGTATTCGGAATGTTGCATCTTTTACGATTTATCATTGCGTAACCGCTGAGTGATGCGATTTGTAAAACAATGTGGAGTGAATTCTACGCAATTTTGGCTATGATTCATGACTTGGAACTGTATCTACTTGCTCTCTTAACCCGATTTTAAATAACCTAAGCATTTTCTCCGATTTCAGCACGACGCTATTGGAATTTTGTCACCATTTTATTAAGGCTCAACTATACAACAATTGGACAAATTTCAATGAACTTGGAATTAATTGTGTCATCATCATCAAGCCTGAAGAAGTCCACTGTTGGGCACGTGTTCATCATGGGGGGTTGACATTAGTAACCATGCTTGGGGCAAGCGGATTGGTGTCCACAGTGTTGGTGTTATGAATTTAGGAAATGCTGCTGCCCGTTTCCTAGTTGTGTTCCCTTAGTAGCTTTTAGCAGGAAAGTGACAGAAGGCATCCACTATTCAATGCTGTTCCATCTACAAGGCGATTAAAAGTAGAACCAGTTTTTTAAACTCCACTTCAGCACCAGTGGGTGAAGCAAGTGAAGATCGCCTTGCTATATGGACAGCTAAGTATGCCCCACCCACTGATTACATTGCCGCTTCGGAGAAACTGCCCCCCGGTCACGAACAGCCCTGGCCAGTTTGGAAGTGCCTCAAGAGAATTCGAGCCCAGGTCGGCCGTTGCAGGAGTAGCCTGAGCAAAAAGGAGGAAAAACTCTTAAAACGACACGCAATGCCAGTGTGGTGCCCAGGTGCAGTCCATGCCACACGTGATCGCGTGTCCGTCATGTCCCACCTCATGCACAATGGATGATCTCATGTCTGGCTCGGCCAATGCCGTGGACGTGGCCACCTACTGGTCGAAATGGCTTTAATGATAACGATTGTAATACCGATACGAAAGAAGAAGAAGCTTTTAACGACATCTACGGGAGGTGATGTAACCTAAAATTGCATCTCTACTTTTATCCCCGAAAAAGATCCACGAGGTAGATAAAGATCCACCACGCAAGCGCTTACGGCAGCTCATGGCATTAGTGACCCGTTTGAAAATATGATTTAAACTTAGCACGAAGTAATTAAGCCATAGTGGAGCATTATCTTATGTAAGTCGTTCGTGACATTAAGTTCTAAGAAAAGTTATTATTACCACGTCAAAATGCCACTTAGCAGCCAGCATTGCAGCATGGTTTAATTTTAATTGCTCATTTCCTACTTCACACATTATTCTCAGCCTGTATCTGGCTTAGCCAGTTTAATTGTTGTTGTGGATTTTTTTATAAAGTATATCTAAGCATCAATTCTTGGGCATTTTAACCCAAATGAAAGATACTCATTGCTCCAGTGAAGTTTCTATCATACAAAACAAAGGTCAACTATTTGAACTGTCTAACCAACTGCGACCCAATCGCTATTCTACAAAAACCTTGGGAAACTCCTTACTCCTAATCTCATTGTATTGTGCATACTAGTTTACCAGAAGATGCTTACCTACCCTCGCTTGTTAAATGTCTCCTCAACGGGCGCGAAGTACTCGCCAGAGCGGCATGGTCCTCTTTCGAAAAGCTTATGGCAGGTCGTCGTTTGAGGAAGCTGGGCAGTACCAGGGGGGCACTTGCATTCGGCAACCGTCCTGCCACCCCATTTACCAGGACTCAGCTCTTGAGTGTCAGAGCATGGGTATCCTTTCTGAAAACCAAACAACTTCTTTGAGTCATTAAGCTCTTTGTGAAAGAGGTCTTCCGGGGAAGTACTACAACAGTACCTGCCTATTTCTGCTGCCAAGCATCAAGGCCGTCAGGCAGAAGAAACTGGTAAATAAATAAATAAATAATAAATAAATATTGTGGACAATTCACACAACACTACCCAGCCCCAAACTAAGCAGAGCTTGTAATATGGGAACCAGATAGCTGATATAATACTTGAATACATTTTTTTTGTAAATACATACTTAGAATACAATACAACACCCAGACAGAGAACAAACATTTATGTTTACCGCACAAATATTTGTTCTCGGTGGGGATCGAACCCACGACCTACGGCGCAGAAGGCAGAGCTACTACCAACTGAGCTAGAGGCCAGTCAAGTTGCTTGACGTTTTAATATCCTATTATGTACATAGAACATTAGGTACTGCCATTGTTTTGTGTTGAGACAATGAAGTATCAGCGTATCAGTAATTGCAAAGAAGATACGTATATTTTTGATGATAACCTTCATATTTTTTACTGTAAAGATATAATAGCGGTAACCCAAATCAGACAATAGAAAATGATACAAATCTTCTCACAGGAATCGCTATGAGTTTTTGCCACGAAAAAAACTTAAATAAGCATAAAATGTTGCTGTGTTATGCTACCTTCTATGGTTTCTAGGAAAGTATAAGCGGCTCTACTGCCTCCATTTGACCGGAAATCACGTTTTGCTGACCAAATACTTAGTTTATGCTTGCAGCTCAATGTTAGTAGTGTGGCCTCATTTCTTCCGTAGAAACTATAATTTATGCAATTATTCTTGTCTTCTTTTTCTGGTCGTGTCATAAATAATTATGCTAATAATAATATGATAATATTACTTTAACTGACCAATAACACGAACATAACAAAACATGGTCACTGATGGTTCAAAAGAACAAACTGTGGTTAAAGGATTAAAGGTTTTACGGTGATTACGTGCGGAGCTGACTGGCCTCTAGCTCAGTTGGTAGTAGCTCTGCCTTCTGCGCCGTAGGTCGTGGGTTCGATCCCCACCGAGAACAAAAATTTGTGTGGTGAACATAAATGTTTGTTCTCTGTCTGGGTGTTATATTGTATTCTAAGTATGTATTTACAAAAAAAAAGAATAATAATGTATTCAAGTATTATATCAGCTATCTGGTTCCCATATTACAAGCTCTGCTTAGTTTGGGGCTGGGTAGTATTGTGTGAATTGTCCTTATTATTATTTATCTTACAGCGTCGTATTATTTATCTTGCTTTTCTTCACTACATATCATGCACTTTTTTTACACGAAATAGAAAAACCCATGGGTTCGAGATTCGAGACCGTGATTTGGTATCAGAAGATGGTGTTGCTACCACTAAAACAGCAGTGTTTTCTTAGTAAGGTAAGTGTTTCAGCAAAAATTTTTTACGCAGCACAAAATCGAAGATTAATGATGTTGATGCATTTGTATTGTACGAGTATCATTATGTCATTTTCACCACAGCAAATATGTTTTGGAGGTCAAGATAGCGTTGGTAAACTAAGTTTGTTTGATTACCTGGCTTACCACCCTTGCTTGATTAACTAGTTTGATTGTATGCAAACTGCTGACTGTAGACCTAAGTAACTTCTATTTCCAGAACCCCACGAATTGGATATAATTAACTGACTTCAAATAGAAAAGTAGGAGGTTCTCAATTCAGTTATTTTATATGTTCGTTAACGCATAACTTCGTCGATTATAAACCGATTAGGAAATTTATTTTTTTTCTATGAAAGGTCATATTTTTAGATTGGTCTCATAGAAATTTAATCAAAATCGGTTCAGCAGTTTGGTCATGAAGTCGGTTTTTCATGTTTTGTTGAGCCCAACACACACTTGTTGAGTAATTGAGCTGCAAGGTATACAATTAATTGAGCGCAAGCCATCTAGCTTTCGGATTTGCATTCAAACACGAAACAACAACAATTTGCTTGCATTGACTTTATGATGTGCATATACAGTGTTACACAATTCCCAGTTATTTCCTAGTTTCAGAATATCACAACTTCGTAAGTCACGGTTATGTCGTAACCTGACCCATGACCCTAAGTCTGGAAACACGTACAATCGAGTTGTTTATTCACATGACTAAATGCAGTGCCGGCATGCAGAGTTATCAGTTGATCTGATAAGTGTTCTAAATAAATAAATAAAATAAATATTATGGTCCTCCCACACAACACTATTTCAATATTTTGCTGGCTTCAGTCGTAAATTGAGCTCAATTTACGCGGCAGACACGTTTTATCGGGAATGTTTGCAAAATGCATTTCAGCATTCGTTCAGCATTCCTGTTACTGACGAAGAATTTTTAATCGTGTTCCTAAAGCCTATACAGGGTTATTCATTATTAGCTGCAAATACTCAGGAATTAGGTTCAACAAATAAAATAAAAATTATTTATGAAATGTTTTTTTTAAAGTTTTGTTATGAAAATCCCGAGAAAATCGATAAAGGAATCATTGGTGCCTGACCTATTTTGACCTTTGATCCGCGCCCGCGCGCCGTGAGTGACACTCTGCGTTCAGTTACCGCCTGGGTGGGTCATCGTCCTGTTCTCCGTGGCAATCATTATGCAATAGCCGAAAAGAAATTAATAAAAATCAAATTTTGATACAAAAACTTGAAAAAATTTTTGATCAAATAAAAAAAAAATAATTTCATAAATATTTTTTATTCTATTTGTTGAACCTAATTCCTGAGTATTTGCAGTTAATAATGAATAACCCTGTATACCTACTATACCCATTGGCCACGTAGTGAAAAAGGAAAGTTTTAGTGTTTGTAAACAAAGTATAAAGAAAGCATCGGTTAGCCGAATTTACTTATTTATTGTACAAGTGTAACCTGTTTGGTTACCCACTGAGGTCTTTTTAAAAGACCGTGACCGAGTGGTGACGTCATTACATGACTGACCTACTGTTTTTTTGTGAACAAAGTCATTTCACAACTTTGTGTTTCTGTTTCTAACTACACAAGAGTAGAGCATACATACAGATGAAGCCAGGAAAAAGCGTGTAAAATAGTAGGTTGTTATGCAAATTAATAATTATGCATTATAAGCAGCAGTTCAAATAATATGAGCACTAAGGCCAGTGTTCTAAAACAATGCTTGAGTCTAAGTCGAGCCTCAAGCAGAGACTTTTTTAAAATAAAATATTCTTGAGGCCCGACTCAGACTCGAGCACTATTTTTGAATACATGCTTCTGTTATGGAAAAAAGGTTCTCGTATAACAAACCGGAAAACGAAACGTAGGACGCCCACCCGATGGGATCGCGGGAAGTAGGTGGATAGAAAGAGCTCGTTCTTTTTGGAAATGTGTAGAGAAAGCCATGGACTTCTTCAGTTTGATGATGATGACCTGTGATTATTTACCTTATAAATAGTGTAGCATTTGCCATCTGATGGCCAGTACAGCATCAGCCAGCCTTTCGGATGAGAAGCGCAAGGGTTTCTCCTGACATCCGCCCAGGGTGGTGGCAGCACTGCAGCCTGCGTGCCACACAGCAGTGCTGTTACCCACATCCAAGCCGCCATCGTACTACAATCTTCACTTACGTCCTCATACTCTTTGAGATATCATAGGGTTCTTTTCACTTTCACTAAGGCAGTCTTTGTTCTTAAAACCAGTAACACCTGAGTTGATATTTTGTGTTTTTAATCATTGTCTCTGGTACCCAATAGTTTCACTGTTTCACGTTTGCATGATAAAAAGCCATGGATGGATAGATCATATTGTCGAGTCTATGGTTTTCATTTTGGTAACTGGCCCCAAGGTGCATTCTATTTTAAGACTATGGAAAAGCAGGATGAGCTAACATTAACTAAGTAAAGTTGATGATCCATTGGCAAGCTAAAAACGATGAGCCGGGCGAGCTTAAGATATAAACCACCAATGGAGCACCTACAAAACCGCAGTTTTTTAGGAGATCCATTGGCGGTATACCTTTGGCTCGCGGGCTTGTCGGTTTTAGCTCGCCATTAGATCACCCACTTTAGAATAGTTTTTTATATCTGAACAATACTGAACAGAAACAAAAGTGACTCAATTTTGTGCCTACATTATTAAAAAATAAGTCGTGTACATAAACAATCCTTTGAATTTTTACACGATATAAATGATTCATTCGAGATGTAAAGGCCTGCGCACGCCTAGATCGCTGGCGATGGCTATCAATGAAACGCTGTATTTGACAGCGATATTTGACAGCGTTTCATTGATCGCTATCGCCAGCGACCTATAGGTGTGCGCAGGCCTTAAGACAAAACGAGCTATATGCGTTCTATATTCAAATCGGACACTCCATAGGTATTGTATGCCGCACATATTGAAGTTTTCCGTAAGTTGCTTGGCATTCGATGTTAGCTCACTGTAGCCTACTTCCTTGAGGTTTTAATATTCGTAATACGATGCTTGAGAACCAACTGCATATCTGAGATGTAACTAAGTAGATTTAGTACAATGTACAATCAAAGTCATCCACTCAATTTTGCTAATATCAAACTCTGTTGTAGTAACATCTTACGACGACTTAATTAGCAAGTGTTGTTAAAAAAACTTGAGAAACCGACTTCTTGGCCAAACTGCTATAACGATTTTGATAGAAGAATTTTTTTTTCTATGGTAAGAATTTTCATATCGGCTCATAAATGACGAAGTCATACAAACAAAAAAAACACCGAATTGAGAACCTCCTTGATGCATCAATTGAGTCCTCCAATTAGCATTAGTTCATTGTAAAAAAAATACAATAAACTTATTACAATTCACTATGATTGTTTAAGGTTAAATCAGTAGGCAGTATCTCACGCTTGACCGTAGAAAAACTTCCGCATATTTTCCTTTCCCTTACATCGAATCTAATCGTGAAGAAATAAGCCGCTTTAATGTAAACCGCGATCCAACATAATGTAACGGTGTTGGTTACCGTTTGATCTGCCGATGCCGGCAGCTCGCAGGCGCAGCTGAGCGATTGAGCCGAAATGTTGAAACCAGCTACAATTATTATAACCCACTTTTGCAGATTACGTCGTTTTTGCTGAGTGGGGCAGCGGCTCTATGAACGACTGTGGTTTATTAGAAATTTCAAAAAAAGGAGCCACGATTAAAAAAAAAACGCGTAGGTTGTTTGTGCGCATTTGAATCGTAGAAATTTGAATAATTTAAATATACGAATGCGAATATTTATTCGAATAATCAGAGCGTCATAGTTTGAACAAAATAGAGGCATACAATTTCCTAATACTCACATAAGAATCGAACGACATTAGAGACACTAAATAGATACACCTACACCTACCTATCTTTATAGTTAGACGTAAGTACATTTGTTTTAACTTTACCAACGATGAAACTAAAAGATTTATCTATCGATTCCCTCATAACGAGACGATTAAAAAAGAAACTATCAGTACAATGCTGCAAGCACTAATAGACATGACAAAAAACGCTGTTGCGTCAATAAACCGTTGCTTTGAGAGCAAAAACCTACAACTGCCCTGAGTATCTATCCGTTGCCTTAAAAAAATATCGTTTCCCATAATCAACTGTATCAATAAGTGGATTGCAACAGCTCAAATGAATAGGAATGAAGTTCTTAGGAGACGCGGTGCAATAACTTTGCAATATACCTATGCATGAAATCGCACATGAAATAGTCGCAAGTGAGAAAATTTGCATCATCTTTCCTTAGAGGTACGAGTAAGGCACTACATGCTTGAATAAATATAAATAAATAAATATTGTGGACCAGCCTAACCTAACCTGACACTATCTAGCCCCAAATTAAGCAGAGCTTGTATTAAGTAAAAAGCTGTTATAGTTAGGTATATGCAACTTTTTTTGTAAATATCACACTTAGAATACAATATAAATCCCAGACATAAAACAAAGATCTGCGTTCACCACACAAATAGTTGTAGATCGAACCCACGACCTACAGCGTAGGAGGCAGAGTTACTACCAACTGAGCTGAGAGGCCAGTCAATATCAGCTGATTTCTTACGCTAGACTACCGAACGAGTTAGCATCCTACGTTTCGTCTCAAACACATTGTAAAACTGGCACCTTGACTCGAACGTTTCAAAGTGAAGTATGCTTCACTCAATTCAAATTCCATTTTTTTTATATATTCGCTGATGGAGCAAGCTTATGGTGCCATAAGCCTACAACAAAACATTGCCTCGCAACACACGCACGTCAGGAATGTGCCCTACGATGCACTACCCTCCGGCATAAAGATGGCATACAGATGTTGAGCTTCACGTGTCAGTAATTTCACGAACTAAATTCAAAATTTCTTTAGTCAGCTGTATCTCAGAGAGTACTCACATTGCCAGGAAGGAAGGGAGTAATCTCGAAAAGTTGGTGGTGACTGGCAAGGTGGAGGGAAAGAGGCCGCGAGGACGGAGCCCGATGCGTTGGAGCGACCAAGTGCGCTCAGTAACAGACTCCTCCGTGAGCGAAGCCATCCATGCCGCGGAGGACAGAACCAAATGGAGAAACATAGTGCAGACTAGGGTCCTGCACAAAGGTCACGACCCTCAACAGTGAGGATACCGATGCAAGGAGGAGGAGGATCTCAGAGAGTCATGATAGTCCATAGACTCTCATTTTAATTTCGAGCGAATACTCCTTCATTCAGATACTTTGTTTCGTAAGTATTTTTTTAACAGTGCACTGAAACCCAAAAGGACGAGGAGTTTCCTTTCTCCACGTTTTATTTGTTGAAGTTTAACATCGATTTACTTGTACCTATTACCTCTACTATCGATCGGCTGCATGGTTCTACTTTCTGGTTTTTTTTTACTGTTGAGAATAATCAGCCTTACACAGTAAAAAAAGGAAACAGGCCTTTGCATCTATTGTAGATGATATATAATAGCGTCAGGGGCAATTGGTGATTACTCATGCCCCTACTTACGGGACGCTATAGTGCCTGGGACAGGACTTTATATGGAATAGGAGGTTGGAAACCCAGCGAGCAAGGAGTTTATTATAAGTAATTTTTTTGCGACATTTCATAAGTCAACTGTATAATAATTACATCATCCCTTGATTACAGTCTTACTAACTTTTATTTTATCAAACTGTTATTTAGCGTAGAGCGCTCTTTTGTATTTTTAAAGGTAGGTATACCTGCTTAGTTAGATAGGTAAACAGTTTTTGTTACAAAACTACAGTTATGTATACTTTTGTAAGAATGAGCACAGTCTCTTTTGTTATTGCCCATTACATATTTTACTGTTCTCATAAAATGAGGTATTAAAAGCGCTAAGTAACCGTATTATTTTGTTGTCTATGGAGATAATAGACGTATAGGGGAAGCCTATGTCCAGCAGTGGACTTCTTCAGGCTGATGATGATGATGGAATAAATAGACATTTGTTTTACTTCTAACTTATTATTTCACTACCTGCTGTTATCATGTAAAGTTTTTGTTTGTAGGTGCCAGAGAAGTAAGCATAAGTTTGACTTCCATTACTGATCATGGAAGGCCAAATTAGCCTTCACTTTTGATAAAAAAAGCAAATTCTAATAGGTTACGTTAATAAATTATTGAGAAGGGGATTGAGGGCCCAAGATCGTGTGGAATGGCAAAAGCATGGCTACAAAGTCAAAGTCAAAAATTGATCATTCAGTTGTATCACATCACATGGATCACTTCTTCATTGAGCTATATAATGAGTCTAGGTGGTGCCACGCAGCCAAGCCTGGCCAACAGGCAACAAAGTTTAACGTATAAGTTGGGTGGAATAATATGATGATGAGGTGCTAAAGTACAGACCTAGTTCAATATAGACACTTGATCATAGGCGATCCAGATATTGTTTTCATTTATATCGCTGAAAAATGTATTTAGGTTTATTGTTTATAAACTGTGATGTGATACAACTGAATGATCAATTTTTGACTTTGACTTTAGTTTTCACAATGTTTGGTACTTTAATTTATAGCCTCAAAGATAAATCGTCACAAAAGAGGATCTCGTAACAAGGTTTCTATAGTAGGTACCTATACATAAAAAGCAGCCAAGTGCGAGTCGGACTCGCCCATGAAGGGTTCCTTAGCAACAAGTAACATAATATAAAGGTTCTTGTAGTTCGTTGAAAGATAAATAAAATTGCGGTTTACGATTTATGACGTATAAAAAACTATATATAGTGTATAGTGAGTAGTTTTTTTATATATATATGTATATATAAAAAAAACTACTCACTAGATCTCTTTTTAAACAAAAATCGTTGGAAGTTTGCATAGTAATGTAGGTACAACACATATTTATTTTTTTGTTTTATCATTCTCTTATTTTAGAAGTTAGAGGGGGGGGGGGGGCAACTTTTTACCACTTTGGAAGTGTCTCTCGCGCAAACTATTCAGTTCAGAAAAAAACTATATTAAAAACCTCAACATCATTTTTAAAGACCTATTCATAGATATCCCACACGTATGGGTTCGATGAAAAATTTTTTTTTGAGTTTCAGTTTCAAGTATGGGGACCCCCAAAATTTGTAGTTTTTTTTTGTATGTTTGTAAGAAAATCTTAATGCGGTTCACAGAATACATCTACATACCAAGTTTCATCAGTGTAGCTCTTATAGGTTCGGAGAAAAGTGGCTGTGACATACGGGTGGACAGACAGACAGACAGACAGACATGACGAATCTATAAGGGTTCCGTTTTTGCCATTTGGCTTCGGAACCCTAAAAAGGATATCTCAAACGCATGTTATATCACAATAAATTAAGTTACTGAATAAACATTGATTTTGATTTGATTTGAACGTATGGAAGTTAATTAGCATAATAGAAACGCAGACAAAAGGGAGGTTTTCGTAAGATATGGATTTATACATTAAATTAGCCTAAAGACCTAATATTTTCAAACACTTTTCCACTTTATGGTCATATTAGAACATAACTTTTCATCAATATTAATGTATTCAGATTATTACGCTATTTTCGGATGCTTTCAATGTATTAATATTACGATATTGATCTATAAAAGTTAATGGAAAATACCAAACAAATATTAGTACTTATGCCAATAGTGATGCAAGGTTACTGCGACTCGATAAGCTATTTTTCATGTAGTTGAAAGTAATACTTTTCAGTCCTATTAGAGAGAATCGTTATAATATTACCTAACAGCTGTCAAGTTAAACTAGTTCGATTTTCAAATGTATACTGAAACATGCTCCATCTTTTCACAGCCACTGCGATGCAAAATTGAAATAAAAAAATACTGTCAAATATTTGATAAAACCTCACATTTACAATTTAAACAATGGAAATAATTTCAGAATTAGTAAACGTAACATAAAAAACCTAGCTCACTTTGTTAGGCAAGAAACATCAATCTAGACTAGAGTGTAATGGAAATAACATACTTTAGGTATGTTATATTACTTCAATTTTTCTTTCATTTCAATTTCTCATATTATCCTATCGTGTAATTTAAAAATGGAGCGATATTTTACTCCGCAACAACGTAGCAATCAAGGAGGTAGCTTATCAAAGGTTTTATTAAAATTTCAAAGTGGGTTGCAAAACTAAATAATTATTTTGTAAAAAAAAAAACAGATGAGCACCTCAACGTAAGAAAAAAATGTGTTGCTTGTTGTTTGTCGTAATTGTATTTGACAAAATGAATTCAAGTAGCAATAATTAGTTTTAATTTCCACACATTATTTGAGAAAAGTACTATACAAGCCTTGGCATTGAAACCTTTTTTGCTGCCCGCTGCAGTAGTACCTACCACTATCAAAAAATACAAACAACGCTCAACTATTACCGTATTTTACCGATAGCAACCGGTACTTAATAACGAACGACTCAAGGCTTAAGCATTACTTAATTTAAGTAACGTTGCAAATATAAGGGTAAAAATTAAAGCTAGATTTCACTAAACGTACCTACTCGAATCGTTTGTAAATCCCGCGTACGCGACTACGCGCAATGCGACCGCGTCGCGGCTTCGTCGCGATAGATACTGACTGACACTAAACAACTTAGACAACAGCTAGTAGAGCCTTCCTGTCCCCGGCTTTATTTACGTAGTGCCTTAAGTCTGGGAGCCCGAGGTTCGTTGTCGCACGACGAGATTCTTTTCAAAGAGGAAATCTGGCAAGTTATTAAAATTAAAAAAAAAAGTTAATAAAAAAGTAAGTAAATAAATAAATATTGCGGACAATCCACACAACACTATCTAGCCCCAAACTAAGCGAAGCTTGTAATATGGGAACCAGATAGCTAATATATTACTTATATACTTTATTTTTTGGAAATACATACATACGGCGCAGAAGGCAGAGCTACTGCGATCCTTAGATTTACTTGAAGATAAACCTAATTTATTCGGAAACTATATTTTTTCAATTGGGGTTCCACAAAAATATAAAACTACCATTGACTCCCAGTCTAGAGCCCCTTACGTATGGATAGCGACACGGTGCGTGACTTTATCTCAGCTTATCTGATAACCCTCTTTTATGGAATTTGTCTAGTTTTGTTTTTTCTACTAGGTAACAGCCAAAGTTTGGAGCAGCGTTGAAGACCTATTTTAAAACTGACGTCATCGTACTGTGAGAGTCAGCAATGAGGTGTAAGGACTAGATTTTTTTCAACTTTTTTGACACCAAAATTGCGAGAGAAGAACTGTCGTATCATGCGTGTTGTGGCTATGTGGGAGGACTAATATTGGCCAAATCCTCTTTATTTTGAGGTCGTTATGACTGACAGGTGGAGTAGGACAACAACCGAATGGTGGCCAAGAAACGGTTACAGAAACGTAGGACGCCCTGCAGTATGATGGATGAACGACATGACATAGTCAAATCGGGAAGGGTAGGGCGGAAATAGGGTAGACTGGCACAGGACCATTGGTAGATGGCACTGACTACGCTTTGACTGGCCTCTCAGCTCAGTTGGTAGCTCTGCCGTCTGCGCCGTAGATCATGGGTTCGATCCTCACTATTTGTGTGGTGAACACAGATGTTTGTTTTCTGTCTGGGTGTTTTTTTTTTTTTTATGTAAAAGATGGACAAACGAGCCTACGGCCCACCTGATGGTAAGCGGTCACCGTCGCCCATAGACACCAACAACACCAAGGGTGCTGTCGTTGCGTTGCCTACCCTGAAGGAATTTTTTAACGTATAGACAATATTTACAAAAAATTATATATAAGAAGATATTAATCAGTTATCTGTTACTGTAGTACAAGCTCTGCTTAATTTGGCACTATATAGTGTTGCGTGGATGGTCCACAATATTTATTTATACTTATTTAAAAATCATCAAAAAGTTCTAAACGGTTGAATGGCCATCGCTTTGCAGTATTATATAATAAGGTAACTTTAAAAAGAACCATGACGTTATAAATAAACCCTTGCTCCAGTTAAAGTCAAGTTCAATCCTACGAGTTACCGTTAGGTAAAGCATGCTCTGATAATATCGAAGTACGTCTCCCCCATAACACAGTACAATAAAAGAGTACAGTAAGAACACTAACGTAAGATACTGTTCTAATTTCAAAACGTCCGTCAACGGGTCTATTCCTGCAACACAATGCGTTGGTGTGAATCCGCTATGAGTTTTCAACTTTTGTGTGAAAGATTTGAAAATTGTTAGTGGATTTAGCTGCGTACGATTTTCAAATAATGGCCCGAACACACCTAGTTCGCTGGCGGTAGCGGTCAGTGAAACGCTGTCAAATATCGCTGTCAGATTTGAGATTTGACAGCGATATTTGACAGCGTTTCACTGATCGCTACCGCCAGCGAACTAGGTGTGCGCAGGCCTTTATTATACGATCCAAAAGTTGCGTTGCCAGAATTGCTTGTTAGTATTATTTTTATTTATAGATTTATGAGATAGAGATAAGACTGAAAAAGTAGGTCACTGGCACTGAAAAGAAAACTTTGTTTTAATTTTTATAGTGTAAGCAATGTCCGGGTCTTTTTTAATCAAAATGTTTAGTAGGTAAGGTAGGTTATAATCATAAAAACATATAGCGGATGATGAAACTTTTTCACACGTGTTTTTTTAAATTAATATTAATACTTACAAAAAGTAATCCCATAAAGATAAAATAACGTGGGACCAACCTTGAGGTATACTCTATTAAATTCAAAAAGATTCATTGTTTGAAGTACCTACATAACGCTTATTAATTTAATAGGACGCGCAGGTTCTCGCTTCCATCTAACAATAAACGAGCTAAGCAAACTGCAACTTATTTGCGAACCTCCTTCGTTTTTAACCGACTTCAAATAATAAAGGAGGCGGTTCTCAATTTTATTTTTATGTTTGTTATCCCATAACTGCTTCATATAAGGGCCAATTTGATAAAAAAAAAATCATCTGAAATATAATATACCTACCTACTTCTAGATTGATCGCATTATTAATTTCATCAAAATCAGTTCAGCAGTTTGAACATGAAGTCGGCTTGTCAGGTTTTATAAAATTAGTAAGTATGTAAATTATTTTAATTTGTTAAAGAGGTCCATCTACTGAGATGAAAAAGGGGCTAGAAACAGTTTACAATCCTACAGTAGGATTATAAACTGTTTTAATTTTAGTTTCACTTTGTAAACACAAGCAGTAGGATTTCTACTGCTTGTGTTGGGCACTATTCCGTGCCGCTATCAAGACATCATGGTTACGTAAGCCGTCTGGCTTCATAGACCATGATGCCCATAACTCGATTGTACCGTTAAACGAGGTTGATCGACCCCCGACTTGTAAAAACTATTCCCAGATGAGTTACTATTGGTTTTTGATCTCGATCACAATTGTTTGATTCGAGATTGTTTAAACTTTAAAGTATCCTACAAGAAAACTTTTAGAGCCTGTCCAGATGGGGCGTTTTACGCGCGAGTGCGCTCGCGCGTAAACATACGCGCGTTCTCCAGATACTAGAGTGCTATACATCCCGTCCAGATGCTGCCGTGCGATTCCTCAATCGCGCGTAAAACGCGATCAAAGCGCTGGACTCTCGACTCGCGCGTGTTGCGCGCGAGCGCCGCGCGTGCCGAGATACTCTGGTGCCATTGCTGCGTCCAGCGGTACGCGCGAGTCCGACGCGAGTGGACGTATTTGGAACGAAAATGGAGAGTGATAATTTTGATAATTTCTAGTAAATCATCAAACGATGTTACTGACATCCGAAAGTAGTTAAAAAACTTTTCGTTATGTTCTCTGAGCTTTGGGTATAATGTTATAAACATACTATGTGTCATTCTGTCACGTAGAATTGGATGCACATTAAATCGTCGACTTTCTCTTTGTTTACGACGTTACCATCTGCGGTATGCAAGCCACAACATGACTGCTTTGTCTGGCTCCATGTTTATAACTGTCCCTGGGTCCCTCCCAAATACATCGCGCGTAGGAGCGCGCGTAAAACGCGGCATCTGGACGCAATATAAATTGAAACGCGCGAGGGCACTCGCGCGTAAAACGCTCCATCTGGACAGGCTCTTAACTTCCAATTTGACAGAGCTAAAATTACAGCCATCCCACTATTTTAGTTTAGGTACTGTAGAGCGATCCCGTTTAAAATAAAATAGCATATATGTATAGGAAAGGATAGGATCGGATTGGATCGAACAGGCATGTATAAAAGATATCCTATTAAATGACACTAAATTAAACTCGGTCGTATAAGTCTTTTGTATCGAAAATCTTATAATATTAATTGTAATTGTAATGTAAGTTGGTAGATAGAGATTAAATGAAAGAAGAGATTATAAAAAACACAAGCTAACAACCATACAGGTAAAGTTTATAATGGGCCTAACCTAAACAAAAAATATAGGTACTCGGTAGGTACCTAAGTAAAAGTAGGTAATCCAGTCGTGTACCAATGAGTTTTTCTGGCCAAAGAATTAAATACGTACCGACACTATGCACTCTCAAACGGTGAAGGAAAACATCCTGAGAAAACCGGCATGTCGTAGAACCTAAAAAGTTCTAAAATATGTGTCAAGTGCACGAAAGGAGACTCTTTGAGGTGCACCAACACTGATTCCAAAAATCTGTGACGCGACAAGAAGAAGAAGTAGTAGTAGTAAGCAAGCATAACAATAACATTGATCATATTAGCAACAGTGCTTCTTACAAAGACGCGGTATGAATATTAGGCTTTCTGTGTCACGATTTTGTTGGCATTGTGCTTGTTCCTTGGCATTGTGTGGAATTATAATAGATAGACATAATAATGGTCTCATAAGAGTTGTACCTAAGTAGGTAACTTGGCTTATGCAACGCACTAGTAAAGCTACTTACCTACCAGACTCGACCTACCGTTGCTTGCTATGTAGGTAGGTACAGCGTCAGACTGGCCTTAAAGTCAAAATGGCATTTGCGTCCGGGCCCAAGCCTGTACGGGCCCCCTACGGGCCTGGCTTGCCGAGCTCGTGGCAACCGTAGGCGTAGGATAGAAGGCCCACGCAGGCTAGGTCCCTAGGCTCTTGCAACGTAACTGTAAAACAAGATCAGAATAGTTCGTTCATAAATTTTTTTTTAGAGTAATGAAATTGAAAATTCTAAAATTGGTTGCCTCGGGCCCCGGGCTTGTGGTCAGCCACCCGGGCCCTTCCGGCTCAGTCCGATCCTGGGTAGGTAATTACTAAAATCCCATGCGATAATTTTTAGGGTTCCGTAGCCAAATGGCAAAAACGGAACCCTTATAGATTCGTCATGTCTGTCTGTCCGTGCGTATGTTAGCCATTTTTCTCCGAAACCGTAAGAGACGAAGAAGAGACTGATGAAACTTGGCGAGTAGATGTAAACCGCATTAAGATTTTTACACAAAAATAGAAAAAAAACTATAAATTTTGGGGGTCCCCATACTTGAAACTGAAACTCAAATATTTTTTTTTTATCGAACCCATACGTGTGGGGTATCTATGAATAGGTCTTCAAAAATGATGTTGAGGTTTCTAATATCGTTTTTATAACGCTTTTATTAGTTTTCTTAACTAAATAGTTTGCGCGAGAGACACTTCCAAAGTGGAAAAAAGTTGGTCCCCCCTCTCTAACTTCTAAAATAAGAGAATGATAAAACTAAAAAATATATATGATGTACATTACTATGCAAACTTTCAACGATATTTGGATATACCATCTTGTCGAAAGAGTAATAACCATGGGTTTTCAAGTAACTTGTACTCACGATTAACAAGTAATCACGATTGAAGAAATCCTATGATTAAATTTTATTTCAAACTTTCACCTAGAACTAACAAATTACACAACAACAACCCCCACACACAACACAATTACTCTTTCGACAAGATGGTTTTTTTTTTTTTTTTTTTTTTTTTTTTTTACATATTATAGGCTTGCGTTTGACCGCAATCTCACCTGCTGTTAAGTGATGATGCGGTCGACGGTGTAGCACGCTTACCTAGAAGATACCTGTTCACTCTACTCTTAAAAACATCCAAGTTATAAGTGTCCGGAAAAACAGACGCCGGCAAGGAATTCCACTCCTTGGCTGTCCGCAACAAAAAAGTTGAAGCAAAGCGCTTGGTGCGGACAGTTGGAACATCAACTATGTATGGATGTCGCATTTCCGTACGTCTAGTCGTCCGATGATAAAATGGGGATGGGGGAACTAAATCGTGAAGTTCCATCGCACACTCTCCGAAATGTAACCTGTAAAATACCGATAGACTGGCTACTTTACGGCGATGTTCGAGACTCAGGAGCTTAGACTCGACTAGAGTGTCACTACCAATGAGTCTTTTGGCTCGTCTCTCAATAGATTCCAACGCCTCAAGCTGGTATTTGGCAGAGCCATCCCAGAGATGAGAACAGTACTCCATACACGATCGGACTTGTGCTTGGTACAGGTTGAGAAGCTGTCCCGGAGTGAAGTACTGTCTCACCTTCGATAGAACGCCTAGCTTCTTCGCAGCTGTCTTGGCCTTGGACTCTATGAACGAGCCAAAATTCAATTTTCTGGTTAGCGAGAACCCTAGAAGCTCAAGTTGGTCCGAAATCGGAAGAGATACATCACGGAAAGAAGGAGTCACGTGGAATTGACTCTTTTTAGTAGAAAATAGACACGCCTGGGTCTTCGAAGCATTGAACTTGACGAGATTGGCATCCCCCCAATCAGCAACTGCTTTCAAAGTCAAGTTCATTCGATCAACCATGGCCTCTCTACAAGACTGGATCTGCAATCCGCTAGAACGTGTGTCGGGTATGTAGCTCTCTACGACTGTGCTGTCGTCTGCATACCCAATGATTCCGGGCTTAAGCAGATCATTGATGTGCAGCAAAAACAGTGTCGCAGAGAGAACTGATCCCTGAGGAACCCCGGCATTAATTGCCATGTGATCAGACGAGCAACCGTCAACGACTACTCGAAGTGATCGGTCCCTCAGAAAGTCTGATACCCAAACACAAAAGCCAGCGGGTAAGCCGTACGATGGAAGCTTGCCTAAAAGGCCGTCGTGCCAAACCCTGTCAAATGCCTTTGAGATGTCCAGAGATACTGCAAGAGCTTCTCCGTTTTTCTCAATGGCTTCGCTCCATACATGCGTGACATACGCAAGAAGATCTCCAGCAGACCGGTTTCGGCGAAACCCGTATTGCCGGTCGCTTAGGAGGTCATTGTCTTCGAGGTATGCCAGGAGCTTGTTGTTAAGTATACGTTCCATACTCTTGCACAGTATGGACGTTACTGAGATTGGTCTGTAATTGGCAGGATTGGCGCGACTTCCCTTCTTGGGTACAGGCTGCACATTGGCAAACTTCCAAGACTTAGGCACTACACCAGTCTTAATTGAGAGTCGAAAAAGGCGTGTCAAAACTGGAGACAACTCAGGCGCACAAGTCCTCAGAACAATAGCTGGAATACCATCCGGGCCACTAGCTTTGTTCACGTCCAGATTACGCAGGGTTTTGCGAACCTCTATCTGTCGGATACGAATATCTGGCATGACCGTCTCGCATCTACTCGAGACAGTTATAGGGGTTGCACTACCAGCATCCAGACGTGAAGACTCCGCAAAAAGAGAAGCAAATAAGTTTGCCTTTTCTTCAGCAGTGTGGGCTAGCGAACCATCAGGCTTCAGCATAGGAGGCAATGACGGCTTGCAGAAGTTCGATTCGACCGACTTAGCAAGGGACCAAAAAGCTTTGCTGCCTGCAGGGTATGAAGCTAATTTAGTCCCTACTCTGCTGATGTGATCAAACCTAGCCTTCCGAAGTGCCTTCTTGCAGGACTTGGCAGCTCTGTTAAAGGCTTTCTTCCGTTCACGCATATCATTCGACTTGCGGTTTCGAGCGCCAACCCATGCTAGGTATGCCTCATGTTTCCGCGCCTTAGCGCGGGAGCATTCAGCTCCAAACCATGGGTCAGCTTTGCCAGACAGTGGCACGTCGGCAAATGGGATAAAATATTCCATTGCCTGCCGCAACACATCTGTCACGGCATCCGCACAGGCCGAAGAATCGCCGGAAGAGAAGCAGACTGACTGCCAAGGGTAGGATGCAAAAAAGGACCGCATCTCATCCCAATCTGCTGACCTGTATCGCCATACTCGCCGGTTACCTCTAAGGGTAGGGTCCGGTGGGGAATACGTCGATACAGATTTCACCAGACAGTGGTCGGAGCTTCCCAATGGTGGGGCTACCGATACCGAGTAACGGTCTGGATCTGTTGTCAGCAGAAGGTCCAAGCAGTTGGCTGTGTGGCCATCAACATCAGGTATCCGGGTCGCTTCATTAACAAGCTGGGTGAGACTTAAAGATATCGCAAGTTTTCTGATCTCTCTCCCAGCGTGGTCCGTATTCTGGTATGGGTATAGCCACTCCTGATGGTGAGCATTAAAGTCCCCCAGAAGAACCAGTTGAGCAGTCGGATAGGTCTGTTGGGCCTCATCAGCCTTGTCACTGAGGTATTCGGCGAGCCTGGTCGTCTCATGGTCTCCACTGTGCGATCGGTAGACACAAGCATAGAGAATCTTCTCTATACCAGAGTCCACCAAAACCCAAAGAGTATTAAAATTGGAGTTTTCAAGATTATTGAGACGCCGAATACAGATGTCATCCCGAGCGTATAAGCATACACCCGCACGCGGCTTAAAGCTGTGCTCCAGGGTGTATCCTGGGTAGTTAAGGTACGCCACGTCGGATGGACATCTGATCTGCGTCTCCGAGAGAAATAAAAGGTGAGGCTTTTCAGTCTCGAGATGGTAGTGGACTGCTACGAGATTAGAGTGCAGACCTCGAATGTTAGACAAGTGCACTTTTAATGAGAGGGAGTGCAGCCGCTGTAGAAACTTATTCTTTTTATTTCTCTGCATGATGTGTAGTTTATGAGTGAGGAAAGGTGGATCGAACGGCAGTAGAACTAGGCGACACATAGCGCACCTGTTGCACGCCTTGGAACAATACGTACTGATAGGGGACTAGTCTGGAGACTGCGGGGACGCCCGAGCCCCCCCAGGAATGTCCATCGTCATGGTGCCTCTATCTGTTTACTTGCATTGTCGAAATGATATTTACTTGTACCTGTGAATTGTGAGTGACTTAAAAACGCAGCTTAGGCATTTTAAGTCCATGATTTAAAGGGTACTAACATTTTATCTCATGAAATAAAATTGATCGGAAATCCGGTTTCGTTGAAAAACCATTTTTTATTTCCCAAACTAGAGAGTTCTAGCAAGTATTATACCATTTTGGAATTCTGGCTAAATGCGCCATCTTTTATAGTTAGGTACTTGCCATGATAGTGTAGTACATTTTTTTTGCGGTACAGTCGGTTAAATTTGGGTGATGTAATTATCTGAAATGAAATGTTGGCCAAAAATCCACGATTTTATTGAAAACCGAGGCAGCTATGGCTTAATTTTGAATTGTATTTTACAGAAGGGTTATTCGTGCTTACATTACAGAAAAAAGTTTCCCGAAAAATTAATATTTGTAGTCACAGGACTTAAAAGATCATCACAAGGTGTCAGTTTTTCCTGTTTTTTTTTTTAAATACTCTTAACTCGAAAGTTACGAGACAAATATTTTTTTATATTTTTCTGACAGCTGTCATTACTTGGCCCATCGCTCGATTCCGGCTGGACGTTGATTTATGGGACACCCTGTATAATCAGAATCTCTGAAACGGTGACAACAATTTTCACAATTTTTTTTATACAGGGGTTTACGAAGACGATAAATCGATCAAGCTAGGATTTATTTTAAGAAAATGATTTTTAACCCGATTCCAATAATGAAACATAAACTGAGCATGTGACTCAGTTTACTGCTCCTGCCCTCTATTGGCGATTATGAGCTACTATATACAGGGTGTCCCATAAGTCAACGTCCAGCCGAAAACGGGTGATGCGCCAAGTCATGACAGATACCAGAAAAATATAAAAAAAAATATTTGTTATGTAACTTTCGAGTTATGAGTATTTATAAAAAACAGAAAAAACTGACACCCTGTGATGATCTTTTAAGTCCTGTGACTACAAATATTAACTTTTCATGAAACTTTTTTCTGCAACGTAAGCATGAATAACCCTTCTGTAAAATACAATTCAAAATTAAGCCATAACTGCCTCAGTTTTCAATGAAATCGTGGAGTTTTGGCCAACGTTTCATTTCAGATAATTACATCACCCAACTTTAACCGTCTGTACCGCAAAAAAAATGTACTACACTATCATGGCATGTAACTTTAAAAATTGGCGCATTTATCCAGGATTCCAAAATAGTAAAATACTTGCTAGAGTACTCCTTAGTTTTGGAAATAAAAAATGTTGTTTCAACTAAACCGGATTTCCAATCAATTTTATTTCAATAGATAAAATGTTTGTACCCTTTAAATGATGGACTTAAAATGCCTACGCTGTGTTTTTAAGTGACTCACAATTCACAGGTACAAGTAAATACCATTTCGACAATGCAAGTAAACAGATAGATCCACCATCTTGTCGAAAGAGTAATAACCATGGGTTTTCAAGTAATTTGTTAGTTTTAGGTAAAAGTTTGAAATAAAATTCAATCATAGGATTACTTCAATCGTGATTTTAATCTAAAGTTTGCCTTCGCCCGTCGCCGGTCTTATTACATGGTTTTTGACGTGACAACGTCTTATAATTCGATGGAGCCGGCTGCTCGTACGAAAAAACATGACTCATGCGGCGTTACCTTGCTCTGAGGCGTTCCATTTAATACTTGAAGTGCAAGTGAGAGCGCGGAACGAGCGACAAAGAGGCACAATCGGCCTCCGCGTTCGGCAGCGTTCGACATCGGTCTCTCTCCTACTTGAGTGAGCGATGCGTCTGCGTGGACAGCTGTATGTCGTTGAAACGTTCAACTGTCGTCAGTTTTTATTAGGGAAATGTAGAGCTTTAGATTAAAATCAAGGTTGAAGAAATCCTATGATTGAATTTTATTTCAAACTTTCACCTAAAACTAACAAATTACTTGAACACCCATGGTTATTACTCTTTCGACAAGATGGTGGCTCTATCTGTTTACTTGCATTGTCGAAATGGTATTTACTTGTATCTGTAAATTGTGAGTCACTTAAAAACACGGCGTAGGCATTTTAAGTCCATCATTTAAAGGGTACAAACATTTTATCTAATTGAAATAAAATTGATTGGAAATCCGGTTTAGTTGAAAAAACATTTTTTATTTCCAAAACTAAAGAGTACTCTAGCAAGTATTTTACCATTTTGGAATCCTGGATAAATGCGCCAATTTTTAAAGTTACATGCCGTGATAGTGTAGTACATTTTTTTTGCTGTACAGACGGTTAAAGTTGGGTGATGTAATTATCTGAAATGAAACGTTGGCCAAAACTCCACGATTTCATTGAAAACTGAGGCAGTTAAGGCTTAATTTTGAATTGTATTTTACAGAAGGGTTATTCATGCTTACGTTGCAGAAAAAAGTTTCATGAAAAGTTAATATTTGTAGTCACAGGACTTAAAAGATCATCACAGGGTGTCAGTTTTTTCTGTTTTTTATAAATACTCATAACTCGAAAGTTACATAACAAATATTATTTTTTATATTTTTCTGGTATCTGTCATGACTTGGCGCATCACCCGTTTTCGGCTGGACGTTGACTTATGGGACACCCTGTATACAAGCATATCCAGCTGATAGCGTTGTTAAATAAGAATAAGCCAATAAAGATATGACTCTTCCTAACATCTATTGGCAAATAATAATATATTTTTTATTGTTAGCTAACCAGTTCATATTTTTTTATTATTATGTCGATATGAACAAAAAATATTTTTCATATTTCAGCATTTCATCAGTATTTAATTGGTATTTAAATATAATTTCTAAAAAGTACAGATTTCCAATAAAAAATACCGAGCGAAGCTCGTTCACCAACTGCTAGTGTAATTTTAAATCACGAGTTGTATTGTATCATTTATCACATGAATAATTATGGCTTTTCTCCAGTGTGAATTCGCATATGTAATTTTAATTCACTAGTTCTATTGCATCTCTTATCACATTTATCACATGAATATGGCTTTTCTCCAGTGTGAATTCGCATGTGACTTGTTAAATTATGTTTTTGAGCAAATTTTTTTTCACATCTATTGCAGGAATATGGCCTTTCTCCAGTGTGAATTCGCATATGTACTTTTAATTCACTAGTTCTATTGCATCTCTTATCACATTTATCACATGAATATGGCTTTTCTCCAGTGTGAATTCGCATGTGACTTGTTAAATTAATTTTTTGAGCAAATGCCTTCTCACATCTATTGCAGGAATATGGCTTTTCTCCAGTGTGAATTCCCATATGTAATTTTAAACTACCAGTTGTTTTGAATCCCTTATCACATTTATCACATGAATATGGCTTTTCTCCAGTGTGAATTCGCATGTGTTTTGTTAAATTATATTTTTGAGCAAATTTCTTTTCACATCTATTGCAGGAATATGGCTTTTCACCAGTGTGAATTCGCATATGTAATTTTAAACTACCAGTTGTTTTGAATCTCTTATCACATCTGTCACATGAATATGGCTTTACTCTGCTGTGAGTCTTTAAATGTTTCACCAAGTTCAATCTCTTGTGGAATATTTTGTTACATATATCACATATGAAACACGAATGCATATTATTGATATCATTACTACTACTTTCTCGAACAGTATCTGTTTCATTTGAATCATTATTGACATCTATGAGAGACTCCAACTTGAACTCCTCAATATCAATTTCTTCGTGTTCAGGGATTTCTTCGTGTTCAGGGGTTTCTTCTTTGCACTCAAGTATTTGTTCATCTTTCACAACTACAGGGGTGCTTGATGCAGCTGTTAAAGCACCAAGAGACAAGTGCACTGTTTGCGTCACGGCTAACTTTAGTATTACATTCTGAGGTTGCAATTTCAGTGCATTGTGTGTTACCTGAAAAAACAGACAATAACATTATAGTATAATGAACTTTGCAATTTATTAAACTAGTGGCTGCCCGCGGCTTCGTCGCGCGTTAGTGATGATTGCTAGACGCAAAATGGACCGACTCTAAAAAAGAGTCTAATTGCGGACACGGGAGTCCAAGACAAGATAGTGATGATTGCTCCTACCAAACTTTAAAGCGTTTTTCCATTTCGAACGCAATATTTTTTGTTTCTGTTCTCATATATTTTTCCAAATTTCGTCTACATTGGCCCAGTGTTGCTGGGATTTGGAGCTTTATGTATGAGGCACATCCATAGGTTTACAGATCTTTTAATACCACACGAAATCCTCGGTTGGTGCCAAGTTTTGGCAAGTTTTTATCATGCGCACTTGATGTGCGGGCAGGTTTTTCCGCAAGTAGGCCGCTGGTGGGCCCTTTTTGCGTGACCCTTGACGCGTGTTGCTCGAACTTTATTAGGTTCTACAACACGCCGGTTTCCTCACGATGTTTTCCTTCACCGTTTTGAGAGTACTGGCATAGTGCACATAAATTTTTCGACAGAAAAACTCATTGGTACACGAGTGGATTTGAACCCACGACCTTCGGATCGGAAGGCGGGGCCACTACCACTAGACCACCAGTGCTCCTTTCATCGGTTGGTGCCAAAAGAGTACCCACGCCGAGTCACAGGCGGCGGCTACTTACCCTGTTCCGCCCTATTAGGGTAGTTATGGAGACAGTGAGGACCTTGCCACACATAGTGTGCGATTAGCTTACTGAGTATGGGACTTGATTTTACCTCATTGTCGCTATTCAACAGATCTTGTAGTATTCTGTTGGATGTGCGAGCCATCTCGGAGAACATGTGGCACCTCTGCAGCAGCCGGTGACAGACATAGCATACCGTGCTAGGCATGCCGTACTCTGTTCCTGTGTGCAACTGAAACATTACATGAATAGGAAAATTTCATATTTTACTTTTATTGATACAAACCCAAGAGGAGCATGGACTGAAATGCCAATACCACAGAACATAGTAAAATGACTATGTGGCCACAATAGTGTCACCAAAATACTTAAGCATGTGCAAGGAGCACATGCTTAAGTATTTACTCCGTACAAATTCCGTAGTTATATTGGTAGTTTCTTAATAAAAAATGTCTTTTGGGTACTAATTAATTTCAGAGTTGTTAAGTGACGAGTTCTTTCATCATCAGATTTTGACAACCTCCGAGATATAATATATCGAAATTCTTGTATTGGCCTATAATATGTGATCAGCACCGACAAAAGTTGCATGAAAATCCACTACTATGCCAAGTAAATTTCATATTATAGTCATATCTGTAGTGTAATTCAAAAATGATCTTTTTTTATATTATGTTATGGACCAGGTGATTAATGCGGGCATTATTAATAATGCTCGAGCATTATGCATAATGTTTAGCTCTATTGGGCAAAGTGATAAATTCTTCATTATTTATCACATTCATTCCTAGATTGCTAGGGTCATTTTTATATTGCTACATGATAATTGGGCAATTTGATAAAAAACACTTAAAAGACGCAGAAAGCCCCTCCTTTTGACAGCAACAGTAGGGAAGTTCCTTTAAACTCCATTTCCCAAGGGCATAAAAAAAACCTAACCTAACCAACTCAAATTGGGGTGCCCTGTGTTTGGCTCTGGAATAGCTCAGCCAGAAGCTCGCGAGGTCGTCCCTGAGCGGAGCTAGCCAATAACAATAAAAAAATAGTAATTAAATATGTTTGTACTCTGCCCAAAAGGTGATGGACAATATGTATAATGCCCAGTAAATTTGATAGTTTGAATAGTTAATCAAATTACCCTCTCCTATTGGGCATTTTTCATAATATACGGACATTATGTATAATGCCCAATTTATTATTTGGTCCATAACATTACACTATTTAAAACTGGTTTACTAATTCATAGCTAGTTGTAAAGTTTGTTTACGAGACCAATAACCAAGTTGGAGCAAACAACATTCTCAGGCAGCTTGTTCCAGTTATGGACCACCCTGTTACTAAAGAAGTTGTGTGCCACATGTGAGCTGGTAGGAACACAACCTAATTTAAGATGGTGGCCACATGATGCTCTGTCTTCTTTCCTTATGAGAATATCCTCTATGTTTGGCAAGCTGTCCTGGTACTACTAACTGTGCTGAGAGGCCTATCAAGCAATTGTATTTTTGAGAAAAGTACTATACAAGCATTGGCCACAACTAGGTATTGATGGACTTCCGTATGTGGACATTCCTTTTCATTTAGTAATTACATTCGGCAAATATAGGATCCGCACTTGATGTGAGGGCAGGTTTTTACGCAAGTAGGCCGCTGGCGGGCCCTTTTTGCGTGACCCTTGACACATCGTGTAGCTCGAACTTTTTTAGGTTCTACAACACGCCGGTTTTCCTTCACCGTTTTAGAGTACTGGCTTATTGCACATACATTTTTCGACAGAAAAACTCATTGGTACACCAGTGGATTTGAGCCCACGACCTTCGGATCAGAAGGCGGGGCCGCTACCACTAGACCACCAGTGCTCTCTAGTAGTTAGATATCTCAAGTTATTATTTAAATGAACTATTTTTAAATCATGCATTGGAATTCTTTACAGAATGGTCTGTAGGCAGTCAGTCAGGTTCCTCTCCTCACAATCCTCAAAGATCCTGTCCCAGGCACATCAGCATCCCATAAGTTGGGCATGAGTAAGAGACGCTATTAAAATAATCTAAAATAGACACAAATGGAAATGGCTGTTTACTCTCAGAATCAGTCTTTATGTATCATTGTGGTGGCCATTATAGGACTTAAGTTAAGTCCTATAATGGCCACCACAATGATACACAAAGTCTCATAACAATGTTAGAAACGTACCCCAGTGTTTGTAAGTTTATGGTAAGTCTTCTGGTAGATCCTGCTAGGGTCCAATAGCCTGATGTCGCCGACTAGACAAACTCTGCACAAAGCCATGGCGTGGCGTCTTTCAAAGAGCAAATCTCTGAAGAAGATTCTCAGCTAGAAATAAAAACTAACAAACACAGAGTCAGTGTCTCCATATAAAAATAAAGCATTACCGTGTTGCCAGGCTGAAAATACGGTGTTTTACGGTGTGTCAATTAAAATTTTACCGTAATTACCGTGTAATGTTTAAATAAATGGTAAAATTAGTAAATAAGTAGATAAAAAACAAATTTAAAGGGAATTTCTAATTTTTTGTAATGAATTTAAACCTACTTACTTAGAAAAAACTAGTTCCCTAATCCGAATCTAAGACGACAATTTCTTTTTCATATTTAGAAGCATTCATTTTGCTGATCATTTCTTTAATGGGCATGAAATCAACACAGGTTTTTCACACGTAATCAAAAAAATATCAAAAATGCGAATAGTTATTCATCACCCTATTACGGTAGAATTACGACACGGTAATGGACGTTTACCGTTGACCGTAGATTAAGTCAGATTACGGTGCATCTACGGTAATTACCGTGTATATGGAGACACTGCACAGAGTATACTTTGTTTTGTTTACTGAAACAACTAGCCAGTGTTTCCACTTAAGATTTTGGGCTTACCCTGAATTCTTTACAAATTGCCCCTAAAAATCCCTATTTTTATTTCGAAATTCCCTGATTTAGGCCGCATATCAAAAATATCTTTACTTGCAGCTGACACTTTGAGCTGAAAAACCTCAATTAATGTTGGTTAAATTACCACTGAAATTACACAACGAAACTCAAAATAACACCAGAAAAACAATTAAAATCATTGTATAGCATATTAAAATATTGGAGATGACATACATATTTACAAAGCTCAAATCAGTGCGAAAAGGATGGTGTTTCGGTCCTTCCGGACATTGCAGTAGACAAAGCGAGTCAGACAGATTTCTCAACGTTTGGCACCAAATGTCATTTATGCACCAAGGTGCTTCTACGGAGTTTTGTGTTTGGTATGGAGGTGCACCAAGGTGGATTTACCGGTCAGTGCATGTCAAATCGTCAAAATTGACGTCGTAACTTAGACAATTTAACCTAAGGACTTGCCTTGCATCTATTCAGCCTAGCAAATTTTTACATATTTCAGCCATATTTTGAGGGGGACGAGGAAAGCACACACTGAAACGAAAGCGACACACATTCAAACGATCGTAACACACACAACAATTATTTGTGTTGTTATGAACGCACACAAATACAAATCTTTAACACTAGCTCAAGTTTACTGTATATACAGGTGACACACATTCAAAATACAGAGAACCACAACAGTGATGCCGTATCATCATTTTATTTTACCCTATGTTAAGTATGAAAGAATGTAAGGCTTCCGAAGTCAGTAAGATTTATTTATTAAAATATTCATTCTGAATATTATTTTAGATTTCATGGCACTAATGGTCGTCGGGTATTTATGTTCAAGACAAACAATATAAAATTACTAGCAGTTGGTGCCCGAGCTTCGCTCGGTATTTTTTGATTGGTAAACTGTTGTTGTGAATTATATTTAAATACGAATTACTTACATACTGATTAAATATTAATATTTTTCGATCTTACCGACATAATAATAAACTCCACTACTCGTCAGTAGATGGCGTTCTCTGTCCCATTAACTCATGACTTAATCAACAGATGGCGCTAGGAGTTATGATTTTATGATAAAGTTGATTATTTACTTTACGATTATGGAGACATTTTCTAAAAATGAATCCTAGCTAGATCGTTTTATCGTCCCCGAAAACCCCTGTATACTTAATTTCATTCTAACTATATTTATTCAAAACTAGACTAAAGCAGCTTTTGTTGAAAGGGTGTTTTTATTCTACTGATGATTTTATAAATATGGTGCGACATTGCTAGTATTATTTGATAACAATTTCTTTGATAATTATTTAATTTATGATATGACTCATATTATTTTTGCTTATTATGTACTATTTTTCAGACACAAATGTATAATTGTTAATGAATGAACAGCACAGGCAGACTAGTTCATTTCGTTCAATTGATCTGGACTGGACAACACTAAAACTACAGGCAGCTCTCTAGGATGCCATGAGGGACAAATCCTTTATTGTATGTTACTCATTACTTGCACTAAGAACCTATTTTTACCCCAAATCTCGACAAACTACATCTTGATTAAGTTGGCAGCATTACTACTCAAAACTGACACTTTCATAGAGTTTGATAAATTTTCTGAGCTTAAAATCAAAGATATCGATGTTTTTATTTGGCCTAAATAAACTTATCATTTTAGAACCAATATGGGGTCAACCTCAGAATAAGAGCGAATAAGCTGGAAACTCGTATACACCGTCATAAAGGTGTTCTAAAAGTTATTTCAAAAATAACATGAAATTCTATGATGACTACGTTAGTTTTTCAAGGTAAAAGGTCACAAAAACTATCCATCTTATAAAAGGTGGGATAAATAAATGTTTGGAACTAAATTTGTGTCAAATGCTATGCTTTTGGATGTCCGAATACGCAAATTGGCAAATTTTATCATCCGCACTTGATGTGCGGGCTGGTTTTTCCACAAGGTATAAAGTTAAAAGTTTTTTAAGTTCCTAAATTGTTCAACAGCTACATTGTTAAATTAAACAAGTAGGCTACGTAATGTTATGTATAAAATAACACGTTACAACTTCAACACAATCCGTTGGTGCACGACTGGATTTGAACCCACAACCAATCAGAAAGCTAAGACAAATCTACTCGCTAGAACACCCGTGCTTTTATCGATATCGATAAAAACTGTGTGTAAACATTTATCCACCTCTAACACTAGTCTCGCTACCGGAGGGCGGGGTTTTGATGTCTCGGGCCTGTCAGGTCTGGAAAAATTCAAAGCCAAATCGACTTAATATCTAAATCTGTAAGGTCAAAAATTCATTTTTGAAATGCCATCTATCTCGTGAGGAGTTCATAGGTACGTCATAGGTAGTCTCGTTACAATTTTAAATTTTTGCTAGTGACTAAAATTGCTTGGCAATTAGAGATTATTTCGCAATTATAGTCTATTTCATTTTGTGATAAGGTTGAAAATTAAATGCGGATAATTGACGGCAGGAAACTCGAGGCGATTCGATCTTTTTCGTATAATCGTATACTGAATCGATGTTCTAGAGCTAAACGCCGCACAACAATTTTACATTATTTTAATAGAAAAAAGCATTAACTATGCAAAAAAATAATTACATATGAAATGTTACACCATCCATTTTACAAGCTTGATGTGTATGACTTCCTATTACACACTGCAACTGCACATGTTGGCATTTTTAGAAGAGGTCCTTTCACCGCGATACCGATACTGACACTGATAAAGATCGATTACGAAGTGGTTTTTATAAACGTGCTAGATATGTCAGATTCATTTAGTCTTGTACCTTTTGGCAGAGGGGAAGATCCATGCAAGGCAGGTCCTGATCTAAATTGTCTAAGCGTCGTAATAACAAGCGGTTAGATAAAATACTTTTCCGTCAAATCGTCAGTCATCTGTAACAGGTCGGCCCTACCATTGGCATTGGAAAGAAAGATGGCCGTTTTTTCCCAAAACCATCTGAAACATTTTCGATCAAATCAGAATATCACATAATACACTTTAATTCCAACTGCTAACACTTTGAGCTAAGACCTCAGGTAATGCTGGTTAAAATGCCACCAAAATTACACAACAGAACTCAAAATAACACCAGAAAAACAATTAAAATCAAAAAGCTATGTTACTTCCCGAAATGACAGAAAACGAATCTTTCTTTATTTTGGAATTTGGAAGCCGATTTTCAGATTTTATGACTTGACATTAAATGGACCCTGTTAAGCAGAAAAGATCCAACCAACGTTTCATTACTTTTGAGTAAATGCAGTTTAAAGTTAGGCAGAGAATAAAAAAATCGTATGATACTGTACCTACTTGAAAGTTAGTAGTGGAGTAGGCCATTACATATACATTATTTTGAAAGTAGTATATTGTACATTTTCATATGAAGAATATCTGTAATTCCTGAAAAACTATGCGTGGATCTTTTATGCAAAATACAATATTAAAATAATAAACATTGGTTTAATGTGTGGTTCATTTTAGAAGGAAGGAAATTAAAATCTGTACTTATATAAAAACAGTTAAATGAGAAAAACTAATTCAAATTGTTGCTTTGAGATGAAAAAAAATATATATTAAATCGGCAATCACTGGTTGGTTTTCCAATTTATTTAAGCAATATCGCTTTCCTCAGCTTCAAACTCTACCTCAAAATCAGGTTCGACACCAAATCCATCAATGTCGTCTTCTACATTATTGTCGACCGTTAGATTTTTGTAGAAGGTGTGAGCATCTCGTGGAATTAAATACATAAGGCTTTTGATATCGCTCTCGGTATGAAAAGTATACAACAATTATTGAGACTTTTAAAAGTTTTAAATAGATCCATGCAACATGGTACTTTTTGCATTTTTCGAAATTGGTGATTGGGGATGGTATCATTGACACAATATAACTTTTGTTAGGTTAAAGTGATCAAACTGCCTGGATCTTTTGTGCATATATGAAACTTGATGAGTACTTTATGAATACTTAGATAACTCGATTTTACAAAATTGTGGGTTGGATCTTTTCTGCTTAACAGGGTCCAAATAACTTCAACTTGACATTGATGTGTTTATCCGTCGAAATGACAGACAGGACTTGACAGGAGGTGCTACAAGCAAGAGTGAAGAAGAAGAAGTCGACGGAAATCGGAACGAAGAGCTCAAAAACAAAACTTCAAAAAGTTCTAATTATTAGGAAAATAATTCTGAAAACTGATATTTTAATAATTCTAGTCTAATAATGGATAGAAATAAACCTAAAAATGCTTCCGAAGGAATTGCGGTAAGTAAAGTTCACCATAATCATTGAACGAGTGTGTTTTATAGGAACTTCCTATCAAACTTCAGTTCTAAAAAGATGATGTGTGCCTCTCAAACTGTAGCAGAATACTAAGTTTGGATGAATCTATGAAGGGACTTCCCTTACCTACTAAGCAATTTACTCAACTTCCTTTCAACGAGTATAAAAAAGTTATGCCTACTCTATACATATTTGGGTCGGAGTATCGTTAGGTAAAAAGATTCTGCCGAAATTTTGTGCTAGAAACTGGTAGTTACTACCACTTTACTATGTCCACTTCCAGCCAATAGGTATCTCAGCCCTGAATGAAATAGTGCTAAGTGACCAGCCGGAGTCTAGATATGAATGTCCAGTCTGCCTCAACTGGCTCCGAGACCCGGTTATCACAACTTGTGGACATAAATTCTGCAAAAGTTGTATCACTTCTTGGCTACAGTAAGTATTTACCCTATGACTAGTATTTTATTTCAAATCTGAAGTCAAAACCTGATCAAATTCGAATTAAGTTCTTGTTTTAGATTTTAAACCTTTAGTTCCTAAGTACATGTAGGTATTACTACTGCTTGGAGTATTAAAGCTGCACTTCATGGTTAAGATCTGCTTATTTTGGGGCAATTTATTATTTATATCTTATTTTTTCACTTCTCAAGAAATAAATGAATGTGTAAATCTTTGATTACAGAAATAGCGGACACTGTCCTATTGACAACATAAACCTAAGCATGAAAGTGGACATTTTTCCTGATAATTACACAAAGAGGGAGATTCAAGAACAGAGAATGAACTGTCCATTTTCTAATAAAGGTGAAGTCACTTTCAATCGGATAAGCAAGTACCACTAACTTTCAATTTCAAACCCTTTTGCTGCTTGGCATAGTAGATAAATGCCTTGTCAGGCAGCAAAAAGCTGAGTCGGGTTTGGCATATTTTATCCACCATTATCTATTGTTAACGTTTACACCTACGTATGCATGTCAAAAATATGAATTTTCTTTCTTTTCTTTCTATCAAGTTCAAATTAGTTAATTATAGTAAATGTTAAATGCATTCTCTTTTTTTATTATACAACCTTTCATAAGGCCCACCTTTTTTTTTTTTTTTTTTTTTGGTATCGGGGGGAAATCTGCACACAGACACCTTAACGCACCGAGGGATGCGCTAAGGTAGTGTGAGGATGACGACCTCGCTTCGTCGACTCACTAAAACCACCCCGTGGCCGGCCTCGATGCATATCAAGGGGTTCCGGGATCTCCAACGGAACGCACCGGTACCCCTCTCGCATTTTGCCAAGAGCACATCCCGGGAATGACAACCACAGCCACCCCCGAAGCTCACGGTGACACTTGCCAAGAGTGTCGCCGCCTTCCCAGGACCACATGACCGCCAGCCAGGGCCCTCGCCCCGACCAGCTGCTGATCCCAAAAAGGCCCCTGTTTGGCAGGGGCTACCACTCGCCCCCTCTCGGGGCAGGCGGCGCAAAGCTACAGGAAATCCCGAAACCTCTTGCCGCCCCCATCCCTAGCGACCAGTCCCACTGGTATCGCTCCGTGGCCTCCAAACACGTAAGTGGCAAAGCCAGTCAATCATGTACGGGTGTTACGATGATTGGCTGACCAAGCCACCCAGCCCTTAATGGATGGATAGAGAGTTGGATGCTCTCCATCAGACCACTCGCCCCCGTCTGGGGCCGGTGGCTCCAGATTACAGGTAAACCCGCAACCTTTTACCACCTCCTTCCCGAGCGACCAGTCCCACTGGTCTCGCTCAGTGGCCTCCAAACACGTAAGTGGCCGAGCTTGTCAATCATGTACAGGGAGTTACTATGATTGGCCAACCCGGCCACCCAGCCCTTGATGGATGGATGGAGAGTTTCGGGAGCGGGACGAACCAACCCTTCGCTCTCCATCAGACCACTCGCCCCCCACTGCGCCCTTTGCTAATCAAAGGGACGCGCGGAGAAGCCGCCCCGTGTCGGGTTATTAGCCACCATGAAACACTACCCCAGTACTCTGCGGCAGTGTTTCCTGGTGTTACCAGGGTGCACCACGTGGAGGTTACCCGACCTCGCACCCCTCATAAGGCCCACCTAACCTAACCTAACCTAAGTGGTAACCAAGCCACCAATCAATTACAATTCCTGTTAGTTTCTGCAATTCCTGAATTGGAATCTTAACTTTTTCTAGGATGCACTGTAAAGGTGACCCCGTTAGACCTGGATGCTCACATAGCAATATGTGAATTCAACCAGCCGGAGACGTCATCTCAACCTGAGATAAAGGTCCCATGCTCTTTCCAAGCTGTCGGCTGCAAGGAGACCTTTGAGAGCCAGGATGAGATGAGTCAGCATCTCCACACCGATACGCAGAGTCATATGAGTGTGAGTTGCCTTTATATTGGAGCTATCCTATAGTACGATAGCTTGCTTATAAGCACTTGTAAATAAATATAATAAATCAATATTGTAGGCAATCCACACAACACTATCTAGCCCCAAATTAAGCGGAGCTTGTGGTATGGGAACCAGATAGCACATATAATACTCAAATACATTTTTTTAAATACATACTTAGAATACCATATAACACCCAGACAGAGAACAAACATCTATGTTCACCACACAAAGATTTGTTCTCGGTGGGGATCTATAACCCACGACCTACCGCACAGAGAGCAGAGCTTCTACCAACAGCATGTTGTTCCAACAGCAAAAAAATGAGAAAAAATTAAAAACAGTGGCACTCCAGGAGTGGCGACAGAAGTGGAAACATAACAATTGCTTGTATATTCCCTTCCTGGCTGCCTGCGGGCGGACAGACCCCGATTTTTGGCGAAGTTTGACGATCATTGACGAAGAGGTGTTGGTGATTGGTGACAGTTCAGTTCAGCGCGAGTTCAATAGTTTTTTCCCCACCTCAAAAATGCTCAAACCCGCCTAAAAAAGTTTTAACTTCAAAAATGTTTCGGTGTTTGTGGCTGAATCACGCAAACCACTGAACTAAATTGGATGAAAATTAGAATAAATGAAGTCAATAACCTGGATAAACAGATAAGCTACTATTTATCCTGAAAATTTTACAGAAACAGGGTAAAATAGGTACATCGCGGTTGAAGCCACGGGCGGCACCTACAAAATAAGTTCTACTCAATTTGACAAATCTGCATTTGCTCATCAGTCATCAGTCACCAGACTTACAGTATTTTTCATTAGGTGCTTACAATGGTGGAATTATTTTCAGTATTTAATGAACGCTTATTCCGAGATGAAAATAAATAATGACATGTCTAACGCGAGCATAGACGCGAAGGAACAAGAGGCAATGACGCTTTGGGAAGCACCCGATAAAGAGGGGAACCAGTCTAGTAAACCGCCATTAAACAACACTAGTGCACTTATAAGGTAAGACTATCCTTTATTTGTTTAGATTTTATCTAGAATAGATTACTGCTGGACATTTTTTTAATAATTTTTATTACAACGCCATCTCTTGATTTTTTCTGGTTTGATGATTCCAAAGTTAGAACTTATCGATAGATGGCGTTGCGCGACTTGCTATTAAGCTTTTCGTGGATAGAATGACGTTGCTTCATACACTACAATAATATTGTAAATCATTTTTATTTCCAGAGCACTTTACGAAAGAGTGGTTGTACTCGAACAACGCAATAGAGAACAAGACATTGTGATAGCGAATATGTCGAAGCAGCTTTCCGCTTTTTCAATAGCTAAGATGAAACAAAGCAACGAAATGCTGTTACGCTATTGTATGGGCAACTACGTGTGGAAAGTGGATAACTTTAAGGCGAGGCTAGATGCGATGCTAAAGGACCATTTTAAAATGTTGTACAGCCCTGGATTTTATACATCGCCAAATGGATATAGGTAAACCATTCTACCTAGTAAAAATCCTTAATAAAGGCGGAATTTCGCGTATAAGACGCGCCTGAGGCGAAGACAACCATCGATGTACTTCTCCCTTGCACATTTTGTCCCATTGAAAGATATAAAATCACTGAACTTATTTATCTAACATCGCGAGCAACAATCGTGCGTGAACACAGAAATAACGATTTTCAGCGTTTCGTTGATAGGTTTACCTATCAAGCGGTCTCATACTTTAAGTTTAAATAGACGTGATAACATTTTAGCAGACGGCACGAGTCGGCTACTTCTGTCTCTGTCTGTCCCGTACATAATGTACGAGTCGATGCGGGTCAGACGTACTTTCAAACTAATCGCCAACATTTATGCTTCAGATTCTGCGTCCGTCTCAACATCTCGCCTCAAAACCCGCACTGCTTCGCTCTTCACGTGCATCTGATGAAAACCGAAAACGACGACTACCTAGAATGGCCGTTCAACGGTCGAATCTCCTTCTCAATGATCAATCAGTACGATCCAGACCTCACGCAGCGAGACACAATGATGTCTAACTCGAATCTGATAGCCTTCAGAAAACCTTCGGCAGAAATTTGTGTTCGAGGGTTTGGGTATACGGAATATGCTGTAGTCAGCGATGTAGTTAGAAACGGGTTTGTAAAGGATGATGTACTTATTGTCAGGGTACATATAAAGTGCGTATGACATGAGGAGTGATATTTATGTTGTTATCTTGAGTTTGTTTGTAATTAACTATTCAAAGCAATCAAGGAAAAAATTAAGTCTTGGTAGGCAGATTAAAATTGAGCCTGAGTTTTAAACGTTCCGTCCATAACGTATTTAATCTAACATTTATTTATGAATATCTAGGTTTAAGGATAAAAATATATTTTTAAAGTTCGTAGAAATACTGTTCTTTTGACAGTAATTTATGATATTAGTGGTGCTTGTTTGTTTCTACCATTATGTTTATTGGTGCCTTCAATTTTCAACGTTATAACTTTATTTAGTGTTATTGTAGATAATTTTATATTCAAGTATTTTCTATTGTTATAAATATAATATTTT
Source organism: Thera britannica (assembly GCA_939531255.2). Taxonomy (NCBI): domain Eukaryota; kingdom Metazoa; phylum Arthropoda; class Insecta; order Lepidoptera; family Geometridae; genus Thera; species Thera britannica. The sequence continues at coordinate 6,275,625 of OW618040.2, read as the reverse complement.
ACACATATTATTAGTTTAATTTATAGAAGTAAATAAAACACTACAATTTTTATTATAATTTTATTCAAATCTTACAAAATAACATTAAATGGATTATGAAAACTACTGTTCATATTAAAATAGGAATTTAGCTTACATAATTATGATAATAATGATTAAAGTACATATAAAGGCTAGCAATTACTCATATCACATCCAAACATCACATTGATTCTCCAAACAGTTAAACACTGGTTTAAAGAAAACCATCTGAACAGAACGCACTTTCTGTACCTTCGATTATAACCATTCTATCCCCCGAATACTGAAACGCAACTCAGATTTAAGCACGTCTCAAGCGACGAATATTTGACAGTTTTCAATGAAAATCTGTCAAATATTCGTCGCTTGAGACGTGCTTAAATCTGAGTTGCGTTTCAGTATTCGGGGGTATAAAAGTTAAATCTTTAATATTAAGATGTTAATGATCAAAAACGCTGAGTAACAATAAATTCATACGAAAATTGAAAAGTGTCACATCTAGGTACCTACCAAAAGATCAATTACAACAAAATGATATAAAAAAACCTCTGAAAGAGGTACTAGAGAGAGGTAATGGGTGCGCGCAAGTTAAGCCTGCGCGTGATGGATGTCGGAAAACATGAAAAAAAAAGGGACAGGAATAGTTATTTGTTATGCAAGAGACCAAGTTGCTTTTTAACCGCGCACATTTAAAAAAATGTTATACACCAAGAAGGTTCCGAGACTGAGTTTTTAACAAATGAAATAGGTTGCATGATAAATTCTTAAGTATATTATGTGGTAGGTACTCGTTCGGTCATCAATGCCTTTATAAGCTGGGCGCTGCTGTAATGTACTATTTATTACACACATGAATGGGGAAATCGAACTTGCATTGCGTTTAATTCAAATTCATGTTTGTGATTGGGAAATTATTTCCAGTCCATTTTATCAAGTTTTCCGCCATCAGTCACGCGCAGAGTTATCTTGCGCGCACTCGACTCGACTAGCACTTGGGTAAGTGCTATAGATTATAATATAATGCTATTTTATTGGTTATGGTAACTAAATTAGAATGCCAATCGATAAATGGATAATGATAGGTACCTAACAAACTAGTAGTTGTATACATAATGTGCACAATCCTAGGACATTATTCGATTTAAAACAACATTTTCTATTATGTTTGTAGTTGTGATTCTGTTATTAATTTCCAATGTTAGAATAGGTAATACTTACATACTTTCCTACCAACAATTTTAAATTATTCTTACGTAAGCAAACTCAATAAATACGTAATACTAATTTTAGTTTTTCTAACCAAACGGTGGAATTTCGTTCAGTCCAATCAAAATTTTAATAACTATTTTACTAAACCTCATAATTATGACGCATTCAAAATGTTTTTTTATGAACTACCCTTTTCAAACTTACTTTTTTATGAATGGACGATAAGTCCAAGACGACACGTTTTCTTATTTTTCCTGACTGCCCAAGGAACGAGGCCAATGTTTTAGGTGCAAATTTCTGTCTGTGCATTATTTGAACAAACCCGTGCCTAGGCGTATGGAAATGGCTTCATAGAATTTTATAGACGGGTGCAAAACATACATAATCCAATATGGCGGTTGACTGCCATATTGGATTTTTACATACAATTTCCGTATTAAACGAGCTTGCAGTCTGGTATAGAAGCTTTATAAATTTTTATTTTTTTATAACGCTTTTATTAGCTTCACCTGTATGTATGTATGTATGTATGTATGTAACCGACCCCTTTGAGCTCGATTTTGTCCTACTTTGAACGATCAGATTTGATTCAAATTTTGCACACCTGTCAAAGGTCGATGACAATGCAATAATATGAAAAAAAAAATGAAAAGAAATAAAAAAAATTAAAAAAAAACCTACTTTTAACGATCAGATTTGATTCAAACTTTGCACACCTGTCAAAGGTCGATGACAATGCAATATTATGAAAAAAAAATAAAAAAAAAATTAAAATAAATAAAAAAAATTAAAAAAAAACCTACTTTGAACGATCAGATTTGATTCAAACTTTGCACACCTGTCAAAGGTCGATGACAATGCAATAATATGAAAAAAAAAAAACTAAAAAGTAAAAAAAAAATTATAGTTTAAAAAACTAAAAAAAAACGCTTTTATAACTAGTTGAACTAAAAAGTTAAAAATAAAACTGTAATAATCAATTGAAAATTTATATTATTGTACAAAAAGCGTGGGGGGCTTGATTTTGATTGTTGTAAATATTTTATCAATAGTTTATTATATCTGAAGTTATTATAAAAAGCACCTCACGCTTTTTGTACAATAATATAAATTTTCAATTGATTATTACAGTTTTATTTTTAACTTTTTAGTTCAACTAGTTATAAAAGCGTTTTTTTTTAGTTTTTTAAACTATAATTTATTTAGTATTCATATTAGTAATGACGGCACAATCTCAAATGTATTCCAATCCTAATATGCATTCAAAACAATAACACAAAAATCAATAAATTAAACAAATAAATAGAAAACCAGTGGAAAGTTTTAAAGGCAATACAGTAATAAATAACGAAGACTTTGCTAAGCCAATTCAAACCATTGATATTTTTTCCCAATAGTATGGCCTCGCGCGTTTGAAGCGTCAATAACATTTTCAAATTCTTGAATTCAATGTGCTTTGGCATATTTCTGAGCGCCACGTTAGTTTACTACGAACATATTATAAAACAGTGCTTAGATTGTATGTACGAAACTTTTCAACATTTCCACTAGGGGGCGCTTATCGTGACTAGAGTACGAAACTCTGAATTCACATTGAATTTCTGTTCCATGAAGTCAGGAGCGATGAAAAAAGCAATTATAACTAAAATACATGCAAAGGCTTTACACCGAAGAATGTTCTTTTACACGTTGTACATTGTTTGGTTCCCGAATGAAGCCCGTCACACACGTAGCTATAATAAATATTAATATAAATTATATAGCAAGGCATATTGCGATGTATTTTCTATAAAAATATTCAAGTGACCGCACACGCAGCTATAATGTTATATTTCTATGACGTCACCAAATTATACCGTAATTTATCATTATCACATTACATATTAATATACATTATAGCTACGTGTGTGCCGGGCTTCAAAGCGGTATTTATATCAACTGGAATGTATAAAATATGCGAGTGAAATATATACGGAAAAGGCTTTCGGCCAATTTTAGTTCACAGAATCACATCTACCCTAAGCAAGCTCGAACAACTACATTTCATATCACAGTAACGGTAAAGAAATGCAACAAATTATTTGGCCACACTTATTATTGGCATTCACTACGCGGTGCACGTCTTAAAAAAACTATAAAATAAATGGTGATGCGTGTTTATCACTCATTCATAATGCGTTAAACAAATCTATTCTTACTGGAATAACTATTTTATTATGTACCCCTTTCGTTACGCATAGCATATTACGATTATAGTCATAAAAAACTACTTTTATCTAAAATACATCAATTATTCTCATTAAGTACCTAAATTAAACTAATATGAAGATCATCGTATTATAGTTTACATATTTTGCACAGCTCTTATGTATTTTATAAGTTGTCCCAACTTCGATCAAGATCGACTTCCGAAATCCGAAGACGAGCCTTTGTTCGTCCGAGACGAGATTACGGAGCTCAAATAAGTTGAGCAGGACACATTGCAAGACGTGGTGATGACAGGTGAAGTAGGACAACAACTGAATGGTGGCCAAGAACCGGCTACAGAAACGTAGGACATCCTGCAGCAAGATGGATGGACGACATAGTCAAAGTCGCGGATGATTTTATCTTTTAAAAAGCCAAAGTATGCGAGCGAGAAATTGTTTCACGGAACTCAACTCTCTCTTTACCCATAATCACACACGTATTGTATCAGCATTAGAAAGAGCTACCCCAACCTACTTTACTTCCCGGGGGACTTCCCCGGGAAGGTTGTCCCCACTGCAGCTTGGAACATGTTACAGTCGAAATACGTCTGAACCGTAGAACTGGAATTACTTGACTCTTCGGTATTAGAAAGAGCTACTAGAGTCTCCCGGGAAGTGAAGCAGGTTGTCCCCACTGCAGCTCGGGGTTGGAGACGAGGGGGGATCGAGAGACGCTCGGGACGCAGAACTAAAACTGCTCGAACTCAATTCTTCTTGTTCCGCCTCGAACCGGCCGCTTGTTGTTATTACTGAAAAAAAACGATGCTTAATAAGATTCTGCAATATAAATTAAGTAGGTAAAAAATATACCTTTTTGCTCCAATTGCGTAGCTGTATCGTTCATGCAAATAACTATAAAGCGACTATAACTAGAGAACCACATTCTCAAGAAAACACAAAACATAACTCTTTCTTAAGTAGGTACAGTCAGCGACAAAAAGAGATTGGAATTTTTGGTTTGTAAAGTTGAAATATTTCTTGAATCAGCTCGCTTAAGATTGAAGTTGAAGACTTTATTCGAAGATCCTAACTATTTGCCACAAATCCCACAACTATTTGCAAACTGTAGCTATCTATATACCTAAATCTTTCACAAATACAGAGAAAAAGGTATTTTAATAACTTAAATTGCCAATCTACTTTTTATGTACTTTTTCTCTATCCCTGTGTTAACAAATACTTTTGTTGTTGTTTGGCATAAAATTAATAACTTATGATTTTATTTCATGCTCACAATACCTACATTAGTAACTATTTGATATGTCTCAGTATTTTAAGGGGTGCACTGGCAAATTTTACCTGTTCCTAAAGGCCTGCGCACACCTAGTTCGCTGGCGGTAATTTGACAGCGTTTCACTGATCGCCGACGCCAGCGGCCTAGGTGTGCGCAAGCCTTAAATAATATAGAGAAGTCGCAGGAATTCCAGTGGTCTAAATAAAAGACTTATTATTCAGTGAAACATAGATATAGGAGTGTGATATCTCTAGGATACCGAGAATTGAAAATGAAAGTAATTTTGGTTTTTGAATTTGCATTTTTATTGAGATACTTGATTTTCAAACACTCCTAACAATAATTATTAACAATAGTGTCAGTTATAGGTACTAAGAAAAGCAGCCAAAAAGGTACCAAACATTTTGAACAGATAATTTTAACACATTGAGAAATCTAATGATTAATTTTATCAACAAATTTTATAATTTCGATTCTATGTCAGTCGCTTAGGATAAAATCTTTTTTTTTCAAAGGTTAAATTCCCTAATACAGTATTATTACATTCTAAGACCAACAATATTTTAAACCCTTAAAACTATTATATTTAGGGAGTTAAATATAAAGTTTGTCGTTTACAATAATTAGAGTTACAATAATTCTAATATTTCATTTTAAGTGACGTCACACTGAAAGCTTACCTGGCTATTCAATATTGAAAGAAGATATTATTTTAATTCTACTGCACGCAAACACGCACGCTTCTAACTGTCACAAAAATTTACTTCGCGTACAACAGCATGCTTGAATAAGCTGAATTTCATTGTTAAAATAAAAAAAACAGCCATCGTCGATACGCTAACTTTTAAAGCGCCATAGCTTTTGTAAAAACATGATTATTATTAATGATGACTGCTGGTAAAGGTAATAATATAATTATTGCTGCCATTTACAAATTGTACTACTTAAAACTATTCATCTTGGTTGGCATTCAGACACTTAAATCATTTATGAGTTTAACCCCCGAATACTGAAACGCAACTCAGATTTAAGCACGTCTCAAGCGACGAATATTTGACAGATTTTCATTGAAAACTGTCAAATATTCGTCGCTTGAGACGTGCTTAAATCTGAGTTGCGTTTCAGTATTCGGGGGTAAATCAGATACAGTGCTATCGGTTTAGCAGAACTGAACCATATTCATACTGATAAAATATCTGAATCTCAACCCTAAGAACTTAAAAATCGAATCGCCTTAATATTAAACAAAACTAATACGCACCAATTACGTATATTCTTTAAGCGAATAAAAATGATATCAAAATAAAGATTTGTCATGATTAACGTATTATAGCTAAATAAATTAATAAACTTTCGTATTTCCAAAATAATAATGCTAGACAATAAATTATATTTTGATAATAATTTGTACAGAGACAGCCATAAAGCCCGTCACACATGTAGCTATTATATATATATACTTCTATGACGTCACCAACTTATATTAATATGCGATAATATGAATTACGGTATAAGTTGGTGACGTCATAGAAAGAAACACAATATTATAGCTGCGTGTTCGGTCACTTGAATATTTGCATAGTAAATATATCTTAAATATGCCTTGCTATAATTTATATTAATAAGTATATATTATAGCTACGTGTGTGACGGGCATAAAGTAAAGGTGAATGGGTATTTTATACCGGGATGACTAAGTCAATTTTCATAGTCCCTGGAGTTATTCATTGTTACTCCTATAGAGGTTGTTATGAAGTAGATACATAGTTATAGAGATGCTAATAAGGCATGCTTAAAGCAGAGTTCACTCCTTTGAAAGCATAAAACATAAACAAACGAAATAAGTAAGAATTTCAACAAAACTTGAAGCAGCAAAGTATTTTTAGATTTTGGCATTTCATAGCGCATAAAACTGTAAAACAGCACAATACATTAATACTGAGGTATAGCAATTATGATAATTAATTAAAATATTCTACATACAATAACTAAAAACTAGCGAACCAAAAGGGATAGAGATTATTTGTATTAGTATTAGCGTATTGAAGCAAGTCTTAAGGTAATATTGACCAAACTATGGACTAAATTAATATTTTACGAGCAGTTAGTTTAATACTATCAGGGAATCGTATTGGGTTTACTTTTTTGTATGCATAAATTTCTTTTAAAAATTAAATTAAGACGTCAAAAGTGCGTTCTACAATACCGAGTATTATTATAAATAATTATTTTACTTGACTTGAAGTTTATTACCCATATATTTTTTATTTTGCTACAGGTATTTATTAATATTAATGATTATTTACAAGATATTTTTTTTATTAAACACTGTTGTAATTCTAAGCAATGGAAAATAATCGTACGACTGACTTGTAAAGTCTTCTGATAATTGATTCACATTTTCGAATAAATCTATATTTTCATTTATAATATTCGATGATGGATCTACAATCCGATTCCTTGACACACGTTGACCAGACAGAATGGAGGTGTTTTTACCAGTCACTAGAAATACATAGTTTTTAACCGGCATGTTAAAACTATATTTAAACTACGTAACACAGGTAACATTGGAACATACTGGCCTCTGATCAAGTATCAAATGGTTACTGTATTTTACAACTACATACTTATCTAACTATTAAAATATTTAACTCAAAAGTCATAACTAAATCTGAAAGTAATAAGTACTAGGAGCAAAACATAAATAAATATTATAAGATTTCATACTTTTTAGGAAGATAAAGTAACAGCGCGTATTGCTACCCAAACATAAGCAAAACTTAATTTATATGGCATAGACGTAAAGCGCAATGGCTACTTTGTTACTAAAAAATGTGAAACATTTTTACACAATATTATTGAGATTTAGCAAGTTTTTGTTTTTTTCTTTTTAAATTTTTTGATAAGACTTAATATAACTACTTTCATGACAAATAATTTCATCGTCCTTGTCTACATGCTTTTTCAGCAGCAAATAATTTGACATCACAATTTTTATATTTTTAAGTTTTTTTTGTCTTTTACCAGAGCTTACTAACTAAATTGCTTTACTTAGACTAATGTTACTATTAATAGCAAATTTTAAATAACTACTAGCAGAATCGTTACATTAAACAATCGAAAAATTATTGAACACATTATGATATTACTTCTTCTTCCTGCGAGCTTTTTTAGGTTTATTCGATTGTTTTGACGAAGGCATGGCTACATTCGAAGCACCGGTAGATTTCTTATCATCTTTATCGCTGTCGGTAGATAGCACAGGCGAAGCGTTATCGTCATCGGAAGATTTCTCCATCACTTCCGCGTCTTTATCCTCTGTTTTCACTTCGTCGTCCACCTTAACATCAAGGCTTGTTATTTTGTCGCTCTCTATAACACTAAACCCTTTCTCCTTCTTAGCGGGAACCTCTTTCAGATCAATCAAGTTGAAAGTACTAGCAGACTCTTTCAAAGATGAGAGTATGTTATCGATGTCAATTTTACAAATCGGACTGGTAACTTTTGCTTCATCAACCTCAAGAAGACTGTCTCTCATAACCTCAAGTTTGAAATCATCCAAATTGAAATCTAATTCGAGAGGAGGTAAATCCTGTAAAAGAGAATGATGGTCATCAAAGAAACTTAACTCTGAAGGGCTGTCACATTGCGCTACCATAATATCGTTTCTCTTACAAAGACGCATCAATTCTTCCTGCAAGGATAAACTCGTCTCTGGACCTTCGTCATCGTCAAATGAATGAATAACTTTCTTGTCGATGTCTCTTATCCTGGTAGTATTTTCAGTTTTTACCTCCAGACTTTTTTCTTCTTTTTTAACGTTTTTTGATGCAGCAATAGAGCTCCATGATTTAATGGGTTTGTCAAGTTCCATATCTTCATTATCTGTTTGAAGAGATTTTTTGCGTAGTTTGTTTCCTCTAGTTATTTGAATCTCAGGAAATTCATCGTTTGTGCTATCAATAACGTAAACATCTTTGACATCAGCTTCCATTGCCTTTTCTACCGACTTACGGTTTTCATAGTTCGACGGCGACCTATGTTTCTTATCGTGATAGGATTCTCTGACCACGATATTCTCAACTGCTATGATATCGGTGCTTTTAATTTCCACAGCATCGGAAAATTTTTCCCATCTTCTTTCCTTAGTTATTACTTTGGAGTCAAATTCAGGCAAAATATCAATATCAGACGTATCTAACTTCTTTTTTGAGCTTTTCAGTTTAGATGTAGATCCAACATCATCTAGGGACCAGTCATCTAGCTTATTTTCTACATGTTCTTTTTTATCGCCAATTTTGGGAGAACGAGATTTCTTGGTTCTGGAAGAGTAAGAGCTGGAGGCTTCTATTTCTTCAAAGGGTACGGAAATTGATACTAATTCACCACAAGAGAGCTGCGTTTTTTCTTCTATCGCGTGTATTTCAACGAAGCTGTCATCTTCTGACTTACTCTGAGCATCTTCCTGTGATTTCTTAAGTTTGCGGTTCTTCTTAGATTTGGATTTAGACTCGTCACTTTTATCACTAGCTACAGAATGAGGACTGATACTAACTTCTAGTTTCTCCGGTTGGTTAAGAAGCAAATCCCAAGCTTGTTCTTCTGTTTTGACTACTTCATTGAATACGACATTAGAAACTTTTATATCAGTGTTTTCTTTTTGTGAATGCGTTTTTGTTTCAGAAGATTTATTAAAAGACCAATCAAACTTATCTTTTTTCCACATAGTGCTTGATTCGTTGAAATCTTTCTTCGGAGATGACTCACGGTCAAATGATTCCCTTTTGAAAGACAACATTTCAGAGAATGAAAGCGAAGGAGATGACTCTTTGTGTGATGAAACGAGTGATTCCTTTCTTGAAGGTGATGGTGAAGACTCCTTTTTGGAAGGCAAAGGCGATGACTCTTTTTTCCCAGAAAGTACCGGGTCCTTTTTCATTGGAAGAGGAGAAGGCTCTTTTTTCATCGGAAGAGGAGAAGGCTCTTTTTTCGAAGGAAGAGGTGAAGGTTCTTTTTTCGCAGAACGTGACTCTTTTTTCGAAGGCTGAGGGGATGCTTCTTTTTTCGAAGATAGAAGGCATGCCTCTTTTTGCGTAGCAGTAAGAGAGTCTTTCTTTGAAAGCATAGGTTCTTTTTTAGACTCTTTTTTCGATGGAGCGAGCAAGTCTTTCTTTGGAGGTGATGGTGACAACTCTCCTACCAGTGGAGTGAGAGACTTATTTTTTGAAAATGAAGGCGAGGAATCTCTTCTTGGAGGAGCAACGGCTTCTATTTTGGGTGGCGTTTGTTCTGCCTTAGTAGAAACCAGTAATTCCTTTTCCGAAACAGTCGACTCTTTCTTTGAAGTGACGAGTGACTCTTTTTTGGCAGTTGATGGGGATGACTCTCTTTTCGGAGGGATCGATTTTTCCTTTTTAGATGGAGATGGGTTTCTTTTCAAAGAATCTGGCAAATCAATTATTGCTGTAACAGGAAGAGGATCAATTTTTAAAGGATCTGTAGCTTCTTTTTTAGATTGAGTCTCTTTTTTAGAAGACCTTTTGGAGAGCGAGGGTGATTTTTTAAAACTTTTAAGATCATCAAACTCCTTCGAAGACTCGATGAGAGCGTTTTTCTTACTACAGGCTGGCACTGAATCTACGATGATAACTTTTTCTTTACAATCGGGCGACTTTCTCGACGATTTTAAAGCTGAATCTTCGACGATAACTTTAGAATCGGGCGATTTTCTCGTCAATTTCACAGATGTTTCTATCGGTGGGATATCGTCAACTAATACATCTTTAGGTCTATCCTTACTTTCTATGTCCGCATCAGGCTTCACGTCCTGTTCCGGCTCGAGGGTCCGAGCGGGTTCGAGAACGGAAACATCTACGCTCGAACTATCCGCTACTGCGGTGGGAGGTTTAACGGGCGCGTCCGAAATATCCGGTCGCTCGGGCAGTGGGTGGTCGCGGGTGGCGTCCGTCATCTGTCGCTCGAGGTCCGCGTCGAAGGCGTCGAGAGCGGCGGGGATCGGCGCTGACGGCGGGGGATCAGCGCGCTGTGGGCGAGGCACGTGGAGCGACTCGACGGGGATGGTGGTGGTGCGAGGGAGACAGGTGGCGGGCAGGTCCGCGGGGGGAGGGAGGGACTGCGAGGCGCGCACGACGGGCCGGAAGGACGCCTCGTCGTCGTTGGCGCAGGTGTAGGCGTCCGCGTCCGCGTCGTGCGGGGGCGGCGCTCGCGCGGGGGGGGCGCGCACCACCGTGCCGCCCGGGTCCACGGCCAGCTCCACGCCGTGACACTCTTCCACGTGCACTGCCGCCGCCAAGCGCTCCCGGGACACCCCTATACGAAACCGAAGGCAACCATTAATCTCTGATGGACGCGACAACCGAGCGGCGAGGATGCTTCTCGCCGCTCGGCCGTCTCCGTTTAGTGTGGGTTAGGGTCGTCGCGCGGGCGATAAGTTCAAGTCAAGAGGATGTTCAGTGCTATGGATGCCTTTGGCTTCGGTACGGGGCCGGCGGCGGGTTGGGAGTGCACAAATGAGTGGCGGGCTTCCTCTTGATATTTCTCACTTTACAGTTGTTTTGTTAATTCGTTCACTCCCGACCGGTAGGCGACGAACCGATATGATTATGACGGAACGTTAGAAGCGCGCGCGAATAATCAGTATTTTAAGTCGGCTTGAGAAACCTAGAATTGAATACTGATTAAACTTATCAATTAGTATGGAATATGATTTTTTTATATTATCTTTTGTTACTTTGGATTTAGTCTTATAATCCAAAACCGTTCACCATGAAAATAACAATGTGGTGTGTAAGTGTTATAATGAAATACCTGCTTAAATACATGATATTATACAACATTTTAAATATTCGAAGTGTAAAAAGACACAAAATCTATAGGGACTAGGCTAGCTTAAATGTTGACATAGAGTGACCCCAAGTATTGCAACAGTTACTAGGTCTTGTCTGCATTGGCTTGCGCACATCTAACGCGATGGTAATGGCGATCAGTGAAACGCTGTCAAATACCGCTGTCATATTTGACAGCGTTTCACTGATCGCTATCGCCATCGCGTTAGCGCCAGGCTATACAGAATAGGAAATTAAAACGCTTTGTTAGTTTTGTTTTGGCAACCCTCGAATAAACAAAACACATGCGGTCTGCTTTCCAAAACTCAAGACAGATTGAATTTTTTTAAAACAATTATTTAAAAATGAATATTGGTGGCCAGTAAAAAGCATAGAGGCTATAATGCACATACCGTGATCTTCTTTCATAGCTTCAGCCAAGTCTTCTTTTAGCTGTACATCGCACACCGACGCGGCTCGCCCCGCCTCGGCTAGTAGCGACTTGCGACGGAAACTATCGGAGGGAGAGTGTTCTAGGGAACCTGGAATATAATGTTAGTATGAGAAAAAAATTGCCAAAGAGTAGTACAGGAAATGGCAAAAGTACTCTTCGGTAGAATAGTAGGGAAGTACTACCACCATGCCTATTTAAGCTGTCAATCACCATTGCTGTGTTTCGGTTTCAGTGCCGGTGAAATTAGTGGCACGTGAGGCTGTCATCTGTATGCCTAAAGTTGATGGACGTAGGGTACTTTCCTGACGTGCGTGACCTACGAGGCAATGCTTCGTAGGTCGTCTTCGCATTTTTAGAAAAAAGAGGAGATGACTGGCCTTTCAGCTCAGCTGGTAGTAGTTCTACCATCTGCACCGTAGGTGGTGGGTCGATCCCCACCGAGAATAAATATTTGTGTGGTGAAAACAGAAAAAAAATCTGTTAGATCGATAGATAGGTAGATAAATCATTTAGATACCAGTCTAAACCAGTCTGTTACCAGTTACCGTGAGGACAAAAGTTTAATAGAGCTTCAAGATCACTTACTGGCAGATCCGGAGTCGATAAGCACGGGCACTCGAGGCCTCACGCCCGGCATGTTGACAGGATTAGAACGGGCCACACCACGACCCGCGTTGGATTCCACTTCCACTGTTTCCGCTTCCGATAACGATGATGTCGACCTGGAAGTATTTATTTATATTTATTGCAGAACTAACAGCTTTACACTAAAGATTAAACCACAAAAGAGATTTAAAAAGCCAATTAGAGGAACATAAGGTTGGATATCGCATAACAAGCCCGGCGTTGTGTGAGTTGTGGCGATAGTCGTCTCGCTCCGTTCTCCCATAGACATGGAACATTTGAATATTAGAAAAAGAAGAAAAATATTTTTCAGATTGGTGACCCCGACGCAACGTTTAATCGCATGAGTCATTGTGATCAGTACATCGTCAACGTCAATCGTATTGAAAGTAAGTATTTCTTCTTTCTATGAGCAACAGCCTCGACCAACCTCAAATATGACGACAAAACACTTAAGAATTAGTCTTCATACATTCATAAAAAGTTTTTGCCTCTGACGCTATTTAGATCACAATGCGTTAGCTGTCAAAATGTCATTTCTACTACTTCTCGTAATGTCAGTGTTATGTCGGTCCGCCATGTTTTGGGACCGTTGTGTTGCTCTCTTTGACCAAAAATATCTCTGTGTACAACCAAATAAGTAGAATTTAATAAAAATGTCATTTTAAACTGAATTCTACATTGCTAAGCTGTGTTTGATATTGGTGTACATAGACTTGGCGTGGGCTCCATCGTTCCATGAAGCATCTCATTTACATGCATCATCATCATCATCATTGGCCTGTACCATCTATTACAGATGATTTAGGTGGCGTCAGTCCAGGTTATAGGCACATGAACCAAAAGCATAAAAAGGCAATAAATATACTGAATACTGAGAAAAAAAAGCTTACCCAGTGCAATTGAAAGTCTTGAAGACGAACTGAGGTCCCATCCAGAGACGGCGATGAGGCCCGGCGTGCGTCACTATCTCGACTTGCGACAGCCATCTTTCCTCTTCGCTCATACAGATGTCGGCGTAACGCTAAAGAATGGAAAGTTTAAATCATTTTTTTTTTTATAAATAAAGCGTTTTTAATAACATCAACGTGTATCAAAATATGTGTACTATCCTGAAGGGGGGTGAATTTCCACCCCCCGGGGAACAACTTTTGTTCAACGACTTTTCGAACTTCGATTGGTATCTCTGAAAAAAACTGCAACGAAGTTTCAACATGAACAGCTGACTTTACACAAAGTGACAACCCTAAACTCAGCTACAGAGGTAGTAGGTAGTAGTAGTAGACCTACAGAGGTAGTAGGTCAAGGGGTCAAGGGGTTACAAGGATAGGGTTGTCAATTTATTTAGGCATTATGAAATTAAATATTTTTGTATGGGAAACTGAAAATAGGAATTTTTAATTATCTTCCCCCCACAACTGATCACCATTGTGGTCTGAAACCCCCCACCTTCGCATAGTACACATATTTAGATACACCTTGTATATTATAGGCTGATAGTTTTTTAAAGCACTTGTTCGAAATCAGGTAGAAAATCAAAACGAGCAAAAAATTTCATTGAAATCAAAAGATTTTTTTTCAAAATCGAGTTGGTTAAAACTTCTCAGAACGTTTTGTCATAGCTATAGCCGTTTAGACTTTGCCTTCAGAGGACGAGTAAACTCATCCTAATTTAGATTGGGCTATATAAATGTGTGTCGTATACTTTCGTGAAAAATAATCAAATTGATAGCAAAAATCGCATCAAAATTTGAACATAGACTACTAGCGTTTTAAACTGTGTACTGTTTAACTTACGAACGAAAGGAGCCTCTCAGGCGTACTTATAATCCTTTCACCACACTTGCTCTAAGAAACTGGTGACACAACAGTACTTACGGCACAAGACATAGGCTGTAGCAGAGGATTGGAGGGCGGCAGCGGCGCTAACAGATCAGTGGCGGGCAGCGGACGCTGAAGCGGCCATTGGGCCACTGACTCCACTTCCAACTCGATCGGAGAGTCATCGCAGATCTTTTCTTTTGGCACACCTGGCAAAATAAAAGTTATGTGAATAAGCAAAATAATGATTATAAAATAAAATAAAAATAGCTTACACAATAATATCAAGTGTTTAAAAACATAGAGCAAGACAGATTTCATTGCTTTTGTTTTTAACAAAATGGGTAAGTACGTCTAAAGCTAGGTGAGTCTAGGTGCCAGTTCCACGCCACCAAGCCTAGAAGAACAGTACGACTTGTAAATATCATAATAAAGGTAATAAAAGTGGTAAAGTAGTAGTAGTAGTAACTTACCGCTAGCCGCTTTAGGATGCAAAACCAGATGCGCGAGTGCGCCCCCCGCTGTCAACAAGTACAGCGCAGCCTGTGGAGGCCCCCTTGATCCCCCTGATCCCCCAGATCCCCCTGACGTTGAGGCCCCCGCGGCGACCCCCCATTGCGCGCGCGCGAGAAGTGGCATGCTGCTGCTATCTTCGGATATAGATGATAGACGTTGACGGCCTGATATAACATAAGAAAGTTTAAAAAACATGAGAAACCGACTTCATGGCAGAACTGATGAACCAATTTTGATACAGTTTCTATTGCACCAATTTTTTTCAAATCGGCTCATGAATGATGAAGATTTGCGACCACAAAATTAAATAACACAAAAAAAACTTCCGAATTGAAAACCTCCTTGTTTTTTTTTGAGCCGGTTTTAAAGCTGAAGATCGTAGTGACTGGGGAAAATGAGGGGAGGCCTTTGCCCAAAGACAAGACACTACGGGCTAGTAGTATCAGTAATAGTCAAACTCAAAACTCAAACTCAAATTTTTTTTATTCAGTACGATGCAAGAATCACTTTGAAAGTAAATAGAAAGAGTCCATAATTCTCATGAATTCTCACAATTCTCATGTCCATGGTACTCTTTGCAGCCTTAATAAGAACTAAATCATAGCTTCTGCTGATGACTGTTGGTTTGGCAAATAAGCCAAAGTAGTAGCAGTACCGCACATTACTGACTAATTTACAGTCAAATCAAAGTCACCTCACGGAGTGGATGATAACTCACCCGAGCTGGTCCTGGTGACAGTGTGCGTGGCCAAGTTAGGTGTGGGTCGCAGTTGGGCTAGCGGTGCATTCACAACCGGCAGCGGGTATGGAGGCAGACGTGGGTTCGGGAACCAAGATCCTGCACTTCCGCCGTCACCGACCTATAAGTTTTAAAATAAATAAATACTACGGCGTAACAGTTTAAGAATATTTTGCGCGACGAGTTAAGTTGTGGTTCAATTTTGAAATGGTCTGAGAGAGCTGGAAAAGGGTAGTTAGGACCTGGAGTCTATGCTCGGTTCCACCAAAAAAACCTCACGGAAATGAAGTCAACTTGGACCAAAAACTGTAGCTAGACTAAAAACGTGTTATTTTTTATTTATTTTTTAATTAATTATGATATTAAATTTAAATTTTTTATGCCTTTTTACTTTGACTTTTAAAATAGTTTCACACCTTTCAAATATAGTCGTTGTGGTGCGAGAAGTCACTAAGTGAAATTTTTTGCCAAAATGAGTTATTGATGCCAAAGTGTTTTGAAACCCATTATGTACCTTCTCAGAATGTAAAAGAGTAGATTTTACTAAAATTGTAGATAATACAAGAATGTCAGAAGTGTGTATTCACTGCTTTTAGAAACTGCGCCGAATTTAATCGTTGTTCCCCTCACGTAACGGTTCGATGAAAAATTTTTTTTTGAGTTTCAGTTTCAAGTATGGGGACCCCCAAAATTTATAGTTTTTTTTCTAATTTTGTGTAAAAATCTTAATGCGGTTCACAGAATACACCACTACTCGCCAAGTTTCATCAGTCTAGCTCTTACGTATTCGGAGAAAAATGGCTGTGATGTGACATACATACGGACGGACAGACAGACAGACAGACAGACATGACGAATCTATAAGGGTTCCGTTTTTGCCATTTGGCTACGGAACCCTAACAAAGAACATACCGGGCTAGCAGGTCCCCGTTTATCGGCTGCGTGTATCGGCAGGCCAGCGGACCGGTGGAAGCGAGACAGACGGTTCACAACTCTTGGGTGCGTGTGTGTTCGAACACCGCACGCACCGCCGTACGGCGACATTGCGAATATATGGGTGGTCCCGCGTAGGGTTGATATCGCCGCCCATCGCGAGTCACTTGAGATCGATATATCCTGAAATAATATGAATAAATATTATGGACAATCTACACAACACCATCTAGCACAAACTAAGCGGAGCTTGTACTATGAGAACCAGAGCTGATTATAATATATAATTTACACAGTTCAATAAAAAATACTTAAATAACAATATTAAATAAATTAAAAATTATTCAGATGCGAAGCTGCCGCAAAACTTGCTTAATATGTGTTTTGGTTTGTGTTGGTGAGTAATAACTTAAGAGTAACTTTGGAATGTAAAGACAGAGAAGACTGAGAGACTGAAAATATTAAAAAGACGGCCGAAAATTACAAAGTTGAGCGTAGTACTTTTTGTATTTTATGTTCACACTTTCACTCACGAATTTCATGATACTACTACGCATCAAGTCAATTAAATGTATATCTAAAAGTATTTTGTTAATTATTTCACACCTGCACTTTAGCCGTGGTGTCCCCTCGATGCAGCACATACAAATGGTGAACCGACGCGAGGCTCGGTGACGAGGGATGAGGATTGATCCGAAACACGTGGAAGTCATGTCCGCGCTTGTCAGCTGTCACCAGCAGCATACCACTTGCGTCGAACTTCAGAGCGGTCACGGGTTCAGAGTGCGCTATGAAGTGCGCGACGATCGGCTCGCATGGCTCTGAAGCGTCCTGTCCGTCCTCTTCTTCTATACCCTGCAAGAGATGTTTGATTTGAGAAGGTATTAACACAAGTAAAATAAGCTTGAAGCTCAGTATGAGATCTAACAAGTCAAGTCATGGTTTTATTCAATAGTATCACAAGGATGACTTTGAAACTTATAGCTTATACTTATAGCTAGGGAGATGTGTAATGGCGGGTGCAGATTTGCGAAATGTAGCATGGAAGAATTTGCCGCGCGAGCCATAATGGAGGGTACAGATTTGCGCCATACCTATACCATACCATTCTCGACAGGCTAAGCTATGTTAGCCACCCGCATGCCGGAAACAGATGTGAGTACGTACATGATCGGTCCGTGCGCGGCCTGGGTCCACACTTAAGAAAAACTGCTTTCATGTTACATTGCATGCTACATTTCGCAAATCTGTACCCGCCATAAATGTACCTCCACATCAAGCACAGTGACCACCCCGGGCTGGGTACAATCGGAGCGCAGTGCAGGCGGCGACGGGCACGGCGCCGGAGCCCTGGTGCCCGCTAGACTGTGCGCCACGGTCTCTCCCAGGCCGCGGAGACCCTTGCCTAGTGATTTGGCCGCGTGGAGCACTGTCGCTGTGTAGCTACTGACACCTTCACCTAGAACGAATGTACTTTGTTATCCGGTATCATACACAATGCAGATGAGAGCAGAAAAAACTGCTTAAAATTTACTTGTGTCTTTATTGACAATTACATTATCTACACACATGTTGAGCAGCGCCATAATATCTTCCACTAGCATTTTTTTTCTTCTTATTTAAGAAATCTTAATCGGCGTAATACATATATGCATTTTTCTCCAGATATTTATTTTGAGGGCAACTTCCTTTATCTCCTTATATGACATGACAACGATTTTCGTTTTTATTTGGCTCATGTATATAGCTTAACCTTGGTCTTCCTCTTCCTCTTTCCTTCTACCTTTCTTTCGATGATATTTCTGATAAAACTGTAATGTCGTACTAGATGGCCAACTAGCATTTTAAGAGAAGATATTTCCTATTCCTAAGAATTAGTGAAAATGTAAGTGTATTTTAACACTAGATTTTTAGACATACTTAATATAAGGTTAAGTAATCTAGAACACACGAATACGCAACAAGAATACAGTCCACGGTAGTTTTGCTATTTTTGCTATTTATTATGATGAAGTATTCTAGAAACAATAAGAACAAAAATGTAATTGTCTAATCTATTTACACAGTAGCGTTTGCAGATACGCATAGTATACTATTATGTTAACTGTGGTGTTGTAAACAATAAAATAAAAGCTTGCAATATGAGTAAGAAACTGACGTCATTAGGTTGACTTTGTTGTGTCTACTGATTGTAACAAAGAGTAAATTAGGTGTAATAAATGGTTTTGTCTAACTACGATGTCCACTATGAGGAATGACAGCATTATACTGCAAAGTAAAATAAATTTAAAAAACAGAGCCAATATGTCACTGACTGGCCTCTCAGCTCAGTTGGTAGTAGCTCAGCCTTCTGTGCCGTACCTCGCGGGTTCGATCCCCACCCAGATGTTTGTGTAGTGAACACAGATATTTTTTTTTTTTAACTGGGTGTTATATTGTATTCTAAGTATGTTTAAAAAAAAAGGTATGAAAGTCTGGTTCCCATAGTACAAGTTCTGTTTAATTTGGGGCTAGATAGTGTCGTATGGATTGTCCACAATATTTATTTTATACTAGCGGCCACCCGCGGCTTCGCTCGCCATTACCGTTCCCGTTGAAAAAAAAAACCTTTTAAACCATCTCTGGACCTCCACAAATCATTCAAGACCAAAATCAGCCAAGTCGGTCCAGCCGTTATCGAGTTATAGCGTCAGGAAGGAAAACCCGACTTATTTTTATATAGTAGATAATTACCTAAATAAAACATTTATTGAATAATATTTATGTGTTAAATTCTCTTTTTGTTAGTGTGTCAGGTATACAATAAAGGATTTTCTATCTATCTACCATTTAGCTTTAGATATTTTACTAAAAATTCCGTGCAACGAGAAACTAGAACAAAAGAAACTTCATTTACAAAGTAGAACAAACAAAAGAACGTGTTTATAGTGGTTTTAATAATTAATTAATTGGATTAACACAAAAGCTTTTAGACACGCACATATCTAGCAACGGTTAGTTATGCACGATTTGTTTTGCAACAAAACAATAATACTACTAAGGTCAACGAATACTCGAAAGCCAGTTCAGTAAACGATAAAACTAATAGGTATAGCGATTAATGTAGTCTATACTTCTATACTAATATTATAAAGAGGAAAGATTTGTACCTATTTTTGTATGTTTGTAATGAATAGGCTCAAAAAGTACAAAAAAATTATTTCTCCAATAGAATGCTACATTCTTCCAATTTGACATAAACTACATACAATTTGAACAATGTAACCGAAGGTGTAGAAAAATGAGTCTTAAAATATCTTTCGTCGAATGCGCTGCCGAAACTATTAGCGATAGAACAAAATAATGTACAACAATATTGTCTACCCCGTGCGAAGCCGGGACGGGCTGCTAGTATAGTATAAAGATAAAGCCTTTGTATTTTTGTATGTAACGAATAAACTCAAAAACTACTAGACCGATTTAAAAAAATTAAACACCATTTTAAAGCTACAATAACCGTGCATCACAGCTATATTTATTACTAGCGACCCGCCCCGGCTTCGCACGGGTATAATTTATAAGAAAGAAGGTGAAAAATGTGAAGTCACTGCTTTTGATTTTTTTTTACCCGTGCGAAGCCAGGGCGGGTCGCTAGTTCATTATAATACGATAGATAACTGAAAAAGCACAACGTGGGTGGGTATGTATGTAAATCCATTATTTAATTATATTTTTATATTTTATAAGTAATGATATATTTAACTTACTCAAGCACTACTCAATAGTCTAGACATAAATTTGATATTGTCCCTAACTCGATATCGAGTCTGTATCTGGAGGTTAAGCACCGTTTATATCGGGGTCACTGATTTAATAGCTAGGAACATGTCTAGGTTTAGATATAGATGGTGTAAAATAGTCGTAATTTCATGCTTATCTACTCTCGGTATGAAGACCTGTGTCACTTTAAATTTGCTGTTATAAAAAAAGTAATAACTTTTAAATTAATTCTTCTTAGGATTGATTATAGAATACTAGTATTCTGGTTTAAATCTAGAACGGATCCACAGAATATAATGAAGTACGGAACCTTGTAACCAATGATGTAAATGTAAGGTAGCGTAATTCGGCAGCCACCTACTTGCAGTTACGAATAAGGCAAAGCAAGGTCAGTTTTAGAGACAATTGAATGTACCTTGTAAATAAACGCAAAGTAACTGTTTTTATGCGTTTCATAATAGCGGTAACAAAATTAATTCCAAGAATACAACGGTTAACCTCGTCTCACACGTAGCTATAATATATATTATACTTTGTTTTCGTCCTCGGTATTAGCAAAACATTAACACTTGTAGTAAAGCACAGAGATCGCCGAATATCTCGATATATTAATATGCCGTGCGATAATATAAAATACGGTATAAGTTGGTGATGTCGTAGAAATATAATATTATAGCTGCGTGTGCGGTGACTTGAATATTTGTATAGAAAGTATAACGTAATGTGCCTTGCTATAATTTATAATCATCATCATCATCATCATAAACAAACTATTGCAGTCCACTGCTGGACTTAGGTCTCTCCCATGGCGCGCCACTGATAATATGAATATATATTATAGCACCGTGTGTGACGGGCTTTAAGGGCTTTACAAAGTGGGCATTGACCCCAAATGTTTCACGTGTTTAGTACAGTCGGCTACGCTAGAATGTATTCACTTCGTAACTTTCATGGTAGTGTCGCACGCAACATTGCAATGGACATTTACAGGGTAAGTGCTGAAAAATTCAGTGAACTTTTACTCGAAATTTCAGGTGTGAAACCACACTACCTTGAAAGTTAGAAATGTTATACGGTTGCAGGCAATAAATATTGTACATTTGTTTGTACATTGTGCTTTCGTAGAGTGCTATCACTTTCTGACGTACACTACGCTCTATGAAGCCGAAATTTGCCGACGTGCAAATTTTGTTTACTACTGTACATTCTAGTGCAAATTACTGTAGATAGAAAGATAGAAAACTCTTTATTGATTACAATGACACACAAGGTAAGTAGGATTTAGTACATACTACTATAGTAGTACTGTACAGTCATAACAAGTTAAGATTCTTACCTTCACAACCTCCACTGCTTCTTTTCGACTGGTTGAGTTTCTTATCGGCATAAGCGAGCCAGCGATCTCCCAGCGCTAGTGGATTGATAGGTGAGCTGCCTCCGAGCGGACATGGGCATGGGTAGCAGGTAGTAACAGACATTCGGTCTTCTAAAGTCCCCGCATCGAATACAGCAAATCGTTCGGAGAAAGATACTACCACTGAACGCTTGTTCGCAAGGACATCCAGAATCTGATTCTTGAATTTTATGCTCTTCACCTGTGGAATAAAGATGGAATTTGAGTATTTCCTTTAAGTAGTCATTGCTTTCTCTGACCGTGGAAATATAATTTTACCTACAATCTGACCATAATCTCACATACATATTTCAACTTTATCCTTGGAACAGCATCCTAGGATTTGAGCATGGTAACACTTATTATATTTCTAATTCCCAAAATGTGATAAAATGCTACTTAGTCTAAGGAATTGTGTTACTGAGTGACACAATTCCTTATGTGAAATTACTGCCACAAGAGGCTTAACACCTGTATGCCTCAAGTTGATGGACGCATGGCAGTGCATCGTAGGGCACGTTTTTGACGTGCGTGACCTGCGAGGCAATGCTTTGTTATAGGCGACGCACCACTTAACAAAAGGTGGGCCATATGCTATTTCCATCAACTTGAAGTTATATTATCATGGTAGCATATAAAATGGTTAGTACTTGCCTGTTCACCACCCCGGATGGATATAAAACTGAGCGAGCAGTACGCCGGGCCAGGGCTGGCTGAATCGCACAAGGCTATCAGAGGCCTCTTCGGCGCGAAGCAGTCTCCCCTCACGGGCGTGGGCAGTATCCTCAGCACGCGGACCGTGCCTTGACGCCAGGATAGAACCTCCTGAGCTTCCCCATTGGGCGGTATGAGCCACACTTGGACCCCAGCGCCGTACCCGAGGATTAACAGCAGTGGGGATATCTCATTCTCACCATCGCTCTCAGAAGTGGGCTCGTTTATGTCAGCTGTTTCGAACCTAGAGCAAACTTGTTTTATGTATTCGTAGTTTAGTAATCAAAGAAAAAAATTTGAGACGTACCCTGCGGGTACAGGGATACTATGGATAGGTAGTTTAAAGGTGGACCCTTATAGCATGATTGGCTTTTAAAAAAGCCTACAAGCACTTGTGGTCTAATGGTAACGGCCCCGCCTTTCGATCCTAAGGTTGTGGTTTTAAATTTAGTCATGATGCAGTATGTTTTTTCTGTCCAAAAATATAGGTATGAGCACTAT
Organism: Thera britannica; assembly: GCA_939531255.2. Lineage (NCBI taxonomy): Eukaryota > Metazoa > Arthropoda > Insecta > Lepidoptera > Geometridae > Thera > Thera britannica. Next base: position 6,252,610 of record OW618040.2, on the reverse strand, counting down.
GCAAGTGCTCTCAAACGGTGAAGGAAAACATCTTGCGGAAACCGAGATGTCGTAGAACCTAAAGGTCGAAAGCATTGCTAGTGCTTGAAGGAGCCTACGACACTGGTTCCAAAGAACTAGTGACACTATGTAGATCTCACCTCGCCCATTGTATCACGTCCTTCGGGTCGACGGTGGAAGAGGACGTCAACTTGACATCGTTGATGAAGCCGGAGACAGCGTCAATGATGGAGCGGTCGGTCGGGGGCTGCGAGGGCACGGTGAGTGGCCCTCCCGACCGCGCGTGCCGCGGCGAATCGGCAGACATACCGTCCTATTGCCGCCTGTTGCGACAAATAAACTAGTAGTTCGCCCCGAACTGAGATCTCGTGATGCAATCAGAATGCTCCGAAAAGTTAATTACATTTTCATTGCTCATACTCGGAAAGTAGGTCTGAAGTTGCCTGAGGGGCCTAATTGAAAGTAATACTTTCAGCCCTAGGGAGAATCGCTTTCTACTGACAGCTGTCAAATTATAAAAAAAAACAAGTTCTATTTTATTCAACCATGTTCCAACTTTCTTAAGTCTTTCTAACTGCAAGGAGGTTATTGAACCAAATTCCAACTTTTTATTCAGCAAGGAGGTTGGAAACCCATTACACCGGTAAGAAGTTTAAAAAGTCTAATTGAATCGCGATGTAAAATTTAAATTTAAATAATAGTAAAATAAAGAATATATTTTCTAAATGACTTAACTATTATTTAGCTTCAACTTTTTCTTAAAAATAACATAGATTGAGCAAAAAATTTAGCTTTTTTTAAATTATGAAAATGAAAATAATGGCTGAATAATAGGTACTGGCCAAACGAAGGCCCGCCAGAGAAACAATAAAAAAAAGCGGAAAGGCGGCAATTCAATCTTCATTTTCACTCATTTTTCTATCATGTTTTTATTTTTACTTTCCTTGTATTCGTAATGAAAAGCACAGTGTTTACCTTGGATGAAAGACTTATTTAAGTCCCTCAAGCTCCATTGGCGCCCGTCTCGGGACTCAAAAACGTAACTTTCTATCCTCAGGTAACAATGTACTAATATGTATCTAAGTACTTTTAGAAAGTATTTCTGTTTTGATTTTTACTTTTTGGCCTTGCCCCTGACTATCCACTCTATCCAGTAAAAACTGTTTTGGAATGTGCAAAGTTTTTTTATATGACATGTAACTTAATTTTTTTGTGTCACTTTTTTTATTTTTGTGACCATAAAAAATCCCATATCTTAATAACCCCTCATCTGCTTTAACACACATATACTACATACCAGTAAATCAAATTTCATGTAAATCAGATCAATGGTTCGAAAGTTATCTTCGGACAAACATACATAAATACATACATACATATGCACATAAAATGCCAAATCGCTCAAGTTGTTTATAAGATCTTCGTACGCTTTCGCTCACTTGGTCAACTAATAATAATAAAGAAGTAATATTTATTGACCGAATAAATAGGTTTCACAAATAGATTTTGAACCCATAGTCTCCCGTTAAAAAACTGTGTTTCAGGAGCCAGTGGTTTCTCCTATGTAACAGATTCACAAGTCATTATGCCTGCACAAAAGGATACAACTCATGAAATCAAAAAGAAAAAAAAGAATGCACATTGTACTTAGAAGTATGTACCTACATCAAAACTATGGACTACAATAATTCAAAGTCAAGAATTGATAATTTACTTGTATCCCAAGAATCATTTTGAAAAGTCTTAAAAGCTAGGGGAGTCTAGGTTCCAGGAAAAAAAACCTAGGAGAACAGGCAACAAACAATGGCTTGGTTTTCGGTAAAATATTTGGGGCCATTTATTGGCTGGATCATCACATTAGAGACTATATTTATAATAATTGAAATTATAATCTGTCTGCATCTATTTATTATTATAATCCATCCATACAAGAAATTTTAAAATAGACGGGTAAATTCTTCAATCATCATAATATTATTCTAAACAATCCCGGAGCTATTGTTAGAATAGGATTCAGACTACAATAAAATCTGGCATTTTTGTACATAAATAGTATCATGTTATATTTTGGATGAAGGATTCTAAATTTGAATCATCTGACACAGACAGTCAACTAAATTCAAGAAATGTATATTTATGCAATGGGGTAAGGCTTGTTTAGCATTATTATCCTATTAATTTTTTTTTCAATATTGAAAAAAACACCAGTCTCCACCATTGTTTAACAAAATTAAATACAAACCCCTCAAGCACAAAAAAAGTGGGCAAACTGGTGCATAACTAGGCTAAAATGTCAGTCTTTTTAATAAATTGACAGAAAATGCAGTACCTATGCAAGCAGGCATCTAGTTATTTACCTTGCTTTGTTTTATCACTTGTTCATGTCTGTCCACTAATTAGTCAATCAATATCACAGATTAATAATAGTTGTCTACATTATGTATGCATAGGATAAAATATATAATTCTTATTGTGTAGGTATGTAATGTATATACTTGTAGCAGGGGAATATTTACACTTGACAAAAATAGATCACTATTTATTACATAATGCAGGGCAACCAATTCATGCAAAAACAAAATACTGTTCTAGTCAGGTATTAGTCTAATACGTTGAGTAGGTACTGTGATGCAAAACAGCTGGTTTCAATCTATACAAAACGATGGCTATGTATAACTAAAGGGTCCGAGGACAAAGGAAATCGATTGCAGGGTTTGCAGATCGACTTGAAACTGCACGGTAAACTATGTTATCTTTCAAACGAAATACTACGATGTTAAACTACTACGTATTAGCTTTAAAAATTACCTTGTTTACGAAAACAATCCTCATTTTAAATCCATTTTCGCGTAAAATGCAATTGCGTCGTATAACTGGCAGTCGAAAACAATGACGTCACACACACGGAATAAAAACTAAACACAACATTCATTATACCACTCACGCATTCATCGAACTTAATTTAAATAAAGAAACATGAAAATAAATTATTATTTAAATTTATATACAAAATATACAAAGATTTACGAAAACAGATGATTTTGTTTGAATGATGACAAAATGACAGCACACCCCCACCACTTTATAGCTAGGTGCGTTCGTTTATGCATGAGTGAGTCTTTCAGCTAAGCTAGTGTGTGTACGTGTGCTCCGTTTTCATGAAGAAATGTACTATTTGTGCAGTTCGGTCGGCCGTAACTTGGCGGGTCTGAAGTGAGCTGTTCGATCGTAAATGGCCAATGACTGATGGAAGATTGACCAAACGGCTAGCTTCAGACCCGCCAAGTTACGCCGGCCGTAGGATTTTGTTGTTGCTTGTAGTTGTGGCCGTGTTGGTAAGGAAAGTGGAATATTTTTAGGATTCCGTAGTCTGTGAACGGTGAACCGAGCATTTTGTAAAATATAGCTAAATTAATTAATACCTACTTTATTGTACACAAAAGAAGACATATAAAAAACATTACAAATAAAGGTACAATGGGCCGATTTATCGCTAGGAGTACTCTCTGCCAGACAACCATAGCATGTGCAAAAGGTCTACCTAGCTCTTGTTTTGAATTTGAATTCATGTTTAGATTTAATCAACATGCATTAAAATTAGATTTATTTATCCCTTTATATAAATTCTGAAGTTCAGCTAATAACAATTGCTTAACTTAACTTGTATGTACCTTAGCAAAAACCTAGTGAAAAGGTGAATTTATGTTGGTGGTACATACGTATTTGTATGTACGAGAAAAATAATAAATAGAGGTATCGGTAGGTAGTACTTGTAGTACCTACTAAGTAAATAATATTAGAAACCTCAACATCATTTTTCCTATCCATAGAAAACCCACACGTTACAGGTTTGATGAAAAAAAATTTTTTGAGTTATAGTTAGTTATAGTATGTATCCCAAAAATTTATGTTTTTTTTTCCTTTTTTTATGTGATAATCTTAATGCGATTCACAGAATACATCTACTTAGTAGGTACATAACAAGTTTCATCACAAAAGCTCTTATTTTTTTGGAAGTGGCTGTGAAATACGGACGGACGGACAGACAGACATACAGACAGCCAGACAGATTATGTATGACGAATCTCTATGAGTTCCGTTTTTGCCACTTGGCTACGGAACTCTACATTGCTTTGTAGAGTTCCGTAGCCAAGTGGCAAAAACGGACTACATACATAACGAACTATATACACACACACTACAGTACTGCTACAGTGTCAGTGTACTACTGTACTACTGTGGAAAAAAGAGGATTCGTTTTAACTGGGTGTACAATAACCGAACCCCTGAAACCGAGCTATAATAAGCCAGCCAGTTTAACTTGACGGGCCTGAAGTAGGGTGTTCGACATAATATCTTTCATCAGCCATTGGTCATTAGCGCTTAGGCGGCTCACTTCAGACTAGTTATAGGAAAACACACAAATAAATAAAATTTACGTTTCATTTCACGCTTATACTAATTATTCCATCGATAAAACAAAATGGCGACGTTTTGAAACAAGCCCCGGGAGTAGGTAGGTACCAGTAAATTGAAATTTACTAACCCAACTGTTGGGGGGGGAGGCATCTTTTTTGTCCTTGCCTTGAAAGTCCTCATTATACTATAATGGGCTAATACTTTCTTTATTTTGAATACACAGCATAGACGCAAACGTTTATTGAACGGTACCCATCGAACGGTACCTAATATCAATCTGTCCGTAGGTACTAGGTAGGTATAGTGATGTTAAAATCGACATTATTAATCGGTCTGTTGTTTTCAACATGTACCGCGTCAGCTAAGAGAGAATTAAAGCACAACATATTATTCCTAATAGTAGATGATTTGCGTCATCTATCGATCGAAAATGTTAGCCTGCCAAATATAGTGAAACTATCTTCAAGAGGAGTGAGTTTTGAACATGCTTACGCTCAGGTAAGTGATTAAAATTAATTACAGACAGATTGATGTTACTTAGCATTATCGAAGTCCAATTCTGCAGTAGGTGGCTGTCTTCATTTGATGTATGTACACACGAAATAAAAGCGTGTTTGGTGCTCTGTGTATGTACAGTACAGTATGTTTCAGCAAGCACTTTGCGCGCCGAGCAGAAACTCTCTTTTGACGGGTCGACGTCCGGATTCTCTCCGTTTGTACGATTTCTACAGCTACTGGCGTGATACAGCAGGAAATTTCTCCACAATACCGCAATTATTTAAGGAAAATGGTTACGAAACTTATTCCGTTGGGAAAGTTTTTCATCCTGGGCCTAGTTCAAACTACACTGACGACTACCCGCATAGTTGGACACACTATCCTTACCATCCTCCAACTGAAGTATACAAAGATGCTCCAGTATGCAAAGACTACATTACAAACAAACTTGAAAGTAATCTTGTTTGTCCAGTGGATGTACAGTATCAGCCAGGAAATAATTTGCCGGATATAGAGACCTTGAACTATGCAATTGATATTCTTAAAGAGAGAAAAAATATCAGTAAGCCTTACTTCTTGGCTGTTGGATTTCATAAGCCCCATATTCCTCTTAAGTTTCCCATAAAGTTTCTACGTAAGTTATAGAAAGAACAATTCCAGTATGAAAAGGTAGAAATGAATAGGTAATCCAATGCTTTGTAAAATTCCAGGTTACTTCCCTATTAGCAAAATAAACCCTCCTAAATTTCCAACCATGCCCAAACAGATGCCTTTAGTGGCATGGCATCCGTGGACGGACGTACGGAGCAGAAACGACATCAAACGACTTAATATCTCATTTCCTTTGGGGACTATGCCGAAAAAATGGACCTTGAAAATAAGACAAAGCTATTACGCGGCAGCTAGCTACATAGACGCCTTGATTGGACTACTATTGAGATATGTGGATATGAGGAAAACTATCGTTGTCCTGACCAGCGACCATGGTATGTTTCCTCCTACATGCCTAAACAAGTTCAGCTTACCTTACTTGCATAATTTATAAATTCTCTTCTAGGTTGGTCATTGGGTGAAAATGGTATGTGGGCGAAATACAGCAACTCTGACGTTGCATTGAAAGTGCCGTTAGTATTCGTCGCGCCGGGCTTAGCTCCTAAAGTTGTACACACTCCCGTAGAACTAGTAGACGTATTTCCCACTTTAGCAGACCTTGCTAATTTGAGTCACAACATACAGAAGTGCAAAAATAACGAAGACAAGAGCCAACTTTGCTTTGAAGGAAACAATCTGAAACCAATTATGAAAGGGTTCATGATGGAAAAAGATTTTGCCATAAGTCAGTACCCTAGACCAAGTGTATACCCTCAGAAGAGCTCCGACAAGCCACGCCTAAAACACATCAATATCATGGGATACAGCATAAGAACAAAACAATTTCGTTACACTGAATGGGTCTCATTTAATAACACTTCATTTAAAACTAACTGGAATAAAATATATGGCGTGGAACTATATGATCACATCATAGATCCTGAGGAATCTAATAATTTATATTTGGTTTTAAAGTATAAATATATTAAAATCGATTTGTCTACATTTTTGAGATCACACATTGATCCATACTACACAGTTACAAATACTTAGTCGGCTAACTAGAACCTGCCGGCATCTTCACTAGTTAAACCACCGATCTTGTAAACAACACAACTGCACTAGTAATACAGAATCTTGCAACATAGGGGTTGTCTTTTTATCCTAATTTATCTTATAGTATAAATCTAGCTCACTTTGCTTACAAGCAATACTAAAATTGCACCAAATAACAGTCATTATAAATGCACTATTAAAAAAAAAACAATATTATACTAAACTCCGTTTTTCTTCTGAAACCGGCCTCCGAGATTTTACTTCCATTTCTTGTTGTTTAAATCTGGCGTATAGAGCGCTGCTCGCTAGCACTATAACGTTGGAAGACCACCATAATGAGTTTTTGGATTCATTGTACCACTGGGTAGCAATGACGGTTTGTGCACACGCTTTAGCAGTGCCGGAGATATTGTGCGTCAATGGCGAAGTAACCTGTAAGAGAATAGACATAATCAGAAACTCTAGTTTGCTTATCAATCAGATTTCGCAACTACATTAATAAAAGAAGCTACTGTATGAATGGCAATGATCGAAGTGGAGTACCGCAAGGAGCGACTTTAGTGCCACTTTTTTTTCCTCTTTTCAAAAGTGTTCAGTAATGTTAAAAAAGCAATCAAATCCAATTCACACTCGATCAACAGCCCCTAATTAAAAAAAACTGTCATCAACGCACACTAATCGATCGATCGTGGCTTTTGTCAACATTGGTAGAAATATCATAATTTAATTTTGGAAATACAAAAGTTTCGATTTTCTTTTTCCTTGTATGCAATAAAATGCAAGCTGTTTCATTTACTCACCTTTATTTGTAAGGATGTGACATATCCAATTGCAAATCCACACAGTCCACCAACCACCATCTGCATCCAAAAGTATGTGCTGTCAAAATTTTTGTAATTCATCAAAATCTTTGCTTCTCCATTCAATAAGATCAGAGGCAGAAATAGGATGATCGAGTATGCGTTATTGTAGTATGATAACAGACATATCTCTTGGTTCACGCTGGGTAAGACTTTTTTGGTGTAAATTGAGTACAGTGACAGCATTAGAGATCCAATGACACCGTAAATGGTTCCAGTTAAGGAGAATGTATCTGAAGAGAATAAAATAACATTTATTAATTAACAATTTACATTGTACTAAACTGTGGAGCTGGTAAACTAAACTGAAATCGCTAAAGGTCTTTAAGCACATTCACGTTTGTCTTGATTTTTAAATATTCACAATACCTTAGTTATGAATGTTTGTCACATACCTAACAAGCTCTCCTGATCTACCCCAAGGTAGAACCCAAATATTATAAATGCACAGCATGAGATACATCTGTACGACGTTGTCTGGCCTAGCAGCACCCAGCTGAATATAACATTGAAGACTGTAGTCAGGGATCTGCCTACATAGTAGAATGGCACTCCGACATACTTCAGGCATAAATTGTTTGTTGCTATCATTAATGTGAACATTAACGATAGTGGAATGACCTGAAATTAAATATTTCTTTAAAATATGCAGCAGTCAACAACTCAATTTGTTTTTATTAGAAACCTAAATTACTGGCACGTGAGGCTGAACATCTTTATGCCTCAAGTTCATGGACGCAAGGCAGTGCATCGTTAAGGTTCACGTTCATGTTCCTGACGTGCGTTACCTACTACTAAGGCAATGTTTTATTAAAGGTGATGGTTACCACTGGTGGGCCATATACTTGTTCGACCAGCTAGTTGTAAACAGTCTTATAGGCAAATAGCACAGTTCTTAATTTGGGAGGTAGGTGGGTATATCCAAAACTAGATCAGTTACTCAGCATCATTTTAAAAGACCTATTCATTACCCCACACGTATGGGTTTGATGAAAAAACTTTTTTGAGTTTCAGTTTCAAGTATGGGGACCCCCAAAATTTATAGTTTTTTTTCTATTTTTGTGTAAAAATCTTAATGCGGTTCACAGAATACATCTACTTGCCAAGTTTCATAAGTCTAGCTCTTACGGTTTCGGAGAAAAATGGCTGTGACATACGGACGGACAGACAGACATGACGAATCTATAAGGGTTCCGTTCTAGCCATTTGGCTACGGAACCCTAAAAAGAGCACGACGCGGTAAAAGTTTTTGTATTCTTTTAAGGTTTTCCCTAAGATTAGGTACCTACACCTACGGTTTTCCCTAGTTTTCCATCCATTTGCGTGATATTTAAAGTAAAATCAGTATAAAATAAGTTTGACACACGGATACTCAAAATGAAGCAAAATTCGTTTATTGAAAATGAACTGCCACTGAAATCAACGGAACCTTGTCTACGAAATGTAGCTTATTTTATTTAAATTACTCGCATTTTTTGAGTAAAGCACTATACAAGGCTTGCCCTGCGATTGAGTGTGCTGCTGGCTACGCTATAGTGGCCTCGAGCTCAGCTTCACTAAGTTCTCGGCCTGGTCATCATGGAGCCTTTGCTGTACGCGCTTAAAGGCCTCGACCTTCGGGTCTCGGCCTTTATTTCAGCTTGTCCATCAAAGGCTGGGCATGATGACCGCGCTGTGACGGCCTGGACCTGCGTTACTCTGCGCTCACGGCCACCACCAGGCAGCAGCCAGCAACACACTCATTACAGTGCGCGGCTGTAATGTACTATTACATATTGACGTGATAACGTCTTATAAATCGATGGAGCCGGCTGCACTCACGAAAAAACATGACTCATGCGTCGTTACGTCGTTTCGTCGTTCCATTTACCTGAGCCCGAGCCCGAGTCGGGTAATGGTTAAGGGTAAATGAGGGTAAGGGTAAATGAGGGTAAGGGTAAGGGTTCGGTCGGGTTCCGGGTCCGGGACCGAGAGTTCGAGTCCGAGTCCAAGAGTCCGCGAGTCCGCGAGTATTTTCTTATGACGTTATCACGTTCAACTATCGTCAGTAAACCGACTTTACAGACAACCGATTTTTTTTTTATGTATAAACTTCAATCCTCTGCTGCACACCTGACGGGGTTGAGTTCCGGGAATCCCTTTCTTGGTGCACTTCTAATAGGAGTCTACTCTCCAAATTTCATACTCCTAGGACCATTAGTTTAGGCTGTGCGTTGATTGTCAGTCAGTCAGTCAATAACTCAAGAGTTTTATATATTTAAGAAGATAATTAAAAGAAACTAGAAACTAATGGCATAACTCATTAAATCTGTTTAGGTTATGCAATGCTTAATTAATTTATAGCCATATCTCTAAGTATAAGCAACAGCAGTACAGTAACATAACTAGAACAAGTTACAACAAATGCACAACATGCTCTCTTGTCCAGTGCTTCAGTGACAGTAATATAACATCTTGCTTGCTCTGACTCAATTTTGTGTTATTTTAGTAACAAATACTATATTAAACTGACTTGGTCTTATTTAAAGCATAAACAATTGAGATAGACGATCCCCCATTTCCTGCAAAACCCTCGTTTCTAGTGCTATAGCTCTGTCTCGCTCGCGCCTGGGGTGCCTCTTCAAAATATTGGCTGAATGCCTCAAGTCCTGTGAGACGGACAGAATTTGATTTTTGTATGCATATCAATTTTTATTAGTTAGTTATTAGTTAGCATAAGACATTAGACATATTATTTTGTTGTTATCCATTTTATTCGTGACTGTTTTTATTACTATTTAATTGTTGTTTTGTTAGTATTATTTTATTCGGCGAAAGAAAGATAGAACTTTTAGTAGCAGGCAACAAATATTGCATTTATTATTGCAACAAAAAACAACTAGCTTTGTTACTTTGATAAAAGTTATGAAAATGATGATCCAAAGTGAAAATTTACGTTCGGTGAATTATGACTTAAACTTTCAACTTTAAATTAAAAACCTAAACAGGTAATTTCATGGTTTCTAAGTACCTTCAAAAAATGCGCCATATTCTCGGCCACCCTGTAGTATCAGAGTAGATAAAAATGTTTATTAAACTATTTTACCTTATTTATAGCATAGTATAAGTTTTGCGTGGTGGCTCACGCTCCCCACTACTCTGGTGACGTCATGAACTACAGAGACAGAGCTTTAGCACTAATCTCAATTGCTAAGCTAAGCTATTGAATAAGATAAGTATTCTAATAAACATTTTATTTCAGGGAAAACATTGATAATATCACCAGCTACAAAATTAAATAAGAATTAGAATTGGATACCTATTAAGAAGTGGATTGTAGCAAAAAATTATGATTCCATTTGATGAACGGGAATATACAGCAGGTAGGTTGATTTATTTTTAAGATTAATAACAGATTTTATTAGTTCATGTTTATCAGCAATCAGATCAAATCATTACGGTTTTAAGTGGAAAATGCAACTAATCAGCTAATAAGTAGGTACCCATGGCCTCCTCTGTTATCAAGCCACCTAATCACACTGTAACATTTTTACTACTTATACAAACTTGTCAAGTACTGATAACAACTAATGAGTGGGTGGAAATGATGAAAATGAAGCCAATTTGAACTACAAGTTTTGGGCAAAAGTTTCATTAATGATGTTTTTATCAAAAAAACATAATCAATACTTGTAACATAGATACTGTCCATCTACGCTAATATTTTATAGAGGAAAGATTTGTATTTTTGTGTCTATGTTTCTAATGAATAATCTCAAAAACTACTGAACGGATTTCAAAAATTATTTCACCATTGGATAGCTACATTCACCCTGAGGAACATAGGCATTTTAGAGAGCACTGGTGGTCTAGTGGTAGTGGCCCTGCCTTCCGATCCGAAGGTCGTGGGTTCAAATCCACTTGTGTAAAAATTTTTGTGCACTATGCCAGTAGCAGCAGCCTACTTGCGGAAAAACCTGTCCGCACATCAAGTGCGCATGATAAACTAGCCTAACTTGAGGAACATAGTCTATATTTGTGTGTGTTTTCAACCAAAGAAGCCAAGATAGGCCGTTAGTAATAAATAAAACCATGCAAGGAGATTACCTTTCTACAAGTTTCCATTTGCCAAGGGGATCCTTTGGGGAAGATGAACATCCCTGGTATGCCCCCCAACTTGCTCAATAGTGAGCATATGGTAAACGAAACAATGCACTGGAACCAGGTTATAAATAAAGGTGCTTCCAAAGCCACCGACTGACTACTTAATAATGTTTTGTTAACAAATACTGTGGCTATTGAAATAACCCTGAAACGAATAAAGCAATAATTAGGCATAGGACGCATTAAAATTACAGTGATAAAGCATCATAATGTAATGCTATTCTGATAAGGATATTACCTACAAAAAAAAAATCTGTAGAAAGGTGATACCTAAAAATGTATTTTCTGCACTTACCAGTAGCATGAAACCACAATAAATATGTTTATGTATCGAGAACACAAGTCCGACCGGTCCCTCATCGTCGTTGAGTAACTTATCTATGAAACTTCAGTTCAGGAAACTCGCGTTAAGAACCCAGCACCAAACCTGTAGAAAATATCGGGCAGACACTTCTCGATTTAACTCAGGCTATTTGTTTTACGCTTCAATTCTAGATTCTTCTTGTCATATATTAAAAAACAGATTCTATTATGATTTTCTGATCTAAAATCAAACTCAGCCGGATTCTTATCTTGTGTGATTGTTTAAATGTGAATGAAAATGAAATTATTAAATTATATGCTGTGCGTGCTGTGTGTGTGTGCTGCCAGCTGGGTGTTGACAAGTAGGCTTGTTGAAAAAATATCGATACATCGATATATCGATATTATTTTTTCAATATATCGATATTTTTGAGCGATATTTAATAGTTCGATATATCGATGTATCGATATAAAATTCTAAGTATCGAAAAGGTATAAAAACCGATATTTTTTTCAGACCAATAAACATTTATAAGTTTTAAGATTAAAAAATCCCAAAAAGAAAATATTTTTTTTATACTAACATCTTTCAAATTATATTTTATGTATTTCTTGTTTTTGGTCGACTTGATTTGCTGTTTTATAGTTTGGTTTTTAAGTTGGCAACTCTGTTAGTCAATTTCAATTTCAACAGCACGAATATTCTCTGTCAAGTCAAATCATACCGATATATCGATATATCGATATTTTTTCATAAAAATATCAATATCGATATCGATATTTTCAAAAAACATCGATACGATATATATCGATACTTTATTGCATTTCCGACATCCCTATTGACAAGTCCTCTTTCATTTCATATGCTCCAAGTTAAAATGTAACCATTTCATGTGAAAAGTAACCTACATATATTTCCATGCAAATAAGGATACGCAATCAGTGGGTGGGGTGATTGTATATCTTTAGTTGCAATCAAACCCAGTCATCACATAAGTTTAAAATAATATGTAAAGTGACGCTTTTGATATTATTTTTAGCTTCGATTACAATAAAAACGAATTTAAATAAAACTTATCTTTGACAAGGAACCATTGCAACAATACTGAATGAATGTTGATAAACATGAGATAGCGAATAGGAACTTCCCTTTGAAAAACTAGCATGGCAACAGATAGATGGTGGTTGAAAAATTATGACAACAAGATTGTGATCGCTGTTCCTTGGTTTCTAACTTTCTAGACTCCTTGCCAAAATTCCACAAGTCTGTAGTGCTGGCAACTCAATAGTTAGTTTGGCTTCCCAGATAATGGGCATTTGGTGCGGTGTTATTATTACCATGAAAACTATTTCTGAACTGCTCTCTCCACTGGCCGATTTTTAAATCGGAATGGATATCTGGCGGTTTCACAGCTGCCGGTGAGCGTCCGACCATGTCCATTATTCAATAAATCAGTTGGCAGTACCACATGCAAGTAGGTCCGGCCGCGGCCGGTCACCGGTCGGCGCCCGGCGCGGCGCCGGCGCGGCGGTCGGTCGATCACTCACTCACACTAGGAGTGAGGCATATATATATCGGAACAGATAAAAATAACAGGTATTTTAAAATAACAGCTTGGAACTGTTGTCTAAACCAATGAGAGCCTGTTCCATTCCACAACAGCCCGAATCTGCCGAAACATGCGTCTCTTTATTCTAGCGTATGGAGATTACTTTTGTTAGAAGGAGACACCACGCACGGAACATGCTCTTCTCTATTCTAGCTTACGCATCTTACCTTTGTTAGAACGAGATAGCCTGTTACAAGCAGAGAACAGGTGTTGCGTTCGGAAATGTCAGGCTCATTTCTTACAGAAAAAAAATTGTTGTAGGCATTTCATTCTTGGGAATGTAAATTACTGTTGCATTGTAAAACATACACATGATTAAAATTAAGCTTATTACATTACAGTACAAATATGTATTTTTAAATCGTCTTGTCATATTTTAATGTTGCAGCTCCTGTTACTAAATTTCTACTGATACTATGTTGCATGCAACACAACCAGCTGTTATTTTGGAACAGGTTTTTGGAACTGTTATTTTACTGGAACTGGAACAGGCGGAACAGGTTTCTTATTTTACCTGTTACAACCACTCTTATCTCACCACACACAGACACACACTCACCGCTTCAATTTGATCAGTCAGTCAGTCAGATATTTTTTTACAAATCAAAGCAACCACTATAAAACCTGATATCTTGATAGTAAAAATAAATTCCTTTAATACAGATCAAACTGACGTTCCGTATCGTTTTGTACCATCGCCCTTCGCTATTATGGGATCCTCAACACCTGAGTTGGATTTACCAGATGGAGATGGAAGACTAACAAAAATCCTGGAAGAGAGTTTAACTCCTTTGAACATAGCGCTGTTTGCGATTGTTTTTATATTGGCTTACAAGATTGTCAAAAGATTTACTGCCACTGCAGTAGAAGCAGAGCACGATGAACTTCCGAGGATTCGAAAGGACATGACGGTCACTGAGTTGCGGAAATATGACGGTAACCAGCCCGACGGTAGAGTACTCGTCGCAGTCAACGGCGTGATATTTGACGTGACTCGAGGACGCCGCTTCTACGGACCCGGTGAGTGCATTTGCATATGTCGCTGTTTATAAATAGAGCTGACTCACAAGCAGTTTAAAATGCATTGTTTTCATTGCATACAAATTGAATTAAGATAATAATAGGCAGTCATCCTTTACATTACTGTGGTAAAGAAAGCCCTAATTGTAATTCCTAATAAATTTTCAGGAGGTCGCTATGCAGCATTTGGTGGCAAAGATGCTTCTAGAGGTCTAGCCACTTTCTCTGTGACATCATCAGACAAAGAGTATGATGACCTCAGTGACCTGAACTCTATGGAGATGGAATCTGTTAGAGAGTGGGAGGCTCAATTCAGAGGTAAAATGCCAGCATTCATAATTGACCTCAAAATGCACACACTTTGCACACTTAATACTCATAATTGTTTTATTAGCCAAGCTAAGGTTGTAGGTAATAAATATTGCACATCGGCTTTGTAGAGTGCTATCTCTTTCTGACGCACACTACACCCTATGAAGCCGAAATTGGCCAATGTGCAATATTTGTTGCCTAGTACCTTAATGAAACATTTCTAAAACATCTGTAGCCAACTTAAAATAATAAATATCTCCCTAGGTTGATATATCTTCTAGACATTATAGAATATAAACAAGTGCTCTGGCTTTGCATAATATTTTTACTATGATATTGATGTAGGTACAAACTTACTAGTAGGTACAGGTGGTGATGGTTTGACTAGTAATTTGAATAGTTCATGAACATTTCAAGTTACTTTTATATCTAGTCTCAGACTAAGAAATGCTAAATATGTTTTTGACAATACATACCTACATTCAATAATACAATACATTAAATCATCTAATCACAAAACAAGCATCTATAATCATCACTCAAAATGTTATTCTTCAAATTATGCACAAACTTTTTGGGAGTGAATTTTTTTTAAGGTAGGCTTGATAATTTCTCGAGGTGGGAAAAAATAATTCAAGTTGGGGTCTGCCAGCCTGTAGGCAGCCAGGTAGGAACATACACATGTAATTGTTCATGTCTTCACTTCCATCAGAGTGCCCCAGTTTCCCCCAGTTTCATTCCCAAAATGCCCCAGCAGTTTTTTATGCAATTTTTTGATTGGAACAAACACATGGCCCACCACATGTAAAGTGATTATCATGCCTTATACCTACTGCATTTTTGTTTAAAATTTCACTATAGTAATTTATGTTCAAATGCTTACCCAAGTTTTTCCATTCTAATGTTCATTGTCAATGGCAGTGAAACAGTTTTGAATGGATAGCTCTGCTAGTCAATGACCTTGTTGGCATTTTAAAGAGTGTAGATCTATGAGTGCATCATTAGGTGATTCAGACATGACTAATGGTTTAACCAAATCAGGGTCTCATTTATATTAGGAACTTGAATCAGGACAAGAAACAAAGTATAGCGGGTCCATAAAATTTTTAGATTTAGTGGTAATTTCTTGCAGCTACATCTAGCCTCAAAATAAGCAGGGCTTGTACTTTAGGAATAAAAAATAGTATTACTCAGAGATGGTAAAATTTGCACTTAGAGCACCAAAATAATAATAATAATAATAAAGCCATTTTATTCCCAGAAATATTGGTTACATTATAACATGTTTGTATGTATAAGCACTAGAATTTAATTCTTTATTTTGGGCACCCATCTTTGGGTGAAGGCCTCCTCCATCCATCGCCATTGAGCTCGGTCCGCGGCGTGTCTGGTCCATGTGACGCCGGCGACATCTTGGATGTCATCGCGCCAGCGCCGTCGCGGGCGGCCGCGCGCTCTCCGGGCCTCAGCGTCGCGTGGGTACCAGTGCAGTAAACGCTCTGTCCACCTTCCATCTGATGTGCGGGCCACATGCCCGGCCCACCTCCATTTCAGTTGACAGGCTAGTAGAGCTGCGTCTGTTAGTTTGGTTTTGTCCCTTATAGTCGTGTTTCTGATATGGTCTTTCAGTTTTAAGTTCAGCATGCTTCTTTCGGTTGCCCGTTGGAAGACTTGTAATTTATTAATGATTTTTTTTGAAAGAGCCCAATTCTGACACCCATAAAGTAGAGTTGGGAGCACTGATGTTTCCATGGCTTTCTTTTTAACCGTGATTGGTATCTTAGCTTTAAATATATGCTTCAGAGACCAATACTTGTTCCAGGCAATTTTAATTCTTCTCTCCACCTCTTTGAGTGATTGATTTTGAAATGAGATGCTTTGGCCGAGATAGACATACTCATCCATGTATTTTACGATCTGCCCCTGTATATGTACAGTTATTTTAGCACTGTTCGTTATGATGCATGTTTTGTTTGCATTCATCTCGAGACCACAGTTTCGGCTTTCTGTGTTCAACGTCTGAAGCATGAATGTCAAATCTTCGTGGTTTTCACTTACAACGATTATGTCGTCCGCGAAGCGTAAGTGGGTCAGATGCTCTCCGTTGATGTTGATTCCCAGTCCTTCCCAATTGAGTTTGTTGAATATATACTCTAAGAGCGCCGTAAATAGATTTGGAGAGATTGGGTCGCCTTGTTTCACGCCTCTCAATATGTGGAATGGTTTTCCTATTTTATCCATTCTTACTGTAGCTGTACTTCGATTGTATATTTCTTGTAAGATATGAATATATTTTTTCTCAACGCATTGGGACTCTAGCGCTCTCCATAGTGCTTGGTGTGATATGGTATCGAACGCTTTAGAGTAATCTACGAAGGCGACGTAGAGTTTCTTGTTGTATTCGTTGCAGCGTTCAATCAGCTGAGTTAGGGTAAATATATGATCCATCGTCGAGTACTTTGGCCTGAATCCGGCTTGCTCTCTGGGTTGGTATTGCTCTAACATGTTTCTTATTCTTCTTAGCAATACGCTTGTAAATATCTTGTATATTATTTGTAATAGACTTATTGGTCTGTAGTTGCCGATATCTAAGTGGCTGCCTTTTTTGTACAGCAGGGTTATGATAGACTTTTCCCATTGATGAGGTATAGTGCATATACAAATAATAGTATTGAAAAGATCTGTTAGAATGGGTGTTATTGGTTCTATAATAGCTTTTATTGCATCGCTGGAAATACCATCTTCCCCTGGACTTTTTGCCGGCTTAAGGTTTTTGATTGCTTGATAAATCTCTGAAGTCAAAAATGGTGGTATTTCCTGTGGTTCTTGTTGGTATTCTGATTTCCTAGGGTTTTGGTCTTCTGAGTTGTGGTATAAGTTTTTATAATAATCAGTTGCTATGCTTATTATTTCGTCTCGGTTTGTGGTGGTTTTGTTGTCGTTTTGTTTTAGGCATGATATCCATTCTTTTGAGGTCTTCAATCTTTTTTGGCTTCTCTTTACTGATCCTTTTGTTTTTAGTTCTTCTTCGATTATTTCTAGCTGGTATTTTAATTTATGTTTGTATATTTTCTTTTTTATCTTTCGGTAGAGTTTAGTCAATTTCTTTTTTTCGTGTTTGTTTTTATGTTCTTTGTTCTTAAGTTCTGTTCTTTGTTCTATTAGTTTTATTATTTCAGGATTAAATTTGTAGTGATCAGATTTTTAGAGCACCAAGCGTAATTAATTATAACTTTGTTATGCTGTTAGTCTTCTTAAAATAATGTCTCTCCAAAAAATGTAGAGATACATTAGAAGGTTATTATATTTACCTCAGATAGAGCTAAATTAATTTTTATTTGCTCACACCTTTATTAATGATAGTGTGCTATCATATTACGACATTTCTGTGTTAATTGTCGGCCATGTCATGTGGGAATTATGATTATGAGTCATAGGTAACAATTATCACCCTAGTTTGTTCCACTTACAATACGGCCGCCAGATCTTGGCGGTGAAGTTAGCCGGTAGGCCAATCATCCGTCAATCATTGGCCATTGTCGCTCAAGCGCCTCACTTCAGACCGGCCAAAATCCGCCGTTCGCATTGTATCTCTGTATTGGTATATTATAACTAATTTTACTAAAACTTAGTCAGATAGTCAATTTATTAATAACTAGCAGCCCGTCCCGGCTTCGCACGGGGTAGACAATATTGTTGTACATTATTTTGTTCTATCGCTAATAGTTTCGGCAGCGCATTCAACGAAAGACATTTTAAGACTCATTTTTCTACACCTTCGGTTACATTGTTTTGTTAGCCCGCCATATTGCCTACAAAATCGAATCTCATTTGATTGTACAAGTTAGAGCTCTTACACACGAGCGGTATGTTCCCAACGGCAGAGGTAACTGCAGACGTCGTCGAGTCGACGCGCGTCGGCGGCAACCGTCGACGCGGCGGCGGCAACCGTCGACGCGGCGGCGGCAACCGTCGACGCGGCGGCGGCAACCGTCGACGCGGCGACGGCAGCCGTCGACCTATACCGACACTTGCAGTTGTAGTGTGCCGCGTCCGCCATTTTGTCAGTCGACTGCAAATTGTTCAAGAGTGCGCACGCGTCGCAAATTTGTAAAAGGAGTTCTACTGACGAAATTGATAATGAATTGCTAATTATGGCAGTAAAGAAAAATGCTTATATTTGGAATTATAAATTGAAAGATTATAGTAATAAAACAATAAAAAACAGAGCATGGATGGCGGTTTGTGAAGAAGTTGTAAATGATTTAATTTTAAATATAAACGTTAACGTGTTTTTATTTTTCGTTTCCGTCGGCGTAGACGAAGTAAAAGCAATAACAGTGTTTCTTCTTCGGAATCCATTTTACAACTGACTCCTATACTAAGAGAGCAGACGACGGCTGCCGCTAGAGATGGGTTTTTGCCTGGGAATTTATGGACGTATTGAATAAATGCCGAGTAAGCGTCCATTTACGCCCAGTAAACGTCCCAAAACAGGGCGGATATATTTTTATTGTAAAATATCGCAAAATTCACAAATTATTACACAATGCTAAGTTCTAATGACTAAAAAGGTTTTTTTAAGTTAATCTATAATCATCATCAGGCTGAAGAAGTCCACTGCTGGACATAGGCCTCCCCTACACATTTCCAGGAAGAACGATTCTGAGCTCTTTCCATCCACTGGCTTCCCGCGATCTTAACAATGTCGTCGGTCCATCTGGTGGGTGGGTGCCCTACTTTTCGTCTTCCGGTTCGTGGTCGCCATTCGAGAACCTTTATTCCCCAACGGTTGTCGGTTCTTCGAGCTATATGACCTGGCCATTGCCACTTCAATTTACTAATTCAAAGAGCTATGTAGGTGACCTTGGTTCTTCTACGGATATCCTCATTTCTGATTCTATCACGTAGTGAAACTCCCAGCATAGCTCTCTCTATATATAGCTCGTTGCGCGACTTTGAGCTTGTGTACGAGGCCAATAGTTAGCGATCACGTCTCAGTTCCGTAAGTCATCACTGGCAACAAGCACTGATTAAAGACTTTTGTCTTGAGGCTTTGCGGTACCTGCGACGAGAAGATGTGGCGCAATTTCCCGACGCTACCCATCTGAGTTGGATTCGTCGGCTGACCTCTTTGTCGAAGTTGGCTCTACCTAATTGGATCGTCTGACCCAAATTAACATTTGAATTTGTCCCGACTTTATTATGATAGTACAGTATGGAGTTAAGAAAGAGAATTCAGCTGGGTTGGGCGGTATTTGGGAAACTTTGTCAGGTCTTCTAGTAACCCATCCCACAGTGCTCAAAAACAAAAGCCAGTGCGTCCTACCAGTTATAATAACACGTGGACACTGACGGGTCCATAAATTAAAAGTCGCTCAAAAAGCTATGGTTAAGGCTATGCTCGGAGTCTCTCTCAGAGACAGGATCTGGAACGAGGTAATTCGATAGAGGACCAAAGTTGTCAACATAGCCCAAAGAACTAGCAAGCTCAAGTGGCAGTGGGCCGGTCATGATTCGAAGAACCGATAAAGTGAAGACCACGTTTAGACAAACGTAGTGTAGGATGCCTCAGATTAGATGGAGCGACGACTTATGCAGAGTGGCGGGCAGCAACTTGATAGGAAGAGCCAAACCGAACCCTGGGCTCAGTGGCGCGCCATGGGAGTGACCATGTCCAGCAGTGGACTGCAAAAGGTTGATGATGATTACGATAGTGACAGCTATTAGCAGGCACGAATCACGAATACCGTGTGCGGTAAAATGTTGATTTAAATAATACCGACCGACTGTGATTCTGCTGATAATTCTGTAATTTGGCAACAAATACATTTTTTATTTTCAGTAAGATCCTCCTTTTTGGTCAATTACTATTTGTTCTAATATTAAAATGGTTTAAACAGGTACATCTTACGAATACTCAATGAAAAAGTCTGATTTTGACTAATTAGAGTTTCCGCCCTGATTTTGGACATTTAAAAGGACGTTAATTCGTTTTTGCCCTATTTGTCCAGTTTATGGCCTTTTTGCCCAACTGGGTTTAAACCCTCTGCCCATCTCTAGCTGCCGCTGATCTTCGAACTTGAAATGTCGACGGCTGCCGACGACGCGCGTCGACGGCTGCAGTTACCTCTGCGTTGGGAACATGCCTCTCGTGTGTAAGAGCTCTTAAGGAAGGAAGGCGCATAATTTGTGATAGGACTATAATTAGACCTGAATGGATAGTGTAGCGTTTGTTACCGAAATATGTTATTTATTAGAGGGAAAGTTCAGAAAGTTTATCAACGGGGATTCGACCATCCCCTAGTTAATAAAAAACTACTAATCGTTAGATACTTATGCTTTCTGTCCCCTCTATGATAAATCGAAGGCGTATCAGTTTATTTGACACGTGTTTTAATAACATACATCCGATGGATTAGCTCAATCTTGCATCTACATACCTAACTTCAAGTTTGGCTGACCATAGATTTGAGCCCTCTGCTTCAATTTCCCTCCACAAAAGCGTTATTATTTAGTAGTAAGGTGTTAATCAAATTATTGTCCTTATTACAGAGAAGTATGAACTGGTGGGGCGGCTCTTGAAGCCCGGTGAAGAGCCAACGAACTACTCCGACGAAGAAGCTGAAGAAACTGATACCTCAACCAATACGCCCTCCGAAGATAAAAAGGACAATTGAACTGCTAACGACTCGCTTGCTTTGAATTCAAATTGTTTGTATGTAATGTAGGTCCTGTCCGCAACACTATAGTCTAGTCTTATCTCACTAGTTTAAGTGTGACATTATCGATCTAAAGCTAATTCTTTAACGGTAAAATACACGGATCAAAATAAGACTTCGTATTCGTACCGTCACATTATTTAAACGGCTCGATAAAAAATATTAAATAAAACTACAAATAATTTTCCGAGCACTGCGCTTAGCTAAAAAACAAGGTTTTTTTTACAATTGGCGACTGGCTTATTCCGCGGCTTTCCAACATATGTATTATACTGGCCCTCTTACGGTAATACGAATAGTCCGTCCAGTAGAACTAAGGGCTATAACAAAGTCAAAGATATGGTTATTCAGTACAATCACAAGGGTCACTTCGAAAGCAGGTCTAGGTGCCAGTACCACACAACCAAGTCTAGAAGAACTGGCAGCAAACTACGGCTTAGTTCCTACCATTTTTTGGTATCATGACTCTTTTATAAAACAAAATAGTGTACCACTCCAACTTAGTGAGACATAGGCAATACAAAAGCAAAAGTTTAAAGACAGCACATTCTCAAAATAATAGGAATGTACCTACAGTCCTACACGTATATAAAAAGACGGGACCTAGTCTCTTGAATAACCTCGGAGCGTTTGCCCACCGCCGCTTCTGTAAAAACTAGATGACGTTAACGAAATGGCAATAGGATACATAACTTGTTATACTTAAAAACACATGGAAGAGTGCGGATGCGGAAGAACTCCATGTTCCGCACTTTGTTTCAGTAAAGGTGAAGGAACGTGCTCTGTAGTTAAAAATAAATTATAGTTTAAAAAACTAAAAAAACGCTTTTATAACTAATTGAACTAAAAACTTAAAAATAAAACTGTAATAATCAATTGAAAAATTTGTATTATTGTACAAAAAAGCGTGGGTTGCTTTTTTTAATAACTTCAGATATAATAAACTATTGATAAAATATTTACAACAATCAAAATCAAGCCCCCCACGCTTTTTGTACAATAATATAAAATTTTCAATTGATTATTACAGTTTTATTTTTAACTTTTTAGTTCAATTAGTTATAAAAGCGTTTTTTTAGTTTTTTAAACTATATTTTTTTTTTTACTTTTTAGTTTTTTTTTCATATTATTGCATTGTAGACCTTTGACAGGTGTACAAAGGTTGAATCAAATCTGATCGTTCAAAGTAGTTTTTTTTTTCTTCATATTATTGCATTGTCATCGACCTTTGACATGTGTGCAAAGTTTGAATCAAATCTGAACGTTCAAAGTAGGACAAAATCGAGCTCAAAGGGGTCGGTTACATACATACATACAGGTGAAGCTAATAAAAGCGTTATAAATAAATTATAATTTAAAAAACTAAAAAAAACGCTTTTATAACTAATTGAACTAAAAAGTTAAAAATAAAACTGTACTAATCAATTGAAAAAATTATATTATAGTATAAAAAAGCGTGGGGTGCTTTTTATAATAATTTCAGATACCTATAATAAACTATTGATAAAATATTTACAACAATCAAAATCAAGCCCCCCCCACGCTTTTTGTACAATAATATAAATTTTTCAATTGATTAGTACAGTTTTATTTTTTACTTTTTAGTTTTTTTTTCATTTTTTTCATATTATTGCATTGTCATCGACCTTTGACAGGTGCGTGCAAAGTTTGAATCAAATCTGATCGTTCAAAGTAGGTTTTTTTTTTTTTTTTCATTTTTTTTTCATATTATTGCATTGTCTGTCATCGACCTTTGACAGGTGTGCAAATTTTGAATCAAATCTGATCGTTCAAAGTAGGACAAAATCGAGCTCAAAGGGGTCGGTTACATACAAACTTACATACAGGTGAAGCTAATAAAAGCGTTATAAAAACAAGGCAAATAAATAAAGCAAGATCGATCGTGTTAAACTTCGATCATCCCTCGTTGTTCCGAATAATCAATGACGTTGTTGGCTACGGCAGTGGACAGATAACTGAAAGCATTTGGACACTAATTCTGATTCTGGCCTACTGTCAAAAAAGCAGCCAAGTGCGAGTCGGACTCGCCCATGAAGGGTTCCGTAGCATCAAGTAACATAATATAAAGGTTCTTGTAGTTCGTCAAAAGGTAAATTGCGGTTTACGATTTATGGCGTTAAAAAAAAACTACTGGCTAGATCTCGTTCAAACCAAATATCGTTGAAAGTTTGCATAGTAATGTACAACATATATTTTTTTTAGTTTTATCATTCTCTTATTTTAGAAGCTAGAGGGAACCAACTTTTTTCCACTTTGGACTTTGCGCAAACTATTCAGTTTAGAAAAAAACGATACTAGAAACCTTAACATCATTTTTGAAGACCTATTCATAGATACCGCACACGTATGGGTTCGAAGAAAAAATTTTTTTTGAGTTTCAGTTTCAAGTATGGGACCCCCAAAATGTATAGTTTTTTTTTCTATTTTTGTGTAAAAATCTTACTGCGGTTCACAGAATACATCTACTCGCCAAGTTTCATCAGTCTAGCTCTTACGGTTTCGGAGTAAAATGGCTGCGACACGGACGGACAGACAGTCAGACAGACATGACGAATCTATAAGGGTTCCGTTTTTGCCATTTGGCTACAGAACCCTAACAATAAGAAAATGTACCTATTTTGGCTTTAGGTATACAGGGTGTAATCGTTAAGTGTGCACAGGCGATTATTCCGTAACTATTGCAGATATCAAAAAACTTTAAACTGATATCGAAAGTACTTTACCTAATGAGTAAAATGACATTAATAACTTTTTAAAAATAAAACGAGAAATATCCAAAAAAATTACATTAATCACTCCCATACATTTTATTTCTTAGTAAGTACAAAATTTTGTGTTCAAAGCATTATGTTCGAAGTGACGTCCTCCTTGTGCAATACAATGACGAGCTCTACATTTTTAACATGTCCCTCTTTTCTGTATTGGAATATGCCATTTTTCAATCAATAAATGAAACAATCACGATTATTAACGCAAATTGAAAAATACAATAAATTGGCGGGAACGAGAACCCGCGATAAAGAATTTGAATTTAGAACGAACACCAAAGAGTATCTTTCTTTTTGTTTTTATTTAGTATGTTGCTTTTCAGCTAGTTCAAATCAATACAATATTGAAACAAGGTTTATTATAAATTTGAAGTGGTAAGATCTACACGTGTATCTACTTGAAATTCATTAATACCTTCATATCGTACATAATTATAAAATGACAAGGGTAAAATGAGTAGGTACTATTCCACTTAAAATAAGGAAACTAAAACCTTTCTACTATCTCATACTAAATGTATGGGAGTGATTAATGTAATTTTTTTGGATATTTCTCGTTTTATTTTTAAAAAGTTATTAATGTCATTTTACTCATTAGGTAAAGTACTTTCGATATCAGTTTAAAGTTTTTTGATATCTGCAATAGTTACGGAATAATCGCCTGTGCACACTTAACGATTACACCCTGTATACCAATCAGTGAGTTATTTATAGGAAACCTATTTTGCCAGTTACTTTCCAAAATTATATTTAGGCCTGGTTTATTGCAGTGAATTTGTAGGAAATAACTGAACTTTTAGATAAATCTATAAAGTCATATTAGTTACACTAACACTATTTATAACTCAAGAACGGCTGAACCGATTTGGCAGAAAATTGGTGGGTAGGTTGCTTAGATTAGAATCAAGAGACGGACATAAGTATAGGATACTTTTTATTCCTAAAAGTCACAGGAACGGGGCAAGCGAAGCTGCGGGCGGCCGCTAGTGTTTATTAAAATCGAATATCTTTACAATTATAACCTAACGCTGGTTGGAATATTCATTATTGCGATGTTTAAAATTAATTACTTAATATAAAAATCGAAGACTAACAATCTTGGTAATAATCTGTATAACTGTCCTTGCATTTGTTTTTTGACAGACACAAACAAAAATTGCTATCTGTAGACAATTGCAAACGACCTACAAATTTCCTAACTGATTCAATCAAATCAGAACTTCCCCGAGATACCTACTATTCCTGATTGTTCCCAGATGATGCCCAGACCGGTGCTTCGAATAAGATTTACAAAAACACAGAGAGCCGTGATACCCCTTGTACCTTACTAAATATAATAATAGATACCATTCTTAAATTATAAAGACTGAAAAATTGCATATTAAGTTAAACAGAAGAAGCAAAGGATCGAATACATAAAGAAGTTAAATGCACATTCCTTTGATGATTCTCGTCAACTTTTCGAAAACCTTCAAGGCAGATTTTTGCCAAATTTCTTTTAAAAAAGAAATTGACTGTTCACCAAGATCTGCTCCGGAAATCAAGCTAGCCACTAGCATCCGGAAATGGGAGCAAAATACGTTGAATACATTCAGAAAGCCGTGGCGGCGCAGGAGACTGCTTTGTGACGTGTTTTGCAGTAAACTATGTAGGGTTAAACTACTCTTTAGATGTAGGTACCTACTATTGAATATCTAGATAAAATCCAAGAGTAGTTTTATAGCCCTGGTTTCGGGTACTTATTAGTGTTTATTTGTGTTGCAAGAAAGAAAATAAAAAAAGAAATGTGCAATTGTGCATGCCTTATTATTAATAATTAATGGCCTTACTTACAAGGTGTCAAATATTGCTTATAAATATAGCTAGCCCAGCTACTGTTTGGCATTACATAATGCTAAGGATGGCAGTTTGTTACTCAATGATTATCTTTTAAAAACCTTTGTAAGTAAGGGTCTTAAAGTTTTATATTTTTATTTATTCTTGTATTTGGACACGTGTTTTATATTGTTTGTTCCTTTATCGTGTCGTAGGTGATTGTGATATCAGATGTTTTAATAATTAGGAACTTAATGCAATGCATTTAGCTATTTTCAACCAACACAAAAAATAATATTCACATAAGACTTCTTAACATTAAGTACAAAACTCACATAATATGGCTTAATTATGTATTGCATGCGATAAATTATTTGTTAATCATAACTGTTGTTTTAATTTTACATAGAGATTTTTAAGTTTTTTAGGTGACAAAATGAGTAGGTAAGGTACCTAGTGCCTACCACAGAATATGTTAGATGAAAAATATAAGGCATTTTTAATTATTGTTTCGTAATTTAGTTTTATGGCATTTATCTTTTACAATTTAAGCTTGTTAGAGCTCTTACACACGAGCGGCATGTTCCCAACGGCAGAGGTAACTGCAGCCGTCGACGCGCGTCGGCCGGCAGCAACCGTCGACGCGTCGACGGCAGCCGTCGACATTTCAACTTCGAAGATCAGCGGCAGCCGTCGTCTGCTCTCTTAGTATAGGAGTCAGTTGTAAAATGGATTCCGAAAAAGAAACACTGTTATTGCTTTTACTTCGTCGACGCCGACGGAAACGAAAAATAAAAACACGTTCACGTTTATGGATTTATTATTAAAATCATTTACAACTTCTTCACAAACCGCCATCCATGCTCTATTTTTTATTGTTTTATTACTATAATCTTTCAATTTATAATTCCAATTATAAGCATTTTTCTTTACTGCCATAATTAGCAATTCATTATCAATTTCGTCAGTAGAACTCATTTTACAAATTTGCTACGCGTGCGCACTCTTGAACTATTTGCAGTCGACTGACAAAATGGCGGACGCGGCACACTACAACTGCAAGTGTCGGTATAGGTCGACGGCTGCCGTCGACGCGCGTCGACGTCTGCAATTTCCTCTGTTGTTGGGAACATGCGGCTCGTGTGTAAGAGCTCTAAGGGTGCATAAAATATACAGGGTTATTCATTATTAGCTGCAAATACTCAGAAATTAGGTTCAACAACTAAAATAAAAAATATTTATGATTTTTTTTTTTAAATTTTGATTTAAGTTTTTGTATCAAAATTTTGTTTTTATTAATTTCTTTACGGCTATTGCATAATGATTGCCATGAAGAACAGGACGATGACCCACCCAGGCGGTGACTGAACGCAGAGTGTCGCTCACGGCGCGCGGGCACGGATCAAAGGTCAAAATAGGTCAGGCGCCAATGATTCCAAAAGATATTCTTTATCGATTTTCTCGGGATTTTCCTAACAAAACTTTAAAAAAATCATTTCATAAATATTTTTTATTTTATTTTTTGAACCTAATTCCTGAGTATTTGCAGCTAATTATGAATAACCCTGTACAAACGAACGGTAAAGCGATTATGAATAAGGCGGCAGGCTTTTTGTCGTTATGAAACGAAAAAATACAAATACTTGTTCGATTATTATCACTACCTACTTACTTATTTTGCTATAAAATTTCGCCCTCACGATAGGTGTGCGCAAATTTATTCAATAGGGGAGGTAAGTGTGATAGGGTAATATGACCAAATATCAGCCCCCCCAACGGATTTTTTGGATTCAACTCCTATTAAAAAAAAAATACTGACTGTTAGCCTCTGATTCTTTTTTTGTTAAGTGAAGAAATTCATTGGTTTTAGTTGTATAAGACAAAACACTATGTTAAAGAACCCATACGTGTCTATGAATAGGTAGGTCTTCAAAAATGATGTTGAGGTTTCTAATATCGTTTTTTTCTAAGCTGAATAGTTTGCGCGAGAGACACTTCCAAAGAAGAAAAAAGTTGCCCTCTAACTTCTAAAATAAGAGAATGATAAAACTAAAAAAAAAATATTTTGTACATTAATAAGCAAACTTCCAACGATATTTGGTTTGAACGAGATCTAGTCAGTAGTTTTTTTTTATACGTCATAAATCGTAAACCGCAATTTACCTTTCGACGAACTACAAGAACCTTTATATTAGGTATGTTACTTGATGCTACGGAACCCTTCGTGGGCGAGTCCGACTCGCACTTGGCTGCTTTTTTTATAACGCTTTTATTAGTTTCACCTGTATGTATGTATATATGTATGTATGTATGTAACCGACCCCTTTGAGCTCGATTTTGTCCGATCAGATTTGATTCAAACTTTGCACACCTGTCAAAGGTCGATGACAATGCAATAATATGAAAAAAAAAATAAAAAAAAATGAAAAGAAATAAAAAAAATAAAATAAAAACCTACTTTGAACGATCAGATTTGATTCAAACTTTGCACACCTGTCAAAGGTCGATGACAATGCAATAATATGAAAAAAAAATAAAAAAAAATGAAACGAAATAAAAAAAAAAAATTAAAAACCTACTTTGAACGATCAGATTTTATTCAAACTTTCCACACCTGTCAAAGGTCGATGACAATGCAATAATATGAAAAAAAAAACAACTAAAAAGTAAAAAATAAATTATAGTTTAAAAAACTAAAAAAAAACGCTTTTATAACTAATTGAACTAAAAAGTTAAAAATAAAACTGTAATAATCAATTGAAAATTTATATTATTGTACAAAAAGCGTGGGGGGCTTCATTTTGATTGTTGTTAATATTTTATCAATAGTTTACTAAATCTGAAGTTATTATAAAAAGCACCCCACGTTTTTTGTACAATAATATAAGTTTTCAATTGATTATTACAGTTTTATTTTTAACTTTTTAGTTCAATTAGTTATAAAAGCGTTTTTTTTTAGTTTTTTAAACTATAATTTATTTTTTCAAATATCGGCCCCCTTTTCCCTAAAAACAGCGCACGACCTAATATCAGCCGCTATGATTTAAAGGTTTTTTTATAGTGTGTGTGTGTACTGTGTACCCAAACAACTCTAGATGGAAGGATTATGAAGAAAAATAGGGTGGCCTAAAATTTTGTTCACATAATATGGTACAAATCAAACAAAGTTAAAATAGTTCGCATCTCTATCTTATATTCTTAAATTAGGTACTAGTAACTTAAAACAAAATAACGAAATGTTAATCTTCTGTAACATAATTAAACACCATCTATACATAAAAAATGAGCAGGTATCAGTCTTTAAAAATAACTATAAATTAAATAACAGATCAACAAATTCTAAAATATAATACAATATCAACAAAATATACACTAATTAGTAGTGGTACCTAATATCAGAAAAACATAGTCACCCTAAAGAAAGTGGAGGCTGACTTTAGGATTTTAGATCGGAAAGCAAATTCTTATTGTCAGCCCCCCTGCCGATTTTTAGATTTGAATGTAAAATCAAACCCTATATCCAACCGGGTGGTTTTTTAATTAAATAATGAAAATAAATAAAAAAAAGTTATATCATAATATTCTTTAGTTCGTCTTCTATTCTAGACAAGTAAAATATTTCATGGATTATAGTTCTAATATAGGTAATGAAAATCCTTACCCCGTGAAGTCGTCGATGCTTGGTTTGAGAGACAGCTACTGAACAAATGAAGCAAGCGCACTCTCGTCTGTGTTCAATTGACGAGCGATTGCATGAGTTAAAACTTAGCTCGACCAAATTGATATAGGTTCATTTTGGGTAACAAGGAAATAGCATAGTGTAAATCGTTCACAATTCTAGCTTGATTTTTTGGAGGCGGCTGGTAATTGGGTGGTGGCTGGATTTCGGTCATGTTACCCTACAACGATGTATAATTAAAATTTATTGCTAGAAACAGCATTACCTATATAGGCTCGTCAGTTGCCTTGAGGTTTCACATACTTTTTAAATAGGTATATATTGTATACACACAGTAAGTTCTACATAAGTGTTGTTTTTTAACTATGAATTATTTAAATAAATCATTTTTCCACTAACTAGTGCGAGAACAGAGACTTGTTCTTATGTACTTTATTTTATCCTACCAAATCTGTTTCTTAGAGATGTCCTAAATATTGACTGTTGCATTGTTTATGCATGAATTCAGAACACTGCTTTTAATATTTGTTATTGTTAACTTCTTTTTCCATTCCTTGAAACCTTGTTACAGTAATTTACTTAAAAAAAGAGGGATGTACCCAAGGCTTTACAGTTGACACATTAGGCGGCAGGCCCGGCGTCCGGGTACTTCGACGCCCTGCGCCTGCGGGCCAGATTCGCCAGCTGTGCTTGTCTCAGTTCCTGTATCCTTTGTTTTATAGAGCTGCAGTATGGTAGTGGGCACTTCTTTTCCTGACATTGCTTTGCGTGGACACTGCATAAAGAGACGAACAGCTTGCAGATAGGACAGCCCCCCTGTAACTTCCGCTTGCAGATCTTTACATGCAACAGTAATTGCGTTATCTGGAAAACATCCACGCGGTAGTTCTTGTCGTGGCACCAGTACCAGTACCCCATTCGACCCTTGTTGTTTGCGTCGATTAAGGACCGCATGCATCGCTGGATGGCAAGCCGCCGCGCCACTCGGCTTCATGTCACTCGGTGGCATGGCCGGATTTAAATCTAAGCCGCGCTTGTAGTATAGGATCCCGCTATCGAAGGACCTTCACCGAGCTGGTTATTTAATGAAACGTATTTTATATTTAAATAAACATGCCAATAAATATATTCAATATGGGTTGCCTATCAAATTTCAGTCCAGGATATGATTAATTAATAATTAAAAAACTAAATTGTTTTTTTAACTTTCCACCGGTTTGTTTATTAGACAAATTCTATACCAATCGAAAGTATAGACCCCATAGAATATGCTAACGTTAGGTTGCCTATTT
The DNA here is from genome assembly GCA_939531255.2 of Thera britannica. Lineage (NCBI taxonomy): Eukaryota > Metazoa > Arthropoda > Insecta > Lepidoptera > Geometridae > Thera > Thera britannica. The sequence goes on along the minus strand of OW618040.2, from coordinate 6,221,501 downwards.
TTTTCCGGTCACAACTCTCGGGTAGCCAGGTATAAACAGGTGAATCGATACTAGCATTTTGCACCGGTATGTTTATTGAATAAAAATTCTGGGGTCTATACTTTCGATAGGTATAGAATTTGTTTAATAAACAAACCAGTGAAAATTTTTTTTTTTTTTTTTTAATTATTAATTAGTCATAAATTATCCTGGACTGAAATTTGATAGGCAACCCATATAGAATATATTTATTGGCAAGTTTAATTATATATAAAATACGTTTCATTAAATAACCCGCTCGGTGAAGGTCCTTCTATAGCGGGATCTTAGACTATAGTTCATCTTGTGCGGATAGCCTTCCTTGTAGCGCGCGCGTCCTAATCACAGACTAGTTAGAGATTACGGTCCTAATCGCTAACACAAAACGTAGAGATTATTGTTGGTAACTTGGCGTCACCACTGTTGAGATATACTGTTGGGTAGAAGCACTAGTCGGATGGGGGTCTCTATCTGGGTGTGGCAGGTGTGCCACGTGCCAAGAGAAAATCCGATATTAATGTTTTCCACGTTTATTGTATGAACCGATCATTACACGGGTGCGGCGACGGACGACTGGCGGGCCAGGCTCGGACTTGCGATCGACGCTACTCTAAAATGCTAACCTTTGCAAACCTACCGTCGTCGATCGCCACAGATTACATAGTAGTCCTAGCCCCCACAATTATAAAGTGTGTTTTACAAGTAGTATAGATTAAATATCACAAGAACTGTCAAATTCACTAAAGAAACTGACAGTTCTTGTGGTATATGTATATATCTACCGTGACAAAAAAGTCACTGGTCTAGAATTGAGCCCCTGTACTCAATATGACAAAGTCATAGTAACAACATGACGCTATACTCTAAAATGCAAGACGTCAATAATTCAAAAATCATAGCTTCACTCAAATATTGTGGCATTTAAAAGTCGCAGTAGCCAAAAAAGAAGAAGTGAAGTGACATTTTTTCTTAGTGTGGAAATGCGCTAACATCCTATAGTTTGTGGTGTGGAAGCAGTATCCAATTAGTTCGTTAGGCGCAAATGGTTACTTGCGCCTTATTAATTTCCTCTTAAAACAATTTTAAAATATGCGTCTTTTAATTTACCAATATGAAGTAAAATATACCAGGCATTAAGGCATATCTACATAAATGCGACTTTTCAACTAAGTTTCAACTAAATTCGCCTTTTTACCTTCAATGAGATGTAAAAATTTGTGTAGAAGCTGCTTATTTTGTTGTGCTAAAATCGCACTGATGCAAGGTAGAAAAATATTGAAAATGTAGGCAGGTGCGCCTTTTTTTCCTGATTCCGGCAATTATATAACTCAAATTTGGTAAAAATGTTAGATGCGTCTTTTTAATTAAAGGGGGCAGTGTTATTGTACACACTGTTATTACGATGCCAGTTAAGCCACATGCACACTGGAGCAATTCGAACATGATCATTTACTTTTTTGTTCTGGCACTGGATATTTATACCTTGTCCTTGATACTTTATAGGGCGGATACGACTTGGATAAGTTAGGTTATTTTAGAACATAAAAATTACGCACAAGGCGAGCGAGCAGAGCGAGCGTGCCGCGGTAGCGGCCGCCGCAGTGCCAGAGAATTTTTTTTTCCCAATAACCTCAAAGGGGCCTCTTTAGTACAATTATTCATCGCTAGATAAAAATAATAATAATCGAAATATTAATCTGCGACAGTGTACACGGGCCTTAACAATTTCCCAGTGGAAAAAAGTGGTAAATCATATGAGGGTCATATTTTCTTTATCAATAAGTTTCTGAAAAAAAGGAAAACATACGAGCACGTATACGGCAGATCTGGATTTTATGAGAATGAAAAATGGTTACTCTAAAGGCATTATCCAGGGAGGAAATAGGAGACTACGTTTGTATGGAGAGTCGCCTGTGTGATGCCCTCATAACGTCAAGAAAGCATTAGATTGTACGTACAGTAACTTTTCAGAACAAAAGTATCAAACCCTCTTTTGAAGCTGATACACATGCGGAGTTTCCAAATATAAATTTCTGTTTCGGAAAATTCTGACCGACTTTATAGGTGCTGAGCAAGACTACTTCACCAACAACAGATGCAATGGCCTGCTTACTGTGCCGGTAGGCTTTAGTTTCTGACGCGTCGCACCTCGCACGCAACACAAAAGGGTCTGCTAAGTGGAACTTCGCCATAAAGTGTGATTAAGTACTCTATGGTTTATAGGACAGCAAAACAACAGTTTATAATGATCACATAATTATATTATAAAATGATTTAATTACAATAAACAGAATAAGTATCATAATATACCTACACTACAAACAACTTACATTACGCAGAAGCGGACAAGGACATACTTCCTCTCATATTTACAATTTGTACATTGAGCGCTCGATCATCGTAATACTTAATTAACGTCCCTCGCGCGTTAACGAGAATAAATAGGGAGGGGGGACTCGCGAGGGGCATCGGGGGATGAGGAGGGGCCGCCCCGCCCGCGCTAGTCTATATGTGCAGTTGTTGGCGGGCGGAGCGTCGGGGATCTGCTATGTACACTAGACTACAACTGCTCGACGAACTTGGTGAGCTGGTCCTGCGGCGTCATCGGCGGCAGCTGGTCGTCGGGCGGCGGGTGGGGATGCGGCGGGTGCGGCGCGGGCGACTGCCGCAGCAGCAGGAGCTCCGAGGGCGTGGGGGGCCGCGGGGAGGGGGTCGCGGGGGGCGAGCGCGCCACGCCGCCGCCGAACGCGTAGCGCGCGCCCGCCGCGAGCCTTGCGCCGCCGCCCACGCCGCCGCCGCCCGCGCCGCCGCCGACGTACGCGCCGCGCATGCCCATCATGTTGGCGCTTGGCGCCTGCTTGAACCAGCCGCCGCCGCCGCCGCCGCCGGGCATGCCTTGCACCTGGCCCACGGGCACGCCGCCCATCTGGTTCACCTGGCCCACGCCGCCGACGCCGACGCCACCCACCTGAACCACAAACAACTCTTATCAAACACTATTCTATTCTACAGACTAGCATCTCAATTCATTAGGTCAACATGCAGTACTTCAGCAAATTCTTTACATGTTTTAATTTTTTTAGATTCTACGACATGCAGATTTTCTAATAACCATCATACTTCGCCAGAAGGGCAAGTCGCAGTTTTACTCTATCAGTGTTTGTACAATTCATTTCAACTACGTGTCCCTCTCCTTTGTATGGAGAAAAAATGAGACAACAACAATACGTTACGTAGAAACCCAGTAGAAACGATCGAATCGAGTTGTTGTGTGCTCATTTCTTCATACAAAAGAAAGAGACACGTAGGCGAAATGAAATGTTCGAACAGATCGAGTAAAACTCAGACTATGGGTAGTGTTCAGGTTCACTTTCATACAATTGTGCAAGAGAGCACTCGCTATATTAGTTTGTATCCGTGACCAGAGTAGTAGTGGTTAGTGTATGTACCTGTGACTGCTGTGGCAGCATCTGATGCATCTGCAGCCTTTGCTGCTGCGGCTGCATCATGTGCTGCAACTGCGGCTGCAGCTGCGGCGGCTGCTGCTGCGGCACGCTGCCGGGGCCGCACACGCCGCCCACGCCGCCGGCCGCTGCTTGTTGGTTCTGTGCATTCTGGAATACCAACAAAACTATGAAAGGCTGCTACAAAATGCATTAGATTTGGAATGTCTAAGTAAATAAATAACTGTTTACAAAAAGACCCACCTCATAATAACATAGTGTTCGTCACCTTAGAGTCTGTTTTCGTTTGCACCTTGTGCCCTAATCATAAACGCATTTTGACATAATTTGTGACGTCAACATAACGGCGTATTCTGTCTATTCAGTTTCAAAAGGTAGTATGTTATCGTGATACGTTGAACAAATCAAGTTGAAAATCGACGAACATTTTCATTCCGCCACTATACTTCTAACATGAACATCGAAAAAAAATAAAAAAATCACACAATGAACGCAAACTAAGCAGAGCTTTACCCGAAGTCAGAGTTTTGCTACCACATTTCGTCTGCCAAATGATGTTTTCGTGTGAGCACGTGTCTCTCTTGTATGGGAAACTTATGAGACCACAACCCGTTTCGATCGTTTCTACATAACGTCTTTTAGCTGTCTTCATCTTTTCTCCATACAATAGAGAGAGACAAATAGGAGAAACCAAAAACAATGTTGTTCTGCACTAACCATATAGCTCACCTGATGTTGGTAACCATCGCCTATAACAAAGCATTGCCCCGTAGGTCACGCACAACAGGAACGTGCCCTAAGATGCACCATGATAGGCATGGTGGTACTTCCCCGGACGAGCTCTTCACAAAAAGCTCTACTACTACTAACTGAGTGTAATAAATCAAAGACGTCCCCTTCTTGGAGGCGAAGCAGCGTTAAGCGGAGTGAGGACCATTTTGGCTCATAAATAAATGCCTAATTGGATACTGACGGCAACCTTTTCAACATTAGAACAAGGATTATTTGGTATTTCTTTCTGTGTTTCTGTATGTGTTCAATGTTTTTTATTTTTCAATTTCTTGTGTTTATTCAATGTTCTTCTCTTTCTGTTGTTTTGTTTTCAATATCTATCTATCCAACAGTAAGTACTAACCTGCCGTTGTTTTATAAAGGCGGCCATGAGCGGTGGATTTGACTTTAGTATGTTCAGTATTTCCTGCTGTTGGTTGTGGCTGGTCGGCGAGCGGAGAGTCTGCATTAGTTGTTGTAACGCCTTTTGATGCACTTGAGGTTGCGTTTGTTGTTGTTGCGGGACTGGAGCTCTTTGCTGTTGTAACAAAAAACATGTAATGGTGAATTCGTGACATTTTTAATCAACTTGAAATAAAAATTGTGGAGGTTCTCAATTCGGTTGTATTTTTAAAAGCTTTTATTTAAACGGGTGGAATTTATAAATATACTGAATACTGAAATCTTTACCCAAAATATGGCAAATTCATTATCCGCACTTGATGTGCGGACTGGTTTCCGCAAGTAGGCCGCTGGTGGGCCTTTTTTGCATGACACTTGACACATGTTGTTCTAACTCTTTTAGGTTCTACGACACACCGGTTTCCTCACGATGTTTTCCTTCACCGTTTGAGAGTAATGGCATAGTGCACATAATTTTTTCGACAGATAAACTCATTGGTACAAGACTGTATTTGAGCCCGCGACCTTAGCATCAGAAAGCGGGGCCGCTACCACTAGACCACCAGTGCTCTCTAATCTGTACCCAATAATCTTCAAATAATAGAACTGGTAGGTACCCATTGGCTGACTGTTAAATAATGAATCTATTACACGGGTATTTATAGCGTTATTTACCTTATTTTATTTATTTTCCCGACGTCTCGACTAAGTTGCAATAGCCGTGGTCAAAAAATAAGGTAATTAACGTGATAAATACCCGTTTAAAAAGTACGATTGTTAAATGTTATCGCGTCAGTACGGTTAGCATGTTTGTCGCCGACACGCATCATACGGCTAATGCTGCCTTCCTACGGTGCGTGGTTCTGCAGATCATCACGCACAGCCGACGACGACGCACGGCTACGCACACAGAAAGGGCTCCTGTGCTACCGCGCACGAGACCGTTCCTATGGTGTGTCGTGCGAGCTGATCCGCCTCCGTGCGCGATATCACACACCGGTGGGAAGGGGCTATAAGCGTCATTGTGACGTAATCGACGCGAGGTGCAAACTTAGCTCGGTCAAGTAGTAGAGTACACACCTGTAGTTGTGGATGCGTGTGCTGCGGATGCTGCGGCGGCTGTTGGTGGTGGTGCGGCAAGCGCGGATGGTGGGGATGGTGCAGCGGCGGCACGGGCGCGCGGTACCGGCTCGCCCACTCGGGGCGCGCCCCGCCCGTTGCGCCCACGCCCACCGCCCCCACGCCCACGCCCACGCCTCCCACGCCCACCACGCCGCCCGGCGGACCCATCGCCGCTTGCTTGCCGTACGACGGCGCCTGCTGTCGCGCCGCTTCTTCTTGTACCTGTTGTCAATAACATTGTAAGTCTCAAAGTAGTCGCGAGGAACTAACATCCTAGTTTTAAGACGTTTCAAAGCATTCCTTGTCAACTGAATCAATAAATTTTTGTTTTTTCATCAACAAAAAAAATTAAATGAACTGCCGAACCGATTTTGATGAAATATCTATAAAAATACCTTTCAGATATTTATTCTTTGGCTAACAAATGACGAAGTTATGCGATGACAGACATTGCATGCTCTATTGCGTGCGGCTCTAGTAAGTAGAGCACCTAAGTCAATGAAAATCTTTACACAATTTTTTTATTTTTTTGCTCGCTTTGCATCTGCGATCAACGAAGCGCCGAAGTGCGAAAGTGCCGAAACAGTTTCGGCACTTATTTCCGCGTATTTGTCTGTAGCAGTTTGACAGCCAAGTTGATTAGAGTGCTTTACACAATAATAATAAAATAATAGCATTACACTAGTAGATACCTGTTGCAATGCCTTCTGCACATTGTGCGGGAGCGCATGCGACTGCGGCTTGGACGGTGGCGGCGAGGCGAGCGCAGGCTGGGGCGGCGGCGAAGTGGCGGGCCCGGCTCGCGTGTTCATCGCCGCCATACGCCGCCGGAGCAACTTCGCCTGCTGCACCCTTTGCTGCACTTGTTGCTGCTTCAGCTTCTGTTTGATGCTGCTGCAGAAAGGCACTGAACACTTTGTCTCCTGACAATGCTTTGCGTGATAACAACACAGAGCGATAAGCTGCTTGCAGATCGGACAGTCCCCCTTCGTCTTCCGCTTGCAGATTTTTGTATGCGTCACGACTCGCTTCATCTTCTGGCATGAAGGTAGGCGGCAGTTGGCGTCGCGGCATTGGCACGCGTGGACTAGAGACTGGATGCACCGCTGGATGGAAAGCTTGCGGGCCTCTTGCGGGTTCGCTTGCTTCATGTCCCCCGGTGACGTACCCACGTCCAAGTCTAACCCCAGCTTGTCCATCTTGTGCGGATGGCCCTCCTTATCGTAGCAAGGGCAGCATAGGTCGAAGTCGTCGCACACGGTGCAGTGATACCTCGTCTCGACGTGCGCTTTACAGGTGTTACACGTGTACACGAACTTATCCGTGCCTTGGTTGTGGAGTTCATACAACATGGAGAGTGTGGAGAAGCGCGCGCGTCTCATCGATGAGAACTCGTAATGCCGGTCTCGCGCCATCGTTAGGAACGCGTCGCGCCCGTCCATTAGGTCGCAGTTGAGTAGTGGATCTGGGTCTTGAATGGGCTGTTGGTAACAAACAAAACAGATATAAATAACAAGCCTTAGCAAAAACTTTACTAAAGGCATAAAAGTAATAGTAACAAGTTACTTACTGCTAAACTAGCGGCGGACTGTGCGGAATGTAGCCTTATAACGAAGAACACTTCTTTATGTTTTTCCATGGTTGCAAATATCTTTGCACTGAGATCACTTCCTTGCTGTTGGTCACTTTGTTTCTTGCTATTTTTTCTTTGCGCAGCCTTGGATTTGTTTGACTTTTTCGCCTTCTTCTGGCCTTTCTTCTTGCCATCAGGACCTTGTTCGTTTTCCTCAGAGGACTGGAATATCTAAAAGCCATGTTAAAGTTGTCTCACACCACACAAAATCATGCGAAGGTTTTAGCAATGCATAAAATGAACTATTGTGCAAGAATTAATAAAAGTATTTGAAGTTTAAAACCCAGAACGAGAAATATGAATGAGGAAAAAGGAATTATCAAGATCAAAATAGAACTATGAGAAAAAATAAGGCTTGTGCTTTTCAGAAAACATTTACAGTGAAGGAAAGAAGTGTTTTTAATCAACATGTTACTTGATACTGACCACTGCTTCTGCTGCTTCAGCCTGCTTTCTCTTCTCTTCTTCTTCCTGATCCAACTCCTTGATAGACTCTTCTAGAACGTTGGGCCAGAAATCCCCTTCAAAGTACGGCAACTCCGCCGCAGACGAGATATTGTCCTCCATTGCTTGCTTGAGTATATCTTTATAATCTAATATAATCCTCTCTATAATTCCTTTATCTAATATTTTCTTATACCACTCTTGCAATCTTTTAGGTTTGGGTATTTTCTGTTCTGGGGGATGGCAATGGAAGATGTAGTCATCTCCCTCGGACGGCGGACATGCCCAGATGTGGGCCATTGTATAGCCCAACTGCTTAGCGTAGTCCAAATAGCCTAATATAATCTCGTGGTACGCGGCAGTTCTATACTGCTTTGGTTGGAAGAAATGCACTGAATCTAAATATGCTATGTAAACTCGCCTCGTGTTCGGTGACGGACTTTCACTGCCGTATTCCTGAAAAGTATACTTCAGTTATTTCTCAGAATAAACGGTATTCGTTTTGATATAGGATTATTATGAGTGTGTTATTTCACTTCACACAAGAAGTAATCAATTGTCATTGATACCATAAATATAAAATATTGCGATAGTTACCTGTACGTGCATGCCAAAGAAACAGACGTCTACCCCGTCGACTTCTTCAAATGCAAATAGTGCTTTCGCTCTAAACGGGAATTCTCCACACAATTCACCAGATTCTACGAATCTTCCTCTCATACCTGGTTTCACTTCAACTATCTGCAATCAGAACATAACCAACGTAAGAAATTGTTTATAATAAATATTATTTTACACATTTGTTGTAATAATAATTTACCTTATCTGAGGACGCAACTACCCTGATATGCACTTCACCAGCACCAGCCTCTTTTTTCTTTAGGAAGTTATTGACTCTAGTTTCAATATAAACGCCGAGTTTTGAGGTAGGTAATCTTTTAGCGCTGTACTTGTTATCTTTCCGTTTGGCCGCTTTCTTCTTCAAACAATTATCACAGCAGAAGCCTAGGGGCCATATCGAGTCGAGGTGAAGTACGCATATTTGGTGTTGCTTCCTACCACAGTCCATGCAAACCACGAAGGGTTCTTGTTCTAAGTGGTCGTTTTTCAGTTCTTTGAATTGATCTTTCTTGATTACCCTGAAAAGGTTAGAAGAGTTAAATACCTGTTCACATGATATAATAATCTATTTTATTTATTTAGCAATAGAATAAAGAAGCTGTTTTAAAAACGGAATGTTTACACTCACGTTTGCGGCTGCAGAGGATCGTCGCCGAGCGTGACCGAGTCGCCCTGGATGTCATTGAAGCATTTCTGGCAGAAGGTGTATCTATCGGACACAACCCCATACGCTTTTAGACTTTAATATCATTATTGTTCATCCGTAGCAGTAGTGATGAAGCGTGAACAGGAACATTTGGTGTGCAGGCAAGGACGTGCGTGGAGAGGGCGAAAACAAAATTAGTAAGCAATGATAACATAAAGGGGTTATTGTTACACAACGGAAACACACTAGTAGTTTTATATAAATTTTGCTTCCTGTATTTTATTTAAAGAGTTGCCAGACCGAGCGAAGTAATTTTGGCTAAACAAGGAAGACACAAAGAGGCTGCATCTAAATCTAAAACACTCGAAACACGGCGCGCTACGTACATTTATTTACAAATTAAATATGGACGCACATTGTGTTAGATGTAGTAGCAGGACCCAATAAGAGAAATAAAGACTAAGTATTACAATTTCGAGGTGGGTAGGTACTAAAATCGGCAAAGTTGAGTGCTGACTGCCGAGGTATTCACAAATCCGCACGCTTACTAAAAACAATTGGTAACGATAATCCAAGACCCAATTAATCTTAATTTTATTGAATTTTACTGACTTTCAATTACAAAATTCAGCAATTTCATTCGCGACTGCGATTTGTGTGAGCGATGCAGACATTTAGGTCTCAAATAACACAAGACAGCTTATTAATTTGAAAACAATAGCTAGCGCCGTACGCTCAGGTTTCGACGGATAGTGTGAATGTGTCAGTTTTAATATACGATGTATTGTATATACATCGTATATTCATGAGTATAAATGAAAACCTTTTCACCATAAGTAGGGAGCACACAGCCTAAGCATTAGTGAGAATTGAATGAGGGATAGAAGCAGCATAATGGTATAAAATAGACCCTTAAAATTATTGTCCATTAGATAAATACCAATAGCTTCAATCAATATTCATTATGTTCAACAAGCACTTGAATTACCAAAAAAAATAATAACAGAATTTTACATTCACAAAAGTGCTTCTACTAACAAAATAAAAAAATCTTGCTATTCATGTGCCTTTTGAAACCTATAGTACCGCCGATATAACTAGGCCGCTCTGAAGTTAGTCTTATAAAACCAGTAAAGGTCAAACTGTTATATAAATCCTGACTTAATATTAAATTCCCTGTATCATGGATAACCACAACTACCTAATTATTTGTAGATGGTAAAAAGCCGTAAGAATTGAGGCCGTGCTTCTTACGTCTTTGTCTAACTCAGTACTGCTACAGACGCTTCTTACGTCTTTGTCAGTACTGCTACAGACTAGACAAGACAGCCAAATAGATAATTTCAGGGCAGCCTCGATATATCGGCAGGAATAAAGGGATAAGAAAACCCACACTATGATAATATACACACAACACACAAAATGAGTGCAGTGTGTTTTTAACTATGGTATACTGATTTCAAGAGAAGGCAACTTAGTCACAAACTGAAAATAAACAGTTTTATTTGTAATTTTAGGCCCGCATTCCGAAACAGTGCTTGAATCTGAGTCGAGACTCAAGCATAAATTTTGTCATTTTTCAATGGAAAACTGTCAAAATATCTATGCTTGAATGTGCTATAAGCTCGACTCAAGACTCAAGAACTGTTTCTGAAAATGGGCCTTAGTATTGGTAGAAGTTCAAATCAGTGGCTTCAGTAATTGCAAGTTTGTGATAGTTTGTTCTCAACAGTTTATTTATAGAAACGCAAATAAATTCATCAGTGAAACTTTGTGTCAATGTCAATTAATGTATAAATGGTAATACCTAGAGCCAACTGTCTATGACGCACAACACAAAGTCACATTTTGTAAAACAGGCGATAACTTCCATAAACTGAAATAGGAACTTCATTTTCATGCTTCCCGATTAATAAAACATGTGTAACTGGTCTTTATATTTCGACCCATGTAAGGAAAGCTATATTTTCAGTTTTTAGAAACTATTTTTTCACCCAACATAAAAAGTCTTATAAGCTCTAGAACTCACCTGTTTTGATAGCTGAAGTATTTAGCATCTCTTGGAATAGTACAAAGCTGTTTGCCATAGCAGCACAGAACTTGAGGGTTGAATGTGTACTTTCTCCCACAGCAGTAGCCTAGGCTTTGCATCACAGGGTCAATCTCTTGTTCAAACACTTCAGAAAGCTAAAAAAGTAATATTTTGATTTAGACATGTAGACTCATTTTCTGATATGATTTAATTTTGAAATGGAGTTTGACTTATACGAAATTGAGACCAATTTGCGTAATATTTATCAAAAGTGACATCACGTGTACAACTAAGGAAAACTGATAAGAATCCCGCAATTTAGTGACACCATTCTGTAATAAAATCCTGAATTTTGTGAAGTGAATGAATAAAAATTGTGTATCAATTTAAAAGTGACAGTCACTACAAAATTAAAATAAAACATAACCACTCACCTTAGTACAATATCTGTAGACCCTAGAATTCTTCCTATTGTACAGCCACGCATTGTCGAACATCAACCAGACGTCGTCAACGTATTCCCACGGGTCCTTATATTGTCCTCTATCTAGTTTCATTTTAATAGTGCCTAAGTCTATTGGTTTAGTGACTATGTCAAAGTAGTCAGGGATACCGAGGACTTGCGCGTCGACCGGTTGTCTAAACGGCACGGATTCGGGGTCCTGTCTAACTAATTTTTCTAAGGTAGGCATAAGCGCCTGTCGCAGATCTTCGGGTTTGAACACGAATATGCGTTTAGTTTTGTCAGTTTCGGAGACGCTAGTCTCTCCAGGTTCTTCTTTGATTTCCTTCTTGATTTCTTGTTTGATCTCAGGTTGGATCTCTTGTTTGAAATCCATGGGTTCTCTGTCTGTGGGGATTTCATCTCTCATGCCCTTGCCGCCGCCCATTTCATCTTCTTCTTGCTCCAGTTTGATGCGGACCTCGTCGGGTTCTAACTTGACTCGCGACTCGTCCATTGGTGAGCTGAACAAAACAAACGTTCTTCATGATAAAAATAAGTATTGAAAAAGTAACTGTTGGGTGAATAATTAATAAACCACCCAAGGACTAGTGGAAATATTAAGTAGCACACTATGCACGCGCTACAGCCACAAAACGTTACATTGTGTAGGGACCACTAGGGACAAGCGGCCACTTGATGGTAAATTCTTACAATTTTTAGGCAAAAGCGTGTGAACTGCTGGTAGCTGGCAATCAGTGGCCCATTTGCGCAGAGCCTTTGAGGCAAGTTCTAGCTTCAGGTGGGGATCGTTTTGTGGCCTGTTCTTCTAGGCTTAGTCGCGTGGAACTAGCACCTAGATTCACTTAGCTTTAAGACGTTACAAAGTGATCCTTGAAACCCTACTCAATAAATACACTTTTGTATAATGGATGTGGATGGTGATTATAGAAAAAGAGTAAAAAAGAGTATTTTAGATATTTTACCAAAGAAAAGATGGATGGAATGCGTCAGGAATGACACGAGCAGGAAAGGAGTGAGCATTGAGATGACGAATGATAGAGGTGAGTGGAAGAAGAAAACCTGTTGTGCCGACCCCACTTAGCGTGGGACAAGGGCAGGAAGATGATGATGATTTTGCGCGAACAGCTACAATACCTGTCATGTTCGCTAGAGGTGCCCAGCATAGGCGGAAGCGGGGGCGCAGGCGCGGGCGGCGGCGGCGGCGGCGCGGGGACTGACGGCGGCATCACTCGCAGCTGCGACGGCGACGGGTGCGGCAGCGGCGTGGCCGGAGTGGACGGAGCCATGGCCGCCGGCGACGCTGTCGGGTCTCGGTACTGGTTCACAAACGGACTCGCTACTGGGCCCATGCGCTGTTCAATGTAAAGTTAAAATATTGGTATCAAACTTTGAAAATCCTTTGACCCGCACTTGCTGTGGGGACTGTAGGCCGCTCTCGGGTTTTTTTTGCGTGGCGCTAGTCATATGTTTTCGTACTTTTTAGGTTCTACGACATGCCAGTTTCCTCACGATATTTTCTTTCACCGTTTGAGAGTACTGTGAGTACACCCCACTACTTTGAGAGTACACCTCATTGTGCACTATACAAAACCTCATTAGTGCACGAGTGGATTTAAACCCACGATCTTAGGATCGGAAGACGGGGCCACTGTCACTAGATAAAAATGCAAACAAATGATTTAAAATAAATAAAATTGAAAACAAAATGAGATGAATATTTCAAGATTTTATACCAACTTTTTTAGAACCCCATAATTAACACTTTTAAGTAAGTAACTGGTATAGATAAACCAGTCTTAAAATGCACGCCCCTCCATCACGTTTTCTTGGCGTTGACACACAGCAAAGTAGTTAATAATTATAAGTTTAAAAAACTAGAGAAACCGACTTCATTGCCAAACGGCTAAACCGATTTTAATGTTTGTTTGGAACAATCTGGACGTAAGAATAACCTTCCAAATAAAGAAATAATTTTCTAAATCGGTTCAAAAATGATGGAGGCATGCAGTTACAAACATTAAAAAAAATATTTAAAAAAATGGCAACACCGATTTTAAAAAGCAGCCAAGTGCGAGTCGGACTCGCCCATGAAGGGTTCCGTAGCACGACGAACTACAAGAACCTGTATATTATGTTACTTGATGTAACATAATAAGGTTCTTGTAGTTCGTCGGAAGGTAAATTGCGGTTTACGGTTTATGACGTATAAAAAAAAAACTACTGACTAGATCTCGTTCAAACCAAAAATCGTTGGAAGTTTACATAGTAATGTACAACATATATTTTTTTTAGTATTATCATTCTCTTACTTTAGAAGTTAGAGGGGGGGGGGACCAACTTTTTTCCACTTTGGAAGTGTCTCTCGCGCAAACTATTCAGTTTAGAAAAAAACGATATTAGAAACCTCAACATAATTTTTGAAGACCTATTCATAGATACCCCACACGTATGGGTTCGATGAAAAAAAAATTTTTGAGTTTCAGTTTCAAGTATAGTATAAGTAGGGGGACCCCCGAAATTTATAGTTTTTTTTATGTTAAAATCTTAATGCGGTTCACAGAATACATCTACTCGCCAAGTTTCATCAGTCTAGCTCTTACGGTTTCGGAGAAAAATGGCTGTGACATACGGACGGACGGACAGACAGACAGACAGACAGACAGACAGACATGACGAATCTATAAGGGTTCCGTTTTTGCCATTTGGCTACGGAACCCTAATAAAATTGAAATGGGACCAATCTGGAAGCAGTACCTTTCAGATAAAAAAATATTTTTTTAAAGTCGGCTCACAAATGACGAAGTTATGCAGTAACAAACATTTAAAAAAAAACAACCGAATTGAGAACCTCCTCCTTTTTGATTGGAAGTCGGTTAAAAATGATCCTTGTAATATAAGTGATAAAGAACAATTTACTTTGACTGACTGGAGTAGCGGGAAATGCATTTTAAGCTTGGACGATCTCTAACTTGATGTGTACGCTAATGAAATTTGATCACAAACCTTTTCCGAATGTGATGGGGATGCAAGTGGCGCGGGTCCATTGCTGGGCATCGGGGGGTAGTTGGGTGCAGGAGACATCAGCGGCTGGCCGAACGGAGACATGCCTGGCTGACCCACTGAGCCCACGCCGACCGAGCCGTTAGGCGTCTGCGACATCTGGACATCCACGAGTCCGCTTAAGTACTGCGGCACGACGGACATAATAGGAAAGAAACAATAAAAAATAAAAACACAAAACAAAACGAAAATTTGCATGTTACAATGTGTTGGCGCATGCAACACACATAATTTGAAACTGATAAATGAGCTAGGAATACGTTCCAGCATTATGCAGAATAAAATATGCAGCGATCTATCGTCAAAACCTTGACTAAAACAACTGTATTCAAATAAGTATCGAGTTGGCTATGAGGCCTACAGCGCGTTGTAATAAAATTTGGTAGTAAATTATGCCAATTTTATGGCTTGGTCTGTGCCTAAAACCCTCCCACCAGCCAAAGAGAATAGAGAAATTCAATAATAGAATTGATTTTTATCGGGCTTCCTTACATTTAAGGAAACAAAGGCTGGCTGATGGTGCAGTGATGAATCTCAAAAGACACTGGACACACATGGGTTTGAAACTGAATTCAATTCAGGCAGAAATAATTATCAGCAATTTTTGTGTATAAAAAAAAAAATAGCACACTTATAACAAAAATATATGCAAATTTTTTGTAATAATAAATTGAATAGAGAATGCACCTGATTGGGGCTAGGTCCAGGCGGTCCAACGAGGTTCCCTTGGAAGGGCAGTCGTTGTTGGGGAGGCATGTTTCCCATAGCACCGGGGGAGGGTATCCGCATGGCCGGGAGCTGCGGCCGCGGGGGGAGGGACGGTCGAACGCCGCCCGGCATACCAGCAGCTGCAGCCGCTTGCTGCTGAGCTTGTAGTTGCTGTTCCTATAACAACATACAATTTAAAATAAAAATCCACACAACACTATCTAGCCCCAAACCTCTTTTGGTTTGGTCTCTTGCTAAAATAATATTGTTTGAGTGTAAAAGTGTGGGTGTGTTTTGTGTGTGACGGGGTATTTTGGAAGATATAAGAGCTCTTGTTGAAAATAAGGTTTGCAAGTGAAAAGGTGTGTGTTATGTGGGGGCGTCTTTTTGAAAGGATTATGTCTCGGCTGAATTAATATGGTTGTTGCAAGTGAAAACGTGTGGGTGTGTTGTATTTTGTGTAGCACCTATTTGGGAGAGTTAGGAGTAGTTGTTAAAATAATGTATGGCATTAACATACCTTCCGCTTCTGGCGTTTTTCTTCCAACTCCTTCTGGATTTTGTAGATCTTCTCCGCCAGTAAGTGGTAGTATTCTGATCTAGTGCTGGCCATTTCGTACATATCACCTTCAACCTTCCGCGCGTACGCAACTAAATTGTGCATTCGCTTGTCGAGCATTGCCGTCGGATCTGGCGTGGGAAATATCGCTTGCACCAGCTTGTGGACGAGATGGTTCCTGAGATCAGCCGTGATGGAATGATGCCACTCCTTGGTCCCTGACGACGGATTAGCGGTCACGGGGCCGCCGGGCAGTTGGAGCGTGCCCGCGCTCATCTGCAACGAACGGATCTTTAGTGGGACGCTATAGAGTGTTCTCGAATAATGTACGGTAGTTAAATGGGACTCGATCTACAAGAGTCTGCAACCACTGACCATAGAACAAAAAACTTTGAATTCACATCGGCATGGCAAACTCTTATACCTCGAGCCCCGGTAAATAGATCGGTACACACCAGTGCCTGCTGCGATTGCTGCGACGGCTGCTCGGAGGTTTGCAGCCGCAGCATATCCGGCTGCTGTGTGAACAGCTGCTGCATGGTTTGCTGCTGCTGCTGCGGCACCACGTCTGTGAGGCCAGGCGGGCGGGGGACGGGCGGGCGCGCGCGAGGGAAAGAGCTCATGTTGGGCACCGAGCTCGGGCACGCGATGCCGAGCGCTTCGTACGCGCGCTTCATATCGGCGCCGGGCGCGGAGGGCGAAGGCGCTACGTTGAGGGTAGGAACGCCGGACATGCCTCCGCCAGGCCCGACGCCGCCGACGCTGGTCACGCCCGTGACGCTGCCGGTCGCGTTGTTCACGTTGCCGACGGGTCCACCGGGTCCGCCCGGCGCACCGCCCGACACGCCACCTGCCATGCCTGGCGCCGCCGTATGCGTCCCGCTCGAAGCTACTGCAGCCGCCGCCGCTGTTAACATCATTCCGGGTCTTAAGCAATCGACGTGACAAAATACGCTTGGCAGTTAGATTTCTAAGAAAAACTTACCATTTCTACTCCTATCGGCCTGCTTCAGAGGCAAGCATACGGGACAGTCATTTTTGTTACAGTTTTTCCAATGGTTAATGATCTGTCTCGACGATGAACAGTGCGGAACTGTACAGTCCTTGCGAGCCTGAAACATTTTGAAACGTTAACGTCGAGTCGCATTACGTAATCACAGGTAAAAGCCTACGCGATCAGGCGAACATACTTGACACGACATCATATGGTTGAGTACTCCTTTCATGGTCTTGCAGTGTGGTAACGAGCAGAGCCACACGTCGCCGTTGGCCTGCGACTCGCGGCGCTGGCACTTGTGCGCGTGCAGCAGTAGAACGAGCTGTTGTTGGATGAGTTTTCGCTTCTCGGGGTCCGCGATGGAGCCGGTTGGGGGGGGCTGCGGCGGCTGCGCGGGCGGGGCCTGCGTGGCGGCTTGCGGCTGCGACTGGCCGCCGGCGGGCGCGCCCGGGGTCTGCGGCGAGGGCGCGGGGGGCACAGCCTGCGCCGCGCCCCCGCCCGCCTCGCCACCGGGGGGGCCGAAGCGAGCGGCCGCGGGTCGCTGCGCCGGTGGCACGCCCGCGGGGGACTGCCCGTACGCGGGATGGTACGGCGCTAGCGGATGCCCGCCTCCGCCCGGCACTTGCATCCGAGTGTGGTGCTGCAGCGCAGAGCGCATGTTCGGTGCTTGCATGCCTACAGCACCTACGCCCACTCTTCCTAGAGGACCATTTTGCATTGCCTGAAAATTACATAATGTTGTGATGCGCTGCTGTTTCTAATACCAATTTTACTGACAGTCACCAAATTGTACTTATTTTTTGCTGTAAGGATTTAACTGCTTTTAAAGATTGAGATTGATCATATATTGGGTAAAATCACCTGTGCATGAGGATGGTGTTGCGGCCCTCCATGGTGGTTGCTGCCCATTAGCGTGGGCAACTGCTTGTTAACATTGTTGATGATCCCACTCCCCAGCATCCCAGCGCCCCCCATGTTGCTGTTTGTCACGATCATGTTTCCGCCGACGTTAGCTACGTTCATACCACCTTGTATGGAGCTCATCGGCATTGTCGAATGTAGTTGATTTGGATGACTTGTATTTGGCATTAGTTGCGGGTGCATACCACCCGTGTGTATGAGGTCCTTTGATACAGACACATTAGGAGGTGACTGTAAATTGGGGCTCTTACTCCCTAAACTACTCAATCCCATTGGATTGTTGTGGCCAACTAAGCCACCCTTGCCCTGTGAAAAGACCAGCACACGAAAAAAAACCATTAGTTTTTTGTGAGTGAATGAGTAAAAATATACCTGGGCCGCACAAGGATAAATTCTACTATCCCACTTAATAAATTTTACCTATCCTAAAATAAATATATCAATATGTATGTTTGTGGATTGACTGATTTAGATGACGGTTTAGGCTACTTCTTAATACAAAAAAATCACAAGCCCAAAACGGAAGAATGCTTTATATTTTGATGTAGTCATCCAAGTTACCTAAATCACTGCTACCACGCGTGCGTAGCTGCGGGCGGCTGCCCTCTAATAAGATTTTACATTTTGGATCTTTTGTCAGGACACTGATCTCAACTGAAGAGTACTGGTAGTTTAGTGGTAGCAGCCACGCCTTCCGACTCAAGGTCGTGGGTCAACCATTGAGTTTATCTGTCCGAAAATGTATGTTTACTAGGCCAGTACGCTTAAGCGGTGAAAGAAAACATCATGAAGAAGCTGGCATGTTGTAAAGAGTTCGAAAACATGTATTGTGTCAAGCGTCACGCAACAAGGGTCCGCCAGCAGCCTACTTGCGGAAATCAGTCGGAATCAAGAATTTGCCGAATTTGCCACTGACCTCAAGAAGTTTTTCTTAAGTACACTGGATAGGGTGTGCCATTCAAATAATTAATTACCTACAACAACTAATAAATTATGTGTGCAACTTTGAAACGCCGCTTATGAGTGACAGGAGTCCCTAGATCTTACGCAAGGTACTCTGCAGGTGACAGATGGTGGAAAATGTCCCCATTCATGATTGTGATTGGAAGTTATATTTCCAGTCCATTTTTTCGTGTTTTTGGCCACCTGATGCAAAGTAATCAACTAATTGTCGCATACATTGCAAAGCTTGCGGACGTCACTAATTTTAGTTCCATGGACCCTCGTAGTAACAGCGCCAAAATGGGGATTCAGTGTGTCAGGATTATAGTAACTGATAAATTGTGATCCCTTCTTTACGGAAGAATTGTGATTTCTTCTTTTCTTCTTTTTCTCTTTTAGGAACCAGGATTTAGACAATTTTACTAGATATGGGGTTAAAAGGTTTTGAGGGTTCGTTTAAGTTATTTACTGGCAAAAATGCTCATGAATCCATCAGTTCCAAATACTCACTTGTTGGATAAGGTGATTATTAAGTTGTCTGTGCATAACAGCTGTTGGATCATCACCATTCAGCTGTTGCTGTGGTCCTCCCATCTGCCCCCCCGGGCCAGGTCCTTGGGCAGGAGGTTTGGGGACTCCGGTCTGTTCGGCCCATGAACCCCCCATTAATTCATCTGGGAGATCCTTTTCAAGGTCAAACATGTCTAGGTTCGAAAACCCATCTAGAGAAATATACAAAATTGAATATATGCTTTAATTGTCAAGGATTATTTTTATTACTTTAAAATTACATTTTTATTAAATTAATCACACCCTATTAATATTGTCATCATCATCAGGCTGAAAAATTCCACTGGTGGACAAAGGCAAGGCATATTAAAATTGACCAACACTTTTTAAAAAAATGTTTTTTCTATGAACTTATTTTATTTCAAGGTAATGTATTCTATTAAGTACATTTCTTTTAAATGTGTTTAAGAAGTGCAAATTTAACAAATAAACCTCCTAAATTAAAATCCTAATTTAACATTTTGTTATAGCCTCACGGAAGCTAGATTAAGTTGAAAGAAAATAAATATTTGTATTTTAATTGAATGAAATCCTAAAATTAATCTACTTGATTATCTTTAACTAAAACATACAATTTCATTTCATCACACAAAAACTATGCCACAGCTAGTTTAAAAGTTATAGAAATGTTTTTTTAACATGCCCTATATTTTCAAGTATACCTACTCAGTATAGTTTAATAGTTATGTAGTTATTTTTAGGAACCAATAACTATTTACTACTATTTGTTTAGTGTACATAGATGTTTGTTCTCTATCTGGGTCTTAAATTGTGTTCTAAGTATGTACATAGGTAATTAAAAATACAGTAGGTATTATATTGTTATCTGGTTAAGCTCTGCTTAGTTTGGGGCTACATATTGTTGGATTGTCCACAATATTAATTTTATTTTTATTTATTTATATAAATATTGCTGGACACTTCACAGTGACATCAAACTACAAAGTATCTTATTGAACTTCATTTGTTGAACTCTTCAAGATAATCTTCAAATGTTGTTGATGAATATTGGACACTAATTGTTGCCCAGCATGAGAAATAAGAGGTTAGGTATTATCATTGAGATCTGTCAAACAAAACAGTATCATGTGGGAAACCATCCCAAAACAAAACTATCAGCAAAAAAATTATGATCACACTATAATGAAAAATCAAATAGTGAACCAATTTATCTTAATGTAGGTCACTAAGACAAAACATAAAATAATTGAAATTAACACATCTACTATTGTGGTGTGGCACACAAACCAGGTAGTTTTATTTTAAAATAAAGTTTTCCTAGCTTACAATTTTTTACATCTTTCTTGTGATGTATTATTGACCTGATTCTTGAAAAACTGTAACAAATTATATTTTTTACAGCAACAATCACAAAAAAAAATACAAACAACCAGTGTCATGAAATAACTGCATTTTTGGTGATATTTATTTTTATGAGTAATATTTATTGCAGATAAATATATGAATAGAGGATCTAAAATAGAGCAACCCTACAACTCAGGTTCACCTTAACTTGTGCCAGTGGAACGAAATTCTGAATAAAAGTTCATATTAGAATTAAACACCTGCTTTTCTAATATCACTATATTCTTTCACACCATGTAGAGCTCAGAAACAATTTATACGACGCAAAACTTCCAAGGCGCAAACATGAACAGAGGCAAAATGTCAAAAATCCAAGAAAGATAAATATGACAGAACAATTTTGAACAGTTCGTAAACTCGTAAATTATGTAAAAATACTCACCCGCGGAGTCCGATGGACCCTGGAAAGGGTCCCGGAGCATTTTGGGCCGCTTGTTAGGCGGCTCTTCAGCCATGGTTCTGTTTACTAATCGAAAGCCGTCGTGAATATTTTCGGCCCGCCGATTCAGATAGCACTTTTATGTCTTTTATCTTTATGAAATAACATTTTAGAGAGATTTGTCATTCATCAAAATGTAATTCACCCACATCGCGATCGTTCGATGTCCTCTAGACCAGCGAAGGCACATAATAAAATTTCTCGCTCAAGTATTCGCCATTACAAGCTCCGAATCCGAATCGAAGAGCTACACAGACCCTCTCACCATCTTCCGTCGGAACTAGCACAATAAATGAAAACAATATCACCAGATTTTAGCTATTTTATGGAAATATTTATGCAATCGAACGACACGATTTCACTTAGAACAATAAAATACACGGAATGATAAAGTTTTTGATAATTTGATGTAAGAAAAAACAGAAAATTTACACGACAATTTCCGAAATCCTTCTCAGTCTCTCCAGCGCAAAATGGCGGCTGTTGATGTGAAGTTTTTCTACGCTTGTCAGAAAATGTCGGCCTATGTGGAGAATACGCTCTCTGATTGGCTAACTTGTACCACGTGAGTACCGGAAGTTGCGATTTGACACAAGCTCGGTCCAAGTAAATTAACGTCACCACGAACACAGTCGAAGGGTCAGGATTCATGTTTTATTATAATTGTCTATACTAAAATCAACAAATGCATGGATATTAAATTCGAATACAAATCAATTAGTTATTTATTAATAAATATTTATTTACACAACACATTGACGAAATATTTATTGCAATATTTTGTCATGTGTATTCAGAGCATTTGAATTTCCCTCCCAGAACGGGAGTGGCAACAAAGACGACGTGTCTTCATTGTCTATTTCCATAGAGTATTTTTTACTTTTTATTTCAACTTTTATTTGGAATAAATTTGGATACACAGAACGTAGAAAAATGTTTAGCAAAATTTTCAAATTTATTATCGTTTGGTTATTTGCTTAAAACCCGAGTAGAACCCAAGGAATATATTTAATAATGCAATACGTTCATTTCACAATCAGAGACTTGGGAAACTCCTTGACTCCCTCCCGTTTTCCAAACTTTATAAATATTGAAAAGGAAACGGATGTTACAAATTGGAGGGAAACCTATTTTCTTTTTACAATCAGTCATCCATCATCATCAACCATCCATTTCCGCCAAGCAATTTTGCGGGAAAAAATTAAGATCACGTTGACCTACGTACGCTAAAATCACTGCACTGGCTGGGTCTTCTACTCTCTTGAGTATAATGTGTTCTGTGCTTCTACTTCGCCATAAGAATAATTTCGTCAACCGCGTCGCTTAGCTCACATTAAATGTTTTTTATGTATGCAGATGTATGCCGGTGTTTTTGAAACAGCAACTGAGAGTGCACAGGTACCTACCATTCGTCTCGCTGCCGACTGTGGAAATCAAATCCGCATTCTTGCGTCTCACAGACAGATTGTTAACCGCTCGCTTACAACGCCACGATGGTTGTCGTTCGTGTTATAAATTAGACCTACCTACTCTATGCCTAAATAGTGCTCATTTTTTAGATTCATAGCGATTCACATCCACTTTTCCCCAAATAGCTCCAGGTTTTCTATCACCCTAATAGGCCTATCACCTTGCTGTGCCGACAAAGCAGCATTGTAAGAAGGAAATTAAAACACACTTGCTGCATACACCCATTTTACTTAACATTAGTAGAAACATAACATCACATTTCAAGTAAAGGTTTTACTCCTAAAATTTCTAAGGCAGACTTGACTACAAGGCGGGCAGTATGAAATACTAGCAGTCTTTGCGATGCTAAGTCAACATCAACATTTTTAACTTTTAAATCATTGAACATTCTATTTACATGTTTAGCTAATCGAAATAAATACCCCACCAGGATGCAAGCTTCATATTCCTCACATGATTTTTGTAAAACATACTCAAATTTTGCTAATTCTGCTACTACTACCCCTATAATTTCCTCTGGTAAATAGTGAGGATCACAATACTCTGGTAGAGATACTCCACAAGATTGTTCTAAACTCCAAAGTCTGCAATGTAAATACTGTAGTTTGATTCCGCTGTCCCCTTCACTTTGCAAGGCTCTATCCCAGTTAAAAACATAGTCCTTCTGTCTTCTTTGTTTGAGATCATTTAAAACAACAGCTGTGGTGCCTAGTATGTCACATGTTTCATCATTAATAGCCGAGCTTCTAGTATCTGTAAAAAAGCATTACTTTAGACAAATATATCCAAAAAGTTATGGTTAATAATTTTATAAATGTAGCACAAATTACTTTTTGATAGCGATTGTTTCTCATGCATTTTATGTTTAGCTTCATCCAAAATATCATTAAGAAATACAACATTTCCCGATCTAGTGCTCATTCCATTGATTCTTCCAAATTTAACATGTTCGCATCCATCTGCATACTTATCATTAATTTTTTTGACCACTTCAAAAACAGCAGAGAAGTGATCAGTTTGCCCATTATCAACAACATACAACATTTTGTCAAATTTAAACTTCTGACGCCGATCTAACAATGCAGCAATGTCTCTTGATAGATATAATGTTGAACAATCACTTTTCAGTACAGTAACATCCCTATTATTTATGGTTGTGATTTTCTTTCCTGATACATCATTTCTAATAATGCCTTTATTTTCTAGACTATCCATCAAATCTTTGATTGCTTCGCCATGATAGTCTGACTCCCAATGGTACTCATCGAATTGAATACCTAATCTTTTATAGACATTTTCTAACTCCTGAACAGTTGTTTCACGAATTGCTTTCCAATTTTCAAGACTACTCTGCCCTCGCTCTATTTCAGAGAAGTACTTTCTAGCTTCCTGGTGCACACTATCATCTTCTTTTGACATTTTGTTGGCATAAACATAAACATCATAGAGAGTTTTTATTGGATTAGTTTGCAAATTTTTCAGGTCAATGTTTTTAGCTTTTAATCCATACTGCAACAAACCAAATTGTGTTCCCCAGTCACCCAAATAGTTTAACCTAGTAACCTTGTGATTGAAATACTGATTAGCATTAGCAATAAAATTTCCAATTATGGTAGATCTCAAATGGCCTACATGGAACGGTTTCGCAATGTTTGGTGAACTGAAATCAATCACTATTTTATTAACATTTGGTATGTTATGTTTGATAGACAATTTTTGAGATAATACTGTTGTAAAAAATGCTTGTTTCGCCACATTTAGTGTAACATCTGCATTAGGCACTAGGGTTTCTTGGTGCAAGTTTTGAAAAGGCCCTAAGTTTTGGTTCTTCGACTGCTTTTCTGAGACAGTAATTACAAATCTATTTCCATCATGGTTGTATAAAACTTGTAAATTGTTTAATTGTCTTCCTTCAAGGCCTATGCCATTTTGCGCTAGTATCTGAAAGTAATATTTACATTTTTATTTTAGGTTATTTAATTTATATAATTTTTCATGGTTTTAGGGTTTTGTTTGAAAAAATTGTCTGACTGACCTTTGCAAGACCGCGCTTCATAGTGTATTGTAGTATTATTGTAATATTAAACCAAGAATGTAATTTTGTTTTGGTCTTCTCAACCTTTCCTCTTCAAGAACGTCAAGAAGCCAGAACCAAACATATCTGTTCTTTTCTCATTCTCAAGTTTGTTTACATTATTTAGTCTGTGGCCCAGCCAGCCAGTCATTTCTCTGTGTCTGTCATTTCGACGAGCAAAGACAACAAAAATAAAACAAAAACATTTCCCAGTCTGTGCAATATGCGGTGCGGATGCGGATATGATTTGAAATGGCGGGAGGCAATAATGTAACTAATTATGCAGGGAAGCAATAATGTACGCCCCGTTATTGCACAGCATGATTATGTACAGCAGGTTAATGTACACACCGTTATTACGATGCCAGGGTTTGGATTAACGGGGCGTACAATAAAAGGTCGCGAAATAACATGCTGTACAATGTCGTCACGTGTTGTTATTGTACGCACAGTTATTACGATGCCAGTTAAGCCTCGTGCACACTGTAGCAATTCAATATTGATTTTTGCTGTTTTGTTCAGGCAGCGGATACTTGTACTTGTCCTCGGGACTTTATAGGGCAGATCCGACTTGGTTAGGTTAGGTTATGTTATAACATATAAATAACGCACAAGGCGAGCGAGAAAAGCGAGCGTGCCGCGGCAGCGGCCGCCGCAGTGCCAGAAAATGTTTTTTTACATTTACCCCAAAGGGGCTATTCTCTTATGGAGCAGTATCAATTGCCTACAAAAAATAAGAAATAATTGAATTGCCTCAGTGTGCACGGGCCCTAATGGCATCCAATTAACATGCTGTACAATAACATCACGTGACAATTTTGTGCACCCAGTTAATTCGCAGCCAGTTATTGTACGGCAGGTTAAAACGAATCCAATAAACGAAAAAAGGTTTCGTTTTAACATGGTGTACAATAACATGCTGTACAATAACGGGACGTACATTAACCGGACCCATTATGCAAAATAATGCACAGCAGGATAATGTACAGCAGGTTAATGTACACACCGTTATTACGATGCCAGGGTTTGGATTAACGGGGCGTACAATAAAAGGTCCCGCAATAACATGCTGTTCAATATCGTCACGTGTTGTTATTGTACGCTCCGTTATTACGATGCCAGTTAAGCCTCTTGCACATTGGAGCAATTCAATTATTTTTCCTCTTTTTACTGGCAGCAGATACTTGAACTTGTCCTTGAATGTTTATAGGGTGGATCCGACATGGATAGGTTAGGTTATGTTAGAACATAAAAATTACGCACAAGGCGAGCGAGCAAAGCGAGCGTTCCACGGCTGCTGCCGCCACAGTGCCAGAAAATGTTATTTTTACAATAACTCCAAAGGGGTTATCACCTTTAAGGCCATTTATCCATTGCTGTATTATTTGAATTGCTCCAGTGTACATGGGCCTTAATTGCTTCCAATTAACATGCTGTACAATAACATCACGTGTCAATTTTGCACACCCAGGTAATTCGCAGTCAGATAATATACGACAGATTAAAACGAATTCAAAAAACAATAAAAGGTTAGTTTTAACTGCGTGTACAATAACTGAATGTACATTAACCGGACCCGAAATGGCTGTGAAACACTGTGAAATGACTGACACGCACGTTGCCTAGCAACGAACAAAACCAAAAACAACACAATCCCAGGTTTATTTTTGCGTTGTACAAATCAAACATTATAAAATATAAATTTACTTTGTAGAAAATTAAATAGTGAGTGATCTGTTTTAATATTACAATGTGGACTGAAAATTAATTTATCGAAGATGACTACTCCTAAGGTAGGACGGGTCAATCAATCTATTCAATCCTCTTAGCATCTTTTTTTCGTCGTTAAAAGATACATAAACCTGAGGACCCCAATAATGATCTAAACCTGGCTCAGCATGAACCCAACCCTGAGACTTAGGAAGCTCTTTGTTGTAATGGGTTTTCAAGCATGTAGCAGTCTGCTTACTTACCTAGCCTCAAATTTGCATGTCTCTGTTTTGTTGCAGTTGTTGTACACAATAGAGCAGCCCCATGGCCCAGGCGAGCTATTCTTCCTATGGCAGAAAGGAGAATCACATTCATTGCTGGCTACCACGGGAACGGATGCTACTGTTGCTATACATGATAGAGCAGGACAATTGATGGAGAGAATGAAGTTGCAAGGGTAATTTATCTTGATGAAATAGATCCTGCCATTCTTTGATTGCCAGAGAGATAATACACTTTTGAAAATTATAACAAACCCCCATGCTCATTCTTTTACCTACATTATAAATAAGGTAACTCACTATCTTATTCTAGCTACCTTAGTATGGGGGTTTGTTAGGGCTTAGGTGTTCACATTCTTTTTAAATACATCTTAATATTCACAGGCTTTGTGCAGCAATGGAATGGGACCAAGACGGCGACTACCTTGCCATGATAACTCCGAACAGCAACATGGTGCTTTTGTGGGAGTGCCATGCCAACAAACGAGTTAACATTGAAACTGGGCTGAGAGAGCCGCCATCTTGTTTAGCATGGGCGTATGGAGAGCCGTTACTGGCTGTTGGCACACAGAAAGGCAGTTTGGTGCTGTATAACCATCACACTACTAAGTATAAATTTTACTATTGGTGTATTTAAACTAACTGCTTCTGGCAAAGGTAGTGTAGGAGCCCTCAGAGTAGATAGAGCAACTACTTACTCAGGGTCGCGGGCAGCACCTGAACGGGAGGAGCTTAAGACTGGGATAAGTGGAGCCTTGTAGAAGAGACCTATGTTATTACCACTAACAGAGGTTATGCAGTGCTAAAATATTGGGACTTCAGCATGATGATTCCAGTTACTAAGGTTTTTCACTTATCCAGGTCCTACTTAACCAAGTTTCACTGTATCTTGATTAGTTATTAAATCAAGTCATTGGCTAAAACCTCTGGGTGGATTACAGCAGAGAGACAATTTCCTATTTAATTTTTCAGGAGAATACCGATAATAGGCAAGCACACTAAGAAAATCACCTGTGCAGCTTGGAACAAAGACAGTATTCTAGTCCTAGCGTCTGAAGACAAGAGTCTTTCTATCAACAATTCTGACGGAGACACATTGCGGGTGATTACTCTGAGGGATGTGCCTTATGATCTACAGTTTTCTGAGATGAAGACTGACGAGAGGGTTTCAGGTGAAAATACAGTAAGTTATACATTTCTTAAATTAACCTATTGTGTCTCATTGCTGGGCAAAAATCTTTCACAAATTATTCTGCTTGTCCCGGTCTTTGGCGGTTATTTCCAATCTTTCCCCTGATCGTCCCAAGAGAGCACTGGTGGTCTAGTGGTAGTGGCCCCGCCTTCCGATCCGAAGGTCGTGGGTTCAAATCCACTCGTGTACCAATGAGTTTTTCTGTCGAAAAATTTATGTGCACTATGCCAGTACTCTCAAAACGGTGAAGGAAAACATCTTGAGGAAACCGGCGTGTTGTAGAACCTAAAAAAGTTCGAGCAACACGCGTCAAGGGTCACGCAAAAAGGGCCCACCAGCGGCCTACTTGCGGATAAACCTGCCCGCACATCAAGTGCGCATGATAAAACTTGCCATTATAATGTCCCAAAAAGTAAGAGCCGAGCGGGATTGGAACCCGCGACCTTCTCATTGGTATGGGGGAAGTTCGAATATTATGTGCAATTGTGCATGCACTGAATTGCGTGCGGTTTTCAATGATTAGAACACTATGTACATACCTACCCCAGAATAAAGAAAGGAGCAGAAAGGCGATCATGCGCTGTTTGTACGGGAACCGCTGTCGCCTGTTTTATTTAAAATATCACGTTTTATTTATAAGGATTCTGAGAAAAGGAAGAAAGAAGGAATTAAAGAAATATTTCTTTGTTTTAACTCGTCGCTTGGCTTCTTGTTGGAAAGTAATTATTACGCAAGAAGGCATTTTTCATTGCATGACTACCGAAAAAACTATGGAATTGAGGAGAAATGAGCATGTTCATATTTTGGTGACACTTCCACTCCGTGGTTCTTTAATCTGTGGTACACAGTAATCATAAATAAAACTTTAAAGATCTTTTGATATCATTTCCAGATTAGCATAGTCGTCGGTAAAAGAACTCTATACCTATGCAACCTTCTTAACCCTGAGAATCCAATCGAGCTAGCGTTCCAACAACGCTACGGGTCTATAGTCTCCTACAAGTGGTATGGTGACGGCTACATACTCATTGGATTCAGTGCTGGCTTCATTTTAGCCATATCTACACACATTAAAGAAGTCGGGGAGGAATTATTCCAAGTCAAAACTCATAAGGAAAATCTAACAGATGTTGCTGTTACGAATGGCTTGGCGGCTTCTTGTGGTGATGGCCAGTAAGTTATATTATGTACTTGTAAATTGAAATATTATCGACAACGCGATCTAGCTTAGTATCAAATCTTTCTCGACCTACCTACGAAGTATTGAAACTTTAACGGGATATTTTATATGTCGTATTTGATATTTGTATTTCAATTACTTCCTTAAAATATAACTTGTAATTCGTATTTCAAATACCTGATGCCGGGTATTTTCTAATTAGTATTTCAAATACTAGAGGCTTCAATAGTACATTGTTACCCGAGTGTTGAAAGTCACGTTTTTTGAGTCCCGAGACGGGTTTGGCGCCAGAGCGATAGCGAGGGCGCCAATGGAGCTTGAGGGACTTAAAAGACTTTCACCCGAGGTAAACACTGTGCTTTTCATTACGAATACAAGGAAAGTACAAATAAAAACATGAAAGAAAAATTAGTGAAAATGAAGATTGAATTGCCGCCTTCCCGGTTTTTTTTTTATTTTTCTCTGGCGGGCCTTCGGCTTCGGCTCGCCAGCATTATTCAGCCATTAGTTTCATTCTCATAATTTAAAAGTTGTAAATTGTTTGCTCAAATCTATGTTATTTTAAATAAATAGTTGAAGCTATATACTAATCAAGTAATTTAGAAGATATATTATTTATTTAATACTATCTTTATGTTATTAAAATTTTACATTGCGCTTTAATTAGACTTTATAAAAACTTCTTACCGTTGTAATGGGTTTACAACCTACTTGCTGAATAAAAAGTTGGAATTTCAACGACCTCCTTGCAGTTAGAAAGACTTTAGAAAGTTGGAACATGGTTGAATAAAAACGAACTTGTTTTTTTTTATAATTTGACAGCTGTCAGTAGAAAGCGATTCTCCCTAGGGCTGAAAGTTTTACTTTCAATTAGGCCCCTCAGGCAACTTCAGACCTACTTTCAGAGTATGAGTAATGATAATAATTATAAGTTTAAAAAACTTGAGAAACCGACTTCATGGTTTAACGGCTAAACCGATTTTAATCAAATTTGTTTGGGACAATCTGGACGTAAGAATAACCTTCCAAATAAAAAAATAATTTTCTAAATCGGTTCATAAATGACGGAGGCATGCAGTTACAAACATTAAAAAAATTATTTTAAAAAAAATGGCAACACCGATTTTAATAAAATTAAAATGGGACCAATCTGGAAGCAGTACCTTTAAGATAATAAATTAATTTTTCAAATCGGCTCACAAATGACGAAGTTATGCGGTAACAAACATTTAAAAAAAAAAAAAAAAAAAAAAAAAAAAAAAAAACATACAACCGAATTGAGAACCTCCTCCTTTTTGATTGGAAGTCGGTTAAAAAATACATTTTAACGTTAAAATACATTTAACCTTCATTTAGCGAATGTGAGTGTGAGGCGAGAGTGTAATGAAGATGGTAAAGCAGCTGTTAGAGTTATCAACACTGCAACTTGTTAATACTAGTACGCCATGACTGTGCATCAAAATTGACCAACAATATGCAAAAAAAATACGTCATATTGGCAATGCATTTTGTATTTCAATTAAAAAGAGCTAAAATAATGTATTTTATATTTCAAATACTTAACTTAAATATATTTTGTCGTGTTTTAATAACTTGCGATGCAGTATTTTTTAATTTGTATTTCAATTAAAGCAAAGCATGTATTTTGCCCAGCCATGGGCGTAGATAAGGTTTATTTGGTTTAATGTGGGCTATGGTATGGTATGCTCATGATAGGGTAGATTATGAAAGATTCCATAATCGATAAGGAGGACATTATTATTAGTTCAGTCAGGTATTGGCTATTAAGCTAGATCAGACATCGCAATATTTCAGTTTGGGATCAACTAATTTAGCCAAAACTTTGTTTACAGACTAAAGCTATTCTCCGTATGGAACAACGGCGAGGTATCGGGATCTGTGCTACCGACCGGAGGGGCCGAAAGATGCTCTTGGAGTTCCGATAGCCGCTTGCTAGCCACTTCCGGGCGAGCCTATCTCAATGTATACGTGACGGCTCTACCGCCTTTGTACGCTGCGCATGGAACCAAGGCTATAACACTGACTAGCCTTACTGAAGCTACAGTCTATCAGTGTCTTAGTGATGCGAACGAAATTGATCCTGTTAACAAAATAGGTAAGTTTGATTCATAATTCATTTTTGGCAATCCTATTGGTGTATGTATTATTTCTATTACTATGGTATATTCGATAGCTGTCTTTTTCCATCTACAGATAAATTTATCCATCTCTTTTTTATAAGCTTGACAAAAACAAGGACTGACATTTTTTATTTGACGAATAGCGTTATTCCGTAGATTAAAAATCATCATGAGGCAAAGAAAAAGAGGACACTTATAAATAACACTAATAATAAGCATTATTCACTTTAAATTATTTAATTTAGAGTAGGTACCAACCTAATATAAAATTTTTACATACTATTTTACAATTTATATTTATTAATCCCTCCCATTTTTAATCTGTGCTTCTTTTTTTTCAATCGCTGGTATTAACCTTGCTTGTCCATCATTCGTATTATTTACTTTGATCTGTCCACAGTCTACCTCATAATGTGAACCTTGTAACATTATCTGTATGTCTCTTAAGCTTTTACCTTTCGTTTCGGGAACTACACAGCAAATAAATACGGCTCCTATTAAGCATGAAATCCCATAAAACCAAAACACACCGTGGAGTCCGCTCAAATCTTTGACTATTTGATATCCTCTTATGGTTAGAAAAGCAACGAAGCTACCGAATATATTCATACAGTTCATCGCGAGTGATTTAATGTTCAAAGGGAATATCTCACCGGGAACTACGTTTAATAAAGTATCAAAACCGATAGTAGCAAAAATACAGAAGCCGATTATTCCGGAGAAAATTACATTGCCAAATAAATTGGAGAAATTTTCAATCATGATGACTTCTTGTAAAAAGAAACATGTCCCGATGAGAGTAAATGATAAAAAGGCACCGGTGTAAGAACAAATAAGAAGAGGGCGACGACCAACTCTGTCTACTATGGCCGATGATATCATACCTGAAAAAAAAACAAATTTCAGTAAATCTTAATTATAACCATGACAATAATAAAATAATAACAAGTGATTTAAGTTGGCAAAACCGACACATAGTTTAAAATTGGTGAGGATGAAACCCCTCCAAAAGTAAACTTTACAATTTCAAATTCAAAATCGCGAGGTGGAGAAATTAATGAACACGAGCTGGTATGGCCGAGCTTTGCTCGGTTTTTAATAATACTTTTCGATCTTACTAACAGCGCCATCTGCTGGAATAGCTAAAATAAGTTTATTTAAGTTGGTTAATAGATAAAGTTGATTATTAAAAACAATAAAAAAGATTTTCTAAAAAATTATCCCAGCTATATTAATCGATTAATCGCCCCCCAAACCTTCTGTATACTAATTTTCATGAAAATCTCCGGAACTTTTGTGTCGAGTGTTTACGTAGAAGTTTAATAGATGGCGTTCTCCTTGACACTAATTCGTGGTTTCGACTACTCGGCAAGAGATGGCGCAATTTTTTTTTTTATTAAAATAACTTTTAACCCGAGTCTTTTCTGAAAATGAAACCTAGCTAGATCGATTTATCGCCCCCGAAACTCTCTGTATACTTAATTTCATGAAAATCGTTGGTATATACAAAATTTTCTCGTTTAAAGGTATAAGATACAAAACATATAACATTCAGTCGAACCTATATCCTCGTGTTTTGAGGTTGGTTAAGAAATACTTACTAATAAAGAATTTTAATGATGTAAATAATATCAACGCTGTAGCTACAGATACCGAGGAATCTGTTTCTTGCATTATTCCTCCCAAATACTGTTGTATTGCAACCACACCTGACAGCGCATGGAATATTCTTAAACCTAAAATAATAGTGTATTATTTCAATATTTACTGACACAACCAAGATGAGCAATATGAGTAAAACGTAAATTGTGAACGCACCAAATGCAATAAGTAGTGCTTTCCTATATCGTTTTCCTGTGAACAACTCTTTCATCGTTGTAGACCGCTGCATATCTTCTTTCACGTGTGTGCGCATTTCAGTCAGTTTTTGTTCAAGTATCTGTAATAACAAGAATTTACAAAAATGTGCCATACCTCGCTTAGTGATCGTTTTAGGACTGAGTTTATTTATTTATCTAGCGTACTATTTATACAGGGTGTCCCATAAGTCAACGTCGAGCCGAAAACGGGCGATGGACTCGAAAGTTACATGTCAATTTTTTTTTTATATTTTTCTGATAGCTGTCATTACTTGGCCCATCGCCCGTTTTCGGCTGGACGTTGACTTATGGGACACCCTGTATGTTAACAAAGATTTAGTTTACCGTTTCATTGCTATACCCATTCAGCTTCTTTAGCGCTTTTCTGGCATTGCCAACCTTATTCTTCTTCAGTAAATAATATGGCGTCTCTGGAATCCACCAGCAAGCAAGAAAGCAGGTGACTGGTAATATTATGAATAAATAATTAAATGTGTGGTAGGACACGCTTGTCCCTATTAAGACTACCAACAAATTTCCTAAGTTGAACATAAATCGGCTGCTGACTACCAGTCTTCCTCGTATTTCTTTAGAAGCTATTTCAGCTAGGTATATCGTTGACACCTGTAAAATTTAAACAAAATTATTATGAATATAGTACTTTGTCATAAAATATTTCTTTTATCGGTCTTACTGTTTTACCAAGACCAATTGCAAGGCCCCAGAAAAATCTTGCTGTGTACAGCAGCCAAACGTTTGTTGCGAACATTATTAGTATCTGCAAAATAAAACAACACAATAAAACAATAATAAAGCAAAATGAAACATGAAATCATATTTGATTGACTGGCTGATGGAACAAGCTTATGACCTACGTGATGTTAAGTGGTAACCATCGTCTATAACAAAGCATTGTCTCCTAGGTCACGCACGTCGGAAACGTGCCCTACGATGCACTGCCCTTAGTCCATCAATTTGAGGCATGCAGATTTCAGCATCACGTGCCAGTAATTTCACCGGCACCCATGCCCTTCAAGCCGAAACACAACAATGCTGCTTGATGGCAGAAATAGGCATGGTGGTAATTTCACATACCTACATAATAATGAGTTTAGAAGAATTGATAAAAAAACGTACCGATCCAACACATAAAGGTAAGGTGCTTGCCAGTAAGATGGTTCGCCTACCGAATATATCTGACTGATACTGTGAAACGATAGTACCCAGTATAATGCCTGGGGAAGCGGATACTACCACCCAGGATATCTCGGTCTGCGAAAAACATCGGGCATGAATAAAGTTTACGGAATCTCAAAATAGGCTCTACTTTAAATAATCCGTTCAGCGCTAGATAAGTCTAGCGCTGAACGGTTAATAAAAGTTCTCTAAAAAACATTACATACGTTCGCATTAATTATGTTTGTGTAGTTTTAATAGTACATTGTTACCCGAGTGTTGAAAGTCACGTTTTTTGAGTCCCGAGACGAGTTTGGCGCCAGAGCGTTAGCGAGGGTGCCAATGGAGCTTGAGGGACTTAAAAGACTTTCATCCGAGGTAAACACTGTGCTTTTCATTACGAATACAAGGAAAGTAAAAATAAAAACATGAAAGAAAAATTAGTGAAAATGAAGATTGAATTGCCGCCTTCCCGGTTTTTTTTTTCTTTTTCTCTGGCGGGATTCGGCTTCGGTTCGCCAGCATTATTCAGCCATTATTTTCATTTTCATAATTTAAAAAATGGTAAATTGTTTGCTCAAATCTATATTATTTTAAAGAAATAGTTGAAGCTATATATAAATCAAGTAATTTAGAAGATATATTATTTATTTAATACTATCATTATGTTATTTAAATTTAAATTTTACATGGCGCTCTAATTAGACTTTTTAAACTTCTTACCGTTGTAATGGGATTCCAACCTACTTGCTGAATAAAAAGTTGGAATTTGGTTCAACCTCCTTGCAGTTTAGAAAGTTGGAACATGGTTGAATAAAATAGAACTTGTTTTTTTTATAATTTGACAGCTGTCAGTAGAAAGCGATTCTCCCTAGGGCTGAAAGTTTTACTTTCTATTAGGCCCCTCAGGCAACTTCAGACCTACTTTCAGAGTATGAGTAATGAAAAGTATATTGTTTACTGGGTGTAGGTTATCTTATCTAGACACGCAATCCTAATTGTGACTTTAGAACGATCTTAACGTCAATTCGAGATCGGTTAGAAATGAATGGAGTTTCCAGATAATTCTTCCTTCTAACGTTCTGAAGAAGTCTTTCATAGTGTACACTGTATAGTCTAGTCTGTATACTTACATCAGTAATGTTTATATCGGTTTCATTGTTGTGGAATTTTGGTATGACTGGTGCTACCCATGAAAAGCAGGCGCTAAAAGCAACTGCATACAAACCCACTGTAAAATCAAATAATTCATGATCATACTGATATTATAGGGAGGAAACACTTGTATTTTCGGATTTTTGTAATGAAAAACTAAAAAGCTACTAGACTGATTTTAAAAATTATTTCGCCATTAGATACTAGACTCGTACAGTATCGTCACTTGTATTAGGTTACTATGTTTGTATTTGCAATGATGTATAAATAATGTTCGTTCCGACAAAAAAAAACGTTAGGTACTTATACTGAGACCATTTGTCTCATAATATCACTACGTCCCTCTCAGTCTTTTAGTTGTGGTTCCAGCATTCATTTTTCGGCAGTTATTTGGATGGTTTGTATTTTCTTAAGCCTTATCTTAGCTGGAATTTCAAAGTATTTTTGAGTGACCAGTATGAGTTCCTAGCTCTTTTAATTCGCCTTTCAATTTCCTCGGTGCAGTGATTTGTGAACGAAATGTTCTGGTCCAAACCAAATAGACATATTAGGCCTGAGCCATACTTTTATTTACAATATTAGTATTGGCTCTGCTTCTGTTTGTACTACACTACTACGTGTGTTTTAGAGCTCTGAGGTTCTACAAGGAACTCTTGAAACTCTCGCGGCTTTGTTCGCGTGGTATTGGTCATTGCTAAAATTATTTAATATTTTAACCTCGTCTTGTTAATCTTAATATAAGCCTTGAGACAAAACTAAATATAAGCCTTAAGAAATAAAATCCAGGTTAGGGGGCGTCCATAAATTACGTGAGATGTTTATGGGGGAGAGGGGGTCGAGTCAAATCTCATCTAATCTTACGTTGGAGAGAGGGGGGTCTCGGCAAATATCACGCAATTTTTTTTCTGATTGAAACAAAAAAAAATATGCTTACTAGTTTGGTCCCGTTTTAAGAGTTACATTTTTATTACTTTTATTATTCTCAGCAATATTGATTACTAGTCTTAACTAGTTGTAAATAAAAGCACGAAGCAGTTTTTTTCTTTTTACAATATTTTGAAAAATCTCACGTGAGATTGGGGGATGGGGGAGGGGGTTTAATAAAATCTCACGACATCTCACCAGGGGGGGAGGGAGGGACAGAAAATTCGAAAAACACCTCACGTAATTTATGGATGCCCCCTTACTAACTGTTATGTAATCTAAGTTTCAGCAAAATCGGATCAATAGTTAGAAAGTTGATGCACAAAAGTTGAAACATTATGGAATATTCAAACAATGGGATAAGATTCGCGTCATGTTAATTTACAGTTAGCCGCTTACTATATCACAACAATTTACTTTCCCAGAAACCAGTTAAAATAATAGTATGTACAGTTGTTTTGTTTCCTCCTACCTTTGTAACGTCCATCTTTCTTGTGTCACTGAACCAGTGTGGTAAAAGGATTTAAGTGCGCCTCTAAGAAAAAAGAGCTCTTTTAGTGTCCATGATTATAATACACGCACACATATTTTTTTGTTGATTATTGTTTGTCAGCGACTGTGTTTACCTTTGGGATTTCCAGTCTTCATTGCGTATTCAATCAAGTCGGGTGTTTTACTACATAGAATATATTTGTGAGCTATCGTATGTTAAATAATGGCATTACTCACTTGCAAATGTAACCCAGTATTGTACTGTCCTACTGCTTTCTTCCATGATTTTTATGTAACGGAACTGTAACTGTGCCAACAGACGCTTTATACCACGAAAATAATGTTTTCATAAAAAACTCCTTTCAAACACGAGCTAGTATGAGAGGTTAAACTTGTCTAAAAAATATCTTGTCTAAGCAAATTAATCTTTTAAATTTGATAAGCGTCGTGATTAGAATTTGTATTTTCACGCGTTTTACGACGTATACGCACATCAAGGCAGCAAGGCTTTCTGACACATTCTAAATCGATGTGAGTGTTCCATCGCAGCCACAGATGAACGATGATTTATGACGTACGTTAGTACTTCGTTCAATGTTTCTGACTCAGTTTTTGCATCTGTTTGCCCGTATTTAAATATAGCACTCATGCAGCGGCGATATACTCATAAAAAATAACCGCCATTTCATAATGGTCCTATTAGCAGGCCACTAAGTCTATTACCATCTCCATTTGTTGGAGTGACACTGACAAGAGACTTAGCGTGTCGCTACAAGTGGCAGACATTATGTAAAACAAAATTTCTTGGATTGAATATCAACAATAGGTGGTACTCAAAATAAATAAATATTTATACCGATATTTAAAAGTGATATTCAATCATCAACATGTCGTACCAACCTTTTGCTTTTTGCCGGATTGGGATGTGTCGTTGCATAACCCGCATAAAAAGGAATAATCACTCAAACAGAGGTACTTTATAATAGTACATTATGATATAAGTGCGGTAGGTTGAAAATTACAGCCGAGGCGTTATTGAAGCCCGAGCCGTAGGCGAGGGCTACAAGAAAGCAGAGGCTGTAATTATCAAAGCGCACGTATGTCATACGACGTTTTATAACACATTTGCGAGGAAATAAATAAAAATTAAACGAATAAATTGTTTATCACTTGTTAAAGCAGTTAGAGAATTTGAAATGAAATGAAATGACATAACAGATTGTAAATGTCATATCATTTAATTTCATTCCAATTCATCCCGTTTCATTCAGTTTCATTCGGTTTCATTCATTTTAATTGAGTTTCATTCAGTTTTATTCAGTTTCATTCAGCTTCATTCAGTTTCATTCAGTTTCATTCGGTTTTATTCGGTTTCATGCAGTTTCATTCGGTTTTATTCAGTTTCATTCATTTTCATTCGGTATCATTCGGTTTCATTCGGTTTCATTCAGTTTCATTCGGTTTCATGCAGTTTCATTTGGTTTTATTCAGTTTAATTCGGTATCAATCAGTTTCATTCAATTTCATTCGGTTTCATGCAGTTTCATTCGGTTTCAAGCAGTTTCATTCGGTTTCATTCAGTTTCATTCGGTATCATTCGGTTTAATTTTGTTTCATTCGGTTTCATGCAGTTTCATTCGGTTTTATTTAGTTTCATTCAGTTTAATTCAGCTTCATTCAGTTTCATTAAGTTCATTCGGTTTCATTCGGTTACATGCAGTTTCATTCGGTTTTATTCAGTTTCATTAATTTTCATTCAGTTTTATTCGGTTCCATGCAGTTTCATTCGGTTTCATTCAGTTTCATTCAGTCATTCGGTTTCATTCGGTTTTATTCGGTTTTATTCGGTTTTATTCAACTTCATTCAGTTTCTGTTTATTAATTTTATAGTGTTTACTACACTTAAGGAAAATCACAAAGATTTTTATAATGTCCCAAAAGTTAAGAGCCGAGTGGGATTTGAACCCGCGACCTTCCCCTCGGTACGGGGCTGCGCTGACCACTGCGCCATCGGATCCTAATCACACTCGACGAATAACTCTTAGGGACTGTTCGGCACTAACGCGACCGTGGCTCCATCTACAGTTTTGACGTTATAGTCAACTAACCTGCTCGATAACCGAAGTTGCATTCAGTTGAATCGACGAGAGATGTAACCTTGCGTTTTTCATTACTGTTTATTAATTTTATAGTGTTTACTACATAAGGAAAATCACAAAGATTTTTATAATGTCCCAAAAGTTAAGAGCCACTAAGTTAAGAGTTAGTTAAGTAACACTATAAAATTAATAAACAGTAATGAAAAACGCAAGGTGACATCTCTCGTCGATTTAACTGAATGCAACTTCGGTTATCGAGCAGGTTAGTTGACTATAACGTCAAAACTGTAGATGGAGCTACGGTCGCGTTAGTGCCGAACAGTCCCTAAGAGTTATTCGTCGAGTGTGATTAGGATCCGATGGCGCAGTGGTCAGCGCAGCCCCGTACCGAGGGGAAGGTCGCGGGTTCAAATCCCGCTCGGCTCTTAACTTTTGGGACATTATACAAATCTTCATTCAGTTTCATTCAGTTTTATTCAGGTTCATTAATTTTCATTCGGTTCCATGCAGTTTCATTCAGTTTCATTCGGTTTCATTCGGTTTCATTCGGTTTCATTCGGTTTCATTCGGTTTTATTCAGTTTCATTCAGCTTCATTCACTTTCATTCGGTTTCATTCGGTTTCATGCAGTTTCATTCGGTTTTATTCAGTTTCATTCATTTTAATTCAGTTTCATTCGGTTTCATTTGGTTTCATTCGGTTTCATGCAGTTTAATTCAGCTTCACTCAGTTTCATTAAGTTCATTCGGTTTCATTCGGTTTCATGCAGTTTCATTCGGTTTTATTCAGTTTCATTCGGTTCCATGCAGTTTCATTCGGTTTCATTCAGTTTCATTTCAAAAATTTAGCATCTTGATAAACCGTACGTTTTACCTTATTAGAAAGCAACCCGTGTGTTTTACATTACATTACCGCACTAGTGCGTAATGGCATACATAACGATACTGAAATTAGTGGAATAAGAGACCCTTTTCGAGCAAATGTGTTATAAAATAAGTATTTATAGATTAGGTAAGTATCTATGCTCTGAATAGCAGCTGTTTTATTAATAACTGCTTATGTTACATTAGATTTGCACCACAGAACACGGAAGTGTCCTATCAGACGTTTATCAGTATTTTATCAGTAAGTGGGCTTAATTTATGCCACACAAATACTGTATTTTTTTCAATGTTAGGCGCTCCTGCTATTAGGTAATGAACGTTGAGTGATCAATCTATAGTTTGCTTGCTAAGTGCTACCAAAACTATAGGTAAACAAGTACAGGTTTCGTTGCATGAGCTTTATGGTCTAGGTCTAGGTGGACGAATTAATTTTTCGGTCAATGGGATGGGACCACCAAATCAATTTATTTCTAGTCATGATACTATTTTGTTCCTGCACGAGACGCTTAGCTAAGTTTTCTTAAAATACACAAGATTATGACAACTATAAATTATTCCAAACGATAATGTTCAAACGTAGGTAGACCAACTAGACGGGCTTGAAGTTAGTCGTTTGGCGAATCTTCCATTCGCCACTGGCCGTATACGCACGGCTCCGTGCGCGTCAAGATAAACTTGTTGAACTTGGAAAGGTCTTCACAAACCAAGGGTTATCTAAGGTTTACGCCATAAAGTAGCACGCCCCGTGCCGTCGTTCTTGCGGTGTCCTTACACCAAAATTAACCCTCTCCTTACGCTAAGCGGTTGTTGAAGAACCTTCTAAGAAAAGTTACCATATTTATGTCCACTACCCATTAGCAAAAAAAACTTACTAGGTACATCAGACAGCCTCCACAGCTCGGTCGGCAGTAGCTCAACCTTCTGCGCTACTGGCAACAAACAAACATTCGTGTGATGAACCTAATTGTTTGTTGTCTGTTTTATAAAATAGTCCAAGTAATGTATTACAAACAGGACTGGGCAAAATACAAGCTTTGCTTAAATTAAAATACAAAATACATTGACAATTTGACGTTATTTTGTTTTGCGTTGTGTTGGCCATTTTTGACGTAGAGTCACAAGCATACAGCACAGCAGCGTATTGTTATGCAAACTGTGCAGTTTTGCCAACTCTAATAGCTGCTTTACCATCATTACACTCTCGCCTCTCCCTCAAACGATCGCTAAATGTAGGTTAAATGTATTTTAATGTTAAAATGTATTTTGAAGCCTCACTTATTTGAAATACTCATTACAAAATACAATTTAGTAATTGAAATACAAATATAAATACGTATTTGTTTTTTAATTACGGATTTTAATTTATATAAGTAATTCAAACACTGCCCAACCCTGATTATAAACATGCAATATGTATCATGTAGGTATATGTATCATAAATATTGTGTTATGTCATCTATTTGGTTCCCATAGTTCTTCTTCTTCTTAAATTTAAGAGCTTAGCTCTTGTCGGGGTTTTGATGCAGTTTTCTCCAATTAAGTCTTTCGAATGCGGCCTCCTTGACTTCCTTATACGACATGACAGCGACTAGTTCCAATAGTTAATCAAGGCTAACTATTCCCATAGTTAGCCTTGATTAATTTGGTGGTTAGATAATGCTATGTGGGATGTACATTATTATTTTTTATTGTTTTGACAGTGGAACCACGCGCTCTTGCCAGTTACGCCCTACCAGCGGAGCCGACACAGATAGCTCTAGGCGCTAACCACTTTTGCTGTGTGCGCGGGGCTGAGGCATGGTTCTTCCCGCTGGCTGGTGGAGTAACTCTGCGCCGGCAATACCCTGGCGCTGTTGATGCGTTGCGATTGGCGGCGAATCTCGCTGTTGCTATGTGTCAAGGTCGCGCTTTACTACACACTGTGAGTGACAATGATCGTATTTGATTCTCGCACACATATTTATTTTTTGTTACCACTCATGAATTGACGTAGAAACAATGATACTTAACGAAACATGTGAAGGCGTGTGTTCTTCGAGGGTTGGTAGCCGGGTCGAAGGACTACTGATTTTTAGGGTTCCGTAGCCAAATGGCAAAAACGGAACCCTTATAGATTCGTCATGTCTGTCTGTCTGTCTGTCTGTCTGTCCGTCCGTGTCACAGCCATTTTTATCCGAAACCATAAGAGCTAGACTGATGAAACTTGGTGAGTAGATGTATTCTGTGAACCGAATTAAGGTTCACAGAATACACGCTCTTCAGATTTTTACACAAAAATAGAAAAAAAAACTATAAATTTGAAACTGAAACTCAAAACATTTTTTAAATTATGGATAGGTCTTCAAAAATTATGTTGAGGTTTCTAATATAGTTTTTTTCTAAACTGAATAGTTTGCGCGAGAGACACTTCCAAAGTGGAAAAAAGTTGGTCTAACTCCTCCCTCTAACTTCTAAAATAAGAGAATGATAGAACTAAAAAAAAAATATTTTGTACATTACTATGCAAACTTCCAACGATATTTGGTTTGAACGAGATCTAGTCAGTAGTTTTTTTTTATACGTCATAAATCGTAAACCGCAATTTACCTATCGACGAACTACAAAAACCTTTATATTATTTTATTTGATGCTACGGAATCCTTCATGGGCGAGTCCGACTCGCACTTGGCTGCTTTTTTCATGTTGTTTCTACCTCAATTGATGTGGCCTATCCCACTATAATAATGATTCAGTTGTAAAGTTAAGCTTGGTTACGTGGAACTGGCCTCTTCAAATCGATCCTTGACCTCTCACTTTGTACTTTACAGATAGACTCATCGGAATCTTCACAGCCCGATCGAGAAGCGATGCTGTTTCCCGAGCCGCACATGCAAGGCGCCAAGATTGTCGACATAGCTCTCACAAGTGTTTTCTTTATATTTATCACCGATGTAAGTATTATTTCAAAACATTTCTTATATTTACTTTGCGTGACTTTCGTATGACAAGCTGTAGGCCCGCGTGAACTAGATTTGCACGAGACAGACATTGCAATGAATAGGATGCTGGTATACGCCCCTCACTGCCTAGGTACATACTTGTATACTATTCTTACAGCTCGGTGATATCGAGTACTTCTGTGTAGAGTCATGGCGCATAGTCGCACGTCACAGACATACTTGTGCTCTAACGGCGCGCGGTGTATATTGATATCGAGGGCGCACGAGCTTGCGTCCTTGACGTGAGGCGTCGGGCGCATATTTACGAGCCTCACTGCCTTCATGTTTGTATATTATTCTTACAGCGCGGTGATATCGAGTACTTCTGTGTGGAGTCATGGCGCATAGTCGCACGTCACAGACATACTTGTGCCCTCACGGCGGTGTATACTGATATCGAGGGCGCACGCGCTTGCGTCCTCGACGTGAGACGTCGGGCGCTTGTCTACGCGCCTGCCGCCGCCGAGCGTGCCTCATTGCCGTCGCTAAACGCTAATGTGAGGTAATTATTGCCTCATTTACCTCAATACTTAGGTAACCTTTTTTTATTTGTCTAAACATATAAACACACATTAAAAAAATTACAAAAACATGACTTGTCGAATAACTTATTTGAAACCATAGGGTTTTTTTTTAAAAGCAGCTTTGAATAAAATATCTGTTCGAAAAACTTGAACTATGTAGCTCTAACTCCTTTCTAAACCTAAAAATTCAGTCAGAGAAACAAACAGAAAAATGAAAATCTTACTATTTGTTTTCAGAGGCGTTGTATGGGACATTTGCATGTCAGAGCACAACGTTTTCATCGTGTACACGGACGACACAATAGAGACGTACCACTACTCTGCTAGCTCCATCAACGGCGCGCATGTGCAGTGGATTGCCAGTACTAGCATTCTGGCAGGGCAGGTGCCGCTTATTCTGTTCTGCGGTGACGCCTACTGCTATAGCAGTGGGGGCGAGTAAGTAATCTCATACTCAACAGCCCTCATAACTCAGTTCAGTAGCTATGGTTTCTGCGCTGTAGGCCGTGGGTTCGACTCCCATCGACAAGCAACATTTGACTGAAAAGGATGTTTGTTCTCACTCCATATTCTGTTTTTCACTATCATCATCATTATCATCAGTTTGAAGAAGTCGACTGCTAATCATGAGCCTCCCCTACATATTTCCAGTAAGAACGATTCTGAGCCCTTTGCATCCACCGACTTCCTGATTCGCGGGCCCTACGTTTCGTCTTCCAGTTCGTGGTCGCCATTCGAGAACCTTTATTTCCCAGCGGTTGTCGGTTCTTCGAGCTATATGACCTGCCCAATGCCACTTCAACTTGCTTATTCTACGAGCTATGTCGGTGCACCTTGGTTTTTCTACGGATACCGTCATTTCTGATTATATCACGTTGTGAAACTCCTAGCATAGCTCTCTCCATAACTCGCTGCGCGACTTTGAGCTTGTTGTATGGTCGCATGGAACGGGCTC
This sequence comes from Thera britannica, assembly GCA_939531255.2. Classification (NCBI taxonomy): domain Eukaryota; kingdom Metazoa; phylum Arthropoda; class Insecta; order Lepidoptera; family Geometridae; genus Thera; species Thera britannica. The sequence goes on along the minus strand of OW618040.2, from coordinate 6,177,227 downwards.
CTAGACTCACCTAGCTTTAAGACGTTTTAAAGTGATCCTTGCGATTCTACTGCATAAATACACTGTTGACTTTGACTTTGTATGAGGCCAATTAGTTCATTCTTTTTTTAGTGTGATTAAAATATCACTGGATTCGCACAACACCAGCGGCCTAGCTGACGCGGATACGGAGAAGCGTATGGCTAACCAACGGAAGCACGTCGACAAGCTAATCGCGCTTCGGAGATACAACAACGCGTGGCTGTCTTGCGAAGCGCTGGATGAAAGTAACGTGTGGAGAAAAGTCGGGGAGGCGGCTATAGCCGATCTTCATGTTGATTTTGGTAAGTAAAAGCTATATAATATACATACATATACATAAAATCACGCCTGATTCCCATGGGGGTAGGCAGAGATCACGGATTTCCACATCCTGACACACCTCTTTCGCTTCATTCACTCGCATAACATTGTGTCTAAGTATGTTGTGTGTCCAAAAAATGTTCTTTCTCTCTTTATAACACGATTTACGATAAAAATAAAATCCTTGAAACCCACCAGTTTGACCCAGTCTCGACAGGCCAGTTATCTAATCTGTTATCTAGCCAAGTTATTTATCAATGTAATATAATTATATAATACGTCGTTGCAAGTAATCTTTATTTATTTTTATGAACAACGGGATATTTACCATGATTAAATTTTGAGACTTTTGTCTCCCTATATTTCGGCACAGTTGCATGCACCATGATCACGGTTGAACTGAAGTCCACAAGTGAAATAAATGTTATTGGCAGACAAATCGATCTACCCTCTTTCGCACTCTTCTATTGATTTCGACATAACTATATGGTTCCATTCTCACTTTTTACTCGATTTCGACAAAAAACACTTACGGTAGGTATTGGGACCCGTAAGTGATGCCGCACTTTTTGTTGTTTGGGTTTATATCCCGTTGTTTCATAAAAATAGTGCTAAAACCATGATTAGTTTAAAAAGTTAATCCTTATTTATTTTTCGTCTTTATTATTATTTTAGCAATACGCGTGTACACAAAACTAAACGACGTTGCTATGGTATGGGCCTTAGAAGATGCATCGCAGATCGAAGATCGCTCAATTCTATGGTTAGTATTTCGATCTATTTTTATGCTATAATTTCTAGTAAGAATTTCTTTTCCGCTTCTAGAACTTTTTGCGTTCTAGTTCTTTATAATGAAATTGAAGTAAGTTCTAAGTTATTTTATCGTGTTTCTAACTTCTATGGATCAAGATCTGAAATGGAAAGTTTTTATTTTATTTATTAAAAAAGTTGCTTTTCTGAAATCATGTACCCCTTACATAGTTTTCAATGTAAAATGTATAGATTTTTCCGAGACTTATGGTATCTTTTTCCCCAGTGGAATGCTTTGCGCATGTCTTGGGAAAGGCGAAGCCGCCGCTCGGTGGCTCGAGAGTTCTCCTAAAGGCGCCCTGCAGGCCTTAGAACTACACGTGGCTAGGGGAGACTGGGCCAAAGCGGCTGAGATAGCCGAGAAGGCTTGTCCACAGCGAGCCAAAGACATAACCCTCCACCAGGCACAGCATCTTGAACTCACGTACGTATGACATAAGTTACACTTTAGTATGGCACCTTCCATATGGCGAAAGAGATTCGGCCAAGGTGGCTGAGATAGCGTTGTAGCTTTGCGAGCCACGGCATTCACCTCCATACAAGCATGATACGACATAAGGTTTAGTGTTGCTTAGGTTTGGTCTAAATAAAAAACTACGGTTCAAATCATGACATGGCATGATAAGATTTCGCCACAAGGCCTATGATAAGGCCGAAAAATCCCAAATAATTATGATGAAAAATTTTTATTACATTTTACAGGGCGGACTACCATGAAGCCCTTGCAAACTATGAGAAAAGCATTATAACCAAAAATACAGACACCATCAAAGTGAAGGAACACAACTCGAAATGCGAAGCCGGCATCGCTCGCACTTCCGTCAGATGCGGTGACGTCATGCGTGCGGTTACTATAGCCATGAAATACTCGCACGATAGCATGCTCCTAAAGGAATGCGCACAATTACTAGAGGAAGAAAAGCATTACAGTCATGCAGCAACTTTGTACGATCACGCCGGTAACACTGAAAAAGCGGCCTCATTATACATTAAACTGAAATCATGGTTGAAAGTCGAAGCGCTGCTACCCAAAATCAACTCTCCCAGCATTCATATACAATACGCGAAAGCTAAAGAAGCGGAAGGCAGATACCACGATGCCTTGAAATCCTACATGAAAGCACAAGACTACGAAGCGGCCATCAGACTCAACTTGGACAAGCTAGAAGACATCGATGAAGCTGTCAATCTAGTCCAAGAAACGAAGTCCGTCCAAGGCGCAAAGATGGTCGCAAATTACTTTCAGAACAGCGATGACCCAACCTCAGCGATCAAGTTTCTAGTAATGTCCCTTTGCTACGAAGAAGCTTTCCAATTAGCGCGGAAAAATGGAAAACTGCATTTGTATGGGGAGATATTAATACAAACATCGCAAGCTAGGTCCGAAGATTTCAAAAGTCTTGCGCTACATTTTGAGGGGGAGAAGAATCATCTGCTTTCGGGGAAGTTTTACTTTCATGCGGGCGAGTATGGGAAAGCTATGAGCCATTTGATAAAGGCTGGGAGTTCGGAGGATGATGAAAACGAAGCGATCAGTATAGCTATTGATGCCGCTGCGGCGAGCGATGATGAACGATTAACTCGAAGGTAATATAGATAGATAGATAACTCTTCATTTTTTATACAACTAGCTGATGGAACAAGCATATGGCCCACCTGATGTTAAGTGGTAACCATCGCCTATATCGCATTGCCTCGTAGGTCATGCACGTCAGGAACGTGCCCTACGATGCACTTCCCTGCGTCCATCAACTTGCCAGTAATTTCACCGGCACCCACACCCTTGAAACCGAAACACAGCAATGCTGCTTGATTTTTGATTACCATGACTAGGTAAGAAAGATACAGGTTTTAGCTATAAAATAAACAGTCACAGTAATACAAAGGGCGGCCTTTTCGCTAACAGCGATCTCTACCAGGCAACCTTGGAGTAAGAGTAAGAGAGAGAAGTAAAAGTTTCATAAAAGTTACATAAAATAAATAAAAAATGCAAAATGTGGGTAGTTCATGCAAGAACAATCTGTTTATAATAATCTATATTTGAATTACAGGTTGATAGAGTTCCTGTTGGGAGACACAGATGGGAACCCTCGAGAGCCACGTCATTTGTTCCGTCTCTACATGGCTAAGAGACAATTTGCTGAAGCAGCCAAAACTGCGGTATGTCGGAAATAGCGTTATACAACGTGAGTTTGAATTCGTATGTTATCCCGAAAGGTGGTGATAGGGACCATGGTTTTGCACAAGCTATGAAAACATTTCTGTGAAATACGAAATCTAAATCTTCCATACAAAAAAAATAATCAATTGACAAAATATTTTGTGTGAAAACCCTACATCTTGGGCGGGGCCGGCGCTAATTTGGTAAATAGGTAAGTAGTAATAAAACTTACAAACTAGGTACATATCAATTTACTGGCTTTCCATGGTATAAGCACTCTGTTCTGAAGACGGGTAGCTACATAGGTAGGTACTACTACGAGTACTAGGTACAGGTAGGTTTTGCACACATTATTCACAAGCACTTAGGTAGGCCATACCTACGACAATTAAATGATTTTTGTACACTGAGTTTAACTTTTCAACATGCGCTCGCAACGAAATAGTCCACGAAATACTGAAAATAACTGAAATGCCTAAGTTTATTTTTAGATTTTCGAGTTCGGTTTCCTTTGACAGCTTAGACAATTTAACCAAATTGTCTAAGTTTGACAGTGCCGAATAATTTTAGGGTCCCGTCCCGTTTTCATTGAAATAAAAAACGGCGAAACAAACATTATGAAATACTTACTTAACCCAATATTGGGTTAAGTAAGTCGTGTGTATGATGACTTCGTAAGCTCTCGATTCGAATTAAATTAAAGTAAATAGGTACCTACTCTGTACGTACTTTATTTAAGTTTCTCGTATCATATCTTAAAGCAATGCCAAAGTCGGAGATTTTCATAAAGTAGGTAGTCGCAAAATGCACTTGTTGTTTATCACTCAATCACACAAATAAAACTTGTCTTACATATGTTTTGGTACGAAAGTACCTACCACTAGTTTTTTTACAATGTGTAAATAAAATAATTTTTAATGAGTGTAGGCATTGCATCACATCCTCTTCGTTCTGAATCATACAACAAATAAACAAAATAAATACTTGAACATAAATTCCATGAAAAATATTATACGGAACCCAACAGACCCCATTTTTATAAAATTAGGATGACGATTCAAAGGAGGCGGTAATACATTTTTATTGCTTTTTGACTTGCCAATGGCAGATTTTGGGTGTCAAATAAGACATAGTTCAACAGAGGTCAAGTACCTAATCAGCTGGTTATAGGGTTGCCTAACATGCTTTTAAGCAAAATCATGGCGTAAACTTTACACACCATTTGTTGAATGAAAAAGTCCTGATTCAGAAAAGTCATAGAACTAATGCTGTTGGCATTCAGGAGTAGCTTATCCCCCTTTCGGGATAACATATGAATTCAAACTCACGTTGTATATTGTTAAAAAGTGTTATATAGACACTGACACGTTACCTTACTGTCTGTGTGTGTGAATTTGTATGCAAATTAATGCATCTGTTAAGGTAATATAATTTTCATAATCTTTTCGTAGACGTGTTTCGCATACAGAAAGTCAGAAGTAAATATTTGCTTTTATTGACTACTATTTAGAATTTAATATTGGCTTTTCATCTTGTACTTATTGTGACATTCAATTGAATTTAGAATCCAACCTCAACTATGTATGTAGGTACATTGCTGTGCCCTGATAGAGTACAAGAAATTATGCTTGGGGGTAGACGAATGAAATTCTGCAGTGGACTGTATAATTGTTTTAATTTTCTTGTTCAAGACTTCAAGATTACAACTTTGTTACAATTTAAATTAATATGAGTAAATATAAAGAGGCAGAGCGAATAATTTTCTAGTTTAATCTCTGTGGTCCCAATAAGTAATATGTGTGTTTTTTTTATTTGAATGATTACGTATAACCGTATTCAGAAACAGTGTTCTAGTCTGAGTCGAGACCCAAAGCATAGATTTATGTCATTTTTCAATGGAGAACTGTCGGAAAATCTATGCTTGAGGCTCGACTCAGACTTAAGCATTGTTTCTGAGAACAAGCCTAAATGTTTATATATTTATTTATTTATGTTGCAGGTTATAATAGCTAACTCGGAGTGTCGCTCGGGTCGATACCGCGAGGCGAGAGACGTGGTCCGCGGTATGTGTGCGGCGTTACGCTCGCGCCGGCTCAACGTCCCACGTGACATGCGGCGCGCGGCCGCTCTACTACACTCTTACATACTGGTGAGCAGTCTGTCACACTCTCACTCCTCACTGCACGCTACACCGGACTCACAGCTGATGATAGCGGTGCTCGGCCGCTCTACTACACTCTTACATACTGGTGAGCAGTCTGTCACACTCTCACTCCTCACTGCACGCTACACCGGACTCACAGCTGATGATAGCGGTGCTCGGCCGCTCTACTACACTCTTACATACTGGTGAGCAGTCTGTCACACTCTCACTCCTCACTGCACGCTACACCGGACTCACAGCTGATGATAGCGGCGCTCGGCCGCTCTACTACACTCTTACATACTGGTGAGCAGTCTGTCACACTCTCACTCCTCACTGCACGCTACACCAGACTCACAGCTGATGAAAGCGGCGCTCGGCGACACTACTACACTCTTACATACTGGTGAGCAGTCTGTCACACTCTCACTCCTCACTGCACGCTACACCAGACTCACAGCTGATGATAGCGGCGCTCGGCCACACTACTACACTCTTACATACTGGTGAGCAGTCTGTCACACTCTCACTCCTCACTGCACGCTACACCGGACTCACAGCTGATGATAGCGGCGCTCGGCCACACTACTACACTCTTACATACTGGTGAGCAGTCTGTCACACTCTCACTCCTCACTGCACGCTACACCGGACTCACAGCTGATGATAGCGGCGCTCGGCCACACTACTACACTCTTACATACTGGTGAGCAGTCTGTCACACTCTCACTCCTCACTGCACGCTACACCAGACTCACAGCTGATGATAGCGGCGCTCGGCCACACTACTACACTCTTACATACTGGTGAGCAGTCTGTCACACTCTCACTCCTCACTGCACGCTACACCGGACTCACAGCTGATGATAGCGGCGCTCGGCCACACTACTACACTCTTACATACTGGTGAGCAGTCTGTCACCCTCTCACTCCTCACTGCACGCTACACCGGACTCACAGCTGATGATAGCGGCGCTCGGCCACACTACTACACTCTTACATACTGGTGAGCAGTCTGTCACACTCTCACTCCTCACTGCACGCTACACCGGACTCACAGCTGATGATAGCGGCGCTCGGCCACACTACTACACTCTTACATACTGGTGAGCAGTCTGTCACACTCTCACTCCTCACTGCACGCTACAGCGGACTCACAGCTGATGATATCTAACTCAGTGTCGCTCGGGTTGGTACCGCGAAGTATAAGTTGAAGCATTGCTCTAAGTTAGCCATGTCACTGTTTGTCATTAGTAAGAGATGGCAATAGTTTCATCAATGATTTTCCTATTACAGTTTTTAATATGTAAGGCCTTAGGTAAATATCGACTACAATATTACAGTCGGCATAAAAAGTACTATACATCATTCAGCAAAGTTTGAAGAATGTTTGTTTAATCTTTATTATTTGTTACTAAAGCAAAGTTTTATTGGCAGGTGCGTACCCACGTGAAGCGAGGCCGCCATGATCTAGCGGCGAGACTATTGCTGCGTACTGCAGACGATGTTGAATTCTTCCCCATACCCGCACGTAATTATTTTGCTAATAGTTAGTGCCGACAATAACTAGGTTTTTTTCTAACTTGGAAATTTGAGTATAATTTTGAAAAATTTCTCCGTGATTATATCTAAATTGCTGTACTGGCCGAATTCATGCGAGCAGCAGCCGGATAAAGTTGTTTACAAGTCCATTACTGTCGTTATTAGCGGCCTGACGAACTACCTTCATAGTAAACTCATGTCTATCGGGTCATTTAAAAATTGAACGATCTTTTACTCCGATACATAGCAACCATGGATGTAAATAAGCAGTAATGTATTATTTTTAACCGACTTCAAATAAAAAGGAGTTCACAAGTCGGTTGTACGTTTTTTTTAATGTTTGCTATCGTATTATTTAGTTATTTAAGACCGATTAGAATTTTTTTTTTATCTGAATATGAAATTCCAGATTCATTGAAATTTCTCTCTCTCTTTCAAAACTCAAAATCGGTGTACCTAATACGAGTAGTTTGGCCATGAAGTCGGTTTCTCAAGTTTACCCGACGATCCCGACGATCTGCGAAACGTAGCTGGCAAGAAAACTAGGTAACTGATAAAATAACTAAGTAATTGATGTTATATTGTAGATCAAGTGTCAATTCTGACGTCAGCAGTAATAGAGTGCGGTCGCGCAGGACTCAAGCATCAAGCGCATCACTGGGCCAAAGTGCTGATGCAGCCGGAATACAGAACCCAGGTACTTTTGATTTTCCAGAATAAAATAGAATTTCTATATTTGCTTGAAATAGTGGAGAGTGATTGAGACACTAAAATCCAAACATCGTAGCTGTCGCATTCATTGTATTATTATTTAAGTAGTATTGTATACTTGTGCTTGAACAAAGTAGAATAGGTACCTAAACGAGTTATTTTTGAATAGTTGTATAATTTTGATTACGCGTTAGCCATCCTAGTTTAAAATAGAGCAGTCAAAAAATAAACTAAACTGCTAACAACAGAGATTTTGCAACGTAAATGACCAAGGTCAGCTTAGGCCCGTATTCCGAAACAGCGCTTGAGTCTGAGTCGAGTTTCAAGCATAGATTTTATGACAGTTCTCCATTGAAAACATCACTTACTTTCATGTCCGCTGTGCACGACCAACTGCACCATGAAAGATCTAAACATAGCATCGAGTGGAGCTATTGAGGTGGCGACATATTGGTCGAGAAGGGCTTAGGGTTTAGGGTCTTGACTCTATAAGAAGAAGAATTGAAAACATTGAAATCGACTCCGATTGTTTCGGAATACGGGCCTTAGAGTGCCAATCATTAATAGTTTACCCTATATCCATCTCTTTCTAGATAGATCCAAAGTACGCGAAGAAGATAGAGTCGGTAGTACGTCACGCTCCCCGTACCGTTGCCCCCGCGCCGCCCACCTCCCCCTGCCCCGTCTGCGGCGCGGACATGCCCATCGCAGACTTACGGTGCACGCACTGCGAGGCGGACGTGCCTTTCTGTCTAGCTACAGTGAGTAATAATCATTAATACCCATACTTATAAACGCAATTTAAATTTAATCATTGCTTAAAATTAGCGCTGTCACTGTTTGTCATTACCCAGCGGTAAGAGATGGCAATAGTTTAAGCACTGTTTATTTTTTGACATATTTTTATAAGTAATAAGGCTACAAACTGTTATAATTATTATTTTCCTGTCATTAGCTCTCTTCTCTTGTCATAAAGCACTACCACCCACTCCACATAACACAACGGTTAACCGGAAGAAAACCTAATTAGTATTAAGTTCGCCTATGTACTATTTTTTGTGCAATAAAGCATTTTCAAATCTAATCTAATCCTTTTTGAGCTAGTGTGGTGAAAGGGTTATAAGTGCTTCAGAGAGGCTTCTTTCGTGCACTTGACATATGTTTTCGATTTTTTTAAGAACGTTCATCCGTAAATTGATGATTTCAGACGGCCAATAAAACAATATGTGTAATTTGCACAGAAGATAATTTGACCTCATATTATTGGGAATGACCAAAACTTAATCATATGGGAAAAACATTTTCAAATGGTTGTATAGTTTTTTCATAAGATTCAACTGTTTTTCCTAAACTTTCGGTTGATGGTCCACGCAGATGCGATTCAATGATAAAACTATAAACGACAAACTTATAAAATTTTTGTATAAAAAAGCTAATAACATTTATTAGTGCTTAGTGGAAGAATAAACACGATTACTGTAAGTTTTCATTCATGAAAAAAATAATCAAAGGAGTAATTTTTAGCCACTTTTGGAGATATTAGACGTGTTAGTTTATGATGAAATCCGAGGTATTTTTGTTATTTTTTTTGCCTAGTAAATGAAGAAGTGTTCGTTTTAAAACATGCTTGATTTTTTTTTTTATAACATGAATATTTATTTTACTATGAATTATTTTGTATTACTATATAATCGGCGCGGAATCAGGTCAACGCTCAGTGCCGGCCGAGGCCTTTCAGAGGTAGGACGTGCGTCGCTCCCGGTCGCTGCAAGCCAGCAGCAAGCCTCAAAAAAATGTATTGTAGCCTCGCGAGTTTATAGCGCTACTGGGACGTTTTGATACTTTTTATTGTTTAACAAAACTTTGGTGAGTTTTTATTTTAAAGTAATGGTGTTGCTTTAACTTATTAACTTTAATTACCCCCGGTTTCTGGTACGCAAAAAATAGTAAATTATTTTTAATTTGTATTTCTTTTTAATTCAGGTTTCATTCTTTACTTTTATTTCAGATATGGCTAAAAAAAGGCGCTTACAGGCTACATCACGTAAAAAAAGTAACGAGTACGTCACCAATTGCGAAAATTTGGTCAAGGCTAATGAAGCTAAAAGGTATGTTACCCAGGGGTTACTTTTTACAACGTAACATGTTATAGTCAATTCCCATTATTATTAAACGTACACGGAGATAGAAGTAGTAATAATTTGCATTATGAAAATCATTATTGCTAACTTATCATAAAACATAACACGCCGAAAAAAAGGTCGAAATTAGCGGGTACTTTGAAATAGTCATCCAGTCCGCAAGTCCGCACGATACCAAAGCGAGTTGATGAGCTATCTATGATTGTGAAGTAATCAATTAATTTTGTTCGAAATACGTACATAGCATAATATTATTTTTTTAATGATTTTATGTAGTTTCTTCTGAGTTCTCATTATGGTTTCGGTTTCTGACCTATTCCTTGTTTATCATTGTTTTCTTTCAATTTATTATGGTTACAGGTGATTTTCCGGATGGACTAATTGAAGATGATGGTATGATGGTATCACCGAAATAAAATGTCCTAGTTCGGCTTTCGAATTAGAGGCAGATATCGCTATTAGCCAAAAAAAAAAATTATTCTGGTAATTAGATGGATCCGTGAATCGACGCCATGACTGGTTTTATCAAATACAGGGGCAGCTGCACGTAACGAATAAAAATAACTGTCTATTTGCTGTGTGGACAGGCAAAGAATTTGAATTAAAGACAGAAAAAATAATTAGGGACGATACATTTTGGGGCGAGAACATGGAGCATCGGCTAGTCAGTTTTTATAATAAATGTCTATTACCCGAAGTTGTTGATCCCTGAAAAGCTAGGTCCATGAAACTTAGAGACGATAAATATTAAAATTGTATTTTACACGAAATTATTTTGATTTATTTTAACCTAACATACCTGCCCGTTGCGTAAGTAGGTACTCATTCTGCAAAATGTTGTACCTACTTACGAAAAATGAATACATTCCCTACTAAGAGCGGGTAAAGTATCAAGGTGATTAATTCAATGCGGCGCATGATACGCGCTCCAACACTGACGGCTGTGTGCGTGTTAGGTGTAACTGTATAGCTAGGTGAGTAAATTTACCCAAACTTGAGTCTCGCAGCTCGGGATAAACGCTCTTAAGATTCTACGACATGCCGGCATCCCGTTGGTTATAAATAGTAGGAAGAATAGAAATTACAGTATGCTTGCCCTGTGTATAACGCTGTAATGGATTCAGAAGGGCAAGTCCGACTTCATTTAGAACATTTCGTCTAGGAATTAGGAAATGTTTCGTTTGTTTTGCCCTGTTTCGCACTGTTTCGTTTCGCCTATTTGTCTCTCTCTATTGTATGGAAAAAAATGAGACAGCAAAAATACATTACGTAGAAACGATTGAAACGAGTTGTTGTCTCATCAATTCTCCATACAAAAAAGAGGACACGTGCTCACACGAAAACAACATTTGGCAGAGGACATTGTGTGTAGCAAAACTCCCGACTTCGGGTACAAATCACAAAAGATTTAAATAAAATCAAAATGACTAGGTAAAGAAAATAAAAAAGCGGGAACTTAGCAAGGGAATTCAAGTTACCCATGCAAGTAAGATTGAATGAATATGTTTTTTTGCAGGGTCTTCACATTGTGAAAGACGATCTTACTGCGTGTCCGGAATGCGACTTTCCTGCCATCCTCTCTGAATTCTTAGAGTAAGTTCGCTCATGTTCTTTTGATTTCTAAATCGTATGGAAGTTTGCATCTACTGTAGATGATATATGCAGCGTCACGGACAGTTTTCATAAGGCTATCCCCTTCCCTAGTCGCGTTTAAAGCTGAAGTCAAAAACTCCAACCTTGAGTCATCATCTTAGATTGTTTATAATAATATGATTTCTATTCTATTCTATTTTCACTAATGCCCCGATTTTTGGGACGCTATGGTTCGGACAGGCTAGACTTACCCCGTATCTGTACCATCCACGAAATAAAGAAGTAATGGAACTAGTATGTAGACGACCCTCTCACGCTTCAAATACGCGCAGTACCACGACTTCAAGCCCTCCTTTGTTTAGTCGTGTTTGAAGTCTGTCAGAAGAAACGTAACTAAGAAAAATACAAAAAAATAAAAAAATGCCGTATTGTGCGGTTTTGGAGTGCAAAAACGATAGCCGAACCAAAAATTTAACTAATGGGGGCATATCGTATCACCGGTAAGCAATATTTTATTATTTTATAGCGGTTTTGCTTGGTTTTTTAACATGAAAAACCGTCAAGCAAAAATAGACTGTGAACGATATTTGTTAAGGTCGCGTTTCTAAAAATCTCATCTTCGCTACTCAATTAGAGCTGTACCCCAATAAACTGATGAACGTGTTATCGAATACTTTATTGGTTATGTAAATATGTAGTTACTGTATGGCATTGATTTTTTTTATGCTATAGTGGTGATTTCATTCTGAATGTATTTATAATTCTACTTCTTTATTCTTATTCAATGCCTATGGTGCCTGCCCAGATAGTCAGATAGATAGATTACAGAAATATTTTGAAGAAATTACATAATATCTTCTGGTTTCAGTTTTCCCAAGGCACCAGATATAAAAAATCAATGGATAAATGCAACCGGAAAACAAAATTGGTTTCCTTCAAAATCAAGCACCATTTGCTCAGAGCACTTTAGGGACGAAGATTTTATGACAAAAAAAAGTGGATATAAATATATTGTTGCCACTGCCATACCAACTCTAAAAATTTTGTGTTTTCTGGTTATTATGGTGTTTGTTATATTAATGACGTTAAAGATTATGTAAAATTGAAATATAGTGAAACGTATCTAAACTAGTGGATGCCCACGGCTTCGCCCGCGTAGACTACCTACTACTTTTTATACCACGGTTAACATTCATTTTTTGGTTCATTTTTTGGAATAAATTTAGCCTATGTCCAGCCCTCCAACTATCTCCACACAAAAAACTATGTCAATCTGTAATGTTCAATGAAAGACGGACTATCGCATACTGGTTTATTGCGGGTACAAATTAGTGAGGGTGGCGAACATGCCTACCCGCACTATACAAACACTACATTTTTCCCCTCTTAAATTCCTATACTATTAGTATTTAAAAGTAAGTTTACGTACCTATGTATAGGTACCTACCATACGAAATTTGTACTATGGATACATAAACATTGAAACCACAATAAAACTAATCTAAAAACTTATAATAAACATAAGAGTACGTAAGTACATACTTAAAGGAGGCATATACTATTTTGGTAAACGAGACCTCAACTTCATTTTATGAGGTGTGCTAGTTAGGTGCTGACGCCTCTGTTCCGGTGGTCCAGCGCGCTGAACCTCGATATACTCATTTGAATCTACCGCAATAGACGGGGCACCGCACTCCGCATCGCTAGTAATGGCCTGCCTAGTACCAGGAGATTGAGTCACAGGGGTCGACCGACCTTCGATGGCTTCTACATCTACATTTGACTGGACTCGGCTAACATCATTATCATCAGAAGGTTCGACACAGGCGACCGAATAACGCGACTTCCTAGCCGTCTTTGTGAGAAGTTGATCAACGTGGCGTTTACTACTACGATTGTCTTGAGTTTTTACTTGAAATGAAACCGGTCCCGTTTTATCAACAATAACTCCCTCCTTCCATTTAACATCCTTGTTAACATAATCCCTGACGAGTACCGCGTCGCCGGGCGCCAGCGGGCGCGTCACGCCCGCGCGCCGCTGCTCGGCCGCCGCCTGCGCGGCTCGCACCACGTCACCCGTACTGGGCCGCAGGAGGTCCAGCCTGCCGCGCAACCTGCGCCCGAACATTGCCACGGCCGGCTCTTTTTGAGTCGTGCAGTGTTCCGTATTCCTATACGTAAATAAAAACCTAGAAATAGCTACCTCATAATCCTCCCTCTCGAATGACGCTTTTTTAAGTACCTGTTTCACCGTACGCACAGCATTTTCGGCCGCTCCGTTGCTAGCAGGGTGGTATGGCGCTATGAGTAGACGCTTAATACCATTTTTCTCCAAGTAAGACAAATACTCTTTCGACGAAAATGGCGGTCCGTTATCGCTCACGATAGACTTTGGTAATCCAAACCTAGCAAAAAGTTTACGCAGACAAGAAATAACCACTGTGGCAGAGGTACTGGAGACACCTGCTACTTCTAACCATTTTGTATGTGCATCTAGTATAACGAAATAATACTTGTTTCGATATGGACCTAAAAAATCAACATTTAGTCGCGACCATGGCTCAGCGGGCCAGGGCCACGAGTGCAGGGGCGCCGGCGGGGGCTGGTCGCGCTGGGACGCGCATGCACTACATTCACGACACAAGCGTTCAATGTCTGCATCTAAACCTTCCCACCAAAAGTAGTTGCGAGCAGCTTGTTTCATCTTGACTATGCCGATATGCCCACTGTGCAACTCTTTTAAAACGGTACCTCGTAAGCTAGTAGGTATAACTACCCGATATCCCCACACTAAACAACCGTGTTCTATAAAAAGACTATCTCTTTTTTGAAAAAAAATCTTATCTTTATCACATTCAGAACGTTCCGGCCACCCAAACTTAACATAGCCCACGATTTTATTTAACTGTAAGTCTTTGCTTGTTTCAACTTTAACTTGATAACAAGTAACAGGCAAAACATCATCAACGAAGTTCAAATAACTTCCTTCCAGAATATCTTCATCGTAATTATGCCTAACCGTGCGTTCTAAAGGTAAACGAGATAACGCGTCAGCATAACAATTTCTCGATGACGGAATAAAGTCAATATCATAGTCATATGCAGCCAATCTAACTGCATATCTTTGCAAACGGCTGGCGGCAGTTTGTGGAATGCCTTTATTTTTACCAAAGATATAACTAAGTGCTCGATGATCACTCCGTAATAAAAAATGTCTCCCGTATAGATATTGATGATGCTTTGTCACTCCGAATAAAATTGCCAAAGCTTCTTTATCGAGCTGCGAATAATTAAGTTCGTGCGAGTTGAGGGTGCGCGAGGCACAGCTGACCGCGCGCTCCGACCCGTCTGGGTAGCGATGCGTCAGCACGGCGCCCAGCCCGTACGAGCTGCTGTCTACAGAGAGGATGAGCGGCAACTTCGGATCATAATGCGCCAGCACCGGACTACTACTTAAAACATTTTTAATTTTATTGAAACCTATTTCACATTGTTCGCTCCAGGACCATGTAACATCTTTTTTAAGAAGCTCGTACATTGGTTTTAAAATATCACTTATATTGTAACAGAACTTTGCATAAAAGTTTACGAGTCCCAAAAAACTTTTAAGTTGTGAAACGTCTTTTGGTACGGGTGCCGCAACAATGGCTTCAATTTTTTTTTCGTCCGCATGCAAACCATGCTTATCTATTCTATAGCCTAAATACGTCACGCTTTCTCTAAAAAATTCGCATTTTGCCCAATTAACGCGTAAACCAGCATCTCTCAATCTTATCAAAACGGCTCTTACATTTTCTACATTATCCTTAGCATTCAAACCGCTTATACATATGTCATCACAAAATACGACCGTAGACGGCAATCCACTGAGAATTTCTTCAATAACTTTTTGGAAATTTTCTGGAATACATTTAATTCCAAATGGAACTCTTTTGTAGACCCAGGTACCTACGTGAGTTGAGATGGCGGTCATTGGTTGCGAATCCTCAGTTAATAAAAATTGCTGATAAGCGTGGGACAAGTCCAATTTTGAGAAAACCACACCTCCCGCCAGAGTAGCAAAAATCTCTTCAATACGGGGAAGCGGGTAATGAAAATCTTTTAACAGCGGATTAATCGTTGTCTTATAATCTCCACATATGCGAATATCGCCATTTTTTTTGACAACTGGCACTATGGGAGTTCCATAGTCAGAACGGTCTACTTTATAAATGACGTTATCACGTTGTAATCTTTCAAGCTCCTTTTCGACCGGCCCGCGTAGTGCGAGAGGCAACGGGCGAGCCTTTACATAAACCGGAGTTTTGTCAGACAAATGTAATTGCATGCGAATTTTACAAGTCCCGAGCCCATCAGCAAACACTTCTGGATATTCCTTTCGTAGTGATTCGACGGTGGAATCATGCCTCTCATGAGTTAAGTTATAACAATCGCTAATGTTCACATTCAACATTCTTATCCACGTACGACCCATCAAAGGCGGGCCTCCATTCTCAATGACATACAGTGGCAATAAGTACGATACAGTGCCATACGTGACGTTTACATTAATAAAACCTAACGGTTTAATGACATCGCCGGTGTAAGATTTCAAAATTAATGTTTTTTTATGTAGTTCGATTCCATTGAATCGGTCATCATAACAAGATTTTGAAATTGCTGAAAACTTACACCCCGTATCTACCTCAAATCTCAAAGGCATTGTTTCGACTTGTAGGTCAACATAATAAGGGTCGTCTCCTCCGTCACAGGAAAGATTGTAAAAGTTCACTTCTTCAGAATCAGAATCAGAGTCAACTAAAAAGAACTGACCTTTCGACTTGCTTGAAGAACTCGCTCCGCGACCACTTTCGTACTTACGACACATCACTTTCAAATGCCCTTTTTCACCACAATTATCACAATTGTAATTCTTGAAACGACACCGGTTCGCCGCGTGTCCTTCCTTGCCACACCGGGCGCAAGGCACTGCCCGCTGCTGCGCAGGCGCCGTCGCCGGCTCGGCGCTGCCGCTGCTGCCGCCGCCGCCACCGCCGCCGCCGGCTCGCTGTTGGTAGCGGCGCGGGGCGCGCGCCACAGCCACGCGATGCAAGCCGTCAGACGCGCGCTCCCCTGCGCCGCTGACGCTGCCACCGCTGCTTACTGCCGACGTCGCCGCATGCCTGTCCGCCGCTTCCAATGCCAATGCGAGCTCGATAGCACGCTTGTAATCCAAGTCACGTTCGGCAAAAAGCCTGGATCTCATATCCTCAGAATACAGACCGGAGACAAATTGGTCCCGGATGTTCACTTCCAAATCCTTGCCAAAGTTGCATGTTTTAGCTAAATGCTTCAAACTTTGTAGGTATTCGTTTACGGTCTCTCCTAACGTTTGCTTCCTTTGCCGGTACACATGACGTTCTGCGATCTCCGACCTTTGCGGCTCGAGATGCTGTTTCATAATTATCTCGAGCTCATCAAACGTTTTCGTCTCTGGTAAATCAGGTGCACACAGATCACACATCAGCTCGTAACAAACCACGCCGACATGCGTCACTAACACCGCTACGTGCATTTTTTCGTCGATGTTATTTAGCATCACAAACTGTTTCACTCGCCTACAATACGCGTCCCAATTATGGGTACCTATCTCAAAGATCTCTATTTTACCGATAGGCATCGTGGAACACGAAATGAAAGAGAATTAGGTAAAACTATTCGGCTGCGCCACATGTAATGTTCAATGAAAGACGGACTATCGCATACTGGTTTATTGCGGGTACAAATTAGTGAGGGTGGCGAACATGCCTACCCGCACTATACAAACACTACACAATCCATCCTCTGTTTTGACGTAAAAGCAGGACAAACAAACAAACACACATTCACATTTATAATATAGGTTTGGATTACAGGCACAAAGTATCCCAGAACGGAGTTTTGAGGCTCCAGACGAGCCAAAAAAACATATTAAGCGTAAGCATAGCTCAGAAGACTTAAACAATTATGTCACTCAGAAAAAAAAAAAAAATGAAACAAATGACTCGGATATCAATGACAGCATCAGCTCAGCCGCTTCTTCTCCTCGAAAAAAAATATTAAAAAGTAAGTTACGGTGGCAAGATAGTAAAATTAAAAGACAGAGCATGCATATAAAAAGACTCCAAGCACAAAATCGCAGATTGAATAAGAAAATAAAGAAAATTGGAGACATTCTAAAGGATTCGCCCTCCCCTCACGGACTCCGCGCAGTGCAGACGTGTTGCAGTACTCCCCTAGTAAAACTTAATCTATTGCAACGGCTCAGTAAAAATTACATTCAAATATTAGGAGTTCAGAAGCAAAGGAGGTGCACAACTGGGCGAAACGAGAGAGAGCGACCTAAGAGCAACAGTGACGAACAATCAAGCGTGAGTTCTGCTTAGTTCATAAAAATACGTACAGGCCAATTAACGCACGCACTACTACAAAGAAGTGCATTAGGCAACGCCTACTCATTCAACTGCAGCTGCAGTGTGCGTATGCGCAAGCCCCGCCTCCTAACGGTCTGGCTCATTTAGGCCTACTTTTACTACGCATGAACTTGAACTTGGCGTGTGGTTCAATCACCCCTGCGATGTCGGTTCTTCGATCTCCGCCTAAGGACGAACCAGCCCTTTTGAATGTGCCTAACACTGCTATTCACTACAACTCAGATCCGGCCTTAAACAGGCCCAATACTTCTGACTTATCAAACCAATGCAATAACTACCTTAAGAAGCGGAAACATGCATTTGGAGAATCCGTGTCTACTTCCTCGTCAGAAATTAAGATGTTGTTTGAAGATCTCAAACAGCAGCAGACAATGGAGTTTGACCTATTGAACACCGCTATTAATGCCGTTGTCAACCAAAACCAAGACATAAAAAACTCTTTGGACAGGATGACCGAACAACATCAGGAACTACTCCAAAAAGTAAATAGATTGGAGCACGAAAATACTGCATACAAAGGTCAGATTACGACCTTGGAAAACAAACTAGACCGCCTTGAAAAAACCGTGATTTCTTCTACAGTCGAGATTCGCAACATTCCAAAAAGCGTAAACGAAAATAAGTCGTATCTAAGCTCCATTGTCCAGAGTGTGGGCTCTGCTTTGGGAGTGTCGATCCAGAATCAGGAAGTTAGAGAGATTTATCGTTCGAAGTCGGACGCCATAGTGGTGGATTTTACCACGGCTGCCACTAAGGAAAGTATAATTTCCAACCTAAAACACTCGAACAAAACCAGACGGGAGGCCAAAAAACCAATCTTTTGCACTGAAGACATCAAACTTCCTTGCCCCAGCCGTCCTATATACATTTCCGAGTGTCTCACGACCAAAGCCAGGCGCGTATTCTATGTCGCGCGGGAACAGGTCAAGAATAAAAAACTTTTTGCTGCATGGACGTCCTTCGGGAAGGTGTACGTGAAGATCAATGAGGACTCCGCGCCAGTTTACGTTGAGGCGGAAAGTCGACTACTCAATCTGATCAAGTGACTAGGCATAGTCATAGTGATGGGACGTCGGAGTACTCAGCTTACTCCGTTCTTACATCTCATACTCTTAGACATATTGAAATTGTTTTTCTACTTGTTTTTTGTTTTTAATTATAGCATGTATACCTACTTAATGCCTATCACTCACCAATTCAACCACGCACTTCACCAACCCACACTCTGCACACAAAACCACACTCAACACACACACAAAAAACACTACATGACGAATGAAAGAGAGAGAGAGAACAAACTATCGTACATTAAAAAAAGTTGCTCGCAGAACTTGTCGACTGCTAATGTATCTACCAGACCGGAGTACTTTCGTTACAGTATATCATCATCACAGTCACGCGTATCCCGTGACGTAGATGTTACCCTTCCAAATAGGTGAGATGCAAAATATTGAATCGTTCCACTCTGATCTGGATTCGATACTGACGGCCGAAGCCCATAACTGCGACATAGAAAATGTAGATAAGTACATAACGAGTAATGTTGAGTGCACACTAAACCTCCTCACCCAGAACATCCGTAGTATAAGCTGCAATATGTCTAACTTCACCACGCTCCTTCACAGGTCTAAAGTAACATGGGATGTACTGGTGCTCTCTGAATGTTGGTTACCTTCCTCCAAATTTATACCTGATATAGACCATTACAATTACGCAGCCACAACCTCTCACAAAACACAAAACGAGGGTGTTGTAATTTACTATAATGAGCAAATCCAGGCCAAAATTGAGGAACCATCAGTAAGTGACGCGAATTGCCTGTTGCTTAAGATTAATTCTGACACTTGTATTATAGGGATCTATCGCCCCCCGAGTCAGCAAAATACCAGTGATTTTGTTAGCTCTCTCGACTTATTACTCACCAAATTAAGAAGCTACAAAAATATCGTCCTCTGTGGCGATATCAACATCGATATTCTCCCAAACACTTCAGATGCTCGCTCACACGAGTACTTAAATGTCCTGGCTAGCCATAACTTGGTTCCAAGTCATACACTAACGACGCGTGGCAGGACATGCCTTGATCACGTTATGATTAAAACTAAACATGAAACAACTTGTCTTGTTATTGATTCATCAATCACAGATCACCAGAGCGTAGCCATTAGTGTAAAAAAAGTAAAGCCAACAGATACCAACAACTCGCAAAAGAAAAGAATTAACTATAAACTTTTAGACTACAGTATTCAAAGTATAAATTTCGAGACACTCTTCAAATTAAATGATGCCAACCTTGCTACAGATTTCCTCATCAACAGTCTAACAACCTCTATTGATAAGAGCTCTAGTGTCATAAAAACTCCTAACAGACAGCGTACAACCAAGCCTTGGATAACAAAGGGATTACTGCGTTGCATGAGAAATAGGGACAACTTGCATAAAAAATTAAAAAAGGACCCCGAAAATGACATTCTTAAACAAACATATAAACGTTACAGAAACTACTGCAGCACTCTCTTAAGAAAAACTAAAAGAAACTATGAAAAGACAGAAATAGAAAATGCCAAAGACAATAAAAAAAAACTGTGGGAGGTCATAAAAACAATAAGTGGTTCAAAAAAGAAAGCGGATCACTCAGCTAAATTGGTATCACCTACTCACCCTCAGGCTAGCATCAACAAGGTTAACTCTTTCTTTGCGGATATTGGTAGGAAACTTGCTGAACAAATACCCTCGACCAACTACTCAGACTCCACTTTATCGGAGGGCTCTCAGACATTTCTTTCCAGCTCGCTTTTCCTTCTCCCTACCGACGAACAAGAAATCACCCGGCTTATCTTGGGCCTTAGGGAAAACTGCGCTGTTGGAGTTGATCTTATTTCGGGAAGTCTCATAAAAAGATATGCACCCATATTGGCTGCCCCTATCTGTCATATCTGTAACTTGGCTTTATCCACGGGGGTTTTCCCCCAGGCGTTCAAACAGGCCCTTATTAAGCCTATCCACAAGGGTGGGGATAGAGACTGCGTTAATAACTACAGGCCTATTTCCATTCTCCCAACAATATCTAAGATACTGGAGCGTCTTATAAACTCAAGGCTAGTAAAATTCTTAGAGTTCAATAAGGTACTTTCTCCTGCCCAATTCGGATTTCGCCAGGGCAAGTCTACCAACGATGCTGTCCATATGCTGGTGAACTCAGTGATGTCCAGTCTAGATGAAAAAAAGAAATGCCTAACAGTCTTCCTCGACCTAGCAAAGGCTTTTGATACAGTCTCTATCCCACACCTTGTTCATAAGCTGGAAGGAGTCGGGGTCAGAGGAGTCCCACTCAAACTTCTAGAAGACTACCTTACATGTAGAAAACAAAGAGTTGTGATCAACCAGCTGCAAAGCGATGATCTAGTGGTCAGATACGGGGTGCCTCAAGGTAGTATCCTGGGTCCTACCTTATTCTTGATCTATATTAACGATCTGTGTCAACTTAAACTAACTAACTGTAAGATTATAACTTTTGCAGATGACACGGCACTTTTCTTTAATGGTGGCAACTGGGATGAAGTTTTTGGTCTCGCTCAAAATGGACTAGATAGGGTTAGAGGGTGGCTACGCGAGAACAAGCTTACCTTAAATATTTCTAAAACTAAATATGTCCCCTTTGCGCTACGGTCTAACCTCTTACCCCCTCGTTCGTTAACTATCTCAGTACATAATTGTTCCCGCGAACAATCCTTATGCTCTTGTTTGTCTCTCGAAAGGGCTGATACTATAAAATACCTTGGCGTAATTATTGATGATACGCTAAAGTTCCAGCCTCACTTAGATACCCTCGTAACCCGACTTCGTAAGCTGATATACATCTTCAGTTCCTTAAAACACGTAGCAGACCGTCGTGTCATAAGGATGGTTTACTATGCATTATGCCAATCATTAGTTGAGTACTGCATCTCCTCATGGGGTGGCGCTGCTAAAAGTCATCTGATTGAGGTTGAGAGAGCGCAACGTGCCATTCTAAAGGTGGCTGCTGGCCTTCCGTTCCGATACCGATCAGTGGAACTATACAAAAAATGGGATGTGCTCACAGTAAGACAATCATTTATTTTACAAATAGTCCTCAAAAAGCACAGTGAGCTGACTTACGAACAGACTCGATTAGAAAATAAGCGTAGGACGCACAATGTTTGTCCTTCGGTAGCCTTTCGCACGAGCCGGTCACGTAACTTCTTCTGTTTCCTAGGATCTCTTATCTATAATAAAATAAACAAAGCACTTAATATATATCCACTGACTAAATTTCGCTGCAAACAATCTGTCTCCACCTACCTCAAAACCTTAAATTACGACGACACTGAAAAGTTAATAAAAACAATAAAATAATAATTAAAGAAAAAAAAAAAAAAAAAAAAAAAAAAATTGCTATACTCATCACGCTTAGTGTGTGCGCACTTACCTCTCTCAATTGGATCTCTTCATTCTCAAACACACACACACTCACTAACACACCCAAAGTTTTCACACACACTCACACACAAGAGAGTTCTCCTGTTCCCTGGCTCTTTTTAAGGCTGTGTTATCAGGAGAACTCTCAGAACTCATTCTTACTTTCATAACTCTAACACATATACACACATACACATACATATACATACACACAAATGTAAGGTCTCCTGAACCGTTTTTTTAGTACTTACCTAAATATAATACTTAGTACGTACTAGTATGTAGTTTTAAATATTAGTTGTTTTTTCTGTCATTATGTAATTGTGTATATTATGTTCTTGAATGATTGTGTACCTACTGTTGAGGAAATGGGAGTCTTTATCCATGGCGGAAGGTCCTGGAGACTTGTATTACAGGCTATATAAGCCTATCTCAAGCTCCAGTCTCTTGCAAAGTGGGTGGACACATCTCATCTAATTTCTCTTCCTATTACATCTTCACCATACATTGTGTTCGCTACCTACTTTGTGAAAGAAAAATAAATGCTTTTATTATTATTATTTATTATTTAGAAAATAAATTTAATATAAGCAATGAAAACATAACCAATCTTAAAAACACTAATGTTAAGGTGAGCGTATTTTTTTATTAGCTAATGCAATGACTAGAGACCGGATTAAATTTTATATTTATCCCATTTTCATCAGTAAATGCATATTTTGCCTAAAATCTTGTGATGATACATATTTTTGCTATATTTGCAATGTTTCTTGTGTCGTGATCTGGGAAATTTTACGTTACGGCTGACAAAGTTTGATAAAATTTTGAGAACCAACCCCTGTACCGCAAATTTCATCGTAGTCGTCGTTTTTGAGAACGTGATAACAAATAAACATGCACACAAATATTACTCGTTTAATAGAATAAGATTATACTAGGTACTTCCTCTCTATTCAATTGTTTCCAGATGAATGACTTGGTTACTCGACAAGAACAAAATTTAAAATCAGGTGTTATTTCAAAGCAACAGTATTCGCAAGAACTTCGTAGCTTCGCTCTTACTCTCCACTATTACTCGCCCAAGGCTTATGAATATGTGCGCAGTACATTTAACAGCTGTTTGCCTCATCCACAAACACTAAAAAAATGGTACTCGAACATAGGTGGAGAGCCAGGTTTCACGAAAGAGTCTTTCGTAGCTCTAATGAAATGGCTATACATCGACGAATTGAATGGGATGGACAGAAATTTCATGGTTACGTTGATTTCGGAACTGGATTAAATGGTGACCATCTAGCAGAAGCCAAAGAAGTTTTAGTGTTTTTAATAACGGCCATAAACAGTAACTTCAAGGTACCTGTTGCCTTTTTCCTGGTAGATGGAGTCACAGGAATACAGCGCAGTGAGCTTGTCAAGCAATGCATAGAACGAGTCCACGATGTAGGCATCAAAATTGTAGCACTAACATTTGACGGATGCGCAGCAAATATTTCTATGGCACGACATCTAAGTTGCTCTTTTACGAACGGAAATGTAAAATTTGAACATCCTATGACAAAAGAACTAATTGTTGTAATACTTGATCCCTGTCATATGATAAAACTTCTACGAAATGCATTACAGGCGTATAAAAGTTTGTCGACAAAGATGGGAATAAACTGATGTGGCAATATTTTATTGAACTTAATAAAATACAAGAAGATGAACAATTTCATCTTTCAAATAAACTAAGAATCCGCCATATCAATTTCCAAAATCAGAGGATGAAGGTGAAATTAGCTACTCAGCTTTTTAGCTCAAGTGTAGCTGAGGCTATGCAGTTTTGCCGAAAAGACTTACAAATTTGTACATTCAAAGAAAGTGAGGCTACCGAAAAGTTTATACTTTTGATCAACAATATGTTTGACATATTTAATTCAAGAAACTTACACCAATATGGTTTTAAGAAAGCTTTAAACGAGCGCAACGCAGGACAGGTATTTGATTATTTGAATATGGCTTGTGAGTACCTTTCACATTTGTCACAGGAAGATGGTACTCTTTTGACAGAAAGTTCCCGAAAAACTGGATTTTTGGGATTCATAGGATGTGCTGAAGCATTAAAACATCTATATGTAAGCCTTATCCAAGAAAAAATAATCATATACCTACCATTCTACAAACTAAGCCAGGATCATCTAGAGCTGTTATTCGGTAATATAAGAGCACATGGTGGATCAAATAACAACCCAACAGCACGGCAGTTTATAGCTGCATACAAAAAACTGTTGGTACATATTGAATTAAAAAACTTCGGATCAGGAAATTGTATTGAGTTGGAACACTTGTCGATACTAAATTGTTCATCTGCAGTTGAGCGAATAAATAAGACAACTGATTTGGATATGACAAATGAAGACTGGATAGAAGACCAGACGGAAGAACAGGAGATTGGTGAGCTGCTTAGTAACATTTCAGAATTCAGTTCCCAGGCTATAGCACACATTGCAGGCTACATTGCCCGAATTTTAATCAAGAAATTAAATTGTGACGTCTGTGCTGGAGCACTTATTACGAAACAAATTAATTCGCTACACAAATTCATAGTAGCCAAAGATAAAGGCGGACTGGTTTATCCGTCTAATGACATAATCAAAATTTGCAAAGTCGCTGAAGCTGTTATTCGCTGTATGGATGGACGGGTATTTAAAAAAGAAGTTCTAATCATGAAAATATTACGTAAGTTTGCTGGAGAAAAATTGTTTGAAAATATTAATTTTCATCAAGCCGGACAGTTCCCCACATCAAACCACATCATTGATTTGATCAAAGCAATAACAGAACGGTACATAAATGTGCGGATCCATCATTTATTAAAGTTAAACATAAAACTCACTAAAAGACAACTTTTAAACAAGTACGTCCTATTTCAAGGATATTAAATTTTGACGTAGCTAAGCATCAGTTCCAGTAAGTAGTTCACTCCGAACTGATATGATTTGGAATTGTTTCTGCCTAAAATATGGGGTAGTCAAAAACAATTCCAAATCTAGGTTCTTAACGCAAGGGTGCGCGAGATCTCAGTTCGGGGCGAGCTACTTACCGGAACCGATGCTTAATTGCTTAGCTATGTCAAAATTTATTTCAAACTTGCTTCCGCCCGCGGCTTCACTCGGGTGAGACCTGGATAGAAAGAAGCATAATTATGTCCTATTCCCAGTCATTATCTATTCCTTATTTTAAATTTCAGCCAAATCGATTAAGTGGTTGTTGAGCGGAACAAAATAGTATATTTAAACATTCATCCATCCAAACATTCAAAATTTTGCATTTTATTATAGGTAATATGTTAATATTAGTGTGATTATAATCAATAAATTTGATAAAATTAATGAACAAAATTGCCTAACTTACCAATAAGATCTTCGCTCGCTTGATTGTTAATATTTTTCAAGTATTTACAATAGAATATAATTTTAAACCTTTGATTGTGTAAATAAAGAAAGAAAGATAAGAAAAGCTTTTTATTTCGACCACCACAAATATAACCTGACGCGCTACCGATCGTTACACATCAGTAGGTAGGAGCGCTGGTGAGTAGAGCGCTGGTGGCCTAGTGGTAGCGGCCCCACCTTCCGATCCTAAGGTCGTGGGTTCGAATCCAGTCGTGTACCAATGAGTTTTTCTGCCCAAAAATTTATGTACACTATGCCAGTGCTCTCAAACGGTGAAGGAAAACATCGTGAGGAAACCGGCATATCGTAGAACCTAAAAAGTTCGAAAATATGTGTCAAGTGCACGAAGCCTCTTCGAGGCGCACTTAAAATCCTTTCACCACACTTGGTTCGAAAGAATCAGTGACACGATAAGAAGAAGAAGTAGGTAGGTAATCATCGATGTCGATACATTCGTCTTGCATCCGCATTGGCACATCACTAAGTGAGTGGCTATGTCAAGTAATAGCCATTGTATTATGAATCTTATACCTTGTGGATAAAGACTAACAGAATTGTTTTCTATAACGCCATCTAGCGTCAAGTAGCTTTGTTTTGTTGTCAATCAAGTAACAGCCATTGTATTATCAATCTTATTGCAACTACATAGAGAAGAAAAGAAAAAAATACTGAATGAAAACTGCCATCTCTCGGTTAGTAGAATTTCATTTTAGCACTGTTTATTTTATTAAGCTTAGAACCATGTCGCGATAGCTTTAAGGTTTATTATCAATTAAATTATTTTTTTGGTTTTAGGTCCTTTTTAACGTTTTTTTCGACCAATCATAACTTTTATTTCTATGTGTGTTTGTTTTTACGTGTATGAGTTTGGCGACACTGGTTCTCTTAGTAATAAGTCATCATGCTCCCTCTATTTTGCGTAAGCAAAAGCGTGTTTGGTGCTCTGTGGTACCATCTATACCTACAGCAGTTAAATAAATAAAATAAATAATGCGGACAATCCACACAATACTATCTAGGTAAACTAAGCAGAGCTTGTACTATGGGAACCAGATAGCTCATATAATACAATGCTTTGTATTTTGTCACCATTTTTTTTTGTAAATAGATACATACATAGAATACAATATAACACCCAGACAGTTGTTCTAATCCATAGGAAAAACAAGTTCGAAGCTCATCAAGGCACGCGTTCATTACTATGTTTTCCTTTACCGTTTGAAACCACTTCCATGGCGCCAAGTTTCCAAGTTTTTTTTTCGAATATAAAGTCACGACATGTACAAGACTAGGGGCCTAATTCTCGGGCCGATCTCGATGATATTGAAATTTTATCTTATTAATTTTTTATTAATTTTATAGTGTTTACTACACTTAAGGAAATCACAAAGATTTTTATAATGTCCCAAAAGTTAAGAGCCGAGCGGGATTTGAACCCGCGACCTTCCCCTCGGTACGGGGCTGCGCTGACCACTGCGCCATCGGATCCTAATCACACTCGACGAATAACTCTTAGGGACTGTTCGGCACTAACGCCCGCTCGATTAAATCCCGCTCGGCTCTTAACTTTTGGGACATTATAAAAATCTTTTATCTTATTGCTTCTTTTTGAAGAGAGAATGGACGATTTCCTTGAGTAATTCATCGTTGACCTCATCGTAGAAGCCTCGACAGCTACGATATACGGAAAACGTAAAAAAAGTGCGGGGTTGTGCAATGCCAATCTTATACCTTTAAACGAGAAAATCTTGTATATATATATATATAGGGTTACTGGTTAAGTCGACCTAGATCCATTAAGAGGTTATAGTTCCCATCATTTCTGACTAATTTGACTATGAAACACCCCAGCCTAAACCTAACCGTTTTTGAGATATTGGACTTAGAAGGTTTTTTAAAAAAATATGCCAATTTCTTAAGAATAGGCATTTTTTTTTGTCTTCTAGGGCCTTATTTTTTTTTCTAATTCTGATTTTTGAGTACTAGAGAAGTTCGTTTATTATTCTAAATGCAAAAAGTCCAAATATCTGAACCATAGGAGTCATAGTAGAGGACTGAAAGTGTAAAAAGAAATAAATTTATAAAAACATTTATTTTCTTTTAGCAATATTTAAAAAAAAATGTATGGCAGTTGTGCTGCAGATATGCTAAATAATATCTTTGTTCTATTAGCTATCCAACAAGGTATAACAAGCTAGGGGTCTTATCACAATTCTTAGAAAAAACTTTAATAAAAAGCTCACAGGTAGTAGTAAAAATAAGGGTTCTTTTGTCCTATTGTCCTTCCATGGGGCTGTGATGCGTGCGAGCGGGACAAATTGTGCAAGTGCGAGCGAGATAAATTATTCCCGGCCATTTTGTTGTTATGGTATTTATTTTTAGTCTGCTTCCGTGATTCGTCCGTAGTAGATGCGATATTTAGTGCTCTTGATTTCTTACTCGACTTGGCTTGTTGATTGACTGATTTCTTCTACGATTTGTGACTGTGCTTGTTAACTGGACTTTGATTTGTGCTTGTGATTGGAACTGTTGAAGATGGCAACCTTCACGAACGAGGAATATGCAGATATTCTGCTTTGTTACGGGTACTGCAATGGCGTATCCGCACGAGCTCGTGACGAATACATTGCACGTTATCCAGGCCGCCGAGTACCGGATGTCAGTGTCTTTGACGGAGTTTGCCGGCGACTTAGAGAGACTGGCTCTGTTTCAAGGCGACGAGCAGACTTAGGCCGACCACGTGTCATTGATGATGATGAAGAGCAAGACAATGAAATAGTTCAGCGGTTTAGAGCGGATCCGACTACTTCTACTAATGCTGTTGCCCGAGAACTTGGGCTCTCACAGTGGAAAGTGTGGTTTACAGTGAATACTGCAGGCCTCTACCCCTATCACTACACGCCTGTACAAGTTATCGAAGAAGGAGATCCAGTGAGGAGGTTAGACTTCTGCAGATTTATGCTTAATGCAGATTTGGAAGACCCAGCATTTTTTAGACAAAACTTTTGGACAGATGAGTCAAAATTTGATAAAGACGGCATAACAAATTACCACAATGCTCATTATTGGGCCCCGAAAGCGCAACGAAATCCTAATCAAAAGAGGCCAAAAGGATCACAAAGAAGATTTAGTTTGAATGTCTGGATGGGCATTATTTCAAATAATTTAATTGGGCCTTTCTTTCTGCCTGACAATTTAAATGGAGAATTCTATGAACACTTTTTAAGAGAAGAACTACCTGACTTGTTAGACGATTTACCCCTAAATCTTATAAGACACATGAGGTTCCAACACGACGGTTGCCCTGCACACTACAGGAGAGGGGTCAGGGAATGGCTAGACCAAGAGTATCCAAATAGGTGGATCGGAAGAGGTGGACCTATACCGTGGCCAGCGAGAAGTCCTGATCTGACCCCCATGGATTTTTATGTGTGGGGCCACATGAAGACTTTAGTCTACAAAGACAATCATCCGATTACATCTGTTGGGGAGTTGAGACAGAAAATAACTGCGGCAGCAAACGAAATAAGAAGAGGTTTAACTACTGCTGTAGTAAAAAGTGGACTGAGACACAGAATGAGAGTGTGTGTGCGAAACAGAGGCGGTCATGTGGAACAGGACTTGTAAAAATAGCAATAAATGTTGTTTTATAACTATTTGGATTGTTTTATTTCATTTTCTGACCCAGGTGATAAGTTTGATCTTAAGTCCCATTTTTTCATTTTATCATCTTTTATCTCTACCTGTGAGCTTTTTATTAAAGTTTTTTCTAAGAATTGTGATAGGACCCCTAGCTTGTTATACCTTGTTGGATAGCTAATAAAACAAAGATATTATTTAGCATATCTGCAGCACAACTGCCATACATTTTTTTTTAAATATTGCTAAAAGAAAATAAATGTTTTTATAAATTTATTTCTTTTTACACTTTCAGTCCTCTACTATGACTCCTATGGTTCAGATATTCGGACTTTTTGCATTTAGAATAATAAACGAACTTCTCTAGTACTCAAAAATCAGAATTAGAAAAAAAATAAGGCCTTAGAAGACAAAAAAAAATGCCTATTCTTAAGAAATTGGCATATTTTTTTAAAAAACCTTCTAAGTCCAATATCTCAAAAACGGTTAGGTTTAGGCTGGGGTGTTTCATAGTCAAATTAGTCAGAAATGATGGGAACTATAACCTCTTAATGGATCTAGGTCGACTTAACCAGTAACCCTGTATACAGTTGTGGTCATATAATTAAGAACGATTTGAAGTTCTAGAAGTTTTTTATTTAAATCGTATCATACACAGAGATGTGTACCTTCTGAGAAGCAACTAGTTATGTTATATAATAGTCACATTAATAGAGCAACCTGACTTAAGAATAAAGTATGAAATCGCTAACTATTTTTTGTACATTTTATTGATTTTATCAAAGTAACACATTCAAATAGTACTGAAACTGGACAAATAATTAAGAACGATTTATTTAACTGCTCGGGAATTGTTTTGTATGACACTTAGATTTCAAAAATCACAATATTATGTAGCACAGGAAACCTAAAAAGAAATTTAATAAATATTTAACTAAAATTAATAGTTAATAGCATATCCACGGCTTTTAATTACAGCTTTACACCGGCGAGGCATTGACTCTATTAATTTTTGACATTTCGCAAGAGAAATAGAGTTCCATTCTTCTAAAAAAACGTCATACAGCTCTCTTAAATTTCCACACTTTGTATTTGAAACCTTTTTCTTTACTTCAAACCACAGATTCTCTATTGGGTTTAGATCTGGACTGTTAGCAGGCCAGTCTAAGACAGAAACTAATTGCGCTGTAAGAAATTCCTTTACGGTGCGTGCAGTGTGCTTTGGATCATTGTCATGCTGGAATGTCCAAATGACCGGTAGAACGTCTTCAGCGTATGGTAACATTGTTTCTTCCAGTATATTTTTGTATTGGAACTGATCCATGTTACCTTCTATCAACTTTACAGGTCCTACACCATGTTTAGAAAAGCAACCCCAAATTTTCACATTTCCACCACCGTGCTTTAATGTAACTTTCGTGTACTTTGGGTCGAATGCTGTATTCGGGGGACGTCGTACATATCGTTTTCCATCAGAACATACTCTGTTTATTTTCGTCTCGTCAGAAAAAAGTACATTTTTCCACTGTTGCACAGTCCAGTTTTCATACTTTCTCGCAAATGCAAGCCGGGCTTGCCTGTGGCAAAGTTTTAACATGGGTACCTTTCTTGCTATCCTACCGTGCAATTTTTCTTCTACCAAACGTCTTCGAATAGTGCGTGCTGAGATTGCTGAAGGGTTGTTTTCACCAAAATATTATTTTCTAAGCTCATTGGACCCTTTAAAACGATTTTGTTTTGCCATACGAACGATGTTTCGGTCATCTCGAGGAGTTGTTTTTCTCTGTTTAGGTACACGTGGAACATTCGAAGTAGTTTCATATGTAGCAAAATGCTTTACAGCGTGGAAAACCATCGATTTTGAACATTGCAGATGGTCGGCTATCTTTTTATAAGACCAATTCTTCCGGCGAAGTTTTATTATTACTTCCCTTGTAGATTTATCACAACTTTTATTGTTTCCCATTGTTTTTTCTAAAGAAGCCTTTAATCTTTAATCTTTTATAGCACGTAATGGAGCCAAAATTATACAAACAGTAACAAATCGACTGAGTGTTGATTTAAATTTGAATAAAGGTATAAACTACTTAGCGTTCTTAATTACGTGACCAGCCAGTAATAAGGAATACTTTGTTTAAAAGTAGTGTAAAATGTTTGCCTATTGATTTTTAGCCAATCATGTGTATCAATGAATACAGTGGTAATATGGAAATGTTTTACGATACCGAGAGAAATAAAAACAAATGCATACAATTAGTTTTGCATCTTAGTTGGAAAAAAGCTTCCCTTTATATCAGCGTTCTTAATTATATGACCACCACTGTATATATATTTAGGATCTCGGAAACTGAGCCAACGATTTTCATGAAATTAAGTATACAGGGGTTTTTGGGGACGCTAAAACGATCTAGCTAGGATTCATTTTTAGAAAATATCGGCGTTCGGAGTTACGAACAAACTACTTTATCGTAATATCATTACTCCTAGCGACATCTATTGCTCAGAAGCAAAAACTAAGCTCTATGAGAACCTGAGAACTCACAGAGAACGCCATCTTTTGACGAGTTTTGGAACTAAATGACTACATAAACACTCTTTAGACAAGTTCCGGAAGTTTCCATCTCATTGCACTCGTGATTTTTTTTAAAATAACCATTTCTTATTTTTTTATTATTATGTAGTGTGTTAGTAAGATCGAAAAATATGATTTCATCATTCACACGTTATTAAAAAATACCGAGCGAAGCTCGGTCACAAACTGCTAGTGTGTATTTAAGGGACATTGAAAATCTCGGTTGGCCCGAGAATTAGGCCCAGATTCGGACCCGCAACTTCATGATCGAAATGCGGGGCTGCTCCCACTAGACAAGGCATGCCAATTTTACAACTAGAGTCCGCGCAATGATTGATGTCTTACGGCACAAGTGGGAATTAAACCTCTTTACGCACAAAAATAGTGTTTTTAACATACGAGGGGAGGCTGATAAGTTCGCGGCCTAAGGTACTTAAATATTACCTATCGTCTTATTATCGAAATCACTTATTGCGTGGTTCAATGGTATTTGAAACAACCATCTAATTAATTTTTAAAGTCATAACTCAATATTTTGTGGAACATCAAACAACATCATGTCAGCCGAATTTACGAATTCTCGCAATTTGGAACACCGTGCCGTAATAAAGTACCTTGTAAAAAAGGGGAAATCGTCAAAAAACATTTTTGAAGACATGTCATCTATTCTTCAGGATTCTGGGCCTTCATACACGATGGTTAAAAAATGGGTACGTTTATTTCAACAAGGACGAGAAAGCTGCGAAGATGACCCCCGCCCGGGACGTCCAATAACGGTAGTGACCGAAGAAAATGTTAAAAAAGTCGAAAAATTGGTACTGGCCGATCAAAGAGTTCAATTGTGGCAGATAGCAGAAGAGTTGCAGATCAGCAAAGAATGGTTTGAAGAAATTTTACATCAACATTTGAGCATGAAAAAAAATTGTGCGCGTTGGGTACCAAAAATGCTTAGGCGCACAACAAAGAGCGACGTCTCCAGGCTTTCATGGATTTTTTGGAGTTAGACGGCGAAAATTTGGACGCAATTTGCGATCGTATCGTGACCGTTGATGCAACATGGGTTTGCCAGTATGA
This sequence comes from Thera britannica, assembly GCA_939531255.2. Classification (NCBI taxonomy): domain Eukaryota; kingdom Metazoa; phylum Arthropoda; class Insecta; order Lepidoptera; family Geometridae; genus Thera; species Thera britannica. The sequence goes on along the minus strand of OW618040.2, from coordinate 6,144,173 downwards.
TCTGGAGTCCAAAAAAGAATCCATGCAATGGATGAAAAAAGGAGAAAGGGCGCCGAAGAAATTTAAGGTGGAAAAGTCAGCGTCAAAGCTTTTTCTGGGATAGCGAAAGCATTTTGCTAATTAATTACCTACCTAAGAGAACTACAATGAATGGTCAGTATTATGCAAATTTATTGGCTCAGGTCCGTCAGGCCATTGTTCAGAAGAGACGCTGGAAGTTAGCGCGTGGAGTGCTCGTTTTGCAAGACAACGCGCCCGTTCATAAGGCGCGCATTGCGAGGCGGGCCCTACAAGACACCGGCTTTTCTGAAATAGACCATCCTCCCTACAGTTTAGACCTAGCTCCTAGCGACTTTTTCCTTTTTTCCAATTTGAAAAAGAACTTAAGGGGCCGGAGATTTTCAGATGACAATGAAATGATAGCCGCCGAAAATACACATTTTGAAGGCATAGGCAAGGAATATTTTTTTGGTGGTTTAAAGGCGTTATACGCCAGATGTAAGAAGTGCATATGCCTTGAGGGAGATTATATTGAGAAATAAAAAATATAAAACTTGACTTTTCGTTCTTTAAGTACCTTAGGCCGCGGACTTATCAGCCTGCCCTCGTACCTAGTTACTATAAAACTCTGCTATAGCAGCGCCTCGTCTATCGGTCTTCAGTGGTGGCGCGGACTCTATCTAGTTATTTCCGACATATACAGGGTGTCCCATAAGTCAACGTCCAGCCGAAAACGGGTGATGTGCCATGTCATGGCAGTTATCAGAAAAATATAAAAAAAAATATTTGTTAGGTAACTTTCGAGTTATGAGTATTTAAAAAAAACAGAAAAAACTGACACCCTGTGATGATCTTTTAAGTCCTGTGACTACAAATATTAACTTTTCATGAAACTTTTTTCTGCAACGTAAGCATGAATAACCCTTCTGTAAATTACAATTCAAAATTAAGCCATAACTGCCTCAGTTTTTAATGAAATCGTGGAGTTTTGGCCAACGTTTCATTTCAGATAATTACATCACCCAACTTTAACCGTCTGTACCGCAAAAAAAATGTACTACACTATCATGGCATGTAACTTTAAAAATTGGCGCATTTATCCAGGATTCCAAAATGGTATAAAACTTGCTAGAGTACTCTTTAGTTTTGGAAATAAAACATGTTTTTTCAACTAAACCGGATTTCCAATCAATTTTATTTCAATAGATAAAATGTTTGTACCAAGATTCAAGATTCAAGATTCAATAAGCGTTTATTCAATACGATACAAGAATCACTTTGAAACGTCTTAAAGCTAGGTGAGTCTAGGTGCCAGTTCCACGCGACCAAGCGTAGAAGAACAGGCAACAAACTACGTCTCGGTTCCTACCGTTTTTTTATATGATCCTTTTACATATCAAAAATAGTCTAAAATAATAGCAGTGAAGTTCCAGTGTGGTGCCACTTCACTTAGTCAGACGTATGCAATGTTATTATACAAAAGCAAAAGTTTCAAAGACAGCACACGCTACGCTTCAAAGTTATAATAAAGTATCTACACAGATATAAAAATAAGATATGAAATAGTAGGTACAGACATTGCAAATTGACATGCTAGCTTCCTATGGGTAGAGTGACCGGGACATCGGGCCACGCAGTTTTATCATTCATATAGCTATCTAGAGTAAAGTACGCTTTCTTTATCAAATTACTCTTAATATAGGCTTTAAACTTCCGAATTGGAAGCTTAGTTGCATTTTCCGGAAGTTTATTGTAGAAGCGTACAGTGTTCCCCATAAAAGACCCATTTACCTTCTGTAGACGAAATTTGGGAGTATAAAGTTTATTTTTATTTCTAGTGTTAATATTATGTGAATCACAATTTTTCTGAAAGCTACAGATGTGTTTGTGAGTGTACAGTAAGTTTTCGTATATACAGGGTTATTCATAATTAGCTGCAAATACTCAGGAATTAGGTTCAACAAATAAAATAAAAAATATATATGTAATTATTTTTTTTTAATTTTGATTTAAGTTTTTGTATCAAAATTTTATTTTTATTAATTTTTTTACGGCTATTGCATAATGATTGCCATGGAGAACAGGACGATGACCCACCCAGGCGGTGACTGAACGCAAAGTGTCGCTCATGGCGCGCGGGCGCGGATCAAAGGTCAAAATAGGTCAGGCGCCAATGATTCCAAAGGATATTCTTTGTCGATTTTCTCGGGATTTTCATAACAAAACTTTAAAAAAATCATTTCATAAATATTTTTTATTTTATTTGTTGAACCTAATTCCTGAGTATTTGCAGCTAATTATGAATAACCCTGTATATTGTGAAATTACTGTGAGGATATTAATTTCCTTAAATCGCTCCCTCAATGAGTCTCGTGATTTCATTTTATAGATGGCACGTATGGCCCTTTTTTGTAAAACGAATATAGTTTGAATATCAGCTGCTTTCCTCCAGAGAAGGATACCGTAAGACATAACACTATGGAAGTAGCTGAAGTAAATTAGCCTAGCTGTAGCTTCATCAATGAGCCATCTTATAGTCCGAACTGCATATGCAGCCGAACTTAGTCTGGCAGCAAGTGCTTTGATTTGCGGTCCCCACTGCAATTTTTTGTCAAGATTAAGTCCTAAGAAGATAGTAGAATCTGCAAGGTTAAGTGACTCTCCATTAAGTATAATATTAGTTGGCCGGAGAGTCACATTTGGTAAGGTGAACTTAATACACTTGGTTTTCTTAGCATTAAGTAAAAGATTATTAACGTTAAACCAGTTAAGTATTTGCGCCAGAGATGCGTTAACGTCATCGTAATTAGCCTTCAATCTATCAACTTTAAAAATTAATGAGGTATCGTCGGCAAATAGTACTATTTCACATAGTTTTTTAACAAAAAAAGGGAGGTCATTTACGTACACTAGAAACAAGAAAGGACCTAATATCGAACCTTGTGGCACCCCCATGTCAATAACTGACCCAGAAGATCTCTCACCGCTCACATCAACTTTAAGGACTCTATCAGTCAAGTACGATTGTATTAGGTTTGGCTTAGTTTAGATATTAATGTAGCATGATTTACACAGTCAAAAGCTTTGGAAAAATCGCAGAATACCCCAATCGCGTCTTGTGAGTTTTCCCAGGCATCATATATGTGCTTTAAGAGTAGAATACCAGCATCAGTCGTTGATCGACCTTTCGTAAATCCAAACTGGTGGCTATGAAGTATCCTATTTAGGTTAAAATGTGATAACAACTGAGTAAGAATAACTTTCTCAAATATTTTACTTAGCGTAGGCAATACTGAGATAGGTCTATAGTTAGCAGGGTCATTTGCATTTCCAGATTTGAACAGGGGAATGAGTTTACTAGGTTTCATTAAATCAGGAAAAACACCCTCATCAACACATCTATTAAAAATATACGCTAGACACGGTGCAATATCAGTTATAATAGTACTGAGTAGTTTTGTAGACATTCCCCATAAATCTTCAGTATTTTTAATGTTTAACGATTTAAATGTCTTCACGATTTTGTCAGCATTAATGTATTTAAAACTAAAGATATTATTACATTTTTTAACACTAGACTCTAACAATGCCATCGCACCAGAGGCCGAGGAATTTAAAGACGATGTCACTACTTTAGGGATACTGGAAAAGAAACTATCAAACGCGTTGGCTACTTCAATGTTTGTTGTCAAAAGATTATTGTTTACTTTCAAATGATTTTTTTTATTACGGAGTTTTGATTTGCCAGTCTCATTATTGACTATTTTCCAGGTAGCTTTAATTTTATTTGTGGATTTTTCAATTTTTCTTTTGATATGCAATGATTTTGCTGCGTGACAAGCTCTTTTAAATGCTTTAGAGTAGTTTTTAATATGTAGAATAAATGCTGGGTCATTGAGCATTGATTCCCTAGCAGCATACAGCTCATATAATGTATTCCTACTTTTATAAATACCTGGGGTGGCCCAGTCAGCGAACGCGACACTAACACTAGCTTTACATGTTTTAAGTTTAAACGTATCCTTATGTTCATCATTAATTAAATTTGATAAGTTGGAGAAAAGATCATTCGGGTCAGTCAGACAAGGCATGAGGGACACTTTCAGTTCAATATTGGTTTGAAACTTTTTAATACGGCTCTCTGTGATAGGCCGGTGGGTGAAAATCTCGTGTACCCTTTAAACGATGGACTTAAAATGCCTACGCTGTGTTTTTATGTGACTCACAATTCACAGGTACAAGTAAATACCATTTCAACAATGCAAGTAAACAGATAGATCCACCATCTTGTCGAAAGAGTAATAACCATGGGTTTTCAAGTAATTTGTTAGTTTTAGGTAAAAGTTTGAAATAAAATTCAATCATAACATTTCTTCAATCGTGATTTTAATCTAAAGTTTGCCTTCGCCCGTCGCCGGTCTTATTACATGGTTTTTGACGTGACAACGTCTTATAATTCGATGGAGCCGGGCGGCTGCTCATACGAAAAAACATGACTCATGCGGCGTTACCTCGCTCTGAGGCGTTCCATTTAATACTTGATGTGCAAGTGAGAGCGCGGAACGAGCGACAAAGAGGCACAATCGGCCTCCGCATTCGGCAGCGTTCGACATCGGTCTCTCTCTTACTTGAGTGAGCGATGCGTCCGCGTGGACAGCTGTATGACGTTGTCACGTTCAACTGTCGTCAGTTAACTGACTTTACAGACAGCTGATTTTTTTTAAGGAAATGTAGAGCTGGCATTACTGCTGAAGGCTAACAGTTTGAACATTTGCTGTAAATCCTTGATGTAGTTAAATTAAAATCACGATTGAAGAAATCCTATGATTGAATTTTATTTCAAACTTTCACCTAAAACTAACAAATTACTTGAACACCCATGGTTATTACTCTTTCGAGAAGATGGTGGCTCTATCTGTTTACTTGCATTGTCGAAATGGTATTTACTTGTACCTGTAAATTGTGAGCGATTTAAAAACGCAGCGTAGGCATTTTAAGTCCATAATTTAAAGGGTACAAACATTTTATCTATTGAAATAAAATTGATTGGAAATCCGGCTTAGTTGAAAAAACATTTTTTATTTCCAAAACTAAGGAGTACTCTAGCAAGTATTATACCATTTTGGAATCCTGGATAAATGCGCCAATTTTTAAAGTTACATGCCATGATAGTGTAGTACATTTTTTTTGCGGTACAGACGGTTAAAGTTGGGTGATGTAATTATGAAATGAAACGTTGGCCAAAACTCCACGATTTCATTGAAAACTGAGGCAGTTATGGCTTAATTTTGAATTGTAATTTACAGAAGGGTTATTCATGCTTACGTTGCAGAAAAAAGTTTTATGAAAAGTTAATATTTGTAGTCACAGGACTTAAAAGATCTTCACAGGGTGTCAGTTTTTCCTGTTTTTTTTAAATACTCATAACTCGAAAGTTACTTAGCAAATATGTTTTTTTTTTAATTTTTCTGATAACTGTCATGACTTGGCGCATCACACGTTTTCGGCTGGACGTTGACTTATGGGACACCCTGTATACCCGCTATTGCTATGTCTATCTCGCTTACACAAATCATGAGTAAGCAGGACGGCTATACAATCGCAGCTAGATATTGGCAAACAATTAATCAAACTTTTTTTCAGGATCCTACGTGAAGAAGGAAAATGCCCGATGTGCAGCGAGAATGTCGATCACAGGCGGCTGGTGAAAATAGAAGATGCCGCTTCTTACTTAGACCTTAATACAAACGAGTAAGACTGATTTTGCAACAATCTAAACCACCTATTGATTCCGTCCATTAGTTTATAGGAAATGCATTTATTTTAGAAAATGTCAATGTAGTTTAGTAAAGTAAGCACAATGTACTAAGTAGGTAATTTTAATTAGCTTTTGAAACACCCTAAAAGTTAAAAAAATAGTAGGTCTTCGAACCCACGACTGTCCTCTTGATACTCAGTGTATGGTTTTGATGAAAACCGTCCAGTTACGTTTTTAACAGACTTCAAATAAAAAAAAAGGTTCTCAATTCTGTTGTATTTTTTTATGTGTTTTAAGTGAACCCATTTAACTGGCGGATACATTAATTTATAGACGGAAAAAATGCCCTTTAAAAATTTAGGTAAGTATTATTATTGTGGAGGATTAATAAATACACGAAAAAGTGATGAAACATTTATTTTTTCATTTGAAAGTATACCAAGGTTGTAGTTACACGTTCGATACTGAGATTCAAATGAAACAACCTGTATGTCTACCAGCATCCCCTAACTAAATACCGCAGGGGATTTGTGCCCAGTTCATAAGGATTTAAGGGAATTGACGCAAATGTTGATGTACCTGGATGTACTAAGAAAATATCAAATCTACTCTGTTAGTTGTGCTACCCTGGTACTTTCGAAATTAATAACACATCCCAAAATTATAAAGAATCATCTGTTTCTGCTTTTTTGATATTTTTTGGGTATCATTGAAATTCTAAAGCTTGAAATACCATTTTAGTAAAACATTATCAACTATTTCTTATAGCATTTGAATATCAAATTACAAAGACTTTTTTGCGAGTCGTTTCAGCATGTACGCACGGAGAGTATTCTGAATGAATACCGGATGAAATACAATGTGTTCGTCGATTCTCTTTGTATTTTTGTTATTCTTGATAATATAATGAACTTTTGACCTTTACCTTCCTGATATTTAGTTAGAGTATCCCAATAGACAGACTTAACCAAACAAACAATGGTATTATACAAAATGGCAGCGGGCACTTACAGACTTCACTTTTTAGAATCACACAGCTCATTTAACAATTACGCAAACACGAAAGGTGCTCTGAGGCGCACTTAAAATCCTTTTACCACATTGTTTTAAAAAAAGCAGTGACACAATGAAAAAAGATTAAGCAATTCGCAACCAAAGCGCTACCGACTGACGTAAGCAATGGTTTGCGTTGGCGTCGTTTGCTGAATCACGTTAATCAGATTTTATGCTGAAGATATTAAATTCTTCTTTAAACTGGACTCATTGAAAATCTGACAAAACGAGCTATTAATATGGTTTTCTATTGCGATTTATTCACATAAATCAAACTGCAAAATTAATTAGTAGTAGTGAAGCTAGCTGCAAGTTTGCGCAAAGTTGAGTTCGTTGGTTAGATAGTCTTAGGCCTATGACTAATTTTATTGAGTTCAATTCCGGTTCTAAGATGATTAGAAAAAAAATAGTGAAGTCTGACAGTAGCCAATCCGGCCTACCCTCGAAATCTGTTATTCTAAAATATTGCCTATTATCATTACCGCTACCTACCTATGCCTTATTTAGACAAAATACATTTATACAACTTAAAATAATGACAAGACGAATAATAAAATAATACAATCATAATAGTAATAATTAATTCATTGTGCTAATACATAGACGGTCGACTTGCTACTTTGACCAACGCTATAATTTTGCTAGAATTCAGCTAACATTATCATAACATAGATTACATTATGTTATAGCTAATGTTTCACATTCATCCATCTGAAGTCATCCAAATTCTAAGCATTCAAGAAAACAATTAGATATTTGGTTTTGCAGCATTTTCACGCACAATATTTGTAATTTTAATGTTTTTACATGTTGAAAATTTGTTATATGTTGTAAATAATGCAACAAAATATTATTCATTATATTCAGAATCAATTGAATTTATAATGAATTAGATATATTGGTGTTACATGTTTTAATTTTGTTTGTTATATGCTACGTAAATATAAATATTATTTACTAACTAGTTTTAAAACAATGCACGGATGATTTCGATTAGTATAAAAATGTACTTTACAATGGAACGGATGAAACACTAAAGTGTGATTAAAATAAGCGCTAGTCTTGTGAGATAAGAACATAATTCAAATTTAAATAGGCATTTTACCTTTTGAGTTGCGCGGTCAAAAGAGTGGCCTATTACGATTATAATAATGGACGAAATATAAAGAATCATAATTTTTCCTTCCCAATGAACACATTTTAAAATATATAATAATCCGTTTTATAAATACCGAGTATTTCAATAAATATTTAGTTCGTTATTTTGGCCGGATTATGGTTTGTATTCAACGCTTTTAGTCCACTCTTTTAACATTTTTATATAGCTCTTGGGAAATATTTACAGATAGATATCATATAAAAATATGTTAAAACAAAGTCACAATGGCACTTGGTTGCGTTGTTATAGGGTAGAAATAAAATAGATTGTTTGTACAAGAAATAAATAAGTGAAAATAATAATTTAAAACAGTTATTTGACACATTTGAGACGATTGTATAGGTACGTATACAACAAGAAACGATTACAAGGAAAAAACGCAAATACCTATTATTATTAAGGGAATGTATAAAAATTAGTTTCAACTATATCAATGTTAACTCCTCAATAATAAATACTATAGTTCTTTGGTTTCATTTAGTCGCTTGATTATAAAAGGTTATTTTTCTTAATTTTTAACTTCTTTCGCAAAGACTGTTACATTTATAATATTCAGAAGCCTAGGACGAGTGATCAAACGTGAATATATTACACTACTGATGAGAACGAGAACATCAAACGTAGCTCACAATATCTTCTATAACAGTGCAAAATACATTAACAATTAGAGAAAGTGTTAGAAATACGTCAATTTCTTACACTACTAGGTTACGATAGGCTGCGAAGATAGGAAAAATTTGGCACTAAAAAAGACTCGGTGTGAGCACGATTTGAATCACCGAATGAATGAGTCCTGTCTATCGAAACTAGTGTCCTAAACCTGTAATCCACGTCGTCTGCTAATATCTAAAAAGGTAAGTAATAAATCTATACATATCCGGTGAGATTGTTTGAAACTACATCGGACTTCTTATAAATTGCATCTAACTTACAATTTGAAATATCTCTATAATCAAAATAAATATTGGAATGAATGAATTGGATACAATTTAGGAAAAGTCCGCGGGTGCTACTCATAAGAATTCACTGTAAGTGCGCTAGTTGTTTGGGTAGCGCGGCCACCACTCTGACGCGGTCGCTGAACTGCGGCGGCGGCGCTAGCACGGGCGGGGCCGCGTCCGCTGAGCCCGCCGGCTCTTCGGGCGGTGGGGGCAACTCTGCAAGTAACACTGCGGCTCTGGCTCGTCTGCCCGGCGCCTTATCTATATCGACCCCGAGTCTTTCCGCCGCTGATCGACCCCGAGCAGACCCCACTGTTCCCCGCAGTAAAGCAGCCGTCGCACGTTTGCGCGTCAACGAGTTATGCCGCTGCATCGGTGGCGGAGGCGTCGCAAGACTCTCCGATGAACTATGCACCGGCTCCGTACTTATAACGTCGTTGGACGACTTCACGGTCACGGACGCGCAGAACGAAACCTTGTCTCTCCTGACTGTGGGCTTGGCCTGGGCTTCCTGATCGGAAGACACTCCGGACGATGAGTTATCTCCGTCGTCCCGCTCGACGGTGCTTAGTTCGTCTCCGCACGATTTGGACGATTTCAAACGCGTGCGGATCTTTTGGATCTCGTCTACGGAGAAGGAGTGCTGCATCGAGCTTGAACCTGAACTGCTGCCACTGGAAACAAAACAAATATTGAAAGACTTAGGATGACGGAACCCTATCTCGCTACATTTATTTGTGATTTAAAACACTCATGGTCATGATGAAACCGTTTCCAAGTTTCTGTAAAAATGCAGTGAACGAAGAGATCGGACATTGTTTTGAGAATCACAGAAAGCCACACTTGATGGGTTAGTTATAAAGTGCAAGACAGAACGACACGAGTTTATTGGTAAGACCAAGGGTCGCCAGCTGTTTTCCAATGATGTTTGTCACTGGTTTCCGAGAAGTTGAAAACAGATACAAAACAAGATACAAGAGAATAAAAACAAATAATAGGCAAATAACCACGACATAGACATGATGATGAAGCAGTATTCCCAGCAATACATTTCGTAACAAACTGTACCTTTGGGACAAAATTCTTTATTGCATGAATTTATATGTATTCGCCTTCTGTCTCAAATATTGTGGTGTATTTTGCATCCCTGAAAATGGGTAATTATTTGTTCACAACATCGTGTACAATGGACTGCCCAAAAATTCATCATTCTACCCGTTAAATCAACTTTTTGATAGATAATTGAAAACTAAAAAAAGGAGGGAGGCCATTGCCCTGCAGTGGGGACGCTACAGTCAGTACAGTATGGTTTTATAACCATTTCTTCTTATTCTTTAAAAGTAGTACTGACCTCGCATTGCTGTTAGCACTGGTCTCAGCCGCGGCGGGTGCTTCGCCCTTGGGCTTTGCTTCGCCCTCCTCATCTGACTCTGACATGCTGTAGTCCGGCTCGGGGATAGGGGGCGCTGGCGTCGAATTCTGAAAACAATTAAAGATGATAAACACCAATTGTAGGGAAAGACCAGTTGTAGACGTCCGGTGTAAAACATGGGCGTATATAACTGGTAACTAGAAGCGCCCTAAGAGACATGTAATGAACAGGCATCAACTTTAGTCGACTTCGCTGTTCATAATGAAAATGAGTATACCTGTCTTGCAAAGCCTTTGTGTGTGTTGAAAGGCTGTGCGTACTGATTTGAAGGCTCATCAGCAGATTGTGCCCGCCCTGGTGACGTCCACGATCGAAGTTGGGACAGTCGACTCTGGAATTACAAATATATGGTCAACTCTCTTAGACAATCCTACTATGATAGAAAGAAGAAAGTAAAAGTAAAGAGTAAGTAAGTACATGAATAAAGTAAGAATGAAATAGAATTAAAGATAACGATAAACAATTATAGAATAGAAACAAGATAGACAGAAAAAGCAAAAGTAAAGTGTAAGAATAGAATATGAATGGTACAGAATAAAAGATAACGATAAACAAATATAGACTAGAAACAAGACGAACTAAAAAACTACTTACACTTTAGTTTTTTAGTAGAAAAGGAAGAGGAAGAATAGCAAGAAGAGATAATGATGGAACTAAGGACAGTAGGTATGGGGTTCTTCGTTATTATATGAAAATACTTACAGTGTGCGTGTCGGCTCGTGCAGGTCTATAAGCTACGGACTCTAAGTCCTTAGGCGAGGCGTATAGTTTGGCCGGCGCTGCTGGCCGGAAGGTCGAGGCTGGTGTTGTGCCGCCAGCGTTCGGCCCCGGCGGCGGCGGCGGAGGCTGCGTCGGTGGAGGTACTCTGCCTGGGCCTGGAAACAATGGCAATTGGTATAGCGAAGACACAACTGAGGTTTTAAAACGGAGTCAATTGATGAGACAGTAAGAACGACCAGTAGACGACAGTCTAGGAATATCCTTATTTGAACAAAAATCATACCGATGGTTTTGACAAAGAAAACATCGTCATTTTCTTCAAAGCCAATAACGGTCAACGTGTCTATTTAAAATCAAAATCAAAAGTGTTTTTATTCATTAGAATCGCGAGGATCACTTTGAAACGTCTTAAAGCAAGGTGAGTCTAGGTGCCAGTTCCATGCGACCAAGCCTAGAAGACCAGGCAATTACTGGCTGTCTTGACTAAATTTTATTTATGTAATACATCTGGCAAAATGGACCGAATGGACAGATGATATTAATTAAGAAGAAGATTAAACAACCAACGTACCGTGCACATCTTCCGAAGAGCGCGTCCGCAACGGTTGCGCTGCATGTTCTGCCGCAAGGTCCGGGGTCGAGTGGAAATCACGACGGAGCGTGCTTTGCGACTTGCTCCATACCTGGAATCAATAGTAGTACCATGAGATTGAAGCATACCATGGGAAACTACAAGGGGTGTGGTGTCCTATGAAGGCTACAAACAAGGGGGAGGTATAAAGTCATCGACATATTGTGTCATCATAAATACTGACAAAAGTCGCAATTTCATGACCAATTTTTATCCCCTGACTAATCGTCGATTTACAATCGACGCAAATCGATTGAAATTGGGGTTTATCATATGAAAGTGGTGCAAAGCGGATTTATTTTGATTTTTCGCTGACTCACTTTATAATTTTTATGCGACTTCAAATAAAAAAAGAGGATGTTCTTTTTTATGTTTGCTAAAGCATAACTTTGTCATTTATTAGCCGATTTGAAATATTCTTTTCAGATAGTCTGCCCAGTGTTCTGCCAGTTTATCATACCTTCCCACGCGATCGTTTCATTTCAGCTACGGATGCGTAGACGCGCGTCGGAATCCGCGCTGGGGAGAACGGACCCCCCTCCAGGTCTGCGTCCGTGAATGCTGATCTTGTCATCATTGCGCTTGCACCACCCCTGAAAATCAAGTAAACAATCATGAGGATTGGTTCTTCTTGAACAATAATCTTCATCAGCTTCAACCTGAAGAAGTCCAGTGCTCGACGTGGGCATCCCTCATACTTTTCCATAAATGACTTTTCTGAGCCCTCTCAATCTACCGTCTTCTCGTGATCGTCGCAAGTGTCGAACTACCGGATGCCTTCAAGATTCAAGATTCAAGATTCAATAAGCGTTTATTCAATACGATACAAGAATCACTTTGAAACGTCTTAAAGCTAGGTGAGTCTAGGTGCCAGTTCCACGCGACCAAGCGTAGAAGAACAGGCAACAAACTACGTCTCGGTTCCTAACGTTTTTTTATATGATCCTTTTACAAATCAAAAATAGTCTAAAATAATAGCAGTGAAGTTCCAGTGTGGTGCCACTTCACTTAGTCAGACGTATGCAATGTAATTATACAAAAGCAAAAGTTTCAAAGACAGCACACGCTACGCTTCAAAGTTATAATAAAGTATCTACACAGATATAAAAATAAGATATGAAATAGTAGGTACAGACATTGCAAATTGACATGCTAGCTTCCTATGGGTAGAGTGACCGGGACATCGGGCCACGCAGTTTTATCATTCATATAGCTATCTAGAGTATAGTACGCTTTCTTTATCAAATTACTCTTAATATAGGCTTTAAACTTCCGAATTGGAAGCTTAGTTGCATTTTCCGGAAGTTTATTGTAGAAGCGTACAGTGTTCCCCATAAAAGACCCATTTACCTTCTGTAGACGAAATTTGGGAATATAAAGTTTATTTTTATTTCTAGTGTTAATATTATGTGAATCACAATTTTTCTGAAAGCTACAGATGTGTTTGTGAGTGTACAGTAAGTTTTCATATATACAGTGTGTTAGGTTAAACGAGGGACTTATTGAGGGAGGGTATTCAGTATTCGATTCTCGTCCCAAATATGTAAAAAACCTATAACATTAATTTGTGACGTAATTGTCCACTAAAATACATTATTCATGAACACTGAGCGCGCAAGAAGTGAACTTGTAAACAGTAAAATAATCACGCGGCAAAACACGTGCCGATCCTACCGAAAAGGAAGCTTGTGCGCAAACCCCGCCCCTTCCCTTTGTGTTGCACCGACAGGAGGACACACTCCCGCGCTGACCGCAGTCAGTCTATGCGAGTGCGCTGCTATTTCCGCATCGCATGTCTAATATTGCGCTTCCGCGTATCGCAAAAACAACCCCGCTTACTTCGGGATAAGTGTGTCCTGTAAACGTGTTCTTTTATTAACCAAAAATGACGTCTTATCGATATTCTAATGAAGAATATTGGGATATGGTTCGTGCCTACGTGTTATCTAATGATAGTGTGCGAGAAGCCATTATTTTGTACCGAGAGATGTTTCCCAACCGCCAGATTCCGTCGTACAATCTTATGCTAGGTGTTAACCAACGATTGCGAACATTCGGTCAGTTCACCGTACCGACGCATGCCCAAGGACGAGGAAGGGAGCCATACCTAGGTAAGCCAGGTTTAAAGTACGAAGGGAAAATGGATTATACCTAATGTCATTGACCCGCGCACATGTTCTGCGATAATATTAAATCGCTAGCGCAAGGGTGTACACACGTTGCGAGACTTTAGCGAAATTTTTGGTATGGTTCTGTCTGTTATTTATCAGTGTTTTTTTTTGTTCATATTTTTATTAGTATCATATAATCATGCACTATTGTGGGTTTCAATATGTCCCTCGTTTAAACTAACATACTGTATATTGTGAAATTACTGTGAGGATATTAATTTCCTTAAATCGCTCCCTCAATGAGTCTCGTGATTTCATTTTATAGATGGCACGTATGGCCCTTTTTTGTAAAACGAATATAGTTTGAATATCAGCTGCTTTCCCCCAGAGAAGGATACCGTAAGACAGAACACTATGGAAGTAGCTGAAGTAAATTAGCCTAGCTGTAGCTTCATCAGTGAGCCATCTTATAGTCCGAACTGCATATGCAGCCGAACTTAGTCTGGCAGCAAGTGCTTTGATTTGCGGTCCCCACTGCAATTTTTTGTCAAGATTAAGTCCTAAGAAGATAGTAGAATCTACAAGGTTAAGTGACTCTCCATTAAGTATAATATTAGTTGGCCGGAGAGTCACATTTGGTAAGGTAAACTTAATACATTTGGTTTTCTTAGCATTAAGTAAAAGATTATTAACGTTAAACCAGTTAAGTATTTGCGACAGAGATGCGTTAACGTCATCGTAATTAGCCTTCAATCTATCAACTTTAAAAATTAATGAGGTATCGTCAGCAAATAGTACTATTTCACATAGTTTTTTAACAAAAAAAGGGAGGTCATTTACGTACACTAGAAACAAAAAAGGACCTAATATCGAACCTTGTGGCACCCCCATGTCAATAACTGACCCAGAAGATCTCTCACCGCTCACATCAACTTTCAATTTCGTCTTCCAGTTCACGGTCGCCATTCGAGAATCTTTATTCCCAACTGTCAAGTCTTCGAGCTATATGACCTGATGGCCCATCTCTAGACCTGCGCATTGCCACTTCAACTTTTATTCTACGAGCCATGACATGAACAATAATCATACAGAATAATCGAATGTTTCAGCATGAGTCAGTGCATGACAGGACTTAAAATCCTTTCACCAAACTGGTTAGAAAGAACAGATTGGCACAAAAAGAAGAAGATTGAATATTGGAGTTACTCACGCAGTGTCGGCATCTGCTTGTCGTTGGAACAGCTCTTCAAGTTCTGCAGCTGTGATTCGAGATGACGCGGGCCTTTGTCGAATGGAGGCTGTTCGAGGTGCTACTGGTGTGCCTGATGATGGTGTACCACCTGGATGAAAATAAAGAGTTAATCTAAAGAAGCATCGAGAAATTAGAATAATGAATCATTACAAATCATGTGTTAAACCCTAAAAAGCATGGCAGAACTCGAACATGTCGAGAACAAAGGGAAAAGGCTTTACAAGCCGGTTAAGAAACAAGGATAAAACTCACTGTTGCTATTGTTGCCTCCGTGTAGCTGAACTGATTCTGCTGAAGAAGACTTGCCAGCCACTCCAAGAGGCTCACACGTTTCTTCCTTTTCGCCTCCGTTTTCTGAAACGACAGAGCAGAGCAATCTATGAAAAACTAGATGCGAGCAGGCTTTTTTAGAATCTGCAGCTGGTAGGTTATTGGAAGGCCGTCATACGTTACTGGTTTCAAATAGAGATTTGGAAAGCCTTTATATTTACTGATTTCAATTAGAAAGAGATTGCAACGTGTTAATTTTCCCGCATTTATTGTACGATTTAGGTTTTCTGCGTTACGATTTTTTATTCTGTATGAAGACGAACTGCTTCATATAATGGTTCGCGTCTCTTATAAGAATCATAACTTAGCATTTAGAGAACAGTTTTGATGATACTTACCTAAACCAGCTACCATAGACTTGGCTCTCGCACGTCCCACACTTAATGTGGTGCGTGGATCGCGGCGAGGCGGTGCCGGCGCTGGACTTCGACCTGGAAATACCAGAAGAAACCTTTCAAGAACGTTGAAATAACTTGGAGACAGATGTCCCGAAGATAAGGAACCAAAAGTTGGTAAGCCCCATAGACTTTTTAAACTCCTTGCTGCTGCAGAAAAAACGGGGTGTAAAACATTTTTAAGCATGCCGCGAACGTTAGAACTTATTGTCAAAAATTTATAAAGCACCCTGATCCATCGAACAAATTTAGCACGCTCATGCGAGCGGATGCCTTAGTCAAACCAAAGACATTTAATTTTGTTCTCCATTGTAATGGGTTTCCAACCTCCTTGATGAGCCCCCAGCTGGACAGGCTTAGATAAAACCTAGAATGCTTATGCATCATAATATTCTGATGTGGATTTTATTATGATATGGTGTATCAGACCACACTTATGTGTGGTCTGATATACCATACCATACTCGTATCTGAGCTTTTATCCTGATACCACGATATCGACACCACAAGCAGGAACTAAGTAGATCATAACTTCTTACAAGAGATTTCAAGAGAAACTAATTCATGGACTTGGAAAAAAAACATCATAATCCTTAGCCTGGGAATTCGACTGCTGGACATAGGCATCTCCGATACATTTCTAAGAAGAAGGAATCTAAGCCCTCTCCATCCACCGAGTTCCATCTTTACAATGTCGTCGGTTCACCGGATGGGTTAGCCGGTTAGCCCTTCGTTTAATGAGAACCTTCATTCTTCTTTTTCAAGGAATGCACTACAGTTTCAAAGACTACGATCATTAATTACCTCCGGCACCTTTCCTCGGCAAGGTAGCGGCATACGGCCGGCCTGAACTCGACAGTTGGTTTTGAGACTTGCTCGTAGGAACCGTACACGTGTTGTTCTCGTTGTTACCTGAAACACGGGTTCGTGTTTATAAGAATCTGTGATCTTTCTTCTTCTAGTCATGTCACTTGTTCTTTTTTGAACCAGAGTGGTGAAAGGATTTTGAGTGCTCAAAAAGGCTACGTTCGTGCCTTGACATGTTTTCAAACTTTTTAGGTATCCACATGCCAGTTCCAGGACATGCCAGTTTTCTCACGATGTTTTCGTTCACCGTTTGAGGGAACTGCTAGTGCACAAACGTTTTTGGATAGAAAACTCATTGATGTACGACCAGATTTGAATTGATTTGATTCGAATCTACGCTGTCTGAATTTTGCTGGACTTGGTAGGTTCCCTATCTTGGTATTTGATACCCCTAGAAGCAAAATGTTGGATGCACTCACCATTACTGCTCAACGAGACAACAGTCATGGAGACGAGGGCACCGGAGCTGCGGATCAGTTCCACCACATGTTCATGTGACGCCGCAGACACGTCCTCGCCGTTTATCTGGAAATAGAGAAAGAAATGATGGAATTTAAAATGAGGTTTGATCAAGCTTTAGCCCTGGATTGCCTACAGCAACTTATTTGTCAGTCTTTACGGGCCACTTCTTCTCTCGTGCGTCATCTATTATGTTCATTTATTTATTCAGAATTTTAAGGCATCTGAAAATCACTTAAGTTTATGCTATAGTGACTCTGCATAACGTTTCTGTTTTTTACTGTTCCATCATCATAATCGTCCTGCCTTTATTCCACTCTATGTTCATCACAATATATTTATTTTCAATCTACACTTATATTATAAAGAAGAATGGTTTGTATAATACGAATGAGCTCAAAAATACATTATCACTGCTTAACAAAGGCTATGATATCGGCTAGCTACCCGCCTCGGCTTCACACGCAAAGCTGGGGCAGATCGCTATTTAAAATCACTTACCGCCACGAGAAAGTCTCCTTTCCGAAGTCCAGCCCGATCAGCAACTCCACCAGCGTCTACATCGTCCAGATACTGCAGCCCTGGACATCGTTCCGAGGGACGGAGTTCCATCAGTGGGGACGAGGCTTTCGCCCCTCGGAGGACGAAGCCGAATCCGCGGCGCGCCCTGTGGAGCACCACTGTTCGGGTCTCTATGTTGCCAAACCTGAAATGTGAGAAGTTAGGGGTGAGTCTGATTGTACAGTACATCCTATTTATCATACTCAGTGAATTGTTACAACAATTTAGTTTCGACGTTTTATTTATCGAGCACATAATATCTTAACATGTCTGAAAAATTATTCTTTATTCTTTATTGACCGTTATCCACCTTCCGTTTAACCATACATGGAGTAAGAGTGTGGATCGAGTGTTTCACTATTTTTAGCCCTTTGAGTTGGGTTGTGAATTCATGCTTACTTTATACCTTTATACGATACCTTATCATCATATACCTAAATCATCTGTAATAGATGGTACAGGCCAATGATGATGATGATGATGATCATCATATACCTTACTTTATTCACTGTAGGTTTTCTTTCCAAAATAATTTTAAAAGACTATAAAAGTAATTTCAGAATGTTTGAAATAACTTACTTCGTCAACGTAAACTTTATCTTCACGGATGCACATATTGTATGATTTCTAATTAAATTGTTCAACTTAGCCTCGAACTCTGTCGCGGAATCTCCGCGCGATTCTTTTGCGCTAACCATCTATAGCTAAACTGAGTGTTCAATGACAAACTGGCCGAATTGCTTTGTTTGTTGATCGATAACATTGTCTCATGTTTCAAAACAATGTTTTGTATCTATTGTTTGTGTCGTTACTGGGTCGATTGATATCAATCCTTTCTTATTTTTATTTTATTTATTATGTTGCACCAACAAAGTGAACACCAACAGTGTCTTAAGGTCTTAAAACGATATCTGGTATGCTAAATGTCACCTCAATTATAGGAGCAAACGACCTTCGTAATATTAAGTTGTCAACAATAATATTTTTTTTTGAAAGTGTCTGTCTAAATTGAAAGTATCTATCCTAGCATGTAATTGTCAGGTGGGCAAGTATATACTTACGATTTCTTAATTCTAGGAGCAGTTGCGCTGTAGGTTTTACTTAAAGCCATTTCTCTCCTTCCTGTTACTCGGGAATGATGAATAGGTCCTGAAGCTAGCACCTGTAAGCATTATTAAAAATACAGGTAAATTAAGTTGATTTATTATTATTTTTAAATCCTTGAGAAGGTGTCTTACCTGATGCAAATTAGCATTCTGTCTCAGCCTGACTTCCTGGACGCATTGGCTTGGAAATAGACCCGAAGCTCCAGACCCTCGAACTGTGCCTTCCAGTAGACCATCATCTGTCGCTCCAGTCACTGTCAATTCAGAAGAAATTTTAAGCATCCCTGCTTTTTTGCTTTTGTCTTCTGGTTTAGTCTTTTATTAGGACATAAAATGTATTTGCCATATGTGTGTTTAAAATGTGTCGATGAGTGTTAGTATTTAGTAAGCGCGTACTGTATGTGTACTTTGTGGCTATTGCAAGCATTGCAAATAACACTATCATCCACTTTGAGTTCGAACTTTATCAGAAGTGGGGTGTCATTTGGGTCAGTTTGTTTTGTTACATTTATGTCTGGGTTCATCAAGGGTGTAACGTTACCTTCAATAATATCGCCCTGGTTCAGCCTAAGATGGCCAGGTGCGGTAGGTTCGTAAGGCTGGAGACACACCACCGTCGCTCCAGCGGTCTGCAGCGAGCAGGTGGTAGTGTCCGAGTTGCTGGTGCCCACGCCGCTCGAGTCGGATATAATGTCGCTAGTGTCGCCCGCGCTTTTATCTATAAAGTCGCCGGTGGGGTTTGGGGTTTAGCTACATTTTTGCCATAGTAATATATTTTGCTTACCTACATTTTAGCGGCAAGTATGTTTTATATTTTTTTAGATATATTTTGAATAATAAAGGCAAGCAAGTTGTGTAATTGCTCAATTTCCTCAATACGATGGTATTAATTTGTATGTAGCAGCAGGGATTTTACTTTAAATATCATTAAAATGATTTGGCTTTTGAGTTAGAAACTTTAAAACTAGCAAACGTTATTAGGGTATTAATAAAAAGGTTTCTAAGTATATTTTTTAAACGATCGATTGGAAGATAAACGAATCAAACTTACACTAAACTAAATCTAGAAGGTAAGGGTCAACAAACATCTGGAAAGGAACGAAGCAACAAGCGAACAGTAGAACTACGACTTACAATAGGCACATATAACATGCAGTCGAATGACAATGACATGGTCGGTGCATGGTGATGGTTGTCTTTAACATGGACACGTGTTACATCACTGATGTGCTCGGACATATAAATTGATCTTAGATTACGATATTATCACGGATTATAGATGCTACCACAAAAACCAACGCAGCGTCATTATTATCAACCAACCAACATCATTATTTTCCTATTCATTGAGGTTTCATTCATGTCTGGTTACGCAATCTCGTAATTTTTGCAATGCATCTTCAAACCGTCTAAAATATGTTGGTCTTCTTGGTTGTTATACCTGTAAGGATGCTCGCGTCATCTTCATGGCTCGGATGGCTCGCATCGCTGATGCTTGAGGAGGCTGAAGAGAAGGGTCGGTCGAGGCTGCAGGGTGAGGCGACATGCGGCCCGCGAAGTAGAGCGTCCAGCTCTGGTGGTAGGCGGGTGGAAGACGCGAGCGAAGACCGGTCTCCCACGGACCCGCCCCACCAACCCCACGCAGCTGAGCGACGCTTCGGATTGTACCGCGGAGGACCTCGGAACGGCACTGTAATACCACCCGTAGCCCACCCAAACAAATATAATCGTGCCAAAACAAAACCAAAACTGCTTTTCAAATAAAAAAACAGATTGGGAATGTAAATCATAATTGAAGGGTATAAATTAAATTGTGCTCAAATAAATTTAATTAAATAAATATAAAACTAGATACAATACCACGTTAAATACAATACAATATATAATATGTTCAGCTTACAAATCTGTTGGTAAACTAGCATCAGAGTAATATCCCTGTTAGTAAATACATGATAATATAAGTTGGTACATTATCTTAGAATATAAGTTTATTAGATACGGCTCGTTAGATGTACAACCATCACCATTTGAATGATAAATAAGCAATGATTAAGAATTTATGTATATTTATGGATGACGGCATGCACACCTGATTAAAATAAGATATAATAATAGACCATACACTGCATATACTTACATACAAACGTTACCTATTATAAAATATTTATATAATTATAATACGATTTGAGATGGTAATGCATAGTGTTTCTGAATAATGAAGTCGTTTTTATTATCTATCTCATCTACATAATAGATTTTACGATATTCTTGATTCCTGACTTTTGTTAGTTGTTTCTAAATATCTAGTTTATTGTTATTTACATAGGTTTTATAAAGCGCCAATCGAAGCCATGCAAAAGTTTAATAAACTGTATTTTATACAACCAGGTTGTGACTCACCAACTTCATCCGATTTATAGTTTTTTATAACTTCTGCCAGTTCTAAGTTACCAGCAATTACTGCCACCTGTAAAACAAATAAGAATTAAAAACGGACCAAGAATAGAACCTTGTGAAATGCCAAGTTTAATTCTAAGTAGCATTCATATAAAACTGATGATCTTATATTTACATATCTTATCCCAGATATTGTATGCATTAAAAATGCTTACTTATGGTTTCAAAATAATGCAAATACAGTCACAAGTCAATGCATAAAATGATGCCTGTGTCCTTTAAGTATAGGCAAAGACCACGGATGAAATGAATAATTTTTTTTTTTTTTTTACAGAAACATATTTTCTACAGCTATAACTAACCTGGTAAGGTGTCTGGTTGGCGAAGTTAAGGGATTCCTTATTGCAGCCCCTGAATAGAAGCTGTCTGGCGCATGAGTCTTGAGCGTTGACAGCGCAAACGTGCAGAGGCGTATTGCCAGAGGCGTTGCGACCGTTCATATCCGCGCCGTAGAATAGCAGGTGGTCTAAATGCTGCACTAGGCCGTTGCGACATGCCTGCGAATTGAAAGCCCTTGGATTTGTATTTGTTGAAAATAAATCTTGGCTTTAAACTCAATAGTGTATCGAAATGTTTACAATAAGAGGGGTTTTTATAATGTCCCAAAAGTTAAGAGCCGAGTGGGATTTGAACCCCCGACCTTCCCCTTGGTACGGGGCTGCGCTGACCACTGCGCCATCGGATCCTAATCACACTCGACGAATAACTCTTAGGGACTGTTCGGCACTAACGCGACCGTGGCTCCATCTACAGTTTTGACGTTATAGTCAATTAACCTGCTCGATAACCGAAGATGCATTCAGTTGAATCGACGAGAGATGTCGCCTTGCGTTTTTCATAGCTGGGTTCAAATCCCACTCGGCTCTTAACTTTTGGGACATTATAAAAATCTTTGTGATTTCCTTAAGTGTAGTAAACACTATAAAATCAATAAACAATAAGAGGGGTGTTATTACGTTTGAAACCTTAGTGTATGTAGGTATCTGGTTTTTAGCTCCTAAAATTAATGGTTCCGATTTGTTTTTTTGATTTGGCTTTGGCATGTTCGGTAGAAGTCCATGCAGCTGTTTCAGGATATTCATCTCAAGGGTCAAGTCAAGGGTTGTAAATTTTTTGCATAAATCACTAGGGTGTGTGTTAATAGAATTCAGCTCTGTGTTTACCTGGTGAACTTCCAGCCATCCCTGCAGATCAGTAGCACCTATCGTCGCATGGTCGTGCAATAATGTCTCACAGAGCAGTGGGTCTGACTTATTCGTCACTGACAGATACAAAGGCGTCAAGCCTTTCCCGTCCTTGTAATTTGGTGACCCTCCAAGTTCTAGCAAAGTCTTCACAGCTTCTAGGGAGTTCTTTTCGATTGCTCTATGAATAGCGGTGCTTCCATCTTTAGTTCGGTAATCCAGTAACGCACCGCCGTTGACTAGGGCAATCAATACTTTTGCAGGGGTTTTTAGGCCAGCAGCTATTGTTAATGGTGTTTCTGCAGGCAAGAATTACCATACATTAGGTAAGTTGTTTTAGGTAGGTATATCAAGAGCATACTATAGCACCCAGAAACCAAGAAGAAAAGAGATTGATATTGAGAAAAAATATTGCACACCTCATTAAAATTTACACATACTTATCTCAGAGAACTAACAAAGAGGAATACAATAGGTGGTCTACCGACCTATATTGATAAGCTCAATACCTCAATACATTGATTTACGCTCTAACTTGCATTTTGATCGTATCTTTATCGACAGGATATTTCACAATAAGGAAGATGGTAGGCAACAATACGCTTGAAAAGTTACACCGGAAGCTTGGCACGAGCACAGTGATATGATCCATTCAACTTTTGCACTGACAATACTGACATCACTGCCATGTGTTTGTCTTCGACGGAACAAATAAATACAAAGCCTCAAGGCTGGATCGACATTTATCGGAGATTAGGTACGCCTGGATTGATACGGTTCGCACAATACAGCTGCCATAAGTATACGCGGAACAATAGCAGATATGGATCTTTATGTAAATGAACAAAGTAATATAATGGAGCTACTGTGAAATATTGGTACGTTTTCCTGAATAGGCGGAATCTAAGAAATTTATACTTGCCAGTGAATAATTTTTTTATGTTATTCACTGTTTCTGAGCAAATGTACGAAATATTTTTTATACAACGTGTAATAAATAGACTCTTCGATATAAATTCATTAATTAATATACGACGTAAAATTGATATTGAATGTTGCTGTTTAGAATTATTAAAAGCAGCGGAATTAGTTGGCCTGAAAGTTATTGTGGGCTTGAACTTTGTCAAAGAAAAAAACGATGAAAGAAATTGGTGATCGAAAAAATAAAACACCTAACAAGAAGACGCGTGTAACTCTAGATACCAAGCTGTTAATAATAGGTACCTATTGTAAAACTCACCACCAGTCTCATGACAATGAAAATTAGGATCGAGGCCCTTTGCGCAGGCTTTGGTGATCTTGTCAATCTGCGCATGAGTCACGTGTTCCAGAAACCGCCGCAGATTTGCTCTGGAGTGTAGAGCTTTCAAAGTCTTCTCGTCCAACTTCAGCATTTTGTACACACGCCGTTTGTATTTCAACTGGAAAGGAGATAAATAAGAGTTATTATTAGATATAACATCAGCTGGCAATATTTACTTTGAATGCTTCCATTATAATTGGCTGAATACGCTGTACCTACTACAGCTTTTAACAGCTCGTAGACGAGCTTACGGCTCAAATTTAGTTGAACAACTTGTACAAGTTTGTTATTTGTTGTTGCTGAAGTTTTAATGATCTTCGTACCTACTATGTATTCATCATTATTCCACAGTATGTGGGGTCAGTATAACACGTTATTTTTTCAATTTTCTTCTATCAGCAGTCATTTCTGTATCCTTTCTTATCCGTATTACCTTTCACACAATCCATCTTTTCTTTGGCCTATCTCTACTAACATATCCATCAACATTCATACTCATTTTTGTACTATGTATTACCTCAAGGTATCCAACGGGGCCATTGAAGGGGTAGTCTCCGAGCCTTCGTTCCTCGTCCAGAAACTTGCCGGCTTTGCCGTTGACAGGAGGGCAGAACAGACCATAGTTGAAGCTCTCTTTCAATTCCTGCAACCAAATAAAATAGTAGGTGAAAAAAGTGCTATGGAATGAATGGAATGAAAAGAGTGTTAGAAGTTTTGGGAGCAAAATGAGTGTCCTAAAAAGAAAATATGGATAATGTACGGAATTAGTTTTACGGCAATGATTTATAACTAATGCTGAACGTTGATTCATTTCGATGGTATGTTATGAACAAAACAAAGTCGTAATTATGAGTGGGATTGGAACCTTCCTTTGTTATGAACAACCAAGCAAGCTTTTCAAAAGCATCAGAAAAATATTTCATTTTCAGATCAACGGACGTAGATGGAAGCCCAACCCATTGAACGAACTGCGGCCAGTTCAACTTAATGAAAACATAAATCATAATATAGATATTTATCATTGTCAACGGTTTAATTACAAATAACATTAATGACTCTATGCCGGGAGGATGGATATTTATGACGTCATAACTCAGTAGACACGAAGAGGGATATTAAAAGCTCAGGATTAACGAGTGTAAACAAAATGAAGAACCCTATATGGAATAAGTCCTGGAATATTTATGTTGACCTTAGCTCGAAGGACAACGACCAAAACATAGTGGGCGAAGTTTGTAACCGTCACACCGATAAAGTGTGATGAGAACCGATCGATTAAGAAACACATTGCCTATTCATCTGTCCAGAGTAAACAAAATTATCATTATTCATAGCACCTAAACCTGAGTGACCATAACCAGAAACATGAAGCAAGATGAATTCAAACTGTCTGTCAAACTGATGGAATCCGTACCGATCGTCTAAAGCTGAGGACAGGCACAACACTCGAAGATATCTTTTACTCAACTCCTTAGTGGTTGGTCAAAGCTGTAGAGTCATTCTGTGGTGAAGTATTTTTGTATCAGTAGGTACTTGCATAATCAATATTGCTGATGCAATTAGAATTAGGAAGTCGATTTGTGGAGAAAATTATTTATATTCAATAGTTCTCTGGAATATTCGATTTTCATGTAGGTATCCTGTGTCCACTTTAACTACTTTGATATCGATCTAATTTTATCGAGTAGGACATGAAAGGTAACATATTCATGGAGGGATCGGAGTTGAGCTTCTAACGACATACGCATAATAACATAAATTATAATTTCCAAGAATCCGTTTAAATAAAGTAGGTAAGTGCAAGTAAGTGCGCAGAAAGTGTGAGAACCAAACATGTTGAAATGATTAATAGTGTTGGTGTTGCTAATCATTTCATTACGATTCTGCGACATAGCTTTTTATATCTTGCAAGTGACATACGTATGTAGTAATCGAGATCATTAGCGGTGTAGCTAATGTAATGGAAAGTGATTGGTAAAGCCTTCGTAATGTTTAATTATTTCATATTGTTAAGTACCTATCTTCTCTTGTTTTATTTTTCTTGTATCTGCTGACATTTTATTTATCATTTCTTTTTGTGTTAGCTTAAGTTTGTAGGTATATATTTCAAATAAGATTAAGTAAATAATTGTGACTGAATAAATGAATATGAATTGAATATGTTGGTTAGGTTAGAATGAGTAATTACCTTACTTAATATTCGAGTAGGTAAGTACCTACTCAATTACTATACGAATACTATTCTTTTTTGTAGGTATTCTATATCATTTACGTTAATTAATGTTATTTTTAACCGACTTCCAATCAAAAAGGAGGAGGTTCTCAATTCGGTTGTATGTTTTTTTTTTTTTTTTTTTTTTTTTTATGTTTGTTACCGCATAACTTCGTCATTTGTGAGCCGATTTGAAAAATTATTTTTACTGCTTCCAGATTGGTCCCATTTTAATTTTATTAAAATCGGTGTTGCCATTTTTTTTTAAATATTTTTTTTAATGTTTGTAACTGCATGCCTCCGTCATTTATGAACCGATTTAGAAAATTATTTTTTTATTTGGAAGGTTATTCTTACGTCCAGATTGTCCCAAACAAATTTGATTAAAATCGGTTTAGCCGTTAAACCATGAAGTCGGTTTCTCAAGTTTTTTAAACTTATAATTAGTTACACTATGTACACAGTGCCTACTGAAAGTATAATCATGCTTATTGCTTAAGTAAATCGTGCTTACTTCTTACGGTGGGCTAGAGTTCTCAGCTTTTCCAACCTTTAAAGAATTTTATTTTAAAAATTCGTGTTGGAGATATTGGCGTGATTCCACCAGTTTATCGGAGTAATATTAGCTTCGGTGAAATATCGGAAATATGGAGCAGAAATATTGAAGATTCTGGCATATTCCGAATGAAGATTATCTACATGTCGCATACTTATAAAATATCTGAAGGAATATTATATCATTTACCTACGTTGGCAATGTAACACATTTTTATTTCATAACCTATTTTTATCCGTATCTACTGCAGTGTATGTTTTTTAATTTTATCTTAAAATTTCCAAACCATGCTCTAAACTAAAGAGATTGCATCGTGTATTAGCATGATTTAGATTTTTCCTTCGTGCTGATCTCTCAGAATGCTCTCTCTGCTTCTTTTAAATAGTGCACATCGTTTTCAACTTGCGATCTTACAAAAGCTTTAAACTATATATATTATAAGAAACAATAAAGCAACCTAGACACAAAACCTACGGATTTCTTATAAAACTTGTAAGTAATTGAAAGCTAGCAAGAATGCTGAATAAAATAAAATAGCCACGCATTACAGCTAACTAAAGACGCAATCTGTTTCAAATCGATTGCGGTCCTCGTAACTTTAATCATAAAATCGGAAATTACCTGTAATGAAACAGGGGAGGTCCTATAAATTAATGGTTTCTACTAAGTAAGTACCTACACATGAAATCCGTTTGTTTGGCCAACCTTGAGCTCCGAAGAAATTACAGTAAATCTGGGTATTACTTCCCGAGAGAACGTAATCTTCAGCTTATCTTGCATACGGCTTAGAAGATAAGAATTAAGTTCTACCAACTTTGGCTCGACTAGGTACACAGTAGAGGTATGTTTTTCGATAAACGGTTCAGATAATTTTGCTGTACCTAGTAGGTATCGTGATGACGTAAATATAAGTCTCAATGGTCGAAGATCCGCAGGGCTATAACCTAACCACAGACCTAACTAGTAAAATGAAGCTTTGTCTACATCTACAAGAATAAAACACGGTGTCTCTATTCACGTTTTGTGATAAGTATCAGTCTTTTCTGTTTGGCAACACCATAATATTGTCTTCATATTTAGCCTTTCCTTCCATGCTGAACCAATAGGCTACTCATCATCATCAGCCCGTTTGCACCCACTGCTGAGTATAGGCCTCCTCTTTATTGCGCCATTCTTTCCGGTCCCTCGCGAGTCTCATCCACTCATTCCCAGCACTTGCAGCAATGTCGTTCGACCAACGGGCGGGTGGTCTGCCTCTAGGTCTTTGAGCACCCCTTGGCCACCATTCTGTAGCCGCCTTCGTCCATCTCCCATCGTCCCTTCTTGCCAAGTGCCCTGCCAAGTATTCCAAAATCCATTAATTCATATCGGTTTTGTTGTTTGGTGATTCAAACATTCTTCCAAAGCGCCAACTGCGTGGGTTAATAAAGATGTATTTACAAGTTTGTATATGTGTATATTCTATGTGGGAGTATGGGTGTTCTTGTTTTCAATCAGCTTGTCACATGGTGGTAACAATTAGCTAGCTTTAGCATACAATGGCTTGTGTTAGTGGGTCGCCCGGGTCTTGTTCGCAGAGATAGAAGTTGGCATGCGCATGTCGCAAGGATGATGAAAAGGTGCTCATTGTTGATTTTATTATATAAACTAGCTTATATTATCATTCTTAAAATACAGAATTCATAAATAGTATGGTCTACCCTACCAATAGCCTTTTCTAGTAGGTATAGCCTGAGAATCTCAGTGTCAAAGCAGCTGTGTGAAGAGCGAGCTGTTCTAATTTGCATTTCAACTCGCACCGAAGGGACTTCGTAACAAGGGCGCATTTGAATCAATTCAAATACCTACTCCCGTTATTCATTCAAAAAAGCTGTAACAGAATTAGAAAATCAATAGTAAGCATGGAAATGATACAAGTTGACTAAAACGTGAAATTGCAATGCACAAACTGCACAATACTGCACATGGCGTATAACGTAAGTAGTTAGTTAGTGTATCGTTTGAAAGTTATCAGAACGGGGCATTTGAACTGAGGGAAGCAATCAATTTATAGCGGGTTGTGGGCCGTGGGCCGCGTGGCTTCGTAATTGATGTGCGGTCCGGCTGGATGAGACTGACCGCTCTGGTGCCTCGTTCACTCAAACCCTACAAGGCAACTAGTTGAAGCACTATTTGAATAACCGTATGCAATTTGAATAAACCTTTTCTCATGATGTTTATTCCCGTTTGAAGTCAAGTACAAGCAAAGTGATGTTACCTAATTAAGACATAGGTGGCAACTGTGAAGATTACTCGGTAGTGGTGACATCATCATTTCAGCCGACTTTTTTTTCTCTCTCTCTGTCTTTGCAGTCACTGACGAGTATGGGCCTTCTCTTTACTACGCCACTCTGCGTGGTAGTGGTGTTAAAAAAATGCTTTTACAGGCAAAAGCTCTCTAAATTTAGTGGGCGAGTGCACACTTTTTAGTCTTTAAGAAGTCTTAATTTATGTACCGTGGTATAGTTGCTCGGCCAGCCAGTTCGTGTGAACGCGCCTTGAACAGCACATAAGTGGATCAATGGTCAACTTGACAGATGTGTTTTGTCACATCGACGCGGCTCTCGATTGAGTAGCGTTGCTCAAGCCACTTACAGGATTATAGGTCAATTTGTTGCGTACAGGTTTTGTTACAAACCTCATTAATTTATTAGGGAAAGCCTGGGAGGAAAACCTAGCGTAGGTATAAGCTTCTAATAATTACTTAGGTAATTTTTTATAGCGTGAGATAAGTTTGCGGCTGAATCATTATCATCTTAGCCTAAGTACGTTGCATGTAAGCCATTTTAAACAACCAATCCATCTTATCAAAAATCAAATAATCTCGATGTTTTTTTCAAGATGGCATTCGTTTTGAATGAGTCATTCATTCTAAATCTTTGAGTAGGTATCCGTGTGTAAGTGAAAGTTCTGATTTGAGAGTAGAGTAGGTACTTTTACGCCGATGGGGTATCAATGAATACATGTAGCATTAAAGATCGAGTAGCATTGACCTTACAGGTCTGTATTCTCGTTATGACACTTAGAACTGGATTTTCGTTCAAGAGCATCTACACTTTATGGGTATTTCAGTAGAGGCATGGTAAAGCTTGTTTGAATAGTGACGTTAGTACCTAGATTTAAGTCTTTTGTGTAAAATCACATAAAAACGTGGATTTTTTCTTGGCCGAAAAACTGTAGCGGTACATCCTAAACTCTGGCTTTTGGCCAAATCGTCTGGCACAGTTGTTCGTACGAGTTCAGCCAAAAATGCTAAATGATGCTTCAAGCCTGACAAGCATGCCGTAAGGCGTAAAGTTTTAAGCTGCGTCCCATTACATAAATTATACCCACTTACTGGTTACTTACCTATTACTATAAAAGTTTTATCAATATATCTACTACGCTTCTCTACTCCGTTGTTATTGAGTAGGCATTTTTTCACTTCAAGTTTACCTTAGTTACTTTACCTACCGGGGTTCCAAACGTTGATACTAAGTGCGAGTGATTAGTACCTTCTTCGCAAATAAAAATATTCAATACTAATTCCACTTTTTATGAATCTTTTCCAGAGTTTAAATTGGAGCCTCACGAAAACGTCTGCGGAAACCTGCGCTATGAGTATTGACTCATGAGGGTAGCCTTCGTCAAGGGCAACGACGTATTCGCCAAGAAACTGTAGAAAAATAATTGTTTTATGTGTAGTTCACCATAATTGATGTTGAATCGATTTCAGACGAAGAGTCTCGTTAGTGACCGGAAGAATGAAAACGGGTGGCAATTGTCAATTCTAATTGACAAGATCTGTTCCCCCATTTGAATAGAACTTGAATACAATGATAGAAGTTAACGAATCGACGCTTCATAAATCGTCTTCAGCGTACCGAATAATGTTTATTAAGATCAAAATTGGAGGCTTAGCTGGGTGTTGTGGAACAGCGATTGTCTCGAGCAATCTCGGGATCTGTGCCAATTAGGGTGCGAGGTAGTGGAAGTCCATATCTGGGTGCACTGGTATAAAATACCTAGGTACCTAAGTACGGCAATGTTCTCGGTCACAATCACGGCAGGCAAATAATAACAATAACGGTAGTCTGCGGATTGGCCTCGATTCTCTATCTGAATATCGCGTTTGATTCTCAGAAGGTCCAATTATTTGTGTAACAGAACCACTGGGATTGGGCAGTACTTATCTATAAAAGTCTGAACAGAACAAACTATTCTTCAACGAAGTGCTCATGTCAAATGAGTTTTTCTTGATAATATCCTGCTTTAAATTAAATGAACGTACTTACAGGAAAGTGAATAATTCTTCTAATAAAATTAGATTAATTAGATGTTCTCACCTTATAGCTTGCGATAGAACCCCAGTATTAATCAAGCCGTCGGAAAACAATTCTGAAATCGCTTTACCTCGCTCCCTCGGGCTAAGCTAATTAGCTGGGCGTTGGAAAATCGACTGTTTCATAATCTGTGCATCTTTGCGACTGTGATGCAATCTATCTAACTGTCCCGTCCCGTGAGCCAACGTAGAACTTTTACACTGTTCCCTGTAATAAAAACAAGGACAGTTTTTTATTCGGCGTTTATTCTGTAGGTGGAAAATCTGCCCTTAGATAAAAGCTTTAATTCTCCGAGCTTCTATTTATTTTCCCTTTGACCTATTTTCTTTTATGATTCTTCTGTTTTATTAGATGACATCAAAGAAACGCGTGTATTCTATTATTAGCTTCGTAAAGGTATATAACCTACTTTTAGGTAAAGGTACTGTTACGGCGAAAACTCCTGAATATAACTAGGACTCTGTTTAACTTTATTACACAGCAAACCAAACATCTACGCATTACGACGCCATCTTTTCTCCCAACTAGTGATGTGTCTCGTCGCTCGTTCCCAGTAGGGATGTTCTATTCCCAAAACCGGCTAACAGCACTTATTTATATCCTGCGGTAACGTTCTTCGTACCAATTGTATTGAAGAGCCTATAATAAAACTAATAAACACAATTTATTGGCCATGGACAAAAATGAATTGAGCAATAACTATTGAAAATAAACCAATGGGCTCAATATTGGCAATACGCTCGAAAGTTCTATTTGGGGCATTTGAGATTATAGACCAACAGAAAGTGATCATTTTCGTATAACTACAAAGACGAATAAGGAGCCGACTTTATAGTTAGTAAATTTATTAGCTAATTTTAGGGTTAAACAATCTGCTGACTGAATCTGCTGCTGTTTTGACTAATTGCGTATAGCGTAGAGAAAGTACTTTGTGAAGGTACTCGATGTATCAATCACATAAGAATAATGCCGCGGGCTATTGGTCTACAGAAACATTAGAAACCTACTACTTTGCTATACCGCAGTGACCTCTAAAACCGACAGCGTTATAAGAAGTTTAATGACTCTTTTATTGAAGTCATTATTATCATACTACGAGAGTTTTCTAATGTAAGGTCAGTGCTGAGTTGGGGTCGCGGGCTAATGTTGAAAAGGGTCAATGTATTTTTAACAGACTTCTAAAACGATAGCAATACCTACGTTGCGTTGGTTTGAAATAAACAGTTATTCAGATGAACAAAAACATAGTAAGGTTGCCGTTTCATGAAATTATATTTACTATTATAGAGTAAATCTTTAAAATGAAAACTAATTATGTTAAGTAGTAGTGCTCTTTGTTAAGGGCTCTTCCGGAGAAGTACTACCTACCACCATGCCTATTTCTACCGTGAAGCTGCATTGTTGTGTTTAGGTTTGAAAGGTGTGGGTGCCGGTGAATGTGAAATGTTTACAACGAATACGAGTGTCTTTTGTGTTATTCGCCATAATTCCAATTCTTTTTCCTTATCCCTAAAGAAAGTTTCTACATATATTGCGCAAACGCCTTCGGTCAGGAAACTATTACTTACAAAAGCATGGTAAGAGCGCCATTACATAGAAATATAGCGATATTCGCACGAAATATCAATTATGGTGTCCGAGAGAATGGAAATTGCCATGAAAAAGAATGACTTGACCGCAGAAAATGAAAGCTCTATACAAGCAGTAGAGCAATTAGGAAATGTTGTCTTCACCGAAGCTTGTTGCTTTGTTAGACTGCTTCTTTTTATTTTACTTTCCATAATGTATTGCTCTTATGTACCTACCTAGATATAAATAGTTAAGTACGTATATGACAATAGATAACCATTATGCACAAAGAAATGCGGTGTAAAAGAAGACGTAGCGAGTCAGAGAAAGGTATGTTAAGATGGTTTGGACATGTAGCGAGAATGGATGAATAATAAAATAGGTGCATCAGGCGAGTATGACTGGTACTGCTGAAAGGGGAATACCTCTGGGCATGTATCTCGATCAGATAGCAGACGTTTTAGAGAAAGGCCAGGTTAGGAGTACCCTAAACCGACGAGCATGTATGAAGAATGTTATGCGAGTGAATGAAGCGAAAGAGATTATGTCAGGATCTTAGCAAGTAGGAATCCGTGATCTCTACCTATACCCCCATGAGAATGAGGCGTGATTTTATGCATATATTATGTATGCATAAAAAAATCATACACAAGTCATAAATAGAATCTACATGAATACCTTGTTCTCGGTCACAGTCAAGTAGGTAGCAATTGAAATTTTTGAATTGTAATTTTTTGAGTTTGTTGATTATTGAACTTAGCCAGTTTGTTTGCGGATACCTAATGTATGTAGTAAAGCTTCTGCTGTTAAAGTTACTGACCGACTCGATGCTAGCATGGGCGGTAATCGCATGATGCATGGTAATAAGCGGTAATCAGGCCCCGGGGACCGGGTTTGAATCCCGTGCTAAAGTACCCGCCTAGAGATGTGCATGCATATTTCAAATGGAAATGATAATGAGTGCGGATATTAAATTACGTAAACGTCTCGACTCGGTGTTTGTAGGATATTGGTACAAATATAATATTTACTAAACTTCTTATTTATAGAAACAACAAAAACATTTCGACGAACTTTGAAGGTTCTCGGAAAAAACGTCGCAAACAATAATAAGCTTTTATCAAGAGAGTAGGTACCTGATCTAATTTTAGGCTACTTTACCTTTTATTTTATGTATAATATCTTGGTATTTGTTACTAAGGCTATTCAGAAACAGCGCTTGAGTCTGAGGTCGAGCCTCAAGCACTTTTAAGCTAAGATTTTTTGAAATTCCAAAACTCTAAGCTTGAAGCTCTACTCAGACTCAAGCACTGTTTCTGAATACGGGCCTAGAGTTATACAAATTCAGACGATGTCAAAATTCCATCAAAACTTAAAATTGGGATCGGAATCGCGTTCAAGGGTAGAACGGCTGGTCTGTGTGGTCTGTCTTTCTATAGCAGTTCTGTATAGCAGCAATATTTAGCTAAAATTAGCACCTCAATAAATTAGTCTCAAGTATGCAACATATATGCACATCTAATTAACGAGCTAGTCTAAGAGCCTGTCCAGATGGAGCGTTTTACGCGCGAGTGCCCTCACGCGTTTCAATTTATATTGCGTCCAGATGCCGCGTTTTACGCGCGCTCCTACCAAATAGTTGCTCGCGTTTTACGCGCGATTGAGGAATCGCGCGTAAAACGCGTGTAAAACGCCCCATCTGGACAGGCTCTAAGGCGTGGTATGCGGATAGCTTGTCACATTGCCCGGTTCAAATACAAATCGCTGTAGTTAAGGGAACATGGACATACTTATTCAGTTGGTTGTCAGGCATCCACTACTCATAATAGTACCTACTTACTAAAAATAAAATACATTATATGAGTTTCTTTAATCAAATCTACCAAATAAGTATTGCTATTCAGCGTAGCAATGTCGCCAGCGTCATGGGTACGCTTCCGTCTGGCACTGATTTGGATCAGTTGAGCTAATCTCTAGATCGATTGTAACGTTCTGCAGATATAGCTCAACTGTTTCAAATGTAATTTTTTTTTTCAAATTGTGTTATATTGTTTACTAAAAAAGTATTTAAGTATTTTATAAGCTATTTGGTTACTACAGCATCGACATTTTGGAAGCTAAAATAATTCTTGCATCACATTAATTTATTAAGCATTTCACGCCTACTGTGTTAACAAGCAACAGTTTCCTTATAAAGATATTGTTTTGCGTTTACTATTGGCTAAGCAAACCCTATGTTTTATAATAATTGGTCTGTTATTCATAAGCAATTCTGTAATAAGATCTAAATATCTAAGTACTTATTTACAAAACATTTGCGGCTTTCCATTTGATCACATTTTAACCGCACCTGTACAGAGTGTAATATAAATCGTATTCATTTGGGGTTTAAAGATTATCTACTAAGGCCTCTGCCCTGAGATATAAACTAGGAAAAAAGTATAAGTAGCTTAGGTTTTATATAAAAATGTCTTATTTTAATGTGAAATATATGCGCAAACCATGGCATTCAACCACAAGAATTTATTTCTACCAGACTTCATATGATATTATACCTACTTATATATTTATATATAAATATTTTAAATACATACCTACTTAGAGAACAATATAACACCCAGACAGAGAACAAACATCTACGTTCACCACACAAATATTTGTTTCCGGTGGGGATCGAACCCACGACTTACGGCGCAGAAGGCAGAGCTACTACCAACTGAGTTGAGAGGCCAAAAGCTTAATAAAAGCACAAGTGTTTTTCATATTTTAAATTTTCTTTTAAATTTGTCTGACGAGACTACCTCTTAGAGGTGTTTACACACAAAGAATAACAACAAATCTAGCACGGAAAAAACGGAGCACTAGCAAAGTACCAATTTGGCTTGGTTATTTTTTTTTTGACTACTTATAACTAAGACTTATCTAAATCGCACAATAAAGCTCTGTTAATAGTAAACAAGCCGGTTTTGCTGTATATTCTAGGTAATTCTAACAGAGTACTTGATAGTTTCAAAGTGAGTGCCTCAGTTATAGTAACCTATTCAGTTTCCGTTTGAATATAGATAAGTTTTCAGATTTATAAACTGACAAGTTGACCTATCTAAGTTTAGACTACTCCTACTCGGTTAAATTTGTATAGATTGGTATGATTACAAATAACCAAGACTCATTTAAAACGTACAATAGACGTATGTTTGTAGTAAACAAGCTTGTTTTGCTGTATATTCTTCCGAGTAAATCATTATTTCCCAGTGAGTATCTTTGTTAAAGTAACCGTAGCAGAAGTTTAAAAACCTATGCTTCTTCTACTACAACTATAAATGCGAAAGTTTTTATATACATTAGGGATGTTTGTTGCTCTTTCACGCTCAAGCCAGTGGACCGATTTGGATGAAATCTTGAGCAAATAAGATTGTATCCGGTATTAAAACATAGGCTACTTTTTATCCCGTAAAAATAACAGAAACGGGGAATAACTTCTTTAGCGATGGCACTAATCACGTAATCACCAATAAAGAACCTTTCGAAAATTCGTGTATAGGTCTGTGTGCATGTACCTACTTTTACCTACACAACTGACAGCGCAATGCCGTACATAACAAAACTCGACGAACATACAAGAACTTATATATTATGTTACTTGTTGCTACGGAACCCTTCATGGGCGAGTCCGACTCGCACTTGGCCGCTTTTTTAGGGTTCCGTAGCCAAATGGCAAAAACGGAACCCGTCAACGGAATTCGTCATGTATGTCTGTCTGTCTGTCTGTCCGTCCGTATGTCACAGCCATTTTTCTCTGAAACCGTAAGAGCTAGACTGATGAAACTTGGCGAGTAGATGTATTTTGTGATCCACATTAAGGTCTTTACACAAAAATAGAAAAAAAACTATATTTTTTTTTCATCGAACCCATATTTCTTTTTAGATAGATTAGATAGATAGATTCTTTTTAGTGGAAGTTTGCATTACTGTGCAAACTTCCACTAAAAAGAACCTTTTTATTATGATACTTGTTGCTACGGAACCCTTCATGGGCGAGTCCGACTCGCACTTGGCTGCTTTTTTATCCCTACATTTGTTATTTACGACTGTGGGTTATAAAACTTTAAACAAGTAGATTAGCTATCAACAAGCAATAACACAGCAATCAATAGATAAGTGTTTGGCTATTTCATATTTTAAACAAGTAACTTAATTGGAACAATCGAAGAAAATGGTTATTCGTTGACATGTGAATTGTGTAAACTCGGATAATGCGTTTAGACACGCGTGCAATTCAAGGACAACGGCCATTTCTTTTCAACAAGTTCTTGGGTGCGGACACGAGAGTATCTACTTTTATAATAAACAGTGTGAGAGCAGAGGTTGAGTGAGTTAAGTGAGATTGGCACCTGAACATAGAAAACTTGCAGCGCTTTACCAGTTTGTCATTCATCATTTTTGATAAAACTGCATTAAGTACAAAACGCCCGATGGATGAAGACGTAAGGAATCTCCTTACTGCTTGGGGCTTGGAGGAGTATATCGAAGTTTTTCAAAGTAAGTATTACCACGGTGATTATTGTAGTTGGCAGAATTCGTTGCTATCGTGTGTGCTAATTGGTGCTTGAAGCCATTACTTCTACCTACCTACATTAGGTGAAAGACAAAGAATTACCTGGTAGAACTTTCTGCAAAAAAGCCGTAGTTCTGTAATTATATGTGCCATAATACCTACCTAACTTAAAGGTACCTAGCACACTATGCGTGGCTTGCCACAGCATCTTTACCGGCCGCGCCGCGCGCCGGGCAAGCCGCAGTGCGCCCGCGGTTGGCTTGGCTCACTAGGTATAGCAAACAAAGTGTGGTGCGTGCCGCTGAACAAGCTGATTTTTTTTTTATTTATTTATTTATCCTTTTACAGAAAAAAATCCTGCTTTGAAGGACAACATCTTTGAGCTGGCTAAACTGCGCACCAAGACCAAGGACAAACCACTTATCAGCATGGTAATTTGTTAATTTATTTTTTATATTATTAATATTTCTTCTCGGTGGGGATTGAACCCACGACCTCCAGCGTAGATGGTAGATCTACTACCAACTGAGCTGTCAGGCTGTCAAACGAAAAATGCTCTCATAAGTTTGAACATAGTATTTTATTAATTCATCCTATTAGGTAAGTAACTACGAGTACTATATCTATTAGCGTTTATAAATTATATTTTCTAATTTTAGGTTCAGAGGAGGCATCAAATATAGCTTGTTTGTTGCTTATGCCATATCTCGTGGCTGTTACAAGTGTTCGGCTGAAGAATAGTCGCAAAAAGATTTGGCGTCCTTCGAAAGCTGAAGCAACTGCTAGTTTTGTACAGCATGTGAAAAACGATTCGGATATCCACAGTGCAATAGCAAGTAAGCGAACAAAGTTTCAAGAATATAGACTTACAATGCAACCTTTTATCATGATCGTAGGCGAATCTCTTGACAGTATAAATAACTACTTCGTGGTTATAGATAGATGAATTCATCAACACCCTTCCAGCTATTTGCAAAAAGCACAAACTTCGTATTTATAATATAAATGTGGTAAACATAATTGTAACTTACCAGTATGGTGCTTACAAAATAGGGGTGGGTATAATTATAATGTTTATGATCTAAGTACCGATCTCGCATATTGTGCATATAAATGAGAAACTGTATATTTTGCTAAGACTATGTAGGTAAAAGAATCTTCATTTACTTAAGTTAAAGCCATCATCATCAACATGATGAGTAATTTAAATTAAATAACTAAAAAAAAATTAAATGTTTTGTTATCATACAAAATACTTATGTATAAGTACTCGTTAGACTTATGTTTGTTAAAATATTTTTAAGTACCTATTTCATAAGTTAACAAACTATATTTATGATAAATATTGGTTAATATAATAATTGAAAAAGTTGAGGTAAAAATGACTTTGTACAAATTAACAATGTAAGATTAACTACTCTCGAATGTAACTTTTTATGTTAATTAACGAATAACATATTTGATTCTTCTCTGAAGCATACATCGTTATTTAGTATCGTGTATGTACTAGCTATTAAGAGCGCTTACATCCTTCTATTGCCTTTAAGCTTTTTTTAGAAATAATAATGTTTCTATGTGAGTAACTTAAAAAAAAGTTATATTAGCACTAGCTGTGCCCGCGACTTCGTCCGCCTGGAATAGTGATTGGGTAGCATTTATAACTTCCAACGAAAAAAATCTGTATTCGAGTGCATGTGGCACAGTCAGGGTCGGGCAGACGCCGGGTAAGCACAGTTAGGCATATTTTCCCCCCATTTTTTTCTTGTCGCAAGCTTAAATAAAACATTTATACATAAACCTTACATATTTCCATGCAAACTTTCAAGAATAGTCTTATTGTTATTTTACACCCTTTGTAATACATTAATTTGTGGGGAAGTAGAAAAGAAGACAGCCGCGACTGATACACACAGTGTGCACAGTCGAACGGGACCTGGCTTGCCAGAGGTTACGTCCGCGGCTTAAGGCGAAAACATATTAGGCGGACGCGTCCGACGGACGCGGCTGACAGCCGCGACTGATAGATATCTAGATAATGAATGTACACTGAAGTGTGCAAACTATCGGATGCGTCCGACGTCCGCGGCTTACATCCGATAGTTTGCACACTTCAGTGTACATTCATTAGCTAGATATCTTCAGTCGCGGCTGTCAGCCGCGTCCGTCGGACGCGTCCGCCTAATATGTTCCCAGCTGAAATATCGATCTTTTCAATCCATCGACACTTAGGACTATCTGCCACTGGCAACACTGGTCGGCAATCAGTCAGTCATAAGGACTTGGCGAAAAGACTTTGCATCCCCGCCAGCACAAAAAAAAAGTCAGTCAGTCACCTAAACAAACAGAAATTTCTCGATCGAAAGCCGTCGCAATTGTACAAAAATGTGTAATTCTCATGAAAAATGGTGTTTTCAATAAGTGGTTTGCAATAATACGTTGCATAAATGTCCTTTCCTTTCTAATGATTTAACCTATCTGTGTACCAAATTTCATTGCAATTGGTGATTGGTGATCGTCGGAGTGTTTTGGTGTCAGAGTGAGACAGAAACATCAATGTGATGCTCTTTATAACGTTTTAAAAGGTTTGTAAACCTTTTTTTACAATAAAAATTAGCCTATGTCCTTCCTCAGACCCTGAACTATCTGTGTACCAAATTTCATTTCAATAGGTTTAGTAGTTTTGGCGTGAAAGCCAGACAGAAGGACAGACAGACAGACAGACAGACAGAGTTACAAACGCATTTATAATATTAGTATGGATTTATAGATATAGGACATCAATCATAATTAGCTTTTTAAAGATGGTTACAAAAAAAATCATAAACATATTAATTTACATATATTTTCTTATTAAAATTTTATAAAGATAGCTGATAGATGTAAACGCTCTTAAAAATATTATTTTTAGTTGGTTTAATTTAGAATTTTAGAATTTATTAACGATTGTTGAAGAATTTAAATAAAACTTTATTATTTCATATACATTCTTTTAACTTTGAAGTACGGTCTGTGGGCAAATGAAATATGATCGTTCAGTCCTTTTTTTAAAAGGGTGATTTAACTTTTTCGAGTTCGCCAGATTAACGATCTTTTTCAATTCCCTACATATCAACTTTTCACTAGCGTCAAAATGAAGAACTTTTTTACTTCTAGCCTACTTTAATTGGAATTTTAGCAATGTTGTTTTTTGTTCTGCTGGTTTATTGGGTTGATTAATACTGCTAAATACTTAGCTGCT
This sequence comes from Thera britannica, assembly GCA_939531255.2. NCBI lineage: Eukaryota > Metazoa > Arthropoda > Insecta > Lepidoptera > Geometridae > Thera > Thera britannica. The sequence goes on along the minus strand of OW618040.2, from coordinate 6,103,963 downwards.
GGTACCATTTCCGATTGACAACAATATTATACTTAGTTATGCTACAGATTTTAAGTTTGAACGTGCATTGTACCCAAAGTGTTTCATTTTTGTAATGTGTGCATTTGTTGGTCTGAAATAAACGATATTATTATTATTATTATTGTACTAAAAGCAGCTATCAAACTTAAAATAAAGCTTATTAATATTCATGTCACTTGGAAATGGTAGGTACTGCAGCTAAGTATTTAGCAGTATTAACCCAATAAACTTGCAGAACAAAAAACAACATTGCTAAAATAGGTACAAATTAAAGTAGTCTAGAAGTAAAAATGTAGATGGGTTGTAGCGAACCCAATAAACCTGCTTAGGAACAACAAACTAGATGGGTTGTAGCGAACCCAATAAACCCGCTTAGGAACAACAAACTAGATGGGTTGTAGCGAACCCAATAAACCCGCTTAGGAACAACAAACTAGATGGGTTGTAGCGAACCCAATAAACCCGCTTAGGAACAACAAACTAGATGGGTTGTAGCGAAACCAATAAACCCGTTGAAGAACAACAAACTACATTGCTAAATATACCGATTCAAGTAGGCTAGAGGTAAATATGTAGATTGGTTGTAGCGAACCCACTCAACACGGCTGAAAGCGCGAGTAACTTTGCTAAGTATACCTATTTGAATTGGTTAGAAGTAACAAAGTATATTGGGTATGGCTATCCAGTGGACACGATTGACAGCGCCGAGTAACTTTGCTAAGTATACCAAAATTTGACAAAGTTACTTTGTTAAACATAGAAACGTTCATTAGCTGTGTTTACAAAGTTGATTTGATAAAATCGACGATTTAAGCTAAGATGCTTGGTTATAATTAACAGAATTACTCGATTCACGTTCACAATTAGCTTTGTTGTCTTTATTAAATTAAAAGGTTGGAAGCTACCCAGCCCAGGTTATCAAATTTTAACCAACTTTCTAGATTAATATTACTAACTTACAGTAGCAAAGATGGCTTGTCTAGCATTAGCAATACACTTTGCAGGTTCCCTCCGAAACGAGTTGCTTTGTTGTAAATAGCAATAAGTTATTTAAATCCAACCGTTACGTTTTTTCCGTGAGCAGTTCAGCAGTTTGCCTCTATCAAAATAAAGGAGCAGTGTAATGGAACGATAAATAAGCACTCCAACAAATCTGCACCAGGAAATACCAAAACGACAGAGGACAATTTAACTAGAAGCGACGCCGGCGACGGGGCGCGGCGGGCGCAACGCATCGCTTGTACGAGATCTAGCCGCAATGTGTTTCTGTCGGGCTAATAATAAGATATTAATATAGCCCGTGTCTGTACCACATTTCCTAGGCTTAGCATAATAATTCACGTTTACTACTTGTCCATGTTCGATGCTTGGTTTTATTTTATCTGCGTTTGCAAAATGGTTATGGCTGTCTTTGGCAGCTTAGACTTTTAAATAAATTATGAGTAAAGGTAACTCGTAAAATTCAAGCCAAACTCAGCCAACCTAACGACAATATAGAAAATTATCATTTTTATGTGTAGTTATCTCAGTTTGTTACCAGGAGTTCTGTTGACCGAAGTACTGGGATATTTCCTCTCACTAGTTCTGTTACGAAAAAGCACACCCTAGTACAGAACAACTGGAACACTTTTTCTCCCACTAAATCTCTGTGAATTAATAGGTGAAGTTAAAAAAACTTGAGAAACCGACTAGCCAAACTGTTGAACCGATTTTTATGAAATTTCTATGGGACCAATCTGGAATAACCTTCCAGATTTTTTTTCCCGATTCATAAATGACGGAGTTATGTGATAACAAACATAAAAAAAAATACTTTTCCATGTGAAGTTGGTTAAAAAATCGCTGTTTTCGTCATCAAGGGTGCTAAAAAGAGACTCAAACAACGACGACGACATGGGAGTTTGGTATTGCGAAATGTTTAAGCCTGTGATTTGTGTTGCGGTGGAATGGCTGCTTCGACCAGGGTGTTGCGGACCGCCCGCTGTCTCGAGCAGTACGGACATTCCAACTGGATTGCCTGTACCTCTATTATGTATACAAATAAGTACACACTATGCTCCTTGCCTTGCCAGAGCATAAAAAGTATACGACTATCAAATACCGGCCAAGTGAGAGTCAGACTCGCGCATGAAGGGTTCCGTATATATAAAAACGGCAAAAAAATCATGTCTGTTGTATGGGAGCCCCCTTAAATATATTTAATTTTATTCTGATTTATGATGTTTTTTGTTAAAGCGGCAATAGAAATAGATCATCTTTGAAAATTTCAACTGTATCACGGTTCATGAGATAGGCTGGTGACAGACGGACGGACGGACGAACAGCGGAGTCTTAGAAATTGAGTCCCATTATAGCCTTTGGGCACGGAACCCTAACAAAAAGCACTTTATGATATTACCTATTACGTACTATGTAAGTGGGCGTAAAAACAAGTTCAAGGCAGCTCAGAAGGGCAAGTCGTAGTTTTACTCGATCAAGATTGAACAATCGTTTCACCTACGTGTACGTAAGAATTCGTTAGTACATATTTCAAACGGTCAGAAATTATCAAACTTTTACAAATAATTTTGCTCCGTATATTGGATTTACATACCAACTTGAACGAGAATCTATGTACGGAACTGATCCAATTCTAAAACAAGCTGCGCTGACGAACCGTGTTTTCACTAGGTGATAACACTAGAATTACTCTCCTTCTCCTTATGAACTTTACAATTGAGAGTTTGATGGAGAACCACCAGAAACCCACATACGTACACACATATACCCACAATACACCGCCTCTTTGAGGCGCACTTGAAATCCTTTCACCTCACTTGGTTCGAAAGAATCAGTGACACGATAAGAAGAAGAAGAATACACCGACCTATGGCACGTAGGTGTAGGTCTTAGACAATCTAACCTAGTGTAGGTACAGCTTTTTTACTTTTTATTTTGTTAATAATTAACCTAGTATAATAGTAGTAGCAATACTTTTTATAACGCTTTTATTAGTTTCACCTGTATGTATGTATGTATGTATGTATGTAACCGACCCCTTTGAGCTCGATTCTGTCCTACTTTGAACGATCAGATTTGATTCAAACTTTGCACACCTGTCAAAGGTCGATGACAATGCAATAATAGGAAAAAAAAAATAAAAAAAAATGAAAAGAAATAAAAAAAATAAAAAAAAAACCTACTTTGAACGATCAGATTTGATTCAAACTTTGCACACCTGTCAAAGGTCGATGACAATGCAATAATATGAAAAAAAAATAAAAAAAATGAAAAGAAATAAAAAAAATAAAAAAAACCTACTTTGAACAATCAGATTTGATTCAAACTTTGCACACCTGTCAAAGGTCGATGACAATGCAATAATATGAAAAAAAAATATGAAAAAAAAAATACTAAAAAGTAAAAAATAAGTTATAGTTTAAAAAACTAAAAAAAACGCTTTTATAACTAATTGAAGTAAAAAGTTAAAAATAAAACTGTAATAATCAATTGAAAATGTATATTATTGCACAAAAAGCGTGGGGGGCTTGATTTTGATTGTTGTAAATATTTTATCAATAGTTTATTTTATTATATCTGAAGTTATTATAAAAAGCACCCCACGCATTTTGTACAATAATATAAATTTTCAATTGATTATTACAGTTTTATTTTTAACTTTTTAGTTCAATTAGTTATAAAAGCGTTTTTTTTTAGTTTTTTAAACTATAACTTATTTGTTTGAAACGTAGGTACTGTAGGGCGTTGGTAGCTGCAACACGGACTAATGCAATTATCATCGTTTCCTAATGGTGTACCAGTTTAAATCTGTTCCGAAATAAACATTATTGATATTACATAACATAACATTATAAACTTACACAAAGTAAATGTGCTAGTATATAGGCCATGATAATGGATCATCTGCAGACCACTTAGGCACTATCCAGCCTTAACCGCACGCCACAGGAGCTGGAAGTGACTTGGTTCCGATACCGATCAGAGTCTAAGTAAACTTGTCCTAAAGTTTTATTGCTTTGAAATTGTTTCTCGTTTACACTTTGATTGCTGTAGGAAGAGCTCTGACATAACGGAGAGCACCGGCTTTTGCGCGAAGCGTGTTTCTGCACTTGAGCAAGAAATCAAGCGTGAAACTAGATGTGCATGCAAATGTTTTGCAGCCGAGAAATACCCATTTTAGTCCGCATGGTAATAAATATACCTACTGGTGACACGGAAGACCGGCATTATATGTAGTATTTATAGTGGTACGCTGAGTGGCGGCCAATTTTTTATGTAATTGTTACTTGTATATCATTCTTGTGTAATACTGCTCTTGTTGTGTGTCGTGTCATAAAAGAAATAAGTTTTGATTTGATTTGATTTAGCATAACATGTCTATTACCACTCATAAATACGAAAGTACGATGATTGGTAACTATTTGATTGAAACTTGGGAATAGTTACGTACTCATCTGGATTAATAAAATAAAAATAAGCAAAAAATTACAGAAAAAAAACGAGGCGGTGCTGCGGGCAGCAATTCGTAAACCATAAACGTCACAGCTTTCTTTGTAGTAACCATTATGTTGCAACAGTGTTCCGTACCTAAATGGGTGATGAGCGGATACCACCAATTATTTAATAAATATCCATCAACAACACGATGGGACAATTTATGACTTTACAAATTACTTTCACGTACCTCAAAGGGACTTTTATTGTTGGATTAAAACGGTAAAGTTATTTTTCGTGAGGGAGGATGGGAAAAGGTGAGAAGTTGTAACATTGATACCATATAGCTCAGAGTACAGATATTACACCTATAAAGCAGTCATTTATTTTAATAGCGGCGATCCTAGGAAAGCTATAAATAATGTCAGTTCGTATTTTTCTTCCTAGCACAGCTTGAGTCTTGATTTTGCGGCCATGAACGCAAGCCTTAGGGCGCTTGTACACGCTAAGAAAAAACGCCGGGTCTACCCAAGAATTCGTGTCGTAACTAGAAAATAACTGTGTACACTGCTCGCAGCGGTGCACGAAAAAAATCTTATCTGCGCAAGACACGACGCGGCGAACGTTGTTGCGTATTCGTGTGTGGAAAAGACAAAATTCTTGTCGTCTACACGAAGAATTTGTCTTGTCTGCCGCAGGAACGGCAAATTTTCTTAGCGTGTACAAGCGCCCTTATAATATCTAGATTATCTAAGCTTATAATAGATCAGGTTTTTTAAATAGTTCCTAGTAAAAGGAGATTTTATATTTGATGTATTGAGTTACACTGCTTGTCATGGTATGGCCAATTTGACTGCTGATCGCGGCCTGCGCACACCTAGGCCGCTAGCGAACGCGATAAGTGAAACGCTGTCAAGTTTCATAGCGATATTTGACAGCGTTTCATTGATCGCGGTCGCCAGCGGCCTAGGTGTGCGAAGCCCTTTGGGTAGGACGCAAGCGTGGACACTTTTAGACACAAAGCTACCGATGAATATTTGAATTCTATAGAACCAGTAAGAAATCATCCACTCCCTGCGCATACGTAAAACTGTGTCCGATCACCGGACCGACACAACAACTACGGTTCCCTATTATTAACTTTATATACAGTTTATTAATATTTCTAGCCCGATCATTTCAGCAACCTTGTACGTGAGAGGGTTTAATATCAATGCCACATATTACGACTCAATCAACAAAGTAACTTTATAGGTACCCAACTGCCTAAAGAAAATCCGATAACTCATCAACTCAAACTTGCTATTGTTCTGAAACTAATAAAGCGCTTTCTTTGACTGAGCGTTGTCAGAAACTTTGCTACAATATTCGAAACTTTGGAAATTCATTTTCTTTTCACTCACTGACTTTTATAACACTTTTTAGGACTCAATCCAATTCGGACACCAATTTAAAAAGTTTTTTTGATTGACTCCCAGTTTTATGAGAGTTTACTTAATAGAAAGGGCTACGAAAGACCTGATGGTCTAGCGGTAGCGGGTAGAAAGTGGGGCCTTCAGATCCTTAGATCGTGGGTTTATAGCCAGTCGTGCACTCATGAGTTTCTCTGTCCAAATGGTATGTGCACTATGCCAGTGCTCTTAAACGATAAGATAATAAATCGAGAAGAAACCGGCATATCGCGGAACCTAAAAGATGTCACATGTGTCCAGTCTTTGGCGCACCTTTGAGGCGCACTTAAAATCTTTTCACCACACTAATTCTAAATAACTAGTGACATGACAATAAGAAGTAGTAAGTAATGTTGCTGGCATGGTGTTAGAGATTATATTTTATTTATTTTATTTTTATTATGTTTTAAACTGATTGGATTAATATACAGGGCGTCCCACGGACATGCCACATGGAGGGAAAGTACCTGTAATATTGTAAATGAAACATTTTAGTGATAGAAGACCTTATTTGAATTTAAAAAACGATTTAAACTGCATTCATAGATATTTAAATAATAACATGGATGCACTAGGAATCGAACCCGTTTCACGAGAAAAATAATCACGCTGCGTAGGTCAATTCTTACAGAGACCGACGTCCATGCCGGTCACTATCTATACGCGAATAAATAGCAAATACAAAGGCCGCATTAAATCCTGAAAGACGTCTTGGCGGAACGCCAGCATAAGAATGCTGATATTGGATAGTGCCTAGCCTAGTGTATAGCTACCATTAGAAGTGGATTGCTTTTAAAACAACTTAACTAATAAATAAATATTTTGTAGACAATCCACACGACACTACCTAGCCCCAAACTAAGCAGAGCTTGACTATGGGAACCTGATAGCTGAATTGAACTAGGCACTTTAAACATTTTTTTATACATGTATAAAAAATACACACAAACTAAAGAATAAAAAAATAAACTGTAAACTGAATAATATCATGATGCATAGTGAAGTAGAACATAGTTAAAAACTGGTTGCCGAATGTAGAAACAAATCTAGCAACTGAAGTTAGTTTACTCTTATTTCGCGGAACTCAACAGTAAAGCTCATACCGCAACACTCATGAAAATATTAATCTCATACCCACTGGAAGTTGTATACGTGACCCAGATGGAATGAGTGAGAAAAAGTTTTAAGCCTGCACGGCTAATTAGCTCATATTTCATAACCCAACTCATAGCAATAGACTTAAATATATTAACTAACTAGCGACCGCCCGCGGCTTCAATCGCCCCGTTACCGGTCCCGTTGAAAAAAAAATACGGGTTGCACTCCGGGAGTGCCGGCAGAAGTGAAAACTTGATTATTAACGTTGAGCATGTTTGATATTTTGGAATGGTTAGGGGGGGCTTGTTTGTTATTTGGCACGCTGTAACATACACGAACATTCGCGCAAGCGCCCTGCGCTGCCTAAACGAAACAGTAGGCCCAGGTATACATTTTCGCCGCGCCGTAGAGAGGGGATAGCTGTCTACTCTCCATCCGTCTTACGCTTTTTCAATCAGGTCACGTGTCCTGACGCGCTGACGCGAGTTTAAGATTTTATACCCATTACAGAAAAAGTGCTCAACGCCGCTAAAGAAGTTTTCACTTCAAAAACATATTTATACACCTTTTAAACCTTCTCTGGACCTCTAAAAATCATTCAAGACCAAAATTAGCCAAATCGGTCAAGCCGTTCTCGAGTTTTAGCGAGACTAACGAACAGCAATTCATTTTTTTTAATAAGATGTATAATCCATTGCATTTATTTATTTTGCATGCAAACTTTGACACCTCTTTTCAAATCCATTAAGCCTACGCACATCTAGCGCGATGACGATGGTGTTTAGTTAAAAGCTGTCAAATGTCGCTGTCATATTTCACAACGTTTCACTGATCGCCATCGCGCTAGATGTGCACGGGCCTTTAGGGTAGTTTTTTAAAATAGTCCCATAGAGATCTCAAATTCAGTATCAGCCTTGTAGCTTTGGGTATTTCGTTGGCTGGAAGGACTTTTTTATATTTAAATTTGAAAAACGTTGAGAGAACAATAGTTCCTTCAAGACAAAATTAGCATTTTTATTCATACAAAAGACATTAACGCGCTTCTTTCAAAGTCAAAGTCAAATTATGTATTTATTCAATAGTATCACAAGGATCCCTTTGAAACATCTTAAAGCTATTAGGTGAGCTAAATATTATAGATAAATAAATATTATAGATGATCCACAAAACACTATCTAACCCCAAACGCCCAAACTAAGCAGAGCTAATACTATGGGAGCCAGATAGCTGATATAATAATTATATTTTTTTTTGTAAATTCATATTTAGAATACAATAGAGCTTTACTAAAATACTGTACAATGTGCATAGTTTATTGCCAAAAGTGGATTTCAATTGGTACAGTAATTCAGAACTGTTAACTTCCCACGTGTAGGACCCAGTTATCAACATCCGCAGGCTTCACACGTCCATAAACTAAGTACCTACCAATCACCTACTCATACAGTCGGCCGAAAATGTAAAGCCTTGATGTGAAGTACTAAACCAGTTTGACTGGCCTCTCAGCTCAGTTGGTAGTAGGTAGTAGCTCTATTTTCTGTGTAGGTCGTAAGTTCGATCTCCAACCGAGAACAAATATTTGTGTGGGGAACACAGATGTTTGTTCTCTGTCTGGGTGTTACTCGTATATTGTATTCTAAGTATTTATTTACAAAAAAATGTATTCCCACCGTACAAGATCTGCTTAATTTGGTGCTAGTGTTGTGTGATTTTCCACAATATTTATTTATTATTATTATTGCATATACACTGCAATTTTGTACATATAAGTAATTAATCCGACCGATTTTTCTATAATATCCTTTCTCAATCCTGTCAGCCCTCATAGTAGCTAAACAAATGAATCACAAAAAAAATGGTGCACCCCGACCTAAGCAAAGCTTGCATTATGGTTACAAAATTACAAATACATTATTGGTCTTCATCGCGCATCCGAAATTTTTGAATGACGACGCGCGGGTCATCAAAAAATATATCACTTTGTTTGAATCGACGAATGGATTGGGAGTCGAAAGTAAAAAATATTTTATCGTTTTGTTTTACACAAAATTATATGCAACAAGCTTCTTACTTTTTTTCACACGCATTGTTGAATATTTTTTCAGTGATTCAGTGCATCTTTTTATTCCGTTTATCAATCTGTCAGAGCTGAGTGTACCTATAGCACGTGGGATGGGAGCGCGCGCCCCTCCGGAAGGACGCAATAATGAATTCATTCGCGCTTCCCAGCGCAGAGCGTGCTGCCAGTAACCTAATAACAGATCTAATCAACTCAGTCCAGACTGATTGGACATTACCGGCTATTGCAAACAGGTGGGTGTTTCGTCAATAGAGGATCGCCTCAGGCACAATATTGATAATTATTATCACGACATGACTTCCATACGTAACGTAAGTAACTTAATTATTATAGTTTAGTAGCTACGTGTTGGTAATTTATAGTGTGTGAACTTGTGAAGGGGTTAATTCACGTAATGAAATATCCAAATTCAATTCAGGTTTGGAACACATATTTATTTGTCACAACTGAGGTGCTTTTCCTGCTACACAATTCGTTTGATCGCTGAATCCACGTTCGATTTTCAATTTATAAAAAATAAAATTGAAAACTCACAGGGTTCATTCAGCGATCGCCTGAACGAATTGTGCAGCAGGGAAAGATCCGCTCGAATAATTTAAAAATCGAACGTGGATTGGCCCAGTTTTAGGAATAGCAGGGTTGCTTTTCAAACAAACATTGAAAACTGACAGCTGTTCTCGAACTTTATTGTGACAAAAAACAAAAAGGTTGAAATTGAAATGACTCTTTTCAGCTCATTTCAAATTAAATAGCTGTCAGATAAATACGTGAATTACTCCCTGACAATTCAAATTCAGTTTATCAATCATCATTAGTATAATATTACAAAATATTTCCTAAGCGCTATACTACGAACTATAAAATAAGATAGCTAACCATAGAGATAATAAAAATTCTTAGCAAAAACTAAAATTAAAAAGTTTTAAAGTACCTAATGATCATGCAATAAATATCAGCCATCAATTTCATTTGAAACTCTCATCGTCAAAATAAACCGCACATCTTGAAAGCCATATCGACATTACCCTAAAGCACAGCAATTGAATTAATCATTGTGAAAAATCGATTCCGATTGTAAGAGTAGTTTATTTGGCGCCACTCTCTCGGTTAAAGGCATCGGTATCTGTCCTAGCAATCTGGCATTTTAGTCTAGCCTCTCCCGCTGTATTGTCGGCGGAAACAGGATTTGAATGAACCAAGGCTTGACAAACGTCCATCCACGTTTTGGAAGTTTTTTTTTATTTGATGGTCTACGCTAAAGGCTTCTGTAAATCTGGAAATCTGGAAAAATTTACCAATGGAAAAATCCGTCAAATAAAAATATAGGTATCCATCTAATTTTAAGCCTTTTCAAAAACAAGGACTATATTTTATTATTAGACAAAAAGCGTCCCACTTTTTTAATTTATATTATTAACACAACTCTATTAATATAGCTTCTAGTTAACCAATTGGCAACATCACCGAATGAAATTCTGCTGAATGGATTTACCTAAAGTGCGCAAGAAAATTAAACAGACAAATAAAATAGTCTTCTTCTTATTTAAGAGGCTTAACGTTTTATTTGGCTCATGTAGCTTATCCTTGGTCTTCCCCTTCCTCTCTTTCCTTCATCTTTTCCTTCGAAGATATTTCTGATAAAGCTGTCATGTCGCATGACGTACAAGATATGGCCAATTATCTTTCCTCTTCTGTTCTCAACAACTTTTATAAGAGCTCTATCCTAGTCGACTTTAATAAATACTTCTACGTTTGAAATAAAATATTATTCATCTGATTTGCATTGAGATAGGACATTCTAGCTAAGCTATCGCCTCGATGGGCACTTACCTAGGACGACAGAAGAAGTGATTATATCCATTAATAGACAATATTCATAAATACAGTTGTAGTAGATGCAAATACCCAGGTACAGTTAGCAATGGAAGTGACGGTTTGAGTAAAAAGAAAACAATTATGATCGCGTTATGTAGGCTTATACTCAGATGGATGGTAGTTGTGCTTTGATGATATTGTTTTATGAGCCAAACCCAATCTTTAAATATAAGCAATTTAATTATGGTTACGGAGTTATTGAACGGATTAATCTTCTTGTGATTGGACTGCGTCAAAGATGTCATGAGCAAGAAAGGAGTGAGCACTGAGATGACAAATAATAGAGGTGAGTAGAAGAAGAAAACCTGGTGTCTAAGTCGGGCAAGAAGATGATGATGATGAGATATGTCCACAGTTGGTTTTGAAAACGAGTAAACCATCCACACTGAACTTTTATTTTCTACTTTTGTGCGAATTTTTGTCTCTGACGAAGTATGTGATTCACTTTTTTTTACATCTATATATATCAAGGATTTTTTAACCAACCTTGATATATATTTACTAGCTGTGCCCGCCACTTCGTCCGCGTGGTATAGTGTCTATGGGTAGCATTTTTAATTTGCAGCGGAAGAAAACAGTAATTAAATAACAACGTCATATTCGCGTGCACGTGACACAGTCGTCTGCCCTCTTACTAAACTTAGACATATGGCGTCGTACTACGCCACACTTTCATCCCCCCCGCATTCCTCTCCGAACTCCCCCCTCACTCCCCCCACTTTCCTCAACACCCCCCCACATTCCACCCGCACCCCCCCACATTCCCCCCGCACTCCCCCCTGTACTCCCCTCCACACTCCCCCCGCACCTCCCCTCCACACTCCTCTTGTACTCCCCCCGCATCCCCCCTCGCTCCTCCCCTCCACACTCTCCCCTGTACTCCCCTCCACACTCCCCCCGCACCTTCCCTCCACACTCCCCCCGCACTACCCCTCCACACTCCCCTCTACACTCCCCCCGCACCTCCCCTCCACACTCCCCCTGTACTCCCCTCCACACTCCCCCCGCACCTCCCCTCCAACTCCCCCCTGTACTCCCCTCCACACTCCCCCTGTACTCCCCTCCACACTCCCCCTGTACTCCCCTCCACACTCCCCCCTGTACTCTCCTCCACACTCCCCTTGCACCTCCCCTCCACACTCCCCCCTGTACTCCCCTCCACACTCCCCCCGCACCTCCCCTCCACACTCCCCCCTGTACTCCTCTCCCTTTACCCCCCCTGCACAAACTTTGAATGTCATATTTTTTTATATCAAATCAACAGACTAAAAAATAAGTTTTAAGTTTCTAGCTCTAAAAATGACGATACTTCCTTACAACTTTCAACCCCTATTTTCAACCCCTTACAACCCTTTTTTCGCAATAAAAAGTAACCTATGTCCTTCCCCAGGCCCTCAACTATCTGTGTACCAAATTTCATTTCAATAGGTTCAGTAGTTTTGGCGTGAAAGCCACACAGACAGACAGACAGACAGAGTTTCAAACGCATTTATAATATTAGTATGGATAAAAGAAAGTCGTGTTAGTTACACTATTTATAACTCAAGAACGGCGGAACCGATTTGGCAGAAAATTAGTGGGGAGGTAGCTTAGAACCGGGAGAAGGATATAAGATACTTTTTATCCCGAAAAAGCAACGGGAACGGGGTATTACGGGAACGGGCGAGCGAAGCCGCGGGCGGCCACTAGTTTACTATAAACCTAATTGTACCATACTTCTTGCAAATAAATATATTTCATTAAATCTCATTGATTTCAGTCTCTTCTAAGCAAGTATTGCGAATAGATAGAAGGTACTTGGTTTAGTAACAATAGTTTTTATTTGCCTATTTCAACGTTCAACTCCAAGATAAAGCTGGAAAACAATGAAACAATATAATCAAGTAAAGTAAATTAATTTCTTATCGGAAACATAAGAAAATTTTAGAGCAAAACTAATCAAATTTCTACGGGGTACCGTGAAATCTATGATTCGTTTCAATGAAAGCACCATTTTTACATTTACCAATCCTAAAAAATAGGTAGGTAACTGCCATTATTATTTTGGCGGGTTACTTTTTTGATCTAGAGAACTCTTCAAAAAGACTATTAATAAAAATTTAAGCCCTCGTTGGCACGACAAACACGAAAAAAGTACAGTCTAACACACAGTACAGGGTCGGACTGGGCTGCAAGCCTGAGGCCCGAGACATCCATTTTTCGAATTTTTCAATTTATTTCTCACTAATTGTATGAACGAACCATATGATCTACTCGTAGTTTTACATTGCACACAAGATACTCGTGATTTTTTATATACATACATATATTTCAGTGTTTTTATATCTTTCAAAATGTCAAACTGTGTGAACGAGAAGTCGTTTCACGGAGTTCAGCGTCTTAAAGAAGCCGAGTTACCCTTTAACTCATAATAATATAATCATAGAGTAGATCTGTAATAAGATCTTGTTATACAATTGCGTGTTGTTTGTAGATGCTTTGAACTTTGCGCAAAAAAGCTCAGGCCTAATCATAGTGGTTTCTGTTGCACACAGAGGTGCAAATTGCTATGTTTACCTTCTTATTTTAGTAACCTTTATCGCCTTGGGTTAAGGTTCAAAACTGTGTATAATACCACTATTTCTTGCACAATGTTCAAGCATTTTTTTAATGCAATGAACCTTTATTTTAGGCAAGAGAGAGAACACGTCATTAGAGGTTGGTCATGTATTGCGATGTTCATAATCTTGCTTTGAGTTAGCGTGTAAGTAAAGTACCACTTTTAGATTTTACTTAAAAACTCTACAGAGTTTTTATTTGATTTTGTATGATTCTACCTACAGTAGTAGGCAACAAATATTGCACATCAGCTAATTTAGACTTCATAGAGCGTAGTGTGCATCAAAAAGAGATTCGATTCGAGAGCGCTCTACGAAAGCATATAAGTTAGTTGAGAGCGTAGAAAGAGATAGCGCTCTACGAAAGCAGAAAATTTATTGACTACAACCGTACCTATTTAAAAAAAAATGTACACTAAAATTTTTATAATGTCGCAAAAGTTAAGAGCCGAGCGGGATTTGAACCCGCGAAAAAGCCCTCCCAGCTCAGTTGGTAGAAGCTCTCTCTTCTGCACTGGAAGGCTTGCGTCTAAATAGTGTAATGTGAATTGTCCAATGATTTTTTATCATGTCTGTCATGTCATAGAAAGAACATTTTAGAACTAAATGTTGAAATAAATGATTTAAATTGAATTGAGTTAAATTTTCAAGTGCAAAATTACTACTAGTACACTATTATTTACTATGTGACAATTGCTTGAAAGGAGCCTCTTTGAGGCGCACATAAAATCCTTTCACCACACTTTGTTCGATAAAACCAGTGACATGATAAGCAGAAGAACCATCGGTCAATCTTTAAGCAGGCAAGATTCCCGGCGTTCGCTCTTACAATTTGCTCAATAAGTTGCACAACCAGTTGTGGAGTCTATGAAGCTCTTGGGTAATGTGTTTAATCATAAATCTGCGCACACAATCTCTAGCATTGATTGCACTGTTTGATACAACGACAAGATCATTACGAGATTGTACCTGTCATCTGTCAGTTTTGCATAACTCGAACATTCATTAGAACTTAATTTCTTCATATCTTGTAGCCCTCATGAGCGGGTTATTTAAAACGCAAACATCAAAGTAGCATACGCTAGTGTCGGATTAGTAAATTACCTAAATTGTGTAAGGTCTATGTAGCAAAATGTCTGAAATGCATTGTCCGCTTTGGTTATTACCAAAAATTCGGTATGACTAATAATAAATATTGTGGACAATTCACATATCACTATCTAGCCCCAAAACTAAGCACAGCTTTTACGATGGGAATCAGATGGCCGATATAATACTTACAATACAATATAACACCCAGACAAAGAACAAACATCTGTCTTCACCACGCTCATCTGATCAGGTCATCGACATATAGCTTTAAGAATTAAACGCAAACCAATAAATTGTAAAAAACAAGCTTTAGTGTGGCTGAAGTTCAGCAGCTTTTTTACACCAAAAAACAATGGACTCGGAAATAACAATAAGACGAAAATCAGCACCGATTGTAACCTTCAAACTAACATCTATTGATAGAATTATGGAGAAATCAATTGAATTAGTTCTACTGGGTAATTCCTAGTAGGTGTGCCAATAACAAGAAGGTTTTGATCCAGATAAACTTTAAAGGGATTACGGTATACCACACCAGATAAGGCCTTTCCCTTTCGCCTGCTTTCGCCGACACAATGCCTTATTACCATACGCCATCGATACAAATGAATGAATACCATGTTATCTAATAAATGGAATGGATCTAGAACTAGGAATAGGTCATGCAATAAGGCACAGTATTTATTCTATAATAGCATTAAATATATAAAATCTAAAGAGGATTTTTTTGCCGTTATGCATATTAGGATAGTTTCGGTTGAAATGTTTTATGCGAGAGCACTGATTGATGGTCTAGTGGTAACAGTCTTCCGATAGGTGGTGTGCTCAAATCCAACAGTTACCGATGAGTTTTTTTTTCTAAAAATAGACCTTCTAAACTCAAACGGTGAATCGAGAAAATCGGCATGTCGCAATCGAAAACTGTCGAAAACGTGTCAGCTGCACGACAAGAGCCTTTGGAAAGGATTTAAAATACTATCACCACACTAGCTTGAAAGATCTATAGTGACACTACAGAAGAATAGTAATAGTAATAGTTATAGGTACTATGCGTAAAGGCCTGGCGGATTTTAAAGTCAAATTTGATAAAGAGTTTTATTTTCAATAACCATATCGTTTGCTAATTTTAGCAAGATACGGATACGGGGATACGGATAAGGTACGGGTAAAAGTGTAAGTATAGAAATCTCTGCTTTTAGAATGGATTAAATGTAGATTTATGATTATGGTAAAGGGTGAAGGGGGGTCACCCAAAGTATTCAAAGTGATCCCTTTCTTTTGACTTTGACATCAACAAATCATTCACCATAACGTGATGAATTATAGATGCGGCCTAAGTTAAGTTGTTGCAAATATTTACTAATTCTTCATCTTGTCGTGTCACTTCTTTCGAACCAAGTGTGGTGAAAAGGTGTTAAGCGCACCTCAAAGGGGCTCCTTTCGTGCACTAAATATACCGATGTGAATAAATCAAAATAAATATGTAGGGCCTATTTATTACAAAAGAGAAAAAAATCTCATACCAAACTGGTAGTGCGAATCAAACATCCTTACCTGAAAAACAAAAAACACAGTATTAGCACCTGATAAGGACAGAATAAATACTTAAAATAATGATGTTGATTCAATCTAATTAATATCAAGTAGTGACGCACTAAATAATCTTCTTCTGATCGTGCTAGGTTTTTTCGAGTTAGAGTGGTGAAAGGACTTTAGGCGCACCCCAAAGAGGCTCCTTTCATGCACTTGACACATGTCATGTTTTCGAACTTTTAAATCCTATTGGTATAAGAAAGGATTTGAACCCACGACTTTTAGGATCGGAAGGCGAGGTCGCTATCATTAGGCCACCAGTGCTCTCAACTGAATAGTTGAGCATCGCGATGTAGTTCGAGGTAAACAACATCGAAATATAAATTAATTCTAGAACAACCACACATCATTAAAATGCGTAATTTATCTCTAAATATTTTTAACAGACTCCAAACTTATGGATCTTCTTATTTTTTCAATTGATTTTTGATCAATGATGATCAAAACACAATTTAAAAATATAGACTCCGTATGTTAAATAAGCCTGCATTTTTTAGTTTTTTTTCATTCGTATGTTGAAGTTCACATAAAGCAATTTCCATCATATTTTCCTATACAATATTCTACTACAAAACCAGCAATTCTTTTGTGCCATAGATCGTCCAATAAAAACCTGAGAAATGTTAATTTACACCGATAAAAAAATGTTAGCGATTCATTCCGCAAACGATGCCATTTGACCTACACACATTGTTTTCTTAGAAGCCTTCAGATGGAACTACCTGGCACAGGAATCGTATTTTTCTGAGAACTCATTCATTACAAACACGCAATGATTCTACATGGAAGATCCGTTTTAAATTAACCCTATTTTTTATATTTAACTAGCGGCCGCCCGCGGAGTCGGTCGCCCCGTTCCCATTACTTTTTCGGGGTAAAAAGTAAAAGAATGTATCCTATGTTCTCCTGGTTCTAAGCTACCTCCCCAATACCTACCAATTTTCAGAGATCTAATAATACTAATAAAAAGTAAAATAAAAATAAATATAATGGACAATCCACACAACACTGTCTAGCCCAAAACTAAGCAAAGCTTATACGATGGGATGTAGCTGATATAATACTTTACTTTTTTCTAATTACATACAAAATAACACCCAGACTGAGAACAAACATTTATATTCACCACACAATTATGTGTTCTCTACAATAATTATCTTCCACGCCGATGGATGATAGGTTTAAAGATTAAGCTAGTTACACAAGCTTAGAGCGCTAAATCCCAGGCTAGGTCTTAATCTGTGACCTATTACGGCTGTTGTATCATCGGCCTCGTATACACTTTCTCTCTCGAAAGTAGGTTTTTGTGTTACGCGTGCGAATAAACCACCGGGGGCCCTTCCTCTGATACCGACGTATAATTTTTGATACGCGTCGGTTTCGTAGGTTAAAAGAAGAGGAACCAAAATCTCTCAGAAAATAATATATCTCTCAGAATAAATAAGTAGACGTGCAGATCATAGAGTTCGTAGAACCGATAACCACTACAGTAATTTTGTAGAACTGACAACCGCTAAAGAATAGAATTAACAAAGGCGTACTCATGAAGTTCTGGTCGAATAAAATGATATCTTCTAGAAACGCATTTCAAAAATGAACCTCGAGATTTAATTCAATAAATGGTTTTTGCCCTAAAACGGATGGACTGTGTCAAAGATGTCATAAGCGAGAAAGGAGCGAGCACTGAGATGACGAAATAAAGAGGTGAGTGGAAGAAGAAAACCAGTTTTGGCCTCGCTTAGAGAGAGGGAGATAAGGGTACGAAGATTATGATGATGATGAAATGGTTGTTGGACTAACTAAAAGTAAAAAGAAATTACTCATATAGAATAAAATGATAAGATTATCGGATTATTAAATAATACAATTTATGTATTACTTTCTTTTACCATTTTTAATTTTGTTTAATGGTTGACCTTGATTATTTCAATTCCAGATAAGTATCCTTTTATCCGCATTTCCACATTATGTAGGTAATAAGAAGCATAAAAATCATCGATTTAAGCAGCTCTAGTATTGAGTCTGTGTGAGTGTGCCAGAGACAGCCAGACAGAGCTTGTGGTAGGCCTACTGTTTACTATAGGTAGATCATCATCAGCCTGAAGTCCACTGCTGGACATAGGCCTTCCCTATATACATTTCCAGGAAAAACGATTTTGCCCTTTCCGTCCACTGACTTCCCGCGACCTTAATGTCATCGGTCCATCAAGTGGGTGGTCATCCTACGTTTTTTCTTCCGGTTCGTGTGTCCGGTGATATAGGCAGGTATTTCATTTGAATTACAAACATTATTGTCTGCCTACACTTCTAAAAAGCTTTAATTTCTTCTTACAACATTGCGCGTGCGCCTAAACCACAGCTTACCTAATCGTAAAGCCTACGTAATTTATTCCGTAAGGCTTCCATGTTTAGCGCGTAGGCCTCTCATTGTCGGTCTGTGTAATCATGACTATTCTAGAGACTAATCTTTGTATTATGACAATCTTACACCCGCTGGGTATCTATAATTTCTTAACTTGACTGGCCTTTCAGCTCAGTTGGTAATACCTCTGCCCACTCCGCCGTAGGTCGTTCGATCCCCACCGAGAACAAATATTTGTGTAGTGAGCACAGATGTTTGTTCTCTGTCTAGGTGTTGTATTGTATGAATTAATATCAGTTTGGTTCTGCAAACCAAACTAATTATTAATTCATTGAATAAAACCTAGTATGTAAGTAAAGTATCCCTATTGTGTACCTTTCTTAAGTTATACTTTTTTTATATAACTAGCTGAATGAACAAGCATATGGTTTACCTGCTGTTAAGTGGTAGGTAACCATCGCCTTTATCAAAGCAATGCCTCGTAGGTCACGAACGCCAGGAGCGTGCCCTAATGATGCACTGCCTTGCGTCCATCAACTTGAGGCAAAGAGGTGTTCAGCTTCACAGGGCAGTAATTACACCGGCCACCACACCCTTCAAACTGTTCAAACTGTTGTTTCACGGCAGAATTAAGTATGGTGGTAGTACTTTCCCGCGGAACGAGCCCTTCACAAAGAGCACTACTACTGCTAAACAAAATGATCTACTACTACCTACTACTAATATACCTTTAGGTGCCTGCTATGGGAAGTTGGCAGAAAATTTTGTCAAGTGTTTTTTTTTCAGGTTTTCAGACTGGAATCATTCCTATAATATAATATATTATATGCTGCATGCGAATAGAACTCACATTTTTTTTGATATGCTAGACAATTATCTGCTTATTTCACACCCATTACTTATTAAAATGTGTCTTCAAACCTAAGGATATGAATGAATATGATCAAGAACGAGTCTGTCGGCCGCCAGCTATTATTTACTGGACATAAGCCCCGGGCTAAATTACCAGATAATGAGAATATTACAATAAAGCCTGTCGGCCTAAATGATTGTCATTATTTTAACTTGGTTTCTGATATTGCATGTTATTCCAATTATTTTTGCATGTTGATGACAGAAGGTGAACTTACATAGCTACCACAAACTCTGTCTGGCTCTGTCTCTATAGCTCAGGTTTTGAGTCTGTGTGAGTGCTCATCAGTGTGTGTGTGACGTAGGATTTATTTAGACAACACTCACGCAGACTCATAACCAGAACCAGAGACAGAGCCAGTCAGAGCTTTTGGTAGGCCTGCTGTTTGTGGAATTACTGCGGTGAAATATCAACCAATATATAATAATGCTTCAGTATTGTTCATATAGGTTTGATAAGTTTTTAAATATAGCTAGTTAAGTGATAAAATTATAGAATACTACACTTTCTACCATGTTAACACATAAAACATGTTTTATTGGTGCTCGTTATTCGGGACCTTAGACCATTTATTTTGGGACTAAAAGTTCCCTAAATAAAATAAGGTAGATCTAGACTCTGACGTACAATGAACCAATTTTGAGTGTAAACGCGGATACAAGAGGTAGACCTAGACAAAAACTTGCTGTTGATATTTAATAGTTATTTGTTATAGGTATGTATTACAGTGCAAAGTTGTTTTCATTTTTTATAAAGGAGCAAGTGAAGGATTCTAAAATTAAAAAAAAGTCCAAGAAGGTTCAGAGTCTGATTTTTTTATGAATTAAAAAAGTTTGCATGATAAATTTGGCACCATGGAGGTAGGAGTAAATAGGTTTAATGATGTTTTGAATTCACAAACTTAGTACACACGATGTCCAAATTAAATTAAGTCACCAAACGGCTTTCGCACTCAAATAGCGAAGAGTAAAAATAAACTTTCCGAGATGGGGGAATGAAAATTATTTATTTATTCTTTGACTCATAGTCATAATATTGTTTATCTTATGGTATTTGATGTGCTTTAACCAATGATAACTCCGTAATCTGCTAATCTTTCATTACTTAGAAACCAGGCTTTTTCTGATAATGATCTCAACCTGCCATATTGAGGTGATTCCGTGTGAAAATTACATCATGTCATTGTAGTTATGATGACCTAGTCATCTTTGTGATAGACGTAAAGATTAGGCACTTACTCAAACGAGTTGAAAATTACTTCCGTTGAAGAAGTTTTGTGTTATTGCTGTTTTTTCATGATGAACCTTCAGAATCACTGCTAACGTCGAATGCCAGCCAACTGTAGGCCTACCACAAGCTCTGACTGGCTCTGTCTCTGGCTCTGGTTTTGAGTCTGTGTGAGGGTTGACTAAATTCATCCTACGTCTAAACGTCACACACAGTTTAATACACTGGTGAGCACTCACACCGTCTCAAAACCAGAGACAGAGTCAGACAGAGCTTGTGGTAGGGCTACTGACTGATGTAAGGAATGCCTATTATGCTGCCTTCCTACGGTACGTGGTTCTGCAGATCATCTCGCACAGCGCACGACGACGCACGGCAACGCACACAGAAAATGCTCCTGTGCTACCGCGCACCTCGGCGCACGAGACCTTTCCCATGGTGTGTCGTGCGAGCTGATCCGCCTCCGTGCGCGATATCACACACCGGTGGGAAGGGGCTCTTAGAGTCCGTGTACCGTCTTTGCGTGTGACAGATGGCAGAAAAGTAGAAACAAAACTGTAGTACTCGATAAAGTTCTAATCCGCTTGTTTATTTGACTAATGAAATGCCACCCGCTAAGCCTTTGCGCTGATTTGAATGTTTGATTGTAAGGAACTTTCTAATCTAATATATATCCTAATTTACTTATAGATAACTCTGTTGTTAGTAATTAACTGGAGGATAAAAGAGAACAGTGAGTAAATTACGACTTCTGAACAAAATTAAAGGAAATCGGCTGGAGTTTCGTAGTTCAATCAACACTAGGTTCTCTTTTTTGTCCCTCAAAGTGTTATCCTTCGTGATTATTTCTTGGCCTTTTCGTGTACGTCAATAACCAGCTACAGGTTTTGTTGTTGCAAAAAAGATCTCGTTAAGTACTTTTGAGAACAATCAAACCAGATTACTATGTGTCGCCTCAAGCAATATTCCGACCCCAATAAAAGTAATAATTGCTCAATTACGGCTCGCTGAGCAAAATAAGCATTGCAGGTACCATGTTAAATAACAAATAGTGTCTTAATCGAACAATCTCACTTATATAACGCAACTGTAGCGAAACAAATCGTTTGAACGCACGCGTCGATGTATGGTGAGACAATCTAGCGTGCTTCATTGTGTTCTAGTTATTTAATCTACGACACTGGACACTAAAAACTTACAACGCAAGCATTATCAGGCTTTATTCCTTACTCACTTTTTTCTTTTTATTATAAAACTTCGACTTCTAAGGAAACACCGAAAAGGTATCAGATAAAATTACAATTCAGCTGACCAATCGCTGAATCAAAACTAGGCTAGAATCTTAAATTAATAAATTGTTGTTACCGACGTGGTTGAAAGTAAGTACTCGGAATCAATAAAGATGCCGACCAGTGCGCTCGTTTTGCGGCCAATCTCAGTTATGTAGGTTAATTAGTGCGTTATTTTGATTATGAGTTTCGTTATAAAGCTTCGGCTAAATACAGTTGATGAAAGCGGCTGTCCTGCAAGGTGTCGTTCCTTGATCAGAGCTTAAAAATAATTATAGTCTTTTACCATTTAACAATTTATTCGTCGTCATTATTACTGCGAACGAATCTAAGATTTTTTGCGCCATTTATGGCTATAATTAGGCATCGGAGCCTTTTCGCGTAATTGGCAAAAAGTAGGATGATTTTGTCCGTAAATGGAATGATATTTCTTAGCTCTAGAGTGGAAGTAGCCAACTGTTAATTACGAAACTGCATAGTAAAACCACGATAGAACCAGTGCGGGTAAAGAGATTGAAGAATAGTTCTCTAGAACTCTTAGAGGTGAGATGCATACTTTACCTGACTATGCAGCCGCGGGGCGCCAAATTATTCAAAGGAATCTTGACTGCAGTTTCTGCGTCACCCTCGCGTTGAAGGCGCGCACCGGTCGGTTAGAACGTGGCTTTAAATTATACATATGGGCAGTCAATAATGTTACAACATTGTTTTTATGAAGTGGGTGAACTGGTTGGAGCTGAGCAGAATCAATCAGGTTTTATATATTTTTTTCTAACATAGCAGGATCAGATTATGATGCTGTGTACATAAAAGGACTGGAGAGACAGAATTTATGACTGTTGCTTGAAGGGATAGGCATAGACTATTCAATTCTATTTATTTCTTTTAGCCTCTGGTGTCTGGCATTGATGTTTGCGTTGTGCTTTCTAATTTGGAAAAGCGCTGAAAGCTTGAGTGACTTGGCCCAGTAGACATGAATACCTATAGAAGGATTAAGTGTGAAGCTCACGCATTCAGGAAAAATGCAAGTGGGATTGGGCAGGCCACGTCTGATTTCACGCTCAAAAACGGGAAAAGACCTCGCGGTAGACCTCGGCGAAGATGGAGGGATGAAATGGACGCCTACCAGACGACTGGAGAGAAGGAAGGCCTTTGCCCTGCAGTGGGACATACAGGTTCTTAATAATAATTAGTGTGAAGCTGTTTTATATAATTCGCAACTGAAATCAAAGAGCCAGGTGGGCAGCTGATTCACACAACACAAGTTGTAGGTATTGTGTAACTGCACGTGTTTGTATTGCATTGTTATGAATGGCCGGTCGCTTCCTATCTTGAACAAGGTGAGCAGGGCAGGTAACTTATTACAATACCTACCTGCGTTATTAATAGCAGGTATTACTTTTTTAACCAACTTCATTTTTAGGGTTCCGTAGCCAAATGGCAAAAAAGGAACCCTTATATATTCGTCATGTCTGTCTGTCTGTCTGTCTGTCTGTCTGTCTGTCTGTCCGGCCGTGTCACAGCCATTTTTCTCCGAAACCATAAGAGCTAGACTGATGAAACTTGGTGAGTAGATGTATTCTGTGAACCGCATTAAGGTTTTTACACAAAAATTGAAAAAAAACTATATATTTTGGGGGTCCCCATACTTGAAACTGAAACTCAAAAATTTTTTTTTCATCGAACCCATACGTGTGGGGTATCTATGGATAGGTCTTCAAAAATGATGTTGAGGTTTCTAATATCGTTTTTTTCTAAACTGAATAGTTTGCGCGAGAGACACTTCCAAAGTGGAAAAAAGTTGGCCCCCCCCCCTCTAACTTCATATTCATATTCATATTCATATTCATTTATTCATTGCTACTTATTTTCTACTTACTTATAAAATAAGAGAATGATAAATCCAAAAAAAATATATGTTGTACATTACTATGCAAACTTCCAACGATATTTAGTTTGAACGAGATCTAGTCAGTAGTTTTTTTTTTATACGTCATAAATCGTAAACCGCAATTTACCTTTCGACGAACTACAAAAACCTTTATATTATTATGTTAATTGATGCTACGGAACCCTTCATGGGCGAGTCCGACTCGCACTTGGCTGCTTTTTGTATTTGCACACGGATGGATTAGGAACTGAAAAGCCAGTGACGTCTAGAGGTTGATCTTGAAGGGAAAGTTTTTACTCAACACTCAATACATTTATTGCATGGATAAACATGGTTTAGTTTAGGTACATACAGAGTCCTTAGGTGTAAGTCAGGTGTTTTAAATTTAATTTGTAGGGTATTGAAATACTTATTTGAGTAAAACCTAAAATAAGAATCATGTTTTTGTAAGTAGATACCGTAGTATCTAAAAGTACTAGTTTACTACTAATACTAGTATGTACTAGTTTTTAAAATGGGTCTCATTCAATATTTTGTAGAGAATAAAACATGTTTTTTTTCTTTTATCACACCACCTAAATTAGTTACGTCAGTACATATTCATAAACTATACTTACATAGGTCTGAGTAGACTCTGAAGTAGGTATATTAGATTCATCTGTTTAGTCAGATCTTAGTGTTGTTCAAGACCATGGGTCTTAGTCACCATGGTAGGCTGATACAAATTTCTCATTAATGGTTCGGCTGCCTGAGCATTACAATGTTAAGGGCTGGTAAAAGTCAACACTTCATAAACCAGCCAAGTATGAACCTGCTTTATTCGCGAACGCACCCTTTTCCAAACCAATGCGCAATGGTTCAAAAGCATATTTCCAAGTCTACAAACTTGGTCGTATACAATTTTACGATCTTGATGCCATTTGTTTAACCGTTGCGAGCCCATTTATGGGTAACGGTGTTTGTTTAAGATGTCCCATAATAATTTAATGGGGCATGATTTTTAAATAAAGTCATGGAGGCTGTTTTTGTAAACACTCTTTTCTTGTGTTTTATTTTTATTGTACGATGCCGTTTCAGTCTTATAAAATATGAAATATGGAGTTAATCTTGACGGAATACGTGTCACATTCACATTCCGTCACATGGGGTAGAAAAATATTTTTTGCGCGTAGCTCCCCATTTGCTATTACATAACTTATAAGTCCTTCTTAAATCTTCTTATCGTATCAGTAGTCCCTTAAAGCCAGTGTGGCTAAAGTATTCTAAGTGCGCCTCAAAGAGGCTCCTTTCGTGCACTTGACGCATGGTTTTTCAACTCTTAGTTTCTGCGACATGCCGGTTTCCTCGCGATATTTTTCATTCACGTTTGAGAGTAATTAGCACAGTGTAACATACAAAACTGGACAGAAAAACTCATTGGTGCACGACTGGATTTGAATCCACGACCTTAGGATCGAATGGCGGGCTTCTACCACTAGACCACCAGCGCTCTTGAGGCCTCCTCGATAAAATAAAAAAGATGATATAGGTACTATACTTTAGAGAAGAGGTGGAGAGGATAACAAAGTCTCTGGGAAATAGTTCAACTAAGTAAAACAATAGCTTAAATACAATCGTTTTGGCCATCAGGACAGGACCCAAGATTGATTCTGCTTTGAACCCACGACCAGGTGACGCAGATTAGGAAACAGTTAGTGAGGGCTGAGGGTTCGTCCCATCACGACAATGACCTTGGTTTTGCCCCTACTTAGTGCTATGCTTAAGTGCCTTAATGCAACTCAGACCTAGAAACTAAATAGGTATAATAAGTGCATTAAGAGAGCACAAATCATATTGAAAAGATAAGGGAAACTGCTGGGCATAGAACAGAAAAAACGCTTACGCAAGCTGGGTATAATAATGATGGAGGTTTGAATTTCGAACTTGTTGTCGACAAAATTTGTTTGCACTGAGATGCAATTCACATAGTTTTTTTTATTTTTTATTACAGATTGGCTACCATCATGGAAAGTTTTCATAAGTTTAATTACTTTAGTACCTATTCATGTTTGGTAGATTAAATTCAGTGACAAAAGTAATGAATCTAGACGTGAACCCTAAACATAGTAATATTAAACTGTGAAGTGCTTGTTACCATCTTATTGCAAGCGATTGCACCACAAGTAGGGTTCAAACGGGCCCTAAAACATCAATGGTGTGAAAACCGCAGTGAAATACATTGGGCGTGTTAACAATTGCGTTCTTTCACTCAAAAGCCGTAACTAGGCGGAACTAATTCTGCAAATTGTTATAATTGTTGAAAACGGGCACAATGGCGTATTTATACGAGATACTTCCGTCCCTAAAATTAGACGCGAGTGGCCGGAACAAGGCTCTTTGATAACTTATTTAAGCTTATTTTTATTAAATCGTGCTTTCAAAATTAGAATAATTAGAAACATTGTTTTATATAAGTTAAGGCCTGCGCACACCTAGGTCGCTGGCGATAGCGATCAGTGAAACGCTGTCAAACTTTTCACTGATCGCCGACACCAGCGACCTAGGTGTGCGCAGGCCTTAATTAAAAATTATAGCGAGAAATAAGGTTTTGCTTTAGGTAAATTGAACAGTTTGCACACAAATAAAACCAGCCAGTGACAATAGTACAAAACTTTTGGCTTCTCTAGGCGAAAGGGGGATTAGGCAGATTCGTCTTCTAGCATTTTGAGAAGTCAAATACCTTTTTCATTTTCATTGTTTTCTGGTTTTATTTTTAATACTCTTGTGTAATTGCAAAATAACGTTAGAAATAGAACAACGTCAGTATCAATTACAGAAGGTTCATTTTAAATTAAATTAAATTAAAATTTGTTTATTCAGATGTCAAAAGATCCATTTTCTTAAAACTAACATAACACATACAAAAAATAATAAAATAAACAGAGAACATTATAGTACTGTAGGAGTTCACACGAATGGTTACCTAGTTAATGTAATAAACTTGACTGGCATTGGGATTGATTAAGGCAGCCACCCAGTAGTTTTGTAGTGGGCTGTCCCATCTGCCAGCCAGTACTCTAAGTATACTGTTGGAGCTAGCCAACATTCTGCGCTTGACGGAAGCTATTTTATTACGCATTATGGCGTGAAAGTCATTGACATGTGCGTCAGCAAACATGCCCGACGCACTGCAGAATCTTGGTAGCTCCAACAATACCCTAAACATGTTATTGTACAGGACACGTAAGGCGCTGAGGGACGACTTATTAAACCTACACCACAGGCCGCTTGTGTAAAAAGATTGACAGAATGATTTAAATAAAGTTACTTTGACCTCACCTGAACAATGCGCAAACCTGCGGGCCAGCATATTGCCCCTTACCGCCAGCGCCCTGCGCTCCCTTTCTATGTCGGCATCATCTTTCAAATCAGTAGTGACCATATGACCTAAATATTTAAACACAGAAACTCTTGCTAGCTCACAACCATCAAGATAAACGGGGGGGATGAGGCTGAGGCAGCAGCCACGAGCTGAAAAAACCATCATTTCACTTTTTTTGCTATTGTATTGCAGCCCATGCGTTTTAGAATAGTTTTCGCAAACCCGCAGCAGCTTCCCCAGGGCGCAGACCGACGGGCTCAGCAGCACCATGTCATCCGCATAGCTAATATTGTTAACCATTTGGCCATCAACGGAGCACTCTGCATGCATGCTGCTCAGCTCGTCGATGAGCTCGTTCACGTACAGGCAGAAAAGCTTCGGGGATGTTAACCCCCCCTGCCTCACTCCACATTCCAGCCTGTACGTGTCCGATACCTCACCCGCCCACCTCACACAGTTATCCTGATGCGCGTACCAGTGCCTAAACAGATTTACAACCTCACATGGCATACCAGTGGCCTCTAGTTTCTCCCACAGTATCCTATAAGAAACACGGTCGAACGCTTTTGACAGGTCAAGAAAGCACCCATAGACTGGCGTCTTTCTTTTCGTATAGTACCTGACAGTCTCCTTGAGGGCAAAGATGGCGCTTTCTGTTGACAGCCCAGCTCTAAAGCCAAACTGCGCATCATTGAGTTTAAGGTGTTTGCCCAGCTGCTTATCAAGGAGACTATCAAGTACTTTCGCCGAGACCGTAGCCAAAGATATTGGCCTGTAGTTATTCCTATCGGACACGTCACCTGTCTTGTTTTTAACTATAGGAACAACCAAGGTGCGTAAAACATCAGGTGGCATGTACGTATGTCTAAGACAGAGATTAAAGAACAAGCACAATACCCGCGGCAGATGGGCCCCCGCATGCTGGAGGTGCTCGATGCTGAGCCCGTCGTGGCCCGGCGACTTTCCACGGCTCATATTTTTAATAACTTTTTCAATATCACGAGCCGTGAAATAAACAAGCGCCGCGTCCCCCGCGCCGCCTCGCGCGGGCGCAGCCTCGCGCACCTCCCCCCCCGCACAGTGCCCCCCGCCTGTGCCCACCGCCAGCTGGTCAGCCGCTCTAGGTATAGGTAGGGCTTGCACCCTAAAAAACTGCATGAACGAGTTAGCAATATCCTTAGGGTCACTACAACCTTCTACGCTAGAGGGCTGGCCAGATTTTGAGTTCATGCCTTGAGTACATTTCCAAAATTTTGAAAAATCTTTTTTACTATGATGCTTAGCAATAATGTCCATTTTAATTTGATTTTGATTTTTTAAACACCATTTTAATTTAGCTTTAAAAATCCTACGAGAAGTTAACATTAAATCATATACTTGTCCGTATGGTGGTTTGCCATACATCAGCCAAAGGTTAAAACAACGTTTCGCTTCTTTATGTGCTTCACTAACATGCCAATTCCAACCCACTACCTTCTTTTTATTACCCTTATTTTTATTTTTATAGGTCCTACTAGCCCCCTCTGAAAGGATACTTATTATACTTCTATACAGACTATCTAAAATATGTTGATGGTCACTACTGTCACAAATATAATTATGAAAGGAACATTCTCTTAACTCCTCTGGAAAATCTATGTCACGCAATCTACTAGTACAAAATTTGCTATATTCATCAATTTGTTGAGCATCCCGGGCCCCCCACACTACTTTATTACATGTCTGTTTTTTACATTGCAAATCTGATCCCAATACATTAATATCACATTCAATAACCAGTGGAAAATGATCAGATGAGTACACATTATAATCAATTTTGATGTTTGTAATTGTGTTCCAAGCAGAAGCAGTTAGTAGACAATGATCCAACCATCTTTTACAATGATGCGCTTCACTAATAAAAGTAAAATTATTGGATGTTGAATTTAAAAATTCTAGGTCCGCACATAACCACTTTTGTTCTTTAGTAAATGACAACATTTCCCTACCAAATGCTTCTGATGGATGTGCATTGTAATCTCCAAGCATATACACACACTGGACATCACTACCTTCTACTATTGCACATAGAGCACCTAAACACTGTGTAAACAATGCCAAATTGTCAACGCAGTCCGTTGGCATATAGACACTACACACTATAAAGGCACTATTACCCGTTGACACTTTTATTGCCACAATCCGGTTGTTGTCACAGGGCACCACGGAAACGTCATGGAACAATGCTTTGCGCCATAGAAGCGCAACTCCCCCGTGCGGTCGGCCGCGCAATACGCCAGCTGTCATGTCCACTGCTGATGATCCAGTGTACCCAAAGTCCGAGTGGATATCTCCTAGGTATGGTAGATCGTGGGGGAGAAGCCATGTCTCCTGGAGGCATACTATGTCTGATGTGTCACATAGTTTCCGGACTTCACTCGCAGATGTCTTCACATTTTTACAATTGAAGCTTATAAAAGTTACCTTGGTTGTACTATCCATACTTATTATGTATTGTTTTGTGCAACACTCCCCTCTCCATTCTTGAAGTACACAAATTGGCGGAAATTGATACCCTCCGGCCATAGTTGGTCATTCAAAAATAGGCTCAATTTACACTTAGATACCCATACTTTGTAGCTGTTATACTCCTTGTCCTTTTTCATATTCATTTTCACTAGTTTTACACTCTCCTTGGTGTTCTCAAAAATGTAATCAACTATATCCTTTTCTGTGGTATCCTTGTGGACATTGGAAATATAAAGCGATATCATAGACTCAGCGGCCCTGAAGTTTCCCACTTGTCTCTTTTGAGCTTTTCCTGTGCACACATCCAAGCGATTTCTATATCTGCGCCTGTTAACCTGTATCCACTCTTCACTTGGCTTACTCTTTTTCCATTCCCCTTCCGCTGTGATCAGCTCCGCCATAGTAGGTTGCTCACTGACACTCACTGTAGATATGCCAGTAGTGCACGGTACAGGTGACTGTGGCAATAATACTGGGTTCCCACAGCTGCCCACACACTTATCATCATCACTATTCACTCGACTATGAAGCCGAGCTCGTTTTACCTTGGAGCTGGTGCTACCAGTCTCCAAGTCTTCAATCACACCGTTTGCCGATCGCTTAGTAGTTGTGTTGATGGTAGGCGACAGCCCGACTGGCCCGCTATCCATTGTTATCGATTGCCTTGATGCTCCCCGCTTGGTGTTCACATTGATGCAGCGGTACGCCGGCGCCGGTCCAACAGCGAGCGGTGACGGTGGGTCCACTAATGACATATTTGCTTCTGTCCATTGATTACCAGGTAGCATATCCCTGGTCACGTACGTTGCCTTGATAGTGCTAACCTCTTCTTGCAATACCAGAAGTTTCTTCAAAAGATGAGTCACATCGATGCTGTCAAAACATACAGGGGGCAACTTATATAGGTCACGCGCTACGAAAATCGGAATTTTCTCTGGATCTGTTTCCTTGAAAAGGGATATCACGTCTTCTATATCCCGTTGCATTTTCCCGTCCTTTTTGCGAGTTATTTTTCTTTTGCCGGTAACCACAGCGTCGAAAAGCAACGTTTTTGCATCGTCGATTTCTTTCTCCGTGAATCCCGTTACACAAACGCGAATAAGGCTCTCATTATCCATAACTTGAATCTTATTTTGTATAAATGCCAGACATTCATTTATAACAATATTACACGCAAGACATTTCAAAGTGTCGGCCATTTTGTAGCACAACACACGGCACGACAGCGCTTACGCACGACAAGTACGTCATTCAGTTGGTACTAGTAGGTACCTAAACTATAATAGATAGGTTACCTAAGTGTTAATAGTTGGTTCCAAATATATTATTATCCAAACGTTATATTATGGTCTCAGAACTAAATCACAGCTCAATAAAGGCTACAATTATCTAATGATAATAACCAGTGGGACACCGCTGTGCTTCCAATATTAACCTTCATCATTAAAGTACCCACCTGGTGGCGTAGATTAGCTGACTTAAACTTAGCTGACGACAGACATGAGTGACTTCGTGCACAGACTATAATATTCTTAATGTGGATTTTCATCATTGTCACTATTACAAGAAGCTTATATATACTCTGTGCCTTTATGTCAAATACAAACGTTCCGTTGGACAAACAGTTTTGAGGTTCAAGTAGGATTCGTTTTCTGTCATTTTGGAAAGTCTCATAGCTTTTTGATTTTAATTGTTTTTCTGGTGTTATTTTGAGTTCTGTTGTGTAATTTCAGTGGTATTTTAACCAACATTACTTGAGGTCTTAGCTCAAAGTGTTAGCAGTTGGAATTAAAGTGTATTATGTGATATTCTGATTTGATCGAAAATGTTTCAGATGGTTTTGGAAAAAACGTCCATTTATTGTTCCAAAGCCAATTAGGGTAGGGCCGACTTGTACTATGTATGACTGACGACTTGACGAAAAAGTATTTTATCTATGTAATATATCATCATCAAACTCATTATTATACTACTCGACACTGCCAAAACTGATCCGAAATGGACAGATGCCATTCATTAAGAAGAAGAGGTTCAAGTACCTCCGGAACCTCCGGAGATTAAGTTTTTGGTGGTTACCTCAGTTTGGTGATTATTATTCGGGAGATGGTACCGTAGTAGGTGGAAGTGGTTTGAGTTAAATGGGCCGAGAAGAATAGTTCCAAGAAGTAAAAAAGTCGGGTCTCCATGCATCGCACCAGTTTTGATTTTGATGATGTGGCTAAAAAAGGCTTGATTGCCCAGTGCACGCCCAGTGTATTTTATAGATAACGGGCTTTGTGAAACGCAGTTTTTCAAATATAGAGCCACTCTCGGAGTTAATAAACTCTATATTTGAAAGACTGCGTTCCACAAAGCATGTTATCTGTAAAATAAGCTGACGAGTGACGCTATCACTAAATTTCGACGAAGGTTGGGTTTAAGGATGAGATGGGGTGCCCCAGCCTTTGACCCTGATCAAATATTAGCTTCCAGGGTATATCCCAATGCCACAAAAACCCTTTCTAATAACCAGAATCTTTGATAATGCCGATGTAGCTGTTAGAAGATATAGCGTTTTATTTATGAGAAGAAAAAACATGAAACGGTCAATCTTCGAGTTGAATAAAATCACATGGATTCGTTTGAAATGTTTCGACAAATGAATCTAGCAGCCAATTCGTAAGATAGACTAAAATTAATACAAAGCCAGCCAAAGCTGGGACATACTATTTTAAAATTTAGGTCTATACAACTTTGTAATCCTAAGTATTATTTTTTGATATTTTTTTTTTATTTATAACCTTCATGATTTGTTATATTATATACTTATTGCCAACAAATTGATTATTCTGATTTAATTTAAACTACCAAGTCACAGCCAACCGTAAGTTTCTTAGAGTTACTTGCCGTTCTTAGAAGCTAGCGTGAACCTGACATAAAGATTCACCTGCTTTTTAGACTTGCGATATCAAATTTTGCTTCAAGTCCTTGTTTTAAAGTCATAAGGTAAGGCAAGTATAATAAGAGGAAGTAACAGCAATCCGAGCATAATAGTTGATAGTTGTCGGTTGAAAACAGACCATTGTTACCATAACGAATGCTAAATATCATAGTGTAGGTATATTAAGAACGGAAATACCGGTTCAGATATTTCAAAACGAAAAATAGCTTGGTTTCTGTATCCTTACCGGAAAAAGTTTTCTTTCGTTAAATTGATTCAGCACAGATAACATAACGTTATCTGTATATTAGGTATAATAGCAAAATGCATTCCCTTTTTGAATCTATGCTAAGACGCGCCCGCGTCACCGGATTGCCCGAAAATATTTTTTAATTTTTTATTTTTTATTTCTATAATTTTTCATTTTTTATGGAATAGACTGTAGACTGACCTCCAATATCATAAAGGCCTGCGCACCACCTAGTTCGCTGGTGGTAGCGATCAGTGAAACGCTGTCAAATATCGCTGTCAAATCTCAAATCTGACAGCGATATTTGACAGCGTTTCACTGATCACTACCGCCAGCGAACTAGGTGTGCGCAGGCCTTAAAAAGCTTAAAACTAGCCTTGTCACTGTTTGCTGTATTATGTTTGAGCAAGGGCATCGTCTGATGATGAGCCTCGTGATTGTCAGAGTTTTAAGTAACCAACGAGCTAGTGTTGTAGCAACGCACACGACAATCGATATGTAGATCTACAACTGATACGTGTAGAAAGAAACACTTGCGTGCCGCAAGCAAGGTCGCGTGATATGGACTCTTTTACTTGTGCTACTACGAGGGTGTTTTTATGACGTAACCAGTACAAATAATAAGGGCTTTTACTAACCAATCGGTTGCCTGATTCGTCGCTTGTAACGAGTTCTTACCGGCTTGACTATCACGTACCTATTTTTTGTAAGAACATACGCAAAAAGCAATCATTTATTTAGTAACGCAAGTACTTACGGCTTTTTGCATGTGAATTTGGTACTTTTTTATAGATAGTGATGAGTCCATATACAAAGTGACTATCGGCATCGGCATGACGATAAAAACTCACCAATCTAAATCAAAATAAAAAAAATAGCTATTGTGAATTCGGTTTTCTAGATGGTGACGAGATGTACAGTTTGAAGGTCCAAATTTAGCTTTCGGGACTAATGAAAAGAAGTATAGTATATAATAAAAATAAAAAAAATTAATAACTTTGTTTATATTTCAACGCATAATGATTCGCTATAATTTTTTTATGAAACTCCACAAACAACCTATTTACTTACGCGGTGTTTTGTTTACTTACCTACATTCCATTCTTATCACTATTGTATTCATGCGTGGTTTTTTTATTGAAATACAAATTGGATTGTGCATTCCTTTCTCTCAGTATATTTTAGCTGCATAGATCGTGTTTTTGCAGTGTCGGGCACGTCTAGCGCTGAAATATTACCAATAATTTCTGTAATTGTAACGTTATTGGTACAGTGGGCCCCCGGTAATGCGACAAAAGTTTTGCTGGACAGTGTCTGTCAAACTATCGAATTTGATTGTTCTAAGAACCTATAGTTCAGATTTTTTTACAAAAGAGTACTAATCTGACTAATTACAGATCCAATGTTAAGGTTCTATATTTTATACTGTAGTCTGAAGTCTTCTTCTTATCGTGTCACTGGCTCTTTGAACCAAGTGAAAGGATTTTAAGTGCGCCTCAAAGAGGCTCCTGTTTGAGCACTTGACTCAGGTTTTTCGATCTTTTTAGGTTTTACAACATGCCGGTTTCCTCACAATGTTGAAGCGGGGGTCCACAGTATTATAAACATTAATAGCCCTATTAATAAAAATATGTCATAAGATAAGCTGTGCTTAAACTATTGCCATCTCTTACCACTGATGGGTAATGACAAAAAGTGACGGGGCTAACTTTAAACCATGACTAAATTTAAATTGCGTTTATTAATATGGCTGTAGGAGACTTACCAACATTGCAGACTCTAGAAGAAGATTTGGTTTAATATCTTACCCATCAGTTTTTGTAAGCCACCGAAAATCAAATCCCCATTCTTGTTTCAATTTTGCTCTGAAATATTAGAAATTAAAACAAAGCACTTTGAAAAAAACACCCCAATCGATTCCTGGATGGCGTTTGTGACGGATACGAAGTTTCTTTTCATTCGATTCATCCTGCAGAGACAAGATAATAATAATGCATTTCCTGTTTGAATCTTACCAAAGCAATATCGCGAACCGCAATCAGGGACGCCTTGAGTTGCATTTTGAAAGGAATTGCAATGAATGAGTGAATGCATTTTGAATGGAATTGAAAACGCAATTCCTTTTAAAATATTCCCATTACACAAGATGACACCCGTTTTTGCGTCTTTAGATAATTTCCAGTGGTTTTAAGTTACTTGTACCACGTCTGTGTTTAGACAACCGATAGCAACGATCTAAAGGTGACTCGGGCAACTGGGACTTTTGTAAGTCAGCGTCGGCGGTCGGGAATACAAAACTGTATAAATTATAGCAGGGTGGTTTAATGATAGAAAAAAACTTCTGTTGGTAATCAATCGAGAAGCATGAATTAAAGGTCCTGTTTTAGGTTTTTGGGAGCAGTCTTTTTGCACATTGTGTAAAAAATAAATATTAATTAAAAGTAAAGTGATTGAAAAACATAAGTTTTTAGTAAGTATCAAAGCAAACTTAACCGTTTAGAAAACCGGCAACTATACCTTTCGTTTTCAACCGTATAAAAATGTAGCAAGCTTTTCAAACGGAAACCCTTTGAATTTTCTTGCAACGTTCAAAACAACGCAACAAGTATCAAAGTAGAAAACTCATACCGTTGAATGGGTATACCAAATGGTTAAGCATTTTACTGAACAATAATACCTACTTCACGCACTAACAAACAATGCTTGAGGAAATTTCCATTCTCTTCAAGAAACTTGAGATTAAAATGCACGTAGGTTTGTATATTTACTCCGTTTGTAGTACAAAGATATCGTTTTTCATAGGTCAAGTTTAAATAGTCGTTATGAGCTAAGAACTCTGGTGCGATTTTTCCATCCGATTGTCTCATGGAAAAATCGGACGTGTATTGGCGGCATCAGACCTTTGGATTAGACAATCAGTTTTTGCGACACATTTTTTACTTTTGTAGTTTTCAGCGTTCACTTTAATATTTTATTTCACATGTTTAAGTTCACCAATAAATAAATAAAATAAAAAAAGAAAGGCGAAGCATTCAGATGTAAAGTCAACATACCACCGTTTTATAAAAGAGAAGTCCACTCATATCGACTCATCTCTACAACTACAGTAAGGCTCAAATCTAGCACAGTCATATTCCAGCATAGTATTATTATACAACCAGAAACAAGTAAGATACTAAATGAATGTTATGCATGATAAAAACAACAGAATGCAAAGGGCTTCTTAGAAAACGCTGTAACAAAGTCACACGCAACAACTAATGAATTCTACGTAACAGTATGAAGACACTGTGAAAGCATCGATAACGGGCAAACGCTGAATTGGAAATCTGTAGTTACTCATGAGCTTCGGCCATTTTGGTTCTTTAAACTAAAACTACAAATAATAGGTGAAATCGTAAAAGAAGCGTATAACTTATGATTGCTTTTTCTGTTTGACATTTTGAAAATAAGTTGTGTTAGTGAAAACGGTTGCACCCCTGTTTATTTTTCGATTAACTGATAAGTAGGTACTACGAGTATTAAATAATACAGTATGAGAGAAAGAGAGATATCATAATAATATCTAATATACTTTATAGATGTTATCCAAAAAGAAATTGTTTCCATGGTAAAGTATTTTAAAATTAGCTTGTAGAATCCAACCTTTGAATAAAAGCCTATGTTGATTTTCCTCTAAGTTTTGCATGCCAAGAATAACACAAAAGCTGATCGTTGAGTGTTTTGGTTACAAGCGTGACTTGAATGTAAGCGGAGTAACCACTAGAGCACCGAGTTACGCTCCGATTTATGTGAATGAGCCAAATCGAAAGTGTTACGTGTAAGGGCGCTTGTACACGCTAAGAAAATTTGCCGTTCCTGCGGCAGACAAGACAAATTCTTCGTGTAGACGACAAGAATTTTGTCTTTTCCACACACGAAAACGCAACAACGTTCGCCGCGTCGTGTCTTGTGCAGATAAGATTTTTTTCGTGCACCGCTGCGAGCAGTGTACACAGCTATTTTCTAGTTACGACACGAATTCTTGGGTAGACCCGGCGTTTTTTCTTAGCGTGTACAAGCGCCCTAAGTGGTTCAGTAGCTAAATAAATCACTGTCAGTGGGAGGTGTGGTTTCAAACCAATATCAGGGCCTACATAATCTTAGATCAGGGCATTGCAAGATTCCTTCTCGTAAGCAAATAAAAAACTTTCGACTTCACATACTCTATAATATTTAAACGCTGTAAATAGGTATCCTAAACATATACTAACAAAAAACAACATACCAAAAAAATTACATAATGATATTAAAAAATATATTGATTCAGTATCACAAAGTTCACTTTGAAACGTCTTAAATCTAGGTGAGTCTAGGTTGTCACTTGGCACCTATACCACTCGCCCAACCTAGAAGAATAGGCAACAATGTACGGCTTTAAAAAATGGTAGGACCACTTTTTTTATATAATCCTTTTAAAAAACAAAAATAAAAATAGCAGCGAAGTTCCAGTGTGGTGCCACTCTAATTTAGTGAAACGATGATAAGAATCATACTTTTGCTGTAGGGTTTTCTAGATAGCCGATCATTCAATGAATTTTTATAAGTACCTTATACTTAGTCTTCTTAGTTCTTTAAGCTATATTTTAGCACCTATAATCAAATTTAAATTAGATAGGTTCCCATTAAAAAGCTATTTAGCCACTACTGAAAGTGGTTTCTTCTTTTATTGTAGGCCATTACAAAATAAGTTACTTTAATTGTAAGCTTTTCTTTCTATTTCTAAAGGTTTGTGGAACATTGAAGCTAAGATTGGACTTGTTGGATCTTCGGATTTATTAACACTTTACAAATAAAAGTTAAGCATAAAAGCTATTAGATGTCTTCAGTTTTAACTGTTATTTTTTTTTAATTCAAATAAGTAATATTTTATTGAATGAAACGTTACAAAATCAACAAAATAATACATGGAAGAAACTTAGGCTAAGCAAGTTTCTACGGTATAAAAACCAAAACCTACCTTTTTAAGGTTTTGGTTTTTATACCGTAGAAACATATTTATAGGGGACGGATTAATATGTTTTCATTATTTCAGTATCATCATTCATCATCAGCCTGAAGAAGCCCACTGCTGGACATAGGCCTCCCCACCTTTCCAGGAATCAACGAAGACATCGGCAAAACGCACTATAATTCTGACCAAATAAAATAAAACTCTCTTTCAATTTATTTATAGAAATTATTTTTCAATTTATTTATAGAAATTCGCCTGTGTGAGATAAAATAAATGTTTCAAAGTAAACTACGTTCAAAAGAGACCTTTCTCAGAATTCCCTGAAGATCGTAAATTTTCGGAAGGTCAGACACCGTTGCTCCCACTAACGATTAAGCCGGTGCGGAAACTTTATGCTTTTCTTATTATCATAGATATATTTTTCTATATATATGAAATTGTCTGTCGTATCTATCAATGAACCAACCCCTATAGAGGAATTTATTGAATGACGACCACGAACCGGAAGATTAGTAGGACTGAGGAAGTGGAAAATGGATAAGACTCGTTCGTTGTGAAAATCTATGAGACGAGCTTTGCCCTGTATCGAAGATGTGTGGTGTTGGAATCCTAAGTTTGAAAATGACGATTTATGACGGAATATGCAAGTAATAAAATACTTAACAGAAGATCAATCAATAAATAAGATGATGAAATAAAGCAACAACAGCAAACTTCTCGTTAAATCTACTGGTGATGTGAAGACGTGATTATAATAATATTGGTAACATTTATTAGTTGATGGACGCAGGGAAATGCATCGTAGGGCACGTTCCTGACTTGCGTCGCAATGCTTTGTTATGACGATGGTTACCACTTAACACCAGGTGGGCCATATGCTTGTTCCATCATCTAGTACTATAAAAAAAAAACAAATATTGATAAACAAAAACAATCTGTACCAACTAGTTTATCCGTTCGGTGTGAAATTAATTAAACAGCACCAGAAGTGGGCTTGCATTTATTTGCGGTGAAATGGGTGCGATTCGGTTATCGATAATTAATCCGCTCTTTATACTGGCGGCTACGGCGGTTATCCATCGCTTTTTTAATGACAATGCCGTTGTGTACGTCTAAATTGCGTAAATTATTGGTCGTTGTCAGCTAAGTAAGAAATAATAATCTCTCTTTAATTTTTTTTCAAGTACCTAGTCCCAAATATTTTCATCACGGAAACTGATTATAAACTGGCAAAAATAACACTCTGCCACAGAATATAAAATACTATGTACTCGAGAATATTCTAATGGAAAATAAATAATAAGCAGATTCTAAAAGAAGAGGGTATTCTAAAGTGTGAATCTGAATATCGATAGAAAAATTTACAGACATATTTCGTTTCAATAATAAATAAAATATTACTGGTAAGTACTAAATAATTAATTAGTTATTCAATAAGGACTTACGAAGTCCTACGTCGGAGGCAATAAATCATTAATTTGTCTGAGTATGATAGATTGGTCCAGTTAAATGTTCTTATCAATTATTATCAATGAACTATGATAAACTTACATATACTGTGCACAATATTAATAATGTGGAGTGGTGTTTTTCCTTTGCCGTAAAAAAACCAGTGATTCAAAACCCAGTAAGTGTAATTTGGGCATCACTTGGCATTACAGATATCCAGTCAAATTATACTGCGTTTTTTTTGGACAAGACTAAAAGTTTGACTTGTTCTTGGGCTATTCTTGGAAAATAAATAAATTATACAAATATTGTGGACAGACCACACAACACTATCTAGCCTCAAATTTAGCTGAGCTTGTAGTATGAAAACCTCATAGCTGATATAATACTTATATTTTTTTTGTATAAACGCATACTTAGAATACATTTAACACCTAATAGACAGAGAAAAAACATCTGTGTTTAGCACACAAATAACTGTTCTCGGAGGGGATCGAACCTACACGCAGCAGATAGAGCTACTACCAACTGAGCTATTAGGCCTGTTTAATAAAATAAATAAAATAAGCCTTTATTGCTGTATTCCTACTTACTAACTTATTGCCTAACTAAAACTAAATCTTATTTTTCTTATTTATCGGCAAATGGGTTTGTGTTCCCAGCTTGTCTTCCGACAAAGGCCTCCTTTAAGGATTTCCACAGTGTTCTATCTTTTGCGGTACGGGTCCATTCTGGGCCCGCCACTTTTTTAATATCGTCCTCCCAACGTTTGTGTTGGCTACCTCTGTTTTGTTAACTGTCCCTCGGGCACCACTCCGTTATCTGTTTAGTCCACTTTTCTCTTCTTTCTCCCAACATATGTCCTGTCCATCGCCATTTAAGTTCTCTAAAAACAGTTTTTTAAACGTGTGTCTTAAAACAAAATGATATTTATAGGTAATGTAGCACAATAGAAGGATTCAAGAGCGAGCACCCTGACCTCGAGATAAGACATAAAAACTAGCCGGCTGAGCAAGTATTGACTACACACACATCCACTTTGTAAGTTGTACTTGGTGGTATTTTTCGTAATGATATCATTGTAGTTACCACGGCTGGATTAACCCTATTGGGGCCCTAGGCAATGCAATTATCGGGACTTCTTTCCTTTACCCTTTTCTTACTGTCTAAAATATATTACCGGATTCACACACCAGATAAATACCTACCGGGTGTTTAATAATTGATAAAGGAAAAACTGACCGCTGAATAACAGATGGGTAATTTTTTTTAATATGGATAATCCGGCTTTACATACACATCCACTTTGTAAGTTGTATGAACTTGGTGGGATTTTTTGTAATGATATCATTGTAGTCATACTAGTTAGTCATCGCTAGGTGCCTATGAATACCTACCTAAACGAACGTTTTAAGTGAATAGTAAAACAAAACAGTGCCCGCAATGTTTGCTCTAACGGATATCTGGTGCTTAATCAAACAAAACGCTTACTCAATCCATTATAAACCTTATCTTTTTACGGTAAGGTCTTGATTCGTTCAGATAACTTGAAGGTGCCAGTTTTAAAACTGCATAAACATAACATACTCTAATTTCATGTAAAATAAAGTTGAAATTACAATGATATTCAACATTAGCATATCAGTAGGCTACGAAAGTTTTGAAACAACTTGATCAAATATTTATAGAAATTAAAGAAGGTGCTTTTGGTACTTAGATTAGATACACGTTTTGTGCGTTGCGTTTTATAAAAATAATAATAAAGTCCATACGGCATCGTTTTTTTTTTTCAAAATATACAACAAAATAAGTAGGTAGTAGAGCTCTTTGTAAAGGGCTCGTCCAGGGAAGTAAGTACTACCACCATGCATATTTCTGCCTCGAAGGCATATTCTTTTTCCATCAGCCAGTTGTATAATAGTTATTTGTTATACAAGAGTGCAAAGCTGCTTTTTAACCGCGTGCTCAATTTTGATGACTGAGCAAGCGCAGGATTCTAAAGTTTAACCTCTTTGCACTCGAGTGCAACACGTAACTTTTCATCCCACCTCAGCAAGGAAATGTCTAAATTCAAAAAAGAACATGGCGCCATGAATCTACATACTTCTTGCATGGCGCAACTAAAATTAAAAAAAAAAGAAGGTTCCGAGTATGAGTTATTAACAAATTTAAAAAGGTTGTATGATAAATTCGGCACCATGCAGGTAGAAGTAAATAGGTTTGATGGTGTTTTGACTTCACAAATACACCAAGAAGGTTACGAGTGCGAGTTTTTAACAAAATAAAATAGGTTGCATGATAAGTTCGGCACCATGGAGGTAGAAGTAAATA
Source organism: Thera britannica (assembly GCA_939531255.2). Lineage (NCBI taxonomy): Eukaryota > Metazoa > Arthropoda > Insecta > Lepidoptera > Geometridae > Thera > Thera britannica. Next base: position 6,062,228 of record OW618040.2, on the reverse strand, counting down.
GGTTGTGTATTCACAAACTTATTGAACACGATATTCCAAATTCAAATTTACTTTATCCTCTAGGGGATAAATACGGCTTTTGCAGTCAGATATTAAACAGCAAAAACACACTTTTAGAGCTGGTGGGATGAAAAATAGTACATTATTGCAAAGGCAGCGAAATAGGCAATTGCAGGTCGAGTATGAGTTTGAAGGCCGAGCCGCAGGCGAGAACTTCAATGATACGAGACAGGCAATTGCCATTTCGGCCGAGGCATATAAAGTGCTTTTCTTAAAAAAATGCAAGGAAATAAAAAAGGGTCTTACATAATAAATTTATTTTTTATTAACCAAATAACAACGAACTCCGTTTTACCGCCAATTTTTATTTTTTATTTTACAGTTTGTGCCGAAAAGTAAACGCATCTGTGGATATACAGCCACGAGAACGCAATGTGTACGATAGATGAAAGAGTTCTAAATTCAAACAGCACACCGTTTCATACAACATTGCCGGAGCGAGAACGCGCCGGGAAGTGATTTTGGTTTTTCAGTCTACGTAAATATGATACTTCGCGTGTTCTATATTCAAAAGTAATGACAATATTTCCGCGCATGTTTAAGAAAAAATATATACAGTTGAGCTATATCTGCCGACGATTGCAATCATCTATATTGAAATCAGTATATTAATCTGAAGTATCCCCAAGCGTGGCCATGTTGCTACGATCAATGGCTCAGCTGATTGGCTGATAGCCACCAGTCCCTCGATTATTAATCAAAAAGCATCAACTAGAGTCACGCAACACTTGTATTGAACGCTTAGAAATAATTTAAAATACCCGGAGGTCATCTATATACAACACGAGCCTAGAGAGCCACGGGGAGAAAATATGTGCGAGTATGCATTTGCGCTTAGGCCAAATCTGTCACTGGACAGTTGATGCTTGCAAATTTAGGACAAAGAAAAGAACTAGCTAATTACTAATAGCCCCTTCCCGCTGGTGCGTGATATCGCGCACCAGCCCGCACCAGCTAGCACGACACACCATGGGCACGGTCTCGTGCGCCGAGGTGCGCGGTAGCACAGGAGCCTTTTCTGTGTGCGTTGCCGTGCGTCGTCGTGCGCGGTGCGTGATGATCTGCAGAACCACGCTCCGTAGGAAGGCAGCATAAGACGTAAATTGGTGTGATAGAAGCTGATAATGATGAAAAACTAAGTTTTTGATAGAAAAAGTAATCAGAACTGAGTATTGGCGGGATAATTATTCCTATGATGTCCTGTACATTGTATTATTAATTTGAGTGTAAAAGTTATTGTATTTATTTCGATGGGCTATTGGCTGAATTTCAAGTCTTTCAGCCTATGTTACTATAAATGTACTGTAGAACTGAACGTACGTATTTCATACAAATAAATAAGTAGGAACAATATTTCATGGTCTCGCTGTCCCCCACAAGCCTAAAGCTAAGCCATAAATAACATGAATATTTACACCATTATTCAAAACGCAGTAGGCAGATAATACTAGCAATTTATAGGTTTTGTAAAATGTTTGTAAAGCTGAGTGCACACTGGACTAAATTGAGATTTGGAGACGCGAGGCTCCCACGCGACTGATTTAAATCGAATTTATTCATAGCGGTGTCGCAGTTTGCGTAGGGATGTAGCTGAGTAAGCTTTGATTCTGCGCTATATCCGAGTTGATGGTGAGAAGTTCCAGAGAGGAGGGGATTCGGATCGAACTTGCAAGTCGACCACGTCAATGTACCTACCTATACTAATACTTAGTCTCATTCTTGCAATTTGTTCGTTATTTATGAGAATAAAATCTTTAAATTATGTAGTATATCAAGTATAATAAGTAAAATCAAGGGCGACACTGGCTCAGAAGGCGGGTAGGGTAGGGATAGTAGGCGACTGGGTCGTCAAGCGTCATCGTCATTCGAGTACTAGCTTTCGATCTGAGTGGCTATGTGGTATAATACGCTAATTTTATGTAAAAGTGAAGTACTAAAGAGCTAGTGATTGTGACATTGGTGTTTTGGACATTATTATCCGACCATCCCTTATTATAATTCTGAAAACAATATTTTTGAACACAAACAACTCTACCAACGCTATCATAAGATAGAAATATGCAACATAATACGCAAATACCGGCCTAAAGTCTCTTTGAAGTGAGCTATTCCTGTTTTCATACCTATAGCAAGTATTGTACTGTCTGGGAATAGCTTTTTGACAGACTTAGCTTTTGAGGTATTTCCGAGGTGGCATTTCTATACATATGACTTTATAGGAAAATAAGCACTCATGCCCATTGAAAGATGTATTGTGTGTAATTGTACACACAAATTATTCAGAACATAAGTTTCCTTGTTGGTAACGAGTGGGGAATGAGGACATGAAACACGTGATTCTTATCTTGCTTCGTAACCCGGTTACGAAATAAGAACTGCATGACAGAACTCTTTTCTTAAATCATAACCCAGTTGTGAACTAAAAATCTCAATTTACTAAATGTAAAGAGAACAAGAGAACTGAACGACAGAACTTTTTTCTTAGTTCGTAACCCGGTTAAGAACTAGGAAAATAAATTCTACGTAGCTGGTTAAGAAACTCGGTAACGTACTTACAAGCACTAAATGGTAATTTAGACAGATTTCACAGACTCTATAGCATTTAAAGGAAAATAAGCACTCAAGGTCATTTAGACAGATTTCTAAGAACAACAATAATACGCACTATAGCGTCTAAAAGGTACCTACTAACCTTTCAGACACTATTGCGTTTAGTTGTAAGCGTAGCTAAAAGATATTTGAGTGGGTGCTCTCATACATATTTTATCAATTTCCAAATATTAGATTGAGAGGAGAAACGTAATAGCCACGTTAAACAGATAACCATGATGTTATTATAAAAACAGTTATTTTTCAAATTTGGAACAGCAGATAATATGAATAGAGCAAAACAAATAACGACCGTTTCCAATATTCAACCCTAAATAGACAGACCTTTCTATCTTCAGCAGGGTAAACCAGAGATAGATTTTATATTGGTAGCCCACAGTTTCACAGAAGTATTATTTTATTATAGGTCTGGCTCAGACCGTCTGGTGGGTTGTAGTGGCCTACTATTTCATTTAAAATCTGTATATTTTACTTTTGCTGTTTATTAATTGAAATGTCAGGACAGGATGGCTATGCTACTTGATATGGTGATTCAATGATACCGGTTGCACTCCCAGCGGCTACTAGCTACAGGGGACAGTAAAATTGAACAAGTTATAATCTAGCAGCCTGACAGAGCCTGAGTCATCTGCAGGATGATGCTACTAGGATCTAGCAACATTGGTAGTATAGAAACGATCAAAAGTGGAAGGAAAATGTTGGTAAATGTGATGCGGCCTCTTGTCACCATCTTTATTGAGATGAAATATTATTGTTCGTACTTTCTGCCTTTATCCCGCTTTATAGGGTTGGTATTATAAGTTTAACTCTACTCCTTTATCGTAATTTTTAAAATCGTTGAACCAACGCCATAAAACGCCTGAAATACCTACCCCCTCTCAGGCTTATAGGATGTTACATTGTATATTAGTGTATAGAACTACGAGTTCGTTCGTTTTCTCTGCGCTGCTGTCTTTAAGTAACATGTCTAGTGCAACTACCTACTTACTAGGTTTAAATTCCCAAAGGAACCAATGACAACTAATTTCCAGCACAATTCATTGTATCATTGCCTCTCGACAATGCAATTTACAGAGATATCCGGTTTGTTGCGTGTTGATCCAGTCCTTATTAAGTTTTTGAACGCAAAGTAGCTACTCAAGTCTTGATAATCTGTAAAGCAGACTTATATAGCGATAGAGCAGTTTTATTACTCGTGCAAGTAGGACTTTTACGTCGTTATACAACGACGACGACACAACGATGTCGGGTTTGTATTGCACTCTGGATCGAGTCCTAGCTACAGGTGACTTTATTTGTGAGAGAAAAACTCATAGTAAGTCAAAGACACCTGACCAAGAAACGCACAGAATCACTTCGATGATCACTTCACATCACCCATGTCAAACATCGTTTGTGAGATTGAGAATTTGTGTGAGGTGAAGCTCGTGGTCGATGTGAGCGTGGATCCAACAGGTGAGAACCGCAATTTGTGGAACCAACGCCTAGAACAGAAGGCCCCCAAACCGAAACCCAGCACCCGAAACGAAATTCCGCATTGTAGCTTATAGCTTACATAATATAATTTTGTGAGTTTTAACTCTTGATATTTCAGCACAGTTGCATGCACCATGATCACGGGTTATATTGAAGTACATGAGTAAAATAAATTTTATTAACAGACAAATCGATTTACACTCTTTTATTGCTTTCGACACCACTTGTTCATAAAAATAGTGTTAAAAACCATGATAATTTCAAAAGTAATGTAGCTTACATAAAATATAACTTACCTAGCAGTTTCAAAGTTTTAATGTGGTTCATAAAACAAAGACCGCTACACAGAAATCCGGAACATTAGGCCTTAGAAAGGAAAAGTACAATAGAGACCTGACAATTTGAAATTCCTTCTATCGGTTTTCAAAATAAATGGATTTATTGCAATAATAACTCACAGCTTTGCAACTGATAATATAACTCGCTGGGTTCGGATTACTTTACAATGAACTAGTTTCCTAAACTGTGTAGTTGTTTGAATTTTGTGATTTCAATACTACTTCCTATCTTGAATTTCTAGTTTTCTCTCACGGATATTAAAAATACTTGTGTTAATCCAAACTACCAATGCAATTTTAGTATAAAGTAATTCAATCGGGATTGAATTATTGTGTATTAGTAGGATACAGCTCAAGTTACCTAAAAACAAAGAACAATGACGCTTACTTCAAGAAAATAAGAGCTAGGAGTGCGTATCCTTGTGTACTAAAGCGGGACTTATTCCATACAAGAAAGGGAACAATCATTTCGAAAAATAAATTTTTAGAGCATCTTCGGTCATGATTGGTCTTCTAAATCATGCCGCCATATCAGCTCATTTTAGATGGAAATTATTGATTGAACTTTGAGCTTTTTAATATAATTGTTTTCATGTTTAATTTAGTTTTTATAATTTATTTAAATAAGTCAGAATTGCTTATGACGAATATTTATAAACTAGCTCACCTTAGATTTAAACTTTGATTTTTTGAGATCCGCTTAGAGCCACAACTAATTTGCAAGCCGAAATTGCCATAATACCTTTGATTAATCTAGAGAAAAGGGGAAGTTAATAACTGAAATTGCCCATCCTAAGATGGATAACTATAGATAATATTAAACGACGACGTTTTATTCTGCATCCTGTAGTACACATTTATCTATGATCTAACTAAGTAAACCTACTATAGCTATTAATTTACCATGAAGTGGACAATGTTATTTCACTTACACAACTAAGCATAATTTACGCCGCACATCAATTTACCATAAAAGCAATTTACAAGAGATAACAATAATACTAAATTAAACATGTTACTAACCTACGCCGTAAAGACGCGCCATTTTAAAACATATTAGTGTGTTATAAAAATGTTTGACAGTAGCTTATTGTAAATAAAATTTATAACGATCAACGAAGGAAAGGTTTTTTTTATAGCAACGTCACACACACGTAAAACACAATGTCCCTCGTCACTTGTTACCATGTTATTTGCGCCTTTTCTTCTTCTTCTTTCATTCGTCTTTTTTTTCAAAAACTCAGTTTGTCTTGCCCTTTGTTAGATATGGATTCGATTTACAAAACAAAAAAATTGTGTGATTAATTTTGATGTATTCCGTCGTTTAAGACTTATCTAACAGAATTTCTTAGAAGCTAAGCGGAAAATAATCAAATTCAAACCCTAAAAAGGACCTTCCCAACTTCAAAGGCTCAGAGCATTCCTGGATTTCAACACGTGATCAACTTATTTACCTGATACATAGACTTTGAAGCCTTACCGGTCCTCAATTTCGTATCAGAGAAAATCCTTAGAAGTGGCTCGCATTTTATACATTTCTGACGAAAATTGGTTTAATTGACATTTATTCGTCGTAATGATTTCATTTTTCGTAATTTGTTAATAAATACATCCACGTGCAAAACTTAAATAAATATTGTAGACAATCCACACAACACTATCTAGCCCCAAACTAAGCAGAGCTTAGCTGGGTGCACTTAACATATAATTGGTGGTAATACCAATTATATGTTAAGTGTGTATGTTTAATTAAGTTAAAACAGCGTAGTGGTATCAGTCCCAACCAATGTTGTGATGGACATAATAAACTATAGCAGAATATTGCAATATTGCCATTTCGCCATCAAAAAAACGATTGAAGACCGAAATCCTTACCCTTTTTTGTTGACTGTTTATTAAAAATTGTAAATGTTATTTTGGGATTATTATGGCATTACAGAAATCTAGTCAAATAATTTTTCTATATTTTTTTGGTCAAGACATATAAGATAATCTATTTGGACAGGGTAGAAAATTACTTGTTCTTGAACAAGTCAAACAAAAATAAATAAAATAAATATTGTGCACAATCCACACGATACTATCTTACCCCAAAGTAAGCAGAGCTTTTACTTAATTGATATAATAGTTATATACGTTTTTGTGAATACATAGGTACTAGGTACGTACACTAAGAATACAATACAACTGAATACAAAACATCTGTGTTCACCACACAAATATTTGTTCTCGGTGGATCGACCTACGGCGCAGTAGGCAGAATTAGTAGCAACAGAGCTGAGAGGCCAGTCTCATTCAGTCAGTGTGACTCTTATTACTAAGAAATAGAGTTCATTATGCCTAAAATGATATTTCAATATTCATACTCGTATAATAATGACCTTGATATTAAAAGCCGGCAGTTATCGAAAGTCAAATTAGATTTGCTTTCTTGATTGAAGTTGATTTATGAACAGAACAGCCTGACGAATTAAGATTATTCGATAACATCTGGAAACGTGGGCGAGCAAAGCAAAATAAACTTAAACATGTTTACGGGCATAACGAAGGATCAAATCGATAACAATCAAATAAATATTCTGTAGTGCTTCTACATAATCAGGTTTTGTAACCAGCTACGTTGAAGATTTTTATTTATTAGTTCGTAACCGGGTTACTAACTAGTAAAAAGTTCTGTCTTACACTTCTTACTTCGTAACAAGGGGCTACGAACAAGACTAAAATCACATGTATCTTGACATGTGCTCATTCACTAGTTACGAACTAGGAAACTTATGTTTTGAATAATTTATGGTTGATTTTCTAGAAGTATAACCCCTAAGCTTTTTTTTTTAACGTGTGTTGATTTTTATAAGTACCGAGTACAGTCAGCTGCACTAGACTGTGCACAATTCGTAATTTTCTAATTAGCATCGTAGTACTGCAATTGACTGTGGATATAATGTATAAAAACCATGACATCATTTCCTCATTTATTTTTTGAGTAGTTCTTGATTATTTTTCCATTAAAATGCTGCGACACTAACATTCTAATTCATTCTACTGTACCTTATCCGAAAAGATAACTCTAGCAGTCTGAAATAAAATCACCTCACGTTTCGCCCGCAATATATCAAGGACTATCTGGGAAGAAGGTTGATTTGTACAAAAGTTTTTAGCAGCTATTCAGCTGATTCAATCATAGTTATAGTCATCAATATTGTCTTATTTGCAACAACCTTTATTTGGCACAACGCAAATACAAAAATAAGAAAACCTACTCTTGCAGCGTGTGTTTTGCAACTCCGCTTTTGCGTGTTTTTCTTTTAACATTTTTAGATATAGATGAATATCGTGGACGTTTTATTTCATCACACCCAAAGCTGTCGAATAATGAAGCCCCTTAAATTCACACACAAAGCTTACAGGCACATACAGCGACACGCGTGCCTGTGTACGAACCTCTATGAATTTGTATTGCGGCAGTCGCTTGTATACTCAAATCGTTGGGTATCGAAGATTTGCGTAGCGCTGGGTACGAAGCGGCTTAGGTTTTTATTCTTTATTGTACACATACACGTATACACATAGATGACTTATAATCATTGTGTGCGGGTAATTTTTTTTCATTCTTAACATGACTTATAAAGTGGGCATGTATAGAGACACGCTTAATATATAAAGATTTTATCTACCAGTAAAACTTAAAGGATAAAAAGGTGATTGAATGGTGGTTAAAGGATGGGTTTGGGTATAGGTGTACAAATACAAAGGCACTGGGAAATGAGAAAAAAAACTTAAAACGAAAATATCTACCTATATCTTTATATCGCTCTTTTATTTTTATTTTATTTTGCTCGTATGGTAATACAGCATCATTCTGATCCGAAATATTCATATGTACTATAAGTGTGTTACATCAGCGAGTATTTCCATATTTAGCGACAAGCGCATTCGCTGGACATGAGCGTGACTAAAGCGGTAACGATCGTGCAACACTTTATTTTTCATTTTATATGAAGGACGTAGTGAATGCAGTGATATACAGACATTGGAATGGCGTAAGTAAGTAATTGAGATATTTTGTGATGACGTAAACTATTTATACCGCCATTTTTTCTTTCAGTAACGCAGTGGGTCTGTAATACAATTCGTTGAGGGCAAAGCTGAGCTGACAAGCCAATGTAAGGGCCGATTTAAACAGTCGACTCTTCTTCTTCTTAATGAATGGCATCTGTCCTTTTCTGATCAATTTTGCCAGTGTCGAGTAGTCTAATGAGAATGATAATATATTACATAGATAAAATACTTTACCGTCGAGTCTGTCAAAGTCGAGTCGGCCCTACCCTAATTGTCTTTGGAAAAAAGATGGCCGTTTTTTTTCAAATACATACATCTGAAACATTTTCGATCAAATCAGAATATCACATAATACACTTTAATTCCAACTACTAACACTTTGAGATATGACCTCAAGTAATGTTGGTTAAAATACCACCGAAATTACACAACATGAACTCAAAATAACACCAGAAAAACAATTAAAATCAAAAAGCTATGTGACTTCCTAAAATGACAAAAAACTAATCCGATTTTAAACAGAGTTTGGAGATAACCAGCTGTCAAATATTTGAAAGGTCGATCAGTAATCTGTAAAACCGTAAGTTATGTAAAAATTGATGTTCAGTCCATGCAAAGTTGCGGGCAAAAGCCAGTCGTTCATAAATTACGTATAGGAACAGGCTTCACGAGCGCGAGATTGGAATGACCTCACCCGCGCGTCATTGACATTTGGCGGGTCAAGCAACATGTTGGGCTCTTTTAGCAAAAAGTTTACGACCTGCCGTGAGATACTTTTATTGCCAAGGTATTCTTCATAATATCGCACTTCTATTTTGAAGCTTTTCGCACGAGAATCTCTTTTTGAAAATTAATAGTCGTGTTTTTGTTTTTCTTTTAGGACGGAGCCAAATAAGCTCAGTCCTCATTACCATGAAGATAACAGAAGAAAATGAAGCAAGAGTTTCAATAGCATATCATCTTTTTCGTAAGAGCGTAGGTATTGTCACGATATTATAGAAATCCATTTACTTACATGTAACTACTTGAGTCAATATTTAACTCCTTGAAAGGACTTATAATTCTGCGTACCAATTTAGATAGGTATTAAATAGGGAAATAGGTAAGTAATGAGTAATCAATTCCGCAAAAGGAAAATACCAAATGTCAGTTAATCGAAACTGGACGTCCTTGTACTTTACTGTGCACCTACTTATGTGAATTTATTCATTTTATTCGTAAAAGTAGTACTTACCAAGACGCGATAATGCAACGTCACCTTTCAGGCCTGCGCACATCTAGACGACGGGGCGATGGCGACCAGCTGAGACGCTGTCAAATAACGCTGTCGTATTTGACAGCTTTTCAGCTGATTGCCCGATGGCATCGCCTAGATGTGCGCAGGGCTGAAAGGCAACGTTGCAGCCTTTAATCGTGAGTTAACAAGTGAAGTATAAAAAACTTGAGAAACCAACTTCATGACCAACATAAACTACTGAACCGATTTTGATTAGGTTTCTATATATAGGGCCAATCTACAATTGTATATTGGCCCTATAGATATCTTTCAGATAAATAAAGAATTTTTCAAATCGGTTCATAAATGCCGAAGCTATATGCGATAACAAACAAAAAAATACAAAAATAAAAAACAGAAAAAATACAACTGTATTGAGGACCGCCGTAGAAATCAGCAAATAGCCGTAAAAATCGTCCAATTGCTTGAAAAATTTGGCTTTATTTACGAGCTTACACTGCATTGCGGATATTATGAACGAAGCCATCAAGTTTGTTTCTGGCGGCAGTTTTTAACACTCTGTTTTAACACGTTACTTGAATTGTAGGTTTATGGCATTCCTCTCCTATTCACCATCAGTTATGTATCGATTCGTTTTATTTGTACCCGCAAAAAGCCGAATAAGTATGGACATAATGGGCGACTCATGGATGAGAACAGTATCCATGTACCCAAATATGGAAATCAACTTTTATCCTCTTACTTTGGCCTCATTCGAACCCATGTTTTTATTGCTTGTATTGTACTTGCATGTATTTTACTTGCGTTGGCAGATTTGGCAACCCTCCTTTTCATATAAACAAATCCATCCAATTATCTGAACAAAACCTATCCCATAAACAGTCTATCCTCAAGAACAACCCTCTTCGTTTTCAACATACGAATAATAAATCTCCATTGCGGGTCCACAAATTATCCCAAAAGAACATCTTGTCTACACTGCACGACAAGCATTCGCTACAAAAGCTTTCCCATTTGCCCAACCCTTTCAAGTGTCCTAAAAATGGAACAGCATACAATAGGCCACATGTAAAATCCCGAGAAAATAAGCAACAAAGAGTAGTGTTGTTAGGAAAGTGTCCGGCTGTTGTGTAGAGATGGTTGATAAGTAGGCCGGCATGAAGATGGGGGCTATTTTAAGTAGACCGTGGATTTGCTACATGCACGACTTGATCACGCGAGGCCGGCGAGAAAACAGTTGCTCGCATCTTCAGCAATTACGCTGTTGTCTCGTCTGCAGATAAGTTAAAACATAGTCCGGCTTCCTGTACCCTACTATACTCTACGTTCTATATAAATTGGAATTACAGTAAAACATATTTTTGCATAATAAGTGGCCCTTTCTCTGCAAGCAATTCCAGTCGAACATCAGCATCACTTACCTACATGATAAATTTGTTTGACTATTTACTGGCTACTGGCTAGATTAGTTTTTTTTTTTTGCAAATATAGCAACCATTACATGATTACGATTGCAAAAAAATGATCAAACAATTTAGCTAACCTAAAAATATATACTACCTTTCATACAAACTTTTCCGAAAACGGCTAGGACTTCATTGTGTTTGGTCTTACAATACATAATCAATCTATTCAGTTGGATTCACTTTGATCTGGCGCTATATTAATTAACAAACACCTATGTAGGCAGGTTGGTCGGTATCCACGTTACTTAATACCTGTGCACATCAAGGCAATGGCGATCAGCTGATAGCAGATAGCAGATATTTGACAGCGTTTCAGCTGATCGCCATCGCCATTGCCGAGATGTGCGCAGGCCTTTACTAGTTTGTTTGTTCAATTAAATTAATTTGAAGTTCTGCATTGTTCCGAGAGTATCCTATAGAAATGTGATCTAAGTTGTGTTCTACATTTATTTTAGGTAAGTAGGTAGGTACCTATAGTTTAATACAAAAATAGGTTTATAATAATTTTGGTAAATAATTTATATTGTGTGTTAGTGTTGTAAATAAATTATCCAACTCAAAATTTATAAATGTGTTTTATTTTTGAATTCAATAATGTTAAAAGGGCGTTCAATTTTAACAAGCTTTTGTCTATATTTCTAACACAGAGCACAGAGAGACAGGCTGTAACAAAGATAAGGGATAGAAACTTCATTTGAATGGAAATTCATGCTTAAATTAACGCATGAGTGATCCAAAATATGATAGTAATTATCATAATTTAACCTGTAGATTCATTCAGGCGTGTAGACAAGATGACATACCTTAGCAGATAACATGCAATGAATTATATATGCTTCATGCAAACACGTCCCTTGTTAGGTATATTCGTGTCGAATCATTGTTCTGATTCATTCAGGTATCACTTGTCAAATCCTGTATGCATCATTCAATCTGACAGAACGAATGATTTTTAAAAATAATACCTCGCTTCTTTTATTTATCTGTGAATACATCAATATTAGAAAACATCGTAATGTTGAATCACCTAGAAATATGAAAAGCATTGGAAACATACGATAAAGATGGTATTATGGCATTCATGCTAGTACTCCGTTTATGGATTTTCATTTCTGAACATATTATATACAGGGTTGCACAGAATGCACAGGCTATATACATGGGGTTGCATTTTGAAATGTCACATACCCTGTACCAAGTGGCCACCTGTGGGTTCCCGGAATCGCCACCGAAAACAATATACATAAACATATTAATTATAAGAAAACCATTTAATATAATTTGGTAAGTACACAGAAGTAGGTTTAATAAAATAAATATTATAATTATACATAAAATATAATAAATTTAGTCATTAGTTATTGGTCAAGTATCTACTTACACTAAACAGCATTAAAATAAAAAAACCTAGGATTTAGATAAATAATAATCAATAAAATAAAACAAGTAGGTACAATAATAGTTTCGAAAAATAACAAAGAATTAGATTATTTTATTGTTGTTTAACGGTAACAAAAATAAAATAAAAACGAAAGTACAAATCACATCAAATAGGGTAATATAAACTTTATGAATGGTTGCATGTAGTTCGATTAGTGACCGTGGACTAAATGTTAAGAAAAGTACTACATACTCTCCACATAGCGGTATTGTTGGAACTGGTTTGAAATGTCGAGTATGAGTGGGTAACGAGCCAATTTTCATACATTTGCTTTGATCTATAACGTGTGCTTAAAGGTACTAAAAGAGTTTTTCCTTTCAAGGAAAAAGATGAGGAGTTAATACCCAAAATGAGCGTATACTTGTGTGTGTTGTGTGTGTGAGTGTTACAAATGAGCGGATTGCGGATATTTCATTATATCGCCTATTATTAACAGTTGATCGCCGTCTCACGGCGAACTCACGTGCATGTGAACAAGTTCGAGGAACAGCGTCGACTCGATCTCGCTCGACAAAAGGCGAGACGAATGAATACAAGCAAAATTGGCATAAATGATTCTCGATATTTTTTTACAAGCCACGTGTATGGCAAATGGCGTATTATTATAAGCCTACGCAATTCATTGCTATCTTAATCAGCCTCATAAAAGAGTAAAGTAGGCAAGTAGGTACTAATATAATGTAGGCATATTAAACCTATTCATAAAGATAAAAATATATGCAAATACCCATTATTTATATCTCTATCTGATAATGAAAAACACTGTGGCAGTTTTATTACTTGTTAATTATCCTTCTAAAACAGTCTAGTTAAGGGATATAAAATGACAATACATATAAATCGCTTTTTAGCTTTAACTTATTTCATCTTTGAAGTAAGATCAAAAGCATTGCTCGAAAACGTCCAACAAACATCTAATGTGTCCGAGCAAAGCGTGAGATGGGCGTGAGTTGATGACAAGTTAACTGGCGTTATGCCAGAAGACGTCAAGAATGACAATAATGATTGAGCTGCCACAGACAACGCTAACAATTGATCAGTTTTTGCTTTAAATGTGACGTTATCTTTGCCAGCTCCCAATGTTTGTAAAAGATTTCGAGGAGACTCATGATTGATCGATAAGCGGCGTTAACGAAATTTGAGTTACCATACCATGAAATATTAGGGCGTAGTCAGAGGAAAGACCAAACATGTATGTCAACAAACAAATTCTTTGTGTATTTATAGTTAACTGACTAAAAAGTAATTCCAAAACAGCAAAAGTAATTATTTCAGTCAGCTCCAAGAGGTAATTACAGAAAGCCATTGAAAATGCTTTCGTTGGCCTTACATAGCAAAACAACATTCAATTTGTTCATGAAGAAATGTTACTCGTCACAAGTCTAATTTCGAAGAAAAATAAAAAAGTAGCTACATAACGGAGCACACGCGTTTGCTAAAGGGACTTATTTATCGCATCCTGAGCGATTTAGTTTATGCTATAATGCGAACATTTATTACTATTTGTAGCCGTCTCGTCGTCGTTGAGTCTCGCCCACCGCTGGGCCTGCCTACTTGGAATTTGTACTCAAAATATGCATTTTAGATTACTACGCATAGAACGGCAATACTACCACAGAATACGGTTCAGTCAACGCAACTCACTTCGCGACCACAGATTATAGAAACGTTTTTTTTTATCTGTGGCTCAATGTTTTGTAGATTCATCCGAACTAACTAAACTATAATAGCCCTATTAATAAAAATATGTCAAAAGATAAGCTGTGCTTAAACTATTGCCATCTCTTACCACTGGGTAATGACAAAAAGTGACAGGGCTAACTTTAAACAACGACTAATTTAAATTACGTTTATTAATATGGCTGTATAAGTAACATACATACTGATGTTATTTGTGATTATTAAATTAACTGACATCGATTTTATGCGACTGAATTAGCTGAATAATAAACATTAGATGATGTTCATACATAATATTATATACAATAAAAACAGTGTGGATACTTAAAAATACAAAGGAAAAAGAATCAGAGGTTTATTATTGTTCCGATGGAACGTGTGTACAAACAAACGTTCTGTGTACATAAGTAACTGTAAGTAAAGAAAGGTAAGCGTGTTAAGGTACTTGCAAAAACGCTTTTTATTCTGTTCATTTCTTTTTGGGCCCGTGTAGGGAAATAATTTGCAACGGGTATGTTTTGCCTCGTCTATAGCTTTAAACTCCAAAGCTGATATGAAAATAAACATGTATTTTAAATAGCTTTTGAGAAACAGTGCTTTGAAAACGCGTAGATGTAGATAATATGGTCGATATACAGGGTGTCCCATAAGTCAACGTCCAGCCGAAAACGGGTGATGCGCCAAGTCATGACAGATACCAGAAAAATATAAAAAAAAATATTTGTTATGTAACTTTCGAGTTATGAGTATTTATAAAAAACAGAAAAAACTGACACCCTGTGATGATCTTTTAAGTCCTGTGACTACAAATATTAACTTTTCATGAAACTTTTTTCTGCAACGTAAGCATGAATAACCCTTCTGTAAAATACAATTCAAAATTAAGCCATAACTGCCTCAGTTTTCAATGAAATCGTGGAGTTTTGGCCAACGTTTCATTTCAGATAATTACATCACCCAACTTTAACCGTCTGTACCGCAAAAAAAATGTACTACACTATCATGGCATGTAACTTTAAAAATTGGCGCATTTATCCAGGATTCCAAAATAGTAAAATACTTGCTAGAGTACTCCTTAGTTTTGGAAATAAAAAATGTTTTTTCAACTAAACCGGATTTCCAATCAATTTTATTTCAATAGATAAAATGTTTATACCCTTTAAATGATGGACTTAAAATGCCTACGCTGTGTTTTTAAGTGACTCACAATTCACAGGTACAAGTAAATTCCATTTCGACAATGCAAGTAAACAGATAGATCCACCATCTTGTCGAAAGAGTAATAACCATGGGTTTTCAAGTAATTTGTTAGTTTTAGGTAAAAGTTTGAAATAAAATTCAATCATAGGATTACTTCAATCGTGATTTTAATCTAAAGTTTGCCTTCGCCCGTCGCCGGTCTTATTACATGGTTTTTGACGTGACAACGTCTTATAATTCGATGGAGCCGGCTGCTCGTACGAAAAAACATGACTCATGCGGCGTTACCTCGCTCTGAGGCGTTCCATTTAATACTTGAAGTGCAAGTGAGAGCGCGGAACGAGCGACAAAGAGGCACAATCGGCCTCCGCGTTCGGCAGCGTTCGACATCGGTCTCTCTCCTACTTGAGTGAGCGATGCGTCTGCGTGGACAGCTGTATGACGTTGAAACGTTCAACTGTCGTCAGTTTTTATTAGGGAAATGTAGAGCTTTAGATTAAAATCAAGGTTGAAGAAATCCTATGATTGAATTTTATTTCAAACTTTCACCTAAAACTAACAAATTACTTGAACACCCATGGTTATTACTCTTTCGACAAGATGGTGGCTCTATCTGTTTACTTGCATTGTCGAAATGGTATTTACTTGTATCTGTAAATTGTGAGTCACTTAAAAACACGGCGTAGGCATTTTAAGTCCATCATTTAAAGGGTACAAACATTTTATCTAATTGAAATAAAATTGATTGGAAATCCGGTTTAGTTGAAAAAACATTTTTTATTTCCAAAACTAAAGAGTACTCTAGCAAGTATTTTACCATTTTGGAATTCTGGATAAATGCGCCAATTTTTAAAGTTACATGCCATGATAGTGTAGTACATTTTTTTTTGCGGTACAGACGGTTAAAGTTGGGTGATGTAATTATCTGAAATGAAACGTTGGCCAAAACTCCACGATTTCATTGAAAACTGAGGCAGTTAAGGCTTAATTTTGAATTGTATTTTACAGAAGGGTTATTCATGCTTACGTTGCAGAAAAAAGTTTCATGAAAAGTTAATATTTGTAGTCACAGGACTTAAAAGATCATCACAGGGTGTCAGTTTTTTCTGTTTTTTATAAATACTCATAACTCGAAAGTTACATAACAAATATTATTTTTTATATTTTTCTGGTATCTGTCATGACTTGGCGCATCACCCGTTTTCGGCTGGACGTTGACTTATGGGACACCCTGTATAAAAATCATCAGTATTTTAATTGTGAAGGGTGGGATGGTTGCTTTGCAAAAAACTGTTCTTATTTTGTTGAGAGATAAAAGTGTCGAGAATTCCTTCTGTTTTTGCAATGAATGCTTTTATTTTGCTATTTATCTTTTGCGAATAAATAGTTCCTGAGGTCTAGGCAGTGCCTATACCTACACCAAGCAACAAGGGGTGGTTGTGATCGGGAAATAACCCCTTTCAAAATGATAAACAAGTTATATTTTGAAACAGGGGCTATAGACAAAGGCTCTTTTCCAAGATCAAAGAACTAAACAAGTAAGGTTGTAGAAACCTTACTTTCAAGCTTTTCTTAAAAGTTATGACAATGAAATGACAAACAGTGACAGGGCTAACTTTAAGCGATGTCTCACACCTAAGTACCACTTGTAAGTAAGTCCACTAAGCTTTTGCGTCTACAAATAGCAGAAAGCCTGCTTGGAAACTAATTATTAGTTGAGAACAAAAATAATATTTGTTTCCAACGGAGTCATCTCGCCTGAAGGACGGGCGAGCGGGCGAATGGGCATGTTCGGAAGCACCTCTGAGCTTCATAAAATAAAGTTGGAGCACGAGATTTTCATCTGAAAGTCAGTGCAAATATTGCTCTTGAGTCTCACCTCATTGCACTCGTCGATAGCTATTCAACATTTCATTTCATTTTAAATTACAAACGTAGACGCTTTTTACCAAAAGAGGAGATAAAAAATATATAGCGATTATTCTGGTAAAATCAGTGGGCTTAATGTTTTTGCTGTAGACGAACTTTGTGATTCAGTTGGCGACTACCGAGACACGACTACGCGGGGGAAAAAGAGTCGTGGTTTCAATTCCCATAGCAGGACAATACAAAAATATACATACCCTCTTATTCATTGTAATTTTCTTTGTAAATAAATGTATGATTAGTACCATGGCACCTATATATTTTTTATGTTATTTACAGAGACATTTGTTATTGATAGAATGACCTTACACAGAGTCCTCGCTCGCTTGATTCTCAGAAGTGTTTTAATTTATCTTGCTATAATAATTACTAGCGGCCTGTCCCGGATTTGCACGGCTGGATATATATTTTTTAAACACATAAATATAACCTATGTTACTCAGGGTGAATGTAGCTATTAGCTATCCAATGGTGAAATAATTTTTGAAATCGGCACAGTAGTTTTTGCGTTTATTCATTACAAACATACACACAAAAATACAAATCTTTCCTCTTCATATAATATTAGTATAGATATAGATGACCTTAGTAACGATATCATCGGAGTTGTGTTGATAGAATCGTGAGGTAACTGTGTATTACTACCGTAAGCTCTCGACTGGATGATTGATTTCTACACAACATTAATATTGCGATGTGTCTGCTAATCAAATAAATCATCTTGAATAATCTAAAGCGTTGAATTAATAAAAGATTGAAAGAGAGTGATTATCTACAGAATTTGAATACGATTCTACATACTTACCAGCAGTAGATACGATGATGATGTTTAATATTGCGTCTGATAACCTTATTCTTTTGAAACTTATCATGATTTGATTATAATCAAACTCACTCATAAATTATGGTAAATATCATGTTATTCTTCTTTATTTCTATCAGTAGTCACACAAACAAAACATAGGTTTATTATATATTTACATATAAATCAAAAGTTACCGTGTAACAGTAACATTGAATAATGGTACTTTACAAAACAACAATAAATTTGAATAAGCGAAAGTTTGTAGCGCTGTAAAACCAGTCTGTTCACGTAGCCTAGCTATTTTTACTGTCTTTGCTAGAGGCTATAAAGCCTCTATAAAGGGGCCTACATTATAAAAATTTACACATTCCTGTAAAGAGTTTTTAAATTCTTGGCAATAACATGAAAATTATAGGTGATCTGCGCCTGGCGTATAGCCCGTGACTTATTTTAAGTTCAAACTGACGACACATTCTATATTATAAAAGTATGAAAAGTTACAGGGACATTCATTGACCCTTCCAACCCTACCAGCCACTACCACGTTCCTATGTAAACCTATATTTTTTTTAATGTTTGTCTTTGTTTTTAGAGGCTGTACAGGCAGACATAACGTTGGTATTAGTTACTTGGGGTACGTAAATCTTTTTGATACCGACATGACACTGACATCATGCCGTCAAAGATAAAGCGAGCCTGGAAAATTCTTTGCCTACATCTCACATAAAAGACACCTGAGTCAGTCAGGGTCATCAAAAATACATATTTGTACTCGTTCGCACGTCGCTTTACGTCGATAAGAGCCGTACTTTTATCGTTTGAATAAATTGGACTAACTCCGGGGAGTAATAGTCCAAAGGGCTAACCTTTGGACTACCTATTACTTCAGAGTGTCCAAAATGTTAAAATTATCAGAGTATCGTACTTATCAGAGTATCGTAATGTAAAAATGTATTCGTGGTCGAGGTCAAAGTCAAAATAAAAAATCTTTGAAGCATCATAAAGCTGGAGTTTAGTTGGCAGTTCCAACTAAACTCTCGCCACCAAGCCTAGAAGAACAGGCAACAAACAACGGTCCTGAAAGTGGTGTTCATTATCGCATACTGACCTTGGGTAGCGCGGCCAGGCACTGCTGCTTGACGTCCCAGACGAGCTGGTCGCGTGGGAACTGCAGACTCTTCTGCACGTTCAGCTCTGGCACGTGCACGCGAACCAGCAACCAGCCCTCCGTCTCAGAGCCCTCGCCCTCCATTACGCTACGACATCTGGAACAAGCACAAGTTACAATTACCTAACACAAGAAACAAAATATACTGACTGGCCTCTCAGCTCAGTTGGCAGTAGCTCTGCCTTCTGCGCCGTAGGTCCGTGGGTTCGATCCCCACCGAGATGATAGATAGATAGATGTTTGTTCTAAGTCCAGACTTAGAAATAGAATACAATATAACAACCCAGGTGTTATATTGTATTCTATTTACAAAGAAAAATTATTTATTTATTATATCAGCTATCTGGTTTCCATAGTACAAGCTTTGCTTATTTTGGGGCTAGATAGTGTGTTGTGGATTGTCTGCAATATTTATTTATTTATTTATACCTAAAAGTTCAAAATGGCAGAGCATCGTAATGCACGTTAAGAAAAATCAAGCATATTCCCTGGATTATCAATTTCTGCAGAAAAATATTGGTGAAAATTTGTACAAGAATATGTTTAAAGTTGGACTTGACGCCTATGCCTATGTCCGGTTGGATTTCCAAGAAGTTGGAATTACGAATTCAGTAGGTAATATTATGTATATATTGTATCACACCTTCGGGGAATAAAACCCGGACTTTCTGTTAATGCTAGGTTTAAATCTCGATCCGTGCAAATGCAAATAACCCACGTAATTTAATGAAAATAAAGTTAAAAATAATATCCTAACCAACGCAGTAATATACGACTTTAAAACAGAAGAACAATGAAATATTTTTTTTGAAATATTTATTTATTGACACAAAAGAAGTAGGTACATTACAGGTATCAGCACGGTTACTTAATATTAATAATATCTTAGAATAATGCACCTAGATTATTAATGTGGTGACGCACTACGAGCCAGACTAGAATATCTGTATCCCGGCTCGTAGCGCCCGCCGTCGGTTAAAGTACGAGTGAAAGTAGTGTGTGTGTGTGGGTGTATGTAAGTATGTGTGTGTATTTGTGGTTTTGTTTGTTTTGTACATGTATGTGTGAGTGAGTAGATATTGTGTATGGTATACAATAACACACAGAGAGGCAATAACAATAGGTACCCAGTTTTGATTATTATAAAACCTACTTTAAAAAAAAGTTGTTAGGGCAGTAAAAGAGCTACTTGTATAGTTAGTAGCCGGTACTAAAAATATATAGATGAGTGGATAGAAGGAGTAGGTAGAAGGAGAAGGTAATAGGAGTACGTCTAAGATGCATATGCGCTGAATAACCACAATAGGTGTCCAAATGCTTTTACTTTGTAATTCTTCTCTTTTCAGAAACATTATATTCTTTTGAAGTAAAGATTTTTAAAAGTCTTCCATTCAGTGGATAGACTCATGTTTATTAATGACATTGGCTCTGAGTGAAAACCTTTTAGTATAGAATTCAATGGTTTGTTTACACTTTATATAGAAATAAGATCTTGCAGTGACA
This sequence comes from Thera britannica, assembly GCA_939531255.2. NCBI lineage: Eukaryota > Metazoa > Arthropoda > Insecta > Lepidoptera > Geometridae > Thera > Thera britannica. The sequence goes on along the minus strand of OW618040.2, from coordinate 6,041,259 downwards.
TAGTTGATAATTAGTGTTTGAAGTTGTGGAAAAGCTAAGAACTTTAATTAAAATAATGTATTTTATTCTAGCTGAAAAATATATTACTTTTTTTTCTTATAAGTACAACTAGCTGATAGAACAAGCATATGGCCCACCTGATGTTAAGTGATAACCATCGCCTATAACAAAGCGTTGCCTCGTAGGTCTCGCACGTCAGGAACGTGCCCTACGATGCACTTCTCTGCGTCCTCAACTTGAGGCATACATATGTTTAGCCTCACGTGCCAGTAATTTTCACCGGCACCCCATACCCTTCAAACCTTCTCATTCCTCGCTTGTCCAAATTTAAGTTTGGTAGCACCGACACTGACCTAAATTTTTATCAATCTTAAATTAGTTCGATATTCGTAAGATAATAATTTATATTTATTGAATATCACATTCACATTTAATTAGAATACGCGTTGCTACTTCATTGGCAATTTCAACTAGGTACTTCAAAACATTCATATTTTTAAGAATTGATCATTTAAAATGAAAATAATCTCTTTTCTTTTAAAAACGAGTAAAACAGACCTTGGTAATTTAAAGTATTTGTTTGAACAACTGGTAACCCACATGATATCAGTAGGTATCATATAAATACCAACATTTTTCGTAATTTTGAGATACGAGTACAGTGAAAGTAGGTAATGGCCTTCAACCATAATTTTTTATTGATAAATATTTGACTAATTACTTACCAGGCAGACAATAATTGCACTGACGATACGATGTTGGTATCATAATATGTGTAATACTAGCGGCCTGCCCGGCTTCGCACGGGGGGACATTTATTTTTTAAACACATAAAATATAGCCTATGTTACTCAGGGGAATGTAGCTTTTCAATGGTGTAAGAATTTTTTAAATCGGCACATTCGTTTTTGAGTTTATTCACATTGCACACAAAAATACAAATCTTTCTTCTTTATAATATTAGCAGGTAAGATAATAACTAATGAACTAAGATAAACGTTTTATACGAAAAAAACTATGGGTTACATGAGGTACTCGTAATATTATAAAAGGCGTTGTTTATCTGGCGTATTCTTTTTTCCGTGTATATATATCTATTCCATTCATATGTGGGTGTGTGTGTGTTTTGTGCATGTATATCACATGCACCTTGTACTAGTTGATAGCTATGCTAATCCTAAGCTACTGATACTGAGGCCTATACATACATGTATCCAAAATTTTAACTTTATGAAGTAACTATTCTTCAAATACCAATGCAATTTATTGAGTTTACTTTCGAAAAAGGCTATTAAAGAAAGCGAGGGAACCAAACAGTAGCGGTCTGCTAATAAGTTGTCTACACCCGGCCGAGACGAGGCGTTCAAATATTTACACTTGCGAAGCACAGAGCATGCACTAACTAATGCTATCTGTAGCTCGTGGGTCTAAACAATAGGTTACGAAGGTGGCGTTGTCAGTTTATATTGAACTCAGTTAAAATAAATTATTGGTGAGGATTTGTTTAAGTTAGTTGTAAGAGCTAATAGTAGCGTGTGCTACTATAGCTCTGGTCTTCCGTGACACCACTCTCCGTTGTCACAGAATGTACCCATATGTATATTTACACACATTTCAGGATATAATAAACAAGGTGTTGAAGTGAAGTATAATTATGTTAAATAGTTTAACTAGTCTACTGTACCTATCACCTGTATAGTGAAAAGTATAGTGGCGGAATGAAAATGTTCATCGATTTTCAACTTGATTTGTTCAACGTATCGTATAACGATCACATACTACCTTTTGAATCTGAATAGACAGAATACACCGATAAGTTAACGTCACAAATTATGTCAAAATGTGTGCATGATCAAGGCACTGGTGCAAGCGAAAACCGACTCTAAGGTGATGAACATTTTCATACTGCGACTATACAATAAATTATTTGAATATTAGTTTGTAAAATTAATGCTGCATGCAGCAAAATCATGACTATAATAATGAAAAAACGAATCCTGTGATGAACAATACCTGCATAGTATATAAAGCAAAACTACTACAGAAATGAACTATTTGGATCATGCGGACTTTGTCCAGGAAGACGAGAAAATAATTACGTAGGTGCTTCTCCATCTAAATATCAAGTTTTCTCAGAGGCCAGTTAACAAGGCAAGTTGCATTTAAAACGGTAAAGTTATACTCTTATGTCAGACCAGTGTAGTAGTACTTACCTTAGGAAGGTATAAATTATTTAATATTGTCAATTAGTGAGTTATGCCTGTTTACGGACCACCCATTCTCCAGGGATTTGGCTGGCCTCAGTTGGTAGTAGCTCTGTCTTCTGCACCGTAGGTCCTGTGTTCGATCCCCATGCACCGACAACCAATATTTGTGTGGCGGACAGATGTTTGTTCTCTGTTTGTGTGTTATATTGTTTTTAAATATGTATTTACAAAAAAAGGTATGTTAGTATTATATCAGCTATCTGGTTCCCATAGTACAAGCTCTGCTTAATTTGAGGGTAGATAGTATTGTGTGGATTGTCTACAACATTTATAGGGTATCTAAGGATGGCTTGGATACTGAAGTGTTAGAATTTGAAGAATTTAACTTTATAATTCATACATCAAAGTTTGCTCGGTCACTTTTTGTCATGCTTAGTCATCATTGATTAGAGACGGATTTAATTTAAGCTTTACATGAGCAAGCACCTGATATAAAAACGTGTAATAGGAATCTTTTATTTTTTACATTGAAAATCTGTTACATTAATCAAAAATGTTGTCGTTTTTAAGTATTTTTTTTTAATTTATCAAAACCTTTTTAGTTGAATTCAATTTAATAAGTAAGGACAGAGAAATCCCCAATAATTCTAGATTTGGTGTTGCAATTTACCGTCCCCAAGTAAAAAGACGCAACTGGCACACGGACAGCACGCAGGCGGACGGACAGGATATGTCAAAATTTTTAGAGTATTACTTCGCCAGTTATTAGCTTCGTAAATCTCACTGCGTCCTCCAGTCAACATGTAATTAACCGTTACAAATTAGCATTTCTCCCACTTCTCTTGCTACTTCAATATCATCATTCAAACCGGTTTTCAAGGTTTATGTTCTGATTTAGTTTGTTTTAATTTAAATATTATATTGGAGTGAAATAAATTGTTTTTATACTCGGACACGTTCAACCAAATGTCACTGAGTACTTACTTTGCCTAAAGCGGTTCGTAGACGGGCCATATTTTCAGTGCAATATGTGGCCGGCAACTATTGGTGTGCCTGTCTAACATGTGAGTAAGAGAGGGACACCAATAGTTGCTGGCCACAAATTACAGTAAAACATGGCCCGTTTAGAAGCCACATAACACTCAGAATGAAGACTGATCGTCGTATTCATAATGGTCTTACTAGCAGTTATTAGCCGACCGATAAGCCTGTTACCATCTCTATTTATTGACATTAAAGTGACAGTGACAAGATACTTTTGGCAAGTCTCTAAAAAGTGTCAGTTACTATGAGGGGGTAAAACGTCAAAAGCGATGAAAACCATCTAGCTGTTATCGACAACCGATATTTTTTAGTCTATTTTCCCTGAGAAGTGACGTTATCTAACCCACTAACTTGTCAACATTTGACTTAACAATCTAGGACCTAGTTGGGAAAATGCAGTGAGCAAATGTTTCCTAGATAACTAAGTAGAATCGGGTTAATTACGGCAGTTAAGATAAAATGCGATCCACTGGCTGACGGAATGCTTCCGAAGTAAATAATCGCGATTTGGGTGTCCCTTAGATACATGATTTCATGGCTGCCGTGTGGGGAAAACTAACCTATATAGGCTGTTTATGATCTACATACTGGTTACTCCTATGGTCCCCCATGTAACCTAGTTGGCACTTTCCAATCAGATCGCGCCAATTCAGAGGTCATGATAATTATCAGGGGTCACATTACACTGTATGCTCAGCCTGCGGAATTAATAATAGTAGAAAGCTAGCTGCTTGGCGTGTAGATTCTGGGTTAAATTCCCTCCAACATTTCGAATACCATTCTGCCCGGCAAACTCCTGATATGGAGAATCCAGCAGTAGACTTATGATGACTGATGTAGTTCTAATTCTACCGCTAGAGGAAATGTTAATAGAATCACTTTTTTATTTTTCTGTGGATTAAATATTCAGCCTTCATCATATTGGATGTTCTAGACTAGACAGTCTACTATTGTATACACACATACATAAGAGATTGAGCGAGATTGCGACTGCGGAGCTCAAATTCAGTCTTTGTCGCATCTACTGACCTGTCCCTTGTGCCCAAACATCTGCACAAGAGACGATCTTGCCGACGCCACAAACAATGCAGTGGAGGTGGCAGTATATCACACAAGAGTTGTCTAGCGTGTACCATTGACACGATTAGTGTTGCCCAAATGCAAGAACAAGACGAGACTTAGCCAGTCTTGGTCTTGGTCTTGCGCCAATACACCTGGTCTTGGTCTTGGTCTTGGTCTTGCGCTCCCAGTCTTGGTCTTGGTCTTGGTCTTGCAGCAAGAGTCTTGCAAGTCTTGCAATTACCTATTAGTCTATTACTATTTATTAAAGTTTACTTTAAATCTTAGAAAAACGTATTAGAATTGGAACATTGTGAGCTTGAATTAACAAAGCCATAGTAAAGATCAAGCAGATTAATAAATAACTGAAGATGTTCGATAAATCAATTGACCTATATGTCGTTTTCCGTATTATTTTATGGTATTTTTATGGTATTAGTCGTAATGCGCATAGGTCCAGTTTTTCATATTCTTTGATACAGTTTTTTGCGTCTCATAGAATTCCTAAGCGTACCTACCTATACACCGAACTGTTACACCTAACTACTCAGTGAAATAGCGCTAAGTCCTAGCTGCAAGACGCAAGAGTCTTGCAGGCTATGTCTTGTTCTTGCTCAAGTCTTGCACGGTCAGTCTTGGTCTTGGTCTTGCTAAAAATACGCGGTCTTGTTCTTGGTCTTGGTCTTGCAAAAACGCAAGAACAAGACCAAGACTGAAAGACCAAGACTGAATTTGGGCAACACTAGACACGATAGAAGAAGAGATTGATCATGAAGAAATTCCAAAACGGTCCATGCTTTATTTAATTAGCCAAACCGATTCATGGCCGAGAGGATACATTGGATTGCGAAAGAGTATAAGATATTATACCTACAAATTTACCTACATACTCGTATGTCAATGAAAGTAAACGAAACTGGCTGAAGGTAAGTCGTCAAGGTCACTTTAACTGCAATCTCAGAAATATTTATGTATTTTCTCGTCATAAAATAAAAATTCTGTCGTGTAGTTTCACAATTCTCCGTTTGTATTAATATCTCTTGAATAACGCTGTTATTTTGTACAAAAGCGTTTTTTTATGAACTCGAATACCTATTACGTAGGTTGAACACCCACCGTCGTTGCTATAGTTAAAGTTAGTAGAACAAATATCGGTAGGTATGAAATAAAGTGCGTGGGAACGTAATAAATTTAAATTTATCGGAAAATATAAAAATAATATTCGGGTAACTTACTTTTAGGTATCAAGAAAGGGATTTATTTTAATTTATATTTAAAAGCACTGAAACAAAGCAGAGATGATTTATTTACCACAAACTATTAACAACTCTCTATAACTAACAGTTATTGTACCTACCTGGTTTTTTATCAAATTGTACAATTTCATCAGGGCGAAAACCGACGCACTCTCAAGCTAGATTTTGTTTTCTAATTTAAAATAACTTGTATAATATTAAAATCTCTTGTTGATACAGTCAAAGCGAAAATTGCTTCCGTTTTAGTATCTATCTACACTGTACAAGTACAAACAACGGTCTTGTCGTCTTTTCTTCCATTTGCCTTCCAATTTATCACGCGACAAACGGGTACCGTAGATAAATACGATAGGTCCCTAAGCGCCTAGAGGTGTTTTTGTTTGCCATTGGAATCCATTATTTTGTTTACTCTTTGTCGGAGTCTCGAGTTCGCAAAATCCGTGTAACTTATGTATATAAAATCAGACAACTTTACAAAATCAACAGTCGTGTTGGTTTAGCACCACTATTACTCTTTAGGTTCATGGGGAACTAGCGCTCTGATCGTGGAAAATCATTGTGATTATAATGAATACTTTTTTACCAGAATGATAGAACAGACAGCGTGAGTATAGGTCTAAAACATAGACTTGGGTACTGCTAGCCTAAAATTTTAAGAATAGCTGGACAAGTTTGGACCAAAAATGAACTATGAAAATTTCACCCTAAGGTAGGTAGGGGTAGGCAGAGATCACGGATTTTCACTTGCTACGATCTTGACACACCTTTTTCGCTTCATTCACTCACATAACATTCTTCATACATGCTCGTAACCTGGCCTTTCTCTGATACATGCGCTTTGGTCTTCCTCTTCGAGCAGTGCTAAGAATATAATACTACACTCAGACAGAGAACAAACATCTACGTGCACCACACAAATATTTGTTCACGGTAGGGATCGAACCTACGCCCTCCAGCGCAGAAGGCAGAGCTACTACCAACTGAGCTATGAAGACGTAGGCAAGGATATTTGTTAAAAAATAAATACGTGAGCGAAGTCGTGGCATGCCACTAGTAATGATTTCAGTGGTGATTTGTCAACGTCTGAGAACTTCCTAAATCGGTTTTTGATTTGATTACTGTTGTTGCGCGCTTTTAGTTCTTTTTGTTTGTATTTACCACAGAATACACTTGAAAGGAGATCATGCGCCGATGTATGCGAGCCGATGTCGCCAGTTTTACATTTTCACGACTATATTTTATATTACTAAATATGAGGATTCTAAGAAAAATATATTAAGAAAGTATTCCTGTGTTTTATATTGTCGCTAAACTTTTTCGGAAAGTAATTCTTGCGCTGCTGCAAGGAATTTTTACTTTACGACTCCCGAAAAAACTGTTGAATTAGTATGGAGAAAGGAGCATAATATGCTCATGTATTTTGGGGACACTTTTCCGGCCACATGGCCGTTCTACTTTGTTCTGTGGTACGTATTTGCTAACCCATCTCACTTGACCTTGGCTATCTGGTGTCCGTTATGATTGCCGCATTATAGCGGTTACTGCTGTTTTGATTTATCCATAAAATCACTGAAATCAGTCACGATAAGGGCGCTTGTACACGCTAAGAAAAAACGCCGGGTCTACCCAAGAATTCGTGTCGTAACTAGAAAATAACTGTGTACACTGCTCGCAGCGGTGCACGAAAAAAATCTTATCTGCGCAAGACACGACGCGGCGAACGTTGTTGCGTTTTCGTGTGTGGAAAAGACAAAATTCTTGTCGTCTACACGAAGAATTTGTCTTGTCTGCCGCAGGAACGGCAAATTTTCTTAGCGTGTACAAGCGCCCTAAGACTTCATCAACACGTGAATGTCGAGGCCATCCAGCTCCCTGACAACACAGACGAAGTGAGAAGGCTCAAAAGAACCAAACCTTTTGAGTTAATGTAGTGTTAAAGTTATTGTGTAGTGCTACTTTTAATGAACACAAGAACAAAGTGTCGTCTTAAATAGACACTGTAAGAAAAGTGCCGATGGAATATTTATTTCTCTTAAAATAAGTCAAAGCAAAATTGCTCATTAGCCTACTTGGGTAGATTGTAATGTTATTACGGTACCGCATTCAAGTGGTATACTTACTAATTTAGTGAAATAAGTTTACACGTCTGGGGCCTGCCTTGGTCACATCATGTCCCGGCTATTATTCCTTTTCTTCGGCACTTTTAACAAAATGCGCAAAATAATTAGTTTTAGAGTGGTTATCTAAGTACTCATTTGTTTTAATATCACCGTTGGAAGCTCTAACGTTGGCACTAAAGTTGCTACGGAATGCGACTGCCATAAAACTTAAATTTTATGAACACACGTAACTTTATGGTAACAATTACTATCACCAATTACCGTGGTACCGTTAGCTTTTTATGGTAGGAGAGCCGCTACCAAAAGGAGATGAGCAGTGTTTACATTATTATGTTCCGCCTGATCATACTGGAAACAGACAATCGTTGCAGCAAAAGAAAACTAGAGTGGAGACCGCGTTTAGTAAAACGTAGTCTAAGACGCCCTCCGGCAAGGTGGGGCGACGATCTGCGAAATGTAGCTGGCAAGCACTGGAGAAGAGCCGAAGACCGGAACCAGTGGCGCGTCTTGGGAGAGACTTACGTCCAGTAGTGGACTGATAGAGGATGATAGAATGATGATGATGATGATATACGCAATTGGGATGCTGACCGTTTCATGAGCTCCAGCCATGAAATCAAAAAGGCACCAGATTCGCCAATTGATTTTTTAATTAAAAATAGGGTAATGACACTAGATCATTATGTCGGTACAGGCACCTGTATTTAGAACAATTGCAAGGCCGGCGCGGGAATTATAAAGTGTCACGTTTTAAGATACTACCTGACCTGCTTACTGCAAAAACTTTGGTAGGGTTATCACAGCTGGGTTTTAAAGCGCTGATGTTTTTCAATAATGAAATTATACAAGAAAACACTGAGACATAAAATAAATAGCGATTAAAAACAATGAAGTAATTAAAAACCAACGTGAAAGATTTTTTATTGTCCCAAAAGTTATAAGCCGAGTAAAAATTAACAAAAAAACCCTTTATGATTTTCCTTGAGTGTAGTAAACTAGGTATAAAATTTAATAAAAATAAGCGACAGGGTTTTTGTAAAAGCATTAATAATCTATGAAAATAAAGAACTAACTGATTGAAGACTTCTATTGATTTAATGTCATATGTTATGACCCTATTCTGGTAAATATAAATAGTGACTACAGAATACATAATAATATGTACCTATAATATAGCTGTAGAAACTGTGGGAAAGTGCAACCTTGTCCGGATACCAATGCCAACAATATAATACGAAAATTAAATAAGAAATACGTCGTAACTTACGACGACTTACGACTCGTAAGTCACTCAATCCCTTCACTATGAAGTAATAAAGTTTCCAGGCGTGCTTGCAGGTACAGTAGCTAATTGAGTTGTTTGAAAATTCACAAATTTTTCGTTTGGTTTTAAGAACGAGTTTTACGTTTTCATAATTATTTGCGAATTGGCAGACCTTGTTTTAATTCAAATATGTGATATAATCATCCACAGCCCGGCTTCACTCACTGCTGAAGTGATATAAGGAATACATTTTTTTCACAAAGAAACTTATTATTTAACAATTTATTATGTATTTTGCATATTAACAAAATGTACAAAATACACAAGAAACAGTTGAGCTATCTGCAGACCGTTACAAGCGATCTAGAGATAGCTCAACTATATGCAATGTGATTTAAATTGTTACCATCCAATCTTCGCTTCTTGAAGATAAATCAAGTAAAAAACTCTTTGGCAGATTTATTCCCAGCATCGCTGTGACGAACCATTAGGGTCGATGATCTTTAGCGAAGGTGAAGTTGATAGATACCTAAGTGTCTTAAAATAATGATTAGAGTTTAAAATCAGATATTTTGTCTTGGCTTTTCCACTACCATACAAAATACCTAGTGCAACAATGTAATTCCATTGTCTATCAACATTTTTGAAGCGTAGCGTGTGCTGTCTTTGAAACTTTTGCTTTTGTATTATTGCATACGTCTCAATAAGTGAAGTGGCACCATACTGGAACATCACTGCTATTATTTTAGATTTTTTATGATTGGACTTTGGCTTAGACAAAATGGGTGAAAGGATCATATAAAAAGCCGTAGTTTGTTGCCTGTTCTTCTAGGCTTGGTCGCCTGGAACTGGCACCTAGACTCACCTAGCTTTACGACGTTTCAAAGTGATCCTTGCAATCCTACTGAATAGTGCCATCTATACCTTGTCTATTGATTACATTAATAATAAACACCCCAAGCTGCGTGGGCCAAAGCATTTAGCGTAAGAAACGCTTTTCCCGCTCTTAATTAACAGTTAAACACTGCCCACTCTGTCCAGTAACGATGTAAGCCGTCAGACGCTCTATAGAACAATGAGAAGCATTCTAAGAAAAAAAGGTTCCCAATCGATTCCGGAAACGAAGGATTCCATACGTTTGATTGATCCATCACAAATCACATAATTTCCTTCAGTCCACTTGCTGTTTGAATACTAACGCCGCGCGCCGTCTAGGATGACATTTGGCAAATCCTTTGTTAAAAGAAAAATGTGTTAACTCTTTATACTGCAAACTTTCTTAATTTTTTTTTTTCCCGTTGGTACATTTCCATTTCATGACTTAAGTCCTAAGAAAGTACCTTCTTAATAAAAAACAAAAACGTTTGCAGAGCTAAGCAATGTCACTTTAAAGTCACGTACTTCGTCTACGACTTCGACTACGTCTTTAAGACACGTTATGTCATTCTGTAACTTTTTTTTGTAATTTACAACCTCAGATCACATAATACATGCTGACATTTATAATGTGCTCTATCAAGTACCCTTTTAAGGATACGAGGAAGTACTTTTTATTTAGTTTGATCGTAAAACCCAAGTCATAAATCTATGAATTCCAAATTAACCAATTAGAATTAGAGTAATATGTAATTTATTGCGGCCGCTTTTGGTTTAATTATAGTCCCAGCTACCTACTTTGTGTGATTTCATTGCCATACATAATAATTCAATATTGTACCTACCTAAGCAGGTATAGTGGCGGAATGAAAATGTTCGTCGATTTTCAACTCGATTTGTTCAACGTATCACTATCACATACTTACCTTTTGAAACTACATAGACAGAATACACCGATAAGTTAACGACACAAATTATGTCAAAATGTGTTCATGATCAAGGCACTGGTGCAAGCGTAAACCGACTCTAAGGTGACGAACATTTTTATACCGCGACTGTACATGAATATAAATAAAATAAAGTCATGTAGAGAGCTCTCCTGTGAAACCCTGGCTCTTAAGAGACTTGTGTAATCAGGAGAGCTCTCAGTAATACACCCGCATACACACACACTCTTCGGGGTAGGCTTCCCTCTGTGCTTACCAGACTCTTAAGAGACTGGGAGAATCATGGAAGCCTACTCACGAAACGCACAACACTACACACTCAACCATTCGCACACACCCACATGCACCCATACACACATATACACACCCATACACAATCTTTTAAGTTCTCCGTCATTCACAAACACTGGTTCCGTCGTTTGGCATCTCAACTTGTCGCTTAAAAAGGTAATAGCTGAAAATCAGTGTTTGCACTTGTGCAATATATGCGCTGAGCTATTACCTTTTTGTCTGGAATGCAACACACACGCTATCTTAATTTTTGTAGCTAGTTTTTTATTTTCTTGTTAATGTCTTGTTTTGTATAATATATCTCTGTATGTTTTTATTTTATTTTGTGTGTGTTAAATCTAGGCAAATAAAGTTTTTATCTATCTATCTATCTATCTATGTAATTTTAGTCTCGCCATCTGAAAGCCAAGACGAGGCAGATCAGCGCACGCACACCACGATCTTGGCCAACAAAAAGCCTAAGGAGCCGCCTGCAAAGAAAGGCACAAATGGCTGAGCCCTGCGACCCAGGGATCGTTGTCCCTGCGAGTAGAAGCCAGGGCGATGGGTCACACACCCGAGGCCCTTACCTGCAACTCCCATGGAGAGCGAGTTGTAGAAGACCGGATGACGATGAAAATTCTACAGGTTTCATTCATAATGGGCTTAGCAGACCGATAAGTTTGTGGCCATCTCTATTTGTTGACATGAAAGTTACAGTGACAAGAGACTTTAAGCGAGCCGTTAAAAAGTACCCGACTTTATGAGGGGGTTAAGGTATAGCAATGGGTCATGGCAAGGTAGTTTTTATTTACAATTGAATGACTTTATCAAAATGTCCATCTTCGTCAATTACAATCCCGAGAACAATGGAATCAAAGCAAAAAGTCGATTAAAACGATATCCTTAAAACAATCTTGAGGTAATGAAACTGGTTCAATCAATTGGAGAGACAATGAGATTATTGTTACATTAAGTACCTTTATATCTCCAAAGTACTTAGCTTTGAACAAAATTATAAGACAAGTGTTCATTATACGAGTTTTTTTTTTCTAAAAGATCAGCGCTGTTCTTTTAAGTAATACAATTGTAACCGTTTGGCTTGAATTATGGCTATAATTGCCTTTTATTTCAAGGCCTTTGCATCTATTATCAACGTCAACAACGGATCAACGGATTATGCAACGTCAGAATATTATTTTCATCCAAGTATGCCGCACCGCGCCTTCAGCCCACGTCAGGATTTTAGATGGACTTGGCAAATTGGCAAATTCATATACATATTCATAGGTATCTCCCATGGCGCACCACTGAATCCGGTCTTTGGCTCTTCCCATCCAGTTGCTGCCCTCCCTGCGCAAGTTGTCGCTCCATCTAGTCTGAGGTCGTCCTACAATACGTTTACCGAAACGCTGCCTTCACTCCAGAACTCGTTTATCCCAGCGATTATCGGTTCTTCAGCAAACATGACCGGCCCAGTGGCACTTCGGCTTGCTGGTTCTTTGGGCTATGTCGAGAACTTCTTAGCACCCCTGTCAGTCTAAATCAGTAAATATTTTTTAAATGCTTGGAATATTTTAATAAAGAATGATATTACAGGGCGAGAGACAGAGCTGAGAGGAGTGGCATCGTCACGTTTAGTCCCACGGTAGTAGATTGTCTCAGACACCGTTACTGTTAGTTCTATGATTATATCTCCATGCTATTTACAACAATACAGATATTATCTTCTAATTATTTTCTTGTCACGGCTAGTTGTGGGTTGGACAAAGCCCTTCGTTTTTTGTCCGACGCCGAAAATGGCCGAAATTAATATCATACCGGTTCTTACAAGGCCTTTTGTGAGTATAAGAAAAAACGGAATAAAAAAATAATTGAACTGATGTGCGTCACGAAGTCAATTTAGCCATGGATAGATTTTTTGCTGGCTTTTTTTGTACAACAAAGACGAAGAAATCGAGTTTCAAAGGAGGGTTGAAAAGGTTAAACAATAATTATTGTAAAAGGAAAAATTGAACTTTATTTTTTACGAGGATCTTACAGACGGGCTGGAATTCGCGTAGGAGCGGAAAGAGTAGCGTGCTAAAGAATCGGCCTATTATAAATCCAGCAATAGGTGGATGTCGGCGGGTTGTATTATTTTTCTTGTCTTTTCTGTCGGGAAATAAATCATTACCCACCAGTGTTTGTTTTCTATAATGAAATCCCCATTCAAATGGAATATTGTTGGCAATTACAACATTCCTACTAGTTTATTTCAATCACGTGCTGGTAACTATTTATCACGTTGTAAATGTATTATACTTTACAATTTGCTTGTAACTTTGTGGTCAGACTTACCTAGCTAGAACACAATTGCATACTAACATTAGCATAGCTTCGACTATACACGTTGAGACCTATCTGTTTTGTGTTCATACTGACATTAGTTACGCGGGTATCTTGTTTATTGCGTATTTAGGTATCTCTGTTAGGTATACGAGGCGTTGAGCTAAGAGAAAGGGCAGCAAGAATACTAAACCAGCATGTTTATGAGAGTGATTCAAGCGAAGTACCTAGGTGTTTTTTTACAAATTCATAGGCTTGCGTTTGACTGCGGAATCTCACGTGCTGATGCGGTCGACGGTGTAGCACGCTTACTTAGAAAATGCTGTTCACTCTACTCTTGAAAACAACCAAGTTGTAGGTGTTCGGAAAAATAGATGCCGGCAAGGAATTTCACTTCTTGGCTGCCCGCAACATAAAAGTTGAAGCAAAGCGCTTGGTTTGGACAGTTGGGACAGCTGGTGTGTTGGGATCCCAGAGGTAAGCTTTGTGGAACTTTTGAAAGCCAGTGTGGTTGCCTCTTGTTGGTCGTCACACAGACTACAATCTTAATTTTTGACGTAAAATAAATAAATTAAAACCATATCGTATTCTAAACAAGCGTTTATAGAATAATATATTATATCTATAATAATATATATTACCTAACAATTTTATTTAGGAACGTGTTCTTATTCCGAAAGTTGTATAATCTTTGTCAAAAGTTCAATAATGTGCCACAGTTGCTTCAACTTTTTATCTCCGATCCGATGCTCAAAAGCGTGAATAAGTCGTCATTGAGTGCTCACCTCAACATTCGTATCAACATTGATTGAGTACTTTTCACTTGCGATAACACGCTTGATTCTAGGCCACGGTACTTTCTACTTATAAGTCTCGCTTCTCGATATCGCTTAGTATATTGAATATCTGTGCTACGCTTTTATAAGAGGTCGGTATCGGTATGTTCATTGTTAGTTTGATCGTTAGATTCTTAGTTTAACAGGCCTTTGCTTTTGATTCATCCTTTGTACAATGGAAACCTGTGATATGATGATAACTGATGAATTCTTTTTTTTTTGTATATTTTTCTCTGACGTTAATGATGATGATAACTTGCCTGCGTAATTGACGTCTGGCTTAAATGGTTTCAAGTAAAATCAGGTCCTAAAACTTAGCTACTTAAATTGAATTTATAACTGAATTTACGATTACAACTTATTTCAAGTTGGTCATGAATATGCAAACTTTTCAGGTGGCATGGACATTCAAGTAGCCCTTGCCAATTTATTTAAGCCGTAAGAAAATTAGGTCCGTGTTATAAGATTTGTAGTCAAAGATATTCATTCTACGCAAGTATTTTTTTATATTATATTTACAGAAAAGTAAACTTACAACTAATACAATTATTTACACAATACACAAGAAACAGTTTAGTTATCTGCAGACCGTTTCAAACGATCTAGAGATAGCTCAACAGATCCAAATCAGTTCCAGACGGAAGCGTCCTCAAAACGCTGGTGCCATTGCCCGGCTGGAATAAGTATTATCACGCAAGTAGGTATTTAGAAAACTAGGACATCGTTACTGTCCAAGTCTAGTATCTGGTTCATCTGGCTCAGCGCATCAGCATTGCCCTTCAGTGAAGCAATTTCAACGTCTTGGAGACGCTTACGATCAGTACTGATCTGGATCAGTAATGCTATCTTTAAATCGAATGCAACGGTCTGTAGATTGCTCAACGTAACAGCCAACTGTATCTTGTCGTTATTTTCTTTCTGTTATTAGTAATAACAGAGAGAATAATATGGTAATAACAGAAAGAAAAATGGGTAATAACTTATTGCTCACACGTTCCCCAAAATACAAAATATTAACTTCAACTTCAAGTCCTATGCTTTATTATTGCCGAAATAAGCGTGGTAGTTGTAATTCCCCGGACGACCCCTCATAAGTTATTAGTATACGCTTAAGTTCTGTTATTCTTGAAAGGATTTTATGTGCGTACCTATTAGATCAGGGTAACTTTATATTAAAAATAAAATATAGAATAGTAAGTAAATGATTTAATTGCACCAATATCTTTACAATTTACACTTTATTTAACTAAATTATAGCTTTAGTCACGTTATTCAACACAAAACTACCTTACAGAAAAAATATAAAGACATATAGCGAACTAGGTACTTATCTTTAACAATCAAAGGGTGTACTCAGAGCCGAATCACATCGACAGTACACAGAACGAAACGATAACCTCCTCCTTCGAGTCTCAAGCCCAGAATAATAATCCACCGCCTCCCTAGCCTCAGTCAGGCGACCATCATGACAGTTTATCGACAGCGCCCCCTATCGGCAATATCGTCATCCGTTCTGCGTAGCTTCTGACTACCAATAACAATTTATTGATATAATAAATTGTTATTAATTTCGAACAAATAATAATAAAATATAACATTATTTATCAAATCGTTTTAAAGCAACTACATTGTTCTTAAATTAAATAAACTCAATCATTTCAAAACTTATAAAGATTATTACCTACTCATTTCTGTAAACACAATAAAATTAAATAAATCTATCGTTTTTAATAAATTTTAGCCCCTATTCGTCATGCGCGTCAAAGAGGCTCCTTTCGTGCACTTGACACACGTTTTTCGAACTTTTTAGATGCTACGACACGCCGCCGGTTTCTTCTTGATATTTTCCTTCACCGTGCAGTGGCAAATACATTTTTGGACAGAAATACTCATTGGTACACGACTGGATTTTAACCCATGGCCTTAGGATTAGGATCGGAAGGCCGGGGCTGTTACCACTCCAACGCTCTCAAAAACTACGTTCACGAGATATAAACGTAGAAAACACTATGACTAAACATTATTTGAATACAAATTATTTTTTATTATAGTACCACCAGTACTATATAGTTACACAGTCAGTTATTTATGCCATGTATTTGTTAAATACCAATACGTAGTACGGTCACATGGAAATGTTAGTAAACGTGCTATCTTCCAAGTCTTCCAACTGTATTTAGTTACATTGTAATCAAGTAGGCACCTTTCCCATCAGTCGGTACGTAGCAACGACAACGATAGGTAATTGTATCTGCTTGTACTAATACGATGGTAACGAGTACCCGTATTGAGTTACATTGGCCCGTTGGCCGATCGTCTATAGGCTCTTGGTCACCGGACTGGTAGATATCTGGTCCTCGGTGTAAAACGTAATTTTATTAAAAACAAGGTATTTACAGTTCTAACATAATTTCAGAAATAGAAGATAATGTACTTTGACGAAGATGTCTACGGCTCCAACCATCCAACAAAAAACAAAAAAAAAAACAAGAGAGGAAAATCATTGGAAGTGATTTCCAAGAAAGAACAATTTTGGGACTGCCGAATACACCGTTTTCCAATCTTTAGAAATGTCGTCGGTCTATCGGTTGCCGAGTTGTAAATAGGTAGGTATTCTCTAGTAAATAGGTTGGTCCTATAGCCTTTTAGCTTAGCATACCGATAAGTAGGTATGTTGCCATCTCTATTTGTTGACATGAAAACAACAACGAGCCGCTAAAAAGTGTCAGACATTATGAAGAGGTAAATGAATAAGTATTTTTCGGACGTGCACTTGACGAACATCCTTATTCAATCTATTGTGTTTGTTGTGTGTTGATTGTGAGTCTATTCTTATCAAAATTATTCAGAAGTCAAGGTTTTTTTTAGGTAAACTTGTTAATAAAGAATGTAGTGCCTTTACTAGTTCAATTTCGCATGTCTAGGGTTGCCTGACGCACCAACTTGTCCGGTTTTTTTTGTATAGAACGGAAAATTGAAGTCATACAAAATTTCTCGGAAATCGTTGTCAATTACCATTAGACCTTTTAGTGGTGCTTATATTATGATACCAGTACATGTCGCGGCACTGTTTGAAGACTGCTTTCGTATTCTGTGACATGTATTGATTGCAACACTTCCGACATTGTTCATGAGGGGTGTATTTATTGGCACAGGCTGGTGGACGCAACCGCAGCGATCGGCTTTTGTTTCGGTGCATCGTCAGTGCCATGATGTAAGATAATTTTGAGCTTACTTGCATGGTGGCTGTTCTAGGTCACGAATTTAATCATTATTATGCTCCAAGTTTAATTTAAATCAGTATGATTGAGTCTCAAACATCTTTCGCATTTAAATTTTGTATTATTATGTGGAACTAAATAGAAAATAGAATGCAACTACGTGAGATTATTTTGTTCAAAAGGTATACCTTCTCTAGACGGTAAAGAAATAATTCGATGTAACCTACATTATCTTGGGAACATAATTTAGTAAAAGCTGGAGCATCTTACTCGGCTCGGCACGTGTGCGACATAATTTAATCGCTAGAGAGACCGTGTCGTCGTCGAAATGAGTTTACCAAAACATATCAATATGACAAGGTTTTGGCAAACCTAGTAGACATTTGTTACGAAATCGTCAATACGTTGATAAGTTTCAGCAAATTAAAGAATAGAAGTACTTACTAGTATAGTACCTAGGCCAGTTCTCCGTCCACTGGTACGCAATTACTGTGAAGCCTGGGTTTGAAATGTACTATCTATTGATTTAATAATGCAACCGGCTGTGTAGGCAGAGCTTTATTATTACGAAACCGGTTGCAAAACTGGACATTGGAAGAATATTAAACAGGTAATGGAGCGCTTTTGAAGTCTGATGTGACTTTCTGAGACAAAGAATAGACCAGTTATTAATTATCAAGCTCTTGCCTCGAGGCATACCATCGTAGTACATTCGAGCCCAATAAATATTAATATTTTATCCGCAAGAGCTTTCTTGCACAATAAGCAGCAGATCAATTGCAAATTCTGACCTTTTACCAAAGCCTTAACCAGGTATGAACAGGCGTGGTCAATTTATTAATCAACGAGAGTGTAATATTCTTCAAAGCCTGTTTTAAAGAGGTGGTCATGACATTTTGCCATATAAAGGTGTATTTTATGCTACTCCTCATATTGTATCAAAATACATGTTCGAGTCATTGTTGGTCCTGAATAGCTCGTCGCCCACAGATATCCGGTAAGACAGTGCGTGACCCTTTGGGGCCCTATAATTATCATCGAGACGCGCGGACGCCATTAAGTTTTTTTTGCAAACGTGTGATGTCAAAAGTGACATTTAAGTAAAAACTTTTTTCTGCGAACTTATGCCATCCTAACAAAGAAGTGGCATACTATTCGCTTTGTATTTCTTTTCAATATCGAATTTAGCAATAGTTTATCTAAAAACTAGATATTTAGCCATGAGTCTGTTTATGTATCTGGGTTTTATATAGTATCTAGTCTATATCCAAAAACTTTTTTCGTTTTTGTTTTTTATTTTTTCTGAATTGGGAGCAGTTCCCAGAGAAATAGTCACAGTTTTAGCGTCAGTCACTCGATCTTGTGGTGCTTTTGCAATGCATGGACGAGCAAGCGGTAACGTTGACAGTGACAGTTGACAGGAAGTCCGAGGAAAAAAGCCGATGCGGGTAGGAATGCGGTCAAGCATTCCCGAGCCATTCCCGTTATCACTGTAAGCCGATATCTTGCGTAGTTACTAGGTCTTCTCGTTTTGTCAGTGCTCAGTGATATTAAGTTGTGGGTTGTGGTATGTTAGCTTTGCAAAACCGACTGGTTGGTGTCGTATATTGAAAAATAAAGACAGTATGTAATGGATTTTGGTATTTTATGATTATAATTTCAATATTATTTATAATTGATCTTGATCTGATTGAATATTTTATTGTGAAATAAGAGCTTACAAAATAATCGACTGCGTGATGATATCAGGATTTATCTAGGTGTATAAAAAAACGTAGGAAGGTAATCAAAACTGCACTTACTATCGTATTGTGCGTGCACCGATAACTTAAAAACTTCTGCATCGAAGTGGCATCGAAGTGGAGCATCGCGTGAACACATTATACAAAAACTAGCTTCTTCAAGACGTCAATTTAAAAATAATGAAAACCAAAGTGCATTTAGGTATCTGCATGTATCTTCACCTTGTTGAAAGCGTTTATTTATAAGTGATGGATAACCAATTTCTTGTTAAATCAATTTTTATCTTTTTTTTTTTAATATAATAATCAATTTATTATTATATCAATAAAAATAATTTTGTTGTCCCAAAACGTATATAATTATGCGATCAAAAGTTCGTAGGCATCTCGTAGCGCTGCGTACGCGTTGATGTCTTATCTACCAAAAATAATTGTGCATTTTGTTCGCCATAACTAACACACTCGCACATTTAAAATTCTTTATTCTTAATAAAAAATGTTTATGAATCGTATTTTGTAAAGATTTTATAAAAATCTTTGTGATTTCCTTAAGTGTAGTAAACACTATAAAATTAATAAAAAATTATGAAAAACGCAAGGTGACATCTCTCGTCGATTCAACTGAATGCAACTTCGGTTATCGAGCAGGTTAGTTGACTATAACGTCAAAACTGTAGATGGAGCCACGGTCGCGTTAGTGCCGAACAGTCCCTAAGAGTTATTCGTCGAGTGTGATTAGGATCCGATGGCGCAGTGGTCAGCGCAGCCCCGTACCGAGGGGAAGGTCGCGGGTTCAAATCCCGCTCGGCTCTTAACTTTTGGGACATTATAAAAATCTTTGTGATTTCCTTAAGTGTAGTAAACACTATAAAATTAATAAAAAATTATGAAAAACGCAAGGTGACATCTCTCGTCGATTCAACTGAATGCAACTTCGGTTATCAAGCAGGTTAGTTGACTATAACGTCAAAACTGTAGATGGAGCCACGGTCGCGTTAGTGCCGAACAGTCCCTAAGAGTTATTCGTCGAGTGTGATTAGGATCCGATGGCGCAGTGGTCAGCGCAGCCCCGTACCGAGGGGAAGGTCGCGGGTTCAAATCCCGCTCGGCTCTTAACTTTTGGGACATTATAAAAATCTTTGTGATTTCCTTAAGTGTAGTAAACACTATAAAAATTAATAAAAAATTACGTATTTTGTATCTTATGTAACTATTATCAGCCTGAAGAAGTCCACTGCTGGACATAGGCCTGCCTTAGACATTTTTATTTTCATTTTCGAATGACGATTCTGCGCCCTTTCCATCCATCGACTTCCCGCGATTCTAACAATGTCGTCGGTCCATCTGGTGGGTGGGCGCCCTACGTTTCGTCTTCCGGTTCGTGTCCCTATACAATATAATTAAATACTTATAGTTACGTATGTCCATAAAGTTATAGATAAATAGGTCGCGTCACGTTTAACAAACTCACCTTCTCCAACTTTTTCCAGCCTTAATTTTACGAAACGCGAACTGACTTTTCTTATAAATAATTCTGGAAACCTATTTTAATTTGAAACATAAGTCACCTACCCTCAGTAGAGGAATGTACATGTTCGGTATTCAAAAGAATGTTGTCCAATGTACGAATCTTTTTCCAAAAAAAAAGCGGTCGATTGCGAGTCGGACTCGCCCATGAAGGGTTCCGTAGCAACAAGTACCATAATATAAAGGTTCTTGTAGTTTGTCGAAAAAAAAATATTTATTTTAATTTTTTTATACTACTAGCTGATGGGACAAGTATATGGCCCACCTGATGTTAAGCGGTAACCATCGCCTATAACAAAGCATTGCCTCGCAGAGAGGTAAATTGCTGTTTACGATTTATGACGTATAAAAAAAACGACTGACTAGATCTCGTTCAAACCAAATATCGTTGAAAGTTTGCATAGTAATGTACAACATATATTTTTTTTAGTTTTATCAATCTCTTATTTTAGAAGTTAGAGGGGGGGACCAACTTTTTTCTACTTTGGAAGTGTCTCTCGCGCGAACTATTCAGTTTAGAAAAAAACGATATTATAAACCTCAAAATTATTTTTAAAGTCCTATTCATAGATACACACACGTAACACGTATGGGTTTGATGCAAAAAACATTATGGGGTTTCAGTTTCCAGTATGGGGACCCCCCAAATTTTATGTTATTTTTCTATTTTTATGTAAAAATCTTAATGCGGTTCACAGAATACATCTACTCGCCAAGTTTCATCAATCTAGCTCTTATACCTAGTTTCGGAGAAAAATGGCTGTGAAATACGGACAGACAGACAGACATGACGAATCTGTAAGGGTTCCGTTTTTGCCATTTGGCTAGGGAACCCTAAAAATGACGTTATGATGTCAGCGCCGTGCATGCATATTGAAAGCTAGTGGTAGTCGCTACGGGGCAAATTCCGCATATGGATAATTGGCTGCCTTGTCCAGTTCGTTTGCAGTTGGGCCAGTTCCAGAATATTTGTAAAACCTTTTTTAAATCTGTGTTCATTTGCAAATTTCAAGTTTTTGTCGCAGTTTCGCAGAGTAAATATTTGAAATCTGTGTTTGTATTTTTGAGTTAAAATGCCAGAAACACTATATATAAACAATGGAGCGTGATTAGAAAAATGAAGGCGACTTTAATTACCACAGTCTCAAGTAGGTAATATTCTTCAATCATATTCGATTACCTATTAAATGAGTATGATAAACTAAGATAAGGAAAAAAGTCATTACAATTGAGTCCATTGCAATTAAGACATACCTAACTCAAACTTAATAAAAAATTATTCATTTCAATTACAAGAATCACTTTGAAACGTCTTAAAGCTAGTTGAGTCTAGGTGCCAGTTTCACACGACTAAGCATAGAAGAACAGGCAACAGGCAATCTAGACCTACCCGTTGGTACTCGTACCCTAAAGGCCTGCACACATCTAGGCGATGGCGATGGCGATCAGCTGAAACGCTGTCAAATATGGCAGTGATATTTTGACAGCGTTTCAGCTGATCCATCGCCATCGCTTAGATGTGCACATGCCTTAAGTCCATCAAAAATAATGAAACTTATCAAAATTATTAGTATGAATAGTAATTAATATCAAATTACTCTATCATCTGCTTCTACGTGTAACATTATCAACCAATGATAAAATACTTCATAGTAGCGGTGAGATAGTGGCCTGTATCAACAACAGTAGGTACCATGAAGGTATTAACAGCGTAAATAAAATAGCTCGAAGGATAAACATTTATAATAGCCAAGCTGGTATCCGGACGAGGAATGTATTTTTAACCAACCTCTAGAATTAAGGAGGTTCCTAATTCAGTACGAAAATTGTGTAAAAAAATATTTGAGAAATGGCTGATTCTATTTCGATGGGACTTTCACTGTTGTGTAGGTTATAGTAATATGTCACAGAGTTCAAAGTTACATTTTTGATTAGGTACTATTTATAATTATAAGTATTTCTTTTTTCTATATTCTTCTTTAGTGAATTATTAAAGATAAGATTTTATTAAGAAGCTAAGTTTAAAGTTTTCCTTCACCGTTTCGTGAGGAAACCCGCGGCTTAATCAGCTCCGCACGTATTGACCATGTCTTTCCTGTGGATTAGGCCGACTAAGCTGTCAGGATGGTACCTATAGGTGCTGGGCAAGCTTATTCCATCTAAAATCCTGTCCCAGGCACTATAGCGTCCGCAAATAGGGCTTGTGTAATCACCAGTTGCCCTTGACGCTATATAAATCATCTACAATAGATGCAAAGGCCTGTTTACTTTTAAGTTTAAAGTACCTAGATAGAGAGATAATACTATCACCTAAGTACCTACCTAGTGCTTTAGTTTATAGAGTAGAACTAATTGAGCCACAATTATAAGGTAAGCTTTAATAACTACCTACCTACCCACATAGTATAAACTTCTGTGATACCTTTAAAAAAACTATTCAGGTCAACAGTTCATTCATAGTGGAAATTTTATTAGTTCCCTTACATCCAATTAGTTTCCATACTCAGGTACCTACTGCTTATTTGCATATCGTACTGTATCTGTAAAATCATTAACAGAAGTAAGGCAGGTAAACTAGGTAGGTAGACAAGCAACCTTTGATTTGACTTACCATAAAAAATACGGCAAAGAAAATCCAAGTTAGTGTTGATATTGAGTTCACAAAAAAACTGGTTTTTCACACACACATGCAACAAAATTAGTTAAATTACGTACACTTGTTATTAAATATACACTAATCTCACTGAGCACAAATCCAAATCGGGTTCTAAACGTTTTTCAAATTCGCATTCGAATTTCGTAGCATTGCGCGAGTAAAGCGTAGCACACACGACCGCCGATGAGCGGTTATCACCCACGACTAGTGAACGAATGGAATGACTGACCGGAATGCGGCATAGAATAAACCATACTCGCTACCTACGTATGTGGGGACCGAATGAAAATAGCAAATTCTGCACGAGCTGCCTGGAGGAGAATATGTACATATATCAATATGAATGAGGAAAATGCCAAATTACTGTTATTCTGAAATAATTGTAAGTGGAAGGAAAGCTGACGCTATAAGCTTTTACCCGGCACAAATGCTGTTATTTGGACGATGTAAATAAGTAGTATGTATAACTTACGAGATTAATATTATTTGCTTTCGTGTAGCTTTATTTTATAGTAAAAACGGCATAATTTTTCTAACCAATTTTCAACATAGAATATTTTCAAATAGCTTAGTATTTTTATCAAAATTTGCTTTTTAATTGAATATTTAGCACTTCGCAATAAACATTTAAAAATGCTGCGATTTATGTACATTTTTAATCGTGCAGCCATTACTGAAGCGCCAAGGCAAACAAGCATGACAAATTAAAACTTGAAACCTACTTTGATTAGACGATAAAATGAAGCAAGCTTGTTCCAATTCTGTTTTATAAATCAAATTGAAGATTGAGATTTCATAGCAATTTTTCTAAGTGATAGTGAAGATGGTATAGTTTATTTCGTTACACTTCAGTGGTGTTACAGAGATTTATCTCGACACTGTTTCCTTTGCTCATTGACGCATGATGCTTTCTGCTATTCTACTGTTTTTGTATTGTTTAGTGCAACTCATGAGTAGAGATAGGTGTGGTATGGAAATGAAACACACGGATATGAATCTTCAGGGGAAAGCTGTGAAATCATTGTAACTGAGTTTATTATTAATTATTTAGGTGAGTATTTTGTATCTATGAATGATTTTTTTAACATTGACAAATAATATAAATATTATTAAAAGTACCTACGCAAACTACGCATGCAATACTCAATGATGTCATATTCACATGTTTTGATTTACGAACCCAGATCTTAGAATGTAATGAACGTGCATATTTTATTGTTATCTGTTTTGTGGATTTAAATTAATAAAAAAAAAATACCTACTTAAGGAAAGAAGTTCACTTTCCAGTTTTCATGACTATTATAAAAACTGTTTCAGTGTGATACTCGTAATTGTTTATATTTTTAATTTTCTGAACTTATTGGAGGGTCCTATTCTTTGTATATTCTATATTACCGACACAATTATTACGTAATCAAGTGTCATAAATATGTCTGAAAGTGTAAAGGTTCGTATCGCCTACAATTAGAACAAGAATCTTGAGAAATTAACGCGGTATGATTGCATTAAGTTGTTGCATAAAGCTTGATTCCTAATCGTGAGAATGTACCTAATGTAGCCTATTCAAACTGTTACCTAATTCATGATCTAGCCAGATTCTTTCTACACCACTACCAATATTAATTATTCTCAGGAAGTAATTAATCAGTGCGGTTCAGTCATAATTAGAATGATTATTTTATATTGTGCAAGAAGAATAACAAACTTTCAAATAAGTAGGGGGGTTTTCATTATTATTGTGGAAAGAGAAACGGTTATAAATAATCATTCTGATGAAACTCGGCGGCTACAATTTTATCCGTCAGTTAAAAATATATCCATCTCATTTTTAGGCTTGTCAGAAACAAGGACAGACGTTTTTTATTCGACGAATATTGTTTTGTCGTAGTTTGAACAATCAGCACGTTTTGTGCTTTGTAATAGTGTACACAAGTGGTTAGGTTAGTTTGTGTGATAAATAAACAAAACGCAAATGACCAATTTAACTAACCAAGTTGGTTTGTTAGGTTTTACTGTTTATCGACAAAGGTTTTACCTCGTGTAAGAACCCTTTACAACCGCAAGCATTCCAACGTTTCGAACTGACATACTTGTGGGATGTAAACTTCTCTACCTCTATAACAAATATGAAATTACGTTAGTACCTTAGAAAAATAGGAGAAGAAAAACCGAGAGGGAAAATTATAAATTCTAGCTGATTGGAAATCGTTCAGCATTTTTTTTTTCAAAGTCCATCGTGTGAGTCAGATAGACAGACCGATAATACGAATATTTAAATGTACAATTATACTGGCCCATAAATGGTAATAAGCTATTTGTATGAAAATCGAACCACCTTCATTGATTAATACCTAAATTTCAATATTAGAACCAAAGTTTGAAATTTAGAGCTTCACCGCAATCATAAACTCCAATACCTACTTGTAAGCAAAACAAAGCCAACAGCAGCTAAGTGTGAAACAAGTGGGCTAACAGTGGAACCGTGTACATCTGTTATCAGAAAGCTGTTCTGCACAGATTATACAACACCTCGAGGGCTAGCTCGACTTATCGCCTGGCAGAGACATGACTCGCCGCAACGAATAGTACAGTTATCCATCCAGTTGAGTTTGACTGCAACCATAGATTAAACAACAGATAGATGATTGATTGATCTCCTATTCTAAGTACCACCTAATTAAGTGTGAATATATAAGAAGCTTTTGATTCTAGAGCAATCTCGTTATGATTGAACAAGTTAAACTGAGGGGGGGCGGGAAGGAGAAGGAGGGGTTGCTAAACGAAGCTAGCAAACCTGGACAGGAAGATTGAAGAAAGAACAAGTTATTCAGAAGTGCTTATTTTGGGTTTACAAAAGCATTTGACACAGTGTGTATGTACTTACTTCTGACCAAGCTGTAATCTTAAACTTTATGGGTAATCCATCAGTACGAGTCTACTACTACTTAAAAGCTAACACTTTTATGGCCGGCGCACACCTAGTTCGCTGGCGGTAGCGAACAGTGAAACGCTGTCGACAATCGCTGTCAAATCTTAAATCTGACAGCGATATTTGAGAGCGTTTCACTGATCGCTACCGCCAGCGAACTAGGTGTGTTCGAGCCTTTACTGTAATTTTAAATTAACAAAGTTTAGTGTACTGACCACAACTGAGTTTGGGTTGCCCCAAGGAAATGTACTTGGGCCCTTATTATTTCTTAATTCTTTAGTTTAAAAATTATTGACGATCAAGTAGCCAAATAGAAAGCGCTTCTACAACCAATAGGTGTATTCTTTGCCAGCGTCCGAACTCCAAGCTCACCGTTACGTCCGATCTCGCCGCAGTACCCGCAAATGATCTCGACATCGTGCAAGGTCACCGGTACTTATAACATAATGATAGGTATTGGTACCTCTATCTACTGAGCAGGTAACAAATACAGGAAATGCAAGACACGAACTTCTTGAAATGTAAATCTCATTGGGCAAAATGTCTGTTGGTCACGAATTTCAATTTTTCTAAAATTATGGGAAATAAAGAAAGCCTATAATTTATATTGCTTTCTTATGAAAAAGGTTAATGCGTAAAAACCATAGACACGATACGTCATGTTACTGGTTTTTTCGAATCAGTGTGGTGAAAGGAATTCAAAATATAAATATAATACATAGTGCACATACATTTGCCGCGCGGGCCGCAACAATAATATATTATCATCAAAATTATTAAAACATTTATTGGAGCCATGTACTACTTGAATCTCAAAAGCTCTCAGAATGTCAGAACACAAGAGAAAAATAAGTTTGTATGTTTAAATAGATATTCAAAATAAATAGGAAAATAATAATGTGGCAAACCGTGGATTTGGATCGTCATTGATACCCCTAAGGTCTTGAGCCAAGGGTACGGTACGGTTTATAATTGGCTTTATCTATAAGTGGTCAAGGCCAAAGAGATGATATTCCTACACTCCAAAAGTTATTTCAACAACTTGAAAGATCTTGAATAATTTATAATCAGGGTGACCCTTCGTATATCAAGATTTCAAGTTATCGGAATTCTAGCTATTGTTTAGTCTGCGCTCCGGTGGAACTTCCAAATTATGAGGGTTGAAAATTCTGGAGCACCCTTGTTGTAGGTATCTAGCAAATCTTGACGCAGAGGGGAGCTTTGAGTGTTTCTATAAATAAAAGTGGAATCCGCTGACAACAGAGCTTCTGATGTAAATTTTGCTAAATAAACAAATTATTCAAATAAATTTTACCTTAGATTTTTTTAATCCCTCTGTTGTCAGGTCCTGTTAAATATAAACTTGTGACCTTGAAAACAACTCGTAATTCTATAGATATAATTATATATTATTTGACATCCATGTGACTCTCAACACCAAGCAATCACGTTAAGGCACATCTAGGCGATGGGAATGGCGATCAGTGAAACGTTGTCAAATATCTCTGTCGTATTTAACAGCGTTTCACTAATCGCGGAACGCATGGTGTGCAAAAGGTTTTACTGCATAACAAGTCTAGTCACATTCGACGGCGAAGGCCGCCGGATATGAAATAAAAGTAACATGTTTTTGGCCCAGTATTGTACCGAAAAAGATTGATAACAAGTATCGATTGGCAGGGGTACTATGTTATTCGCGACCAGTTTGCAATTTGCGTTAATTTTACAATCACCTCAATTGAAGGCAGTTTAAGTGGTGGCATCAGTGACTGTAAAGAAGAGCAATAGTTTAGTGGATGGGCAAGTCATGGAAGGCATGGATGTAATGTAAATAGAAGAGTGTTAGGTATGAATGTGGAATGGGAGTAGTAGACTAGAAAAGAAAGATGGATTAGGTATGTGAAATAAGGTGAAAAATGACACGAGTAAGAAGTAAATGACAACTGAGTGGACGAATGATATAATGTGGAGATAAAAACATTTTGTGCCGACGCGTGGGGAAGTGGGATAAAGACAAAAGGGTGATGTTAGCTTCTGTCAAAAGTCACTTTGACTGAAAACGTGTTGTTTGACAAGAGTGTCGCGGACTAGACTAGACTAGACATCCTGCCAAAAGGAATTGTCGCTGACTGTGCGAAAACTAATCCATTGGCAAATAAGCAAACATCGCAAACGGAAGGGAGCGATGCGATGCAATCAGCGCAGGGGAAACGACGATTTGACGGCAATTTCTCGTCACCCGTCGCCTCCAGCCATATTAGATGCGAAAATAGCAATTTATTAGGAATGGGATATGTAGGTAAGCAAATCTATCAATATTTTGTATCGAAAAATATATATCCGATAATAATATTTTTATCGTGAAGGTCGCAGGAAACACCTGGACAAGAGACGCGCAGGACAGGGGAGGCTGGCAAAATATGAAGGAGGCCTATACCCAGCAGTGGGTGATACCGGGCTAAAATGATGATGATGATGAATAATATTTTTTACTAGCGGCCGCCCGTGGTTTTGCTCTCCCCAATCCCGTAATATAACGGCTACGCTTTTTTGAATATCAAAGGACAGACGCTTAGGCAATCTCAGTTTAATCCATGCTGGCTTTTGATGTCACTTCAAAAGACTCAAAGAGTAGGTCGTACTCAGAATTAGGAATTTGCGACGCAATATCGACGAACTTGGTATCATTTGAAATTAACTGCGTAAAATCTCTGCTAATATTTAATTATTTTGTATGTTAACTAAACGAAGGGTTCAAAAAACAAATTCTAACAAAAGGAGCTTGCCCTACCTCGAGTCTGAGTTTGACCATTAGTTGGTCTCCGAAAGCTCGCTGTTTTTTGTGTTATGTGAGCCCGTTTCCCGAGTAGGTTTTGCATGGAGGGAAGGAAATTGCGGCCACAACGTTCGTATTACTTTATTTTGAATGGATTAATGCTTTTAATAGTTTGACGATTCCGTGACTGACTACTCACATGAAAACCCGTAATAGGTATATGTCAGCTTTGCACGTTTTGAGCATGACTTGGATTAGGCCGACTAAGCTATGAGGATTGTCAAAAAAAGGTCGGGCATGCCTACTCCATCTAAAAACTTGTACCGTCCGGGACACGAGTAAAATATAACCCCTGACGTTATATAAATCATCTACGCTACAATGGATACAAAGGCCTATTTACTTAACCTTTCAAGAAAAGTTGATCAGTCAGAAAGTTCACAGGTTCAGCGTTCAGACTGTTCATTGTAATAGTCTCCCAATGCCTTGCCATTCATTCTATTTAAAATTAAATCAGTTCAGAAGTGAGTACACGACTAAAATGCGTCGACGTTTAAGATATAGGTACACTGAAAAAGTATAGTTGTTGAATTTACTAAACTCGCATGGTTTGAGCTTACAAGCAAAAAATTAACCAAATTCTTCGTTGTTTTTACAAAATACAATTATTAATTTTACCAAACCAGTAAAGGTTGACAGTTGCAATTTTGTGCTTAGTAGAATTTACGAAATCAATGTATTGGTTCCACTAAAGTATGATTTGTAGGTGAGTGCCATAAGCTGGCGCCTGCATCGCTACTAAAGTCATTTACATATTCAACAATCCTCAATGTTGGTTTTACTAAACCTAATACTATAACTACGGTTTAGTATATTCAACAGTAATCCTTTGTAGAATTTTCACATGAACGTCGATGTAATCAACAACGAGCTTTCGTAGAAACAACGTTCTAGTTTTGTAAAATAGTTCACGTAAGAACCGTCTGATGGCGCATGCATCGCTACTAAAGTCATTTGCATATTCAACAATCCTCAATGCTGGTTTTACTAAACCTAATACTGCAACTGCGGTTTAGTATATTCAACAGCAATAATTTGTACAATTTACACATGAACGTCGATGTAATCAACAACGAGCTTTCGTAGAAACAACGTTCTAGTTTTGTAAGATAGTTCCCGTAAGAACCGTCTGATGGCGCATGCATCGCTACTAAAGTCATTTGCATATTCAACAATCCTCAATGTTGGTTTTATTAAACCTAATACTACAACTACAGTTTGGTATTTTCAACAGTAATACTTTGTACAATTTACACATGAACGTTGATGTAATCAACAATGAGCTTTCGTAGAAACAACGTTTTAGTTTTGTAAGATAATTCCCGTGAGAACCATTTGATGGCTCATGCATCGTTACTACAGTTATTTGTAAAATGATCAATCCTGGTTATACAACTAGGCAGATTAAATAAGTCAAGCGCAAGGTAAATAAGGTTTTTTTCTGACAGGTGTAATGAAAGTTTACCGACTACGTTCTGTAAACTTTCATTACACCGGCCCAGCGTCCTCATCGTCACTGCCTTTAAAAGTCCACTGTTGGATGAGGCCTCCAGCATCTATTGCAATGGAGGGCTTTGCCATAATCACTACTCTTAGCAGACGGATTAGTGATCGCAGTATTGGTGTTGAGTACTCAGGTGGATGCTACCTACTGTAAAAGCGTACCAGAAACAACTTTTGTTCTCGATGGCATTGATTTAAATGCTGGTAATAGGTATATATGTCTATGCTCGCTGGCTAATCAGCACCTCCCACATTTTCTACAAACAAAACAACAGCCAGCTGCCAGCTGATGGTAGTTCCTGAAGGTTGCCATGAAGTTTGCAATATTTCATTGCCATTTAAGTTTTGTATTCACTGATGTTTGAAAATTCATACAAATTAATCGATAATAGTAGGCAGGTCGCATCGCTATGAGATGATGCTTACAGATTTAAAATGTGACCTATTAAAATGGCTCTACTTTATGGCCTCATACTATAACACTCTGTTAGCGGGTATTAAAAATGTTACCTATGTCGATGCAAGTAACTGTCTCTATAAGGTAGTTTACCTAACTACCTTATAGAGACAGTTACTTGCTAGTAACCTACCTACTAGTTAGTAACCTACTCTCCTTAATTGTATTCAGCGTCCGATTATAAAACGAGAAGTACCTACCTAGCAAAGAAACATACTTTATCATAGTTTTAATAGGTAGGTACATACCTACCTAGGTAATATATTTTATCTCCATTCGCATGCGAAAGTCAGGTTCACCCTGCTAAAAAACAGCCTTTTTACTAAAGTGATATTGTACAATCAACCCTCGTGTTTAGTTTATTTAACATTTTTGTTTAGTAACTGACACGTGATGATTGGATGGATCTTTCTGTTCATTTTTCTAGCGTCTTGACAGTAGCAAGCATAGTTTTATGCCATTCATTCATAGAGATAAAAAGCAGCCAAGTGCGAGTCGGACTCGCCCATGAAGGGTTCCGTAGCAACAAGTAACATAATAAAAAGGTTCTTGTAGTTCGTCGAAAGGTAAACTGCGGTTTATGATTTATGACGTATAAAAAAAACTACTCACTAGATCTGGTTCAAACTAAATATCGTTGGAAGTTTGCATAGTAATGTACAACATATATTTTTTTAGTTTTATCATTTTCTTATTTTAGAAGTTAGAGGGGGGGGACCAACTTTTTACCACTTTGGAAGTGTCTCTCGCGCAAACTATTAAGTATAGAAAAAAACGATATAAGAAACCTCAACATTATTTTTGTAGACCTATTCATAGACACGTATCGGTTCGATGAATTTTTTTTTTTTGAGTTTCAGTTTCCAGTATAAAGAGAGTTTCAGTTTCCCTAAAATTTATAATTTTTTTTTCTATGTTTGTGTCACAATCTTAATGCGGTTCACAGAATACATCTACTCGCAAAGTTTCATCAGTCTAGCTCTTACGGTTTCGGAGAAAAATGGCTGTGACACGGACGGACAGACAGACAGACAGACATGACGAATCGATAAGGGTTCCGTTTTTGCCATTTGGCTACGGAACCCTAAAAAGCATCCATCTTACTGCAAGTTCATCTCTGTGCGTTTGGAGTGAACGCAATATGCCGTTCGCACGTGATTGGCGCGAGCGCAGCGACCGACGGGACAACAGCGCCACTCTGCGACGACGCCGACGCTGCGACCCGCAGTGTACTACTTAGCCTCACACCGAGAGCACGCCCGTTTGCGCCCGGGACACGCGTCATTATAATGTGAATGCTTAACTATGACTAATTATCCTGTGAACATAATATTCATAAACTCTCTATAAAGTGACTCTGGTGTTTCCCCGACGCTAGGCGGCTAGGCTACAACATAAAACAATTTAGTGAAGTAGAAAATAAGGGAAAAAGACCTATATTCCTGCGAGAGGCAAACTTGTAGACCGATACCACAACCAAAGACGCCTGTTGAGGAAATCTGGCCTCATTGATAAAAAAACCCTGAAAAGAGCCCCTTGCTCATGAATATTGTTGAAGGTATGAACCATATTTTTGCCATTTTTCATTAACGCCCAGTACCTACCTACCCACTTCAGTTGGATTTTATTTCAGATCACCAGTCTATATAAACAACCGAGGAAGAAGTATCTATGAAATTGTTTCTCATATTCAATAGAGAACTTTGGACAGGAATAACGGAAAAGTGGAGAAATTACGAAGCCAGGATTCGTCTGCAAAAGACAAATCTATCCAGGACATAATTAACGAGTGGCTCAAGGCAAGCTTAAGCTACAAGTTGGTAAGTATTATACATAGAAAAAACCCAGAACTCCAGAACCAGAACATAATTATAAAACCCGCTTTTAAAAGTCTTGTCCACGATTTCTACTTTAATTCGGGATATGTACTATATTTATATATGTTCGTGTATTATATATTATAGGGTAGGTATATATTCGTATATTTATTTATTTCTATTAAGTATCTTATTTTATATTTATATTGTTTTTTTATAGGTTATTATCGAAGGAAAGGTAGAAGGAAAGAGAGGAAGAGGAAGACCAAGGATAAGCTACATGAGCCAAATAAAAGCAAAGATCGCCGTCATGTCGTATAAGGAGGTCAAGGAGGTTGCCCTCAAAAGAAATACCTGGAGGAAAATGCATACATTACGCCGACAAGAGCGTTGCTCTTAAATAAGAAGAAGAAGAAGAAGGTATTTATAATTATTTTTTATAGGTATTTTGTACGTAGTTTATAGCGAGTTACGTAGGTTTATCAAAACTGTTTTCACTACATTTTATGCACGCCAACCTCTTTGTTTTTACCTGTCAAGGTTGGCTGGTAGAAAATGCTGTCTAGCATTAAGCTCTCCTATTGTCACGTATTTTTGGTGCAATAAAGAATTAAATAAAAATAAAATAATTATAATGTATTTAATTTTAATTATTTTTTTGTTACAGAACCAGAGAACGAAAACCAGACTTCGTCAAGAGGAGCACCTGGCCAAAGGACTTACGTGCCAACCGTTGTTATGGCCATCGAGCAAAGGCATTACGGACTTTTGCGTACTTTTCGAAACTGTCTTAGTAGTAAATAATATAATATTAGGTAGTAAATAATATTTACTAAGTACAAATCCCATTATAATAAAATTTTGCTATTTTCACAGTTATTGTTATTATTGAATCCTTATCCACCCAAATTAAAGAAGTTTTTCTATGAATTGTAACATTTGTTCATGTGGTTAATTTACAATCTAATAACGAAATGATTGTATGCATGTTCAAATTTCTTTGATTTGTGATTTACTTGTACGTGCATATTTTAAGGGTCCTATTTTGTATTTTAACTTTGTACTATTGCTTTTTCTTAGGATTGTTTTACACCATTTGCTTTCGTATATTTTAGTCTACTTTGGTATGTTTTTCTTATATATTATGTTGTGCGCTTTTACCCTGTAACATTGTACTGTTTCTGAAAATGTTTTGTGACATTTGCTTATTTGTTTGTTTGCTATAAGCAGGTAAGTAGGCACTCTACGAATACTAGCAATTTTTAAGATGTTGGTACGTACACGTTTTAGTTGCCTGTAACCTCTTAGGTGATTGGATCTACTCATGAAATAAAATATCTTGTGTTGTATAGCCGGAAAAAAATCGCCAACACACATCATTTTATTTCATTTAAGAGGTTAACAGGTAATTAAAACACGTAGGTATGTAACAATCCAATATTCGTGGAATACCTACTATACGAAAATTTATAAGTAAATGTTACATAAGCAGTTTTGTAAGCGGTACTATATTATAGGGTAAAATATTACAACTTATTTTGTAGAATATACCAAAGTTATACTTGTAAAATATATGAAAGCAAATCGTCAAAATTACAAAACTGATTTTGAGAATTACTAAACAGGACCCGTAAATTTTGCAAACCAGATATAGCAAATGCTACAATATAAGTATTGTACTGTCTACAAATTAAATAGCTTACATATACGAAACTGCTTTAGTAGGAAATTCTAGGAAATTCTAAACATCTTTCGTTATTTTTGCGAAACATTCTAGTAAATGCTACAACATTAGAATAGTATTACGTACAAAACAAACAGCGTAGAATATACTAAACTGATTCAGTAAGAAATACTAAACTTGTTTCATAAATATTACGAAACAAAATGTAGTAAATGCTACAAAATAACTATGTTATTATGTACAAAATCAATTTCGAGTATTCTTCAAATAATAACACTAAATTACTAACGTAAAATTCAAATTTTATTAAACTTACTTTGACGAGTTTTACGATTTACAGTTTTGTAAATATTCAACAATTTTTGTTTAGTAAAATCAACAAAGATGTGTGTAGGACCTATATTAACCCTTGATTTTCGTATAAAATACTAGGAATTTTGTAAATTCAACAACTATTTTTTTTCAGTGTATGCGATTACACCTTTGTTGTAGTAGTTCAAAGCATATGCTTATCTAACACGTCATCAGCATATTATTATTTACGCCAAGGTAGCCAAGTTTCCTGTGATTAAAAGATTATGATAAAGTAAAGATAATCCTTACAATTTTATCACATTATTTATAACGCCTTCTCTTACTATTATACATATGGATCCATATCATATATATGGATCCTCTTTAAATCCAGGCGGTCTTAAAATCCATTCACCATACTGGTTCGAAAGAACTAGTGATAAGAAGAAAAAGAAGACTATCACAGTCATAATTGATGTGCATCCTGTGTGTATGAAGGACTCTAAGCTATTTAAATCGGCTTTGTTTTTGGAGCTTGTTCACGAAAAACTGGGGGGCCAGTTCCTATATACGTTACTAGGTACTTACAAGATTGTTTTATACCCTTTTATCAGCCTAAATTATACTCTGTAATAGGAGAAGCTAGTGAAATGAAGGATTGGCAGCAGCATGAAGCACTGACCACAAGGAAAATGTGCAATTTGAAACCACACGTTGGAACATTTTGACGCTGTAAGCGCCTGCATCAAACAAAGCCCAAACCCGTTTATAAGTACCTACATCTATAACTCTGGCCAGCTGCATTGTCTATCCTTTAATAGGACATTTATTTACATACATTTAAAACCAAGTTCGAATTGGCCAGTTATATTCGCTCTTTAAATAATAATGACACTTCGCAGTGGTTCCTTCGATGGCGAAGACTTAGCGGAAGACATCATCATCAATATTATGAATGCTCTGGGTCATGGACCCATGTATCCTTGCCTCTACCTTTCCTTTCTTTGCCTTACCTTTGTGTTTTCAGTGATATATATATATTTACATAATATAGGCTTGTGTTTGACCGCAATCTCACCTGCTGTTAAGTGATGATGCGGTCGACGGTGTAGCACGCTTACCTAGAAGATACCTGTTCACTCTACTCTTAAAAAGTCATAAGAGTACTAGAGAAATATTACTTATATTATGCTTATTATGCATATTATTTATAAACTGCTTGGGTTCATCATGCTCGACCTACATTTATGGCAATTTCTTTGGAATTATGGTAACTCCCGATGTTACCTAATCACGCCCCAGTCGTTACTGGGTAGGCACGCAATACTTAACAAATTAACTTGATTCCAATCGATCTTACGAATTTAAGTAGTACAGTGGGATACAGCTCAAGCTATCTAAAAACAAAGAAAAATGACGCTTATTTCAAGGACATAAGGTAGCAGTGGAATATAGTTTGATGCGTATCCTTGTGTACCTACCAAGAACTTGTAAAAACATTTTCCTTCGTTAAAGATTTAAGGTGGTACGATTTCCATATAAATTAGTTTTACCATTTAAGGGTGATGAGAGTATAATAAGACTGGCCTCTCAGCTCAGTTGGTAGTAGCTCTGCCTTCTGAGCCATAGGTTGTGGGTTCGATCCCCACCAAGAGCAAATATTTGTGTGGTGAACACAGATATTTGTTCTCTGTCTGGGTGATATATTGTATTCTACGTATATGTATATTTAAAAAAACTATATAAGTATTATATCAGCTGTCTGGTTCCTATAGTAAAAGCTATGCTTAGTTTGGGGCTAGATAATGTTGTGTGGATTGTGTATAATATTTATTTAGTTATACACTGAAACAAATGTGCTTGATTTTCTTATTGGTCTTTATTTCCGGAATATTTAATTAAGTTGAAGAAAACTGTAGTTAAATTAGCTTAGTTTAAATTTTTAAACACCAATGTTCTTCCTGTTATGCTGATAGCCGTACCTAATTATTATGAACTAAAACATAATATAGATCATAAGATTACGAGATTAAAAGTCAATGTTCGAGAACTTTCGTTGCTGAATGTACTTCTTACTTCTACTTCATCAGAAGCGTCAAAGGTTTTGACAAGAGCGCATGCCCGGAAGGGATTAGCTGAAATAACATGGCCGACATGAATCATTGAACAAGCTGCGCGCACGCAGTAGCCCTTCAACTACGGTTTAGCCACAGGATCTATAGTACTTTTTACTAATACAATTATTATAAAGAGGATATACTTCTTTTTGTAACGATGCTGTAACGGTTTTTGTATGAGTTTGTTTATTACTCAAAAACTTATGGACGGATTTCAAAAATTATTAATTAGCATGCTAGATTATATCTGAGTAACATTATCTATTTTTATTACAAGCAACCTGCCCCGGCTTCTTACGGGTGTAATTTAGAAAAAAGAAGGTGAAAAATGTCACTGCCTTTGAATTTTTCGACCCACGAGAAGCCGGGACAGGGGGCTAATTCTCGGGCTGATCTCGATCATTTTGCAATTTTATTTTATTGCTTCTTTTCGAAGAGAGAATACCAGATTTCCTTGAGTAATTCATCAACAACCTCATCATAAAAGCGTCAACAGCTACAATATACGGAAAACGTAGAAAAAGTGCGGGGTTGTGAAATGAAGCAATAAAATAAAATTGCAAAATGATCGAGATCGGCCCGAGAATAAGGCCCCTGGTCACTAATATACAATATAAGTTTTCCAATGAGGACTTACTCGTAGAACTTAGACTGGAAATAGCAGCCGTTTCGGCCGAAATGTGTGGCCGAGTCATGGAAAATATGGTCCAACGAATCGACCGCTGCAAACATGCCCGCGGTAGCCATATGAGCGAAGTCGAGTTCCATTCATAAATGTTTTGAATGTTTTGTGTGTAACTTCATAAATTAATAAATTAGTTAACTATTAGCCGAAGTAAATTAATTAAAGGGTTTTCCAATACGGACTTGACAACTTTTTTTCAAAATAAAATGATTTCAAAAACGTTATTATCGGATTGAAGTACATTCAAGGTAGACAGGTGTAGTATTCCCATACTACACCTTATTAGGCCAGATAGCTGATCATGCATACTTTTTTATTTGTAAATACGTATTTAGAATACAATATAGCAGACAGAAGGAGAACAAACATTGATAATCACCACACAAATATCTGTTCTCGGTGGGGATCAAGCCCGCGCCCTCCAGCGCAAGGCAGAGCTATGTAGTACCAACTCTGCTGTGAGGGCTGCCTGTCTGACATTGGTTGCCTTGTAAGACCACCCTCTCGACGTATTTGCTATTCATGGCTGATGGTCAGGGTTACGGAATGACCCCCATCTGTATGCAAATAGCCATGCTAATCGCGGATTAGCATACAACTTAACAATGGAATAAATGCAAGGAGGTTGATGTAACTGGTTTTTAGAATAGAAACTATGTTTCTTGACAACTTAACTTACGCTATGTAGTTTTTAAACTTACATGCTGAATACTCAATAGCTATAATAAGTTCGCTGTAGATTTACTATGCTATAGTATTGTCGTTTATGCAATGTTATTTTCTTGTAATGAACAATAATAAGTACCTAGCTATAAGGAGGAAAATCGTCTGCATGTAGAAGGTAAGCGGAACCGTTGTATTTACTCAACATAAATTAAAATTTCATGGTTTTTATCGAGTTTCATCTATTTACTGATCGCAATAGCTGTATACGTCAACTGCGAAATCATTTCGCACGACTTGATCCCATGATCTAGCATCAGCAGACGTGTATCTAGGAAGTGGGGGTTGGGGGTTAATAGCGGCAGCATTTCATTTTATCCTACAAAACCTCGCTTATTTGATATGCTTTTCCTCCTCGCGTCGTGGTCCTCACTGCTGTGGGTCGTGATCGTGACACTCTCCATGTATCAATTAATCCTTAATAATGTTTCGCCTCCTGGATCTGTTACTGACACCATGAATGACTTCATGGACCTTCACGTTGAGAGTGGAGCGGATTTGGTCAGACCGACGCCGACGTATCGGGCTTCGGCCTCGTGGTCTCGTGGCCTTCAATTTTGCCAGTGATGACCAGTTTTTCCAGGTTGTCACCCTGTTTCCTGCATGGCTATATACCCAACTAGTTAGCAGTAGTTTTATTAGCTAGTTTATATAAGTATTAATTACTCTGTCACGTCAAGCAGCCAAGCTAGTCTCGATGTAAATTAATGGCGGTCTATAGAAAAAGTGCTGGTGATACGCCGAGCATATCGCAGCAACGCATCAATTCTAAAAGAGCCATGTCATGTCTGCGCCCGATGCCATTTTGTGTGTGGCCCGCGCCTTAGGCCATTCATAGGACATTGCAAAAGCTTTGGGGGTTACAATCTTTAAATGACAGTGATCACTGGAAAGGTGGAAGGAAACATCACCAGGGTAGAACCAATGCGTTAGAATGAGCATAGAAGATCTTGAATGTTGCTAACCGTGCTATAGAGAACAGAATCCGTTGGAGGAACATCGTGCGAACCAAAGGCCTACATAAAAGTCGTGACTCTCATAAGGTAGGGTTATAAATGTACAGAATTTTTTTTTATTTCTTCGAGTCCGCCCTGAGTCCGTCGGTGACGATTTCATGCTAGCAATGAAATGAATCTCTGTCTGCGTTTTTACACCGGGTTTAAGTATCATTTCCTCATTTCCATTAAAATATCGTTTACTTAAAAATTACTTTGGTAACAAGGTTCGAAGACTGAGCACTGGATTTTTTTTTAGGATGAAGGTAAACCATTGCACCCTGGAGCGCTATTCATCAGAAAATTTGGTAGTCAACATTGGATACGCCAAAGAGATTTTTATCTATTTTTATTTTATACGTAAATAAAAATAGATTAAAAAAAAATACCTACGTCTGAGGCGATCCGCTGCGATATACGATAGTGACGGCCATGACGAGTTTCAGCATTTCAGCAAACATTGACAGTGTGATATTTACCAGCGATACACTGATCGCCA
Organism: Thera britannica; assembly: GCA_939531255.2. NCBI lineage: Eukaryota > Metazoa > Arthropoda > Insecta > Lepidoptera > Geometridae > Thera > Thera britannica. Next base: position 6,001,367 of record OW618040.2, on the reverse strand, counting down.
TCGCAGGCGATCTTAATATGCGCAAGCTTTTAGCGCTCCATCTAGACCACTTATGCCTCCCCAGCTCATTTTCTCGGCAACAAACGCCGATAAAAACTAACAAACCGTAGCGTGACCTCATTAGCCGTAAACAGACTGTGCGGTTCCGTTCTTATTAGATATCTCGATAATATACCTTCTATCGGCAGCAGCTCCGCTTGATTAGCCTCTGTCAGATGGAAATTTAGTACGCTGTTAAATAAATACGACGTAGAAGGAAATATTGAGGAAATCGAGTAGCAGCGGCTATCAACTATTGAAGAATGCGGGCATGTGTTGAACGTATTGTTTGCACGTGCTACCAACACGTCTATAAACTGCCATGTTAACTTGGCGCCTACCATAAAACCGGACCAGAATAAATAAAAACACATGCAAACTTTAGCCAAACCTTGCGAAATAAACCAGCATCTCATTATATAGAACTTCGAGATCCTGAAATTTGAAGTGGCGTAGTCGCGTGGCATGGATCTTGGGTGCACCATATTGTCTTTTCTCAGAACCGGTTTTTTCATCGATCACTGGCTATTGTCGTGCCCACCGCATCTACTGGGCGTTAACCTGAAAGGTGTCCAAGACATAACTAATATGCTACTAGTTCTGATATCTGGTCCCAGGTCGAACTGACTTTCCGATCAAACGAAGCGTGGCCAGGTACTGCTCGCCTTGACGTGCTCGATTGCTGTTCAATTATATGTAGAATGATCAGGTCCACCGGCGCGGAATGATGGACGATTATAGAGGGCGTAAAAATATAGCTTCATAAAGTTTATTCTAACCTATAAAAATTAAATATGAGATAGGTACTTAATTATTTTATATTTTATCGACGTTCAGTAATTTATTAATATTTCTTAAGCTGTCATGTTCTTTGTTTTTATATTTGGATACCTCCTTTAATTTATAGCCCACTATGCTTTATGCTAGCAATTAACATTATAACTTTGCATGTCGGTCTCCGATGAAGTATCTGGAAGAAGACTTTCAGTATTGACCATACTTCAAGCGAATAAATACACTTAATTTCATTTCATATAGTCCTGTCAGGCTTTTTGGTTGTTGGACAGAAAATTTACGACCTCTATACAGTGACACAAAGCCATTCTTACGACCTCACGACTGCCACGTCTAACTTCACGACTGTTCTTTATCCCAAGGAATATGGGTTTTACAGAGGTATTTTACAAGAGTCCCGGCACTCTGCTCTTGTTCCGAGATCCATACAGTAGTTTTTTTTTGTAAATTTGCACTTTTTTTTAAGACGCTCACATGGTGCAAAAAATATTGGTTTCGCTACTTGTTTTTAGATACCCTGTACTGTGAACCGGTTATGGTAAAAATAACATAATTTCTGATGCGAAGATCATGAGGGTGTAACATAACGTTGGACTAGGTCTGTTTCAGCCGCATATTATTCGTCCATGGTTTTAGCTACGATAGACTTCGGTCATTTCACGCCATACCAATAATTAGCGTGGCATAAAAACAGTTTGGACCCAGTAATGCAAATTTATTAATAAGGTAAGTCGACCGACAGGCTGGCCATAATATCACATCCTCAGGATACTGTAACACCGACATTTTCAATAAAAAGGAACTCATTTCCCTGATTTAATTGGAACCACCTTAATTGGAAGGGATGGAGACGTGAAAACTGTTTGGATTGCTCGAGTTTCGCAATGCCTTTGTTTTTGTTCAATTATTACTTAACCTGTTCTGTTTTCTGCAATTAATATAATCGGTCCATCGCTTTTGAGAAGTATGAGAACCCTTGTTTTCATATTTACCCTTCTTTCTCCATGGTGTCCATGGTATGATCACTCTACTAGAATGCTCATTATTAGTAGTGCAGCTTTTGAAAATTTAAGACCCTTGAGCTTTCCCACACATACCCAAACCCTAATAGCTCGTTGGAATGGCTCGTGCCACTAACTGTCGCCTGACCCCTTGACCGACACTCGGTAAGTCGGGCGTTTCTTGTAAGCCTCTTGGGGTTCAAGTGAGGGACTTACAAGACTATTGCAGTTCTGAAATTGCAGTTCTCTTGTGTACTTTTGGGTATCAAAGTTGGGTAAGAGTGCCTATAAATCATTGTATACGATGACAGCGGATGCTGATGCATGCAATCAGGTTTTTTGAAAGAGAACCTAGTGTAAATATTGCTCTTCTTTAATACTCTCATTGCTTAGAAGACGGAAATAACTGCCTCACCTCAACAGACAAAATCTGATAATGAAACGCTACCAGCTTATCACTTTTGCTGGTAATTACAGGGCAAGTTTTTGCCGGTATTCGCTCATACGGTGATTCAGCAGCGCGTTTAGCGGTCACTTCAATTAAATATAGCTCATTAATAAACCGTAATCGACCATGCCGTGGTAGCTGGTAGTAACGACAATGTCCTGTTCCAGAACCACCAATAAACACAATATTCGTAAAACAAACTACTGTTTCGACGAATCTTTCATCAGCACTGAGGTTTTTCCTACAACTAAAAAAGCATCGGATCGTAGGAATTCGTAGCTCGTGTGAGTTATTTTCAAGCTGATTATGATGATGATGACGACGCAATGTTTTTAGTGTATTCGCACCACATATACCTTACACAGAACGTGAGGTATGAAAAGCACTTGCATCATTGGCACCTGCCAGGACAAAGCCCAACCCCACCTCAAACAGCACACATAGGTATTCCAAGTATCCTAGCACAGACGACATTCTGAGTATTCGAAAGCAGGATAACGTGCCTCGTGCCTCGCCGAGGACCTTTGAGAAAGTAATGACGGTGCACAGACAAAGGGCCTCCCCTTTGCAACCTGTTAGGTGCTCTCCCAACGGGCTGCTACTATACCATCGACGCAGCGTTTGAAGTTTTCTCAATATTTCCCGGTTTTTGCCTCAATTCTAAGGTGGTTTGTAATTGCTATATTGACCCATCTTCGAAAGTTTTTTATGTTTTTGAAAAAAGATGCCAGCAACTCTTTTGATGTTTAGTTTAACCGTGTTGTAGGTAATCAGCACGATAGTCAATTTATTATTCCAATCATGGTATGATCTCGCTATGGTATCGTCATTTTTAGCCGTAGAACAAAAAACGAAAGGGCATTTAAAATATTTTCACCACAACACAATTAGAAGAAGAAGAAGCCGTAGAACATTGGCTTTCTGGACAACAAATCTATGGGGAAGGCTAATAAGTTTTCAGAGCAACCATACGTATGCAACTGGCGCAGCAGGGTGATTTCAAAGAACAAGCAAAAATGTATTGCTCTATAGCTATACCATCCTGAAGGTCATTGCAGATCATTACGACTCGCCCATTATGAGATCTTTCGTTCAAGTTCTAATCAAATAGTTTTAGTGAGACTGTTTTAATTGGAGCTTCAGCGAGGGATTTCATTACTTAGTAGGTAGTATAATATTAAAATAAGATTCTATTGTACTAACCCTTTGACATGTAAGTTAATTTAATTTATACTATATAACATTATATGGATCGCGATGTCTGACATTAAATAAATAATAATAATATACGGGGAATTATTCTTACCTCCCCGAACCTACCTTCAATACAATTTACCAAAAGAACATAGGTCGTCCCATCTCATGCAAGCCTTCGATATTGTCTTTGCATTACCATATTATTGGAGTTTCGACACCACTCTCTTCAATATTGGTATACCAAGCCAAGGTACAAAACATGGAGCCAGGTATATTGCACTTACATTGAGATACAGCTAAAGAGGATATTGAAGAAATAAAAGGACTGGGACAGATTGCAATTAAATTGAAGATCTGTGTCGCTCTATTGTTGAAAACTAAGTGGAATGCTACGTCCCCGTCGCCGTTGCGCGAAGCTATTTCTAATTGGAGTACCTAAGAATTTTCAACTTGGATGAGTGGATTTTCGATTGTAAATATAAATAAATATAGATGACTGCTGCAGCTGCGCGTTGGGGGGCTAGTGACCCATTGGATGCAATCGATACCAATTGCCTTTTCTTCAGAGTACCTATATTCTGCCTATTCCTCAAAGAATCATTTCTAGTAGGACAGTCTTTGTTTTTGAATGATTGAGATTTTGATTAACAAATGAGTGGATTTTCGATTGTAAATATAATTAAATATAGATGACTTCTGCGCGTTGAGGGGCTAGTGACCCATTAGATGCAATCGATACCAATTGCCTATTCTTCAGAGTATATTCTGCCCATTCTATTCCTCAAAGAATCATTTCTAGTAGGACAGTCTTTGTTTTTGAATGATTGAGATTTTGATTAACGAATGAGTGGATTTTCGATTGTAAATAAACAAATGTAGATGGCTCCTGCGCGTTAAGGGGCCAGTGACCAATGGATGCAATCGATACCAATTGCCTATTCTTCAAAGAATATTCTTCATATTCCTTCCTTCCTATTCCAATATTTTTTTCTAGTAGGACAGTCTTCATTAATCGCTCTACAAAGAATCTCACGCTAGTCCTGAAGGCACACCACCTGTGTGAGTGCACACCAGTGTATTATACTATGTGTGAGACGTTTCGAGGATTTATTTAGTCAGCACTCACACAGACTCAAAACCAGAGACAGACAGAGCTTGTGTTAGGCTTACTGATGTCCAAGTTATGTGTGGTATCTCTACTCGAGTGTTGTAATGAGTAACCGCGGTAATGCTTCCGCGAACGCCAAATTAACTATAATTTGTGGATCCTTCCGCGTAGGTAAGTGTCTGCTTCTGGAGAATCTTGTAATATGGTTACGGTTCAGCTCAGGCAGCCGTCCGACAGTTCACAGCTATGTGCATATTCTGAAGTCCTGCTTGCGGTTACTTAGAGAAACCTCACTACGCCGCACCGTTCTGTTTCGCACCGTGTATTGAGGTTAGGGTAGGTATAATGTTTTGCGTATATTATACCTCTGCATGTAAGTATGTGTACTTCATCATCATCATTATAAACAAATAATAAATATTGTAGAAAGTCCACACAGCACTATCTAGCCCCATACTAAGCAGAGCTTGTGGGAACCAGATAACTGATATAATAATTATAAAATTATTATTTTTTGTAAATATATACTACTCAAAATACAAAATAACACCCAGACAGAGAACAAACATCTGTGTTCACCACACAACTATTTATTCTCCGCAGGGATTGAACCCACGACCTATGGCGCAGAAGGCAGAGCTACTACCAACTGAGCTGAGAGGCCAGTCCATTATCAGCCTAGGTACCAGTTCCACGCGACTAAAGCCTAAAAGAACAGGCAACAAACTACGGCTTGGTTCCTACCGTTTGTAAATATAATATCCTTTTACAAAATAAAAATAACAGTGAAGTTCCAGAGTGGTGTCACTCCAACTTACTCTCTGCTTCTACTTACAGCTACTCAGCTATCCATAAAGCCGTTGTGTGAGATTCAGCTAGTGTGTGCGAGGCCGATAACTAGCGACCAAATTAGTAAGCCACTCACAAACCTAGCAGTTATTAAATTCCATCAAAAAGTAGGTGTGTGTACAGAGCCAATTACGTAAGCAGATAAATGCAGGTTAAACGTAACGGTTTCCGTGACGAAATGCACGCTTAAATAACGTTCCATCAAACCGGTTTCTACATCAGAACAACAACGATGAGAACAGAATGGCACCTGTCTCACGACCATTGAATTTCATCAAACCGACTTTAAAAGGAAGAGGGTTTCAATATCTCGATCATCAAAATCATCATTATAGAAAAGGTAGAAAGCTACTTATCAAAAACATAGATGAACTTTGTAAATTGTAAAAGATGACATGGATAAGCGAGGTGTGAATGCCGAGATGACGGCTGACAGAAGGGAATGGAGGAGGAAGACATGTTGTGCCGACCCCACATAAAGTGAGATAAAAGCAGGAAGAAGAAGTAAAGCTACTTATTATGTGCCTAGACTGGGCGATTGACCCCAGTGCAATAGGTACCTATCAGAAATATGCAGAAAATAAATTGTGGGTATTTTAAATAGAAAAATAACTATAAATACTAATAATACCTTTATCGCATAACTGCAGTCATTCCAAGAGCTTTTCTGAAAAGAAAAAATAATAGTTAGTTATATTAAATTAATAGTAGGTAGCTACATACATAATATTATACCATGCAACCTTTATATGCTTACTTGAAAATTAAATTGGTTTTAACAATTTTGGATCCGACGAATACGTTATAAAGCGCTGTTCGAGATTTGCTATTTTTTGGATTTTGTTCGGCGATGTGTTGCTATCTACACCTAGATATTTTAGATACGTAGGTAGATGTAATAGGTGTAGATAGCATGTCTTCAATCCGTACCTGCGGCGAAGGTTTCCACGTCACCTCGGATTACGTAGTGGTACGGCTTCTATGAGGTCATATTAGATCAAAAGCCTCTGAAGGTACAATGCAGGAGTGGGTACTACGTATCTATACCTAGTGTTTGAAAATACTACTACTTACTACTCGTACAAGTAGTAAGTTGAAAAATTTGAAAACCAATCAAATTTGATTAAACACGTTTTCTGCAAATCGGTTTATAAATGCTGTAAAAACCTAAAATACCATAAAAATTGAAAACCTTTTCCGTTTTTTTATGTCGGTTGAATTAAGAACATTCTCTTGTTTTTTTTAAAGTCAATCAGAGAAGTGCTTCAATCTGCAGCCACCGAAAAAAAATATTTGTATTATAATATAATCCACATTCCATTTTCAAATTTTGCAAACAAAAATTTACAATTCACATCGAATTCAGCGATCGCTTGAGTGATTTGTGTTGCTAGAATCATCAGCAACCTGTCGATCGCTTAATTTATACGAACGCACTTGATCGCTATAAAGATGCCAAATAACTTACTATCTAAAAGTAAGTAGGTAAAGTAATTTCGTGTATCTCTACACCATCCATTTAATTTGCCATTTTTCGAAAGCCTGGAATAGCTTCATCGCACCGTAATAGCCTGTAATAAAATTACTCTTACGGCGACGCCAAACAAAAAAAACTTTAAATGCTGGCATACGTGCATAAAACGATGCTGTCTATCATCTGCTTTGTCATGGTGAAAATAAAGTTCTAAATCGATTGGCAAGTATATGAGTAGATGAGTATGCGACAACACGCAGGCTGTAAAGTGGACGGCGAGACGTGTACGTGCCATTTCATCTACTTTTTTCTTTTTTCTTGCAATGACTTGAGACATGTCCTGTGCGCTATGCAGGCTATGTGAACATCAGTAAGCCTACCACAAGCTCTGTCTAGCTCTGTCCCTAGCTCTGGTTTTGAGTCTGTGTGAGTGGAGGACAGTTACAATCATAGATATACCTATGATTTAAAACAAATAGTCTAAAATACGTGTTCGTATCAACCATCAGGCAAACATCTCGCTCATACATTTCATAATTTTTAACCGACTTCAAATAAAAAAGGAGAAGGTTCTCAATTAAGTTGTATTTTTTTTATATTTGTTGTCGCTAAGCTTCGTCATTTATTTATAAGCCGATTTGAAAAAGTCTTTATCTGAAAGATTCATCCAGATTGGCCCCATAGAAATTACATCAGAGTCGGTTCAGCTGTTTTTTTTTCAAGTTGTTTAAATTTATATTATATATAAAGATATAAAACACTGAATTCGATATTATATTTACATATAAATTATTGAACCTTTTCAAATGAAATTCACAGTTTTATTTAAGCTTGCACACACGGATACAGATCAAGTTACACAAAGCTACAGAAAAAATATACTCACTGCGAGGACATACAAGTAAGCAGTGGGTCCTCGTGCACGAGTATAATTTATAGGAGCCGTGTGAAATAGGCCTTAGGTAGAATTTATCAAGTACCTACTAACATTGTTGCTTTACAGATTTCGACCGCGGAATCTTCAAAGGCTCATGAAATTCAATAGCACCTTTAATTATTGCTTATTCAACTAGCAATGCCTGGCTCAGTAGCTGCCTTCTGCGCCGTAGGTCGTGGGTTCGATCCCCACCGAGAACAAATATTTGTGTGGTGAACACAGATTTTCGTTCTCTCTCTGGGTGTTATATTGTATTGTAAAATATGCGCATTTACAAAAAAAAATAAGAATTATATCAGCTATCTGGTTAGATAGTGTTGTGTGGATTGTCCACAATATCTTATTTCTTATAGTTAATACAAAACTATATACGTATTGAGACTCAGGGTCCATGGGGAACCGAGGCCTTGCGTTTCTTCGAAATTTTGTCTATTAGGCGAAGGCGACTGATCGAGCCGACGCGACGCGTGACCCAAGGGCTATTTACCGTGGCAACGTCACCAGCGTCTTGAGGACGCTTCCGTCTGGCAATTAGTTGAGTTATTTCTAGATCGTTTGTAACGGTCTGCAGATAGCTCAACTGTTTCTTATGTACTTAGCACATTTTTTTAATATTTTCTTTCCAAATTCGAATTCGACGATTCGACATAATAATATGGAGTCGAAACGTGGACACTCACGGTACGATGGGTCCATAGATTAAAATTTAAGTCACTCAGCGAGCTATAGAGAGGGCTATGCTCGGAGTATGTCTCAGAGACAGGATCCGGAACGAGCTCTTTCGACAGTGTACCAAAGTTGTCGACATGGCCACAATAACTAGCAACCACCGCGGCAGTGAACCATTGACCGTGAATAACCAACTGGGATAAAAGGGTTCTGGAGTCGAGACCGCGTTTAGGCAAACGGAGTGTAGGACAACCTCAGACTAGATGGAGCGACGATTTGCGTAGGGTGGCGGGCAGCAACTGGATGGGAAGATCCGAAAACCGGGCTCAGTAGCGCGCCATGGGAGAGACCTATGTCCAGCAGTGGACTGCAAAAGGTTGATGATGATGAATACCAAACTAAGAAGTTATATGGTGAAAAAACGTGGTAAGGAAAGCTATTTCTTATTCCCGTGAGCGTGAGATCCACAGGAAGTGGTCGCACAAAGACGTGGCATTTACTTTGATGGTTATTCTATCAGTGGCGATGGCGAGTTACAATAAGTAAGTACTTTGAATTTCAATAAGCTTAGGGAACTAAGTACAGTTGCCTGCACTACGGGCCGGTGTACCAACTAAACGCTTACAAAAAAGTTGTTTACACTTTTTAAATAATGGTCGCACGAATATGCCACATGGAAAGAAATGTACATAATATTGTAGATGGAACATTTTACTGAAAGAAGACATAATTTGAATTAAAAAAAAAACATTTGTAAGAAAGATGATTGAGCACTATCTACCTATAATATAGCGATAAGACCATCTAGTACCTACATCTGCAATTTTTTAAGTTTTTTATGTCATTGTATAATTATAGCCTCTAGTTTTTAAGTATTACTTTTGGTCTTGTTTTACCTTTTTATTTGGTGTACTATTCTATAATATTCTATTCTTTATCTATCCCAATGGTTTTCTAAGCAATAACGTATTTTCTATCTATCTATAAAAAAGAATTACCGCGCAGGTCACGCACCTATACGTCAGGCAAAAATATTCAGATATTACTTTTGTATTCACTTCTGAAAAATCGAGACATGTAGAAAGTATACAATATAAATACAGATCTAACAAACGTGAACTAAAATGTCTATATGAAAATTAGAAGGTGTAACCATCCTTTTGCGGGTGACTGTACCATTGTGCCGTTTTCAATCATTCCCGTTCCTGCAATTTACCACGTTTTTTTTACAAATCACAAACCTTAAACAGCTCTGGAGCACTGGTGGTGCACTGGTAACAGAACCAGCCTTCAGCTCTTAGTTTGACCAGTTTGACCTCGACTCGACACTAGAGTCCACGCAAAATAACTTTGCGCGTGACGCAACGATTTGGATGAAATTTAGAATGACTTAAGGCTCGAACACACCTAGTTCGCTGGCGGTAGCGATCAGTGAAACGCTGTCAAATATCGCTGTCACATTTGAGATTTACAGCGAATATTTGACAGTGTTTCACTGATCGCTACCGCCAGCGAACTAGGTGTGTTCGGGCTATTATAGTTAGTTACGTGAACGGTGCATGCGACAACTAATCTTCTAAAAACCCTCTACTGTGCCGTACAATGGTTTGCATTGATTTTTTAAATAACCGCGGAAGTTCAAACCAATAACATTAGGTATTTGATAGGCTACAATCGATACCAAATAACTTCGTAGTTCAAATGGAGCTCATAAGTTCACTACTATGATAAACCGCAAAGCATCTGAAGCGTGTGGGAATTTAGTTTTGCATCAAGACCTAGGTAATGGAAAACGGTATGTCAAATAAATACTACGACAGCTAGGTAATAAAATATATCCCACGCAATAGATCCAAATATACAGGGTCCCAGAGGTCGCCTTAGCGACAAGCAAAATACATACGATTTCATAATATTTGTACACCTTTAATAAAACCTCCAGGGAATAGAACTCATTGCCGTCGGCTGTTTTTCCTGACCATTACTGTAAAAATATTCAAAAAAAAACTATCAGTTTATAAAAGTTGTGCTAATAATTATTCAGTAGGCCTACCACAAGCTCTGTCTGGCTCTATCTCTGGCTCTGGTTTTGAGTCTGTGTGAGTGTATTATACTGTGTGTGTGACGCTTCGACGTAGGATTTATTTAGTCAACACTCACACAGACTCAAAACCAGAGCCAGAGACAGAGCCAGACAGAGCTTGTGGTAGGCCTACAGGTCAATACTAGGGTAGTAATTCAACATTTTTTTAGATCCCCGGAGAATAAGGTTTTAAAGAATAATAATAATAACACGCAAGTTTTAGTAAACAACTGATACAATAATGGAAAAGCCAGTTGGTCAAATACACGAAACAAAAGCTTCTTGTGCTTCTAGCTATATTTGACGTTTGCACAACTCTAGATGGTTTGTTTGCGATGCGCATTCCATGACGATTACTACACTCATTACCTTACCTATGTGCTTAATGTAGGTAAGGTATGTAGGTATAGGTACTACGCATACGTACGTAGGTAATGTTAGCCGGTTTTGGGAATAGGACATCTCTACTCGGACCGAGCGACGAGACACATCACTAGTCGAGAGAGAAGAGGAGAAATGGCGTCGTAATGCGTAGTTGTTTGGTTTGCGTTTATTAAAGTAAAACAGAGTTCTAGCTACAAGATACAAATATTTCTTCTAAATTCCTGACAAGTAACAAAAAGCCTCACTTGTATAGATATACGAGTACCGAAGATTTTTGCTTTGTAGGAAAGGGTTCGTACAAAGTGTAAATCTTCGGTACTTGGCAATACAAATTCGTAGAGGTTCGTTAGTTCTTGTAGTCGCCTACAGATTAAAATCGTCGGGTATCGAAGATTTGCAAGCGTTGTGTACGAGATGTGACAACGAAGGAAGGAGGTGTGAGTGGGTGCAAATACTTTTCAGAATAGTATTGTTTTTTATTGAGGCATTGTCGACTCATGTGTCAACGGTGGCGATTGTCTCATTACGGCGAAGTCAGGGTTTCAGGTTGTAAGGTAGGTAGGTACCTAGGAAAGGTAATACATTTAATCCGACGCTGGTAGAGTCGAAGAATACACAAATATTTCATCAAACATTATTTATGTTTAGCGTACTTATTTGGTGTACTTACATAAATGTCACACATAATGTAAAATATCTTCATTTATACTAACACTTGCGTCCATAAAATTATACTTTTATCAGCCTGAACAAGCGTTATACCGATGGAAAAAAAGTGAAAAGTAAACAGGCCTTTATTCGCATGGCCTTATTTACGGGACGCCTATAGTACCTGGGACAGGATTTCGAGATGGAGTAGTCTAGCCCAGCACCTATTCCATCCTGACAGCTAAGCCGGCCTAATCTACAGGAAAGACATGGTCAATACGTGCGGAGCTGACAAAGCCGCGGCTTTCCTCACAATGTTTTCCTTCACTGTTTGAGAGCACATATCACTAGTACCTAGGTCAGTGTTAATGGTAATTCAGTAAAAAATATTGCCATGTAAATAAATGAAACCTTTAGACTTCTCTTGTTCCTCGTTTAACGATTTATTTCCAAGTAAGTAATCAAACTTATTTGAACTTAATTCTGTATAATTCTGTATAATGGTACTAAATCGATGCGTTGTCGATTAGTTACGATAATGAAGGAATCATGTGGAAAAGTCTCATAAGGGGCAGACTAGTAACAGTTTCCCCTCGATCGATGCCGCCAATTTGGCGGCCCAACAATGCTCCCTTTTATATCCCAACGAACATTATTGCTTAGATAATATATTTTGATATAAAGCCTTGCGCACATCAGTACCCTAGGCGATATGCGATAGCGATCGCGACCAGTCTTAGCATAGGGTTTTGCACATACTATACCGCGAACTTTGACAGTGCGATATTTGACACTGATTGCCATATCGCTATCTAGATGTGGGCAAGGTTTTACGCTGTTTTTATAATTACTGGCCTCTCTGTCTTTGACTAGCCTCTCAGTTCAGCTGGTAGTAGCTCTGCCTATTGCGCCGTAGGTCGTGGGTTCGATAACCACCAAGAACAAATATTTGTGTGCTGAACACAGATGTTATGTTCACTGTCTGGGTGTTATATTGTATTCTAATAAAGTCCAAAACTTCAATCGAAAGTGAGGTGATGTAAGAAATATTTTAAATGTACAAACACAAATTCTTTTCGATTTTTGACGTTGACTGTGCTTATGAAGTAAAATTTTCAGAAGTCACGACTTGACGCCTGAGCCTGGTTGAAATTACAACCCAAAACTACAGATTATGTTATGGGAATTGGGAACTCCTTTTGAGATCACAAAACAGCCAATCAATAGCTCATTTATTTCGTCTGCTACAGGTAAAGCTTCCATGTGAGTAGCTTTAATAGGAATATAATTATATACAATCACGTTTTGGTTCTAATGCGAAAAATTGGTGATTAGCGGTTTAAACTTGAGAACTGCCTGGTCGTAAGCGTTTTACAACATCAAATCGCCAGCTAAGTACGAAAATTGCAGAACGTTCAGAGGTTATTTTTGGGTACTTATTTGACTGGTAGATACAGCAGTTTAGGGATAAGATCCCTATTGTATGCAGCAGATAGTTTTACGTTTTCATGTAATTTGATTCTAACCTTTAAGTTGAATGCATATTATCTACCCCATTGGATATACTACCTCTATATTTTCCCCTGATGCTACATGTTAAGAGTATACAAAATGTACAAAATACACAAAAGACAGTTGAGCTATTTTGATAGTTCACTAATCCAAAACTATGCCAGTCAAGTATACCTAGAGACATAGTTATTATTATTATTATTGACATGATTAACCTCAGCTGGGTAATAATAATAACATAGACTAAGGAAAACCCTTAGTCTATGGTAATAATAAAAGAAATATGAAAACAAATAAGTTTGAGCCTAAATAAAACTGGTATCTTATTCCATAAAGCTCTGCTACTTCATATTAACAAGGCGTTTCTCGCGTTTCGTTACGTGACTAAACATGGTATTTCGTAACCCTGCATGAAAAACTATCCAAAACAATATCCTTGACGAAACAAGCATTCATAAGAGGTTCAAAACATCAGAAAGCGCATGCGCGTGGTTTCCCCTTGGAAGTCTGTTCGTTAACCTCTGCTATGCATAGCTGTAGATGTAGCCATGGGACACCATGGGGTCGCGACTCGTGGTTATTCGTCTAGCGTCCGCAAGGTCGTGCTCTATGCCCAAACCATACTTCTTTTATATGCCCATAAATATCTTCACAACATCACTAGTCTTACAGAATTTACTGCAGCTTTCATGTTTCTACATAAAGTTTATTCTATTTGATGAAAATAACTCGACTCAATACGAGAGTCCGTGCGAAACGAAACGGCTCCTTACAATTTTCATACTCCTAAAACAATTTGACTTGCATCTTAGCGAATTTATTTATCTAGGTACCTTGTTGAACATGTTTATTTTTCGTACGCTTTATAGAAATTCAATTATAAGTTTAGTTCGTACCTCGCAACTATAAATCAAGACTAGATTGTAGTGTTTATGGTCCAAACAAAATGGACGCACGTCGGGAGGATTCAGCGTAAGATGCAATGCAATCCATCGCTGTCCGTCGCTTCTCTTACCTTTTTTGCACGACCATTAATCGTGGTACGGCACCACATAGGTAAGGTACGTAGCAGGTATTTATCCCTTTAGGATTCTCGCTGGGCAGCTACATTTATTCGGAAGAAACGGTGTATTTTAGACCGTCCTGCATCATCTTTAGCTTTATAGACACTATACGATTACTTATTAGAAAAATCCTATGAATTACATGCTATTTATTATTTTCACTGCAAATAGATGCCCAAACAAGATTTTTTTTAGTCACAAATCGTTTTAGAAAACATTGTTTTAAAATCGCACTTGATAGTTGAAGAAGTTAAAGTACGATGAAATTATTATTCTCGCAATTTTTCTTCTTCTTCTTCTTCCTGGTCTTATCCCACTTTTTGTGGGGTCGGCACAACTGTCTTCCTCCTCCATTCCCCTCTGTCAGCCGTCGTCTCTGCATTCACTCCTTTCTTATCCATGTCATCTTTCACACAGTTCATTCATGTTTTCTTTGGTCTACCTCTGTTCACATATCCATCCACATCCATACTTATCACTCTTCTAGAAGCTTGTGACTAGTCACCTGACTCAAAACTCTCAATGATGATGATTTGAATGTCGCAAAGTTACTTGTGTTAAAATACCCATTACAGGGAAAATAGAATCCGTTTGTCGCAGACCTGCTACGTTGCTGGAAACATCCTTTGCGGCCATTATTCCCAGAGTTCAAGAATTAATATTCAAAGCCCATACATCCAGCATTATAAAGTTTGAAAATGTATAATACAGAGTTAATTCAAAATGCAAAACTGTTCACGTAAAGTATGATTGAAATTCCCAAGGATTTGTGTTGGAATGAGGTGGTTAGAGGGAACGAACTTAACAGGGGTGTGAATAAAGCGGATTGAAGATAATTTTGGTCGTGTAGTCGTTAAGTTGATGTGAATAAACTGAGACTAATGCCAAATAAGGACCAACAGTGTCAATTCATGAGGCTGTCTTAATTTTAAACACATTTTACACACACAGTTAGCTTAGTGGTAACTACCACTTGATGACGGAATCTTCATGCACGATAGAGTACTTAGTACCTAAGTAAGTAGAATAAAAGTAAATTATAATGCCGGTATGCTATTTAAACCTATTATCGCAGTGTAAAATATAATTGATAAGTCTACAGATACTCTACTTATGCCTACATAGCCACCGCTACCTGTAAGTACCTGTAAGGATCTCTGAATGAAATAATGTAAAAGGACTTTTATGACAAACTTTGATCATCATTTTTTCACAGAAATATCTATATGTCTGTAAAAACCACCTTAAATTTTGTCATCAAAGTCCTTTTACATTATTTCTATCAGAGATCCGTAAGCCTCGACAAATTCATACAGGCCAAAAGCCTGCGACCTTTGTTTTTGCGACGAGGCCTATTTGCAAAATCCTCGCCTCCGCAAAAAGGCAGACAGGGGTCATTTTGTATGGTCCATGATTTGTGAGGAAAGATGTAAGTATTGTAGTATAACTATCAGATCGGAAGTTTTATTACAACATAATTATGGATGCCTTAAAAAAGTACAGCGTCCTTGATGGTCTAAAACCAAATTATTTTATGCAATATGTATACATACCATTATGAACAAGACGATAAGAAAACCGTATTTTTGAACATAGAACTAGTTTTTAAACTATCTTCGAGAATAAGGAAGCACTGGCACGCAATGCAATGCATAAAATATTTTTTTTGTCAGTCTATAATGATGGAAACTTTGCGTAAATTGCGTGATTATATTATAATCACGCAATAATTTGTTTTGAAGAAAATGGTCACAGTTTTCTTCAGACCTTCGGCAAACCGTTTTGTTCGAAACAGGATACTTATCACAGGAGTGTACCTGAGTACACTTACATTCAAACAGCTCATAATTTGTGCAACTCTACTTAGTAGATAATGTTGGTAAAATTCCACGGAAATCACTCAGCAGAACTGACTCTGGAAAAACCCCATCCCATATCACGTTTACGAGTCATTACCGAGTTGCAGAAAGAAAACAAAATATCTGTTTACTCCTTTTTTACTCTACCCAACCCAGGGATAGAAACAGAAGAGAGGTCTCATTCTGTATTCAGTGCCTATTGAGTCTAAAGCAGAGCACCAAGATTACTTAGCAACAACAATTACCGCCACCGAATAATTGGCTGAAATTGAAGCTGAGATAACCGTTAGGATTAAAGCAATCCTACTGCTATAAGGAAACCCTGATAGAGGTTAATGGTACGTACACTTGCCATAATGTGGAATCCCTTAAAATACTGTTTTCCTAACCTGTGACCTCGAAAGAGAAAGATCCGGCCATCTGCAAAAAATACATCCTTCCTTGTTAAAAGGATTTCTAAGAATCATTGACAATAACGACAGTATAACGAACGGCTGCACTCAAAGATCCCTCCTCGTAAATTAAAGCGGTAAATACCACCCTCTTGCGACAATCTACCGTCAAACGCTTAAATATCTAATTAGACATGTGCGTAGGTTTATCCTTATTACTTCGGCAGCTCATGAACTCTGCTATTTCCAAATTATAATATTTCATTTTCTGACTGACGGACGTAACGAAAATATGATCTTTTAATTGCCACTAATTGTTTAACTCACCTTTTCCGGCGAAAATTGGCCGATACAATAAGCAAACAATCCAATACACTAACAAACCACCACTACTCAACACTGCTGTGCCACTTCACTCAGCGTTTCTTACTGTTTTATTGTCCACTATTCCTCTTTCATTTATTGTAAATACGGGGGGTTTATTTTTATTATCGTTTGGAGTTGTGTGGCATCAGCAAAAGTACACCCGCTCGGAGTATTCGCGGTTCGCGACTGGTCGGTATCGAGCGACGGCCGGCGCCTCCCCGCACCTCTCTAAACCAATTTATAATACATACAGAGGCGCAGCATCCCCTTCAACCCTGCCAGATGGAAACACGACCTTATCACCATCGGATACAGCTGAAATCAAAATGGGAGCAGTTTGCCGCAGGAGCAGAATCGTCGCCAGTTCTTGCAGAGGAGCCAAGGGTGCGAGTTCTGTAGATTTCCTTCATTATAATTGAAATCAGCGGCGAAAGTAAACTTTGACGGTGGCAATTGTATGCTATTGAATATTTAATGTTCTGAAAAGTTGATACTTACGAGCCGAGCCGGTAACTGACACGCTCTTTCTGTTTCTTCCAAAGAAATACGCCATAATATCATATGCATTTGTTGACTTTTATAATCCTCAAACGCACCGCACTTGACATCCAATAAAAGTAACATCCACATCAAAGCGATAAACTGTGATATTTGTTAAATATCGCAGCTTATGAATCCCCTGCATATTGCCTAGATGTGGCCGTACTGTAATATACTGAAAATTAGAATCAATATTATTAGAGCGACCTTTTGAAAAAAAATATTTTTACCTGAGTGCTTTTACGTAAAATTGTATACTTTGTATGTAGAGCTCTTAGATCCTGCACTGGTCACTGACCAGCAAACAATCAAACATAAGATCGCCGCTATCTGAGTTCGTCATTATGCGTCTGACGCCTGAGGTGCAAGCGGAGTCATGGAGCTCATCAGATTACGCTACCCGATGCATTATGAATTAGGATGCAATGGGACGCGTCAAACGTGAGTTTGCTGGTTTGCTGCACGAGTGTTTTGATGGACTATCGAACGGTGTATGCAGGTTGGTACTTAGGTACTTATACTTTACAAAGTTATATTATACAGACTTATGTTATATTATAATCATATGACTGCCATATATTATGATTTCTTTTATTTATATTCAGGGCTTCCTGTGAGCAATACAAATTTCTTATATGTAATGTAGTTAAGTTCCACAATGAATGTTCCTTTCCCGGGCTCGCTCTTAATGATGTAGATTTTTAAGAAGTACTTTTCCTCAATTATTAAAGACATCAAGCCAAAGTTTCTTCCATTATGCCTATTTGCTTAGATACATACGAGTAGGTATAGTCGAAATAAGTATAAATTATTTGTACTTGCATGGTTTATCAAAACATCAAGCTTTTTGTTTCAAAGTTTGATGTTTTTCTGTAGGTTATGAAACCGTGCTACGTTGTTTTTGCATTCGTTTATGGCAAATTGGAGGTTACTCAGTTAAGTTAAAGTTATTATAGCAATATTTTTAAAATATATTTTATTTTATGTCAGCGCGCGATTGAGAAGTACTTTCTTCTTGAGAGCGATGTCCGCTCATAGAGGTCGACATTGACGTGTTTCTAGTATTGAGTTAGTGTATTGAAAGGTTTTTATTTGTATTGTGGTTCCATTGTCCGCATATAAAGGAGGCAATTGCGTGAGTTTGATCCCGCCGCGATAGGACGGTGCCCTTACGAGTATTCCGAGAACTTGGGAGCCCTATCCTCTGTATCCTTTACTTTGAATAATGTGGCATGTACTGTACATTCTTATGTTACATTTTCCTTCTCTAGGTATGCCTTTTCAGTAGGCCTACCACAAGCTCTGTCTCTGTATCTGGTTTTGAGTCTATGTGAGTGCTCACAGTGTATTATACTTTGTGTGTGACGTTTCGACGTAGGATTTATTTAGTTAATAGCCACACAGACTCAAAACCAGAGCCAGACAGAGCTTGCGGTAGGTCTACAGTACATTCTTATGTTACATTGTTTTACTCGTAATCTATGCTTTTTCGTATAGATTTGATATTCTTTTAGCGTTCTTCAGTAATCCCTGCATGTACTTTATTATGGGAGATTTATAAATGTTGCAGTATTTGTTTACTGTATGGGCGGTTTAATACAAATTGCCTCTTCGTTCGTGTGATGGTTTGATTCTTATAGCATGGGTTGTCATAGGTCATGTTGGAATAACGACAATATGCATAGTAAACCCAAGTTATGGGGTTAGAATGAAATAGTTACTCAATTCCGCATAATCAAAAAAATCTCATGTAAACTTCAAATCACTAATAGTTATAGCTCAAAGCGGAGGAATAAAGATCAAAAGTTCAATCAAAAGCAAGCGTATTTGAACTTTATGACCTCTACCTACCTGAGTCTGTTGGTTCTTGTATTTGGTCAAAATACATAAATCAAATCAAATCAAAAATAAATGTTTGTCCAATTCGCATGCAGCTGATTTCTACAGTTCCTGATACTTTTCAAGAATAGTTGTGGCGTTTTTTCCTGAAAATAGTTACTTGACAAAATGTTCTAGAACTTCCCACTCTACCCATAACACAGCGTTTGGAGTCCAAAGGAAGCAATAACTCGTGCAGGGAAATAGATCCGGATCCCAGAGCTAACGGAATTGGGGCCCGACCACGGAAGGATCGAGGACTCATTTTAAAAACGGAAATAAACCTTCACACACATTTTTTATTTGTTTTAGACCATGACCCTACATTTGTAAAACCCTCATGTACTTACGAATCACTTATTTGTGCGAGTGGAATATTTATTTTTAAACAGGGCGTAAAAAGGACGAATTTTCTATAATTCATTATCATCATCGTCTACTTTTGATCGTCTACTTTTGATTTATTTTGATCGTCTATCTTCAATATTCCAGAATGATCTAGAATGGTCAAATTTAATTCAAAGACATTGTAATGATATAGAATAGTCGGTAAACATCCAGAGAGCTGCTAAACGTTCCAGAATGAACTCCTCCCACGCTTCTTCTAACGAATAACGAAAAAATCATCCAGGGACCTGAGTCCAGCTCAATAGACTTTTATGTCACGGTAGGTAGGTATATATCCCAGAAACTGTCCCTCTATTGAGTTTGACAGTTTGTGGGATTTCAGAAAGCAGAGATTTATGACACTTTTCAATGGAGATCTGTCAAAAAATCTATGCTTGCCTCGGACTTAAGTAGTTTCTGAATACGGCCCTAAATCTACTTACCGCCGCAAAAAAGTCTATGGGGCAAGAACCGGATGACTGAAGCAGAGATACCACCATATCTAGGTATACCTTTAGGGAGATTAAGAATAGTTATGGTACAGCTATCTTACACATTCCTCTTACTATAAAGGTTGTTGAACCGATGCAGATCAATAAAACAGCTGCATCTTTTCATGCCAAGTTTCCACTTCGTCGAAGACCCTCATACACAATTTATTATTACCACCCTGAGCCTGATATCATTCCCGTGCCGCCGGGGTGTCGAATGTGCATTGAAGCCTGCGGTATGTGGTCGTAAAGATCATCTTAAACTTGCCTGCATGTGAGACGCGTTGATTCCTGCGGCGAGACACAAGGTTGGCGCACGCTGTAAATATTCACTCAGGATTTTGGAGTTGTCTCATGGAAATATTTCAGACCTAATTAAAATTACGAATTATAAGTATGTAATCAATAAATCAAAATATAAAAAAGCGAATGTGTGTACGTACAGGGTTATCTATATCACCACCAACTAGGATCTAGTCCCCGTTGTGGTGGTAGATAATAGATACCCCTCGGTCTCCTGTAGTAAGGGAATCTAGACGGAATTGATAATAGTGGGTTGTTGTGGGAGGTAAAAGTTTCGAAATCTATATCTATCCGTTTCCAATACGTAGGGGCTTTTTTATGTCTACTCTTTTTTTATCTTGAAAGTTATAAAATATCCCAGAAAGATCTAGAATAATCAAATTTAATTCAAAGGCTTTGATTTGAAATGATTTAAAATAGTTGTTCATCATCCAAAATGCTCCTAAACGTTCCAGAATGTTCTTTAACATGTAAGTATACCTACTGGAATGATCTAGATAATCTAGAATAATCAAATCCCGGGCAACACCGGGCTTCGCTGCTAGTCTTTTATAGATATAAGGACTCTAAGATGTCTAAGGCAAGCTATGCTTGTATTTAAAGCTCAGTTTCAATATTATTAAATATATACCCAAATACGAAAACAACTTTAAAGTAGGAAACCGTGTGAAGGTCCCCCCCACACATCCGTGGCGTGTCAGGGACGGGGCCGAGCCGTGACGGTACCGTCGATTGAATTTGAACCATAATATCTGTGCAATTTGAGTGAAATTCTCGTATTTGGCTCCGATCCGGCCAGAGCTCCGCCGATGGGATATTGACTTATCTTATACCTACCTTTAAACGAGAAAATCTTGTATATATATATATATTTAGGATCTCGGAAACTGCGCCAACGATTTTCATGAAATTATGTATACAGAGGGTTTCGGGGGCGATAAGACTAAATGCAAGCATATCCAGCAGATGGCGTTGTTCAGTAAGAATAAACCAGTAAAGATAATAATATGACTCTTATGAATACAAATTAATGAAAAAAAATCCGAGCGAGGCTCGGTTACCAACTGCTAGTAGGTATAAATTCAACTCATTGTGTGGACAGATAGGGTTCAAATTCAATCGACGTGACGGCTCCACCACGGTCCTGCCCCGTCCTTGACACGTTACGGATGCACGGTGTGGTTTTTTTTTGCTAAACGTTCGCGCGTTCGCTCGTGATTTTCGATGAATAGCTTCAGTAATTTTATATTTTTTTATATCTATAACAATGTCAAAGTGTGCGAGTGAGATGTTGTTTCACGTCACGGCTTTCATCGTTTTACTTCAAGCATTACTTTTCCTTTGAAGCTGAAATTTGATCAATTTCAATCGAATTTTCCGCCGAATTGCTTTGAACCGGAAGACGAAGCGTAGGGCGCCCACCCACCAGATGGACCGACGATATTGTTAAGATCGCGGGAAGTCGATGGATGGAAAGGGCTCAGAATCGTTCTTCCTGGAAATGTGTAGCGGAGGCCTATGTCCAGCAGGATGATGATGATGATGACCTTTGAAAAATATTAACCAGTCTGATACAATTTGGTACCCACTTCCAGTGCAATTTCCTCTGCGGTGGCCACGACGCGTCTTCGACGGCAGACGTCGCTTTTGGGAAATTATTTCCATTTCCTACTTGAACGCCCAAGGAAGTTGATGCAGGCGACGACGACGTAATCAAATATATTTCCTCCAATTTTCCAGTTATGATTTCTGTCTATTTCCACATTTTTAAATGGCTTCAAAAAAGTTCGGCTTTCAGATTTTAGATTTTTTTTAAATAACTAGTAGGTGGAACAAGCGTATAGCCAATCTGATGTGAAGTGGTAACCATCGCCTATAACAATGAAATGCGTCAAAGGGCACGCACGTCAGGGACGTTCCCTACGATGCACTGCCTTGCGTCCATCAACTTGAGGCATGCAAATGTTCAGCCTCACGTGCTAGTAATTTTACCGGTACTCACGCCCTTCAAACCGAAACAGTAATGCTGCATGGCAGAAAAAGGCATGGACTGGAACTCTGTTTTCTTTATGTTTGTTACCACATAAACCAATGTATCTTTTTTGTAAAAAAATAGAAAGATATTAATAATGCGGAATGGATGAAAGGACATAAATAAATAAATAATGCGGACAATCCACACAACACTAGCTAGCCCCAAACTAAGCAGAGCTTGTACTATGGGAACCAGGTAGCTGATATAATATTTAAATACTTTTTTTCTAAATACATGCATAGAAATAATATAACACCCAGACAGATTATAACAAACGTCTATGTTCACCAAACAAATATTTGTTCTCGGTGAGAATCGAACCCACAGTCATAATTCAATATACCTACTTAGATTGACCCTATAGAATGTTGTTCTATATCAGTTCAGCCGTTTTGGATAAATTTAAATATGAAGTCGGTTTTTCAAGTTAGTTAATGTGTTTTATGATTGTGGTGCCAGCGCTAGGTTCAATCACCGATAGTCTTCTGTTCGTGCTCTATTCACAAGCTTTTAATAGAGTTCTTGTTTGCAGACTGCTAATGGAATACCAATTCAGTCATCAATATGTATGAGTGGCCCGGCGATGCTTTGAAAAGAGATTAGTTCGGAGGACAAGTTCAATATGATTATAAAGTGCTGAAGGAGGCTACCCAGCACCTATTATTACGAACCAGGCCTCGGGCATAGAAACATGGTTTTACAGAATTAAAAAACTGGCCAAGTGGGAGTTGGACTTGCCCACGAAGGGCACCATTATCTATAAAAATTGCAAAAAAATCATGTGTGTTAAACTTAAATACTTATTTATTTATAATATATTTTTTTGTTTTGAAAGTAAATATTTTAATAAATATTCTGTGTATAACTATAGCGTCTACCTGCTGCCGTTATCAATATCGAGCAAAAACGAACAAAAAAATCACGTTTTCTGTATGGGAGCCCCTTTCAATAATTTATTCTAATAGGGTCCAGTTTTACGTATCCTATCCTAATCCCGAGTTTTACTCGATCAGTTTTAACTTTTAGCAGTCCTTCTCTTTTGTATGGAAAAATGATGAGACAACAACAATTATGTAAACAAGAAACGAGTGTTTGTCTTATCAATTCTGATCTGAGCGAGTAAAACTCAGAATAAGGGTGCTGACGTCATCTCCATCATGAGATTTTCTCAGTCAAACCGAGCATAAGGCTCCAGGGCATTGTCCGGAAAGTCAACAGAACTGTTTCACAAATTTATTTTCATTCTAGCTTTGCTGCTGACATGAGCAGGCAACTAAAAGGATTATGGAGTAATGCAATTTACCAACTCGCCTTGCGTCCCGTCTCGCCGCTGTTGGCGTCGATATGTCGAGTGAGAAGCGTGGCGTTGTATAGTGAATTTCTCCGCGTTTTTCCTAAGCTCTATCATGGAGCTCCATGTTTTTCAATTTCATTTTCAATAGCTTTTATTAACAATCTTATCAATAGTTTTACAAAATACATTTGTACATAATAATCTTTAGCATATAGTATAATAATCTATAGTATAGTATTGTTGTAAGTACATAATAATCTATAGTAGTAAGGTTGTTTTGCTTTCCAGCATAGGCCTCTCCCAAACTCTTCCATAGTTGGCGATCGCGCTTTCCTCCTCAAATTTTTTTGGAGCTCCGTGTACCAGTCACTAAAGATGGGCGTTTAAACACCAAGCATTTACTTAAAAAAACTTTTTTAGTTATGCAGCTAAACCAACTTACAATGAGCACAGTTAAGATAATACTATACTAGTACAATGAGGTTGTCATTGTGGGTCTTATTAATAATCCTGGCGTAGCGTTGGACTAGTTAATCCGTGTTTTGTCTCTTGCATTGACATGCAATTGTCAACTCGAGCAAATGTGACAAAACACGGATTAACTAGTCCAACGCTACGCCAGGATTATTAATAACACCCTGTAAGTTTGGTGTTACTTTCCGTTTATTTAGTGCTTTTCAATTATTTGATGAAATTGAACCTTATTATATCACCGTAAGCAAGGTTGCACAGTCAGAAATTTAAAAATATGACCTTAACAAATGATGACAATTTAGATACCTACATAATGTTGAAAAATAACATTTTGGATACCTATGTTCGAGTTACAAAATTGCAATCTGCTATTTGTTTTTTCCACACGAGACTGTTCTTGGCTCGGATGTTGAACAGTTGGGAAGAAAACTAATTGGTTAACATTGGCAGGTTGGCATCACTCCATCAATTCTTCGGATTCCTCATTGCGACATTTTCTACCCCAAGGCGGATCAATCGGAGAGTAACCTATTTTGCCTCAGTATTTCTGTATTTTATGTAGCTAACTAAAGGTTTATGAAGCTAACGCACAGGCTGATTTTAATAGATTGTATGTGCTTATTGTGCATTGCACACCTAAATAAGTTTTTGATTATGTAGAAAGAAAGAAAAAATGTTTATACAAACCACCATCATAGAATAAAAGGTTGAAAAATGAATACAATACACACCTTCTTAATCTAGAACATAGAATAAAGAAAACAAAGGTAAGGTAAGGTAAGTAAATGTACCTATATACCTACATTATACACATCTTTGGTGTGTTCTTCCTATCAAACCTAAAAGTTTGTGACTATATTAATAAAGTAATACGTCTGTCACAGCATTTTAATTGCCATTTACAGAGCAAAAATAAGTGTTTTATATATTTTTTTGTATGGTTATGAAAAAAACATTTTTGGGCTACAAAATCATTGATGAACTAGGTAAGTAGCTAATAAGTACCGTACCTAATGGCTCCGTTTCTTCGGAGTTTTAGCTCATCCGTGGCCGCGCCAGCTCAAGGGCGCGCGGGTTATAGAGGGGTAGCCGGGACGTACTCAGGGCGGTATAATGAGCTATGAATGGGCCAGTGAGTAAGGATAAAGTGAAAGTATTGATTAATCTCGGTCGCTTAGCAACGGGACATCGCGACGTCGTAGTTTGCTAGACATTATAGCACTTTGATTGATCGTTTTAAAACAGAACTGATTTAATACGGTTCGTACTTAGTGGCTTTTAGCCGTATTAAGCCACACATGTAGAATTTGGCTTATGTAGAATTTTGCCATAACGTATTAGTTTATATGACTGTTTCTGAATAAAAATTTCAATGACATCGATTGCTGAACATCGTACAGTCAGCAAGAGAAATTGATTTACATTTAATGAATTAAAATTTCTTCAGAACGCTCAATCCTCAATCAACATCCTGAATATGCAGTAAAAAGTACCTAATCTATTTACTCAAAGAATCTTACAATAATACAAATATTTATACATGTACAAAACACAGAAGAAACAGTTGAGCTATCTGCAGACCGTTACAAACAATCTAGAGATAGCTCAACTGATCCAAATCAGTACCAGACGGAAGCGCCCCCAAGACGCTAGCGGCATTGCCACGCAACAAAAATAAAATAAAAAATTCAGTAAAACTAAGATTAATAATAAAAATACTATGACCAAATTTAAGCACTTGAGCATAAGGCTTGTATAAAATACTTCATTTTAGTAGGTAGTTCCTGAAATATATAACATAAAATCAGATTAGGCAAAATCATGCAATTTAATTAGAGCTGCAGAAGATAAATTGTATTTCCGATGGGATTAGGAAGCAATCCAAACAATATCGGACCATTATATTTATTGCAGCTAATCGACAGAACAATCCGGATTAAAATACCGTAGTACCTAGGGCCCACCGCTGCTCGTTGATCTTTTAAACTGTGGTACATAATTATAGGATGAAGCGATAACCCAAACAGCAATGGTTATTATAGCAGCTATGGCATAGAAAAAACCAGCCAAGTACGAGGACTTGTGCAAGAAGGTATCTATACAAACCACAAAAAAAAACAACCAACAATAACAATTTAACCTGTTTTTTTTTCAGATTGTCTTGTAATTTTTTGGCACAATAAAAACTGTACACTGACGACGACATTGCTAAGATTGTGGGAAGTTGGTGGATGGAAAGGGCTTAGACTCGTTCTTTCTGAAAACGTATAGATAGGCACGATGTGTCCAGCAGTAGACTTCTCTCTCAGGCTGATGATTATGATGAAAAATAGAAATATAAATTGAGGACTAGAAGATACTCTCAATGAAGTTTGAGTTGGTACTTAAAGTGGCTAGGTATGTTATTTTTTTAGCTAAAACGAGATCCTCCAAACGTAATAAATTGAGTTTAAATAAATGAGATAGGTTGGATGGATTATAAAAAGAATTAAAAAAATATTGGGCTTAAAAGATGGCCACGAAAAATGGGGTCTCGTGTTGCAGGTGTCTAAGGGTGACCGACCGTGACCGCTTTCCATCAGGTGTCCTAGTAATAAGGTCTTGCGCACATCTAAGCTGCGGTGGCGATCAGTGAAACGCTGTCAAATATGACAGCGATATTTGACAGCGCTTCACTGATCGCGAACTAAAAGTATCTCACTTGCACCATACATTAAAACAAGTAAACCGCCCGGCCGCGGTGTAAGCCGTCCCGGGGGCATTACATTTAGCAAATTGATGGCACCAATCAGCAACTAATAACTCAGTCTCACTATGCATTTCCATGTTTCAGTTGTTCATTAGGTATGTAGATAGGTAATCTAGAGATAGGATAGATGCAGCAGACTTTATCGGTACGGGTGGTCCAATCGATGGGATAGTTATTGGTAGGAATATTATTCCCTTCTTTGGATTTTTTTAAAACCGGCTTCAAAAAAGAAGGAGGTTTCTCAATTCGACCGTATAATATGCTTCTTTTTTTATGTTTGTTCACGGATAACTTCGTCGTTTATGAACCGATTTTGATGATTCTTTTTTTGTTGGACAGAAGATATTTGAAAGGGTGTGATGATGGCAGACCAGCGAAATCAAGGGGACCTTCCGAAACTCATAGGGGTGACTAGAGCGGTTGTAAGTTTTTCAATAAGTATTTTATATCAAAATCAGCTCAGCAGTTTGGCCATGAAGTCGGTTTCTCTAGTTTTTTCAACTTCACTCATACTAGATCAGTTTAAACAATTCGTTTCGCCTACGTGTCTCTCTCTTTTGTAGGGAGAATTGATGAGACAGCAGGACACCGGGCTACTATAATACATACTTTGAACTGAAACACCTTGTAGCCTATAGCTATATCTACCTACTAGCTGAGTCTCATTCAACCTACATAATGGATGACCCGTGTACGAAAATTACACGATAAACCCCTTAGCCAACGAAAATTAAATGACGCTTTCCTACGGTAAACTCAGCTACAGCTGACGAGGGGTAAAAACGGTTAAAAACAAACAGTAAAATTAAAACATCACTCAGGAGTATTTGGGGTGTATGCATTTTAATGGTAACCACACGACTTTTGATAGAGAAAGGCTAAGTAGGCTAGGTACTTTAGGCCTACCATAAGCTCTGTCTGGCTCTGTCTCTGGCTCTGGTTTCGAGTCTGTGTGAATGCTGTCAAAATAAATCCTAAGTCGGAACGTATATTACACTGGTGAGCACTCACACAGGGAATCCTAGTGTGGGGTCAAGACTATGTACCTCTATAGGGGTGCCGGTTATTATTTTGTTATCAGAGTTTGTGTCCAATGTATTCTAGTCTCTACCTTCAATGTCTACACCTTAGTTTATGTTACAAGTATTATGTATTTAGTCTTAATTTTACTTGTATGTCATTTGTTTACAAATAAATAAATAAATAAAAAAAAAATAAACACAGGCTCAAAACCAGAGCCAGAGACAGAGACAGACAGAGCTTGTGGTAGGCCTACTTACCTACACTACAGGCTCACGGCTAACGGCATAGGGTTACAAATTAGACTTTCATACACTTAGGCTATGAAAGACTAATTTGTAGCCCTATTCCGTTTGACTATGACATTCCTATAGATCGATTTTTTTAACACTATATTTTATGGAAATGTGTATGTATTTTAGGGGGAGGTCTTTGCCCAATGATGATTCTGGCTAAATTGTGTACACTAAGGAAAACACAGAGTTGTCCTTAGCCTATGCAATAATAATAGTAATAGTACCTTGTATGTATTTGTTAATAATCGAATATTTCATGACAAATTATGGGTAAAATAAAATAGTCGAGTAATAGTATATTTCATTACAAGTGCGGGAAGGCGGTCATTGCAAAGAGTTCCGACAAATGTCTACCCGAGCCGAAGGCGAGGGTTGACAGTCGGAACAAGTTGCAATGACGGTTCCGCACGTGTACTGAACGACTATTTTTAATACAGTTGCGAAAAAATTAAGCAATTTAATAAAATAATAAAAATACCATTTGCTTTTTTCTCTTCTCTCCACGCAATAAGTTCGTCGTATGTATGCATGTAGCGACTTTTTGACTTTTCCGGTAAAATGTTCTCCGAAGCATTTTGTGCAATTATACTGAGATCCGGTGGTGTTAATTCAAAAAAACTAGGGTCGAAATTACTCATTTTGCAACAAACAAATAAACTCGCAAAGAAAATTTCTGAAAAATGGCGCCAACCGTAAAATATAAGCAGAGATTTTTTTTTTTCTTCACCCATTCTGGAAGGCAAAGGGAACTATACCCATACAGCCAAGTCTTCAGTAGATTTTTTTTATTGATATGAATTGAAAATGAAATTTAATGAGATGAAATGAAATGAAACCTAACATAACTCATTCAATCAAATCATTAAATCTGTTAATGAAACAAATAAGTAGCTTCTTTTTAGAAATAATACGTATTTGCATGAATCATAAAAACTTCGATGAATTTTTTTAGTAAAAACTTCATGGTTGGTTTTTCTTTTTAGACATTATTTTGACAGTTGGGAAAGAAAAAGCACTAGTGCGGGAATGGTAAAAAAAAAGCACGCGTGTGTAATAGCCCACATCACGCTATACGTCCCTGCAATACGCCAATTTTTGAGCAACTGTATTAAAAAATAATGTAGGTAGTCAAGGATTTGGACAGATATCCGTGTCTATAAAGGAAGAAAGTATAGTTAAATATTCAGAGCCACGTAGGTACTACACTACCTACTATTATTTATTATGGTACTCTAGAGCTTGTACTTTTATCTGACTAGCTACTCTAGCTAGACTACGCAGCCTAGACTTTTAATAATATACTATATAATTTTCAAAACTAACATAAAAAAATAGAAATAAACTACAGCACTATTGTGAGACGAGAATTTCACACCGATTTCAGTTTGATCTGATCTCTCTAACCGGCTTCATAGAGTCTGTTCTGTTAATTGGAATACATTTTCTACAAACACGAGTCTTTTGAAAGGAAAATACCAACAAAGAACCTGATGTGACGGTATGTAAGCCCATTATCGAGTTAAAGGGAATCTAAAAACATTCACCGCTCCTAGTTTCTCCCCAGGGTTATATTTAGGGCAGGAAAGGAGTCGTATCGACTCAACTCAATTTATTGAGTGCCTACTGCCTACTAGCTTCCGCTCGTGTCTTTGTTCGCGTGTACATTAGAAAGAAAGAAAACTCACACTAACAATTTTATTTAAACTTAACTACTTATTATTACTAAACTAAATAAATATTATTATTTTTTATTTTTCACAACAATCATCTTAACGTTATATAAAATTTCGTGTTTTGATATAGAATATGATAGAAAATACCATGCTATTCCCTAAATTTTATTATTTGAAAAGTAACCTTCTTTGGGAAAAACATAATATATGGCCTTACTCATAAAAATATGTCAAAAGATACACTTCCACCTCTTACCACTGGGTAATGTAAAGACAAACAGTGACAGGGCTGACTAAAATTTAAATTGCGTTCAAGGCCTGTGCACATCAGCACGATCAGCTGAAACGCTGTCAAATATGAAAGCGATATTTGACAGCTTATCGCCATCGCCATTACTGTGTGTACGGCAGTAAATTTTTGTTGTTCAAATTTTCAGAATTATCCCACTGACATACCTACTTGTTTAGTTTGTTTGCTAAGCCCGGTTCAGTCTTACCAAAAGCACAGGCATCAGATATAATATTTAGAAAGAAAGGAAATACATTTATTTGACATACTTATGTGAAGACGTTAACAATAGATAATGGTAGATAAAATATGCCAAAAAAACTCAGCTTTTTGCTCTCTGACAAGGATTTATGAATTTTGCTGCGGTTCTCATGAATGTTCAAACATGACACCCCCAATTAGTGAGTTCCGATTGCCTGAGTCCGGCCCTGGCTCGCCCAAACGGGCCGTTCCATTACCGCTAGTCAATAATTTACTTGCATTCTACAACTATTGTGACTAGGTATCCTGTATATCCCCTAATGATAGGCATTATTGGCGCAGTCCCGTTGCTTTATCTATCTGTCTGTATGACATTAATTAGATGTCAAAAGTGCCTTGTTATAATGGCCAGATATTTTGTAAGGTACTTGTGATTGAGTTACATAATCGATTTGCTTGTTTTAGAGTAAAATATATTGCAATTGATATATAGCAAATGCTTATTTAAAAAAGTTAGGTACAGTCGTCTGCACTACTATGTTTTATTTTATTTTTATTGATTTGATCTGTGGCATACGACCCTAAGTACCTTTAAGAACCCAAATCAAAATAATTGGTTTATTTGAGTTTATTAGGAGTGTATTTTAATTTTATGGCTGACTTTAAATATTTGACTAGCGATATTTGACAACGTTTCAGCTGCTCGCCAACGCCATCGCCTAGATGTGCGTAGGCCTTAAGTATACTCAAAGTATGAAAACTGGAATTGAAGTAATGAGACTAAATTAAGGACTTGAGACAATCCTACAATGCCAGTACCAGTAGGTACCGAAACTGCTAAGTTACCCCCTAAGGTTGGCAGTTAGAAAATCCTTATAGCATTAGGCCTACCTTTTGTACATTTATTTTTAAAGTTTTGTGCAATAAAGATTTAAATACTTAATCATAATAAGTTATTCCAAAATTCGAGCGACCAAAAGTGTTCAGTGAGCTTGCTATTTCACGAAGCTCTCACAATACTGATTCGATCACAAAGGAGCTCTGGCTTATTCAGTAGAGAGGAAGAGTTGTTTTCTGTTTTATGAAAGTCACGTCAGCGTTCCATCCGATTACCTAAGTACCTATATTCTTATCAGAAAATGTATTTTTGTTAGCAGACTTCAAATAAAAAATGATAATTACTGTACTATTACTAGTATGTATATTTTTTTTTACTTGAAATATAGATTCATCAATTTAGATGTAGTACTATAGCCATTAAGAACGTAGTAGGTATACACCTACTACGTTCTTAATGGCTATAGTAGGTATACGTTGTTCTTTTTTTTTTACTAGACACCATCATGTTAATTGTAAGTATAAGTTTAAAAAACTTGAGAAACCGACTTCATGTCCAAACGGCCGAACCGATTTTGATGGAACTTCTATGGGACTAATCTGGAAGTATTACCTATTAGATAAAAAATATTTTTTTGAATCAGCTCATAGACGATGAAATTATTCTATGAGTATAACAAACATAAAAAAAAACAATTAAAACGAAGAGGCTAAACCGATATTGATTAAAGTTCTCTGGGACCAATCTGGAAGACCTTTCAGATAAAAAGACTTTATTCAAATCGGCTCATAAATGACGAAGTTATGCTATAACAAACATTTTAAAAATGTACTATCGAATTGAGATCCTCCTATTTTTTTATTTGAAGTCGGTTAAAAATAGTAAAATAGCCACATACCTGTGTAACCGAGTAATACCTGCAGCCCCCGCTTCCAGCAATCACGATAGCAGCTGGATACCTTCCTGCCCCATTCTCCATCACAACCTGGAACTTATCGCATTGGAACAGAGGTTAACTTCCTATATACATGGCTAGTATATGAAGAGCTTTGATATCTTCACATTTTCAACGGAACGCAGGTGGAGTTATGTTTGCCTATATTATGAAGCTGTTTAGAGATACGCTCTTTTTGAGAGCAACGAACCGTGGTAATACAGTCAGATGCACTAAAATGTATTAAATTCGTAAATTTCAAGTTTGTGTCAGAGCAATGACTCTGCCTTCTGGGGTTCGTGAGTTCGATCCCCACCAAGAACGAACATTTTGTCGTGAACATAGATGTTTGTTCTCTCTTGCGTATTATATTGTGCCTACGTCTCACTAAGTTGGAGTGCCGCCACACTGCAACGTCACTGCTATTTTTATTTTATAAAAGAATCATACAAAAAACGGTAGGAACCAAACCGCAGTTTGTTTTCTGTTCTTCTAGACTTGGTAGCGTGTAACTGGCACCTAGACTCAGACGTTTTAAAGTGATCCTTGTGATAGAAATGAATGAATACAAGTTTGAATTGGAATTTTGACTTTGGTCCCTTTTTTTCGGGGGGATATCTGCACACAGACACCCTAATTCAGCGAGGGATGCACTAAGATAATGTAAGGTTACTAAAACCAACCCGTGTGGCCAGCCTGTATGCTACGAAGGTATAGTGGCGGTATGAAAATGTTCGTCGATTTTCAACTTGATTTGTTCAACGTATCACGATCACATACTACCTTTTGAAACTGAATAGACAGAATACACCGTTAACGTCACAAATTATGTCAAAATGTGTTCATGATCAAGGCACTGGTGCAAGCGAAAACCGACTCTAAGGTGACGAACATTTTCATACCGCGACTGTACAAGGGTCCCGTGAAAAGGCATCTCCTTCAATACCCTCTTGCATCTTGCCTGAGCACGTCCCGGGAATTACATTCATAGACAACTAACTCCTTGACTTAGATCAAGGAACAAACAAAACATTATTATTTATTAGTTTTTTTTATATCCTAAGGTCGTGGGTTCAAATAGAGCCAATGAGTTTTTCTGATAATAAATGAATATAAAAATAAAAATATTATAAAGCATGTAGGTACCTTAATTACCTAAAGTTATTGCATCTAATCTACCTAAGTACCTACTAAAATGCTTGCAAAGCAGTAATATTCCTACCATAAACAATTACACATGCCACCTTTTTCCTTATAATTGCAAGTATCGAATTTCACCGCATATTTTAATCGCACACATCGCAAACGCTGAAACGGCGTAATTTTATCCTATGCAAGCACAGTCACGTAGCAATGGTACAATGTGCTACAAAAGTGTTAGGTTGGCTTGCTAAAAAATATTCAACATAAATAAAGGAGGACCTAGCCCAATCGACCCCCAAGCTAAGCAAAGCTTAAACCATTGGAACCACATAGCTGGTAAGTTAAATTAGTTCTTTATTCTTCTAAGCTTATTTATTTACTTGAAAACACAATTAAGACATTCTAGAACTCTAAATAAAATGCAGGGAAATTACTGAGAAAGGATCTGTAAATCTTAATTTATATAAAAATGAATTGCTCGCTAAAACTCGAGAACGACTGGACCGATTTGGCTGATTTTGGTCTTGAATGATTTGAGGAGGTCCAGAGAAGGTTTAAAAGGTATGTTTTTTTTCAACGGGAACGGTAACGGGGCGAGTGAAGCCGCGGGCGGCCGCTAGTTGGCAATAATTTTGAGCTACGACTTTTGGCAATAAATTGATATTTGGTCGCAAGTACCTACATAGTTACGAGAGCAAGACAAACCTTGAAGCTGATGTTCTACATACTTCAAAATGAATCTTGTGATAAATACCAATTACTTTGACTGACTGAAGTAGTGGGGCGTGCAATTTAAGATTTAACGATCTCTACCTGCTTATTTATGTGACTTTTACCGCCCTAAAAAATCATCTAAAGATTCAATTCCGTTTGCACTTTTGTAGCCCAGTGTACTTTCTAGTAAGCAGTGGCAATAGTGGTACCTTATCGCAATGAAGAATAAATACATGATTGGCTGTTATTAGGAATTTCTATATGGTTATAATGCATAATTAATTAATTACTGTACCTAACAATAGGCACCAAGCCCAAGGGTTATTGCATAAGGCCAGCAAATTGGCTAATAGATTTTTATTACATGACTAGTGTAAGGTTTTTACTTTTAGGGCTTCCTAAATACATATGTATTAACAAAAAAATATGAGTATTATATCAGCTATCCCATCGTACAAGCTTTAGTTAGTTTGGGGCTAGATAGTGCTGTGTGGTTTGTTTATGTTTTTTTTTATTATTTCCACTTGCAGTTATTGATTGAGTTTGCTTAATATATTTATATTTAGCCGATTAATTAAGTAATTTATTATGGCTCAAGGTGAATCTTCTAATAATAGGTAGTTTGATTAAAATCGTTAAAAGTTTTAAAAACCCAAAAATAATCATTTACAATAATTTTGTCGCTGATCGTGCATACCTAAGCCCACGGGTGCCAAAGAGTTCTATACCTACCTGTACTAAAAAATATTTACAGAAACTTATATTTTTCGAACCTGTTCAGTGTCGTTTCTTAGAAGTAGGTAAAAATTACTCAAATTTAAATATTTACACGCAATTAACAGTTAAAAAAGTGTAAAAAAGTAAAAAGTCCGTAAGTCCGTAAAGTATAGTAGCTGACTGTACCGCGATTAAGCTTAAGATATCGGTTAAGACTTAGAAATCATTATTCCTTTGTATGGGAGGTCATGTCCAGCAGTGGACTCTTCAAAAAATGATGATGATGTAACGCGTAAAATATGAAGTATATTTTAAATTTTATATATGTATATCTTAAAAGATAATGTTAAAAAAATAAAAAAGTAGAGTTCTAAAGTTCAGTCAGATCTGTAGGCCTACAACAAGCTCGGTCTGGCTCTATCTGTGGCTCTGGTTTTGGTAGGCCTACTGTAGGTTCAAATCTAGTAGCATAAATAGTTTCAAAACATTCTAAAGAAGCATCTTTGTGCTGCACTTAAAAAACCTACGAAAGAACTAAATAACACGACGAGAAGAACCGCGATGAAGAGCATCTTCTTTCTTCCAAAATGATGGCTGTCCAGGTCGAGACTTCCACTACGTCACATCACACGTTGTACCAACAAGACCACGTGACTGTGAGGTAATGGCCATTTCAACCCTGAACTTCTTCTTTCTTCTTTCAATGCTGCTGTAGAACTCTTCTTTGCACTTGATGCCGATATCTTATTCTATTTTTTAAATGCAGTGAAATACAAGTGTAGTTTTAAAACTTGAGAAACCAAACTGCAGAAACGATTTTGATGAAATTTCTATAGGGCCTAATTTCCATAATCTGGAAATGCAACCCTCACGATAAAAAACTTTTTTTTTCAAATCTGCTCATAAATGACGAAGTTATGCAATAACAAACATTTAAACAATCGAGAACCACCTTTTTTATTAGAAATCGGTTAAAAACGACCTTCTTCCTGCTTAACCTAGTTCTTCTAGGCTTGGTCGCGTGGAACTGGCACCTATACCTTTCCATCAGGTGTGATGGCAGCCAAATGCTTAGCTATTTATTATTAAAAAAAAAAAAAAAAAAAAAAAAAAACCTAGACTCACCTAGCTTTAAGACGTTTCAAAGTGATTCTTGTATCGTATTGAATAAAATTTTATTGAGTTTTGGGTAGTACCTACAGTAAGAGCCAAACTCGGTTTGCTAAATAGGTGCCCGCTGCTAGATTGAACAAAGAAGTTGTAGTTTCAATTACATAATGTTTCATAATAATAGTTTTTGTAAATATTCAGTTCTGTTGTAAAAAAAAAACAACTTGAAAATAAGGGCGTAAGGATTCCTGGTTTATGACTGATTTAAACGTTCAGTACAAGCTCTGCTAAGTTTGGGGCTAGATAGTGTTGAGTGACTAAAATGTTTATTATTTTTTTATTTACGCACTATAAGTATTCGTCTAATTTTATCACTAACTGCATCTTGCTCCAATAGCATAGCTTGTTCGGTCAATTCTAACGATATCGACAATATCAAACGCTTCCGTGCTTCGGATGGATGGTAAAAAATAAATATATACTCAGAAATAGGCAGACCAGCATAAATTAATTTATGATCTGTGAGTTTTGTCCTGTACACGTGCATTTAAACTACTATGTAAGTTATACTCTGTAAACAAATACGTTCTGGTGCACTGTACAAAAATCATTCAATTCAAAAAGTAGAAAAAATAACTTACCGGATAGGAAAAGGCCGCTAGGTTTCAGCAGGTAACAGCAACCTACAGCAAGTTTCAGCGGTGATTGTTGATCTGAAATATTATAGATTATCAATTCAATTTGTTCCATCACTATTGTGGTAGACTTTACTTGACTCGAGTCTGCAAA
Source organism: Thera britannica (assembly GCA_939531255.2). Taxonomy (NCBI): domain Eukaryota; kingdom Metazoa; phylum Arthropoda; class Insecta; order Lepidoptera; family Geometridae; genus Thera; species Thera britannica. The sequence goes on along the minus strand of OW618040.2, from coordinate 5,964,667 downwards.
ATAAGCTATCGCGCCGTATCGAAATGTGCTCATGTTTGCTCTACCTAATCAAATAATACAAGTTTAAAAACTTGACCAACCGACTTCATGGCTAAACTTTAAACCTATTTTGATGAAATTTCAATGGGACCAATTCATCACCTTACAGATAAAAAAAGAATTTACTAAATCGGATCATAAAGACGGAGGGGAGGTATGCAGTAACAAACATTAAAACAATATAACTAAACCGATTTTGATGAAATTTCTATGGGACCAATCTTGAAATATTACTTATCAGATAAAAAAAAATTCAATGCGGCTCATAAATTATGAGATTATGCGATAAAAAACAAATGAATTGAGATCCTCCTCTTTTATTTGAAGTCGGTTAAAAAATAACACTTAAAAAATCACACAGGAAAGCCTAACCAAATACTTAAGGAAGACCCTAACAAGATATAAAACGCAAAGCCAAATGGTTTTATTCTACAGGACGACTCATAGAAAACATTGAAATTACTTACAAGGTAAACCCCGAAGCTTAGGTGTAGATGATTTGATGATGTTCATTCCAAGACTCTTGGTGGGTGCCATCGCAGTGAAGAATGTTCTGTATCTGTTGGACAAATTAGAATTGAATTATGTACAAATAAACATGGTGAAGGTCGCGGGAAATCGGTGGATGGTTAGGGCACAAATTCGTTCTTCCTGAAAATTTATGAAGGAACCCTATAGCAGTGGTCTTATTTGGATGATCATTATCTGCAACGCTGGAGTGAAGGAGTTACTTAAGGTATTGTACAAATTTCGACCATATCGTAGCTGAGTCGTATTATGCTTTATTTATATATTAAAGACACCAAACAAAAAAAACACGAGAATAACTAATAATTAACAAAACTATGCGTCCCTAAAGTTAGAGGAAGCCACAGCATGCACTAAAACTATCGACTCAACTAAACTAAACAGACAATAAGTATTAGGTAAGTATGTTACGATTATCGGTTTATGTTAGGTGCCGTCTAAATGATTGATTTATGAAAAGACAAAAAGATTGCCGGTTCAAGTTGACTGCCGTATGATAGATTTAAGAAAAAATCTAACAGGACACCTAGAGACAACTTCCGCTTAAAAATGAAATATTATTTAATAACTCACATGGTGTGGAGTCTGGGTGGCGTGGCACAGGAGTGGGCTTCGGGCTGCTTGCACGCGGGACCGGTGAAATGCTGACAGTGCATCGCGATGCAACCAGAGCTCGACAACTTTTTATGGCAGTTTAGGTATGAACCTACCAAGCCAAGTAATAACATCGCTGAACTAATGAGGCTCGCAACAATATTGTTTTGTTTTACTGGAACAAGCATAAGGGCCTACCTGATGTTAAGTGGTAACCATCGCCTATGACAAAGTTTTGCCTCGCAGGTCGGAAATGTGCGCCATTATTTTTATTAAAATAATTTTGTTAAAGGTTATACAAATTAAGATAAAGAAACTTGAGAAACAAAAATGATAAAATTTCAGTGGGACCAATCTGAAAGTATTAATTACCTTTCAGATAAAAAAATAATTTACTAAATAGGGGTCCATAAATGACGAAGTAATGTTATAACAAATATAAAAAAAAACACTGAATTGAGAACCTCCTCCTTTTTTATTTAAAGTCGGTTAAAAAAAAGGTATAGGAATCAAGCCGTAGTTGGTTACCTGTTCTTTTAGGCTTGGTTGCGTGGAACTGGCACATTATAGACTTACTTAGCTTTAAGACCTTTCAAAGTGATCCTTGTGATATTTTATTATGTACACCGCCCTCCAAACCGAAACACAGCGCTGCTGCTTGACGGCAGGAATAGCCATGGTCTGGATCTGGCTATCTAGTCTAGTACAGAGGACGGGCTGGTCTTTGGTGGTAGTAGGTACTTCCCCGGACGAGCGTATCACAAAGATCTCTACTAGGAACTGCCGTGACTGCCATTGCTGCATGAACTGGCTTGTCAGCTCAGTTGGTAGTAGCTCTGCCTTCTGCGCCGTAGGTCGTGGGTTCGATCCCCACCGAGAACAAATATTTGTGTGGTGAACGCAGATGTTTGTTCTCTGTCTGGGTGTTATATTGTATTGTAAGTATGTATTTACAAAAAAAATGTAGGGTAAGGTTGCTCAAGTCGTACCCCCTAAGGAAATAATACTATTATTTTCAGTGCAATGGGAACGAAATATTCTGCATCTACTAAATCTTTATTTATTAGCCTTTAAATCGACAATCATAGAAACTTGAAAATCCTATATTAAAGTAGGTATATTAACGTTTTTCAAAAACATACCTTCGGTACGATTAAGGCGCCTAGTCTCCTAATTCGTACCACCTATAGCCTTAGTCGTACTTGGAAAATTGACTTTATTTAACACGTGTTTAACTATAGAAAAATACTCATTATCTATTTAGAGATCACAATAAACAACTTAAATATAACAAACAATTTAGTCTGATATTAACTTAAAACTTTTTTTTTGATAGTTACTAAGACAAAACTAATGACTACCAAAGTAAATAACACATAGAATATAAAATCTGAAAAATAATATGATGCTTAGGAACATATCGAGATTGAACACAGATATCACAAACATTTTCTGTAATTTACATTCAACTCCAGAACATAGGTCATGTACCTATCCAATTTTCACGATCTTCTGGTCGTACCGGTAGGTACGAGTAAGGAATTTTGCGAAGGTACGAATTAAGCAGCTGAGTCTTCAAAGTTCAAAACTAAAACTACTGACAAAACCTTAAACGTTCTTCTGTTTGAGTATGCCTAAACGATTGCCAGATAAGTTTTACAAATACATGTTAACAAAGAAAAAAGGTAAGAATTACATTCCTGCCATAAAAAGCTTACAAATGAGTCAAAAATTTGAATGAAAACTGTATATAAAACTTACTTTTTCATTATTTTTGCTTCACGAAGACGGACTGCGATCCGCTTGTTTACGTTTGTTGGCTCAACTAAATAGTTCAGGTTAACGATACTAGATGGTGATATTTATACGAATCAGACAAGATATTGATGGGGTACGATTTAGGCGGTAGTACGACTTGAGCAACCTTACCCTATTTAAGTATTGTATCAGCTATCTGGTTCTCATCATACGAGCTCTGCTTAGTTTGGGGCTAGTTAGTGTTGTGTGAATTGTCCACATTATTTATTTATTTATTTATTTATTAACTATGGAGGTTCCTAACGCTATTTTGTTGATGAAGTGTATAGACCACCATGGTTTTAATTGGTTTTCATCATCATCAGCGTATGATCACCACCACTGAACTTTTTACTCTCCTATACATTTCAAGAAATAATGTTTCTGAGCCTTTTCCATCCACTAGGATTGTCGTCGGATCATATCGGGTGGGTTGCTGCGAGAACCTTTATCTCCATCCTCATGGTTTTTAAATCATAAAAATAGATCGACATAGGAATAGGAAGGTCGTGGACTCAAACCCAACTCGTCTCCTAAGTTTGGGACGTTAGAAAATCATAGTTCGGCAACGATGAAAATTTCCGTATAACAGTAACTATTTGATTTTCAGCTTCAGCTAAGGACACTACATCCTGCTGATGGTGCCCCTGTGTGTGCAATGCCTTATTGCCTACGTGCCCATCAGTGCCAGTAATTTTACGCACCTACCTATGATTGACTGGCCTCTCAGCTCAGTTGGTAGTAGCGCGCGGTCGTGGGTTCGATCCCCACCGAAAACAAATATTTGTGCGTTGAATACAGATGTTTGTTTTCTCGGTCTGGGTGTTATATTGTAATCTAAGTATGTATTTACAATGAAAAGTAAATAAGTAGGTACTATATCAGCTATCTGTATCTATTATCTTGTTTGGGACTCCTGCGTCCGCAATTAGACTCTGAGTCGGTTCATTTTAGCGTCTGGGTGTGCTGGCTATAGCTGTAGCCAGCCTAACTCCTCCCAAAAGCGCAGAAGCTTCCTGGGGGCTTCACAGGCTTGGAGGAGAGACCTCGGGTGGCCTAGGATTTCTTGTCGTTGAGTTGCTATACCTTCGCATTCCAGGACTACGTAGGCAGCTGATTCTTCTTCGGACTGTCTGTGGCTCCGATGTTTTGTAAGTGTTTGTTCAGGGGAAATATCAGCTACCTTGTTCCTATAGTACCTAAGTAAGCTCTGATTTTTTTTTTTGGTAGTGTTTTTTGGAAGGCGGGGTTATTACCACTAGGCCTATTTACAGTCGGGGTTATTACAGTGTTAAGGTCGCGGGTTCGATTCCAGTCGTGTACCCAATAGATTTTCTGTTCGGATAATGTATGTACACCATGCTTGTGCTCTCAAGCGGTGAAGGAAAACATCATAACATCAAAAATACGTATTGACCATGTCTTTTCTGTGGATTAGGCCGACTAAGCTATGGTATAAATGCTGGGCATATTACACTGCATATGGGCATATTACATCTAAAATCCTGTCCCAGGCACTATAGCGTCCTATAGTAGGGACATCAGTAAAAACACCAGTTGCCCCTGAAGTTATATAAATCATCTACAAAAGATGTAAGGGCCAGTTTCTTTTTGTGTAGTGTTTTATGGATTGTCCACAACATTAGTTTTTATTTCAATATGAACCCAGCGGAAATGCCAGGAATTTTGTCCAAACTGTTGAGCGCACCTGGCACACAAGAGTGTCAAATTGCCTTGTGAAACAGTTATCGCAAGCGTTCCCTGACATAAAATAATACCTTTCGTAAATACCTTGTAGGTATTGCAATAACATTATCATCATATTCAAAGAAATCGGAAACTTTATTCCGTTTAGCTTTTCTATTTGCAATAATGCATTTGCCATGCTTTTAGGCACGTGTAGGTAAGTTTAAGTACCTATGCAGTTTTGTAGTGCCATGTACTTTTAGGTTGGTAAGTTAGCTTTAAAAGTTACAAGTTAAAATTGTAGTACATAGAGCTCTTCGTGTGTGACTCGTCCGGGGAAGTACTACCACCATGCCGTTTACTGCCGTGAAGCAGCATTGCTGTTTCTGTTTGAAGGGTGTGGGTGGCGGTGAAACTGGCACGTGAGGCTGAACATCTGTATGCCTCAAAGTGATGGACGCATCGTAGGGCACGTTCCTGACGTGCGTGACCTACGAGGCAATGCTTTGTTATAGGCGATGGTTACCACTTAACAGCAATGCTTGTTCCATCAGGTATTCGTATAAAAAAAATAAGAATGCTCGATACCTACCTATCTAAGCTTAATGACAAAGAATAGGACATCTTACAATAAAACACATTTAATATCAATCATACAATATGTATTTAATCAATATAACATACAATCATTGTGACAGGAGGACAAACCATTTCAATTTAAAAAATCTTATTAAACCACTACATTGAACAAATACAAAGGACCACATTAAATTAATTCACTATTATTATGCCCGAATATGTGATAAATTAATTGAGGTAGATTCCCATCGACAGCTGGGGTTCAAATTATAATTAACATCGGATTCACCGCAGGGGTATAAGCAAATAAGACAACGCATTTAAACATTATTATACTATATAATTAAATATCTACAAATTGAATATAAGTAGTGCACACTATTGAGGGATACTTAGGCTCCGCTAATAGATTGCTTTCTCAAACATTTACAATAAAAGAGAACATTTATAATATAATAAACGCATATAGGAAACATTTTTTACTGACACTCACTACATCCACTAGTCTAGCCCGCGAAGGCCTCACTAGGCCCTCGCCATCCAACCTTACAAGGCCCACCCTGGCGCGAAGCAAATTACAGAATTCTGCCGATTATAATACTTATCAATAAATACTAACTATTTACATTTCCAAAGGCTGTTTTACAACTGACCAGATACATCTTTTTGTATGAAGCATTCGTTCAGAAGGTCTGTGCAAGTCTAGTCAGTGATAAAGTAACCTGTCCAACATTTTGTCCAGCGCACCTGCATCGCAGCTGTAATATGTTTCACGCCTCACAATCATAAGTGAATACATCAAAAATAATACAAAATATCATATAAAAATTATTACAATCATTAAAATACATTACATTTCGTTCGTATTGTCTTTGAGAAATTGGAAAGCTTTTCCAAGTTGCTACTGGAAGAGAAATTTAAAATGTATTGCGATATTACAACTATAGTGGCAGTGATAAAATATATTCAATCTTTTTTCACTTACGTACGATTAAAATTCCCTAGATCGAACCTATCAATTTTCCCAAAATATTTATCTGTCCAACATACTTATTTATTCAATTATTCGTGTTTTTTTTAAGAGTAACTAAATTTGTACTCGCGCTTTTTGCTAGGCCAGGCACGTGTGATCCATAGACATCTAATTGAGCGAGACACATTGAACCACGCGACTTATCTCGTCATCAGTCTCCTTTCACACGCCACTGAAATGTTTGAGATCAAAATATTTATTCAAGTCCATTATTTTTTACGGTTAGAACAAAAATTGTCTTTACTAATTTGGTGTCGAATTTCACTAAAAAAATAATAATTTAAAAAAGCGAGCCAATAAAATATGGCACTACTATCAGTGCTGGATAAAATTATACTAAATTTTAAATTTATTAAAATAATAATCAGTACATTGGATAAAACTCCAAGCGGAAGTCTCGACTGCGCTTTGTAACGGCAAACCGTACCGCACTCCATCAAACAGGCACCAACTTGACTATAATTCACCAATTTTCCTACATTTTCTTTGGGTCCACTCCTACTACGAATGCATTCAAAACTGTAAACCGCGACAGCAATCGTGCAGTTCTGAACCGATTCAAGTTACCTTTCGATCTTCAACTTCACGATACAATAGCCAACGATTCATTCTTTTACCATTATTCTAAAACCATCCCGCATAGTAACAATAAAATGCAACGTAAAAAAAGAGTACTTTTTACGTTACGTTTTAACATTTACTTCGTTCAATAAACCTACAAAGGGCCGATTTAACTCTACAAAACGAATCTAAGCTCCGCTCCCGTCAAGTACGTACAACGCCGTGAAGCATAAATCTTTAGAATAACCATGGTGTTCTAATTAAGTTAACACCATTTACCGCGCGTAATTCCCTCTAACTTAACTCTAATCTAGGCACTAACTAAAACAATACTATCGAGATCTCGTGAGCACGGAACACAATGTATCTTCATTCACTTGTGTATAAAACCCTTATGACTAAAAGGCATTTTAATGATAACTTATGTATAGGGTCATCCAAAATTTTAATACATCTAAATTTGAATTTCAGAGCCGTTATTAATAGGGTTATTTACAGGTTTCAGTTCACACGGATTTATAATAATTTCACCTTATTGATTTTACAAAGTCGATATAAAAATCATTGGCATAGTCTGTATGACCTTATTTTTAGTTATAGTTTTACATTATGTATTTACAAGTGTTTATAAAGTTCTAAAATTGAATTAATTGACTCTGAATTTATCTAACCAGACCATTGATTGATCTTATAAATGGGTGTTTTAGTTTCGTTCTGGTTCTGGCGTGACGCTACTTCGCAATATTAATGAAATTTATAACAAACACATGACAAATTGGTGCATTGTTCGCCCGTAAAGACACAAATTTTTGTTGGTCTTTGATAAAAAAACGTGTCGTTATAAGAAAAAATTGTCTTCCCAGTACAAAAGACGTTTGAATTAGTGTGCCAGAGATCATTATGGTTTGGTTTTTCACACGTGCACGATCTTAACAAATCACATTGAAAATATATCGAGCAAGATGGAATACAGATGGCGCACTTGTGAAAATATCCCAATTTAAATACAATCACAAACCCGCTAAAATACGTACACAACTACACATTAAACATATTAATGTCGATGATATTGAACACTTTTAGGGTATTTGGACACAACATTATTGATTGGTTTAATATACAGAAACGGAACGAGTTTTCTTAATTCATGAATGTTCAATAGAACCTACTTTTATTAAAAGGAGATATCGCAAGTCTTGCGTGACTCGTTTCTATTACATTAATTATTTTGTAAAAACTTGACTGCCTTACACTTCAAAATCTGCTAAAAAGTTGTGCATTAAATTAATATTTAACTATTAGTCTCTTATCACAAATTTTATTGCTTTAATAACGTTTACGCGGCTTGTGTACAGTCGGCCACAGATTAAAATATACCACATCAAAATTCTAAAAAAAACAAACATCTAACACACATTGAAATCCTCATTGTAAAAAAATGCTCTTAAATTTATTCAACAAGGCACAAAAAATCTATTGCCGACTTAATTGTAAATCAAATACAACTCCAATGGCAGTGTAGTTATAAACACACACACAACTCAAAATCACACAGCCAGCCGCCGTTGATTCTGTAATAAAGCGTCATTATCAACAATTGCCTGGCTTTGTTACTCGGAACACAACTCGGATCAATATCGATTATCAAAAGTGGACTCTACAACCTATAAGCTAACGGCTAGTTTCGTTTGATATGACTACGCGCGTAGATATACGTGAACACTACGAATAAAAGGTCAGTGGCTACCATAGGCACTTAGTGAGTAAAGGTAAGCGCCCGTCAGGTTAGGAAGATACCTGAAATCACCGCTGTCCAAAGTAGAAGGAATTGGTCTACTTTTTGAAAATTGAAATATAATAGTTAAGTAATCATTATTGGACAGCGATATAGCCTTTTATAATCGCGCAAACGTCGAATTATTGGCACCTTTAAGCGAAAGCATAAGACGATTCGCGGGTAAGGTAATTTAAACTAAATTAATACGTTAAGAGCGCCGAACGCAAATTAATCTAATCCGGAGACGAGTCCGGCTTCAATAAGAACTAGTATTTACACATTGGCAGTGGTGCGTATCGCTGGTCGTAATGTGTCGATAGCGACAATTACTTACAATCTAAGAACTTAATAGTATTCAGACTACTTACGTCCGTATCCACTCGAAGATCGAGAGGTCAATTTAAACTAACTCGTCTATAATTACATAGAAAATATCTAACCTCTGTCACCCTTTCTTTTTACATTTCGCACTAGCTATTTACATTTGTTCACGTGTCCGTCCGCCACGCCAATCCGCGACGTGGTCGGACGCAATAAGGCTCGAAACTTCAGCGAACCGTCCAAATATCATTATAAAATCATCAGTCTTGTGTATAAATTTACGTCTGCTATGGATAACTAGCAGTCTATGAACCTTCGTCAACAATCTTTGGCGAGAATTTACCTAAATCAGCCACCCTTGTCAGTGGCGAATCAACATCTGCCTTGCTTTCCCACACGTTACAATCAAACTTACTAAATTACACTACGAGCCGATAGAAATGTTGGGACCTGAGCTTGCACGCTAAACTGCGGCAATTGTCAATAATCGAATCAAACTTCTTTGAACATCTAGCATTCTAATTGCCAACATTCCTACCGGGATCTTATGGCGGCCGGAGCTACCGTCCGCACGGCCAGAAAGCGTTACCGCCATGTCGTCGGCCGAGCTTCCGTTTCTTGGCGCCGCTGGCTTCAGTCCGTTCGGAGCGATCTTCCTTGAACAGCATCGGTTTGATGGGTAGACCGCACTCGCTTCTGATTTCAACGGGCTTCACTTCGACGCTTTTGCGTTGCTTCGCGATAAGGTTGTTGAGGAGTCGTGATGAGGTGCAGTTGCGGGCAGGAAGCAGTCTCGTGGGCGTTGGAGGTGGTGGCGGGGGTTTCTTGACAGGCGGGACGTACACTTCCTTGCGGTAGGAGTCGCAGAAATGCTCGTAGAGGATAGTCTTGGCGTGCGCGGGGAGCGAAGCGATCTCCACTCGCTTCAAGCGCTTCGCTTCCTTCTCTGGAACCCACTCGTCCTCCACCCTGGAAGTACAAAAAAACTAATAAATTCATGAACGAGGTCGTGCCACACAGAAGTGCAAACACATGAACTATGACGAATTTGAAATAATGTTAGAAATAACCACAAATGGTCAAGTTGACATCGAGAATTTGTCAATTAGATTTGTGTTTGCAGTATTTTGTATCCCAGTCCTACACATTATGGCATTATGGTCTACATACAAAAAGTGAAGTCATGCATTTCTAAAAGCTAGTAAAGTGCCTACAGAAATAATATCAGACAGCAAAATTAAAAGATACAACATTTTAAAAATGCATTTCATTAACCGAATCGAATGGCTGAACTGTTTGAAAGATGCCATGGATAAGAGAGGAGTTAATGCAGAGATGACAGCTGACAGAGGAGAAAGGAGAAGGAAGACATGTTTTGCCGACCCCACATAAAGTGGAATAAGGGCAGGAAGAAGAACATTTACCGAATCCGTCCTAAAGCCAATTAATATTTAATGTGTAGGACTGGCAAAATTCTAAGCTGCTAGCAACTTCTATAGATGTGTTTCATCACAAACCAATTCAATAAACGAAAATATCATTCAAAACAAATTTGGTGATTTCAATAATTTCTGCAATTTTCGCTGAATTGCTTTGCTAGCAACGTTTGTAAATAAATAAGGCTTCTGTGTGGCCTTGTCATACAACAAATAATACCAAGCAGATACTTTACAGGGATCAAATGCATATCGAATTCTGCAGCGATTCCATAAAATTGTTATCTTTACTCATTTTACAACACAATGCAACAAACACTTCTAAGCCGGCGCCAGCGGAAAGGCGTGTTAGTTCATTTAATATTATGATCAACGTAGATCAAATTGCAAGCTGTAGGCATTCCCACTTATTATCAACAACAACCTCTCAACAGATTACGACACAGTTTTTAACTGCTTCGGATATCATCTTTTTTCAATTCGTTCCTGTACTATTTGTTTCGAGTTCCAATTTTTTTTATAGATTTAAATAATTTAGCACGAACATTATCTACGCCTTTGTAGGCGGTCTCCATACTAGCACTTTGAATCTTTTTCAGAACGCGGAAGTAATATCTGTACCAACGGAAGGAAAAATGCTTAAACAGCTATTGGTCTGCGTTGATACATAGGAGTCCTGAGGAAGAAAGAACATGCGTTAGTTATTCTGATCACCGGATTCAAATGTTTGTGGCATTGTTTAAACCACAGAATACAGTAGAAAGGCGATCATGCGCCGTTTGTATGGGAACCGCTGTCGCCAGTTTTATATTTTCACTGTTTTATTTAAAATTTCACGAAATATGAGGATTCTAAGAAAAGAGAAGGTAGCAGAATGTTAAAAAAGTCTTTCTGTCGCTTCATACTCGGAAAGTAATTAAGTATCTCTTTTTGCGACTCTTGAAAAAACTGCCGAATTTGTATGAAGAGAGAAGCGAATGCTCATGTATTTTGGCAACACTTTTCCGGCCATATAGCCATTCTACTATGTTCTTTGTTCCAAAACAATAATATTTTCTTTAAAAAATGCAAATGATCCCTTTCAAAAGCCATGATCATAATATGATCGTGCATATACAAATGCATATAACTACACTGTTAGATTAGACAATAAAAGGATGTATGTAATGTATTGTATACTCCCATTGATTTATTATAGTAAACATTTGAACTATGAAATGAATATGATTTGAATTCTTGACCAAATGTATATGCCAAACAGTATAGTGGTGAAAAGTGATAAATCGAATGGTAGGTATGCTATGAAATATTCCAATGAGTAGTATAATAAATCAATTCAGATGAAGAAACTACGATACTACCCACCTGGAGTTTACCTTACAACATTTAACATCGTTCCTTTCTCTAAATCTGTACAGCTGGAGAGTTTGGCATTAGCATAAGGGTATTAAAAACACGTTTACATTAATTTTTTTGCAAAATTTTGGTCTAAATTAGAAGAGGTATGGTTCCTTTGAATACGGTATTGTAAGGCTCTCAACGCACTAGCGACTGGTCGCGATGCGATCTGCCGTTGGGGCTCGATTTTTAGGGCGCTTGTACACGCTAAGAAAAAACGCCGGGCCTACCCAAGAATTCGTGTCGTAACAAGAAAATTACTGTGTACACTGCTCGCAGCGGTGCACGAAAAAAATCTTATCTGCGCAAGACAAGAATTTTGTCTTTTCCACACACGAAAACGCAACAACGTTCGCCGCGTCGTGTCTTGCGCAGATAAGATTTTTTTCGTGCACCGCTGCGAGCAGTGTACACAGTTATTTTCTAGTTACGACACGAATTCTTGGGTAGACCCGGCGTTTTTTCTTAGCGTGTACAAGCGCCCTTACAGGTCGCAATCGCAAGTCAGTGCGTTGATATCATGCGGTTTCATCAGCGGCCGGCCGCGGCATTGCGGCCAGCCGCCTAATGCGTTTTGAGCCTTAGGCCTACAACATTTACATGAAACCGCATGAACTAGCAGCCTGACTTGCGGTCAGTTTAATTGTTGAAAAATCGAAGTGCGGCCAGCCCCAACTACACACCGCATGCGGCCAGCCGCCTAGTGCGTTGCAAGCCTAAGAGACATTGAAATAAAAACACAGGCCTATGCATATTTTTGTGCGTCAGGGGCAACTGGTTTTCACTCAAGCCCTACTTATAGGACGCTATGCTATAGTGCCTGAGCTGACTCAGGCACTATAGCATAGCGTCCTATAAGATTTAGATGGAGTAGGCTTGAGATGTTAAAGGACCTTCCTACTTTATAATAAAAGAGATTGAAGTGCGACTGACTATAATTATTCACGTTTTCTGGCGAAGTGGACTTGACGTAGTCACAGGATTTTCATCAATATTTATCAACGTCATGAATAAAAATTTACATGAAATTGCTTACGTTTACTTTGCAAAATAAATACAATCTGAATTTATTTGGTGTTATGTAAATCAAAGTCAGTAGTTTTTTTATACCTACTAGGTATGTGCTAATGCGTATTAGCCCGGAAGTAAAAATATAAACTATTGCGAAATATATAAGTTTGGAGGATTTGGCACACATATCTATAATGCATCAACTAGACACTTAAAAAGTATGTATCCCCAAGCTACATATAAACTTTGCTAAAAATAACCCTTTCTCTGTTTTTAACCGACTTCATATAAAAAAGGAGGAGGTTCTAAATTGAGTTGTAAGTTTGTTATGGCATAACTTCGTCATTTAAGAACTGATATGAAAACTTCCAGATTTGTCCCATAGAAATTACATCTAAATCGTTGTTGTTTTTACTCTTTGGTAAAGGCCTGCGCTAACGGCGTTCAGCTGAAACGCTGTCAAATATGACAGCGATATTTGACAGCGTTTCAGCTCATTGCCATCGCCATCGCCTAGATATGCGCAGGCCTTAAGAGATGGCAATAGTCAGATTTGTACAATTCAGGCTATTGGTTGTATTATTAAGGAAAAAGAAAATTTTAGTAGAGACGCAATGTATTAACACTGATGTAACCACTAGGTACGCTTTGAATCCAATGCTTACCTGTAAAAACACATCAAGCTTAATACTTAATTTAAGCTACATATTAAATGTATTTAATTTAAATAACTTAATATTACATAAGTTTATAAATATTAATGTATACCAATAATAGTATTGTATGCATACGAGTATCACAGAATACCTAAGAGTGTATTATTAAGTCAATAACGAAATTAACGAATAATATTAATAAATATTGTGGACAACCCACACAACACTATCTATAGATCTAGATTAAGCAGAGCTTGTGCTATAGGAACCAGATAGCTGATATAATACTTAATATAACTTAATAGCTCAGTTGGTATTAGCTCTGCCTTCTGCGCCGCAGGTCGTGGGTTCGATTCCCACCGAGAACAAGTATTTGTGTGGTGAGCATAGATTCTTGTTCTTTGTCTGGGTGTTATATTATATTCTAAGTATATTATGTATTACAAAAAATATAATCAGCTCTCTGGTTCCCATAGTACAAGCTCTGCTTAGTTTGGGCCTAGATATTGTTGTGGAGCTTGTCTACAATATTTATGTTTAAATATTTGTATTTTTTTTTCCAGACAGAGAACAAACATCTGTGTTCACCACCCAAATATTTGTCCCTCGGTGGGACACAAATTTCGTCCTCCGGCGCAGAAGTAGCAGAATCCTACTAATATCCTACTACCTTACTTCCTACTAATATTATAAACGCGAAAATTTTAAAGTATGGATGGATGAATAGATGTAATTGTTACTCAATACCGCCAGAACGGATGAACGGATCTGTATGAAATTTGGCACAGATAATATAGATTGTAGTCTGGAATAGCACATAGGATACTTTTTATCCCGGTAAAATGTGTGGGTCCCGTGGGATTGATGTGTTTTTCGTTAGTTACAAGATTTAGAATATTAGAACTCAAGAACGGCCCAACCGATTTGGCTGAAAATTGGTGGTGGCAAGGTACACACATGGAATACTTTTTATTCCGAAAAATTAACGGGAACGGGGCGAGCGAAGCCGCGGGCGGCCGCTAGTAAGTTATAGTTATTGTAATTAACTAGCCAACACGACAAGCTTGTTAAGCCAAAGTACAAATTACTATTTTGAATTTACCTAATTAGTAACGTTTAGATATTAATACCGGTTACCCTATAATCTTTAATTAAATATACATTTACGATTTCTAATGATCCCGTTATTTATTGTTTTCATTAATTAACAAACATTCACAGCGGTTTCTTCCTCATAATGAAGTTAATTAATGCGACATTACAAATTTAAGTTTTAAATAATATTTTTAATTAAAAACTTATTACTTTTTGAATATTTTTAGGTAAAAACTAAACAGGCCTTTGCATCTTTTGTAGATGAATTATATAGCGTCAGGGGCAACTGGTGATCCATTACACAAGCCCTACTTGCAGAACGCTATAGTGTCTGGGACAGGAATTTAAAATAGGCTTAATATTTTTAGGTATAGAGAAAAATATTTGTAGGTCGTACAACAATTTGTAGATGCGGAAAAAGTATTGCGTTTTAGTTGCTCGTCGCGGTTGTTTACTAAGTTTGCAGTTTGCTAGATAGCGCTGTGCAAAAATGTCTACGAATATTATGTAAGTATACAGAGAATTGCGAACGCCATCTAGGCTATATCTGATGAACTACATTATGCTAGGTCATAGTCCGAGAACCTTCGTAAAATAATTATGGAATTCAGGGTCTAAATCTAAACTGTCAACTAATATGACTTGTTATGTTCTTGTTGAATAGATTACACGGGTATTTATCACGTAAATTATCTTATTTTATTTATTTTTCCCGACATTCAGTATGTGTTATGATCGCGAAAGTTTAAAAAGTTCTTGTTGTTGTTATGAGGCGTTCTAGAGTCTAATATTTCACTCTCTCACTTAAAATCCTTTCACCACTCTTGTTCGAAAGAAGTGACACGATAAAAAGAATAAGACTTGTTATTATTGTTTAGGCTTTAATAGCTAAACTACATAATACTCACAGCACAGTGCCACCAGCTTATCTATTTAGATAACCGTAGAGAAACCAATATTATAATTTCTTGGCCAGTTACTATCTCTTGTTACACAATTTTGTGAACTATCTGAACAGATAAGTTGGTGACATTGTATCTACCTAATAGGAGAACTTATTTAGGACAAATAAAGGGCTACCTAGTCGGAGAACCTGAATAAAGGGCCTGTGATTTTTATAATGCAAAAGATAAACAAACAGGCTGACGGCCCACCTGATGGTAAGCGGTCACCGTCCCCCATAGAACCAATACCAAGGGTGCTATTACTGCGTTGCCTACCTTGAAGAAACTTTTGCAATTTTTATTAATTCTGCCCTAAATTTCTTGAATTCCGCGGCAAAGCGGTGTATTGCGACATGTCGCAAAGCTTGGATATTTCTGGGCTGACGTTGCCGATTTTAGGTTGGCGACGTAAATTATGTACAGGTTTATTCTACTGAGAAGCTCTCAAAAGATACTTATTTAAGAAATAGGTAAGGTCTTAATGTACCGTTTATGTTAAGGTAAACTTAGGGTTGATTTCACGGATAACTAATTACCCATTAAATAATTGACAGTTGTTTTCTGTCCAATTTTTGCTTGCATTTGAGATAAACTGTCAATAGCTTGATCGGTTCATCCAGAAACGGCCTTTTGTGTTTCAAACTTTCAACCAGCTGTTTTATTGTTAAGTCCTAAGTTTCCTAATAGTTTTTGTGTGTTTAAATAAAAAAATACTATAGCGAACCGGACGCGTTATAGTAATCCATCCATTCGCGTATACAATGGTACAGTACTTACACATTAGGCGGGTAGTAAGTCAGCAAGGCCTCCCTCTGCATAGTGGTTGTGTTGAACCGCGTGGCAGCTAGCGACGCGTGCAGAGTCATTGCGTGTTGAGTCTTCGGCGGTTCGGTGATAATACAGCCGCCGCCGAGCCGCCATTCCGTACAGCGGACTAGCCGCCACATCAGACCTTCCACCATGCCCATGTCGAAGTAATCAAACATGCGAGCTGCAATCAAAATAAAACTATTGAAGCGAAGTAAAAGTAAAGGAAACACAGGCCTTGCATATCATCATCATCATCATCATCATCAGCCATAAAGAAGTCCAATGCTGGACATAAGGCCTACCCTACACATTTCCAGGAAGAACGATTCTGAGCCCCCACCATCCATCGACTTCCCGCGATCTTAACTATGTCGTCAGTCCATCTGGTGGGTGGGCGCCCTACGCTTCGTCTTCCGGTTCGTGGTCGCCATTCGAGAACCTTTATTCCCCAACGGTTGTCGGTTCTTCGAGTTATATGGCCTGCCCATTACCACTTCAACTTGCTAACTTTACGAGCTATCTATTGCATATTGTATCTATTGTAGATGATTTAAATAGCGTCAGGGGCAACTGGTGGTTATCGACTATTTGTAGACTATTTGTTGCCTGTTCTTCTAGAATTGGTCGCGTGGAACTAGCACCTAGACTCACCTAGGTTTAAGACGTTTCAAAGTGATTCTTGCTATCCTACTGAATAAACATTTTTGATTAAATTTTTTTTTGTTTATGTCATCCTGCCTTTTTTCCTGTGGTCTCCCTCGTCTGCTCTTGCTAGCTAGTTATATTCCACTAGCTGTCGATTATTTTATTAACCGACTTCCAATCAAAAAGGAGGAGGTTCTTAATTCAGTTGTATTTTTTTTTTTTTTTATGTTTGTTACCGCATAACTTCGTCATTTGTGAGCCGATTTGAAAAATTATTTTTTTATCTGAAAGGTACTGCTTCCAGATTGGTCCCATTTTAATTTTTATTAAAATCGGTGTTACCTACCATTTTTTTAAAATATTTTTTTTAATGTTTGTAACTGCATGCCTCCGTCATTTATGAAGCGATTTAGAAAATTATTTTTTTATTTGGAAGGTTATTTTTACGTCCAGATTGTCCCAAACAAATTTGATTAAAATCGGTTTAGCCGTTTGACAATGAAGTCGGTTTCTCAAGTTTTTAAACTTATAATTATCGCACCAAACGTTGCTCAACTTGGTTAAACGACTGAGCAGGTTACGCCTACGAGAACCATAAAATGATTGGACATTATGCTGGTACGTAAGGGCGCTTGTACACGCTAAGAAAAAACGCCGGGTCTACCCAAGAATTCGTGTCGTAACTAGAAAATAACTGTGTACACTGTTCGCAGCGGTGCAAGAAAAAAATCTTATCTGCGCAAGACACGACGCGGCGAACGTTGTTGCGTTTTCGTGTGTGGAAAAGACAAAATTCTTGTCTTGCGCAGATAAGATTTTTTTCGTGCACCGCTGCGAGCAGTGTACACAGTAATTTTCTTGTTACGACACGAATTCTTGGGTAGGCCCGGCGTTTTTTCTTAGCGTGTACAAGCGCCCTGAATCTGAATTCCATTGATAAAAATCGACATAAAATTTGATATGCGTGGTGCAATAACGGTCGCTGTTGGTTGGTGCATCTAAGTATATTCATAAGTAAATTTTAAACATGTGATGCCGCTTGAAATATCCGACAAAATACTAAATTTTTATGATATTTTATTATTATACACGCGACATATTACATGGAATAGAACACCCAGGAATACGACGCGCCGTGTGAAAAAGCGTAAAACTTTTTAATTGGATAATAGTTTGGTATGCATATCGGAATTCCATTGATGACATTCGTCGTAAAATTTAATAGGAGTTTCGTAAGTGAACTGTTGTTGTATTTAATTTAACATCATATCTAAAGAACATTTGATCATTTGTATCGCAAAGATCACTTTAAAACGTCTTAAAGCTAAGCGAGTCTAGGTGCCAGTTCCACGCGAACAAGCCTACGTATGTGTGCTGGTTCACGGCAGGAATAGGCATGGTGATAGTATTTCGCTCACAGAGTTCTAATAGTACTAGATATATAAAGATAGATGGATTAATTGTGTAAAAGCTGACATGGATAAGATTTGGAGAGTCCACACCAAATATTGCTATGCCCTGTACATTAGGGCCTATTATGTATTCGTAAGACCTTACCATGTAACACAATAATTGCAATAAATAATATGAGTATAGATAGTGCAATCCACGAAGGCGCGCCCCACTATTCCTCCTAACCATTTCTAGTAAATATGTGTGCAAGCTTCCGTCAATGTTGAGTGTTATCGGTACACACTAATTACCTTTGAGTGCACACGCACACTACAATGAATAGACTACGGTTCGCGACTGCCGCTCGGAGCAAACTCCCCGCACCCCGCGAGGGGCGCGTCTTCGTGAATTGCACTATCTATATGAGTATGAGTAGTGAATACAGAAATTACGGCTGATAAAAGGAAATTGAAGAAGAGAACATGTTATACCGACCCCACACAAAGTGGGATAAGGACAAAATCAAAAGTGTTATTATTCAGTAGAGTTTCAAGAATCACTTTTAAACGTCTAAAAGCTAGGTGAGTCTAGGTGCCAGTTCCACGCGACCAAGCCTAGAAGACAGGAAGAAGAAGAGGGTTACTCACCCGACCACGGCTGCCTTCGGTACCGTAGCTTCTTCCCATTCCTGCGTATGAGCTTGCTCGCGCTATCCAGAGACTTCTTGGACCCGCTAGAGTTGGGAGACGACTCGTTGAAATGGTTGTTCACATGCCGCTCGAGAAGAGTCTGAAATTTTAAACCTTTATGTTACATTTTGAAGATTTCTATATTACAACGGAATATTAAGCTGTGTCTTCGTAAGGTAACAAGTACAACCAGCCACCAGAAACACTAAGGCCCGCGTTCAAAAACAGTGCTTGAGTCTAAGTCGAGCCTCAAGCACTCTAAAGCATAGATATTTTGACAGTTCTCCATTGAAAAATGACAAAAAACTATGCTTGAGGCTCAACTCAGACTCAAGCACTGCTTCTGAATACGGGCCTAAGCCCCGTATGCAGAAACAATGCTTAAATCCGAGTCGAGATTTTTTGACAGTTCTACATCTGTATTTAATACTGACAAAAATCTATGCTTGAGGCTCGACTCAGATTCAAGCATCACTGTTTCTGCATACTACTCTTAGCTCCTATTTGTTATAGGTAATTGGGCTTCGATTTGATATTCACTGCAAATAATTAATCACTTAAATAGACACTGTTAGTAAAACTGACGCATTTCTATCTACATTGTTATTTGATTTATTATTCTAATCACAAACTTGCGTGTTGTCCAATAGTGGTTTTACTAACACACATCCTCTCGCTCATCTCATCGTAGTGGCAATAAATAAAATTAATACAATAAATTTATCGAACATGTCAACAAAATTAAAAATGGATAGACCAATTTATAATGGACATGAAATCGATATGTTGATGGTTTTAACGCAAAATGTGCATGGTCTATCCATGTATTATTTGGTCAAAAAACCCCAATAAATTCATTGTCAAAAGAAATAATGTTAAACATTGTAGTGGATATGTAGTGGCACTGCCTTCAGATCCTTAGGAAAGAAAATATTACATCTTTATGGGTTCAAAATGGGTAAAACGTTAGGCACATGGAATGGGTACGATTGTATACCAACGTCAGTATGGCAATATCACGAACCAAATTATGTCAATTTAGCAAAAATCTAAATGCATTTTTTTTAAAAGCAGTTTCGACCTTTGCTAAGTAGAGAAAATGCGTGATAACGCCATTTTATCGGCTAGTGATGGATTCACAATAAAAATTTTAAAAGTTGCAAAAACTTTTCCTTTTCCTATTTAAAATAACACGAATCAATCACCACCGATTATTTTATAGACGTGATTTACAATGAACGAGGCACACTACGCTATACTTACTTTGGCAATCGTATTACTGTAACCAATTTATTTAGAGCTTCGTACTCTAATAGTAACACTAACCTAATCTAACACGAAATAAATAGTCACTAGAAACTAAAAACACACATTGTGGGTGGTTCTTTGATTGATCGTCAGCTTCAGTCAAAGAAAAAGTATTTTTGGATAATAATTGTTGACTAGCCAAGATTACTCAACTGTACCCATCCACAATGTTTGCAGATAAACTAAACTCATAGTAAACCATCAAATAGGTTCTCGGAATCAGACATTACTCTAGTTCCCATCGTTAATCTTCACCGAGAAACTATTAAATGAATCATTAGACTCCAAATGCAGTAATTGCAGTCCTAATCGCCCAATATCTTTGCGCAGGGAACATTGAAGATCAAAGAGAAAACACAAGAAACGACATAAAAACCCAAGCATAATAAAATATTTTTTCTTAATGCTGACCCGCCCCCTTACCAACAATTTTGGTGACGCTCACCAAGCATAGACAATACCAGATTCTAACCAATCCAGACGAGGCTTGCTACTGATTGGTTAGAATCAGGAGTTGTCTATGCTCGGTGAACATCGTTAAAATTGGCTGAAAATCTAGCGCGGCTATTTCAAATCCCAGTGCAGACAAAGATATTAGGCAAAGAGGTATCGTAGACTTAGAGAGCCAAGGAACGTAATTGTACCTGGGTGGAGAATCTCCGTTCGCATCCGTCGACGATGCACTTGAAAGGCTTGTTCCCTCCGTGTAGGAGAGTGTGACGCTCCAGCCAGAGACGAGAACAGGATGGCTTGCCGTAAACCTTGCAGCGTTCCCAGAGGCACACGTAGTTCTCTTTGTTGGCTTGCGTTACCACGTGCGTCGACTGAAACACGAAACAAATCCATAAAATGTAGGACCTTCTATTAAACTCTATTAGGTGTCCAGGGCGTAATTATCTAAATCGAGATTTAACTGGTGTACTATATTATGTTCAATCAAATACATAAACTGAGTCAAATATTAGTTCATGCCCCTGTTTACGGAAGACTGATGTGATGTCCAAGACATTATTCGTCGGCCTTAGCCATAGCAAGGATCAAATCCGTGCATAGCCAACTAGACGATTGAATGATGGTTCAATTCCATGGTTCACATTCCGCTTCCTTCTTTATATCAAATCGTAAGTAAGTGTAGGTATCTAAGCTTGAATTATTTTTGAGCTGTAGAAGTGAAAATGATCTTTAGTCGAAATCCTTAATAAATAACGAGTTAAGAAAGAAAATCAATACACACCTGTATGTGATTAAGAAGATCGGGATCTCCATCGAACTCTTTTTTGCAGTTTTCCCATAAACACACGGTGATTGTGCTGGATGTGTCCGAGCCCGATGCTCGTTTGCCGTCTTTCTTTACGAGCACTCTAGGCGGAAACCGAATCGTTTTTGGCGGTTTCAGAATCGGGCTCTTCTGGCTTTCTGTTTCCACAGAGCATAAACTAACACTCAAACACAGAGATGAATCATCGTCGCCTTCTTTACTTGTGAGTGAATCACTCGGAGAATCTATAGACTTGTCTGTCCCGATTCCTGATTCGGACTCGTTACCGAAATTCGCTTCCAACAAGGAATTATGAACATTAGACGACACGTCATTAACTACAGTGATTTCTGTATAAATTGTATCTTCTTGCTTCACGTCTTCTTTAGTTTCTTGCGTGTCATCGTCCATGTCCATTCTCGATTCATCGCTATCGTCCTCCAATTTGATGTTTATATTAATTTCATCGATTTCTTTCTCAGACAATAGCTCTTCAAATTTGTCTGGGTAACTACTACTCACTTCCTCAAAAGGCCTCTTTTTACTAGTTATTAACGGAAAGATATTGTTATTTAGTGTTTTAGACAGCCAGGGAATATCACACTTAGTGGTTGTAGTTTCAGATATTTCCGGTTCCTTCACTGTACTACTAGGTGGCTCCGTGCCTTGGATCGGATTGTCGGGAGGTTCGACCGGAGCGATAGGAATGCTATTCGTGTGAATGGATTGGTTGGTGTAGCTTACTAGTGACGGGGCATGATGAAGGAGTTGATTCGGGTACGGTTGTAAGCTCGTTGCGGCCGTGTAAATATGGTTAGAGCATGATGAGTGCATGCTTTTAGCTGTGCTGCCAACATAAGTTTGATTAGGGCATGATGATGGTTGTAAACTCACTGCAGTACTGCCCCGGTATATCTGATTTGAACATGAGGAATGTATACTTGTAGCTGTGCTGCCAGTGTACATTTGATTAGAGCATGATGAGTGTAGACTTGTTGCAGTACCTCCAGTGTAGCTCCAAGTTTCCTTAACATTCATGTTTGGCACAGAAGTAACGATGAATCCTGGCTGAGGCACTAATACAGGATGACTGAAATTGACGGCGTAGTTAGGCTTCTGCTGAACCGTCATTCCAACGGTCGGCCCTCCTGGGACGTTTTTGTTGATGACTGGCTGCGAGTTCATAGGTGTTGTTTTATTCACATTTGAATATGGTGAGCTCGGCATGGCGTTGGCGAGTTTTAGAAGTGTA
This sequence comes from Thera britannica, assembly GCA_939531255.2. Taxonomy (NCBI): domain Eukaryota; kingdom Metazoa; phylum Arthropoda; class Insecta; order Lepidoptera; family Geometridae; genus Thera; species Thera britannica. The sequence continues at coordinate 5,941,858 of OW618040.2, read as the reverse complement.
CCGTTTATCAGAATCTGCGTCGTAGTAGCTTGGTTCTGCAAATGCTCTTGTCTCTGCTGTGGTAACTGAGAAGTTTGAGGAAGTACAAAATTGGGCATTTTAGCCATTAGATTAGGTATTTGAACAACTGTTCCATTGATATTTTGCATCAAAGGAAACATAAATTGGCCGTTTAGCTTCGTTGGACTCGGAACGTTGACATTTTGTCGGTTGAAGGCTGTCATATTGTTTGGTTGGCCTAACGTTTGAGTTTGTATTCCAGTTTGAGGTATTCTCAAAGTAGTTAGCATCATATTTTGCGGAACTGCGACAAAAGATGCCATATTGGTGGTGGTGCCATTGCAAGCTTGCGGAATGTTTATTTGGTGGCAGTTTTGCAAATTGTTTACGGGTAAATTGATGTTACTGAGATTGCCATTTACCGCCATCGGAACTTGTCGAACACCGTTAGGCATGTTAACATTTGGTGAACAATTTGCTTCTCCTTGTTTGAAATTGGTAGATGGGCGTTGATTAGAGTTGATACATTTTTGCTTGAGGTTATTGGCTCTCGACCATGTAAGGTTTTTGCTATTGGCAATGCATGCTGAAGATTTACGGTTTGTTTTCTTAACTGGCTGAGCATCTACAGTCTTTTTGCTGGGAACGTCTTTCTTCGTTGAAATCGTTTTGTGTTTCATTAGATTCAGGCTAAGATTGTTAGATCCACACATCACACCATTCATTCTACTGTCTAATTTGGTCGTGGAACTTACAACACCATTCATTCTGTTGTCGGGTTTGGCTGCCAACTTGATCGGCGAACGAGTGACGTTGGGCAGTGGCAAAGCAGGTATTGGAACTTTTCCTTTAGGTATACTTGTAGAAACTTTGTTTACACCATTGGCGGATGGGTCGAGTGATCTCTTTTCGCTTCCCTTCTTTTTATTATCCACGAATCCGTTATGGATTCCGCCCGTTGACTTATCTTTGGCGAAAGGTTCGATCTCGTGCCGTACTTCCATAAAGCCATTCATCGAGGTATGAACCCTCTCTTTACCCTCTCTCGACATCCCATAATCTCCTGTACCGCAACTAACCGTACTGGACGGCATTTTACTATGATCTACGGCATTATTATCTGAAGTTCTACTTAAGGTATCGTTCGATGGTTTCAAAGCGGTAGCCTCGTTTTGCCTCCCGACGTCCATTAGCACCTTAGGACTGAGCGTTTGTGATAAATACGAAATGTATTTTTCTAGTTCGTGCGTGACGCCGTTTTTTGGGCATTTCTTCTTGGGATCATCGTGAGAGACTGAATTGTGTTCTCGTTTGAGACCGCTCTGGGGTTTCATTTTGTGGTTGAAGAATTCTGTGATGCGCCGGCTCGCGGGCGGGTTGTGTCGGCGCACGGGCGCTGGTTGGACCGCGATGCGTCGCGGGGCCGGCGGCGCCGGCTCGCTCGCCCACGGCGGCATGCGCGCGCCCGCTCCCCCTCCCGCCTCCTCGGCGCTGCTGCTGCTGCACGAGGACTCGGGGCTGCGCGGCGACCGTGGCTCGGTGATGTCGCTACCGCTGCTTCCGCTCTCCGATGGACTAAGCACCGCCACGCCACTATAACAAACATTTATATTTATTACTATTCAAACAATCAATAATCATATTTGTACTATCTTATAAATCAACTACACTGATATGACGACTGAAACCCATCACTTGTAAATGACAGTCTATGAAACTCGTACAGAGAATAAATAGAAGGATGAGAAAGTCAGAGGGGGAGATGTAACAAACGTGGTCTGCAAGCTATGAAGGTGCATTGCCCCGCGTGGCTGGCGCGGCGCGTTTACAGGCCGATGCCGCGCCGTGACGCAATGAGACTGCACTGGTCGAGCGACACAACACGTCCAACCAAACAAGCATAATGTAAAGAAGGTATAGAATTATGTATATTTTTGGCTGCATGATATCCACTGCACGTCTACATCCGACGCGACTGTATAATGTGACGGGTTTTAGTCATTGTTGGCGCTTTCAGGAAAAACACTATTATTAGGCCTTTATATGTACAGGTGGGCCAGTCGCGGAGGTTGATAACATTCATACGTTTAAAGTTGACGGGTACCGTAACTAGTCGAGTTGCGAAGCGGAAAAGCGGATATTTATCCACATGATGTGAGACTTGGTTCACACGTGAAATGTGTATCCCAGGAGCATCCTCTCGCGAGCATAACTCGTTTATTCCCTTTGTTGAGCCCAATCCACAGGTAGGTACAATGTCGAATACCTAACATGAATTTTTCGATTTTGCTTCGCTCGACGAAATATGTTTGCGACTATGAGCTTTGTGGGGATTATAAAAGCTATTATGCCGAGAATCGAATGTAGCTGGAGAATTTTGAGCTGAAGCGGGATGCCGCTTTGTAGAGAATGTACCTAGTCAATTTGGTAGATTATTTTAAGAATTGTAACAGTCGTTTCTGTTATATTATTAGAATCGCCTGTAATGGTACTTATTTCATAATCAATACAAGTCAAAAGTACACAAATTAACCAGTACCTACTACCTACCAGTGTTGCACTGAGTGGGGTGCCCTACAAAGTGCAACAGATACTGAGTCGGGACCTAATTGACCTTTAGTTGCTATTGTATGGCACCTGCCTACCTGCCTGCTGTTCTTAGGAATTCTTGTGTATGATGAGTGATGGATGACCTACATTTAATAATCTATTGTAAGCTAGGGTCAATAAAATCATTTTCTATCACTCTTCTTAACCTTTATCAAAACTGGAGCCTGTCAAAACATTCTTCAAAATTCCGTATGTTAATTCAATACCACAAGGTCAATATTAGCACGCGTCATAGCACAAAGCTTCTCATCGGAACAAAGGTTCTTTTATAGTTTTTTGCGAATTACCGAAAGCAAAAGTGGCTGGTGTGTCGTTATGTAGGTGAGTCTGAGTGGAGGCAAGGTCGCGCCCGCGCCGATTCCGGTCGTTCACCCGCGCTCCTTACCGATGTTATAGCTATTGTGATCTCACTTTCGAATTAGTTCAATACGGCAATACCTACCCATATTATGTATACAAACTCCACTATCTAATATTATAAGCAGTCAACATAAAATACATAGTGCGGATATAGTTTCCTCGACCAGTAAAAATAGGGATCTGAAGACCACCCACCTCTAACACCAACTGCATTGCAATACATAGCATGCGAAATGTACAGACAGCGAACTAAAAAATAGCCGACGAAAGCATAAACTACTGCCATGTAATTTGTCTCAATGAGCCTTTTAGTTGTATACCTAGGTGTGTATTGTTGCAAACTGTTTTAAGACGATGAACACCGTGAAACAACTTCTCGCTCTACACTTTGACCTTTTCATAAAATCGATTAACTTATTTATGAAAAATCGCGAACGATTAGGTGATTTGTATGCAATCCGATAGCGCACCGTGTAGTAATAAAAACTTTTTTTTTAAAGATTGCTTATAAGTTTTTTTTTCTACATAAGCACAATATTAGTAATCTTTTAAGTAGGAAAACATGTTAGGATATTTTTTTATAACGCTATACAGTTTGATTGCACTAAAGACATTTGCTCGCGATTATTAATAAATAAGTTCAGTGATTTTATATCTTTCAAAAGGTCAAAAGGGTGCGATTGATACGGTCATCAACGGCGGTCTGCTCCTTAAAGGGTGGGCGTTTAAAAGCGCAAAATACGTCAAACACACATGGCATGCCACCCTGCCCGCGGCTCGTGGTGAGGGTGCACTGATTACAAGTCGGGGATTTCGGTAGAGCGAATATGATTAACAATGCACTAATGGAAATAAGAAACGCTGTTATGCATTTCGATTTAGAAAATAACAAGCTCTATGATTGTTTATTAATTTATAGTGTTTACTACACTTAAGGAAATCACAAAGATTTTTATAATGTCCCAAAAGTTAAGAGCCGAGCGGGATTTGAACCCGCGACCTTCCCCTCGGTACGGGGCTGCGCTGACCACTGCGCCATCGGATCCTAATCACACTCGACGAATAACTCTTATCGCAATTTCGGTTATCGAGCAGGTTAGTTGACTATAACGTCTAAACTGTAGATGGAGCCACGGTCGCGTTAGTGCCGAACAGTCCCTAAGAGTTATTCGTCGAGTGTGATTAGGATCCGATGGCGCAGTGGTCAGCGCAGCCCCGTACCGAGGGGAAGGTCGCGGGTTCAAATCCCGCTCGGCTCTTAACTTTTGGGACATTATAAAAATCTTTGTGATTTCCTTAAGTGTAGTAAACACTATAAATTAATAAACAATTATGAAAAAACGCAAGGTGACATCTCTCGTCGATTCAACTGAATGCAATTTCGGTTATCGAGCAGGTTAGTTGACTATAACGTCAAAACTGTAGATGGAGCCACGGTCGCGTTAGTGCCGAACAGTCCCTAAGAGTTATTCGTCGAGTGTGATTAGGATCCGATGGCGCAGTGGTCAGCGCAGCCCCGTACCGAGGGGAAGGTCGCGGGTTCAAATCCCGCTCGGCTCTAAACTTTTGGGACATTATAAAAACAAGCTTTATCTTCATAATCATAAGAAATATATACATTCTTTAATCCTGACAAGACATAGGTATCTATAAATTTTAAATTATTTGGTTAAAATATCAAATGCCATAGCAGAGATCAGAAACTAGACGCGTTGAAAGAAAGATAGAAAGAAAATACATTTATTTTGGACACACATAAACACAGCACAAGCAGAGTAACAATAAGATTTTAAAATATTAAACAGAAAGAACAAACATATAAGAACTAAGAATAAATACAAATAATTGGTGCACAAATCAGTCTGTCTGTGCGCGTGTCTGTCCATATCCATCCATACGCGTGTGAGCCAAAACCGGTCCCATCTCAGCTATATAGCTTTAGCTGTAGAAATAGTAAGCCGAATCAATTCAAGGATGAATATGAAAATGCAAATAAATAAGGAAGCTTTTCCGCCAAACCAAGATATTACATACAAGATACTTACATCGATACGCATCATTACTCGCTCACAAATGAGGTAAAAGAAACATGTTTCTTATAGTCAATAAAAATGCTGATGCCAGCTGTTGCATATCTTTTATCAAATTAGATTTTTTTTATAATGATGATTGTCTAACGTTTATCAGAATATTTACATAGCCAAGTAGTTAAACTTACTAAAGTCTAGTTAAATTGTTTTATGACTTTGTAATCAGAGTTATTTTATTTCAATCCCAATATTTGCCCCATTTTTTCATAGCGTTAACATTCACAAATGAAATGAAATCTGAAAGAGACAACTTTAAATCCGCCCAAATTAAGTCTAGGGTCGGCTTTCTTTTGGGGTCGTAAAATGGAATATTATTACGTTTAGCGTTGGAAATTGATCATCATGCCCGGGGTAGGCCCACTGGGGATTTGCTCGACGAATTTCGCTGGGGTGTAGTTGTGTGCATCGCGGAACCCTGTGGCGTGCATATGTGCTTCACCCACGCGCTTTTGTATTACATCTAGTTTTTTATACATCAATGATGCGAAGAAGCGAAATTAATACATCGAAAGTGAATGTTTGAATCGAGAGACAAGAAACAATTTCTAGACTAAAAGAATTCCCTGGTCATTCCACTTTCCGATTGCATGTAACTGTCACAATACGACTGGTTTTCAATGGCAAGCTGTGTCACAACTGTGGTTATGTCACCGGCGACGTATTTACTCCGTTACCCATTCATTACGAGTTGAAAGGAAGCCGCGTCGTCGCGTGAGAATCGTGTCACAGGACGGGGTGGGCAATCCCTCTTTTTACTATGTACCTACCTCCCGTTGCCTCCCTCTGCTCCCCCACACACCCCCGCGATTATTATGCTAAGTGTCTGACGGTTTTGTCAGGGCGAGTTTTTCGCGCATCTGCTATTTATTTACGCGTTTTATATTCATGGGATTGTGTAGTCGCTCGGTCGTGGCAAGGCGTCAAGCTCACAGTTCATTACGCAGTGTTACAAGGTTATTGCCTGTCGTTTGATACACGAATATAGATTTTGTAGTGTACGCATTACGGTTGCGTTTGTTAGAGGGATTCTGTCGGGAACTAGGTTAGCGGGCGCACCCTGCGTGACGCTCCTGCCAAACATCGTTCAATTGATTTTGTACTAGCTATGGTGATGTTTCAGATTGCGCTTCAACGTATCGAACGCTTCACTAACCTTCTTAAATTACCTGCATAATCAAAATGAATTTTAGAAAGTTTTTCAGTTTACAAATAAACCATTTCTAAATGCCGGTAAACGGTAAAAGCTAAGTTAACAATGATGAATCAAGAACCATAATAATAATTAAAATGTTTATATATAATTTATAAAATTGCACAAGATTGATTATTTTATAAAAGTTTCATCAATGAACAGAATGTATTATGTGGAACGTAGAGATGAAGATGTTACAATTGATTTGATGGGATTCAGTGTCTGCATTTGGGGAGTCGCATCGACAAAGACGTTGCAGTTCTGGTTTCCTGTTACGTCTGGCGCGTCTGGGCAGGAAATAAGCGGATCGGCGGCGAGCTCTTTGTCTAGAACCGCTATTTCCGACCGGAGTTCTTTAGAATAAACGATGACAGTCAAATCATTCCGTTGTTTTATTTTACATCAATAAAAAAGATTAGGTACACTCTTGATTAGTTTTAGTACCCATTTGAGTATATTATTACCCTTTAGATATGTCAAAAACAAAGATAAAACGCTTTATCACTGAGCGTAATAGGCCTAAAGAGTTACCAGCTTCGTCTCGGTCGATGTTATAGTAAGTACTAATCATTTTAATTGTTAGATATGGAAGCGATGTTGGTTTGGGTGTCTAATTTCATGTGGTTTCGCTCAGACAGAATCCACTTTGAAATATAATATACGAATCCATGGACTCGTATTACAAATTAAATTGAGAGAGTTCACCCTCTAGGGAAATCACGTACAATGAAGGGTATAATGGTGGAATCTCCATTGGATGCTACCGCTTATTTGAACTCGATCTCAAACACAATTCGGTTGAAGATGTAAATAAACACGACCTATATTTGTTAAGAAGAATTATTTTGATCAGAGCAGATGAAACGCTTTTTTTAGCATTAAATACTACCGAGTTGTGGCTTTTTGGGAAGGGCTAGGAATTTAAAACAATATTTCTAAATTCTAGTTTAAATTATTTCAGGCGATCACAGTTTATCTCTATCTGGTATATAAAGACCTCTGGGAAGGTTATGGGTGGATCACCTTGGGAACTTCAGCTTTTTTATTTTTCTGGACCCTTAATTTATAGCGTATTACTCATGTTTGCATCCCAAGGTTAAGTCTGAAGTTCTCACTGTTGATTTACAAAACTAGAGTTTGGAGGAAAATGATCATGTTTAAAATTATTTGTGGAGTAAACAGCGGGCATTGCACTCGGAGCATTGATAACTTTGCAACGTCCTCTCAACGACATAAATTCTATGAGATAACCACAAGATAAGTGACGAGTAAACAAAATAATATCAAATTGGCCTGAGAAGTCACTACAATAATATGCGTAATTAACGTTCAATTCAATTTACAGTATTACAAACTCAACCTTTGGCACAATTTAAACTGGAATTACAGTTTGTTTCCAACAAATTCGATGGTGGGTGTCTGTCTATTGATTGAGGATACCCGGCTAGATATCCTCAAATACGAGAAAAGGATTCTATAAACTGCTTGTACTCGTAAAATAAAGTTGAAACCTCTACAATGCATAATAATAGTGACAAGTGCGTGAATGAATGCACATCATTACTTTGCTATTACTGTGATGTTTATGACGCATCGCAATTCGCAATTGATGCATTTACTACAGCTGAAAGGACACACACCCTACTACGAGCTCGATTCTCAATTCAAAGTAAATAAAATAATAGTACATTACTTGACATGGTTTCGGAGTAAAAGATCGTTCTATTTTTAAATTACACTACAGATATGAGTTTACTATGTAGGTAATTTATCTGGCCACTAAACTTGACAGTAATCGATTTTGAAGTGTACGTGGTACATATTTGTCGAGTGCAGCAATTACGATTTATTTCCAAGAAGATGGTCAAAATAATGCTCAAATTTCCGAGCATGTTTGAGAAAACTTAATAAAATAAATGCAAACCTATTCAAATAACATAACTAACTACTTACTCGATCTGAATGTGTGTTATTTTGTTATGCTAATTAATTTAAATTGTATTTTAAGTTTCGTGGGAATTAGTAATGATTACCAGTGGCATTGTACTTCGTTTCCGGTAAGCCTCTAGTTTTGACGTGAATTCATATTATCTTATTTACACACATTAAAAAAGTTGAACCGTAAACTAGTCTAAGCTAGTAGGTTATCGACGCGATGCCTTTAATGGAAATAAAAATAATAGTGTAATAGTTATCATCAAAATGAAAATAACAATGACATAATACTAAGCCGGATGACAGCAACAATTTCAGGAAAGCGGAAACATTTAATGAACGTATTTTCCCAATAGATGATAAGATTCTAAATTTAACAAATTCATTTTTAAATATAATTATTTAACTTGTAGGTAGAAACGATTGAAACGAGTTGTTGTCTCATCAATTTTCCATATAGAAGAGAGGCACGTGCTTACACGAAAACAACATTTTGGTAGACGACGGTAGCAAAACTCTGATTTCGGATATAGCTGGTTTTAATCATGCTAAAAATATATCATAATCATCATTTTGGTCTACAGTACGTACCGTACACTAGTAGTGGTATTTTAAGATATATTGCATTTGTTCAGTAATCACGAGTGCAGTAACCTTGGCAGCTCTGCAACAACGGAACGGCAAAAGCCTCTTCGTCACCTCGCTTTGTGTCGTGACCATAAAACAATAGCTAAGATTGCCTACGTTCAGACTTATACTTGCATGCAAATTCAGAGTAAGTAAGTACATTTTGCAGTTTGCATTCATTCCTAAAATAACCAATACGCATCAGTAACTCCATTAAAATTAGGAGATTTTTCTTTTTATCGTGTCATTGGTTCTTTCAAACCAGTGTGGCAAAGGGTTTATGTGCACCTCGATGAGGCTCTTTTTGTGCCCTCGACACAGTAATGTTCTCGAACTTTTTGGGACATGCCGATTTCCTCACGAATATGTGCTAAAAAGTTCTATCTGAACTCTACCAATTTTTGTTATATTTCTAATAGCATTTTTGCGATGAAAATGCCGTGTGTTTGTAAGTTGATTTTACAGATGAAGATTAGAATACCAAAGAAAATATAGAGTAAGATCTCTGCAAAAAATATTGACGTACTTATAGATTGACATGACACATTAACGAAATATGATTGGCATGTGTGTTTCTGTTACTTGACCTCAGTCAACTATCATTCAAAATGTATGTAACCAGTGCTATCAGTGAACTAACGGTCACTTTTTTCTGTGATGATAAGTGACTACAAAAACTCAGAGAGCACATGCAGCGTAACCTCACCTATTTTTTTATCGTAATTCACTTTTTTTTATTTCCGCAATTGATGATGATTTTCAAAGTAATTTGTGAGACTAGACGCGAAGTTTAACTAGCTTCATTCTTACACAAAACACAATCAAAAAGTAACAATAACTATGTATCTATAGACCGATGCAAGTGTATAAACCAAATGTTACAGATTTGGTAGCTAAGAACTTTTTTTTTTATCTGGGCATCTTATATACGTGTATAACGGTCCCATATCATTAGAATCTTCACGTTTGGGAGTCATTACAAATTCACTTTTGACGGAAGTAGAGTTCCGGTATGCAGTGCAGATGAGCTGCAGTCTCCAGTATCGGATAATCACAACAGGATGTATTATGTAACTGGAACCCTTTATTGAAACGGGAACCGGAATTATGATTGAAGCTAACGAAGTGAACGACGATCTGATGCAACTTCGGCGATTTGGCATCGCATGTTTGCCATCACCGTTGGCGTTGATCCGATGTATGATCTTGAGAAACTTGCTGATATATTAATGAGTTAAACCTTACGCATCTAAGGCCCAGATTTATAGACCGAACTTTGACTTTACTTTGATGGAAAGTTCAACTTTCAACCAAAAATATATTTCATAGTTCTGTCAAGCTCTTCTTTATTCAAAATGTTGAAGGTAAACTCGATAAACAAAGCTTACTTTGCGAAGACTCCTTTGCTGTAAAGCAAAGTGCGGTCTATGAATCTGGGCCTAAGCGTTCTACCGATGGCAATCAGTGAAACCCTGTCAAATATGACAGCGATATTTGATAGCGTTTCATTGATCACCACTGCAGAACGCATAGATGCGCAAGGCTTTCATGGGATAGATACATGATTTTAAGTTGCAGTTTGACAGACATGTCTGTGATGAAAAACAAGGTCATTTATTCTATGTATGTTATCCTACTATAAGTACTAATATGGATTTAAATCAATAAAGTTTGCATGTTTACAGGTTGTCACGGCATAATATGCGACGGACTTGACTTTTCAATAGGCTATAGGAGAGCCACAGAAGGAATAATAGGTAGAACCACTTGTTCAATACGCCCCCCTTTGTTTCTGTTCACTGAACGTGTTTACATCGCGATAATTGCACCTTCCATCCATCCACGGAAGGTGGTAAGAGATAACACAAATGTTGCTTCTGGAAGACGGCCAAAGAGTTTTAAATAAATGACCCCCATATTTACTCTTCAATGTCTTTTCTTTGTTGTTTTGCTTGAACTTTATTTCCATGACTTAATTAATGGAGTTAATTCACCGATTGCAAAACTAAATGTTTTTTTTACATTAAAGTCTAGTCACCAAAAAGAGTTTATTCTTATTAGTAGTAGGCAATAGTAGGCATGTGTGTTCTTCTTCCAGGAAATGATTAAATAAAATAGTAAAAGCAAATAGGAAATCAGAGCTTGTAGGTACTATTTTACTATTACTACTAGTAATAGTAAAATAGTACAAGCTCTGATGAGTTTGGGACTAGATAGTAGTGAGTGGAATATCCACAATTTTTTTTGTTTATAGCACTAGACATCAGGATAATATAATAGCACTTTTGTTATAAAAAGCAAATGCTTTCGCATGTCGATGATGAATATGTAAATCATAAAGTTAATGTGGTCGAGATGGTATCAGTACACGAAGCGAAGTTATATCATGAGGGTAATTTGTGGGGCATCGAACCTTGAACCTCGAGCCCGCATTGCCCATTGTCCACTAGCGAACAATGCCCACTTGTGGCGTACAAACCGCTGACTGAGCTTGGAACTCCAGACGTCAAGATTATAAAAAAAATATTACAGCCGTCTAGTCTACACTAAAGACGTCATTATAGAAAAAAGTAACAGCCGTCTAGTCTAGTCGTATGTCTAGTTGCAATCATATGAATACGATATTTTTAAACCGTGGCATTAATTTTAGGGTAACGCCCTGTGGTTGGATAAAATAATCGTTTCATTGATTTCATTTCAAATACACCTCTATATTTTCTTCGCTTAGCGACAAAACATATGCCGTGGGAATTGGATAAGTTCCAAACATGGCACCTCTTGTTTAATCCTATCATCTTTCTCAGATTGCATTCGATTTTACCGTACCTACCTAAATATAACTTTAGATAAATATTTAAGTATGCGTAATTAGATTCATTAAAATGTTTGTCATGTGATATATAGAGACCCTGGCTTACGGCCCATCTGATGGTAAGCGACCAACAATACTAGAGGCGGTGGTCACTGCGACGCTTACACTTGAAGGACGTTTGTTTCTTGAAAAAAATGATTTTTTTTTTATAAGACGGCGCGGCTCCAAATAATCTTTGGGGCCATTCCAGGGTGGCGGTCGGGACAGTTTTACTCCATTTTTTGACATATTTTTATGTGTAGCTTAGTAATTATACAAGTTTTGGGTAATATAAATATACAGCAATGTAGTTTAATAGTTGTGTAAGGACATCATCCAGTAAAATGCCCACATTTAAGCATTTTACTATGTTAAATCCCACCTACAAAAAGCGCGGCGGTCGGGACAGGTACGCACCCACCCTCTCCGGATTCCAGCATAAACTAGTAAAGTTCAGCCCCCCTAGACGTGCTACAGCTTAACCATTATTTTTATAGGTACCTAGATAGTTGTTCTTAAGAACCTGATTATGAAAATAGCATTTTGCTATAAGAATACTTAGATATTTTTTTTTGAAAAGTGCGGCGGTCGGGACTAGGATTTGTTCCGGTCGGGACGAGTACCCAAAACCTGTTTTTTCATACAATCAAATAGCTTTATTAAGGATGCTTTCAACAATAACAATTAAATTATAATAAGAGATAAAGTCTAAACACACATCATACATGGTTTATCTAAGTTACACATTATATTTTTTCAAAAACGTCGGATGTTCTCATCGAATTCGTAATATATACGATCTCCGCATGCTTTTAAGAGAGGTTCGTTTAAAATTTTAAATATCTAACATACGAAATATCGCGTTCGTTCATCGTGAAAGTTTTAGCGTCTTCTACAGAAGATCTTTTCAAAAACATCACTTGTACTTCACCATCTGCTTCATCCTTGGCAGATTACGCGCGTACCTAAATTCTCTTTTAGTTATTTATTGTTAGTATCTATCTATCTTTACTAAAACGTATGTTCCCAATGCCAATTTTTTTGCGATTTCATCATTGCTATCAAAGTAAGCTCGTTTTTAGCAACCAATTTTACATGCAAACCCAGCACCAACATAATTATATGCTTGCATAACCATAGTCATTACAAGAAAACCCATTTTGTATAGAAGCACGTCAGTAATTTGTAAATATTTAAGTAAACGTATCGTATTCATGGATGTTATTCAATATGAAGATGAACGCGCATGCCACGACAATGACAAACGTATCTTTTTAAAATAAATTTTCAAAATTCTACTATGCATTAATATTGCGGTTAGGGCAAAATATTGGTGCCCAAAAAAAAAATTAATTTTCGCTTATTAACGCTATGCCACACTAATACATGCCCAAAAACACTCTCTCATTTTAATTTTTTTACCTCGCATTTTTTGCGCGGCGGTCGGGACCAAACTTTGATCACCCTTAAAATATTCTGGTTATCTCCTGGCTGCTCACAAATATGCCTAAATAATAGCTACCTAGCTTCTTATTACTTCTGGAAGTTATTTTCAATGCAGGTTCAATAGTTTTAGGCTAGAACTACTAAACGTCTATTTATGCGTTACGGTCGGGACTTGAGACATACCTATCTTCGAGGCGTCATAAATCGGTAATTGACTTATATATTTCTGTTTTATGTTCGCCAGGCTAAAGAATAGATCCTTCCGTAAACTTTTGCTTGCCAAAACCTTCTGTGGCACAAACAAAACGGACGTTATCAGTTATACCAGTCTATTAACAAAAAACGTACCACGCGACAATAAGCGCACCTCAGTGTTTCAGTCCGAAAAAATCGTAGAAAATGGTTGTTTTTTCTAGCGGTTTTTGTCAATTCCTTAAATATGGGGTTTTTACTATGCGTTATGACTAGAATAAAGTCTATTTAATGAAGTTTTTTATTTTGATCGTGGTTTCAGTTAGCCTGGAATGACCCTTTGTTAGAATACGGCTATTATATTTCCAGCACATTTTATAAATTTATTAGTTTCAGCACGCGTAAACAAAGTATAAAATGCTCGTCATCACATCGCCCATGCCTGTGTTGCTTTTATAGCGGTGCATTAACGCGACATTTATTAGCATTCATTTACATTTCCGATTGCAGAAACACGTGAAATTTATGTTAGGGTCTTTTATTGGTCTTCTACCGCTACAGCATAAATAGAATATGAAATCTAGATACTGAGCCGTTCACAGTCTGACAGACGTTAAATCAAAATTGCACACCGACCAGACGCCACGTGCGGAAAGTTAAGTTTCAGTGTGCTAAGTTAAAACAAACCACATTATTTAAAGCCTGCGCACACCTAGGCCGCTGGCGACCGCGATCAATGAAACGCTGTCAAATATCGCTGTCAAATTTGACAGCGTTTCACTGATCGCGTTCGCCAGCGGCCTAGGTGTGCGCAGGCCTTTAATAAATAAAAATACTTTTGTTTATACAAAATTTAATTAAGCATCTGTAAAAATAATATTACTTAGATTAGATAGCTATCAGTCAAAAACTTCATCAAATGTTTGCAATGCAACGTCCAAACCATACTGGTAGGGAGAGACGCGGAGCTCGACGGGGGGTATTAAAAATAAATAACAATAATAAAATCAATACAGTAAGAGTACGAAGGGTGGTCAGACCGGTTTTTAGAATGAGACTGGTTTTATCGGGCTGCAGACATACAAGTTTTTTAGAACTGACACGTGTTAAATCGAACTTTTTAAACAATAAGGCGGGTTTTTGTGCCCGTATTTCACCGCGCAGTCTTATTTTATTAGCACTTTCTATAAAACCTGCACGTATTCATTTATAGTATTCTGATTTCGAGAAGAGATCGTAGCGGCACTGAATGGACAACTTGTAAACTTGACCGATCACCTGATTCACTCGACCGCTCCGCGGTTACACCTCAAACCTGTCTCACTTCCGCTCCGTTACGCCAAATAAGTTTTGTATGAATTAAATAGTTAAATGAAATGTGTGTGTGAATTTTACACACACACATTTCATCTCTTTATCTGTCCGAGTTCTAACTTTCTTGTAATAAATATTCTATGCGTATAAAATAAATAATGCCCGAGACAATTCATTTGTATAAGTATTTATCTAAGTTTTACATTATTACACTTATACCGCTGTCAGGTTAAAAATTGTTCATTGTTTATCTTTTGACAGATTATTTATATGCTGTTGTCTATTTCAGCAAGTTAGCGAAATATAATGCATGCACTTTTATTCAGGCAATGCAAATTTCAGGTCAATGCCCTCCGGTAAGCAAAAACAAACATGTGCCTTATACCACACGCCGTCTTTTATTTCTATAGCATTGAGGTTTTGAATATCAGAAAAACGCCTACCCAATCCGCCGGGTTTAGTGTTGGACAATATACAACATCAAGAAACTAAAACAAAGTAATATTAACTGATTGTTTAATATTACAATTTATGCATGACGTGGCCTAGTCTTGTGTAATAGATAATATTATTTTATTGCCTCACTTGTAATAACTGTGTTTTATTTACTCTAGTTTATCAGTGGTAGAAGGCGTGATGTTCTGAATCTAAAACTTATCAATAAATGTAAAAAAAAAAGTAGGTATATTGCGCGTTAAACGGTAACTATGGCAGCTTCTAGCAGTTGTTCCACGTTGTGCTGTTAGACTAAAAACTATAGCCAACGAAGACGCATTGACTTTATACTGATTGAACTTTGAGCTTTTTGGAAATAAACGCTGTAAATCTTGAGGGTGCAAAAAATGTGTTATTTCGTTAGTCCCACTAAAGGACTGATTGAATAAATCATTATAAACAGGTCATTTTTTAAGCATAATTTTAAGTGAGTTAATTAAGCCTAATCATTTAACCCAGAAGAGTATTTTAATTTTAGGCTTGCCCTGCCCTAATAGATACCGAAAAGTTCAAAAACTATAACTCGACTACTGGAAAATAATGTTCTAAAAAGCATACTTCAAGAAGTCTTTCTAAGTTGCATTAAGTATTTAGTTTTAAGTAATATTTGAATACGATTTTTAATTGTTTTAATGAATAAATAAACAGAAAAAAAAAACTGAAATAAGTCGTGGTCATTTTCATACTCTATGAACATGATGTTTTAGCGGTCGGTTTTTTTAAACTTAATCCCTTTTGCTTCGCCGAAGTCGGGTAAAAAATATGACAGCCGAACTTCAGAAGCGGAGAGGCACCCTAAGAATAAGGAATCATTATCAAACGGCTATTATTGAGTTTTCCAAAGTGCCTGATGCGTATGTGGTCAGTATCGGCTTTATTCATAATGCTGATCTCTTGTCACTGTCACATCTACAAATAGAGATAGCGACAGACTTATCGGTTTGCAAGCTAAATGACTATTATAAGACCATTCTGAACATACAATCGTTGGAGCAAACGAATACTAGAGTGGAGACCACGTTTAGGTAAGCGTAGTGAAGGACGCCCGCCGGCAAGGTGGGGGGGGCAACGATCTGCGAAATGTAGCTGGCAAGCACTGGAGGAGAAGAGCCGAAGACCGGGCTCAGTGACGCGTCTTGGGAGAGACCTACGTCTAGCAGTGGACTGCAGATGTAGGTTGATGATGATGATGATGAAGACCATTATGAATATGAAGGTTAATGTTTAACATGACATCCAGTATCTGTCAGGTCAGGGTTATACTAACATGCTATCATCTGTTTACTAAAAGTAGTTAGAAAAGCAGTCGGACTTTGTTTTATCACGTTTTATTGTGATTCGTTATCAGAACGCTAATTCAATATGTAACCGGAATATAGTCCATGACCTTTACGAAAAATAAACCTACTCAGTCAGTATCTATTCATATTAATTTTAATTTTAGTTTTCTGTTCAATTTTGAGAAACAGATTCTTTTATGATCTCGCTCCGGTCACGGGTATTCTTGTCTTACTACTAGCTAAGAGGAAATATATAAAGCTTTATAAGAACCCAACAAAAAGTGTGCGTGTGGATAATAATAAAATATTCCGAAATCTAGCTGAACACTCAAAAATATATTGGCTATTAACCTTATTATTTATTTTCGACAACTAACTGATCGATAATGTTTATTTTTTTGTTTGTTTGCTTCCAACAAACCATTACCACAAAGATCACGCACGTCAGAAACTTGCCCTATGATGCACTGCCCTACGTCCATAAACTAAGGCGTACAGATATTCAGCCACGACTTTCACCGGCACCCAAACCCTTCAAACCGAAACACAACGATGCTGCTTCACGGCAGAAATGGCTATGGTGGTAGTACTTCGACTTCCCCGGACGAGCCCTTCACAAAGTCCTTTACTACTACTACTTTATTAATTACTAGCAGCCCGTCCCGGCTTCGCACGGGGTAGACAATATTGTTGTACATTATTTTGTTCTATCGCTAATAGTTTCGGCAGCGCATTCGACGAAAGACATTTTAAGACTCATTTTTCTACACCTTCGGTTACATTGTTCAAATTTTACCAAGGATCCCTAATTTTTTTCAAAATGAAATGTAGCCTATGTCAAATTGGAAGAATGTAGCATTCTATTGGTGAAAGAATTTTTTAAATCGGCCCAGTACTTTTTGAGCCTATTCATTACAAACATACAAAAATAGGTACAAATCTTTCCTCTTTATAATATTAGTATAGAGATATATTTCATTTTTTTTATGCTCATTGTTGGAAAACAACTTAATTCTACATGAACTAGTTTTATTGGCTTATGTTAACAAGCGAAGGATATTGTTTACATTCCATGTAATACAGGCTATAATACATTAAAATTATCGATAGGCTTTTTATGAACTAAATAAATGTACAGGTAATTGTATTCAGCAAACCAGGTGTATTTGTATGTGAACAAAGCGAGCTACACTAAATCTAAGAGATTTAAATTATATGAATTATTATTAAAACAAGGTGTCAGAATAATATTCCGAATGGCATGGCAGGTGATACGGTTTTTTTCTGATTGTGTTTTCAATTTTTCATGCGTTTCGGTTAAATAAAATCAGGTTATTTCTAAATTATTAACCTTCGAACCTTAAACTAAGAAAATAAGTAAAAGTAACGTAAGTGGTAGGGAAAAAAAAGTGTGTTTAGGTAGTAGTAGAGCTCTTTGTGAAGGGCTGGTCCGGGCAAGTACTACCACCAGTTCAATTTCTTCAATTTTTGCCGTGAAACAGCATTGCTGTGTTTCGGTTTGAAGGGTGTGGGTGCCAACATAATTATGTACATGTGCCCAAGTTGATGGACACAGGGCAGTACATTGTAGGGCACGCTCTTGACGTGAGTGACCTACGAGGCAACGCCTTGCTATGTACGTCTATGTTTACTACTTAACATCATGCGCGTCATATAAATGTTTCAATTTGCGTGCCATCAAAAATGCTCCCACGTTTGGGTAGAAAACGAACAACCGCTGCAATCGATAGCAGTAATGCAATAATGTAAGTGCTTCTACGTTCAGCGCTGCAATTAATGGGCACGTCCGTAAACAGAGACCTGACAGAGCTCGCGTAGTCGCCTTTAATGCCGTCGGCAACTGCGTCGTTACTTGTTTCGCTTGAATTAAACATTATTTTGAACCTTATAATGCAGTATACTGTAACTTGATTCTTGATAAAGTTGATTGTTGAAATCACGAATCAAACGACATTTTCTAATAATGAATCCTAGCTAAATCGATTTATCGCCCCCAAAGCCCCTGTATACTAATTTCGTGAAAATCATTGGAGCCAATTCCGAGATTCAGATTATATGTACATACTTAAAACAAGATTTTCTCGTTTAAAAGTATAAGATAACAGACAAGTCCCGTTTTTTGTAGTTATATTTTCCATCTTATTCATTATGGTCTAATAATAACAGTCATTTAGCATAGTAGACTGATAGTGATAAGTATGTTGCCATCTCTATTTATTGACATAAAAGTGATTTATTATTGCACGGGTAAAGTTAGTACACATAAGTAGTTTTTCAAATTCAATTGATTACACCATGACAAGATAAAAAACATTATTCATTAAGTTTCAATCGGCATAGATCGTATATTTAAAGGTAGGTTTATATAACACATACTTAACTTTGAAATAATAAGATTAGTAGATACAGTACCGGCAGGGTAAAGTTAATAAATCGCTGACTGATTCGATATCGCCCCCGGAAGTTGAGCGAGCAAAGGCAAGATTGCTTTAAAATTGAGTTACTGGCAAGGCAAGTGCACCAGCCGATGCAGACGTCAAGCGAGAGCAGACGTTCACGATAATTAAGTTCATTTAGACATCCTCCTAGCTTGTTATAACCAAACAGGAAGAGACATAAAGAGAGGCGATTGTAGAAACAACCAATTTGCATGAAAGAGGGCTCGAAAAGAAAGACTAAAAATAAATAGGGAAACACGATGGTTGAAAGGTATTTAAAACTTTTCATGCAATAAACGTGAACAGGATCAAAAAGGTAAGCGGCGTGGATTGATGTTCAAAACCCGGTTAAAACGTAATGGAGAAAGAGAACCAAACAAAAACCTAAACTGGCAGAATGCCGATGAAAACAAACAAAATAAGAGAACAATTAAAATAACAATTGTGCTAGCAATAACAGGGTTTACAGCAAATAAAAATGCAGTGTCAAAAGGGATCAGTCGTAAAACTTCGCCCGATACCTAGAATGGGCAAAAAAGAGACTGTTCGCATCGACAGTTGAAAAAAGCAGCCAAGTGCGAGTCGGACTCGCCCATGAAGGGTTCCGTAGCACGACGAACTACAAAAACCTTTAATTATGTTACTTGATGTAACATAATAAGGTTCTTGTAGTTCGTCGAAAGGTAAATTGCGGTTTACGGTTTATGACGTATAAAAAAAAAACTACTGACTAGATTTCGTTCAAACCAAAAATCGTTGGAAGTTTGCATAGTAATGTACAACATATATTTTTTTTAGTTTTATCATTCTCTTACTTTAGAAGTTAGAGGGGGGGGGGACCAACTTTTTTCCACTTTGGAAGTGTCTCTCGCGCAAACTATTCAGTTTAGAAAAAAACGATATTAGAAACCTCTACATCATTTTTGAAGACCTATTCATAGATACCCCACACGTATGGGTTCGATGAAAAAAAATTTTTTGAGTTTCAGTTTCAAGTATGGGGACCCCCGAAATTTATAGTTTTTTTTTTATTTTTATGTAAAAAACTTAATGCGGTTCACAGAATACATCTACTCGCCAAGTTTCATCAGTCTAGCTCTTACGGTTTCGGAGAAAAATGGCTGTGACATACGGACGGACGGACGGACAGACAGACAGACAGACAGACAGACATGACGAATCTATAAGGGTTCCGTTTTTGCCATTTGGCTACGGAACCCTAAAAACATTCCCCTATCGTTGTTTCGTTTCCCATACTTAAAAAAAAAAGAACTGGGGACAGGGACGAAATAACTAGTCGATGATTTCAAAATGGGTGTTGTTAAAATATTCAGGATAACAATAAATTGTGTCATTATCTTTGATTAGAGGATAATAGTACACATCCCGTTATGTTTTTAAATGAAGAATTAAAAAACACTCGCAATAAAAACCTGCCGAAAAAGAATCAACGCGGTCACCTTTAGAGTAACATTAGCATCGCGGTCACGAAACATCTGTCTAGCACGTAGATATAGGTATTATTTCATTTGATAGGTACGTGGTATAAGAACATTGAAGTACTTCCGAATAGCAAATATACGTACAATCCTACCTGTCTGCGTTGATAAATTTATCGAATCTCACTAACAAGAAATGGACTTGCTTGAAATATTTATTCGCAGCTCGAAAGCAAAGATTCGTCGCGTGTGTTCAACTTTTAGAGAAATGACTTGATTCTGGAGCAAGGTTTTTGGTAACAAAAACAAAAGTTATCAAAGAATCCGGCTATTAAAAGTAGTACCTAGTTCAGGAATGGATTCTATTATTAACGACACACTCACACATCGTGGACATGGACACTACTAACACCACCCCATGCAACCGTCAAGAATGTCAATGACTTCCTTAAAGAGAACATGATACGACGATTATAATCGTTTGCAAAGCAACGCGCATTAATAAACCCGGTTTAACCATCTTAGACAAAAGACAAAGAATAGTAGATAATTTATTCAGTGGATAAACCGGAAGGCTATGCACAAGGTGGTGGTACACCTGCCTTTTATAACATAGGACCTTTAACACGGTAAGTATTATGTCAACTATCATATTATCCAATCCCATTAAATTCTAATGCGGAGCTAGCATATTAATATTTCTTTAATGATTTATTAATGTTCGTGCGTAGGACTTATCGGTGGAAGAAAAAATATTATTAGTACCTATTAGCTGTTGCTAGCAACTAAATCAGCGTTTTGGAGAAACTTTAACGTCTAGGATAATAGGTAATAGGATTTTTTTTGTATATAGGTAATTGTCCCCACAATATTCCATTGATACAAGTTATTATTTGCAGTCCAAGCTATAATTAAATGTCTTCAAAGAAATAACAAAGATTATCTGGTTTCAAACTTAGGTATTTATTGTTATGTTATTTTGGAAAAATCTGTATAACATGTTCCAACTCACTCTCGTGATTGTATTTCAAAAATTCTATTTCAATGATGTCAGATATCTGGATTCATATTTGTAAGAATAAATTAAATTTACTTATATTGCCAAAGGATTTGGAATCACTCTGATGGTAATGGGAATTTAGTTATTTATTAGTAGGTAAATTGCTAGTAGACAAAGATGACCCAAGCATTACTTGCATTATGGCCAGTTTATTTATGATCCTTTCAAAGTTAGTTCTGAGTCAGAAGTATTACTAATGTTATAATAAACTATACATTTTATAGGAATTTCCAAGCCTATGACGAGGTATTCTGGTGATTAGAATGTAATTGTTGTTTTAACTAAGATTGATGACAAACTTCGGTAGGTTTTACTTAGGTAACCACAATTCTAGTTATTATATTAGGTTGATACCTACATTAGAAATCAAATATGTACCTGCAATAGTTATGTATCAAAGACAATGCAATTAAGAGCTGTTTACTTTTTAGTCCTAGCTTGGATCAAATCAGCAGAGGCAAGGCAAGTCACATAACGGAAGTTCAGAAATGTGTAGTTAAGATAATATACGTTTCAAATGTAAATGTACAAATTCCGAGACATCATACCTACTGAAAAAACTTCTAAACTTAACTCATGGGTTTCAGTAGCTGTTCTTAGTTTATCGATTTCCAACGCAGCCAAAGCCCAAAAACCGTCCGTAGACATTACAAAAAACGTAGCCCTGCCGAATACAATGAGTTTTCCCCCAAACAAGAAGGGCGACTTCTATACAAACAATTTTTTTGTTGAACCTACGAGTGAGAATTGGGTAAAAAAATAAAATAAAAATTATTCAATGTAAGGTACGGAGAACTTTATAGCCCACCAATGGTTTCGATGTCTAACGTTTGGTGAGGTTACTGTTCTTCCGTGACGCTCCCGCTCGCACACGCATGGTGTTTTCGGAGCGAGGTCGAGATAATCACCTCTGTCGGTGGTGTAGCATAACTTCTCATCTCCCGTGTCCCGGTCAGCTCCTTGGTGATGCACTGCACATCCTGAGCACGGGTCACACTGAACACTGCACCACAATATCGGTAAGCACTAGTCGAGACGTCACTGCACTGTATTATCGGAGAAGGCACGGGTTACGAGACGGGCGGCGCGCTCCGTCAACGCCGATGCATTGGCGGCAGGCACAGGCAAGCAGTGTGCGGTGCGCGCCGCGCTCCCGGTCGCGCAACAGCTGACAGGAGGCACGGTCCCCTCGCCCCGCACCAGGCACCAGAACGCGCGCGCATTCGGTGCGTGAACCATCCCCCCCCCGGCGCCCCTCTCGGCGGTTCCTCGTTCCCCACTACGCCTCTAATCCATTATTTACGGACGCCCGACCGGTTTCAGCCGCGTTCGGTTTACCGGCATCTTCGATCTTTCAAATTTTATATCTTCCTATGTCCGGCCAAACTGCCGTCAGATGCAGTAGAAACGACTTCACGACTAAATAGGTATCTCCTCAGATGTCTGTTGTGCGGGAATTACGGGATGTCCACCACCACCATTCAAAAATAAGGCTGTAGTAGATTTTCAAAATTACATTCACATTTTTCACAGGGAACTTTTCTCTCTCCCAAGTAATTAAACTGCATATAACAACATAATTTGAAAGCACAAAGCGCAGCAGAGTTGGAAGACTTTTCCATTCCCCACAGAAGTTTGAGCACACCAAACTATGACGATCCGAGTTTATCTCACCTATTATCGTATTTCCGTGAAAAGAGCCTTGCGTGTTATCTTCTAATACCAAGAATATTCGTAACCAGAAAACATTACTTGAAACTGAGGTGGTTGCACTCTACAATTTAATTTTCTACAGTCTATCGGTTAGTTATATGGAAATAGATGTAATAGTATACTTTTTAAGCAGGTAAAACCCCTAGTTTATAAAACGATTTTTTCTTCTACAACTACAAAGTAAACCCTGTGATTTTATATACGGACTGTAGACCACCGCATCGATTTATTTACGTCGCTCGCTATCGATTTCAAACATGACATTAGATACTGCAAAAAGTAAAACAAGTGTTTTTCTCAGATGTGGGTCTGGACACCTCAGTGGGTCTGCTGCACTCTGGATTAATCCACAGAGTGTGCCATTACACCATTTCCTGGTATGTCAAACGGGGTCTGTTGTCTTTGGGATCAATTCCAACCTTAGAAATCACGGACTTCGCGGAACTTTGTTACCTGTGGTGGCGGCAGCGCAGGCCGCAGCGCCAAGGTGAACGCTCGGGCCAAGGACGGCCCGAGGCGTCGCGGGGCGGGGAGAGGCGGGGGCTTCTTCCCCCACCCCGAGACCCCTCTCCCTGTGCCCCAGTAAAAACACTCCGAACCTTCCAAGTCGACCGATGCAACCCAGCAAAAAATTGCCCCGACGATGCCGAGACGGAACAAATAGAAAACGCTTCGTCCCAAAAAAAGTCGAAGAGTCTCGGTTCGGTATCATAACTAGTTAGGCTTTTTAGGTGAACATCGAGATAATGAGGAGTTTGCATGTCACCTGCGCCTACGCAGACGGGTCACGCACCGCAAGCGCGTAGCATAGCGCTGTGAGGCAATAGGTGAGCGATAAAAAGACCAAGCGGAAGAGGTGCGGTGCTGTCGTATCGACAACGACAGCCAGCGCAGCGGGCGGATCACTAATCACCCGGAATGATGGCAATTTAATAATTTTACAGTTAAAGCGAGCGACGCGACGACACGTTGTAAGTAGGAACACCTTTCTCGGAGAACTTTAATAATTCAGAAACCAGATGAGTTCAACTTTATCTGTTAAACGTACTTGTTTTACTTATGTCGACAGAATTTTTCAACATAAATTAATAGATTTATAAAAGCTAGGGCCGCTTCTTAGCCGCATTGCGTGCGACCGGTTTGCCTGCAAATCGCTACTTCCCTATCAGAAAGAACTGGCTCTGGATAAACACGCAAAGCAGAATATTTTCTAATGAATCCTTATCTGATGAAACATTTTGATGCGTTGACCAGTAAAAACATTGAGAAGAACTTCTAGATTGGACGCGCTAGGAAGTCGTTATTCTACTGTATGCAGCCTTTGAATTGCAATC
Organism: Thera britannica; assembly: GCA_939531255.2. Taxonomy (NCBI): domain Eukaryota; kingdom Metazoa; phylum Arthropoda; class Insecta; order Lepidoptera; family Geometridae; genus Thera; species Thera britannica. The sequence goes on along the minus strand of OW618040.2, from coordinate 5,917,461 downwards.
GATCATGAATAGACTTCCTTACTTTATTAAAACAACAATAGAAGTAGTTATCTCTAGAGTGTGGTTGTATGACCAGCCCATAGGTCGTATTACATCATAGAATATAAATAGAATCTCCTGGAGCTTACTTGCGTGGAGCGCGTGCAAAGAGGCGTTACATTCTGCACTTCTCTAGCGAGTACCATTAAACAAGAGAGAAAGGGACGAGACAGTGTTACAGTTAAGCAGGAACTCTATTTATATGCAAATAATAACCTCGGAGTCGACACCTGTTTGCGTATTCTTGACGCTGTTCGTCGCTTCTCTTTGTCGTACCAGTGTATCCTTTAGTTAGATTATTAAAAAGAACTACACATGTCTAATGATTTTTTTTTTAATTGGACCTTCTGTGCGTCCACTATTTTATCTCTTTTTATTTGCAAACAGGTTTGATTAAATATTTGGCCTGTTTACATTATAATTAAAGCAATCTTGCTTAGCTTTAAGATTTATGAAAGCGAAAATTTTTGCGTGCTGCTTGCTCCTTTAATAAACTGAGCTTCCTGTTTCTCTATTGTTTCCGTTACTCGGTTTGTAAATAGGAACTGAGGACGTTCAACTTTATTGTTTTTAGCTAGACCACTAACGAACGTGATCATTATAAGTACCCTTGTGATCTCAGTGTCACATATTTTCATTGCATTCATATTTCGCTGGACTCCTCCCTATTCCGGTGAGAAATTAGAGAGTTTTGGCGTCGGAGTGTTCATTTATCATACTCGGCGACGCGACCGACCGACAACAGCCCGGTGGCGCGGCGGCCGCGGCGATTCCTGAGTGCGTTCCTGTGTCCGTCCTCAGCTGAGATACGGTCGCTAGCGCGTTGTTTATTTTGTTAACATCATGTTTATCGTACTTTGCATCGTCTGTAAAATACGCTTTGAAAAGTGATTCAATCTAAAAGGTCTGAACAGCTTTTGTGCTGAAAGTAATTTAGTTTGTCAGTAAAATTTTAAGAAGCATGTATTTTGTTTTTAGGCATAATATATATTTCGCCGGACTTGGTTGATTAAAATAAACTTTCTACTTTTCAAACATCAATCGTCGTAGAATCGTGTTGAAAAATCAGCGAAAGGTTTTAAACTTCAGCAGAATTAAAAAAGATTCAATGCGATACGATGCGACAGAATGATTTGCTTATAAGTTTACCAAAAATATTTAATCAATTTACCACTATCAAGCATTGCTCCCGAAGTCCCGAGAGAAACAAAGAGCTTGTGTGTGTGTGTGGTGCAGCGACACGACGTAAACGACCTGCACTTTATGTCAAATAATTACTGGCTTATACGGGTAATTATTCCAATAACGATGTTTTCCACTTTGATGCATCAGGCCAGCAGAGCACACCGGTGAACTTGAAAGTGGAACCATTAGGTACGCGTACAGCGGATGACAAGCGGTCTTTATAATTTGTGCACCAACACGAACTTTGTACTTCTTAATCAAATACCACTCCAACTCGACGCGGGGGGAGGCAGCGGCGGCAGTCTTAATGGACGGTGATTAAATCTCCTGCAAAACTCCTCTCAACGAATTGCTCTCTGCTAACGTTCGGCTTATAATAACGCAATAACAAACTCGCACACTTTGATGTTTGAAGATTCGTACCGTTCGGGAGACGAGGTTCAAGAGGGTGAAGAATTTCACAGCAGCCGCTTTTAAGACGTCTCTAATCCCAGGCACGTCCCTCTGTCTAAGTACAAGAAAGCCGTGACTACCAACGATGGAAGTCGGCTTACTGAAGGCGACGACGACGTTGAAACGAACGACGCGACGACGGCGGCGGCGGCGGCTGTGCGTCGTCTGACCTATAAAACCAAATAGCGCGCTCGTCGTTTCCTTTCACAGATAGAATATTTATAGGGATCGGGAACTTTCACGATTATAATGCCGTTCTATGCAATATTGATGGCATCGCTTTCTGCTTATTTCCCAATTTATGTAAAAAATTAAATAATTTATTTTTTAGGGAAGATTCAGACGGGAGCTTATAATAAAGTAGGTTATTTTGGAGTTAGCTACGAACAGAAAAATCGAGGGATGATAAGGCGTGAAGTGTGCAGAACACACACATATATTCGACTTTTAATCAAGGCGGTCATGCCCACACACGACGTTCAATGTTAATTAAAATGTCACGATCTCACGACACGAGACACCTAACCTGCCTGCATCGCAGAATTTTGCTTTTTAATGTTCTGAAGCCCGACAAGGAACCTTTTTAGTTTAGCTATGTCCGTGTCTCTGGTTGTACTCGCAGTCTATTAGTACCACTATGGTAAAATGTAGCATAGTGTTTGTGGCTACTACTGAAGTTATGGTAAACAACTAAAAGAAAATTCCCTCTGGAAAGGTTACATGGCCAAGTAATAGATTATTAGTTTTTAATACAGAGATTTGTGTTGCCGTAAATATGAAGCTTTGAACTGGCGATTTCTGATCTTCGTTAGCTCTTTTGATTGCCGCTTTACAACAGAAATGGTGAAGGTATTTGTCTGACGTTCTGTTTTTATTCTTTAGAAGCATCGATATATCTCTTGTTCCCCGTCTTTCTTGTGTGTTCCGATACTGATGCGCCCTTGACCAATTTATAAACGCTAACAGTAACCTGAAGTTAAATTTAGCCTAGAAAACAGGCTATTTCAAAATGTTGACACAACATCGAATTAAGCAGACCCGGAAGGTTCCATCAGTACAATTTTGCGACGAGACAACGTCAATTTTCCAATAAATCGGTCACTAGCCGCCGCTGCCTTTTGTCAGGAATGAATGAGTTATTACGAGTCTAGTGCTATTTGCTTTCCGATTGTTGAAAAAACGTCTTTTAAATACAGGCCAAGTTTAGGTTTTATATTTGTTGATTGAAATTAATGAAAGGGATTTTGTTGTAGAAATTCTTACTTTTTGCATGCAACCAAAGGCCTGCGCACATCTAGGCGATGGCGATGGCGATTAATGAAACACTGTCATATTTGACAGTGTAGCATCGCAGATTGCTTAAATGTGTGCAAGGCTTAAATGATCGCAAAATAATTTCAATGTTGATCTCATAAAATATAAAAATCTAAAAGTATTTTCGGATAAACAAAAAAAAATTGACGTGGAATTATTTTTTATTTTTATAACACAGCTCAACTTTAAAACGTTAATCATCATCATCATTATCAACCTGAAGAAGTACTTTCAAAAGTTATTTGAAGAATATTAGATAATAATAATATATTAAAAGTGTGTAAACTGTAAACTCAACTCACGTCGTCGTGGGGTTCTGTAATTCAATTCGCCGGTGTAGAGTTCCTTATTGACATATCCATTAGGTATGTCGACCCTACCTCCACCTACCTATTATTCAAGTTCTTGTGTAATGCGTGCGTCGAGTTCAGGTTGAGTGCAAAGCAAAGTTCTCATTAGAGAAACCTGACTTGCCACGGTTTGTTTGAAAAACAATTTATGGGCACCAATTTGTTAACTAGTTTAATTTCCGAAACTTAGATGTAATACAGCACAAAATACGACTAAAGGTATTATTTTTCACGAAATATTCAATATCAATTGTCCCATAAAGAAGTACATTTTATGTGCAGTTATAAAAGCGGTTGCTGAGTGGAATAAACAATTAAGCAATAATGTGTACTTAAACTCAGTCGCACTCAATCTCCACGAGCCAGTAAACGGACAGATCAGTGTGCTATAAAACTGGATACAGCACTGCTATACCTATAGGTGGTGGGCAATTTAATTTAACTGTCCAAAACTTTGTCTGCGCACCAAACCGAAATGAACAACGGACGCGCCCATACGCGCTAAGCCTCAAATACTGGTGACGGTGAGTTTGTTTTTCAATATAATAAATGTTTGCTCTTTCATGTCCCGATCCAGTTTTGGAAAAACTAAACTGTCAAACAAAACTACTAACAACATTAATTGAATAAAAGAGCAATCGATCAAACCAATATGAAAAACCACTTACATAGTCATATTGTTTTTCAGTCAGCTCCATGCAGCAGGATTAATTTCCTAAATTGCTTCATAGATTGCGGACAAGAAAAACACGTTTCTCCATGCGTCTACAATATTTGTTAGAAAATATTTGAGTTGCCTAAGGATTTAAGGGTCCGTAGAAGTGGCTCTTCAAGCAATTTATTTATGTTCCGATTAATGGGACTCAGGACCTCCTCTCAAGAGAGTAAGGGTGCGGGTTATTATCCACCACGCGGGCTCATTCAGTGTCAAATTGTGGGCTTCTAATTTATATCTCGGTTACAAAAAGGTACATCGTAATACAATTATTTTTATAACACATTTGCTCATAAAGGGTCTCCTACTTCACCGATTTCAATATCGTTATGTATGTTTTTACGTACTTGTGCGTTATCGTAATGTAAAACGCACGGTTATCAATTCACGAACGGTACCTTTTTAAATCTTAGCAAAGAGTTTTTATGTCAGAAAACTGACATAAAAACTCTTTGCTAAGATTTTTTTGTGGTAAACATTTTATGAATAAAATTAACTCTGGGAGATAAAATATAGAAAATACACATTTATTCTTTAATTTAAATAATTTTAACAATAAATGAATACCATGTATTTATAACAAAAATAAAAAAATATTAATTTACTCTATTAGTAATACTGGCTGTTTTTGTGCAAAAAAAAAATTAGCTAATTTGTGAAAAAGTAAAAAGTTATTCCGCGCGCTTTTTCTTTTCGCTGTATTATTTTTGTTTGAAAATGTCAAGTAATAATGAATTTATTAATTCGAACCGCCAAAATTCTCAGAGGCAGTGAAAAAGGCTACTTTAAGCCTCTTGCCTGAAAAATCGAACGATAGATACTTACAAGCGTATCAAAACTTCATCTTATGGAAAACAAGCAAAGATGCCAATTCATTTTCACAGAAAGTGTGTTTTTAGCCTATTTCATGGAACTTTCTTAAAAATATAAGTCAAGCTCATTGTGGTGGCAACGTAATAATCAACTTTACAAATTGTTCAAATTTTTCAACTGTTTTAACAAGTAAGTAATTACCTACTACAAGTAAGTAAGTTCGTCCGAAAGTCCGAGTATTATTTGTTTCCTCGCAAATGTGTTATAAAACGTCGTATGACATACGTGCGCTTTGATAATTACAGCCTCTGCTTTCTTGTAGCCCTCGCCTACGGCTCGGGCTTGCAATAACGCCTCGGCTGTAATTTTCAACTTACCGCACTTATATCATAATGTACTATTATAACACATTTGCTCATAAAGGGTCTCCTACTTCACCGATTTCAATATCGTTATGTATGTTTTTACGTACTTGTGCGTTATCGTAATGTAAAACGCACGGCTATCAATCCACGAACGGTACCTTTTTAAATCTTAGCAAAGAGTTTTTATGTCAGAAAACTGATATAAAAACTCTTTGCTAAGATTTTTTTGTGGTAAACATTTTATGAATAAAATTAACTCTGGGAGATAAAATATAGAAAATACACATTTATTCTTTAATTTAATTAATTTTAACAATAAATTAATACCATTTATTTGTAACAAAAACAAAAAAATATTAATTTACTCTAATAATAATACTGGCTGTTTTTGTGCCTTTACCTACCTTAAAAAAAAAAATTAGCTAATTTGTGAAAAAGTAAAAAATTATTCCGCGCGCTTTTTCTTTTCGCTGTATTATTTTTGTTTGAAAATGTCGTCAAGTAATGATGAATTTATTAATTTGAACCGCCAAAATTCTCAGAGGCAGTGAAAAAGGCTACTTTAAGCCTCTTGCCTGAAAAATCGAACGATAGATACTTACAAGCGTATCAAAACTTCATCTTATAGAAAACAAGCAAAGATGCCAATTCATTTTCACAAAAAGTGTGTTTTTAGCCTATTTCATGGAACTTTCTCAAAAATATAAGTCAAGCTCATTGCATGTGGTGGCAACGAAATAATCAACTTTACAAATTGTTCAAATTTTTCCAACTGTTTTAACAAGTAAGTAATTACTACAAGTAAGTAAGTTCGTCCGAAAGTCCGAGTATTATTTGTTTCCTCGCAAATATGTTATAAAACGTCGTATGACATACGTGCGCTTTGATAATTACAGCCTCTGCTTTCTTGTAGCCCTCGCCTACGGCTCGGGTTTGCAATAACGCCTCGGCTGTAATTTTCAACTTACCGCACTTATATCATAATGTACTATTACTTTGGTGTGTTTTTATTTTGGTGTATATTTAGCTACATTATAGTTATTATTTTTGGTTAATGTTTCGTAAGTTAGCTTCCTCCATTATCATAAATTCCTAGAAGTTTAAAAGTGGAAAATCTAATCCCATTTAGGTACTTGATTTACTTCTTGGTACACATTGGGGTACCTGCTTCAGTGTTTCCCAAATCGTAAGCAGGGTCAGTGTTTTTTGAATTTTAGGGTAATTCGGACTATGAGTGCAAATAACGAAACTATGTCAATATTTTATTGCTGCATAATTTTTAAAGATTCAAAGAACTTTCTCAGCTATGCATTGCCCCTATGTGTATTACACTCTCATTTGTTTAAGTTTTCATATGTTATATGGATGTAGTATTATTTTATGTTCTGTAGGCTTAACACAAGCTCTATGGGGCTCTGTCTCTGGCTCTGTCTGAGTCTGTGTGATTGCTCACCAGTGTATTATCCTGTGTGTGTGTGACGTTTTGACGTAGGATTTATTTAGACAGCACTCACACAGACTCAAAACCAGAGACAGAGCCAGACAGAGATTGTTGTAGGCCTACAGTGCTTATGATGTTATTCGTTGCTCTTTGGTTGCGTAGCTTAGTTATATACAATAACATACATACATGCTGTTCGGACATGTTCAGAAATAGTAGAGCGCTGGTGAAACCTGAGCGCGGCGGTCAGCGAATGCAGCACCAGTGCGGTGGTCAGCTCAGGTTTGAGGAAGCGGTCATTCTCACGAAGATTGTCGTATTGTACGTACCTGAGGACAATATACAGTTCATTATAACTTCGCAAAGAAGTGAAGAAATATTTTTGAGTTTTTATTCTGCTTCAAAATAGTTTTATCACTCTGAATAGAAATCATACGAGTACTTAGGTATTGAAAATATTTTCATCAAATCAAACATGATTGATTAAAGTTCGTTTCAGAATTTCTTGCTACGACTAGAATGCGGCACAAACTTGCTTACTTATTTTAATCACTTCAAATACCGTCGTCTTACATTTCTAAATAGTAGTACAGTTAGTCTTATCGTTCCCCCATTGGAAATAAATCATGTAATATCTACCATATTCCAACTATACCTACCAGATGAACTTTATTCATCCCCCACCCTCTTTCGATAACCCTCCCTTTTCACACCCAAAAGATCACTTAAACTAATTCCAAACCATCAAACTTTCGAAGAATAACTTTGCTTAGGGAGTTCATGTGCATGATTTTTCATAGTATTTGACAGGTTTATAGTATTCCAGTAAATCGAAGGAATTTCCTTTATTCCCTTTTCCCTGTTTATGGATAATTCAATTTCCATTCAGAAGCACTTCAGACGCCTCTAAAATTATTTCACCTCGGCATCCCAACCCGCATATTTTAGACGTGGATCAAAGGCACAGTTATTGCGTGGCTTTGAAATGAGCGATCATTTATATTTTAGGAAAAACTGCTGTTATTTCTGCGGAAGAAAACTCATATTGCTATTCACGTGTTATTTTTATTTTATTTTATTAAAAATCATATATCATGTCTGTGACTATCTACACATTTATAAATCTACAATACGTCTGGAGAATTAAAATGCTCTAAAAGAAAATGGATTTTAGCTTTCTAAGAGTTTAATTTAGTTCTGATTATCTGTTATCGGTATCGCTAGTTTCTCGGCTTCAGTTGAGAGTATCGCTGGCAGGAAGCGAGTGACATGGGCGGACGTTTAATACGGGTGAGGCAGGGGCCGTGTCCGGTACGCGTATCAGGGCTTACCGCTTTAGAGCATCTCATGTCGAGATTTGCGGTAATATTCCGCGCATTACGGTCTCGACTCGACATGAGAATGTTTACTGAGTCTGAATTAAGCACAAGCTCTCGGTAAACCGTGTTTTGATGCAGCTATGTCAAAATACGGATTAGCGAGATAAACATTGGAAAATCGGCAAGTAAAAATACAGTTATTTTTTTAATATCTCGTATTTTTAGTTATTAATTCGGAAACAGTCGTTTTTATATAAGGAGGACTAAGAAAATCTTAAAATCAGTCAATTTAAATTCAGTTTAGTTCGAAATAAATAAAATATAGGGCAACGTAAATAAAAGATTTCATAAATACCCAAATTGCCTGATCTTTTTTCGACGGTCATGGGTATGTTGATCTCCATAACTTAGATCTCTACTTCTACGAAGAAAACAAAGGGAAGCACGTGTTCTAGCTCATCTGTTATTGATGAGGGTAGATTCCGTGAATCAGCTGAAAGCACTTATTGTGCCTTTGTTCATCCTCTGTAAACACGACCGAGCTCGGGCCTTGTTTGAAATTATACGCGAGGCAATTAAAACAATTTATAATGTAGGTAAGGTATGTATACCTGTGTAAGTTTTAACTTGCATGCAAAAGTTACATTCCGTATGAGAACCAGTAGAGGTGAGGTACCCATCGCCCAATTATCATACCTACCTATCTAATATTGTAAAGAAAAATCATATTTTTCTAGCTTTAGCGATTAGTTGAAAATACACCTACAGAACTTAATCAATGAACAGCTCAACACAATTTGATGAACCTTTCATTTTACGTTTGAAACTTGAGCTCAGGAAGACACATGCTTTTGCATGATTGAAAGCCCAGATTGTTTTTTTTTCAGTATTATTATAGTTATGTTTGCTCACCAGCTAACATTATTTTGACAATAATTTATTAAAGTACACCCCCACTCATCAAATGAAGATATTGAAGCAAAATATTGGTGCTACCATAAAGGTACTATTTGGTGATAAAATAATATAAAAAGTGCGAGGTTGCCGCTCTGCCGGGACTCGTCGGGCAACGTCGCAGGCGCACAATAGTAGGATCTAACCAGCTGTTTGTACCTGGCAGTGTTTGTTGAGACGACTGTTTACCCGAAACCTTTGCTGCGGCCAGTGGGTCGGTTAAAGCAAGACTATTTACTCTATTTAGGTATTTGGTTCCTATCGACATGACTGTATTCTAAAGAAATATGGAAAAAGTTCAGTATTTCTAGGAGTAAAATGTGACTGTTAAATGCCTTTTGCAATTTAAATGGATCCGGCTCGAAGGAAGCCTTTGCTTATTTGCAGATCTTTTTACCAACACGATTTTTTTACAGCGAAACCAAACGTAGAGTTAAATTCTCATAAATTATTACTGCCAGTAGCATACATAATTATAGAAAATTCTATCTTATTTAACCGTATAGTGGGGACAATTTTGGCACGTTTTTGTTCTTCAGCACGAAGAGTAATCGATCCGTGTGAAACTGAGATCCGCAAGACCCGTAAAAGTCCTCCTCGCATTACACACTCTTGAGAAGATTGAAAAGTGGTTACTTCTGAATTTTACTGCACTAGCAAAGAACACACAATGTTAACCCCTCGGTTTATAGCATGGGACACTTAATCCCCTGTCTATTTCAAACACGTTTTACCTCATTCGTTTCGCGCGTAATAAAAAACTTGTATTCGATTTCATACTCACGCACCCTACAGCTCGATCGATAAATGGGTCCTATTGTGCACTGATTTGACAGATCCTATAAAGATGGGGGAGATAATGAAGTTACTTATTATCACTTCTAGTGGAAGAAAGGCTCGCTTAGCACGGGTAAAGCCGTGTTGCAATTTTATTAACAACTTAACTTAACTTGCTTCCTAGTATTTATACCTACTACTACCATACATTACCAGATAGTTAAGCTTGGAAATGGTAGGTTTTAATGAGTGCTGCTTCTCGCCGATCAATACTCCCCTTCATTGGTTGGACTAACGGCTTTGCTCCACCGCAACATTTCGGGGTCACGTGAACTCGGCAAGTTTAAAACAATTCTTTATCTCGATATTCACTATAGATTTTTATTTTATAATTCTACAAAACAGTACGAATGGTCACAATCTCGATTCACAGTTAGGCTAATTAACTATTCATTTAATAATTCATGAAGGAATAAGTCTCTAATGAACGAATCCAACTAATCTATCTCTGCATAATCTGTTGAACACGTGCATTCTCGCGGTCGCCGTGCTCATAATATTTAATTCCGTCGATGCTCCCGCCAGCGGCATGGCACGGTAAGGTTATCCGGCACCGGCAGTCTTCAAGCGAGTGATAAATGAAAATAGGCGGCGAGGGGGGGAGACTCCCGCAGAGCCTGCACACATGGCCGTATCGACCAGCGCCGGTGGCGTAAGGGTTAGATGGAGGCGAGCGTCAAAAAATAGCACGATTTTTATCATTTTAGATTTTTGTTTATTTTTGGATCTTTCTTTCGAACCATGTTTTTGAATATTGCTAACAGCCAAACTTTTGACTGCCATCACACCTGTAGGCCTACCATGAGCAACCAGAACCAGAGACAGAGCCAGACAGATCTGACTCTGTCTCTGGTTCTGGTTTTGAGTCTGTGTGAGTTTTGACTAAATAAATCCTACGTCAAAACGTCACACAAACGGTATAATGCACTGGTGAGCACTCACACAGACTCAAAACCAGAACCAGAGACAGAGCCAGTCAGAGCTCATGGTAGGCCTACTGGTGGAAAGTGAAATTGCAGCCTAAGGTGGAGCACGCTTAGCTATAATCCACTTGTTCACTCTTGAAATGTTAAGTATTGTCAATAATCTTGTCTAATTTTATTATGGAGTTTGAACTGTAAAATTATTTTTTACTAACAGTATAATAAAGCATGCATATGCATAACGAGATTAACACGCTCCCCTCGACGGTCAATGGTTCTAAAACCGCCAACCAAATCTCTAAACGCTCATCCTTTGCTCCCCTTGCATCTCAGGCCAGCACACGCTCTCCTCCGTTACAATAATAGGCACGCACGAGCCACGCGTGTGACCAGACCACCGACTGCCGAAATAATTGTCCATTACACATAGCGCCAAATTGTGGGGGAACATTATCATGTATGTTCGTATAAGTAAAATGTACATAGATATAGTGTTATCAAGTGTTATGGGTGCGTTAGATTAGAGACGATGTTTTTTACGACTCTCAAATTAATATATAGGTCACTTAGCAGTGTTGGTTATGAGGATGATGACGTCATCCTGCTGATAGATAGAAATATTTTTTACTTTACGGACTTTATATTTCATTGAAAGATTACGTTGAGCATGCAACTACCCAAGTATTTCACTGCAACGTGATTTTTGAAGTGAAAACTTCTATTAGGCTAAGGCTTGAGCATTTTTTGAGATGGGAATAACTAATGAACTCGCGACACGGTCACGTCACCTATCTAGTAACCCTCACCTATTGGGCAAGGATCGACAAACTTCGCCAAAAGTCAGGAGGAGTCGTCGGGGGATAATTGTTTAGGTTTTCACTTCAGTCGTCAATCCTGTTTTTAGGGTTCCGTAGCCAAATGGCAAAAACGGAACCCTTATAGATTCGTCATGTCTGTCTGTCTGTCTGTCTGTCTGTCTGTCCGACCGTGTCACAGCCATTTTTCTCCGAAACCATAAGAGCTACACTGATGAAACTTGGCGAGTAGATGTATTCTGTAAACCGCATTAAGATTTTTACACAAAAATAGAAAAAAAAACTATAAATTTTGGGGGTCCCCATACTTCAAACTGCAACTCAAAAAAAATTTTTTCGTCGAACCCATACGTGTGGGGTATCTATGAATAGGTCTTCAAAAATGATGTTGAGGTTTCTAATATCGTTTTTTTCTAAACTGAATAGTTTGCGCGAGAGACACTTCCAAAGTTGAAAAAAGTTGGTCCCCCCCCCTCTAACTTCTAAGATAAGGGAATGATAACACTAAAAAAAATATTATGTTGTACATTACTATGCAAACTTTCAACGATATTTGGTTTGAACGAGATCTAGCCAGTAGTTTTTTTTTTATACGTCATAAATCGTAAACCGCAATTTACCTTTCGACGAACTACAAGAACCTGTTTCCTGTTTATTTTCTGTATATTATGTTACTTGATGCTACGGAACCCTTCATGGGCGAGTCCGACTCGCACTTGGCTGCTTTTTTTACTAAATAGCGCCATAACGGTGGCATGGGTTTAGTTGTGCAATTGTAATAAAATAGAAGAGAATGATTATGTACTAGTGGCTTGTCCCGGCTTCGCACGGGTGGACGTTTATATTTTAAACACATAAATATAGCCTATGTTACTCAGGGTGAATGTAGCTTTCGAATGGTGTAAGAATTTTCGAATTATTTGAAATCGGCACAGTAGTTTTTAAACTTATTCATTACAAACATACACACAAAAATAGAAATGTTTCCTCTTTATAATATAAGTATAGAAGTATACAATATGTAGAGCAGGTATTATATTTAATTATTGTGGTAGTAGATACATTACAATTCTACCATCTATCAGAAAAAAGGGATGAAAACGGGCGACGAATAGGGAGCCCGGGCTTAGGGAATTGAACTCGTAAACCTAAAAATAGACACGACGACACGTCCTATACGCTAAAACAAACGTAACTGACACTGAGTCCTCCAGCTGAGCAAATGATTACATCACTTTATCGTGACTTATACAATACTTACCCCCTCATTCATGATGTCTGACCCATATAAGCGACTCGAGACTTTTAGGCCCGTATTCAGAAACATGTGTTCGAGTCTGAGTCGAGCCTATAGCACTCTCAAGCATAGAATTTTGACCATTCTCCATTGAAAAATAACAAAAATCTATGCTTGAGGCTCGACTCGGACTTAAGCACTGTTTCTGAATAAAGGCTTCAGATTAGAGTCTCTGTAGGCCTACCATGAGCTCTGTCTGGCTCTGTCTCTGGTTCTGGTTTTGAGTCTGTATGAGTGTTGACTAAATAAATCCTACGTAAAAAGTCACACACACCGTATAATGCACTGGTGAGCACTCACACAGACTCAAAACCAGAACCAGAGACAGAGCCAGACAGAGCTCATGGTACTACTGCCTACTGGTCACTCATGCCAACAAATAGAGATGACAACAGACTTAGTCTGCTAAGCTAAATGACTGCTATAGGACCATTATGAATATGAGCCTAATCATTCTTAGTTTTTTGTAACCTATTTTGCTTTTATGTAATTTGTGAATAATCTATGGGCTTTTCAATGCCTGAAATTAAAAGAAAATTATTATTAATCTATATGCCTTGCGTGTGGCCGTGAACTGTAACAAGAATGCTTCACTATTGCTATTATGTATGTCTGTATACTCATTTCTATAATTTGAACTACCCGCCAGCATCTGTAAAAACAGCGAACCTACTCGTAAGAACGGAACGGAAATAATAAACGATTTTAATGTTAGTTCAACTCACAAGTATCTTAATATATGTTCTGTGGTTTAATTATGAGAATCTAGAACCACAAATGATAAACAAAAAAACGTTTGTGATGGTTAGCTCAATTTTAATAATAATTAAAGATCTTAAAATACTTCAGTCACTCAGATACCAGATGCAAATGTGACCGACTTACGTATCCTGTTTTTCATGGATCAAAATGTCCAGTTAAAGATACATTTTGGCATAATTTTAAATAGTAATTATTTAAAAAAAAAAGCCTAAAAGCTTCATAATCGATGCAGGATCGTTTTAATTGCCAGGGGCTCAATTCTAGACCAGTAACTTTTTTGTCACGGTAGATTATATATCATAAGAACTATCAGTTTCTTTAGTGAATTTGACAGTTCTTGTCAAATTCACTAAAGAAACAGTCACTGGTCTAGAATTGAGCCCCAGATACTCTCGCTGCGTGGATCATTTCGGTCAGCAAAATGATTCGATTGCCGAAGTCATTATTATATTTCATTTCCAAATAGGTGTAGGTACGTCAATTTTGCATAATTAATCCAGCCCACTGAAGTATAATTACCTCGATGGTCCATTCAAAACAAAATTAAACAAAACCCATTCAATAAAATAAGAAACCAGCTCAGTATTATGTCGGTCATTGGTTATGTCACCCAAACAAAAAAAATGAAGACGAATCGGGTTTGTTTTTTAAATTACGGAATCCTTATGGATGAAGTGTTATTATTTTACGTGGTGTGATTTCATAAAAGTTCGAAAGAGTAGAGTAACATGAAGCCATAATAAAGTTAACCAAAATAAGTAGTCTTTCTCTTGGTTTAATTAACGATTACATAAAGATGTTGTCGCTGGAACTAAACAATGATGTGAGTACCTAAAGCGAATAACTTCTCAGTTTTTAATTTGTTATAAAAGTTGGAGAAAAGCGGTAACATTATTTCCTTGAACTTACCTTGATATTTATAAAGTTGGTTTCTACTTTGCATACAAGGGGTGTATATCAAGATTGTATATCTTATACCTTTAAACGAGAAAATCTTATATATATATATATATATATATATATATATTTAGGATCTCGGAAACTGCACCAACGATTTTCACGAAATTTAGTATACAGGGGTTTTCGGGGACGATAAATCGATCTAGCTAGGATTCATTTTAAGAAAACGATTAATTCTTTCCGAGTTCAATTATTAAACATAACCTGAATATGTGACTGCTCCTGCCATCTATTGACGATTGTGAGCAACTAACTGCAAGCATGCCCAGCAGATGAAGTTGTTCAGTAAGAATAAACCAGTAAAAATGATAATATCACTCTTATGATTTCTTAAAAATACAAATTAACGAAAAAAATTCCGAGCGAAGCTCGGTTACCAACTGCTAGTTATATTTTAATGATCAGTAGGCCACCATGAGCTCTATCTGTCTCTGGTTCTGGTTTTGAGTCTGTGTGAGTGTTGACTAAATCAATCCTACGTCAAAACGTCACACATCATGCACTGGTGAACACTCACACAGACTCAAAACCAGAGCCGGACAGAGCTCAGGTTTTTAAAATTGTCAATAACTTTTATGATAACCGATTTTAGGGCTGCATACTTTACAATACAATAGCTAAAGCACTTTGACACAATCAATAGTGAGACCAACAAAATACACATGAAGCCGTTAAACTCTTTTAATGCCTGCGCACATCTAGCGCGATGGCGATGGCAATCAGTGAAATGCTGTCAAACATCGCTGTCATAGTTAATAACGTTTCACTGATCGCCATCACCATCGCGCTAGGCGTGCGCAAGGCTTTAGTCAGGTCGGGGGAAGTTACGAGGCCACCGAGAAACAACACCTCTTTTTTTGTCGGGAATTCAAAATAAAAGTCGCTTATGATAAAGGAAAGAATGCTAGATTACCCGAAAAATATAAAAAAGATCTAATCACGATACCCACTCTATATGTGACACTAACCATCATAATAACATTACAAGATTATACACACTATGAAATTAATAATAACTGTTCGCTAATAAATAATAATAATCATATTGCAAAATATTATAGTTTTTGGAAAAGTTTAAATCGATCACGACAAAAATCATACGAGTTCACTTTAAAAGCATCAATCTTTTAGCATCGCGTTTATTCGACATCAATACGCAAACGGGCGTTCCAAATCCGTAGAGTGAGTGAGTGACAGATCCCAATCAAACTTTAATCAAAGCAGCCGCCAACAGTTCTAACGTTCTGCCGGCAGAGCAGACGGGGCAGACGAGCCCAGCCGCGCCGTGCCGAGGCTAATTGACCGGAATGGCCCTTTACCCCGTATGCATTTAAACTGATTAATTTAGAAGCGCTAGCGTAACACGGATGTCCAAAACTCGTAAAAGAGAAACATAAGCAAACAAGCTCGCTTCATAATTCATTAGGACTTTTTATATGAAGCTATTTCCCGTTTCGTATATTTTTTGTTTTTCTGGTTTTTAGAGTACCTACATAATACATGGCTCATCATCATCTATTTGCCCTTATCGCATCTTCGTGGGAGGTGCAGCTCATATTCACAAAAGTCATATGTATAAGGAGGTTGGAAACCCAATGGAGAAGAAAGTCATTGGTTTGACTAGGATGCACGCGTGCCGAATTTATTCGGTTCATTGGTTTTCATATTATTGGTTTATAACCGTGTATAAAACACTGTATTGGAGGTTTTTTTTACTCGCTTCAGCCTGTCCCCCACGACTGATACACACTTTCGTGTGAGTAAAGGGGTGAACGACAGGAACAGAAAGAGATAAGAGACGAGTTCGGCACAATATTACGCGTCTGTAGAATGTGGGGAATTTAAAGCTTGGACAAGTCAAAGGGTTCAGAGTAGCTTCTAAAATTGAAATGATAAATATTGAGGTGGCTCCGTTAGGGGTAATTTATTGGTTTTAGTTGTTTTTTTTTGTGGTGTTATGTTTCAGGCTATAACAGCGCAATTGCTATATGAAAATGCAGACAGAGACAGACACGAGTTTCTTTAGAGTTTTGCCATATTCAATAATCAAAGCCCTGTTCCTATAATATTCTAGTAGCGTCAAGACTATTGCCCGTCGTTCGTATCAGAAAATCCCACATGTTTTTTATATCAGAATCTTATAAGACCCTGGAGTTTTGAACTTCAGGAAAACCAGCATAGGATGAACAGGAATCTTCTAGAGAGAGAGCTTTAAATTCTTGTGAAGAGTTTTTAACAAACATTCAGTTCTTACGGCATCGAAATTGAGTAAGTTCTTTAGTTTCGAAGTAGTTGGACGAACAAGAACAAGTGTACTTGTGAGTTTATTATAATAAAACAACATAACTCATTTTACTAAGTTTTGTTTGGAATTGAACATCGCTGGCAGTACCGAGAACTCCCCATGTGTCGAGCTTTCTCCGAAAACTCATTACCCTGGCACGCGTCACGTAGCGGCCATAACGGGTTTTATTAGGTTTCACTAACGCGCCCTAAGTCGGCCGGAGCCGCGAGACGTGCATCTGAACAGCCCTTTGTGTCGCCCACGACTTCCACGAGTTTCCACAGCGGATGGTGCACCGATTCGGACATTACTTTCGAAAGTTCAAAGAGATTTCAATGCTTCATTAACGTACTGTCTTTAAATATTTCATACTTTCTTCTTGGGCTTGCTATTATATAATTCTTTTGGGATCTTATTTTTAAACCCAACAGAACGGAGGTGATTTAAGAGTGTGTTTGTAGCCTCGTAGCTTCGAAAGTAACGCTTGTGATGCGGGTTTTTTTGTTAGAAAAGTGATAATTCTGAGGGTTTTAGCCATTGTTTGGTAAAGGAGATATCCATGCATTTCCATTTTCTGACGAGAGTCATCACTTAGGTCAGGCGTTATGTTATTTTTGGAAAATTTGCTGGTTTTGGACCCTTCCTGTTTCTGAATTTGGCCGTTTACTTTAATCACAACAGGGTAAAATGCCTCAGAACACTTGCAAATATGTATTGTAAATTAATGGTTCTCGTTCAAAACAGTTTCCAAAAAATGTTAAATCGAATAAAGAGTTTACAGACACACACAACATTACGATAAACAGCGCAAAGTTATAAACAGCTATCAAACTTAACCGCAAGGGTATTAGCTGAACTAAGATGCAAACTTGGGGTTCGATTGTCCTCTTACCCAAATATTAGCTTAGTAACTCTCTGGGGATCTGTTATCGTATCACTAGTTCAGTCAGGTCTGGTTATGGAGTAAAATCAGTAAGATTAGAAACTTTGAAACATATATCTTTGAGACTAATTTTTAAAATTGTGCTTATTTGCCTTAATTTAAGCTAATTTAAACCCATTTCACACTTTCTTATTGACTTTTATCGTGTTCCTATACCTATACCCTGATTGTATTTTGGTTTTCTTTTCTTTTATTCTTTCACTATATTTTTTTAATAAAATCACTAATCTAGGATTTTGTTTAAATGAGTTTTAAGAATCTAAAAACACATTTTAACAATATTTATATGATCAAGAATTTCAAAGAATATTTTTAAAAACCTTTTAAAGGTTTTTATACATTTGTGTTGATAGTTCTCCACTTGACAACATATCAGATATGATTTTTACTGTAAATCATGAGAAAAAGTTAAATGAGAACTTTTATGTCAATACTGGCGATCTGTCCCTAGCTTCGCAAGGGTGAAAAAAATCAAAGGTCCCTTCACACCTAGGACTTTGTATTTAGCATGTCCTTAAGAAAACTTAATGACATAGCCTATATTACTTGGGAATAATGTAGCTTCCTATTGGTGAAATAACTCTTGAAACCGTTTCAAAAGTTTTAGAGTTTATATGTTACATGCAAAAATACAAATCATTTCTCTATATAATACATTATTATTAGTGTAGACTAGTGAAGGAAGTCCGCGCTCGCGTAGGCTCGGCTCTCGTGTTGTCGGCAGACGGCGACGAGCGAGGGCGGATCGATACCCAGGCCGCATTGTTGCCCCTGTACCCCCCCCCTCCTCCCTTCCACCCGCGCCCTACCACACCCTCGCCACGGGCCTGCATCCGAAATTCGCCCTATTTGCTACAGAGGCCAGAATCAATCGCCTTTGTTGTAGTAACTTGACGCTCCAACATACACAAGCAATGACGTGTCAGAAATCTGAACTCTACATTTTCGTAAGCAAGCACTTATAAGCACCAAAATGTCACATTATGAGAAAACACCAGATTGAAGGAAACTATTCCCACACGGGAATTAAATACAGTTTATGCCGCAGTAACTTTTACGATGAAATGAAATGCCTAATTAGCAGCCTAGTTATTACCTAACTATATTTCACACTTGAGCGCTGACCGTAATTGCTACGGAAGATTGAAGAACAGCGGCGTTGTGTGCACGAAAGTTTTTTCTGAAGGAATACATAACGCGCGGCTAACGATACTGATATTAATCATGCTATATTTCTAAGCAAAGAAATAAAAAAATACTTTATCCACATCCTCATGAATGTGCTTATTCATTAGTTACAAATACAGTCTTATCAGCACCGTGAGAAGAGTGAAGATAAACGGGCCGGAATTACTGTAATTTCATGGCTATAAGCTAAACATGCGATAGCGACTGTTTTAGTTCTAGCATTCAAAACAGTGCCATACACTACATGCCTGTAATACAAACAGCACAATATCGAGTTTCGACTCATCTTTCATCGGTTTTACATAATCTGCTACGGTAAAAAATTGGAGTCGAAACATTAACATAAATAGAGTCCGGGGGGCGACGAGTATGTGAAACTAGTAAGGTACCCCGACCTACGTCCGCCCAAATGTGTTTCGACATAGTTATGCATAATATATTCTGTGACATAGCTGTCAACAATAATTATTGAGCTCTATCAGCAAACCCATAACGTTTAAATTTATAACTCTCAAAACAGCGTGGGGACAACGGTACGAGCCTAAATTCTTATAATCTTTCAAACACGTTCGGTTATCGCTAAGTTTGAAACATAAATAAATCAAACTTGTCAAAGATAAAGCTTGTTTAGGCGGTCAGTAGAGCCGTAGAGCAGAGTAATGCTCAAATCATAGTTCAAGTAACAGTATTGTATTGTGGAAACAAAAAAACTGTTTAAAAAAACCTATTACGTAATACGTGTTATTTATTTGTATAAGAATGAGTGTTCAACTTTTGCTATAAAAAATAAGCAGCTTGTTTATTGTACCTATTCGAAATATTCGCAATGTAATACTTGCTCAATAAACGGATCGCGATCACTGACCTGCCCCAATCTGCCGCTAGTATTGGCCAAACGCGTCATTCGACCGACCGAGACGAGCGACGTAACTATTACGCACATAACAGCCTGCATAACTTTACTAGTATGACTACATGAAGAGGTATTCCTAAATTAATTACATTGTTGGCCTGAAGGACAGTGATGACAAGTACTTTCTTTCTGCTGTCAACGACCATCAAATTGACGCACTGTATCAAGTAATCACTAGCTAACCGCTCCTGCTTCGCACGGGTGGAAATATTCAGAGACTTCACATTTTTCACGTCTATTTCGTTCCAAATTACACCCGTGCGAAGCTTGCATGGGTAGCTAGTAAAAAAATATAGCCTATGTTACTCAGGGATAATATAGAGGAAGATATAGCTTTCTAGTGGTTTTATTGTAATCGGTCCAGTAGTTTTTGTTTGTTTTTTCGTTTTAAACAAACATACAAATCTTTCCTCTTTATAATATTAGTACATGTATAAAGACGTGTGTGGGTATGGTTTTAGAGGTTTTGAAATCGGTGCAGTAGTTTATGTTTTTTTTTCGTTTTATACAAACATACAGATCTTTCCTCCTTATAATATTAGTACATGTATAAAGACGTGTGTGTCTAGTCTTCATCATAGGCTTAAATCGTATTTTATACATTCTAAAGGTCTTATGATAATGACTTCATGAATTTGTATTTCTATATTGATTACATTTCGGCCTCAAAACAAGTACTGTCTGCTGTCAATGACCATAAAATTAACTCAGTGTAAGATTTATGGCATTTCTAATGAGGAATCCAGAGCAAACTGAATGTAGCAAAGAATTTAAAGGTTGATGTAAAATACTCTGATTTTTACATAACTGTAATACAAAGGCAATGTCTTTTGAAATCAAGTGGACCGTACTCCTACTAGCTAGATAAATTGCTTATTGTAAATAAGTACCTACCTGTGTTGAAATCCAATCAATTTGATTTACCCTTCTCATAACCCGCTTTATAGAAAAATAGACATTGTTTCTCTTCGTGAGATTCCAAAACATCATGATGGTTTATATCCTTTAGTGCTTGTACTTTGTACGTATCCGGGTTTCGTAACTAGGTAATAGGCCCACCTCAAGCTTTGTCTGGCTCTTGTCTCTGGCTCTGGTTTTGAGTCTGTGTGGGTACTCACTAGTGTATTATACTGTGTGTGTGACGTTTCGACGTAGGATTTTTTTAGTCAACACTCTCTCAGACTCAAGACCAGAGCCAGACAGAGCTTGTGGTAGGCCTACAGATTTTGTTTTAGTATTCTGCTTGGCATAAACTTAACTCTGTTGCCTATTTTTTTTCACCTTTTGATTTGGTGGTAAGCGATTGTTGTTTTTAACGATATTTTGTCACATGTCGCGTCGAACAAAGATTTTAATCTAGCTCTACTTGCTCACAGCTGTTTATTTTGCCGCTAAGATTGTCGGTCTGTGGCAAAATTCGAAACTTCGAGATCGGTTTAACCGTTTATTAATATCAATCAGTGTATTGTATTCGCATGAGATGGTGCCGATATCATTAGCATGGCACACCACTGTGATTTCCTGCGCGCAACGCGTCGTCGCGTCGTCGTCGGGTAGTTGTCGTCTCGGTCGTGTCATCGCGTCGCCGATTTGCATAATTGAGTAACATTATGCATTCATTCAGTCAGGTCGCCCCCATGTAGCGGTGCGCCAAAACAAAGCGGGCGGATGTATCGATAAAACGCCTCGTAATTACTTTAGATAGGGAGGTGGAGTGACCGCGCATCCGCTTAATCAAATCAGGCAACCTTACAAAATAGGTCGTAGGTTATTCTAAAAAGCAGCCCCAGACGAATAACGTCTGGAGGAATGAAACCACGGCAGGAAAGCCCCTCAAAGTACTAAAAAACGTGATTTTTAATGATTCTGCGATCCGTATCTTTTTGTTTCCATGCAACTTAGTAGTAGTAGAGCTCTTTGTGATGGGCTCGTCCGGGGAAGTACTATCACCATGCCTATTTCTGCCGTGAAGCAGCACTGCTGTGTTTCAGTTTGAAGGGTGTGGGTGCCGGTGAAATTACTGGCACGTGAGGCTGAATATCTGTATGCCTCCAGTTGATGGACGCAGGGCAGTGCATCGTAGGGCGCGTTCCTGACCGTTCGCGTGCGTGACCTGCGAGGCATTGCTTTGTTATAGGCGATGGTTACCACTTAACATCAGGTGGGCCATATGCTTGTTCCATCAGCTTGTTACATAAAAAAAAAAAAAACTTGCTGATGAAGAAATATATGGCCCGCTTGATGTTAAGTGGTAGCATATGTTTTGTTATAACAAAGTATTGTCTGGTAGGTCAAGCTCGTCAAGAACGTGTCCTACGATGCACTGCCTTGCGTCCATCAACTTCAAATCGCAATCTTTAGAATATTTTTTGATGACATAATGTGAAGTACGCGCTCCGGATCTTTATCCCTTTGAAGTAAGCTGCAAGTTGCTCAGCTCTATTAGCTACCTAGCTCTTATTTTTAGGTCGGACAACTGTTTGACATTTTTCCGCACAGCAGTAATATGCGCAATCGTTTGTAGTGCCTAACTTCAAAGGGATAGAGTTCCGATGTGCGTAATAATGTAGGTATTCTGGTTAGATACACTACACATAATACCTAACCCACATTATGACTTCTACGTTATCGGTTGACACATGTCAGGCGATAATGTTATCAGTTTGAATAGCAACCGATCACGAAAAACTGCTAAATGAAGCAAAACGTGCTCAATGTCAGTTATTTTAAATATAAGTCAGACAGGTATTCAAAAGTTATCAGCCGGTTCTAAAAAAAGACTGCTACAATCTAGTAACCCTGACCGAACTAATTCACCGTCTGCCGATCCTATTTCCACGCCGTGATTCGTGAAAATACCAGTCGTTCTGCGTATTCCGAGAGAGACGTCGACTGTCTACGAGTTTTCCCGAAGTAGGAGGAAAGCGAAACCACCCTCTTTTCCCCATCGGTGGAGGCTAGAGGTCTTTGTCCCAACGCGACCCAGTTAATGACCGCCCTCGCATACAGCCTCGTGGAGATATAAATATACGCCTACACTTGACCTCTAAAGTTTTTATTGGAAAGCACGTGTGCTCCGGTATCGTGATCCAAGTTGAGCATTAACAATCAACCGTTGTGTAACCGTACTGGCATATAAGCAAAAAAGTGATTGATCAATCATTTTGCATAGCTTTTTGAGCGCGTCTCTCTATCCAATTTGGTGCGAACGATAAATCCGTAACTTGAAAAGGGTTTGCGGTCCAATCGAACCCAGATATAAAGGGGCACAGAGAAGCAACAGGTCGCGAAACGTTTTAATTATAATAAATTCGTGATAAACATCGACGTCACCGGAGCGCGACACCCACACGACACGCCTGCAGTAAAGTACGATGACCGGCTCTCCATGCGCCAACATGTTGTTCCAATTACACATCTTCATTTGACAAGAGCTCGATGGTAGTCTTGGGCTCATACTGGCAGTCCTAAGTTAGGAGAACTATTTTATTAAATACCCAAAACCTGCCGAGCTTATTCTAAATCATCACTTTTGTAAATTAAACGTGAAGCCCAGAGTCAGTAGTAGATATATAGGCATCACATTTCAATGGCAGTTAGACACCTTGGGAGTAAAAGACAAGATACCGGTTTGTCAAGCAGGAACCAGTTTATGTTGAACTTTCGCATCTGAGGAAATGTGTTTCTCCATAATGAAACGACGGGATCTACGAGCCTGGACGAACGGAATCATGCACGCGGTGATAGTTGCATAAACTGCTATTTCACAAACGCATTGGAATTGTGAATAGGATACAAAGCTCCTTAGTTTGTTAACATTTATTTCGAACCGAAAACCATATGATCTAGAAAGCGGTAGCGTAAAGGATGTTTTATAAAGGATTTTTGGATGTTGGAGCAATGTTAATGACAAGCACACACCGGTTGTATTGTGGACAAGAATTTATTAAACCCGATGATTAAACGCTGAAATACCATCTTTATACTAATTTCGTGTTATAAAATCATCCGAGAACTTCATAAATAGGTATTGGGTACCTTTGCGTGTCGCCCACTCTGTAAGTCAAGTACAAAGCTCGAATCTCATTGTTGCGGAGGCTTTGTGTCAGCTTACGGTTTAATAAGCTATGACCCGGTTTATGGAAACATCAAACATTACTTACCTACTGCAACATTATGTTCAAATTTAAAACGGGCCTATGAGGAAACTTGAGAATATCGCTGGCAATGAGGTTTATTAATATAAATCTACTCGAGCATTTTTTTAGTGGCACGCAAAACTGTCTCCATAGCAATCATGAATTCTGTATTTTATGTGTGGAGTAAAAGTCATGACAAGTGGTTCCACGCGATATTTTATGAGGGCGAACGTAAATCATTGGCAGATTATAAACATCAATTTCAAGCAACACATAAATCGGTAAACATGCCTAAGCTTCAACTGCAGTTTTAATAATATTTTAACTAAAAGCGAAGCATTGTTTGTATGGGCTAAGGTTGCAGTATTAACATGGTCGTGTGTGCCGACATTATACAATTTTAAGTACCGAATTTAATTAGTTTTACGTCCCGTCGAGTACAATACATGTAGGTACAGTGTAGGTATATCGTTTTACTGTGTAATAAGTATTATTAAATTATAATAAACTAAGATACATTACATTGCAAGGTAATAATTTAGAAAAGTGAGTCTTTAAATAATTTTAATGAATAACTACCACCTGCTGTTTCACTAAACATCAAAATTTTTAATTATATGTATTTCTCAACGAGTTCTGATTGAATACAATTTAGAGTTTAATATTCATATTTTACTCTGCTTGTGCATGGCGTGGTGCTACTAAAAATTCACTGAGTTGGATTATTCCGTTTTTCCAATTAACTGAAACCATAGAACATGAAATAATTCGACTGGCCTCTCAGCTCAGTTGGTAGTAGCTCTGCTTTCTGCACTGTAGGTTCGATCCCCACCAAAAAATAAAAATTGTGTGGTGAACACGGATGTTTGTTCTCTGTCTGGGTGTTATATTGTATATTATAAGTAGGTATTTACAAAATAAAATTTATAATTATAAGTATAATATCAGCTATCTGGTTCTCATAATACAAGCTCTGCTTAATATGGGGCTAGATGGGTGTGGATTGTCCACAATATTTATTTATTTATTTTATTATTAATAAATTATACGCATTTATAGTGTTCCTTTTAGTCGTAGCGTGATGTTATATTCCTTCCTCGATACATGGACTTTATCCAACACAAACATATTTTTTCATTTCGGACCAGCAGTTCCATAGATTCGTGCGTTCAACCAAGCAAACTCTTCAGCTTTATAATATTAGTATAGATAAGTATCTATTCTAAGGTTTGTAGATACAAATTGTGGTATATCAGGACCGGTTCGCGAATGTTCCGATCGGGTACTTGCATCGCGGGGTTGCATTAGTAAAGTGCAGTTATTGCAACAGTATGCAGGGCCTTGCATTCGCCGACCCGCAGTTGGCCATGGGCCAAAATGCCCGCTTTCACGCACTAAGCTCGCTATTCTGGTACAGTCTCAAGCATTACTTTAGATTAGACCGACTTAGGGCGGTTTTACCAACTCTGAGAAACGGCATCCGTCAGATAACAAAATTCCGTGTTTAGAATTGACAAAAACAACAAAAGAAATATGTTTATCGGTAAGCGGATTACGTTAATAAAATATGTTTCTCCTCCTTACATTTACTCTCAAAATTAAATAAAATTGAATAAATAAAGAATTTCGAAACGTATATTTCAGTCAAAAAACAATATGCCTATTCAAAAAATTATATGCGTAGCGTAACGCTATGGCTCTCAAACGGAGAAGGAAATCATCGTGAAGAAATCTGCAGCAGAGCTTTGACCAAGCCTTTCATTGTGGATTAGAGCGAATAATAAGATGTGATGATGGTATAGGTGATGGGTAGGTATTATAGCATCTTAAATAGCGGTGGGCTTTACTGAAAAGTTGCCTCTATCGCTGTACAAATCATCTACAATAGATGCAAAATCACATGCATGTGTTTACTTTACTTATCCGTAGACTGTTTCTCAGCGTTTGCCGGATTTGTAGTAGGTACTAGAGCTAGTGAAGAAGATTACGTAACTTCCCCGTTTTATTATTAGTAAAAACATCACATTTGCTTATTCTGTGTACTGGTATAGCAAGATACGATGTCATCGCTGCAAGATGTATCGTAAATATTTAACTGTATATTAGTATTCATTTACTTGATAATTTACAACGGGTCATTATGAAATCAATTGTCTACAAGGATAAGTGTAATCTTTGATACGCATATCATAAGAACAAAGGTATCTCGTCCAAGAAATAGCGAACTCAAACTGTTGCCTAATAGCATAACACGAAGAAAATACCTACTATAAAGCTAGCAGTATACACAGATATAAAACAGAGCGTGCAACCGATACACCTTGTGTTGTGTATTATGCAGGCAATCGAACAAACAGTTTGCGGTTACAATAACAGTCTGTGCGGTCCAAGGGCGCCACCCAACGCCATACAGATTAACTAGCAGATGCAAGGAATATTGCCAAATAATTGAACTGCATAGACCGTTTACTCGATGCCTTGCCAATATCTAATAACCACATGACTGAGTATCTATGTAGCTTGCAGAGCTCTAGGTGCGCCATCATTTTCATGTTTGGAGAGAGATATACTATCGTGTAATATAAGATAGTAGAAAGTTATCAGTTTTGTAAAATTGGTTAACAATATTGTAGAAAAAGATCATAAAATATATAAAAAGTAACTTCTTAGTATTTAATTGTTTATTGATTTTATAGTGTTTACTAAACTTAAGGAAAACCACAAAGATTTTCGAGCGGGTTCAAATCCCGCTCGGCTCTTAACTTTTGGGACATTATAAAAATTCTTAGTATTTAAGTTTGCGAACCTCGATATAACTTTTCGTTATTAGAAGCAATATTTGTAACAAAGACTCGAAAATATTAAAAACAACAATGTGCGATTATGCCTTATAGATTTCCTAAAATTCAATAAAGCGGAGGGGCAGTAAAATCGAACTGTTTATTTTACAGCCGAACAGCAAAAACACAATGGAAACGTAAGACAAAGCTCTTTAGAAAAACTTTAGTCGTTCAGAACAAAAGGACGTTTCGTTGAAAGTCGCTGTAAATCAATGTAGGCGTAATAAAAGGAAAATGACACCAAGCTGTGTTCAATGCTGGAACTGCTGGAAGGGGAAAAGCGACAGGCCTGCAAACCGATGGGTTTTCTGCAACTTTCATTTTTACCCGACTACGGCGAAGCAAGAGGGAGAGTTATAAGCTTTAATTTCAAGATCAGCCGTTGTTTAGTGGTATATACGGACAGATATAAGTAACTAACTAGAGAAACTAAGCAAGAATTATCGCATACTCGTGCATGACTCATTTTCTCGTAAAAGTTAATACGACAAGACACTGCTGTGTGAAAAAAAATATTTTTTATTATTTATTTCACAAACACCATACATGTCTTACATTACATAGCAGTCAAGTGCAAAGGCGAGTTTAAACCTCAGCAAAATTTTCTACCTTAGAAGATTTGTGGGCTAGATGTAAAAACATAAAAGGTACTTGGAAATGAGAAATATAATTTAGAACACGACTAAAAGTAAGAGAAGCGAAGACAAAAAACTACACAAAAAACTAAATATTATTGTACTTACGTATTTACCCAAAGAGCATGATAAAAAAATACGGGTTGCACTCCGGGAGTGCCGGCAGAAGTGAAAACTTGATTATTAAAGTTGAGCATGTTTGATATTTTGGAATGGTTAGGGGGGGCTTGTTTGTTATTTGGCACGCTGTAACATACACGAACATTCGCGCAAGCGCCCTGCGCTGCCTAAACGAAACTGTCTACTCTCCATCCGTCTTACGCTTTTTCGATCAAGTCACGTGATCCTGACGCGAATCAGGTCACGTGATCCTGACGCGAGTTTAAGATTTTATACCCATTACGAAAGTGCTCAATGCCGCTAAAGAAGTTTTCACTTCAAAAAAAAGACGGGTTGCACTCCGGGAGTGCCGGCAGAAGTGAAAACTTGCCGCTCGTATTAAAACTTATAAAGTACTCACTCATTTTCTTTCGCTATTCATAATACCTAAATAAATACAGTAGATCTATAAAATCATGTACCAATGACCACTACTACCTGCCGCGGGCGGCCGCTAGTTCATAAAATCTATAATAGGTATGTACCTATACCTACTACAGTCACGAAAAACGCCTTGGTATGCTTGCTACTAACTATTATCTATTCTGTGACGTTACCGTGTCATAGTAACTACTAGCGTATCTGTAGCGTCTTACGCTTTTTCGATCAAGTCACGTGATCCTGACGCCCTGACGCGAGTTTAAGATTTTATACCCATTACAGAAAAAGTGCTCAACGCCGCTAAAGAAGTTTTCACTTCAAAAATAAGAAAAAAGAATAGAACAAGACTGACTATAAGAAGAGTGTACTTTTTCAGTAACTCTATTTCTGCATGCGGTGTGTAGCGAAACCTTGGACGGTGCATAAAGTGTGCATTTTAGTGCTTATGAGCATCGACATGCTGCCGTGCCGTGTTTCAAGTAACCTACATAAAAATAACTGTTAAAATGTTATGGTTTCTCCTTACGAAGTATAATATGTAACATAATAATATAACACACAATGCAGCCTTAGGTAGAAATGCATTCCCCATGGATTGATTTATGCAAAGCCATGTCACGTGCATAGATTGTTTAGACACACTGGAAGTTCACTGCTATTTTTACAAGTACAACTGAGAACAAGAAATTTAGAATCAGAATTTTTTGAATATATAATCTAATATATTATGCAAACCAAGACATCTGAACGTGTATTTTTCACGTGAATATTTGGTATCAATTTGTCATCTGGAATTGAATTAAGTCTATTTCCCATGTTGACTTATAATAATTATTATCAATAAATCACTTATGACTTATGTCTATCTTTCTAAGATAGTTTCTTTGTTCGGCTGCTCACACAAACGAATCATTTTAGCGAATATCTCTTGTCTTTGGTGTGTTTTGGTTATCCTAGTTGAAGGAATAAGTGAACTAAGTACCGTCGCAAAGTCACCAGACGCATGGCTTAATAAACTAGGATGGTTACAGTCATTCACTTGTCTTTGTCTTTGAAATCTATTGATCTGTCTGTGGCTTAAGTGATTAACTTCGTCAGTTTTAAGAATGCAGGGGCTTCAGTCTAGCTAGCTTCAGTCCTAAGTCGACTATTTATCGCATTCTCTTCAAATATGGAGTTTTTCCGACTAAACCTCTGTATAAATCAGAAAATAATGAACGCGTAACCCAAAAAGCTTTAACAAAGCCAGCGCCCATAGAACGAGTAGATAATCCATACATAATGTCTAGTAAACAACTCTTATTACTCGAATGAGAAAAATAAAAAATCTTCCCGCTAGAGCAAATAAGTTGCACCGCAGTCCAGCCTGCACAACTGCACAAGAGAAGGCTTCTCGAGAGGCTATCAAATGCACCGACCTACAAAGACGACCCTGAGAACGCCAGTCACTAAAGTTTACTGCAAACGTAGGTGGTTTTAAGTACCTAGTGCCACACCGAACGCGGCGACTGAAACATTGATTTAGCTGTTACTCGTGATACAAGGAAATGTATGCCAAGACAAGACCACAGTCGGTTTGGTGAAGGCTTTAGCGTGTGTTTTTGCTGGCATTTCATGTCATCGCTGTAATAGGAAACTTGAGATCATTGTGTTGTGAAATGACTGTGGAATTATTAACGGACTTCAATCTGATATATTCTATAGTGTGGTGAAAAGTTTACCACATCATCAAGAAGAATAACTCATTCATTTTTATCATTATACACTAAGTATAGATACCATTGACTCCGCCAACCGATTCGCAGGTCGTAAAAATAGAATTAAAATGAACTATTTGAAGAAGACAACAAGAAGGAGCTAGAGATAAAAACAAACCCATATTGCAACTACGGCAACGAATTGGCACCCCCTTGAAGCGTAGACCAGGCACAGACCCCGGGAAGGATGGAGTGACGACATTGTCAAAATAGCAGGCTGCAATTGGAGTAGAGAAGCAAGAGACAGAACGAGATGGAGGCAAATGGCTCTTCCATTTGCCTCCATCTCGTTGCTTTTACCGCTCTAGGCGATCCTTACTTAGATATCTACTCTAACCTACACAGACACTGAGGAAGTCCTTAGTATTAAAATCTAAAACCGCAACTGCTCATACAACACTCACTCTACATCTTACCTGTACACGCGCACACACCCTTATCCACAAGCACACCCTCATACATACATACATACTTAATCAGTACACCACTGGGCCATCCTATGATACCCAGACTCTTAAGAGACTGGTAGTAGTAGGATGGCTCACTATTATACGCACACAAATACACTCTCACACACACAGAACACGTGTGAGCCATCCTATGATACCCAGACTCTTAAGAGACTGGTAGTAGTAGGATGGCTCACTATTATACGCACACAAATACACCCTCACACACACAGAACACGTGTGAGCCATCCTATGATACCCAGACTCTTAAGAGACTGGTAGTAGTAGGATGGCTCACTATTATACGCACACAAATACACCCTCACGCACACAGAACACGTGTGAGCCATCCTATGATACCCAGACTCTTAAGAGACTGGTAGTAGTAGGATGGCTCACTATTATACGCTGCACTTAAATACACCTACACACATACTGAACACGCCTGGGCCATCCTATGGGTAGTAGGATGACCCATCCGTAAAAACCAACACACATCACACACACATTTACTCTTAAAACATAACTAAATTAAATTTTTTCACCTTTTTACTATTTTTCTGTTTTAGCTGTCCACCGAGTCAATATTTAAATTTGTTTAATCGTTGTTTTGGTCTTCACGATACAGGCTTGGCCTAGTGTGAAGACCGTAGTTTAAACTATTAGGGTCTTATTAATAATCCTGGCGTAGCGTTGGATCCGTGTTTTGTCTCTTGCATTGACATGCAATTGTCAACTCAAACAAATGTGATAAAACACGATTTAACTACTCCAGCGTTGTGCCAGGATTGTTAATAACACCCTTAGATTAGAAGAGCTCCAGCAATTGCACGTTTGTAGTACATAATGTCATATTATTTTCTAAGTACCTAGGTTAAGACAGACGTGTAATAAGCTGTAAATAAAGTATTTTTCATTTTTCATTTTCATTTCATATGGAATAGTGTGGAATGGAATACTGTGTTTGCAATAATTATAGTACTTTAATACTTATAGGAAAATGTTATACGTATTAAAGAAAATACAGCTTTCAGCTTAATCTTATTGCAAATGCGTACTGCCCCTGTTCACATGCCAATCAATCGAATGAAATAACAACATTATGAAATACCTAGTACCACGAAACGTAAACACGTGTCGATCACTAAACGACAATAATCATCCAGTCTACCCCGCCCACCTGAATTCCTCAATCAACAAGCCGCAATCACATAGAAATCTGATGTTACAACATTAAGTTTGCCGGTTGGCTTCCGTTGATAGATTTAGGGTTAGGGCGGATATAAACCCAGGTAACACCAAATTTTTATGCCGCTATGGTAATGCGTGCGTTGGAAAGAGTCGGTAAGCAGACAAGCGCAGATAATCTGCTTTCAATATAATAAACTAGCCCGTAGTTCGTAGCGCAGTTGTTTACTCTCTCACACAGAGGTTATAATATTTTCGAGTGCGTGACTTGTCAAATGCCACGTCACTGAACGCTGCATAGCCTGCACGCCACCCAACTCAATTACATACCTTTTATGGAAAAGTGCTTCCGAATTTTATTGGGACCATATTTTTATCGCTCATGTTTTATCGAAAGTAATCATTTTAACAAGGTGTCCCATTGTGTTGGTCAGATGTGCAAAGTGTTTTTAAACTATACCATAATAGCCCACAACGTTTGCTTTGCAGTAACTAGTTATTGTATTCTGTTAACTCTATCAAAACATCTATAACAAGTACTTTATTTATCTATAGCTGCTGTCCAATTATGGTCCTCATCGGCTGAGATCATTGTTTCGGTATTGAAGTCAACTTGTCATCAGAGAAATCTACACTAACATTAATTACAGGGCGTAATTTTCATTTCAGAGCGCATAAAAATGTATCAGTTGATGATTTATGGAAGGGAGCAAGTTTGATCGGTTTATCAATACAGCTGCGACTTCTGTTTCAACATGGAGGCATGGGCTGGCAGTAGGCGTACAGAACCGGACGGTAAACAAAGCGGGGGTCAACGTACTCAACCACTGCAGCAATGCAGCGAGCCAAATGAGACGGACGAGCGTTTGAATTTTTAAGTCTGAGGAAATTTTGATTTGTATTTAAATGCTGCCTCTAATGCCTTTACGTTTTGGGAGTTTTTTTAATTTATCCGTACCTATGTCTTTTTTAGGGTTCCGTAGCCAAATGCCAAAAACGGAACCCTTATAGATTCGTCATGTCTGTCTGTCTGTCTGTCTGTCTGTCCGTCCGTATGTCACAGCCATTTTTCTCCGAAACCGTAAGAGCTAGACTAATGAAACTTGGCGAGTAGATGTATTCTGTAAACCGCATTAAGATTTTAACATAAAAATAAAAAAAAAACTATTTCGGGGGTCCCCATACTTGAAACTGAAACTCAAAAATTTTTTTTTCATCGAACCCATACGTGTGGGTTATCTATGAATAGGTCTTTCAAAATGATGTTGAGGTTTCTAATATAGTTTTTTTCTAAACTGAATAGTTTGCGCGAGAGACACTTCCAAAGTGGAAAAAAGTTGGTCCCCCCCCCTCTAACTTCTAAAGTAAGAGAATGATAATACTAAAAAAAATATATGTTGTACATTACTATGTAAACTTCCAACGATTTTTAGTTTGAACGAGATCTAGTCAGTAGTTTTTTTTTTATACGTCATAAACCGTAAACCGCAATTTACCTTTCGACGAACTACAAGAACCTTATTATCAAGTAACATAATATAAAGGTTCTTGTAGTTCGTCATGCTACGGAACCCTTCATGGGCGAGTCCGACTCGCACTTGGCTGCTTTTTTAACTTATCTACGCTTTTGAGAATATAATTTTTGGGTCTAATTTATTTAAAGTTTCCTATATGCGTAGTTGCAAAAAGTTTATTGAATTAATTGTCTTTATTAAATTAAGAAAAATTGGTTAAAACAAGATTTTTGTCACGTTAAAATAACAATATTTTATGACTAAACACAAACATTTACGTTGCTGAGAATGTTTATGTTGCTGAATCTTGTAGATAAAATAAAATATACAAGAAAGATACAAAAACCAAGTCAAGCCCACCAGAATAAGAATCATAATCCAGATAAGATTCCTTAATCTTTGAATCCAAACTAAATCATGCATCAAAGAAATAAGATGGCGAATCAAACCGATTTCTCAAAATTAGCATTACTTTTATTATTTGAGTAACGAGAAACATGACTACACAATTTTGTGCATACAACAACCAACAACAAAAATTTCGAATAAAAGGTTCCATCAAGTCATATCCGCATCATTCTGCGACCCCTCACTGGGCTGTTAAAATTTTAATAATGGAACTGGCTTCAAACGGGAACTCGCTAGCTTGAATTCAAGTTCTATAAGTATTTAAATCATATTTAAATACAATTAATTTAAACATTATCAGCAGTTACAAAGTCAAAAAGCGGTCAAAAACGTAACATTACACGTGATCAAAACTGAACTCTTTCATGATCTTTTAGGTATCCCGTGATACAGGGTTAACCTTTTCTATAAAAAAATATGTAGCTGTAGGTTCATAATCTTAACTAAATAACGTTGTATTCGGATCGTGAAAAATGGTGAATCCATTCACACGAAACGCAAAGTTGCTTTTGCTAAAGCAGTATGAAATCTCTCACAGAAGGCGAAAGGCAGTTGAGCATAATAATCGTGTTGAATCATCTACGAGCACTATTTCTGTCCGGCTCTATGGGAACCTTCGTTTATCAGAAGCGTGGGCGAGTTCTAATACTCTAGTTCTCTGACCTCCAGTCTCCACAGGATTTGCGTTCTGTGGCAATGTTGTCGCAACTTCAGAAACGACTTGCAAATTGCTACAAGCTGATTCATTCTGGAGTTCAACTAAAGGACATGGGTATAGTCATGAGAATGAATTATAACCAGTCAGTAATTATAATGAAGATTTATTACTCAATCGATATGAAAAAAGATACATCGTCGATGATTTTGTAGCATTCAATTTTGATCAACGTGATAAGATTAAATGAGTATTAGGCATTTGAAAGTCAAATTGAAAACGGTGTGATATTTAAATAAGCCCACAACATTAATTCCTCAAAGTAAGAATTATTTTAAATGTATTCTTTTGTGTACATTAAAGTATTAATCTATCTATCTATCTATCTATAACTGGCTTCAAAGTCAGATCAATATTTAGCTTTGGTTTTAAATTCCATTTTACGATGGCTACGGAACCGTGTGGTTTTAAAACATAAAAGCATTTTGTCACTTTTAAAGAAAGATAATAAAAAGAAAACTCATAATAATGAAGATTAATTAATGCGCTGTAAAGGCTAAAAGGCAGCGCAGATAAAAAGCTGGTGTAACGTTTAGAGAGGCATACTAATTGAATTAAGGATTAGAAGAGGTGTAGCTTATTCGGGCATTCAGAGGGGAGGCAGAATTCCTGGGAGGGTGGGGGCGGCACTTTGTACCTGCCAGCCAGACGTTGACCTCGCTAGCCTTGGAGTTTTAGTTCGAGTAAAAATGCGCTGTGGCTCACCACGGTTTTCAACATAAGGTTTAGAAAAAGAACATACGAAAGTTCTAAAGAAAAATTATTGTTAGTTTTATAAAATTAAACTTATTTTTACATTATTTCTTTATTCTACGAGTATACCAAGGCCAGGATATTTAAAATAAAGTTGCTGCTTGGTAATTCTTCATCTTATATAAGTGTAGCACACTTAGAAGTAATAGGTGTTTAATATTTATTTTATAGTAATGAATAGTATGACCGTTAATGCAGTAAGTAAGTTCTAATGTTTATGATACGCGTCACATATACCAGTAAAATTTCCATTTTGTTTTATAACCTACTCACGTAAAATGTCCTCGTAATTATTGCGTCTCTTTACCTGGAACAAACAAGGGTGGTTAATTAGTTTAGGTCTGAAATGTTTTGCTGAAACATTTTGTTCGTAACTGCAGTGAAACGATTTGAAGCCTAGCGAAAGTTCTACCATGAAACTAAAAGGACAAAAAAGTTTTTAACAGTTCTATGGCCCTACAATTCTATAGAACTATGAATTTGCCAAGTAATAAAAGTACTATAGAACAAATGGGACAGTTTTTGTTTTATTAGTTCTACCGTGGAACTAACAGGATAAAAAAGTTTTAAAAGTACCATGACGTCCCAGTTCTTTATAACAAACGGGCGTTACGGAAATATTCAAGTCTCTTTTTCATAAAAATTTCGTTCTCATCTATAGACAAGCGAAATAAATAAATGCGTAGCCTTTGGAATTGAGGCTGTTTAATATTCCTTGGGCGTTGTGAGGGGCCAGTGGTCCCTTGTGGTACCTCTAACTTCCTCGTCGTTCTGTGTGGCCACTATGGACTATATTTTTTAAAATTCTATTGAATAATAGGTATAAGCTTTCTCTAGTTAAAATTTCTATAATTTACTCATTCAAAGAAACATAAATAAGAAAATATCAAGAACCAATGTCACAAAAAGTTTAGAGCCGAGCGGGATTTGGACCCGCGACCTTTCTTCTTGGTACGGGGTTGCGATGACCGCTTTGAGCCTTAGCGTTTTGCGGTGGTCATTCGTGAAACGCTGTCATATTTGACAGATATGCGCAACAGTAGGCCTTACCATAAGCTCTGACTCTGGTTTTGGATCGGTGTGAGTGCTCACTAGTGACGTTTTGACGTAGGATTTATTTAGTCAACACTCACACATACGCCAAACCAGAACCAGAGACAGAGCTCATGGTAGGCCGACAGTGTGTAAAAAACACTAATATAAAATCAATAAAAAACATAAAAGTTCTTCGTGAAACATGTTGCCCTTGCATAAAATACATGTTTTACTAGAATCATTACATCATGTTCACTGATAGTCGTGTAGTTGACATCAAAATGCTCGTCGCGAGCCTTGATTGGACCGAGCAATCAGCGAGAATCAATACTGTTTGTACTGCCCGGCCGCACTGTAATGCTTTAATACTTACATTTTGTTGTAACAATAGCTATATAGAAACAATAGCTACAAGGTATAAACCACACAAAAATAATTAATGGAAAGCTTATAAGGCATAACTTATCACAATAAAAGCATCAAAGCCCGCTTGTAAAAAGTTGGATTGTTTACACAATAGGGTATTATAATTCCAAACAAGTCTCGCTCTTTCAACGGATTTAGTCCATAAACCCACATAAGACAAAGACGAGGTCCCGGTCCCGTACTCCCGTTAATCCACTTTATTCCCGCCATGCAAGATAGTGGAGGATCGTTTCCTGTTGTAGTATTTCCAGTCAACAAGCCAGTTAGAACATGCCGCGAGCTAACACCTCGCATTTGTTTTGCCCGCTGTCTTTGTAGGCAACTATTTATTACCTTCCTATTCGTGTCCACGTGATCAAATAGGTACTGCATTTATGTCTTGCCTGATGCATGTTCTCTACGAGTTCATTAGTGGTTCAGCTAATTTTAGTTCGGTTTTAACTTTCAAACGGTTCTGGAAGGAAGTCATTTATTCATTGGCTCAAGCAAACGTATCAAAGAGAATGTTCGTAAACTCGATGAAAGGTGATGCTGTTTATAATAAAAATAAATCTAGTATTATCTATTTCTGTTTGGATGAGAAATAGATAATTTGACGCTTTATCAGAAATATCATCGAAGAAAAGGTAGAATGAAAGAGAGAAAAAGGAAGACCAAGGATAAGCTACATAAGCCAAATAAAAGCAAAGATCGCTGTCAAGGAGGTTCCCTCAAAAGACCTGGAGAAAAATGCATACATTACACCGACAAGAACGTTGCTCTTAAATAAGAAGAAGAAGTTTGGATGAGACCACTACACAATTCATGTTAAAAATAAGGGTTGTGGATAGTTCAGATGGATGGCACGAGACCCTCACATCTGCCAGTAATGTGTAAGTGCAAGTTCAGTCTTCTCTTATTTATCGTATCCGGTTTTGAGGCAGGTGGTGAACTGATGATTGAACACGCAACAGAGGTATGGGGAGTTATGACTATAAATAAATCATCCGCGACTACAATACATTGCACACGTGTTAGAAAAAACGGTTACAAAAATTATACTATTTGACTTTGATTGCATTTCTTAGAATCCTTTCCGTGCAGTATAAGGTCAAAGTTTTTCAATCAGGCTATCATAAAAGTTTTTGTAGATAAAAACTAAATAAAAAACTGAATTTGAGTGATTGAAAACTGGTAAGTCTAGTATTGCTCATCATAAATTCGTAATGATTTGCTAAATAGTTATAAAATAGTTTATTGGTACATTGCAACCAAAATAATACTACATAAGAACTAGCTCTGCTTAATTTGGGATTAGAAAGTGTTGCGTGGATCGTCTAGAAAACATATATTTTTAAATTTATTTTAAAATGAAGTGTTCACAACCTCATTAAGCTATTTTCGTTGCGATGCATTATTTCTAAGTTCTAAACTCAAATTACGTTCGGTCGAGCTGTGCGCGGCGCGGTAATTACAAGCCCTAGTGATTAATGGGCAATCAGACCCCTACTCCATGGATAAGGGTTACCATTTTAGTCAGGCCTTATCACTCTGAACCAGTTTTCAAAACAAATAAAAAACTTTATTATTTTTCTCTGTCCCTTTATTATTCTGCTTTCTGTCCGACAAGTACCACTAAAATTTTTACCATTTCTAAAATATGAGTCGTTACAGCTACAGAAAAGGAACTTCAACACACTGGAACTTCACTGCTATTATTTTAGACTATTTTTGATTTGTAAAAGGATCATATAAAAAAACGGTAGGAACCGAGACGTAGTTTGTTGCCTGTTCTTCTACGCTTGGTCGCGTGGAACTGGCACCTAGACTCACCTAGCTTCAAAGTGATTCTTGCATCGTACTGAATAAAAAATTTTTGAGTTTGAGTTTGAAAAAGAATTATTTTGTTACTTTCTTTTCTACTTTATATAGCCGTTTAATAAAACTAACTAAGCCAGCACAGGATAAGTATGTAGAGATCGTCCAATCTTAAACTGCACGTCCCACTACATAAGTCAGTCAAAGTAAATTGTTTTATAATGCCTACATCACAAAGATCATTTTGAAGTACTTTGCTGTGTGCCAACTTCAAGAAAACCTGGTGGAGGGGCGTGCATTTTTAGACTGGTTTATCTATACTGCTACTGCCGTACTGTCTTTAGAGGTCTTCATTGTGCATGGTGACACGAGTTTGATACAAAAAATGGTTATATGTCAAAAGCTGACAATAAAGTTGCATTTTGCTTGAGACAGCTCAAAGTGCATGCCTCTGGTATGGACAATGTCAGTGAAAGATGCATATGATACTGTTGTTTCTTCTGTAAAACACATTTTTCGAAGGCCCAAATGGCACCGCCCAGCCTCGATTTGGTTAGGTGTTTTTTTTTGGCAGTAAATCAAGTTCAATTTAATTTGGGACTGAATACCTCTGAGTGGTTGTCGATTCTTTTCTTTAAGACTCATTTCAGGTAGGTAACGACTTTAGCAATTTCAAATTTCTGTTTTGAATTTTATTGCAACTTAAGGTTAATTTATAATAATTGGGCTGTTTTTTAAAGAGTAGAGAGAGGCCTTGCCATCAAGATGATGATGATGCACTGTTTTACAGATTTTATGTTCCGCTATAAGTAAATACTTTGTATGGATATCTTATTCCGCCACTGTCCCTTGTTTACAATAATTCCACAGAGAAGGAAAAGTTCTGTACAGTACTCCTAGTAGATTGCCAATAAACTTAAAAACAAAGTGATACTGACAGCCTTAAAATGGGGTAGAATTTGCGATAAAGTAAACCATATTTTAAACGATTTTCTACTTTAGCTTTTTAGTGATAAGTTTTAAAGTGTATTGCTTCCAATTTATGGCCCAACAACCAAACGCTCACTTTATCATTTACATTACACCATTTATAGAACTCTTCAAGAGATTCACTTCAACAGCTGAGCCTGAAGTGATTAATGATTGTTTTAAACTTGTTTATTGTTATATATTGGAGAAAATTAAATTATTAACGTGATGGAGGTTTGTGTAGTAAAATAGAAATAAAAAGAACTTTCCGGTTCACTGACAACTTTAATACATAAACACAGGAAACATCCCCCCAAGTCCCAACATATCTTTTTTTGCTCAATAGAAGGTAGTCAGAAGTAGCTCGTTTAAATATTAAAGTTCCGCTCTTCGGAGGTAATATTTCCTATCCACATGGCAGGTTGCAAACCCAACACCACTTATTCCCTAGCGGTGTTCTCTTTCAGCAATTAAGAAGATTAGTCTAGGTCTAAAAGCAACACTTGTTCAGTAAAGTCAAACTAAAACTATAATGAGGGGCTACTATAAATCAAAAACAAATTTTACGTCACAAATTGCGTAAAATGTTAAATCCGTGGGGTGAATATTCAATGCGATGCTTCAGTCCTAATTAAAGCGTCGAGCAGTCCGCGTAGCTATACATTAGTTAGTAAATAGGTACAGTCGGAAACATAATTACCAACAGAAAAATGTTTAACATGCATTTGCAATTTTGCGAGTATTGAAAGCCATGGTTGTGTTGCTAGCAGTACGTCTACCCCGCAAGGGGTACGATACGACCACTATCATTAAAGTAATTGAAGTAGGAAGCCTAGTGACTGAGGTGCCATTATATCGCCGATATTGAAAGGACGCGCCAGACAGTCTGCATATAATTGTATGTAGAGAAAGCCACAAAGAAATTATGCATTCTAGAAAATTCAACATGCAATGTGTCATAATTATAAGAAAAACATATGATATAAGTACCTCACGACAGCCCCACAGATTTTGTCCGTCAGATAAAAATATAGGCATCAAATTGTTTAGGCTCGTCAAAAACAAAGACTGATCATTTTATTCGACGAAT
Source organism: Thera britannica (assembly GCA_939531255.2). NCBI lineage: Eukaryota > Metazoa > Arthropoda > Insecta > Lepidoptera > Geometridae > Thera > Thera britannica. The sequence goes on along the minus strand of OW618040.2, from coordinate 5,877,336 downwards.
AGCGTTCTCCCGTAAATGGAAATTCAGCCCTAAAACAACCTAATTAAAGCCCTAATGAGAAACAGCGTGGTCGTGTGGTTTACATGCGCATGTGGATTTTCTGTGCTCTGTGAAAATGAGATAGCATTTCGATTTTGTGCCTACTTACTGAACTAGCATACTCCAAAAAGAGTACAAGTTAAAAGATTTGCACGATATCAGCCAAACATCATTTTTTATATGTAAAATTAACGAAGTAAAAGAGAAATCTTACATGTCGAACAGGAAAGCATGACGTTTTGATTAAAAACAATCAATCAAAGGCGAAATGATCAATAGCGAAGGAAAGGTCGATATTATCAAATGCCCCGCCCAGCTGGCTCCCCTGCGTCACTGGGGCCCTGGTAACCTAATATACGGAGCACGAGGGTTGTGGACAGGAAGCTAGTTCAGCTAGATGAGGCGGCAGTTACGTTGAGAATCCACCACTGTAAATATTTGAATAGGAAACAAAACAATTCTAGTGGAAACAAACCGGCCAAGGCGCAGAAAAAACCTGCGTTAGTAGTGTTCGAGTTAATAACCACCCCTCTTTCTAAGTTCTTCCCTAATATCGGGATGTTATGCATATATTTTATTTGAAGTATAGTATTTTCTATTAGTCGAATTGTAACCTATTTCAAATGTTACTTTCATTTAGCGGACTGTTATACGAAGACTATAGGAGCGTTTTAAGCTGATGTGTCTTAATGAATATATAATTTTTTTCTATCTACATATTTTTGCTATAACGAGAATATAGGTCATTATGAATAAGACGGTTAATCTTTCCAGCCCGTATGTCACCGCTCTCTGAGCTTCTTCAGAACAAGAGTTTTTGACAGCGGAAAAGCTTTTGAGAAAAGCGGAGACATACGAGTACGGAACGGAGATGAGGACGTATACGCCCGACAATCAAGTGTTCCGGTTTTCTACATAGGAAAACTGGATGGGAACATAAAAACATTTTACTCAACTAAAATATCAGCGGTATTGTTTTCGTTTGTTGACACGAAATGTTTAAAAGATATCGTGATGGAACCGGGTTTCTTCGCAGTTTTCTGTGTAGATTTTGCGTGATAAGATGAAAATATTTGCTCAGGAATAGCTTGGATAGAACTATAACTTTAACAAATTTACAATGACATAAAAGTAATGGCCTACAATAGCAGGTCGCTTCCAGTAGTTTTGCAGCGAGTTTTAAAATAAGGGTGTCCGAGGGGCGGCGTGTGAACGAACCGTGGGGTCTCCGCTCCCGGCGACACAAACACGCGCGATTGCTCGCAGTATTATGAAACTCTACCAAGGACATCTGATTTACGCAACCTATGATTGCGTACCCTACTTGTTGCTTTTTCGCTAATTTAAAATTGTTTGATCAAAGTACCTACTAAAATCGGAAGCTTCAAGTGCTAATACAACATAATTCATTTCACTTAATTAAACCGGACCGGACAGCAAGTGGAGAATATACATCAAAAAAAAAAAAACAAAAAAAATCAAAATATTTATTGGGGAAACAAATAACACAGGGGAGTATAAACAGAAGGGTACGATGATAGCCACAATAGTTATAAAAACTGTGACGCAGCTATCAACGCCCACCTCATAGACCTGAATGTTGTTTCTCATAAACAATTAGGTATTTAACATTTAGATAAAAACATAAAACTAAGAATTTAACTAAATAGAAAAAATAAAACTAACAGAGGAGCCATTACATTACATCGTAGTGTTTTCTTTTATAATTATGATAGAATTAATGATAGCTGCTCGAAGTTAAAACAACCTACCAGAACTATTTATATGAACAACGGGATATTTACCATGTTACAATTTTCTGAGTTTTTAACCAACTAGCAATATCAAAAACTTCTTTACTCTTGATGATAATGGATTAGGAAAACAATTTTATATTTTTTTGTGAAATTTATTTAAACATTATTCACTTTTTAAGCCCTAAACAAAAACGAATGTGTTATGGTACTAGATTTGCACAAGATCAGCTAGTTATGAAGTGCAAATTTCAATGATTTGAAAATTTGCAACGCGGTCAGCATTTTTTTCCATTGAGGACAACGCAGTATCGATCGTGTGCTGTGCACCCCCCACCCTATCGCGTGTATTCCACAGACCGACATTTGCCGATGGAGCCTGTGAATGGATCCAATCAAATTCATTACATCAGTATCTCGACAGTAGACTTATCAAAGGGTTGTTCTGAATGACAGGGTCGCGTGCCTATTCCAACACGTGCGCACACAAACAGCAGATTATGCTAATTATTATGCTTATTGTATTTTTTTACTGTTTGGTCCATTAGTATCTTAGAATCGGTGGCTATGGAAGTTAAAGTGTCTTATACTAGACATGGGAATAACAACTTTAAAACATTACCCGGGTTTTCATTATGCGCAATTTTAAGGAACAAGAAAAATCTGTCTGTTTTTTAGTCCAATTCAGTGTTAGTCGTCAGTGTATCTATTTTTTGATCTATTTTCTGAGACGACTATCACTTAGAACTGGTTTTGAATGAAACTACTCGGTACATTAAATCTCGATCTGTGAGAACTCTTATAATGTCAACCCAGCTTAAATCAGATTTAAATTTCTTGAATTTGTGTCAGTTTGTCAAAGCGTTTTTAGATGACTTTTCAAAGGTTCGGTGGAATATGCGTTTGTCCAGAGGTGTTAAAGCTCCAATGATTAGGCCAATGCTTGATAGAGATCATCACTGATTGTAAGTAATATTAGATCTCATTTCGTTCTTCGTGATTCCCAAAAGGGGAAATTACTAACGAATACAAATTCGTGAGAACCTCAAAACACAAACAAGGCAGAGAGTATGCTATTTACTTAGGTGATACGCAAAATGCGTGTGCACGTGTTGGTCCACCCCCATCTCGCTTCTCATTTTCACCCTTATAGAAATATACCACACGCCGAACAAAAGTGAACTGTATGGTGCGAGGCAAAAGAGTCGCCAAGGTTCTGAAAGTTACATCAAAAAGTCCACCATGAAAACTTGCTTTCGAAAGAGTCGCAACTTTGAAGCTTATGCGTTCGAGATAAGGCCTTGGAAACAGAAACGCCGGAGGAACCAAACTAGACCCTTTGCAGTGAAGAATTAAATGTCACTGTTAAATGTAATATTAAGCTTCAACGAGAAGGATGGCGTATCGGGGGATTACTTTATTGTGTGCGAAAATTAAGCACAGTTTTAAAGTTTGGAAATGTGTCACTAAAAGTTTTCGGAATTCATTAGGGAGCGTACAATGAAATAACGCTTAAAACTGATACGAATATAAAATTAAACGCGACCGTTACTGGGAACAGATATCTAGTCAATTAGTAGATTATTATTATTCAGGTTTAAATAAACCATAAGTTTAAAATAATGAATAAACGACTTCGTAGCCAAAATTTCTAAATTTGGCAAACAAAGTTTAATTGTTATGCATACTTAATAAAACTATTTTTTTCCACTTCAAAATATCAAGTGGCACTCTTTATTATTCAGCATGAGGAGTAACCCTAAAAAAGGTTGATAGTAAAATAGTGAGCGCGAGAAATGACAGATGGTACCGTATCGATCGTACGCAGAGTACGCACGGACGGCCAACTCCATTATTGTTAATCGCAATCTCGGCTCATGATTAGCATATCCATTGTGTACCACGCGCTATTACTACACATCACGGTTTAAAGAATGCCATGTTATATTTCTTTTGATTCAATGAACTTGCATTATAAAACAAAAACACTTGCGTAAACCGTATCTTCTGCTTTTGTATAACAGAAAGGTACTAGTTATATTTAGATTATCAGTAGCTGTCCGTCGATCAGCTAAAACAAAGAGTTTCACTTCAGAAATGAGGTCGATTGCTACTACTAATCCACTCAATTTTATCTTCCTGGCAGCCAGCCAATTTCATTTATAAAACGTAGATTCGAGAGACCACAATACGATTATAGGAAAAGTGCAGAGCATAATCTGATAATCCATCATTGACGGTCGCATTCCGGTGCAAACAGACAAACAAAAAACAAACGAGTTTTAACAGCCTCGACATTCCCACGGGGAAACATGAGCTTTGATGTTCCACCAAATCATGGTGGTTCGTGAAATGCAACGGTTATTTGGGTAGAGCAAAGAGTAAACACAACTTTGGGATGTTATAAAATATGAAAGAACAATAGAGCAGCGCGTAGGTAGATGTCTTTTTCATCTTCTCTCTTTTGCTGTTGGTGGAAATTAGGCATTGCATCGCGTGTTACTTATAACACTACATAAGTAATAGTAGCGTAATATATACATATGTAGTGACAACAATTAGTTCTGTCCAAAATCCATACTTGTGACTTCTTATCAAGAGAAGCACTAAAGACGTGTCAAAAGAAGACATAAGATCTAAAAGGCTTTGTTTGTAGCCAGCGACCCGTTAATCCTCGAAAAGTCGACAAAGCGGCGACTGGCTGGCAACCTCAACGCGACGACTAATTACGGACCCTCGGCCTGATAATCCCCTCCCAGCAGGCGGCCTTTAAATTAAAAAGCCCTGACACAAAGTCCAGTCCAGGATTACCGTTCCCGGTCACCAATCTAAAACCTTGAGATCCCGAAAAACCGAAGGGTGAATTTCTAAGTTGGCGCAAAACTCGAAATCCAAGATGAAATAGTAATTTATCAAAGGATTTTGATATCCCGGGGAGCGGAAGTGAGGGATGGTTCATTCTTTATCAGTAAACTGCAGCAGTTTCTTATCCAAAAACTAAAGAATCTTTTGAACATACATAGTAACAGAAGCAGAGCCTGTACTTACTAACTTACCTTACCTTTAAGGTAAGAGTCACGAGTTACAAATACTCGTACAATTGCGGGTAAATTTATAGGCAGAATCGACCAATTTATTTAAGTTTGTAAAATGTCAAATAATGTTCGTTTGTTTTCATTTATTAATTGAAAGATGGCTGTATAAAATAACCGAATATCGTTTCCTAACTGTGCGTGAGGCGTTTGTGAGTGCTAATGTCGCCGCTGCAATGGTACGCAGAGGCGACATTAGCACTCACAAACGCCTCACGCACAGTAACGAAACGATATTCGGTATAAACTTGTTGTGTAAACGATCTTACCACTAAAGCAGGTTGTCCTTTACCAATATAAAATCACCATAACATAAACATAGTATCATGCCATAACCAGCTGACGGCTTGGCTCTAATTTATAAACTTTAAATGATGGCTGCAATAAAACAGCATCTGTGCCTGATGGTAAAATTTTATATAGAGTGAAATCGTTTAAAAAGTTTAATATTACTATTTCTTGTCAGACTATCCAGCCATTTCCTTAGTAGTATCGAACAGCTGTTGAGGTAAAGGTTACGCCCTTATCCTCGCACCTGCGTCTTCTTCTGCCGGAGTCATTTCACCCTCGTTATGTTTAATAACAATCCTATTAGCGATACCTTTTTAATCTCCGTCGCCTAATTGATATTAAGGGGTCGAACGACAAATATTTGACCGTATGAACTTCCTGCTTGATATCATTCATTATTCAACACTCAGATCGTCAAAGATATTGCTCGACTTTCGAGCTGAGCTTTAAAAGCCAGCGATCAGAAGCTCAGATAAACGAACTTCGTAACAAATACAAATTACGACCCGACATTGTGATAGGTAGGTTAAAAAACTTCGGCACTGCACGTGCGAGGGTAGATTTTTTCACTCGTAGCACGAAAAATCCATCGTCTCTTACCAGATTACGGATGAAAGGGAGGGGTTGTTTTACTCTTAGCAGGTTACCGTTGAGCTTTTCCTTTTGCGCTTTTCCTCGTCTCAAAGAACGTTTTAATTAATCTATCTCAGATCTAGTTGAATAATAATATTCAACTTTGTTTTAATTGGTTTCTAGGTATAAAATAAAATTGCATATGAATCAAGAATCAATCAATAGCGACGTATTCAATTTAATGGATCTTTTGAACATTGTAAGATAATATCAATCAGATTATTATCGTTATTCGTTATAAAATACTAAGATTCAAAATGTGTTGGTGTTGCAGTGAGTTTTGCCGGAATTGCAATGATAAATAAGTATGTGGGTAAGGTAATTGAGCCCGGAACCGCTCATCGTTCCTGACATGGCACGCGAAGAGTGTAATGACTGGTCCGCGGATAAGTGCACGTAATTTGGCTGCGTCCGTCGACCGCTGCGGGCGTTCACGCAAGCCACTCCCGCGCGTCAGTCGGGAGCCGAGCTACCTTCCACACAATTATTATACAACCATCAAAACAATACAATGTGACCTTATAACTTAGCACCAAAGAGTTACAGAGAGTGCATAACCAATTTGGGGAACAAAGGAAACTTTTTGCAAATGACGCATAATATTTATTTATTTTATGGAAGAAAACATGAAATGAGACATTGTTTTTGAATGTTGGTTTTTATGAATAAATACTAAGCCGCGAAGATCCTCCACAAACTCCATATTATGGAGATACAGAAGGCTTCCTCCGACTTATAACATCTTTTTGTCGTATAGTTTCTTCATACCAAATCCACTCGATAACCGTTTATAACGATAGGTCAGTTTTCGTTAATCTAACGACAAAAACATTTTAAGTCCAATAAGTTGAAACTACAGTTAAAAATTTAAAAGAGTAAAGATTTTTTGAAGACCTTGCATATCTAAACCTGAAGTTAGTTGGAGGTTCATTCAAATACAACTATGCTATGGTATGGAACTAGCGCGTTCTAATGCAAGTCGTTGGAGTCTTCAAAGTCAGACAAAAGATGACAGCGATCGATCGGTGGCCGCCGCCGTTCGTGACTATTGTTCGAGCAGCGAATGCACCACGGTCGTACATCTGTTTCGTTCCTTTTTCACTCGTCCTGCGTAATAAAACCGGCCCATTGTGAAAACATCCACAAAAGAACACGCACTTTGGCGTTGGGTTCGTATTTTATAAGAAAAATAACAGGAGCCCCGAAACTAAAAGGTGGGCGTAGACGCTTTCGGAAACGAGAATGTCGTTGCAATGCAACTGTTATGATATGGCATACACGGTTGGTATAAATGTTATAGAAAAACAACTTGAATTTGGAACGCTGAAACATACGAGTAGGTATATAACGTACGGGTAAAATAAATAGTGATGTAGGTAAGTAACCAACCAGCTTCTAACTTACCCGACCATAGAAATTATGAAAAATCTGTAATACAGGGATTCTGCGCGATGCCATTTACGCGAAATTTTAAGAAACATAAAAATCTATGGCGGTATAATGGATGCTGGTTCCGCCGGCAAATTGTGCTCCCCAGGCGCCGAGAGCTTGCGCCGACAATTAACTATACAATTTATTTCATTATAAATGTTGCCCAACGGGGAGTTCGCAAAGTTGCTCCAAGCTTCTTCTTGATGGCGCAACACACGCATTATACTTAACTTAGGGCAACCGAAAGTTTGCGGTAACAAAAACGAAGACTAACAATTTTATGGCAAATCGTTATTCCGTGACCGCAACTGCTTTTGAGGACTCAAAAAATATTGAGGGTTTAACTGAGGCCCACGCATGTTTTACGATAAATATTTGGAAATTGAAAATAGGTGAGTAACAGACGGAGCCGTTGGAGCTCAAGAACGACTAGCAAATGCAACATGAGCTTTAATCCTCCGCATGCATAATCACAATAGCTCTTGGGTATATGCAAATGAACCATCAGCCTTGTGGGGGAGTACAGGCAGCCCTAGGGCTTTACTGTTACCCGCTGTACCCCTCGCGTGAGTCGTTGAGCCATGTTTCTGTCCAAATCGCTCCCACAAACTGCGGTATCATTATTTTATACCTATATAAGTGCACATCTATATAAGTGCTTAGTAATCGTTTGGCAACGCTTTTTACACAAACTCACTGTTGAAAATAATTTACTATGCGAGGAAAAGTTTAAATATTTTAAAAACGGTTTTAGCAACGATACAAAAAAAAGCAGCCAAGTGCGAGTCGGACTCGCCCATGAAGGGTTCCGTAGCATCAATTAACATAATATAAAGGTTTTTGTAGTTCGTCGAAAGGTAAATTGCGGTTTACGATTTATGACGTATAAAAAAAAAACTACTGACTAGATCTCGTTCAAACCAAATATCGTTGAAAGTTTGCATAGTAATGTACAACATATATTTTTTTTGGATTTATCATTCTCTTATTTTAGAAGTTAGAGGGGGGGGACCAACTCTTTTCCACTTTGGAAGTGTCTCTCGCGCAAACTATTCAGTTTAGAAAAAAACGATATTAGAAACCTCAACATCATTTTTAAAGACCTATCCTTAGATACCCCACACGTATGGGTTCGATGAAAAAAAAATTTGCGGTTTACGATCTATGACGTATAAAAAAAAACTACTGACTAGATCTCGTTCAAACCAAATATCGTTGAAAGTTTGCATAGTAATGTACAACTTTTTTTTTTTTTGGATTTATCATTCTCTTATTTTAGAAGTTAGAGGGGGGGGGACCAACTTTTTTCCACTTTGGAAGTGTCTCTCGCGCAAACTATTCAGTTTAGAAAAAAACGATATTAGAAACCTCAACATCATTTTTAAAGACCTATCCATAGATACCCTACCCCACACGTATGGGTTTGATGAAAAAAAAATTTTTGAGTTTCAGTTTCAAGTACGGGGACCCCCAAAATTTATAGTTTTTTTTCTATTTTTATGTAAAAACCTTAATGCGGTTCATAGAATACATCTACTCACCAAGTTTCATCAGTCTAGCTTTTATCGTTTCGGAGAAAAATGGCTGTGACACGGTCGGACAGACAGACAGACAGACAGACAGACAGACATGACGAATCTATAAGGGTTCCGTTTTTGCCATTTGGCTACGGAACCCTAAAAACGAGTATGCAGTTTTCGGCAGATTTATCATGAAATGAAATGAGAATTGGTAATGAATTGTAGACAATAATTTGAATTATTTGTTATGTTCCATCTTTAAAAGAGCTTTTTTCTGGTGAAAGAATTGAAAAAGCCATAAACTACGAGTCAAGATTCTAACGATCACCGCACACGAGATCGATACAAGGCTGTAATAGCATAAATCTTCCCACGGTTTTATGTTCTGCAACACTTTTGCCTAGCAACTTGAACCAAGTTAGCAATCGCGTGATGCAATGCTGCTCAGTGTAAAACTAATTAATAATATCCGAGAAAATCATTATTTCATGGAGCTCAATATGAGCAGGAAGTCGATCCCGCGCCGCGTGGCCAGCCTAGCTGTACTGGAGGCTATTTCCATGTTATGGCTAATGCACGGATTATTGATACTGCAAATTCTTGTTTATGTTTTAAACTTTGAATACCCTCCTATTTGGTTAAGAGCCGAGCGGGATTTGAACCCGCGACCTTCCCATTCTAAAAAAATAAAAAAATCTTTGTGATTACCTTAAGTGTAGTAAACACTATAAAAGTTAATAAACCTCCTATTTGGATTAAAAAAAGACATATTTCTTGCAAGTTGTCGTCACGACCTTAATTTTGACGACATCTCTTTAACACAAATATGTATATTTATCGTTATACACAAAAATATATGCACATACGGTTGTAGGCCATAAATATTTCAAATCGGCTTTTCTGCCTTCTTAGAACGCTATCTCTTACTGACGCACACTACGCTCTATGAAGCCGAAATTAGCCGATGTGCAATACTTGTTGCCTACTACTATACATAAATATGCTGCTTCATATAACTTTAATAAAATATGCAAGAGTAAGAGTAAACCGTGCATCATCAAACAGCTCAGATGAACATTGAATTAGGAATTTGAAACAATCTAATTATGCTCAGTTCCCAACAAGTTTAGGCTAACCTATTTAGACTGGATGAGTGGAATCTGGCATCATACTAACATTCAAGCGCTTTATTTTCATCATATTTTAACTCATGCTGAAATAGACAAACGAGACAAACAAATATCATCTGACGACATACATTCTGGAATTCAATGTCGATAAGACCATCTTGATTTGGGAATCTAATCTTCTATAATATCAAAAGATTCTGTAAATAGGTGAAAGTTAAAAACTATGAAAATCATAAAAAACCTAAGGAAAATCTATTAGCTGTGGGAAATAAAAATTGGTCTAATAAAGAAGACTAGTAATTAAATTATACTAGTTCAACATCATGGTCAGAAGATTATTAAAATCTAAACAGTAATGTTACACACACAGAAGCATCGTGAATCGGTAGTAGGTATATTATCTTGAGTAACAGAGGCTTATGAATGAACCAGGCCTTTAGTTAATGACTGATATGATAAAGACTCTTTATGCTTTTAGTTAATGACCGACTGGAATGATGGGAGTTTAGTTTTTGATTTCATCCTCCAAAAATCCTCCACGTACCTACTACTACGCGACACGAACTACACGAATCTTCACATGATAACTATCAGAGCAGGCACTGCAGAAGTTTAAAATTCTTAAGGAGTCAGCGACATAACTGTCCAAGTGTAGCTCGACGATGTGCCAGTAAAAACCTCAAGCCTGCATGGCGAATGCCATCTGCAGAGCTCATCAGGACATGGGCGAACGATAAAAACAATCGCACTGAAAGTACGAATATCGAGCCGAGATTACAAAATGATCTACAGATACGTGTTTTTGTATTTTTATTTCACATTCACACGTCTTTGTGAGTATAGCATGCGTGATAACCAAATCTACGAAGTTAAATAAATGATACTTGTTTACTCACGCTCCATAATAAAAGAACCAAGTTCAATGGCAGGCACACGGACGCGAGCGCCGAAAAGATTACATAAGTACACGATATAAACGGCAAGGTCAATGTCGCGTTGAACAAAGATCGCGAAAGTGCTCCGTCGTTACGTAGGCAACACTCCACACTGGCGGATAATTGCGATGTAATCGTTGTAATCCATCCAAGAGTCTTGTTTCCATTTATGGAGCGCGCAGCTTGCGACGGCATAGAAGAAACAGCTGACCGCCGCCGTGTGGCACGCGCCTCGAATGCATATTTATGTCGCACCCGCCACAAAAACATGTATAAAATCGATTCAAGCTAGCTATTATGAAATATCGAACCAGTTTAAACTGCAGCACTTTAATATGTAAGTAGAGAATACAACTAAAATAGGTGTATAAGGTAAATGATCTTGGAAATCATGTGTGATGATCCAGATGTTGAATTATTAATTGAGTCAAACAAAAGGAGTTTTAGAAATAGGAGCAAGTGACACAATGAGTACATTAAAGGAATAACATTGGACTATTCAATAATAAGTGGACCTCTCCCCCGCGGAGTTGCAGCTGCCCTAATTCTACTCACTATTTAAATTGGAAATTACAGTGATTAAACTTACATCCATTTGCTTTACTTTTCCAGACCAATTCTAGAACAGAGAGCTGTATTGAAGAACATCATGACATAATTCAGCAGCTACATGTTATAATCACACTTTGGCTACATTTTTGCAGCTGTTTACAAATTGCACGTGCCTTGGCGTAATTTTATAATAATTTATTTTAAATAAATCGTCCAATGTGCAAGTTAATTGTAGTTGCGTAAGTAATGTTCCGTGTAAAAGAACCAGCATGAGGTAAAGTGCTATCGAAACACGTTTCTTGAGGAGCTCGTTCGGGGAAGAACTATATACCACCATGCCTATTTCTGCCGTGAAGCAGCATTGCTATTCTTCGGTTAGAAGGTTGTGGGTGCCGGTGAAATTACTGACACGTGAGGCTGAACATGGTATGCCTCAATTTGATGGAAACAAGGCAATGGGTGAGACAATGCTTTGTAATAAGCGATGGTTACCGCTAAACATCAGGTGAGCCATATTCTCTGGTGGTGGGATATGGCTCCACAAGATGAGTGTGTGTAAGAAATCATAATCATAGAGAAATAACAAGTCAGGGTGTGTTTAATAAACGATCATTTTCCCAGTATTAACTATTCATGCAAAGTCAGCAGGTGTCTAAAGTTCGACGACGTTAGACCTTTCTATACCCGGTCGCGTGCCTTGGCTTGCACATGCTGTTTATTTATTAATATAGGCTGGTAACAAAGGACTTTAGCTTTCAACACCTTCCATACACATTGCTTAGCTGCGATGGCATCGCGAATAAATACCTACAGACCTATCGGCTAATGGATGTCGATGAGAAGGTGCGGTCCAGCTGCTCGGTGCACCTTGAATATTCTTTATTGGCCACGAAGCGCGTGTCAAGTTGGCAAGTTTGGCAAGTTTTATCATCCGCACTTGATGTGCGGGCAGGTTTTTTCCGCAAGTAGGCCGCTGACGGGCCCTTTTTGCGTGACCCTTGACACGTGTTGCTCGAACTTTTTTAGGTTCTACAACACGCCGGTTTCGTCACGATGTTTTCCTTCACCGTTTTGAGAGTACTGGCATAGTGCACATAAATTTTTAGACAGAAAAACTCATTGGTACACGAGTGGATTTGAACCCACGACCTTCGGATCGGAAGGCGGGACCACTACCACTAGACCACCAGTGCTCTACGAAGAAGTACGAAGCGCGTGTCTTGAATACTTTTCCGTATGCCTATAGCAATATCAGACTATTTTATCGTCGTCAGTACATAATTGTAGCGCAGATACGATTAAGGCCGGTTTCACGTGCGACTAATTGTCCGATCAAATATTTGACAGTTGTTTAACTCAAATTTTGCTTGAGTAATTTGAGATAAACCACTGTCTTATATTTGAATGTTCGATTCTTTATCCGTGAAACCGGGTCTTAGTTGTTTTTTAACTACTCTTACCAGACGAAGCTAATTTCAAACATGAGTATGTTTGAAATTAGTTTACTAAATTACTAAAAAAATTGATTTGAAAACAATTTAAATATTATGTGTGTTGAAAGATAGATTATGTATGACCAATATGTGTATATTTATCACATAACGTATGTAGCGCAAAAATCCGGCGTTTAACAAACCAAAAAATGTACAGCATTACTGAATTTGAGTACTACCTTAATAATACAGAGAATGTTTATAATATCTAGCAACTAATCGAGGAAGAAACGCAATTTCAACATGCCTAGGCAGGCAGTAATACGTATTTACGAGGACTCGCAGCGGGAGAAAGGCCCCCCTATTAGCGAAACGGGTCTCGAACTTTCCAAGTTTATTGGGACAATGTTGGCTTCCTAAACCGGCTGCAACACCTGCCGGAGAGGGGACCCCAAAAATTTAAAACCTCGTTAAAATATTACAACTTGATAAATCAATACATCATTTTATAAGCAACTGTAAGCTGTAATAAATTTAAGATATTCAGTGTTGTTTTCACAAATCCAATGTACTGTCCATTTGATATAGGCGAAGACTACGCAGTCTAGACAGAAAATGATGATCTATCAATAATAGATGAGTTGATCCACGATCAGTATCTCATCACAAATCTTTGAGCCATGTTTTATTTTACAGAAAAACTATTTATGAGGCAAAACTGTAAGTCAACGACTCAACGTCGCGTCTCTGTAAACGGAACTGGCTATGCAAAGAGCAACCGCGGGTAACCATCGATGTTCTATACATTATATCAACGGAGCAAGGATATTTCATATTGTTTATAGAAATAAATACATTTATGTGCTTGAAACAATACATACAAAACACCATTGCAATAAATATAGAGTCTGGAAAAATGGAGGAGGTTCGGTTACTTAGCCGAAACACTGGCCTACATCAAGATTTACTTCTTCCGATATATTAACTTTTTTTCTAGAATTGGTAGTCTTTATAATCGTCTGTACGTCAGCTTTTAAACTTAATTCGATGAAAATCATACGTATTTCGATGAAAAGTATAATTATACATATTTTTATTGATACTTTAAAATTGTACATATTCATTGTGGATTGAGCCTAAACGAGGGGCGGCGAACTCGTAATTACAAACAGGGCGAGGTGAGTCGAGGTGTGGAGACATCGCGATAATATCGAAACGTTTGCGTTTATCGTTACCAAAGGGTATTTAAACGAGGAATTTAATAAAACGGCCGAGCCAACGAGGTTCCCGACTGATTTATTGTGGGTGTTCGAAGAATACCAATCGTAAAGTATACTTTTTCTAATTCCACGGTCAAAAACATTTTGGTTGCTTCGACGAGCACAATTTGTATTTTACAACCCAATTAAACACAATAATTCAGAATCTCTAATTTGACACGAAAGGACAGCAAACCGAGACTGAAGATAGCTACCAAATGAAACATAATTTTATCATCAAATTACAGTAGCACGCTCCTCCCGAATTGGGGCTCATGTGTGCATAAAATATTGATGGGATTGCCAAAGCTAGGAGACAACTGTGTTCAGGAAACTCAAGAATAAATGGAATATGTTCGGTTCTAGTGGGTTTATCGACCTTTTCAGCCGAAAGGTACCTTATTTCTAAGACTTCCATGGATTTATTTAATAGCGAAACCAGCAATATGTGTATGTTCAAGTTGACGCACACGAGATGCGAGATAGCGGATATTTCTTAAGTTTCACGTTGAGGTTATAACGGTGTTTGGCCGGAGTAATTACAAAAATACCTTGAAATGTTAGGAAGGGGAATTCTTGATTGTAATCGTTGGTTTGGAAAAGTTCTAGAGTTGCTACTGTAAAGAGGAACTGTCAATTCAGCTCGACAAATGACGAGCGTGAAGAGGCATGATTAGTCACACACAAAGTAACGAAAATAAAACCATTAGTTAAAGGGCCCTCAAAAATTCGAACCCCTTGCGCACATTTAAGCGTTCTGCGATAGCGATCAGTGAAACGCTGTCAAATATGACAGCGATATTTGATAATGGTTCGTTATTGAACGATTTGTAGTGCTGATTATTATTGAAAATGAGTCGCATTATTATATTGATTTATCGTAGATGTTACTTTATCTCGGCGGATATAAATTTAGGTAGTTCTTCCTTATTTTCTACCTTATCCTCTTTGATTACTCAGCGGTATCACATAATATATTTTCCAATTACAATTTCAACTCCAACCAACGGTTTTTGTCACCCATTATCACTAAAAGCAACTCCTTGTTCGTTCAATTTGATCGATTCGACAAATAATAAAGAAAAATATATTAGCCTTAACGTGCCGTCCTTTCAATGGGCCCCTACATCACGCCCTCTACGACTTAGGCATGTGTCACTCCAATTTGCTGCGACTCTCCTACAATGTAAAGTCAGCCTTATTTAGCAGGCAATAGACTGAACTTGACTCGGAGTTCTTCTTCAACGCTTTGCTCCTGAACTTTCACGTGGTCCAGTCAGAAAATGATCAAGATTTGTCAAATGGTTGGATACCGCATGCGCTCAGAAGTAGTGTGTCTGTCTTGAACCTTTGTGAGTGAAATAGAATGCATGCAAGTGTTATAACATCTCTTGAAGCTCCGCCATAGGAAGCGGTAGAAATGCAGTGGGATTATTTAGCAATCTGCCCTCAGAGACACCCCCTACTTGCCCGCTCGGTACGTATCGTGTTGCCAGGATTAATTGATGTTTACCCCACGCTTAGGGGCAAGTATTCTTTTATTATATCACGCGAAATTATTGACGGTTGTAATACTAAATTAATAATTACATATAACCCAAAAAACTTTCGTGTTAATGGTGAAAAAAACTAGAAAATAAAATTAAAAAGTAAAATAAACAAAATTGACGTCACACCAAAAAGGTGAAATTGGAATGTTAGATAGAAATAGAAGTACTTATTTATATGGTATCCGATTTAAATGTTGAATGTTTGAATTTAACAAGCTGTAAGGAAACGGACGGAAGGTAGAATCGTCTAGCAATGCCCAAAGGACCTCCGAAAGCTGGAATGCAATTGGATGATGCGACGGACGAACAACGGCGATCGTCTTGATAGATGGAATCCAATAAATTGCAAGCGTTCTTAGACCTCTCGAATGGTTAGAATTTTTCTCGTCGAGCAAGTAGGTACCTAAAGTGATGCATTGTTTTATTCGGCAGTTTTATCATGTATTCATATGCCAATTGAATTGATTTCATGACTGAAACGAAACAAATGTATAGGAAATCAGAGTTTCTATACGATTACATCTTGCATGCAATCAATGCTTTGAATGCAGAAATTTTAACTTTTATGTATGAGTCCGATGTTGTCAACATTGTGGACTTGTACATGTAAATTTAGATTCTCTAACTGAAAACTTAATTTGAAAGGTAGACTGTATTGTCTAAAATCTAGCTAGACGCATATTCCCAACGGGATATTCCTAATGGAATCTTGAAGACGTTTAATGAACTTCGTCAGACTGAAGGGAACAATATGGTTAGTTATTTACACGAGGGTTTTATACACGAAAACTTGATTTCCATAGGAATTATAATTACTAATAGATTACTAACTCAAGTGTATTCTTATACTAAAACGAACAATAGTTAAAGAAGTTCAGAGCAGGTGTCCGAGAATAGAAAACTAAGTGGTGGATATTGTTTAGTAGGTACTACCTACTAAACAATATCCACCACTTAGTCTAGACAGAAAATGGTGTTCCTCGAAAATCGACCTTAGCCTTTTTTGTGAGTTTATCCGATCGACCTTGCTAGACCTTCAATTCGAACAAGCTTGATAAAAACCACGCTAGACAAAGTCACGACCTAAAGCCTTGCGAACATCAAGATCGCCTGCTATGGCGATCAGTGTATCGCTATCAAATATCGCACTGCCAAAGCTCGTGGAAGAGTGCGCGATGTATGGAAAACCCTATGCTAAAAGCCGCAAAAGTCCAGCTTGGAATACCACCGAATAGCATAAAGAAATAAGTTTTTATAAGTGCACAAAAATGCCGCTTTGAGAGGCACTTTAAACCTCTGACACCGCACTGGATCAATAGAACTAGTGCCACGACAAGAAGAAGAATTGCTCAAGAGAAAGTACGCCACCACCATAGTGCATTGCCTAGATGTGAGCATGGCTGAAAGGCATATTATGATGACGAACAAAATGCACGATTCCACCGCTGGGCATTCGTAATTGTTCATTTTCATACAATTAGGATAACCAAGGGTTACCTTTTGTATCGGTCATGTGAACTCGCCCACTTGGACGCTAATTACAGACATCAGACTATATCTGATACTACAGTTATTTGTTTCATTTTAAGTTTTCGGTTTATCATTTACCTTACTTTATTAGCTTAGTATTTCATTATGATACTGAAAGGAAATATGCAACATCAAAAAAATATATTTACCACGTTGTAAACTTTTACGCTGAACTCAAAAATAAACTAAAAGTTCTAGATGTTTCGCCATTAAATTTTGTCAAATGTCAAAAGTCCACGAAACAAAGGCAAGCATGAGCAGGTGCATATCCCCAAGCAGCTGCTATTATAACTTAAGCCACACAAGACAAAGTCACATCCATCGAAAATATGGCCATAATTGTATAATCATGCGCTGAATTGCAACATTTTTTATTACACCCACAGCACTTCAACAAAAACCCATTTCTTACGGTTAATAGCTATGTTTTAATTACAGAACACCGATACCAAGAATCGGAGAAGACCTCGAGATTAAAAGCTACCCCTCCGTTCCGGATGAATGATTATTATTTTTGTACGGCATCAATTCCATGGAAACAAAGCCTTTTTACGGATTATTGCTGGCAATATAAGAAAGTCTTCAACTGTTGCAAAGTTTGACATTCCACCTATAAAAGTGAGTTTGTTTTACGTTGATTCATAAATATTGAATTGTATACACCCTTTCTGAGCAAGTTATGTTAGAAAATGATTAATAAAGCTTTTTTTACAGTTCGGCAAACATAACAATGGGGCAGTTAATAATGAAAAAATAAAATACAATTGTGCTAGCGAGAATTGCGGGTTGGCGACCTGAGGGTTCTCAGGTCGCCAACCACCATCACTCTAGAATGTTCAAGAATGTTTTTTTGACAGCCAAGAAAAAAAAAGCTACAATACATAATGGGAGGGGAATCATAATTTATCTTTTACTAGCGGCCGCCCGCGGCTTCGCTCGCCCCGTTCCTTTTACTATTTCAGGATGAACAGTATCAAAAAATATGTCCGTCTCCTGGTTCTAAGCTACTTCCCCACCAATTTTAAACCAAACCGGTTTAGCCGTTCTTGAGTTATAAATAGTAACTAATACGACTTTTTTATTATGTACAGTGGATACAGCGCTAGGAAAATCCTAGAAACTTATATTCAACTTTCACTTTTTATAATAACTATACATTCGACACCTTTTCTACGAGACATTTATAACCAGATTAGCTTGATTTTTTACTACAATAAGCTTACAATAAACCATTAGGTATATTCAATTTAAATTATTTTATAGTGATCAGATCACCTTAAAATTGTATCTTTTAAAGACGCTCAGAAATCCGTCTTAGTAAGCTGAGACAGACGGACAACATAAAACGTTTCTGTATATTTCCTGTTAGGAGTACGGAACCCTAAAATCAATCATTTTATGTACCTTATCCAGTTTACCATCCTAGTACTTTTAATTGGTACACCGTCTAAGCGAAGTATTCTATACAATTCATTTAGGTATCATCATCATCGGGTTCTTTCATTCTTTTTTTTGTTGCTAAGAAAAATTATTTATTTTGAGAATAGCTTTTGGTATTTTATGAACATCATAGATAGTAAAGTGTTATTTGCCTGTTTTTATTCGTAGGTACCTAGGTACTATAGGATGAGATAAAAAGGTTATCTAATATTTAGTTATTTAGTTATTTAGAAATGATATTAATTAATGTGCACACAGCCGCCAAATTGATAAACTATTTTTTTATAAATATTTTCTTAAAAAAACTTGGTTTTTTTGGTTTCGTTTTTTTATGCTTTTTTTTGTACCAGTCTATGCCACTCTGATGATCTAAGGGCACAGATCCAGGTGAATCCAACAACATTTTTTTTATCACAAAGGAACCAACATCCATAGAATACAATACATGCACACTAATGTTCTTTTCACAGTTGACGAGTAGCGGGTCCAGCAGGCCTACCACAAGCTCTGTCTGGCTCTGGTTTCGAGTCTGTGTAAGTGTTGTGTTGACTAAACAAATACAATGTCGAAACGTCACACACACAGAATAATACACTGGTGAGCACTCACACAGACTCAAAACCAGAGACAGAGCCAGACAGAGTTTGTGGTAGGCCTAGAGATGAGGCAACCGAAGCTATAATTGCATTAGTCAAGAGAACCAGTTAGAACATTAGCTGCCCTTTGACTGCACTGATTCTTTCTGACATGCAACATGAGTGTTGTACGTAAGGTTCTTGGTAGAGGTAGGCAATGATGATAAGCCTAAATTACGACGAGTAAGAATTAATGTTACTGCTGAGAATAAAACGTAGTTTGAATGTTGTTTTGGAAGTGAAAACTTCTTGTAGCGGGCACGAGTTTTTTTGGAGAGGGAACCACAACTCGCGACACTGTCACGTAACCGATACATCTTCGGCATAGATCGACAATCTTCGCTAAAATTCGGAGGAGGGGGATGGGGGGGCCACAAATGGACGGGGGGATACTTATTCAAGTTTCCACTTCTTTCGGCATTCCCTGGGTGCCACGATTTGTTTTTAAACTGATACACACTACTACTACGAGTAGATGTAATTGCCTTTGGAAGTTTTAGGACCATATTGGTGTATTTCTATTTTATCAACGCGCGCTTCAACATAGTGTGTTTTATACCAGTTATGTCCTTCAAACGACGACTTTAGTTTCCAGCAGTCAGCAATAAATACAACAATCTCTAGGTAAATAAGCGATACGCCAGTCTCCCAAGGCTGTTCACATTCCACATTCACCAAGCCTCGGTTTGCGTGACCTGACTTAGCTTAAACGGCTGACTAGATACTATAGATATCTTCGAACCACCATTGCATTACCGTTATCAAAATCGTAAGAGCAGTCTTATTTCTGTAAAATCCGTAAATTCTGAGTGTGTGATGCGTAAGAGAGAGAATGTCTAGGAATGTCCAGATTAAATGTAGCTAAGTGGTAACAATCGCAGGTGCGATTGATGGTGCGATTGATCAAGCATTGCCTCGTAGGTCATGCACCTCAGGAACGTGCCCTATGATGCAATACCCTGCGTCCATCAACGTGAGCGCCAGTAATTTCACCGGCAGCCAAACTTTTCAAACCAAAACACAGCAATGCTGCTTCACGGCAGAAATAGGCATGGTGTTAGTACTTCCCCGGACGAGCCCTTCACGAAGAGCTCTACTAAGTAATACTGAACTAACAATTTTTTTTTAATGTATGTACCATTTTAATCATTTGTTAACGTCTTTACATGTATGTCAAATACTTGTATTTTTTTTCTTTGTGTAAACTACAAAGCTTCACAACGAGCTCAAAGGACTTACACTGTTTTATTTAAATTTTATTTTCGCTTGTGGTTACCGCTTACCATCTGCCGGGCTCCCATACCAGGTAATCATATCGTGATTATTACATTGAAACATTGAAAATGTACTATTTATTCTGGTTTCGTAAGGTGCGCGTCATTGTCGGTCTGTTGGTATCCGGTGGAGAAGGTGAAGGAAGCTTTATTTGGAAACATTAATTCATTCTGATAAGATTAAATTTGATGTGACGCACAGGATGCTATATCACCGTGATAGCGACAAGATTCTACTAATTTATATTATAAATGCGAAAATTTGCGAATAAATGCGTAGGTATGTTTGTTCCCCTCTCATCTCTTGTTTGGCTGAGCACTAATGCAGTAGGCCACATGCTGTCTCTGGTTTTCAATCAGTGTATTATACTGTGTGTGACGTTTCGACGTAGGATTTATTTCGTCAACACTCATACAGACTCAAAACCAGAGCCAGAGACAAAGCCAGACAGAGCTTGTGGTAGGCCTACTGGGCTGCACCAGTGTGGGTGGATGCTCTTACTGCTGCCAATACGGCAATTCTGCAGAGGCCACAGAGAATCATAGCCATCCGGGTTATACGTGGCTACCGCACTGTGTCACACGGGGCTGCATGTGTGATCGCGGGAACACTGCCATGGGGCAAGGAGGCAAAAGTACTGGCTGAAATTTACAGACTTAAAGTTGAAAAACGGGCAGAAGGGTATAACCTTGCCCCACAAGAGGTTAGCCATCTGAGAAAAGTGGTCCAAGAGAGCGCCCTGCAAGAATGGGCTATTGAACTGGAGTCCGCCCAATATGGCTGCTGGACTATAAATAGCATACGTCCCCTTCTTAGGAAGTGGGTAAACCGTGACCACGGTCACCTTACATTCAGACTGGTGCAGATGATGTCTGGGCACGGATGTTTCGGGCATTACCTGCACAAAGTAGCAAGAAGGGAACCGAGTACAGCATGTCACCACTGCGGTGCCGACGATGATACGGCACAGCACACTCTTGAGTCGTGCAGTGCTTGGGAGTCGCAGCGTCAGTTACTAACAGACGAAATTGGAAGGCCATGCTCGAGGCCATGCTTGAGAGCGATACAGCCTGGGATGCAGTGGCAGCTTTTTGCGAAGCCGTCATGGCACAAAAAGAGGCAGCGGAGCGGATGCGGGAGGCCAACCCTCTTGCTGACCAACAACGCAGGCGCAGGACTGGAAGACGGCGAAGGCAGTTCCATTGCCTCCTTCTGGTCGACGGTGGCCAGCAGGGTTTTGAGTGTGGGGAGCCTCAGCCCAGCATTGCACAGGCCACTGATTGCAGGGGATGTCCTTAATGTTCCTGGTCATCCACCTCCTTACGAGGGCAGGGGGGTTCGCCCAAGGCGAACTATCACTGGCAGAGCCGCGGTAGAATCCAACCGGGACCCCGCGACTCCGCCTAGTGCCCATGCAGAGTCGGGCCATTCTTCAGACGACGATTGGTTCGATGATGCACTGGCACTGAGGTGAGTGCAGGAATATCGGTGGGTTTTTAGTCGGTATTCCGTCACTATGACGGAGAGCCCGACATCTCCTCCTACTCCCCGAATAGGAGGCATGCGTAACGCATTTTCCCCCGTAAAAAAAAAAAAAAAAAAGGCCTACTGGGCTGACTACTGGGTGTTTAACCCTATATCAATTCATTACATACTACGACTAGCCTCTCAGCTCAGTTGGTAGCAGCTCTGCCTTCTGCGGTTCGATCACCACCGAGAACAAATATTTGTGTGGTGAACACAGATGTTTGTTCTTTGTCTGGGTGTTATATTGAATTCTAAGTATTGCATTTACAAAAAAAAAGTATTATAATATCAGGTATCTGGGTTCTCATAGTACAAGCTCTGCTTAATTTGGGGCTAGATAGTGTTGTGTGGATATCCACAATATTTATCTATTATACCTACTTACGTAAGTTCTGTATAATAATAATCTGTATTCTGCGAATAACTGGAATGATAATCTACTTTTGTTTCCGTCTGTACCTAACTTACCTACGAGAACCTAATCTGGATTTAATGAGATTTAGATAAGAATGCCTGGGATAACTATTAACTACACACACACAGTCATAGCATAGGCACTTCCGAATAGTTATTTATAAGCATTGTGTGCACGCGTCAAGGCAAGTCTTATCCTGGTCAATAAAAATAAAAAATAAACGTAAGTTGAACGACCAAGTGATGACTCAGTTTCTACCTGACCGGACGGACTTTTTATTTCAATACAAATTCGTCTGTGAGCGTCGGAAACACAAATAAATTATCATCTTCGGAAGATTTAGGAATTTTGAGCAGGTAAGGTGGGTACCTCCTAACGCCTCTTCGCTTATAAACTATACTATACTCTTACGCTACTGTTACGGAAGTAGTACATTAGTATGACACTGATACAACACTAGGCCATTCAAGTTCTATGAGATGCGCTCTACAGTAAGTTTCACACGCCAGTAATTTTAATAAATGATTCCATGAATTTAATGCCCTAGGTTTATTCTTATTATACCTACCCCACGTGTTTAAAGTCAATAGCCTGCCAATATCTTTTAACCATAATTCAAAATGCCTATTTCTGCATTATGTTAGGTTTCTCCTTAGATTTACAAGCTCCGTGTAGCCATGGGCCTGCCAAACCCTTTAATGTGTAATATATTTTTGCAGGACCTACGACACAAGATTATTCATCTTAGTGTGGGCTCTGCATATCACTTTATGTACAAACAAATTGACATTGTCCTTTTCCATTAGTGTTATTATGTCTGTTGCTCTATACAATGTATGTCCTATTTTTTTTTTAAATAAACTTTTTAAACTGTTATTTATTTTCAACATATGCAACAGGCAGGGTCAGCAGATAGCTCAGCTGTGTCTTGTACATTTTGTAAATACTTGTATTAATTGTAAGTTTCTTTGTATAAATAAAGTTTACATATTCAAAATCAGTAACATAGTGATTCCCGAGGTAAGCCGGACTGCACAACGGTCGAGGGCCAATGCGCCCGCGCACGCTTCTAATGACAGGGGGCTGTGGGCACGCAGGGAGGGCGACCGGTCGGCCGGATGACGCGAGGTATGTAACACGAACGTGAAATGGAAATTGAAGAGATGGACACAGTTTGTCGTTCATCGTATTATACTTTTAAATGACTTCAAAACTTTTTTTATTTTAATTATTATATTTATGAGCCGATTTTATTTATTTATACATCCAGATTGGTCCCTTAAAGGTTTCATCAAAATCGGCTGAGCAGATTGGCGATGAAGTCAACTTCTCAACTTTTTAGTCATGTACCATACTGGCCCAGTCTAGCAATGAACCGAGAAAGCTGTAAAAATGTAAGAAAGCCTTTGCCTTTGCATGTTTTTGTAGTGGCACAAAATAGGCTGAAAATAAATATGATACATGCACTACATGCAGACAGAAGAAAAGCCATAGAATACGCAACGACGCCGTAGAGTCGAAGAGAAAATGAAAATGAGTTTAATAAAAGTTGATATGAGAAAGATAAGAAACGAAATGAGTGACTTCCGAGATGAACGGCTGATAGAAGCGAATAATAGAGAAAACTATTTTGCGCTGCTCTATCATAAAGACCACAATATATTCCGATCGAGGTGACTTTCATAATTTGCTACGAATCCATCTAGAAAAGGTAGAACAAACGCGACGGGCACTCATCCAGTAACATACCACGCCGCTTCCAAGAACCCGTTCCCTGTCCCAGCCGCGCCCGGTTAGAACTCCTAACTTTTTATTTTACTGTTCACCCTTTGTGGCTTAGGCTCGCGTGAACGCCCTAACCTACCGATCCTGAGACTTCGGACATGCTCACTCGGTTGCTTTAACTTTAGCGCCGGTTTTAGATCGGTGCATTTGCGACTTAGAAATGTCGTAGAACCTAAAAAGTTCGAAGACTGCACTTCGATCACTGGTGGTCTGGTATTAAATCTAAATTCAGTTGTGCTCCAATGAGTTTTCTGTCCAAAATAATTAATATTGGCAAGGTTCACACACCTCTGATAGCTCAGTTGGTAGTAGTAGTAGCTCTGCCTAAGGAGTCTCATTAGGCCCTAATGAGACTCCTTTCGCTAATGATTAGGGTGTACTAAAAAACCTTACACCTGGTTAGAAAGAACATTTTAAACGACAAGAATACGTTCAAAAACATGTGAAGTGCACGAAAAGAGCCTCTTTGAGGTGCACTTACAATCCTTTCACCACACACCACACACCTCATACGACAAGAAAGTGATGAACTTTGCTAGAACAACGGTAATAAGCTTTCCATGCAATTAAATCTAACTGGATGAAGAAAGTGATGTTTAAAGTTAACTACTACTCATTATTATTAATGATACAAAAAAAAAGTAGTACTTCTTGATTAGTATGATAAGTTACTTTATATGATGGTGTTAGGTTCCATTGATTCACAAACTCACCGCTGTCAAACCAAAATTGGGATTTGGGACTGATATAATAATAATGGTAACTCTTACAGTATTCAGTCTAGATAAATTCTTACTCATTATGACAATAGACTTCCAAGCCAAGAAGCATTCGGAATTTAGGTTACACTATCTAAGTATTGTACCTATTTATCAGGCAAAGTGACCTAAAATATGTCCACTTAATGATAGAGTTATCAACTACAAGTTACTTATTGAGTTCACATTTAAAGTGTTTGACCAAAAGTGGAACAATAGTTTTGTGTGGCAAGAATGATGCAAGAATGACATGATAACTTTGGTTTAGCTCTATTTTTCAACTTTAAAAGGGATGATATTTTTTGTATGCGTCTTACTACATAAAGCCATACGCACATAGATAGATAGGTAACTTTTTATTTGGCTCAAAAACACAACTTACGAAGCGATAAAGAAAATGAAACAACAGAAACAGAAGAACATTGAATAAAGGTAAGGCTACACAAGAAATCATATGAGAAAAAAAAACATAGAACACATACAGAAACACAGAAAGAAATCACATCTACATGTTCTGCTGATACTACCACTAGGCCACCAGTGCACTCATTATGTATTATGTATGCTATTTCAATATTATGTCCTATATTTTAAAGTAGGTATACCTACTTACAGTCAACTGTTCTAAATTTAATGCAGAATCTAAAAAAAAGAGTTGTAGCCATTTTTGTAGCCGATTGTATCTGAAGATATGTCTGAAGTATTTTTTTTTAAATTTGTCATTCTGTGATAAATTAATATTATCATATTAGATTATGACAAAAAAATAATTGTAGCCATTTTTGTAGCCGATTGTATCAATGTCTGAAGAAATGTCTAAGTTTATCACTGTATTTTTTTTTATATTTGTCATTCTGTGATAAATATATTTTATCATATTAGCTAATGACTATTACGCCTTGATCGTGATAGTGTGTAGTGTAGGTACAGTAATGAATTGAAACAATGTCAAGTTCACTGTTATCAGAATTAACAAAGAAACGGGTAGGTACCTACGGGCAGGTGTAAAGACCAAATAAACCTGTAGATTGTGTAAGAAAAAATGACAATCATGAAGCTTGAAGATGATCCATTGATGACCATCATCACTAGCCTACAAGCTCAGGCTCTAAAGTTGGACACTGGTGTCTAACATGCACTAAAGTATGTGGATCAACCTTACTTATGTTAGGGTAAGTAAGCTTTGTATGTTCGTAAGCAAGAGTAGGGTTTTTTCGATTTTGCTTACACTAATTATAGGGCAGGTCTAAGTAACGTGAATACCTAGTTAAAAGGTGTTCTATGGTTGCATTGCATAGCTATTGATAATGCACCAAGTCATCTGGAATAGGACAAGGAATGTCTCGAAATATTACGAGAATTTACAGCGATTAGTTAACAAGTCAAACGGAGAACGCTACGCGTCTCGGTCGGCCCAGCGAGCTATTGCGAGGGCATTCAACCGAACGAAGGCGGCTAGCAACCAACACCTAAATTTCACAATGACCATGACATCGAAATCGAACAGCATCCGGTCACTGGAGCATTGACTCGTCAATATTGCGATTTCATTACAAACAAACAAGTGTACCTACATTTTGCTTACTTTGAGCTAATTTGAGATGGTTTAATTCAGAAACTGACCTGTCAGAAGACTCCGAGCTGTCGTATCGGTCGATGCATCGCTTCTTTCTGTCGTCCCCGTCTGTGGTGGTCGTGTGCTCATCCGGTGGTTTTTGGGAACCTGCAGCGAAGAAGGCGCGAGTGGCGGCCACGCTGTCCTTGTCACTATTCTCACACGATTCACTCTGATTCAGTTCCCTGTAGAACGATTTCCTCACAGCAATACCGATAAATGTTTCGCCACTAAACTTTTTTGAGTCACAAAGTCCTAAAATAGGCGCGGAAAAAGTTAAATTGTTCAATTGTTTCGGGCCGGCACGTTCTCCGTGCGACCCATCCGCCATCTTTGAGCGCACGAGTGTTTTGGTTCCGCAGCTTCGGTGCGACGCCGCGCGTGGCCTGGCGCTGCGGTCGCGAGCTGCAGGTGTGCGGGTAGCGGCAGGGCAGCGCGGCGGGTATGACGTCACGGCGACTGCGCGGCCGCGGGGGGCTGGCCGCGTGACGTAACGGCTCCGCCCCGTGCATGTGCACGGCCGCTGTCATTGGCCGCGAGTTACGCAACCTGTGAGCCTATTCAAATGCGGACTCGGAAGGGCCCGTAGGAACCGACGCGATAGGGACAAACGCGAACAAGCCCATCCCAACTTAGAGCAAAGAACTGTTACAACAAAATGTAATGCTGCCTAATGACCGTGCTTCACACTTCGCGTGGAGTTAAAGTTCACTGGTCAAGTACTTACCTATTTTAGGGTTTAGTCAAGTACCTACCTACCTAAGATACGTACCTAATACTTGGGTTCAGCTGATAGTAGATAGCTACCTATCTTTAAGTTCATTTGTTTTGAGAAACGTTTGTAGGTACCTAGGTACGTGTTCCAATCATAATAGGGTAGGTGGACCTACAATGCTCTAAGCAGCCTACTTATAGCATTTGTATCACCAACATGCAGACTAGAAAAAGGTTGTCCTAAATGAAAAATATTTTATTTCTGTAGCCAAAATAATGAGCAGAAATTCACAATGTGGAGGCCCTCTATTACCTACTGCCTTCATAATAAGGCGACGGTTTTCTTAAATCATTCTGGCCTGCATATTATCCGATCGTCTTCTTCTGCCAGTGCGTAGGTTATATATATAGGCTAAACCACCCAGTAGTAGGATAGGCCTTTTAGCGCGAGTTGAACTTTAAGCATTTTTTTTTCTATAATTTATAGGCTTGCGTTTAAGTAGTGACCTATAACTGTAGTTCGAATGTTTACCTATTCAATATTCGTACATAATAGTTATTCGAGAGGCGTATCATTAATCTCTCCAACTAACTTGTATGTACCTACCTAGTTGAAAACCTTAGTTGAAAAGTTTAATAAAACACATTTTAAAACGCGTTTTTTATAGGTATGTAATAAAAAAACGTGGCAGGCATTCTTAATCATTTAAAAATACCAGGAGACTCTACTATAAGCTAAAAGACAAGGACTCACTGAACATTATTATCTTTAGCTGAGTTTTAGCTTTATTATATTCCGTAAAGAGGCTTAGCAAATTACTATATACCTACCTACACTTTATTTTTGTGCAATTCTTCTTTCCTTTTGCAGGACTTTTATTTTTATTTTTTACTTATTTTTGGTGTAGGTATATACATAGGTACCTATAGGTAATGTAAGTAGTTTTGATTCATTCACGCAATCTTTTAAATCTTAAAATAAAATGTATTTAGGTATTATATCAGCTATCTGGGTCCTACTTAGGTATAGCACCTACATGCTCTGCTTATAATTTAGGGCTAGACTTTTAAACCATCATTAGGGGAGGGGGGCCTAAGGTGGGCACCGGGCCTAAAGCAGGCACCCTTCATTAAAGCTCAAATTTCTAAACCTAATTCGGCGCCACTGCATGGCAACATGCCCCCCCGCCATGCCCCTTCCGCGGCAGTCACCCAGTCCGCCAGCACCCGACGAGCACACGCGTTGCGTCGCGGAAAAATAAAACAGTGCTTTTTGAAAAAAATATCACGGTAAGTTGATTGTGTTTTCATTATCTGTGTGTCAGTTGTCTTAATATCAGAATGTAGGTAGTGTTTTGTATGTATCTGGAAGTGTTTTGGTTATTTTTTCTTGTCTCTTTCTAATTCGTTAGAGGTTAGAATTTGGTTATAAGAAAAAATCATTGAAAAGGGCAAAGTGAACCGGGCATAGTGGGCATGCCCACTTTGCCCATTGCTCTTTGCTCCGCTCTGAATCGAAAAGGTTTATCAGGCATTTGTATTTTTTGTTGTAGATGGTAAACAAGTTTATAAGAAACACCTCACAAGCGGCTTGGGATGAGACGTCAAAGAGCCCATAAAGACGTCAAAAAACTGAAAAAATATGGTATTCCAAGGTCTACACTCCAAAGACACCTTCAATCAGGATCTGCCAAAAAGAAACTAGGACGGCACACTACAGTCTTCACCCCTGAGCAAGAAGAATTAAGAGTATTTACCTAATTAAAAAGTTCCTGCCTTAAATTTTATGAAAAACGTTACCAAATTATTAAATAAATATAGATTAGACGAAAATCAGACAAATTCTGATTTTCGACACGTTTATAAATAAACGATGAATAGAACATATTACCCTCTTTTATTTTTAGCTTTGTTTAAGATTATAATAGAAAATACTAGATATATTTTCATGCTTTATGCAAACACTATTTACATGCCCGTTTTGCCCAAAGCATGTGCTCACTTTAGGCTTAATGTTTGGGCAAAGTGGTCATCAGTAAGGGGTTCGTTTTAACTGTACTCGCATTTTCATTTTAAGAGTTTTTACAATTTGACCAAGCCATATTAAAGCTTATAAAATACAGCCCAAGCTACAATAAAATATTAACAGTAAATCTTTTTTTAACGTTTTATAACTTTAATTTTTACTAAA
This sequence comes from Thera britannica, assembly GCA_939531255.2. Classification (NCBI taxonomy): domain Eukaryota; kingdom Metazoa; phylum Arthropoda; class Insecta; order Lepidoptera; family Geometridae; genus Thera; species Thera britannica. The sequence goes on along the minus strand of OW618040.2, from coordinate 5,847,832 downwards.
GGTGCCTGCTTTAGGCCCCCCTCCCCTACCTATAGGTAGGTACTACTACTCTACATATTTACTTATTATTTTTGAGATTGCTTGACAACTTGAGATGATTATAACGATTTGAAATTGATTACACCTATTATTATGCAAGTAACTAGGTAAATATTTACGACAGGTAGAGTCAGTGTCAAAAGTAGATGGCATTCCTGGTAAGTACCTATGTCAAGTTCACCTTCGATTGAAGTTTAAGGCCCGTATTCCGAAACAGCGCTTGCGAGTCTGGGTCGAGCCTCAAGCACAGATTTTTGACACTTTTCAATGAAGAACTGTCATAAAATCTATTCTTGAGGCTCGACTCAGACTCAAGCACTGTTTCGGAATACGGGCCTTAAACTTATTTGAAGATCTGCTATAACTTTGACAAATCCAGATAAAAAGGGCGTTGAATAACTTCAATTGTCTCTAGATACCAATCTACTTTTGATGCTGACTGTATCTAATGCATTTAGAGAAACCAACCAAAATACATCTATTACCCCCTCGCGGAGGGCGTTCCTCGTTAAAGATGGTCTTGTCTCCCTCCCTCCTTTGCATCTGCGGGACTTCTTCTTCTTCTTTTAGGGTCTGAGGGCTTATTCTGAGTTTCAACATCATTTTGTCGTAAGCTTAACGCAAAATGATTTGTCGTTGTTAGCGTATTCGCTAGCCCCGGATTTTGTATGGAGATACGACGAGCGCCCCTGGCGGGATTGCGAGAACAGAAGGCGCATTCTAAGTTCACATCATTAAAATGACTTGTCCTTAGCCCCGATTTTGTATGGAGATAGGTACGATGAGCGCCCCTGGCGGGATTGCGAGTATTGATATTGTACGTAGCGTTCGTAAATAATAAAATTTGTTCTCGCACTCCCGCCAGGGGCACTGCGTGTTAAGTCATTTTGCGTAACAGGCCAACTGATGTTTTTACGTAGCGTTCGTAAGCATGTTTCAAAGATTGTAACATAACATAATATAATGTAACATTATAACCTTCTGGCCGATTAGCGCCAAATACCTACAATGCAACTGCCCGACCAGCTGGGCAATTGTAAGTTGTTGCTAATTTTGTAATTCCGTTGCAATCAAAAGTTTCATAATAAACTAGCAAACAAATGATACTGACAAGGAACACAGATCACATAGTCTTGTTGCCATTATTTTTCGACCTCTATCTATCTGTTGCCATGCTAATTTTCTCATGTTTATTAAGTTTCCAAATTTCATTTCAAATTTCATTCAGTCTTCCAAAGATAAGTTTTGTCGTTTTTAAGAGCTCAAAATAATGTCAAAACTGACACATGCAACTAGGTTTTGATTGCAACAAAACACACACAATCACCCCATGCACACCACAACCACAGATACCCCATAAGCACGACTCTGCCACTCTGTCTTATTAGATATTCCTCATTCTCGTACAAAGCGCTTTGATTCCACTTACAGAGTACGAACTGCTAAAGAGTGGAACTCTCTACCAGCGTCAGTATTTCCGGAACGTTTCAATTTAAGATTTTTGAAAACAAGAGTGAACAGATTGGCTATTTATGCTCCATCTAAGGCAGCATGCTTCCTTAAGGTTATAGCACATTATACCGGCACCGCAACTGCGCAGCTGCAGCACGGCGTCGCCTCGAATTTAGACTACGGCTAGCTGCCAGCGCGCTAACTACGCGTTGTCCGCAAGGTGTAAGCTCGCAGTCCGCGCGACGGCCGCGACGTGTAAGCTCACAGTCCGCGCGGTGGCCGCGAGGTGCAAGCTTGCTGTCACCGCGAGCTCAATATTGTTACCTATATGGCATTTATGATTGAACACTCGCCTCGCTTTCGCTGCCGACTCGGAGTCGGCGCGTAATAAGCATGCCGTCGGCGCGCTGTGCGCACAAGGTCCGCTCGCTTGCAGCACGCGGGCTGCGAGTCGAGTTGTGTGGTAGCGGCAAGCGCGCTGACTGCCCGCCGTTGGCTTTTTCATATTGACATTATGAAATATATTATACTACACACGATTTAATGCTCTAAATTGAATGACAAGTTATTTGCTGGTTTGGAGCGGTGCTGTTGCGGTGCCGGTATAATGTGCTATAACCTTACTCTCCATCAGGTGTGATGGCAGCCAAATTCTTAGCTTTCTTAATAATAAAAAAAACAGCCAGAGGGGAATGCCTTGTGCTGCCATCTCTTTTGATCGATGCTCCAAGCGTACAGGATAGGACATAGGAGGAATGATGTCTACCGGAACGAAAAAAAAAAAAATTGATTCCTAGATGGCGCTGTACGTGTTGGAACTAAAGCCATTTTTTTCATATAATCCGGGACCACACGTAAATACCATAATTATCATAGTAAATGTATGGAAACATTCAGGAAGAAAATAAACAATTATTTCCAATTCATAATAATAAATCAGTTTATTTATAACAAAAGAATAACATCATGTCAGGTACCGAAAACCCAAAAATCTTGACAAATTGAATGACAAACATAGACAGGACAAATTTTAGGCATCTTATATTATTATTAGGCATAAGTATTACATTCAAATAAAATAATTGACAGATAATAATGATTGGGGTTACATAATAATGAAGTTCATTTTATTAGTTCGAAGCACCATTATTTTCTAAAATAACTTTGTAAAAATAAAACTATATCATGACAAGGCATTTGACAGCAAATAATACTTTTATTGTCATCATGATCTCTTATTACACAGCACAATATAAATATTTTAAAGTTAATTAGTTACCCCTGATTAGGGTACTTAGTACATAGGTCATCCAGGGGGCACCTAGGATAACCTATGGACTTTAAAAGCCAGCCAAGTTCTCTATCCAAAGGTTGTCTGTAAAAGATAGATTTTTAGCGATAAGACTGCCAACCTTACGTAATTTTTTTGTTACAATTTGTTTATCCATTTTGTTAGGAGTTTTTATTAATTTAATAAATTAAACATACAAGTTCCACGGGTAGATTTTCGATAGTCGGTCTTATCACTGTGAAGGGTCTCTTCCAGACACTTGACTTCTACTTGACTAATTCTTAAATACTTATAAGTGGAGGTAAAAGTTAGAACACGGTGAATACGATCTTGGAAAATATTCCTATAATATATTTCTGGAATGAATTGTACAAAAAAAGCATGGTAATAAAGGTTCATATTTATTTTTAGCAATATATTATCTAGCTTTCAATATTAACATTAATAGAAAATGTTCGTTTGTAGGAATGTACAGAGGAGGTATTTCATTTTTATTTTAGTGCTATTAAAAACATTTTAAAAAATCAGGCATATTACACGAAGGGCATAAAAATTAAACAAGGAACTGGATTCTGGCAGTAAAATGCACTGGAATGATAATCTATAAGACACATCATAAAAAATGTTAGCTACTCAAGAAACCTACACTAATAAGAGGAAAGATTTATATTTATGAATGTTTGTATGTAACTAATAAACAAAAAAATAAACGAATTATTTCACCATTAAAAAGCTACATTATCCCAGAGTAACATAAGGCTATATTTTTTACTAGCGACCCGCCCCGGCTTAGCATGGGTAACATTTATAAAAAAAGAAGGTGAAATATTATTGTGAAGCCTTTAAATTTTTGCACCTGTGTGAAGCTGGGACGGATCGCTAGCAACTTTTATTTTACCATTTTCGTATCTTATTTTTATACACTGTGTAGGTATTTTATTATTACTTTAAAGCGTAGCGTGTGGTGTCTTTGGAACTTTTGCTTTTGTATTATTGTCTATACGTCTCACTAAGTAGAGTCGCACCACACTGAACTTCACTTCTATTAATATATTTGTTTTGTAAAAGGATCATACAAAAAAACGGTAGGAACCAAGCCGTAGTTTGCGCCCTGCCCTTAGGCTTGGTCCTTGGTGATCCTTGTGATACTATTGAATAAATACATATTTAACTTTGAATTATAAAATAAATAAGCAATAAGTTAATAAAATTACCATAACATTCATAAGTAGGTAAGAAGTACATATTGATTAATAATGATACATTTTAAACGTAGGTGCTTTATTTAAATAATTGGAATAGGGAAGGATGTAGCCATCAAAAATACGTCATTAAATTAAACATTATCGGTACATTTTTTTTAAATCAACTTGGGTTGTACCATGGAATTTCCGTTTATATTTCGTCACATACCTACATAAAAGTAAACAGGACTTTGCATCTATTGTAGATGATTTATATAGCGTCAGGGGAAACTAGTGATTACACGAGCTCTAATTGCGGGACGCTATAGTGCCTGGGACAGGATTTTAGATGGAATAGGCTTGCCCAGCACCTATACCATCCTGACAGCTTAGTCGGCCTAATCCACAGGAAAGACATGGTCAATTTGTGGAGAGCTCACTAAGCCATCGGGTTTCCTTACGATGTATTCCTTCCCCATTTGAGCACCCTAGCATTGTGTACTTAAATTTTCCGAACAGAAAAATCCATAGATATACGACTGGATTTGAACCCGCAACCTTAGGATCGGAAGGCAGGGTTACTACCACTAAGCCGCCAGTGCACACATACCTACATAGATATAAATATATTTATAATTAAATTTTTCTTCAAATTGTAATAAAATAAAAACATTATAATTTATCAATTTACTAATTATGTAGTTATTTGTGTGTACGTTTATGTAAAACTGTACTTCAAAAGCACATGCCTCATTACTTAAAACAATATAATCTCAACCAATAATTACTCTTATAAATAATAAAAACAATAAAGTGAAATATTTTTTTACATTAATAATATTTTGTTCAGCTTTTTTATATTTAATAAATTATTGTTAAAAAAATATAGGTATTTAAAAATTTAAGCAGTATTTAGCTAAGGACGTTAGTATCACAGAAATGAAATAGTTTATTTGCTTAAAGCATGGTACAGTAGGATAACGGCTCAAGTTACCTAAAAACAAAATGACACTTACTGCAAGGACATAAGAGCTAGCAGTGTATATAGATAGTGCAATTCACGAAGACGCGCCCCTCGAGGGGTTTGGGGAGTTTGCTCCGAGCGGCAGTCGCGAACCGTAGTCTATTCATTGTAGTGTGCGTGTGCACTCATAGGTAATTAGTGTGTACCGATAACACTCAAACATTGACGGAAGCTTGCACACATATACTATAAACGGTTAGGAGGAATAGTGGGGCGCGCCTTCGTGGATTGCACTATCTATAGTATGATGTGTATCCCACGTACACAAATATTGTAGAACTTAAACATAGGTAAATATGATTATCCCACTACACACCCACACAACGCAAACAGAGAAAAATAAGCAAAAGTTGCGACAATCTTAAACTCCTTTCCCTTCTCCCTGGCACATCTTAACCATTTGAAATCAGGTGTATAAATCGCAATCCAATAGTAGAATCTGCAGTTTCATGAAACGCCGTCATTTCGCTAACTGCCCAACTGATGACTGAACTTTTTACCACTTGAACAATGCCAAATCATTAAAAAACAGAAAAAAACCTAACAATCTTACCAAAACTAGCTCTAAAGGCACAGTAGGTCGCTAGGTTTAACACTCAGTCAGATATCATTCAGGCTTTTAGGGAAACGCTTAGGCAGTTCACTAAACGGCGGATTTTACTATTTGCCGGCGACAATTTTTTTATGCTCGTTCCTTCAGCTATGCATAAACATATGAAATTTGAACTTTGATAGTGGTTAAGTACTTATTTACGTCCAAAGAGCAGTTGGCATCATCCCTTCCATTGTGGTTGTCTTCGGCGTCAGCGTTTCGTTGCACAGGAATTCCAAAGGCATGTCGACCAAATAGCCTCGTATAAGGTCTATTTTCCTATGCGCGAGCGCCGGGTCTGAGTGCCAAAGACTCTCGCTGTGCTCTTCTTGGAAACGTTTCAGTTCTGCGAAGTTGTGGACTGAGTCTGTTGGTATGACATGGAAAACCTGTGGAAAATAGTTATTTTAAAGAGGCTGGAAACATATTAGATAGGAGAGAAACCAATGTGTTTGACTAGTGCAGGCCTCTTAGCTCTAGGACTCGCCTCTCAGCTCAGTTGGTAGTAGCTCTGCCTTCTGCGCCGTAGGTCGTGGGTTCGATCCCCACAGAGAACAAATATTTGTGGTGAACATAATTATGCAGATCAGATATTTGTTCTCTGTCTGGGTGTATATTGTATTCTAAGTATGTATTTACAAAAAAAAAAAATATGTATTCAAGTATTATATCAGCTATCTGGTTCCCATATTACAAGCTCTGCTTAGTTTGGGGCTGGGTAGTGTTGTGTGAATGGTCCACAATATTTATTTATTATATTCTAAGTATGTATTTAAAAAAAAAAGGTAATTTGTATTATATACGTATCAGCATCTGTCTCCTATAGTGCAAGCTCTGCTTAGTTTGGGGCTAGATAGTGTTGTGTAGATTATCCACAATATTTGTTTATTATTTATTAGTGCTTCCATCTATTTGAGGCATACAGGAGTTCAGCCTCACGAGTCAGTAATTTCACCGGCACAAACTTCAAACCGAAACACAGCTATGCTTCACGGTAGAAATAGGTAGTACTTCCCCGGGCGAGCCCTTTTTACAAAGAGCTCTACTACTAGTACCACTAAATAAAAACTAGACGTGCCTTTTGAATCTAGACAATATCCACTTTCTGTTTGCGTCAAACTAAGCTAATGTAATTTTCATTCAATTTATATCCTCTCAAACATACCTCCTCATAGACATTCGTGTTCATCGTAGAAGTGGCTTTCCACACGTTCCTATAGAACTGTTCGCAGCAGGGATCGTCCAGGGATATCTGCAGTCGGTCCAGGTCTTCCTCCATCAGTCCCAGGTGCTCCCGGAAGAGACGCTTGCGCAGAGCTCCGGCCACGCGACCGCAAGGGTATGTCTCGTCAGCCATCGTACCGTCTGTGAATTGCTCATCCTGAAAAAAACATAATATTTAAGCATAAGGCGAGCGAGCAAAGCGAGCGTGCCGCGGCAGAAACCACCGCAGTGCTAATAAAGGTTTTTTTTGACACAAAGAATCCCCTTTAGGACAATTATCCATCGCTTAATAAAAATAAATAATAATTGAATTGCTCCCGTGTACACGGACCTCAACAATTGACAGTGGAAAAAAGTGGATTCGTTTTAACGGGGTGTACATTAACCGAACCCGAAGTGGTGATGTATTCTCGTTGTCCCCGGTGAATGGGGAAAGCGGCAATTCGTTATTTTTATTAAAAACAGTTCCCGTTGTCCCCGGTGTAAAAATGGTATAAATCCATGGGTATTCTTATGAAAATGCGTGTCCGTGTATTACATACCTGTAAAAGCACCGCGATCTCAGAATCTCTCGTGCCCAGCATAGACCGATCGTTGATGTTCGCGCTGCCGCAAATAATGATCTTATCGTCAGCAATCAGCAGCTTAGAATGGACGTACACGAGCTCGGTGATAGGCTCGTTCCCAAGCGTACTGTGCGTGCGTAGGCCGTGGAATGTTATGTATTCGGACGGGTCGGGAACGCCGGATTCGTAGAGGCGCGTTATAATGGCGTCGCGGCTCCTGGAATAGGAAACATAGGGTTTGAGTAAATACATGCACATGAGACTCAAAACGCTTGTCTCAGTGACGTAATGCGCGTGTTAAATACTCATCCCACTAATATCTAAATCCGAAGGTTTGGATTCATTTTGAAAATTTGGAAATTTGTCACAGAGATAGATTATAGTCTGGAGTAGCATAAAGGCTACTCTTATCCCGGTAAAAAGTACATATTTTTTAATCGCGGGCAACACCGCCGGGCAAAACTAGCAGTCTTTATATAGAGACATCACAAAAAACACTCGGAACTGCTCCTTGGAAGGCGGAATCACTCACCGACTTATGCTCTGATAGTTCCAATGCGTGACGGCGTGAAGTGACGTCCCGGACGGCGCGCCCACTTCGCCTTCGAAGCCGGGCAGCAGAGGCATCACTACAAACACTCGGAACTTCTGCTTCGCGCGAAACGCTCGCATTATCCGGTTGTATAGCGCCTCACCTATCTGAAATGGAATCATTTTGTAAATTGCTTTGATAAGCCCTTGCGTAGTTTATATTTAATTTTGTGAATCGCTTTGATAAGCTACGAGTATGTATGGTTGATCATTGGCTGTTTCGTACACTGCTATCCAGCCCCCAAACTTAGCATTGTTTACTATGGGGACAATATTATAATTGTCAGACAATCACCTAAAGATTATAATATAACCGAGCACGTACCTGATTTCTAACATTGTTGTTGGACCGCGACAGTGTGATAAAGAACTGGTTTTCTATATACACGTAATGCTGAGCGCTTGTTATAGTATCGACATACGCCTCGTGGATACTTTGCTCTACCGTGTCGGGGTCTAGGAAGCCGCATGACCAACTGGAGACGCTGCGGAGGACCTGGAATCGGATGTTTGATATAAGGTACAGGTTAAATGAGCAAGCTTAAGGGTAGATTTATATTAGACCGGAACGTGTCCGGGGCGTACCGTGTACGTAGCCGGACGGGGTACTGATTTGAAACGTTTCATACATTAAAAGAAGCAGTTTATATTAAACTGTGCCTGATCCGTGTCCCGTCCGGGCCCGTCTACTAACATAAGACGCTTGTTTTTAAAATAGCCCGGTCTAATATAAATCTACCCTTACTCTTAATAACTCGCGTGGCGCAGTGTTATCCAAGCAGGTTGGAAATCCATTACAATGGGGACGAAATGGCATTGGTTAGCCAAGCATTAGCGCGTGCCGAAAAAAGTCTGTGGTGTCGGTAAAAATGTATGGAGATGCTGTTACTTACCTTTCTGTCACATAGACTTTTGACACTAAGTTTAAGCCTAAGCGGCACGCTCCAAAACCCGTTACTCCATGCCTATACTGCGCAACAAGGAGTTTCCTAAGACTATGATTTACTTTATATGTTTCAATGCTAAAAACTCTTCTAATTTTGATTGTTAGTCACTGCATGCCTAGTTGCTTTCTAACTAGATCTAAAGTAGGCTTTTACTAAATCTTTATACGTAAATTCTTTTTTTTTCGAATAGATTAAATGCTGGACCGGCTGACAATTCTTACAGCGTTACCGGACAAAACTTACAAGTTTAATCGTAGAGTATCAGTATAAATAGTTTACCTGGCAAGAGACATTGTTGATATCTACATTCAGCATCCTGTGAAGATCTGGTATAGGCTTGATATCTGAATACGTCTTCGGCACTAGGTAAGGATAGTTCGTGTTTTGTCTGAAAATTTTACATTAAAATAAGTACTAACAGCGAGTTGTAGTAGTCTTCGAATTAAATGTGATTATTCTAGAGTTTAGTAGTCGTTTTTGAGTTTATTCATTACAAACATACAAATCTTTCCTCTTTATAATATTAGTAAAGATATATTGATGGATTGACGGTGGGGTCCAAATAACTCTTTGGACAGAATTTTTTTTTATGAAGATTTTCATTGCATTTCATTTTATTATTTACCTGGCCTTCTCTAATTTGATAGCGTTCCAGCGCTGAATGAAATGTCTCGCTACATCTCTGGCTGCCGCGTTTTGAACCATAATGCCGATGTCGTGCCACGGCATTCTAGGCGTTGATAACCTGTCTACTAAGTCTGAAATGGAAACACAACATGAATTTCAATTATTCTTGATTGTATGATAAGCCGATGGTAAGTCGATATAGTAACTGGTATTTGGGATGATTTTATGTTCAATGTAGTAGTAGAGCTTTTTGTGAAGGATTCGTCCGGGGATGTACTACCACCATGCCTATTTCTGCCGTGAAGCAGCATCGCTGTGTTTCGGTTTGAAGAGTGTGGGTGCCGGTGAAATTACTGGCTCATGAGGGATACCAATCTGTATGCCTAAAGTTGATGGACGCAAGGCAGTGCATCGTAGGGCACGTTCCTACGAGACAATGCTATGTTAGAAGCTATGGTTACCACTTAACATCAGGTGGGCCATATGCTTGTTCCATCAGCAATTTGTATAAAAAAAATGGTGGCCACACGACGCGCAGCGACCACGAGGCAGAGAGAAACCAGAGGCGTTGGTTGGATGATATTGTCGGAGTAGTTGGGCAGCAATGGCGGAAACTGGCACAAGACCGGAAAGAATAACGTACTAAGAGGTATAAACCCAGCAGTGGGTATGGGTACACACAATAGATATATTGCAATCATGATAAAAACACTTACCAACAAAAGGCAGATCTAGATTACTAAAGTCCTTAACAATAAAATTAGTGTAGTCCTTCCCAATCCACAATTTCGAGTTTCCCTCCACATTTTCCAACGCGTCTTTAGTACTCTCCGTGATCACTCTTCCCTCCACAACTTGAGCTAACGGCGTCGGCTCACTCACATTCCTCTTCACTTTTATATCTTTAGTCCCAAACGCATCAGTGAGTAATACTTGATCGTTGGATAGCGCGTATTTCTCTGCTTTCTTTCGTTCGGAATCATCGAACTTCTGTTCTATTCTTTCCTCTTCGAACGGCGGGTATATAATACTGATGATGTCTTTCCCACGATTGGTGATCTTGTTCAGTACATTTCGTTTTTGTACGTCTGGTGTTTCGAAAATGGAGAATTCTGAAGTGGGGTTTGTCGGTGTGGTGATGAGTAGTTGATCTCCTGGCTCTAGTTGAGGTATATTTGGTTGTGGATCATTTTCTGTGTCAATTTGGGTTTGGTCGGAGTCACTTTTTGTTTCCTGCGTGTCGTTGTCTTGTATATTTATTGTATTGCTGTAAACATGAAATTGATTTAAACTCTGGAACTGGCTCTGTGACCTAGTTTTTAAGGTCAAAATCAATTTTGCGTTTTTATAAAAAAAATGTATTGATGGTAAACATAAATAAACGTTTGTTCTTTGGCTGGGTGTTATATTGAATTCTCAGTACAATATTTTTTTGTGATTGTGGCCGGAGGCCCGCGTGCGGCGACACTAAATCCTTTAACCTACTTGGTACAAAGAACCAGTGACACCATAAAGAAGACAAAAGAAGTGGCGTAGAAAATAAACTCACTCGTTCAAACTAATAACAAGGTCCTTAGAGGTTTTAGCGAGTTCTATAGTGGCTTGCAGGCCGTTCAGATGGGGCAGGTACAGGCCGCCGCCGGGAGAGCTTGAGGTTTTCATCTTCGTGCGCAGAGAGTTCTTGGGCTGGGATAGGTTACCAAGATCTGTCAGCCTGGGGACATAAAACACTCATTTATACACCTTGCTCAAAGAATTTGCCGAATTAGTTAAGGAAAAAAACTAAATTATTAGTTGTTCTGTTGGTGTAAAGGTTTATGAAATGCTTTGTGACTTCTTTATCCTCTATCTTTATTTTTTAAAGCAGTCCCTGATGTTGAGAAGTAAAAGAGGCTAAGATAGTCCTCAAAATAATAGACGTAATACGTTTATTCAAAAAAACTCATGAAATCAGTTTCATATATTCACATTTGTTTCTGAAAGTCGTGCTGCGGAGACTAACTTAAAACAGTTGCCGACTGTACCTGTGTTTATGGTCATCCCAGCGTCCATAGCAGAGGTCAATGCCCCCGACAAATGCAACGGTCTGGTCGACGCAGACAATCTTCTCGTGATGCGCCCAGAACAACACGCCGGCTTTCGCGTGGTCTGGATGACGGAAAACCTAACGTTAGAATAAAATCATCAATATCATTTCATTTTTTTTAATCATCAAGTTTTTTTCAATGTTTGGGGGAGACCTTTGTCCAGCAGTAAAAATACAAATACAAATACAAAAAAAAATACAATGTATGGCGATAAAGATATATAGGTTAGTAAGTTTCTTTCATTTAGTAGACTTGACCTTAAGTGTTTTGGAAACAGCAGAAAAAAAAAGTAACGCCATCATTTTTCTCCTATTACATTATGTTGAAATATTAATCCTACCGGCTGCGCCATTAAAAGTGTATTTTAAACTCATACAAAAAGATGATAAAATGCACTAAATGATACATACGAAAAAATAAACTAAACGGTAATTTTAATATAACGAGATCATGATAATCATCTATCATCATAGCCAAAAATGGCAACTGACCAGGCTATCTTACCTTAATGTACTCATTGGCTAGTCTACTTTTACTGTAGAAACTGTTGATACCTAAAGCCATTTCCACTTCTTTGTACAGCATTATGAATATTTTCACACCTTGTACCTGTAACGAAGAAAATATACTCATTTTGTGGTCTGAAGATGATACTGGAGAGATAAATAGAAAAGTATTACTAACTACTTCCAGGCAGTTTTCTAATCCACCATGTTTCAGGTGATAGAGTACCCAAATAGAATACAATATAACACCCAGACTGAGAACAAACATTAATGTTCACCACACAAATATTTGTTCTCGGTGGAGATCGAACACACAGCCTATTGCACAGAAGGCAGGGCTACTACCAACTGAGCTGTGACACCTGTCAAAATTCAAATCAAAAATATAAAAATCTTGACTTACCGCTTTCCTTTTGAGCAAAGTATCAAGCCGCCAGTAGTTGCCATTCAACGCGGGCCGCTTCAGATATATCTCCGGGCTGAGCCACCAGTCCGCAATAAATATCTCTTCGTTAGCCAGCTCCATTGCATCGGCGACCGCGGAGAGATAGGCAGAGCCATCCACGAATGTGGAAGCGGGGGTCGCACCACGACTCGGTGCAAACGAGTGGTGGACATTCGGGTATGTGAACTCACGGGCTGGGGGAAATAACCATCGAGATAATATGTACTGCGTACTAGAGAAGCTATTCAGAACAAAAGTCGGGTTGGGTTTAGAATTCAGAGTCTTTAGTCTTGAGAGACTTGAGTAGGTTAGGTTGTTAGGTTTTTTTAAGCTATTGCATAGCTTCTTTCCTTTGAATGGGAGTGCTACCGGGGGCTGGGGGAACCCTCTCCCTTGGAGAAATTGTTAAGATTTTTGAAGTTTTTTTTTAGTTATGAGTATTGTCTGATTATAAGTATGTTTATTATAGGGTACGGAGCTTTTACATAACATCAAATCTTACCAGTTTTATTTGCAACAGTTTTCAAGACCTCCAGCCATTCTCTGCTCTTGCGTTTGGTCCAGCATTTGATCACCAGCTGTCTGCTGTGGTTTAACACCTGCAGTCCATGATTGAGGCCCGTTGCGTACATACCAGTTGATACTTCAAACCTTGACAATCAGAAAGTTTCTGTCAAATAGATTTTCTTTCAAAATCTACCAAAAGATTGATTTTATAGTGTTTACCTAAGGAAATCACAAAGATTTTTATAATGTCCCAAAAGTTAATTCCGTACGAGTTATTCATCGAGTGTGATTAGGATCTGATGGCGCAGCGGCCAGCGTAGCTCCGTAACAAGGGGAAGGTCGCAGGTTCATATCTCGCTCGGCTCTTAACTTTTGACACAATATAAAAATCTTAATGTCCTTATTATCTGGAAAGCGAAATCCATCGTTACTAAATCAAAGCTACAAACAAAAACGTTTGTGACACACACAAAAGTTTGCATGCAAACTATGAGGTGATGCATGTATTTTTAATAATAAACGATAAAATAGCGATTTTAATTATTTTAATACACATTTGTGAAGTGAATGGCAAGAACCTTATAAAACAGGACGATTATTGACACTGTTAGATTCAGTCCAAACCACATTGACTTTCAAGTTTCAATACTTACAAATCCATGATCTGCTTGAAATGAAACAATAAAATTCATGAACACATAAATAAAAAACATTAACTATTTATCTATACTAATATTATAAAGCTGAAGAGTTTAATTGTTTGTTTGGTTGAACCCGCTTATCTCGGGAACTGCAAGTCAGAACTAAAAAAATATGTTTGTGTTTGGTTAGTCCATTTATCGAGGCTATAGGCTATATAACATCACGCTATTTTCTTCTAGAGACCTGGGCAAAGCTAGGGCGGATCGCTAGTTAGACTAAAATTTTATAATTCAAAAAACACTCACCCTTGATCAAAAAGCATAATTGCCTTTATCATGCCGTCTTTCGGTCGAATGTACCCGAAAAAAGTATCTTTCACGAAAAACCATCTCTCCTGCCATTTCGCGCAAACCAAACCCGTGCAGAAATAGTTACATCTGAAATTACAAGAACGAATCAATACAAAGCAAATAAAAATAGAAACCGTTACACACAGCGTAATCAAGACCTAAACTAAGCAATGCTTGTACAAAAAATACTAACTAAAAGAAAAAAACTTTCGACGTAGCTGGTTACGAAACTGAACCGAAAACAGCAGCCTTATTGTTTATGTCAACTCGTTATCGACATCGAATTCACTTTTGACATTTGAAACCTAGCCTAGACTTCAACTGTCACTTTCGTATTGTATAAATCTGACAATTACCACCGAAATTCAAAACTAGTGAATGAATGAAACTTGATGGAACTTCGTATTTTGGAATTGCGTAATAATATAACGCCGAATTGAACTTGAGTTAACCTTATACAATACCAAAAAAATACTGACTGGGTCGACCAGTGGCAATCGGCTTAAAGTTCAAAAGATTTATGCATTCATCGTTTTTTTATTAGATAGATGGAACTTCGTATTTTGAAATTGAACGCCGAAATGAACTTCAGTTGAATAATTAAGGCTTAGACAATACCAAAAATTTCTGACTGTTAGATAGTTTTTTTATTAGATATGATTTATTTAGCAATGACGAAAGATTACCTACCTCACACAGACCATGTTGCCAAGCATACCGAAACAGTTACAGCCTGCTTGTCCCGGCCGCGTGGAGCCAGTACGTTTCTGTATCATTCCCTCCTTGCCTTTCGTTCCCAACTCAGATATGAACGACAGGGTCGATACTTCTAGGAACTTTACCTGAAATTCACATAAAGGAGATCAGAATTTAAGGTAAAACTTGAAGGAAATAATACAAATTGGAATCCCTATTTTGTTTATCATTAGTTACCGTCCGCGCTTCGCATACACAGTACGGAAGATCTTCCAACAGTACCCGAAGTCCCAGTGCATACAACATTTCGTTACCAAATGTTGTATCCGTTTCGCCTATTTGTCTCTGTCCATTGTACGAGTATGGAAAAAAGATGAGACAAAAACTCTAACTACGTAACGTATTTTTGCCGTCTCATATTATCACCATACAATAGAGAGTGAAAAATAGGCGAAACGAAAACAACATTTGGTAACGAAATGTGGTAGCAAAACTCCGGCTTCGGGTACAGTAATTAGGAATTTTCGCACAAGTGCACGGGATCCAGCTTACTATCACTATCTTGCTATCCTCTCAGGTCAGTTGGTAGTAGTTCTGTCGGTGCAGAAGCACCGTAGGTCGTGGGTTCGATCCTCACCGAGAACTAATATTTGTGTGGTGAACCCAGATGTTTATTCTCTGTCTGGGTGTTATATTGTATTCTAAGTAGGTAAGTAGGTTTTTACAAAAAAATATGCATATGAGTGTTAGGTATATCAGCTCTCTTGTTTCCATAGCACAAGCTCTGCTTAACGGCTAACTACGGCTCACTTCAGGCCGTATTATAAGAACGTGTATTTAACACGTTCTTCATAACTATATAGGTTCAAGGTTCATACAAATCGATTCATTCGTTCCTGTGATTGAATAACAAAAACTATATTTTTTTGTACAGGTTTTGCTTCCGATATCCGGATCAAACCATAGATACGCAACATCCAACAATTTCCTGTATTGGCGCTATCATCCTCAATGTCAATATAGACTTGTAACCTTGACTTTATAAGCAAGTAGTTTTTATATTAAGCAGACTGTTCTGAAAACGATTAACGCTACAATTCTTCAACACGTCAGCAATCAGTAAATATTTAGAATTTTAGTGATACACATTTAAATACATCTTTCTTCTTCTTCCTGCCCTTATCCCACTTTATGTAGGGTCGGCACAACATGTCTTGCTCCTCCATTTCTTTCTGTCAGCCGTCATCTCTGCATTCACTCCTCTTTTTAACCGACTTCCAATCAAAAAGGAGGAGGTTCTCAATTCGGTTGTATGTTTTTTTTTTTTTTTTTTTTTTTTTTTAATGTTTGTTACCGCATAACTTCGTCATTTGTGAGCCGATTTGAAAAATTATTTTTTTATCTGAAAGGTACTGCTTCCAGATTGGTCCCATTTTAATTTTATTAAAATCGGTGTTGCCATTTTTTTTTAATAATTTTTTTAATGTTTTTAACTGCATGCCTCCGTCATTTATGAACCGATTTAGAAAATTATTTTTTTTATTTGGAAGGTTATTCTTACGTCCAGATTGTCCCAAACAAATTTCATTAAAATCGGTTTAGCCGTTTGGCAATGAAGTCGGTTTCTCAAGTTTTTTAAACTTATAATTATATTCATGTCATCTCTCACACTGTTCATCCATGTTTTCTTTGGTCTATCTCTGATCACACATACACACTGAAATACAATAAAATAATATTCTGTTTTTACTCACTGTTTCATGATGGTTTCTATATATGGATATATTTAATAAATTATATAAATATTCTTCAAGCTGCTGCATTCTAAGTTGGATACCTTCGTACGTTATCATCACTTCTGGCTTCTTTGGAAATCTGAAAAAGATACATATTTTTTGTATTGATAGACTTTTTACACAGCACTGTTTTCTCATAATCAAAAAACCTTTGTAGTTTTATTTTTTGACAGCCTTCATAGCTCAGTTGGTAATAGCTCTGCCTTCTACGCAGGAGGGTGTGGGTTCGATTCCCACCGAGAACAAATATTTGTGTGATGAAAATAGATGTTTTTCTCTGTCTGGGTGTTTGTATTTCAAGTATAATTTACAAAACAAATGTGTATAAGTATTATACATATCAGCTATCTGGTTCCCATCGTACAAATTCTACTTAGTTTTCTAGATAGTTTTGTGTGGATTGTCCAAAATATTTATTTATTTGTGTTACACATTATGTACCTAGTACCTACTTATTTTTAAAAAAGTTATAAAAAAGCATAAAACAGACGCTAACACATTTAAAGTAATAAAATGGCACCACTAATAGTAACGACCTTTGCTTGTCGTGACCCCGACCTTGTACACCACCATGAGTAAGATAAAAACTCAGACACAATTATTGCTGTGCAACTAGTTTTTGCAATCTATTATTGAAACTTTGAAAAACCGGTTTGCTTGGATTTATGTTTAAAGGGTTTCCGCCACGGGCCATAGAAAAAAACCCCAGTCCCGGCGCAAAAGAATTGTATCTCAGATTTTAGATAATTATAAGTAGAAACAATATCAGGTGTCACTATTTCCTGATTTCGTGGCTAACATGGTTATTTTGCCCAGATAAGTTTCATAGGCGCCACATGTAAACATGACACTTTGTAGGAAAAACTACTTGTTACTGTACTAATTGACATTGAATTGGCAAAAAATGAATAAAACACACACATATACCCTAGTACATAATGTTGTTATTGAGGAATAAGGACGACATAAGTTTATTCATACATGTTTCAAGTGTGCATTAAGAACTCAATACTCAGTCATTTAAAGCACGCTCAATGCGTTCTTTTACTTAAACAGTAATTATTAGCGTATATCTATGCATATATTCATTGTGTTAAAATAAATACTTTGTTTAAATGGAATAGTTTTTTAAACATACCTCTTGGGGCGGTTCAATAGCACGTACAATATGTACAACGAATTCTCGACGTGATTGAAGAAAATGTTCAAATAGAACATGTCTTCGAAGTCGCCGAAGTGACCGTGTATACAAAACACAATTGTCTGCCATATCACAAGAAAAATCAAAAGTCCAGGGATTAATGCCAAGTCGCCGTAAAAACAAAATAAATCAGGAGGAACCAACCACGAGTCGTATCAGTGTGTACGTATTATATTCATTTTTTGCAACTACCCGCACGTTTGTGTTATTAATGAGTGAATTAATACAGTAAAATGAAGTTTTTAAAAAAATGACATAGGTCAGGTACATTATATTACATATGTGATAATGTGTTTATATGATGTGTTTTATTAGTTTTTTGCCAATTCAATGTCAATTACACACAGTAACATGAAGTTTTTCCTAAAAAGTGTCATTTTTGCATGTAGCGCCTATGAAACTTCTCTGGGTAAAAAAAACATGTTAGCCACGAAATCAGGAAATAGCGACACCTGATATTGTTTCTACTAATAAGTATCTAAAATCTGAGATACAATTCTTTTGCGCCGGGACTGGGGCAATTTTGGCGGAAACCCTTTATCCCGAAAAGAAGATTCAAGGATATTTATAATATCATTTCTTGTAATAATAAGATGAGAATGACACCAAATAACGACATTTTTTAGGGTTCCGTAGCCAAATGGCAAAAACGGGACCCTTAGGTATAGATTCGTCATGTCTGTCTGTCTGTCTGTCCGTCCGTATGTCACAGCCATTTTTCTCTGAAACTGTAAGAGCTAGACTGCTGAAACTTGGCGAGTAGATGTATTCTGTGAACCGCATTAAGATTTTTACACAAAAATAGAAAAAAAAACAATAAATTTTGGGGGCCCCCCCATACTTGAAACTGAAACTTAAAAAAAATGTTTTCAGTTAATTCTTACCTAGGTAGAGCTCCCTTTCTAGCCCTAGGTCTGACTTCTCGTTTCTTAGAATTGCTCCGTGGTACCGCACCCGCTTCTAAGGCGACTCGTTCGGCTGTCTCCTCAGTTATTGTATTCTTAAAGCTAGCCCGTCTAGTTCTGTGCGTTTTGGTCGGGAACGGTATGTCTAGAGAGGTGCGGTATAGAGAGAGCTGTTGATGCAGGTATAGGATGTGCTTGTACCGCTTCTTGATTTTCCATTCAAATTCCCCGTGTTGGAGGGATATTGTGTACCTGAAAAAAAAAGATTAGAAATCCATACAAAACTATCCAACCTCCAATTAAGCGGAGCTTTGTACTATGGGAACCAGTTTGTTGATATAATACTTATCGTTTTTTTTGTAAATATGTACATACTTTGAATACATAATTATGCACAAACCACAACCAGACAGAGAACAAAATGTCTGTGTTCACCACACAAATATTTGTTCTCTGTGGGGATCAGACCCACGACCTACGGCGCAGAAGGCAGAGCTACTACCAACTAAGCTGAGAGGCCAGAGCTATCTGTAGCATTAACACAAATAAATATAAATCTACCTCCATTTTTCGACTGCGCGTAATTCATAGCTTTGGTGTTAAATAACTCAATTATAAGACGAAAAAATGTAGGAGCACCTCCTACATAACCCACAAAACAGATTTAGTTCACACCTTGGTATTTTCCATAAATCGTTTTTAATTAATGAGTAACGAGGCCTATACAAACATGAGGTCGATGACTAAATTGACGGATTAAATCACAGTGACGTAAAGTGCAGACACATTACGTCACTGTGATTTTACATTTTTCCCAAGTTTTATGGCCTGCGCACACCTAGGTCACTGATTGCCGACGCCGCGCCGCCATCGCCAGCGACCTACGAGTAGGTGTGCGCAGGTCTATAACAGGACAATGTCCAGAATATTTATTTATTTTTGATTTAATATGATTTTGAAAGACCGATTTCAAAGACCCCGGGGGTTTAGACAAGACCCACTTTCTGTTTGCAGCTGTTTTCTATAGACTTCTTGAGCCTCCCAAAATCGACCAGTAGACGTCTGAATGAGGAAGTGAGTTTATGACGAGCTGCTTATGGTCATGATGATGAAGTTTCACGTCACAGCATAATGCAGCATATAATACATCAGGGTATTATACGCGCCGGGACGGGACGGGGACGTGACGATCATGCTTTCCTACTAATATTTAAAATGCGAAAGGTACGATGGATGTTTGTATGTTTGTACATCAATCAGGCCCTAACCAATGTACCGAAAAAGATGTTATACAAATATATATTGTAACCTGGATTAACAATATAATATTGTAACCTGGTTACGTTTTAACTCGAAAAAATAAACGGGAAAACCTCCTACGCGCAGGCGAAACAACTGAATAAGGAAATTTTTGATTTGAATATTGTCGTTCATAAATTGCCGTCTCGCCCGTGCTCTCGTCACGTGTATTTTGTTTAAATTTTTCTATGCAACGGTGTTAGAAAATCCTGCTGTCTGGTATTACAAAAACACGTTACATATGCTACGTACAGTCGACTACAGCACACTAAAATGTATACAGTTCATACCTACATTTCAAGATGATGCAACACGACCATAAAGCTACGAGTTGTATACACTCTTGTCTACAGTTTCGTCGACTGTACATGGTTAGTCCAAACTAAAAAAGAACATCGGTTTGGCACTGGTCCAAAGTTATTTAATGATGTTATGGTTTTAGGCGCCCAATGCAGGGCTCATCCCGATATCCCGATGCTCCCAATAAATTGAAAATATTTTTTACAGGCAGCTGTCTCGAGGTCGACCGAGAAAGCTTTGACGATTATGATCTTGACATATTTTGAAAGAGGGTGCTAAAAGTAAAGTAAAGACAGTTCGAAACCTTTACAAATAAATGGGAAAACTGCTTATGATTAGATTTTCCTTTAAAAAGAACAGGCTTCAATTACTTTAAAAAAAGAAAATGAAATAACTATGCAAGATTTTAAAGAAATACAAAAATTATCTCAAAAATAAAACAAATCGTTTTTCTTATATCAATCTAAAAGCGCCAAGTACATAAAGGAAACCTCTTTGAGGCGCATTTAAAATCCTTTCACCACACTGGTGGTTCGAAGTGGTTCGAAATAAACAGTGACACGATAAGAATAAGTGTAACTAGACACTTAGATAGGAGTAATTAGTGTACTAAAAAATACGTACAAACTGTGCCAGTAATAATCTGCGTGTTTTCCTGATTAACTAATGCCTCCTCTCATCCACTTACGTTGGTAAGTAGTAGGTATTTTACATCAAGGCGTAGGCGTTCAGTCTGGCAAACTATTAAAGGGATACCAACCATCAATCAACTTCTCATTCGTTTGTTTAACTTTGTTCTATCAAAGATGTAGACTTTAAAGATCCCGAAAGGTATGCATCGAATCTGAACTATAAAAACAATCATGGCACTCCGGGAATAGGTAGAAGGAAAGAGAGGAAGGGGAAGACCAAGGATAAGCTACATGAGCCAATTATAAGCGACGATCGCTGTCATGTCATATGTGGAGGTCAAGGAGGTTGCCCTCAAAAGAAATACCTGGTTTTTTCTTACCTGAAAAATGCACAAACCCGCTTAAAAAAATTGTTCGCACACATATTTACACAAACTTTTTGGATCCAAATGATATTTTTGTTGAACTTTTTATGTACCATGTTTTATTTAATTTACAATGGTTTCTTTATCATCGAGTTAATTGTAGTAGGTACGTAGTTATTATCTGTGGTGAAGAGTACCTACTATTGAATATTGCCGCAAACAATTACTAGATTATCTGGTATTGATAATATTATGTATTTATTTAGATAGTGTTATTATCGATTCGTCATCATAAGTTGTTTTTGAGATGTGTAAATAAAAATAAAATAAAAGGGGAAACCCATTTTACTTAATTATCTTAAATAATGTACAAACTATAAATAGTTTTTTTTTAACATTATTGATTTTGACTGTCTTCAAACTGTAGCAACAATATTCTTATTTTATTTTATTTGTTTTTGTTTTATTTTTTAAGTTGCACCAACAAAATGAACATCAACAGTATCTTAAGGTCTAAAAACAATATCTAGTATGCTAAATGTCACCTTACTAATTCTTACAACTCTTGCAATTCTTGCATTATAATATATGAATCTATTTTGTCGTTGAATGTACCTACCACGTTTATAGAAAAGGAGACATAAGATCTGTCTTACAAAACCTTGTGTTTGAGGAAATACTTACAAGTTAGGGTTCAAAAGGTGTGTGGTGACGCTTCTCTCGTTCTCCACGAATCTGACCTTTATTACAACGCCGGGAATGAACACTTTCCTGTGAACCGAACTGAATTTGATCGGCGCGTCATGGATTGCCTTGAATGGGATGGATTTATCATCTGATGCTAGAAAGAAAATGGTTAAAGATTAGGGATCACTAAATTCGCAGTAGTTAAGCTCTTTGTGAAAGGCTCATCCGGGGAGGTACTACCACCATGCCTATCTCTGCCACCAAGCAGCAGTGTTCCGGTTTGAAAGGTGTGTGTGCCGGTGAAATTACTGGCACGTGAGGCTAAACATCTGTATGCCTCAAGTTGATATACGAAAGGCAATGTACTATCGTACAGTAATTTCCTGAAATGCGTGATCTGCGAGGCCATGCTTTGTTAGAGGCGAATGAGTGGCGCATTTACTTGCATGCAAGCATTGTATTTCTCAATTTTGATGGACGTAATCAGTTTGGACGGGCATAAAGGGGGGAAACGCAACGCGTGAAATGCTTCGGGCGAATCGATCAATGTCGCCAATCAGCATTCACTTTTATGGGGCTGACAACCGTCAAATAAAAAAGTTTCTGATGATATAAAATCGCTGGACGTATTTATAAAAATGGCAATCAACAAAGTTGTGTGCAATAAATAACATCGCACAAGCTTCAGTTAATATAATTTTGATTGAAACAAGTTCTACTACCAAAAAGTTTGTTTATGCTGTGCTTTACTAGTAGAAAATGATTTTTGTCCTCCATGAACTAGAAAATGTTATACTTACTTATATTATTATGTATTACACATTGTTTGTTATTACTGGCTAAGAACGGTTTGCGCAATAACACGATGTTTTTTGTCTGTCTAGCTTACAAATCTAAGAACTCGAAACGGATGTACCTACATAATTAATCTAGTACCTACATAAATTGTCAACAATATAAAATAAAAAGTAGATTGGACGTCTCTGGTTCGTAAGCAAATACTTTTTATCAGCTCACTTTACAAGTTTTGAACTTAAATTGCCATTTTGTCAAATCCAGAGAAAAAGGGAATTTACTCACTGAAATTCCAATGACTTTAGATTCTGACTGTACCTAGGTAATTATGACTTGGAGGCTTGGTATTTCAATTATCAACCTATTATTCTCAAGCTATAGGTAAAATAGTGGAGGAGCATTTGATTAGTATTTATTAGTCACATCAATAAAATAATAGATAAGATTGAACGGCTAATAAAATTCACTTGATATCTTTTACTAAGGTTTTTATAAAAGTTAGTCAGAGTTAAAAATAATTGCAATGGTAAAGGGTTTAGTGCTGTCCGGTCTATAGTCTTTAGTTAATTATTAATATATATTTTTTTAATGAATTTTATGCATTTAGACGATTATAAAAATGTGTTTTTAGAATAGCCTCAAATTCTTATTTCAAAAGGGACAAATATCTGTAGGATTATTATAAAAAATATGTGCAAAGATAGGGAATTACATCAATAAACCAAAATTAAATTGTTTCCTCAAGTTACAGAACATTAATACAAATCTCGGAAAGTACATACCAGCATCAATTTCCTCCTTAGTCTTTTCATCAATAACAGACAGGGACTCCGGCACAGCAAGGCTCACATCAAACTCTGAATCCAGGGTCGGACTCAGGGAGTCCAATGTCTGGAAGAGGCCCGGGAGGCAGTCCCCGGGAGTGTTTGATGGAGTAGGAGTCTCCATTCCGTAGTTTGTATACCCGTATAATTCTTCATCTGTTTAAATAATAATAAAACTAGAATAAAAAACCGATTTGTTACAATTCACATAAACAAAGATAACATTTACAAATTGATTGATTGATAATACTTTGTTTGAAAATAAATATTTAATATATTTTTTACATTTTTGCTGTACTGGTTATGGTCTATTTTCAATTCAACACAGGCTAAACTAAAGGTAACTAGAAAAATGTTACAAATGCTTTGGTTGACCCAGTTTAGCTCCACCAACCTTATTAGGTAACTTCAACGTTAAGTTGCTATTGCTAACTAGTTAGTACATTTCTAATCTTAGCAAGACCATGTGAAGTGCTAAATAATTCCATAAATGAATCAGGAAATGATGAATTAGAATTCCATAATTGAAACACCGTGAACCTGTTAATGATATATAAAATGATCTCTTAGAGACAATATTATTTCTGCTATAGGTTTTTGAAAATATACTACATAGTTTCTTAATTGATTAAGAGTCTTAAAGTTTATATACCGTAATAATTTTATGCCAATTCACAATTTTATTATTGGTGGGACACATAGTTTGTATTGTTTTGATTACACTTTAATAACACAGCAGCACTCTAAATTAAACTTCTTAATTCAAACACTACCTCGCTTTATTAAGTTATGGAAACTCAATGCCAACTCTTTGCGTTCCATTCGTTGAATGTAATCTATGTCTTCATGTACTTGAGATATGACACGGTACTCAGGCGGGTGGTGGCTTGTAATATGCTGCCCATTGCAAGGTACAAATCCAACACTTGTGTACATAATCTGCCTACCTAATCTATACTGATAAGATTATACCAAACCTACTATCACCCGTATTGTGACAAATATCAGTCTACAAAGGCCGTGAAACAAAACAGACGTTCTCGCTTCGCTGAGCAAGACCTTATCTAATTTGTGACTACAATGAATGAGTGAAAATAAGGTTTTACTTACAAAAAAAGTGGAGGTTTACGTCTGCATGATGCGGTCTAGTGTTGAATGGAACAGTGGACAGTTTTTTTTCTGCCCAAGCCCTATCGTGCGTAATGAATGAAGCGTGTGTGTATCGTGTATGCGTGCGTAATTTGATTCTGATTCATAGAAGTTGGGCCTCCCTACCTAATTCAATTTCAAGGCTTTCCTTACAAAAAGAAAAACATGATTTGTTGACTGACTGAGCGAAACAAGAGCGAAATATTTTTTTTCTTTCTTCTTCTTCTTCTAAGTTATGGAATCAGTCCATTTCGAATCAATTTTGCCAGTGTCGAGTGATGATATATTTAATTAAAATAGTTTTTATTATAGTGAAGTCAGTCTAGACAAGTCGGTCTTAATTGGCTTTGAAAACAAATGGCGATCGCTTTTTTTCAAAAAAAAAGAAAACTGAAATATTTTTAAAAGCTCACTTCGCCACGTCGTCGATTCGTCCGTCAACCTCCGTCAACCCGTCAACCAGATCTATTCTGCCTGTCATTTCAACAATCAATCTTGCTAATGTCAATGTCAAGCCAAAGGGCAACCGAAGTATCAGAAGAAGAAGACCGGATGATGACAGAAGACCAGAAGACGAAGAATATGTAAGAGTATGTATTTTTTTCTATGTAATTTTTCTTAAGTACCTAAGTTGTAATTTTCAATGTCAAAAATGTAATTTCTCTTTAGTAATTTAGTTTGTAAAATCGTGTTTTCATTTCTTATTTTAATAGTGTGTTTATGTGCTGAAGCAGTAAATAAATTAATGTCTATGTCTATGTCTAAGAAGTGGTAAGTGTCGGAGGCCGCAGAAGAGGCCAAGTGGCGCAAGTATGTGACGCTTTCTAGCGACTACATATTTGTGCCGCTTGGTTTTGAAACTTTTGGTCCATGGGGTCCCAGTACAAAAAAATTTTTTAAGCAATTGTTTCCTCGGCTGGTCGACGCCACTGGTGACAAGAGGGCTGGCTCTTTTTTCGCACAGAGAATAGCTATTGCTGTTCAACGTGGGAATGCAGCCAGCGTTCTTGGCACCATGCCTCATGGACACCCACTTTTGTTAGATTTTTAAGGTTTAGTTTTAATTAGTTTTAGTTTTTTTTGTTAATATTATGAATTTTTGTTTTGTTAAAAAATTAAAAATATATGTTGTACTTTAAAAAAAAAAAAAAAAGAAGTGGTAGAATATGACATTGCGTGTGTACGTACGTCTCTGTCCCTTTCGCTGTCACTGTCTAATGTCATACTTACCGGAATAATGCGAGAAAAGAAAAAAAAAATTAAGACTTGCCTGTTTCGTGTTTTGTTTACGTTTTCTGTTTTTACAATTTCTACAGATTTCTACAATGTCTTCTGAAGAAGCTATTGAAAAGTTTAAAATTCTAGGTCTAAATGAAAAGAAGGCCAAAGAGACATTAAAAAATGGTAGCGTCACCAAGTCTTTGCTTGCCGCTATAAATGAGGTTAGAAAACCCTTACTTTTTATTTTCTCTTATTTCTTACTGAATGAAACCCGACACATTTGTACTGTTTTAGGTGGAGTTAACGAAGCTACCTCCGGGGGCCGGTATGTTGATATACCATCTGGCTACTACAATAAAACCCCAGATTTTGGATAAACTCCTCTTCGTTTCTGATTATATCGTTAAAGGAAAACTAGATTCCACTCTAAGAGTTGATGCTGGCCTGGAGTACCTGCTCAGTAATGTGAACGAAATGAAAACTAATGTATTGGCATTTGAGAAAGCTTGTGGTGTTGGTGTTGTTGTTACTCCGGAGGAAGTTGAACAGGCTGTAGAAAAGCACATGGCTAAATATAAGCAGGAGCTGTTAGAAAAGAGGTACCGCTTTGTCCCTGGCATTATTATGCAAGCTGTGAGAGTAGATCTACCTTGGGCTGATGGCAAAGCTATAAAAAATGAGGTTGATGTTCAGGTGAGATTTAGAAATAGTTTGTTTTATTGTTCTGTGTTTACAAAATATAATTTAGACTTTATTTTTAGATTTTAGATCTGCTAGGTCCCAAAACTGAAGCTGATTTGGCCCCACCTCCTAAAGCAGAGAAAAAACCTAAAAACAATGATAATGCAAAGAAATCCAAAACGGAAGACAAAAAAGGTATGTGCATAAATTACTGCAACTTGGCATTTGATAAGCTGTCTAATGAGAATGTCCTAACATTATTCAATAAACTTTTAGCAAAAAGTATTGAGGCGACTCCGGGAGACATTGATGGAGCAGCGTCAATAACCGAACTAATGAAGAAGCTACCATTCCACGTTCCTGGTGAAAATTACAAGTCGGATGGCTACATAGTAACTCCCGACACAAAGCGCTTACTAGCTGAACATCTAAAAATCACTAGTGGTAAAGTGAGGACCAGGTTCCCTCCTGAACCAAATGGCATCCTCCACATAGGACATGCTAAAGCTATCAACATTAACTTCGGGTATGCGGCAGCCCATGATGGAATTTGCTTCTTGAGATATGATGACACAAATCCAGAAAAAGAAGAGGAAAAATTCTTTGTAGGCATCAAGGATATGGTTGAATGGCTTGGTAAGTGTAATTTATTCAAATAAATGCAACTTCTTTAAAAAGAATTAATAAGGAGAGCTCCTCAATACCTCATTTAGCTCGTAAAAGGACAGTCAAAATGGATACACCACTGGGTTCGTTCGGCAAGTTTATCATGCGCACTTGATGTGCGGGCAGGTTTTTCCGCAAGTAGGCCGCCGGTGGGCCCTTTTTGCGTGACCCTTGACACGTGTTGCTCGAACTTTTTTGGGTTCTACAACACGCCGGTTTCCTCACGATGTTTTCCTTCACCGTTTTGAGAGTACTGGCATAGTGCACATACATTTTTCGATAGAAAAACTCATTGGTACACGAGTGGATTTGAACCCACGACCTTCGGATCGGAAGGCGGGGCCACTACCACTAGACCACCAGTGCTCTCTAACCACTGGTTTCCCCATACATGTCAACAAAGAAGTAGATAACTGAAGCTCATTGCTCGGACAAGCAAATTGCAAGAAGCTGATGAGATTAAAAAAAAGAAAAGATTCAAATAATAAATATCATTGGGTCACATGTGAAACTGTGCATCTATGTTTCAGTTTACATAATAATTCTTACAAAACCTTTCAGGATACAAACCATACAAAATTACCCATTCCTCCGACAATTTTGACCAGCTCTACCAATGGGCTGTGGATCTCATCAAGAAGGATCTAGCATATGTGTGCCATCAGAAGTCTGAAGAGATCAAAGGGTTCAACCCTCCTCCTTCTCCTTGGAGGAATAGGCCTGTTGAAGAGAGTTTGCAGTTGTTTGAGGTAGTTTATATTTATGGACCCCAATTATCAATATGATGCCTCTACTTTTGTTTGTATGTTAATAAATCGAGTTTAATTTTATTCTAAATAATTTTATTGATTTGGTCAATAAAATTATAAATTATGAAGATTCATGTCCATTTCAAGCCTAGAAAAACACACTTAACAAGCCAATTTTAGTAAAACCTAGTTGTTTAAAGGGATAATATAATTTATTTTAAGTTAAACACATGTTAGGCGGGGGTTTTTAAGTTAAATATGTTTCGTACATTCCCAGGACATGAAAAATGGTAAAATTGATGAAGGTGATGCAACATTGAGAATGAAAATCACCCTAGAAGAGGGTAAGCAGGACCCCGTGGCATATAGAATAAGGTTTAAGCCCCATCACCGCACTGGTAATAAGTGGTGCATTTATCCTACTTATGACTATACCCATTGCTTGTGTGACAGCATTGAGCATATCACTCACTCTCTGTGTACTAAGGAGTTTCAGTCAAGGAGGTAAGAGTTCAGTTTCCCGAATGAAAGAAGGCTTTACCTACATATTTCTTGCTGATTGAACAAGCTTGTAAATAGTTTGAAAACATCTCTTGAGTGCACTAAAAGAAGCCTCTCTAAGGTGTACTTGAAATCCTCTCACCACACTGACTGGTTTGAAAGAACCAGTGACATGATAAGAAGTAGAATGCACGAGTTAATGAATGTTTAGTTTCTGTTCATGATATACAGGATATATTGAGCTTAGAACAACAACAGCAGCACTGAAGTATAACACATACCTAAGTGGACCCCTAATGTCATAAAATAGAAACAAACATTGTCGTAGTCCACACTTGTATCTCAAGCCATTGTTTGTTAAACAAATTACACATTCTTAATGTTGGGAGTGTGTGTGAGCTAATAAAGCGCCTACTGAACGGGGCAAATGGATATTCTGTTGTATTATGTATTTTACAACCTGTCGTAATTTTAAAATACCTTTTAATGAATGAATTGCGCCGGTTTTATAAATGCATGACTATATTCACCAAGTACAAAATGTTACAGGTCATCATACTACTGGCTATGTAATGCGTTGGGAATCTACTGCCCGGTACAGTGGGAGTATGGACGGCTCAATGTCAACTATACTGTTGTTTCCAAGAGGAAGATAGCCAAGCTTATTGAAGAAAAAATTGTAAACGGTATGTTTAAGGCTTTTTATAACTAGCTGCTTAAAAAAGTTTGGTAAATCCATCAACTAGGAACTGATACTTGGCCTAAAATCAGCAAAGCTTTTTGAGCAATTTTGCTGTAATTTCAAATTACTTTATAAAATTACACGCGGTCACAAGCCACTCTGTTTTAAAATAATCTGTCAAAGGTCTTATTTTTTGGTTCATCCAGCAATTGGCAGGCTAAAGTCCGCAAACTATGTCAACTCGTCTTCCAAAGAACGTCATAAGATAGCATGCTATGATTTCTCTATACTGATCTAATTCTAAACCATCGTATATTTAAAATATGGATATCAAAAGCAATGTTATCTTCTTACGGACAACATTTCAATTTTTTTTAATTTTAGATTGGGATGACCCCAGACTTTACACGCTAACAGCACTCAGACGTCGTGGGGTACCCTCAACTGCTATAAACTCGTTCTGCGCCGCCCTTGGAGTCACCGGCGCGCTTGGGGCTGTCGACCCGACTATGTTAGACGCCTATATCAGAGATGCGCTCAATGTTACTGCACCTAGGTAAGAAGCCTTTTTCAATATCACAATATAGCCTGAATAAGTCACTCCATTATCGGACAACCCAACATGGTTAACATTCCTTCTTCACCAAGCGCTTTACTTATAATGCGGACAGCCAAAGACAGGCCTCGTCTGTTTTTCTGAATACCTATAATTCGGATGCTTTCAAGAGAAGAGTGAACAGGTATTTTCTAGGTAAGCGCGCTACGTCATCGTCGGCCGCAGGTAAGATTGCGGTCAAGCGTGACGATAAATTATAAAAAAAACTGCTAGATATAAGCCGCATCTATAAATTGGCTAATCATTGGAGGGGTTTGTCATATAGTCTAGGCTGTAGTAACATAGAAAAGCTTTCTCTACAAAAAGTGAAGTTGAAACGAATTTGACGTTTTTTAAATCGTTTCTACTTCACTTTATGTGGGACAAAAATTCCTACAGTCACCGAGCTTACAGCTTTACTGACCACAGACATTTGAACGTAAACAAAACTAAGTCCAGTGGTCTCAATAAAATTATACATTGTTTCAGGGTAATGGTGGTATTAGAGCCATTGAAGATTACAATAGAAAACTTCCCAAGTGACAAACCAATTCAAGTGTCCGTGCCAAACTTCCCTACCGAGCCAGAGAAAGGATCTCATACAGTTATTTTCAATAAAGTCTTATACATTGAAGCAACTGACTTCAAGGAAAACCCGGAGAAGGGATATAGACGACTCACACCGACTCAGACGGTTGGGTTAAGGCATGCAGGATACGTCATCCAGGTAGGTACAATGTAGTATTTATTGTTAAACTCCTCCGCTACTTTCATCCACATATTTTTCATGTGTTAAATCCCCGTTCGAGTTTCATCACAATAAAAATTGCCGTCCTTCGCGGTCGGGTAAAAACATTATCTCTCAACAACTCTGTATTAAATAAATAAATAAAATAACACATTTTGGATCAATGGGTATCTCGTACAGCTCGCTTCTCGAGATCGTTTCTTCCTCATACCTACTCATTAATTGTGGAATGTGTCACAACATGAACAGCCTAAACTAGCTAGAAACTTTCCACATTGACAAATCTTGTAATATAAGCCTTAAGAATATAAGCTCTCTCTGACTGAAAATAAATTATAGTTTAAAAAACTAAAAAAAACGCTATTATAACTAATTGAACTAAAAAGTTAAAAATAAAACTGTGATAATCAATTGAAAAATTTATATTATTGTACAAAAAAGCGTGCATTTATATTATTGCATTGTCATCGACCTTTGACAGGTGTGCAAAGTTTGAATCAAATCTGGGGGCTAATTCTCGGGCCGATCTCGATCATTTTGAAATTTTATTTTATTGTTTCTTTTCTCAACCCCGCACTTTTTGTACGTTTTCCGTATATCGTAGCTGTCGAGGCTTTTACGAAGAGGTCGTTTATGAATTACTCAAGGAAATTATCCATTCCCCCTTCGAAAAGAAGCAATAAAATAATATTTCAAAATGATCGAGATCGGCTCGAGAATTAGCCCCCTGATCGTTCAAAGTAGAACAAAATCGAGCTCAAAGGGGTCGTTTACATACAAGCTTACAAACAAACAGGTGAAGTTAATAAAAGCGTTATAAAAAAACCAAACCACTGATCCTATAGATGGAAAAATGTATTCGCTCACTATATAAGAATGACATTTTGAAAATTTCCATCCCTTTGCGAATTCCATTGCGAAAATAAAATGAAAAGAAAGAAAATATATTTATTTGACGTAAAGGCGTACACATGACGCAAATACATTAAAAAACATAACGGACAGCTGAAGACAGGCAGAAAATGAAATAAAGTATTGGATGTTTTTTCACGCAAAACATACAGTTAGTTAATGAGAAACAGAATTCGAATCAATTCAGTAAGGCCCAGGCTCTACGACGTAAAGTTTGTCTGTTGAAACACGGTAAAGTTTACGTGTGTAACAGTCAAATAATTAAAGGTTGAATTAGAACTGATTGTAAAACAATTATGTTGGTATGTGCGGGAAAGATAATGGAAAATAAATTGCTTACAAACAAGCGAAAGCCGTAATTACTTTATTATTCTCTTGTGGCTTTTGTCTAATAAAGCTTTCTATACACTGAACCAATTTGAAAATGTATTTATTACCAAATAGCTTTAGTTCGCGGTTTCCTTCGCGTAATCCTGCCAATAAGTAGCATCTATGCTATCTATCCACGATCTATATTATCTTTTTCAAGTTTTTTATGCACAAGTCACGCTCTATATCTGTATATTTCAAGTTTTATCCGAATTGGTTTAGTTACCACTGTTGCGTTGTTTTACCAAGTGCCTATTTCACAATCTCTGAGTAGCACTACTTGATAAATCAATAAAAAATATGCCCTCCACTCTTTTGGACATGTAAACACAGAGTGAGCGTGTATACAACTAGCTGATGAAAATAAATAAAATAAGTGTTGTAACCACCGTCTATAACAAAGCATTGCATTGTAGGTCACGCCCGTCAGGAACGTGCCCTACGATGCACTGCCCTGCGTCCATCAACTTGAGACATACAGATATTCAGTCTCACGTGCCAGTAATTGTCAATCAGACATATCTAAACATCTAGATTATTGTAATTACTTATTTGAAATATCAAATACCTATTTACCAAATAACTATTTTTGAATTTCAGTGATGTTTGCATTGTGTATATTTTCATAGGTCTCCAAGGTGGTCAAAGACAGTGCAGGCAAAGTCACTGAGCTTATTTGCACGGCGGCCGCAACTAAGGATAAGCCGAAAGCGTTCATACACTGGGTTTCTGATCCTATCAGCGTGGAAGTGCGACTGTACGAGCCACTGTAAGTTATTGCTCTCATAAGGGGGCGTCCATAAATTACGTGAGGTGTCCCCCAGGCATCCCCCAATCTCACGTGAGATTTTTCAAAATGTGGGTTTCTTACGGAAACGCGCTGGATTGTTTTGTAAAAAGAAAAAAAAATTGCTTCGTGCTTTTATTAACGACTAGTTAAGACAGTGGCGCTAAAACAAAAGACGGGCTTAAAACGGTATTAAAATAGCATGATTTTTTTTTTGTTTCAATCATAAAAAAATTGCGTGATATTTACCGATACCCCCCTCTCCCCAACGTAAGATTAGATGACCCCCTCCCCCCCTTAAACATCTCACGTAATTTATGGACGCCCCCTAATATATTCATCCCAGTTATTGCTCTCATACATTCTTCCCGTCGAAGTAAACAAGATGTTTAGTAAAATTTTATTATTTAGCGTTAGTTTTATTATTATTTTATTATTGAGGCACTGAAAACCAGCGCTCGTGGTTTACTTTTTTTGCCGCCAATACATTTAAGTTGAAGCCTATTTATTTTAAGTTGACGCTAAATAAATTATTTCTAGAAGTATGGATCGAGTATGTATTGGGTTCCGATGGCCCATCCCCGTATCAAGGGAATCGTTGGTTCAAAATCCGCTCGGTAGCAAGCAAGCATTGTTTCGGAATACGGACCTAAGGCCTTGTGAACTTGTTCTTCCCGATCGAGGGCTAGAAAACATGGAGGAAGCTCGTTGATGAGAAACTTACCTCATTACTTACACCAACAGGTTCAAACATAAGAATCCTGAAGACCCGAGCGAGGTCCCCGGCGGGTATATCTCCGACTGTCGCGCAGACACTCTGCAAACGGTCTGCGGTTACGCCGACGCATCAATCAAGACCGCCAAACTGTATGACAAGCTTCAGTTCGAGAGAATTGGCTTCTTCTCTGTGGACCCTGACACTAACTCTAACAATGTGAGTATCTTTTTAAAATACCAGGGATCTTGAAATTCGTTCTAGCAATTGATCTTCTTCTTTATGTGGGGTCGGCACAACATGTCTTTCTCCATTCCCTTCTGTCAGCCGTCATCTCTGCATTCACTCGTCTCTTATCCGTGTCATTTTTCACATAATCAATCTATGTTTTCTTATTTTTTTTAAATAACCTTGTCAACCATGTATTTGTTAATAACCTCAAAACGTAAAGCATGAATGTGAGCAAAATTACTTATGAAGGAAGAACTTAGAAGACCATACTAATGCAAATTAGATGTATTAATGTTAGCCCTATCTCTGTTTGTTATCACCCAGTGGTAAGAGATGGCAATATTAAGCACTGTTTATGTTTTGGCATATTTTTCTATAAACAAACAATAATCTTCAATTTGCACTAAACCTAACTTTGAATACTTGCAAAATGAATAAAACCCGCAGTAA
Organism: Thera britannica; assembly: GCA_939531255.2. Classification (NCBI taxonomy): domain Eukaryota; kingdom Metazoa; phylum Arthropoda; class Insecta; order Lepidoptera; family Geometridae; genus Thera; species Thera britannica. Next base: position 5,813,802 of record OW618040.2, on the reverse strand, counting down.
AAATGACGTATCATTTTATTTATTTTCATAGCGTCGCGTCGTTTGCAAGTGACGTTCTTATATTGACGTCATCGTCGGCTTATTGTAAACCTCCCCACTATCAAAGGCTTTTAAATTTATACCAACGTAACCCACAACCCAACTCATTGTCAACCTCACCTACATAATTATTTCATTTAATTATAACATTTTCCATTCTATTTGAAATGGGTTATTTATGGATTTGTAAATTATGCAACTGATTGGTATTCTACCAACGGCGAATAGGCTTACAACATGATTGTCCCGTATGGATTTCTAACTAAATACAGCAAAATGTGGGCGGCGAAAGTCGATCATTTTCCGTTTGTATGGGAACCGCTATCGCCCGTCCACATTTTCACGATCTTCACGATCTATAATATCATTAAATAAAAGAAATCTAAGACTTACTTATAGAAGGAAAGTCTTTCTTTATTCTACTTGTCGCTTGTCGCTCGGCAAGTAACTTTTGCGCAAGAAGACTTTTTTTACGATTATCGCATGTTTGTATACCCACCCAGGAGCATTAGTGCTCAAATTGTAGACGATTTTTTTTCTTTGTTCAATTAGTCTGTGTTCATGGTATGTGGCAATTTATTACTTTTTAATTAGTTTTACTTTTGAGTTCAACATTCAAATATTAATAAAAAAACTTTCTTTATTTGGATCTTTTAATAAATACAACTTTAAATACATACAAAATACATTTAAGTACCTACTACATCAAACAGTACTTGTAAAATTAGGACGTACCTCTGCCCGTTAGACTTTCTCAGAGAACTTTGAGTGGGTGTGTATTTGGTACAAGAATATGAGGGGATATTTTCCGTGATTAGGGATTAAAGTCGTGACGTGACGAAACGTTTTATTTGTGTCACGTGTTGTGTGTATATTGTACTGTGTCATGTAGTGTGCATGTTATGAGCTATGTTCATTATTATCACTAAAGTGCCTTCATTTTATAAATAGTAGGTAAGTATGCTTTTATTGTATTACCAGTATTACTGAAATTATAATGTACATTGTGCCTACTCTAATAGGTAACTGTGTTTAGTCAAGGAAAAGAAAATTGGAAATAATGAATTCCCAAGGGCTATATTATTTTCGCCTTGTGAACGTTAGAACGTGACGGAAAGACGTGACGGTTATTGGCCGGGGAATTATTACCCTTATCATTTATAAGAATTGCCCTGTAGCCTTCATCTTGAATGTTATAACATAGAAATTAAACCATTTGTACCACCACCGATATATTATTTTAGTTATTTGTTCATTTATAATACGGAAAAACGTCAAATATGTATTTATTCAATGGTATCACAAGGATCAATTTGAAACGTCTAGAAGCTAGGTGAGTCTAGGTGCCAGTTCCATGCGACCAAACTTAGAACAGGCATCAAACTACGGCCTATCGTTTTTTAACCGACTTCCAATCAAAAAAGAGGAGGTTCTCAATTGAAAAATTATTGTACTAAGGTACTGCTTCCAGATTGGTCCCATTTTAATTTTATTAAAATCGGTGTTGCCATTTTTTTTAATGTTTGTTATAGCATGCCTCCGTCATTTATGAACCGATTTAGAAAATTATCTTTTTATTTGGAAGGTTATTCTTACGTCCAGATTGTCCCAAACAAATTTCATTAAAATCGGTTTAGCCGTTTGGCAACGAAGTCGGTTTCTCTAGTTTTTAAACTTATAATTTTTTGTATGATCCTTTTACAAAACAAAAATAATGATAGTACATAGTAGTGAAGTTCAAGTGTGGTGCTGACTGCTGTCATGTAACGAGAAGACGGCTAGGTATGAATGTGGATGGAAAAGTAGAGGTAGGCCAGAGAATATCCATCTGTGGACTTCCTCAGGCTTATGATGATGATTGTCTCAATAAATGAAAAAGATTTCCCGTTATCATTTTAGTTTGAATCCGCATCTTGAAAACCGAGTTTCTTCGTATCGTTTCAGTGGTTCTTTCGAACCAGTCGCAGTGTGGTGAAAGGATTTTAAGTGCGCTTCGAAGAGGCTCTTTTCGTGCACGTGACACATGTTTTTCCAACTATTTAGGTACTAACACATGCCGGTTTCCTTACGATGTTTTCCGAAAAACGAGCTAAATACTATGGCTGTTTTTTCTATTCTTTTTTTATATTTAATTCAACATATTTTTATTGTTTCAGATCGTGTTCAACAGAACTGTCTCTCTGAAAGAAGATACTGGCAAATAAGATTTGTTAAGTAAAGTTTTGGTAATTGATTGAATAAAAGCTATTTATTGATACAATTTTTTTATTTTAAATTGAAAAAAAGCTTGTAAGTATCCTGTTTACCTAACAAATACTTTTGGAGTGAGTCATACAATATTACGCCTTAAAATAAAATAGTAGTGCACTGGTGCCCTTCCTATCCTAAAGTCGGTTCGAATCCAGTCGTGTACCCATGGATTTTTCTTTTCGAAAAATGTATGTACACAATGTTAGTGCTCTCAAACGGTGAAGGAAAACATCGTGAGGTAACCCATGGCTTAGTCAGCTCCGCACGTATTGACCATGCCTTTCCTATGGATTAGACCGACTTAAGCTGTCAGGATGGTATAGGTGCTAGGCAAGCCTATTCCATCTAAAATCCTGTCCCAAGCACTGTAGCGTCCCACAAGTTGGGCTTGTGTAATCACCAGTTGCCTCTGACGCTATATAAATCATCTACAAATATATGCAAACACATGTTTTCTCCCAAGAAATAAATAGTCACGCCTCTTCCCGTAGGGGTAGGCAAGGACCACGCATTTCCACTTTCTACACTCCTGACATCTTTCGCTTCATTAAGCCTGGTAACATTGTTCATAAATAACGGTGATCTAATTTAACTGTATAGTGATATAGTGGATACTAAAACACATGTGTAGGTACATTCCGGGTCAAAAGTGGATTGGCATTTCTGGTTTGTGAAGTTCTAATATTTCTTAAACCAGCTCACATAAGAATGAAGTTTTGTACTTTATTTGAAAATCCACTTTGAGCCACAACTATTTGAAAACCGAAGTTGTTATATCTCTGTAACTTTATTTATGTAAAAGATAGACAAAGGGCCTTACGGCCCACCTGATGGCAAGTGTACACCGTCGCCCATACACATCAACAACCAAGACGTAGGGTGCTACGTTGCCTACCCTGGAGGAGTTTTTTTAACGTTTTCCTCAAGCTATTCAATTCGTACCTATGGGGGAAATCCAGAGAAAAAGGGAATTTATTAACTGAAATTGACAATATTGTTTTGATATTGACTGTACTTAGTAGGTATATTGTTCGCCTTGTGATATCCTTGTGGAGAACTCGCTCGTCCTTGAGCAGTGCATAGTACACAGAATAAAGTATTGTAGTTCCTATTCTCTTCTGCCATTTACATTGTAGAAACAGAACACACACACAGGCATACATCATTAGCTCTATTATTATAAAATAAAAATACACAGAGCAATCCAGTAACCTGATAATCTATTCCATACCAACATTCTGAAAGCTAACTTATAATTGGCATGTTTCCCTTTGACCTACATTATTGAACGATTTTGTAAGTTTTATTAGCCATATAATATCCGCAGCTTCACGAAGTTGAACTACTGTTAAGTTGTAACTGTGTCAAGGGGGTTGGGGCGGGGCGGGCATTATCGAGCGTGGGCGACGCGCATGTCAACACTCTAGTCTGAACCATACCACGGTGTGCAGTGCGATCCCGTCTGCTAATACACTCGTGAAAACCCTGGAGATATCAACCACAATGTAAAACCCAGGATATTATCTAAGGTATTTTTTACTGCATATCTAATTTTGTAACCATTTCATAACCATGATCTTGGAAAGTCATCCAAGTGCGTCATTTGACGTACACGTGACGTAACTAATTGGAAACCTTCGTTTGCTACAAGTTTCTTAGAAGATGATCGTAAAATGTTTGTTTGTGTGCTGTACTTTGTATCCTTATGGACCATGTCTAAAGCTGGTCGAAGACGGCCATGTTCAAGTATAACTTAGATAGGTATGTTTTTACAAAAAAAACTAGGATTATCTACCTATTTACTGGATAATTCTTAAACAGAAAACATAATGAAATAACAGCTTTGTGTAGCGTAGCGTAGTAGAATCAAAGAATGACATAGTCGTAGCACCTACTACGGCGTAGACCTCTACGATTTTACGATTTTGATATTCAAAAATTACAGCCCAAATTAAAATCTCACTTCATAGCCAACGTAGAGATACCAATAATTCAATATATCTGCTTAGTTATTTAGGCACTTAACTAATTTCAGTTCATTAGAAGTATTCTGTTATTCATAAACTATCGTCATAGGACGCCATATTACGGACGTCATATACGAGTGAAGTTTTTTGCTATTGTGCAATGATAATCTGTATTTCAAAAATGTTTGCTACACCTAAGAATATTTTTGCAGCTTTTCGTTTTGCTACAACTGTAAACTTTCAGTCAATTCAATAGAACCACAAGGGTTACCTTGAATATGTATAGTATAGTCTTATCACCGCACAGTCATGCTTTTACTTTGCCGATTCGGCATTATGTTCAACATGTTGGTGCGATTAGTTTTATGGGTCAAAATTTGCATTACCCACACATTATTATGATAGTGGATGGTGGTGCACTTGTCGTACGGAATGGTGTCATGTTTTGACACAAATTTTGATATTGCGGGTGGCTTAAGGTCATGCTACATCATAGCTTACGCTGAAGCAATATGCGGCTGTCATGATAATCTATCTTCTATCTATAATATGATTGACTGGCCTCTCAGCTCAGTTGGTAGTAGAACTACCTTCTGCGCCGTAGGTCATGGGTTCGATCCCCACCTAGAAAAAATATGTGTGTGGTGAACACAGATGTTTATTGTTCTGTACCTGGGTGTTATATTGTATTGAATACAATATTATTATTTTTCTTGTAAATACGTACTTAGAATACAATGTATTCTAAGTACGTATTTACAAGTAAAATCTGTATAATACACTATTTATAACTCAAGAACGGCTGAACCGATTTGGCTGAAAATTGGCGGGGAGGTAGCTTAGAATCACGAGACGGACATAGGACTTTTTATCCTGAAAAAGTAACGGGAACGGGGCGAGCGAAGCCGCGGGGGGCCGTTAGTGTTTTTATAAAAAGGGTCACCTGCATTTGATGGGAGGCGAGTTCAATAATTTTTCTTACCAATATTTTAAATAAACATGGTTTGCAAGCAATACTTAACTCACCTATTTCGTTCACAAACTCAAATTACTATTACTACTAGCCCGTAGTGTCCCACTGTTGGGCAAAGGCCTCCCTCTTTTTTCGCCAGTCACTACGATCTCAGTCCCGTTCATAAGAATCCAGCTTGCCCCTCCAACTCAAATAGGAGTATAATATTTTTCCTAAAACGATCTTGTGGTTAGAAATACGGCAACGTCTAAAGATATTAATTTCGGGATTTATTAAAGCTCTGAAGCTTTGAGGCTACAAATTGCGTACCTTACCTACATCTATAAAACCTTTCTCTTAAATATTTTCGTTCGGAATATCTAGGTATAAATATAAATCCCGTAAGTACATTTTAATTGGCAAGAACCACTTTCTCTGCGATACGAAAAGGGTTCAATTGAAGGTTTTTAGCGTGATTTTACTACAAAAGGCGACTGGAGTATACTTTGAATTCATTTTAGTAGTCTTGGCTGTCTATTTACGAGTGCGAGATTTGCGATAGGCATTTGGAAAAGCAATTAAGAACAATACCTACCAATCGGGGTCTCGTATACGGCGTGTCAATAACTGAATTATTTTAAATCAAATTGGTGCTCTGACGAATTCCTTGCAATCTTAAGAAATCGGTACGTTTTGCGATTGATATGACTTCAGGCTATTACTGGCTATACCTACTAACGGAGGTTTTTATATTGAACGTTGTTGTGCCTTGGTGCCAATAATATACCTACCTACACATCAAATTACTGGCACGTGAGACTGAACATCTGTATGCCTAAGTTGGTGGACGCAGAGTAGTGCAGTAGGGCGTGTTTCTGAATGTCACCTACGAGGCAATGTTTGTTATAATGCCCACTTAACTTCAGGTGGGCCATATGCTTGTTCCATCACCTAGTTGATTAACAAAAACCACCTTTATAATCACATTTATATTTTTCTATATTATGTACAGTATCTACAGCAGGAAATTATACTTGTTATTAAAAAAAAATTGGTTGTCTGTAAAGCCGGTTTACTGACGATAGTTGAACGTGGCAACGTCATAAGAAAACTCTCTCGACTCGGACTCCCTTACCCGGGCTCGGGCTCAGGCTCGACGGAACGACGGAACGGCGGAACGACGACGTCATGTTTTTTCATTCGTGCAGCCGGCTCCATCGATTTATAAGACGTTATCACGTCAAGCAGCATTTTATTGCACCCTCGAACTATATTCGCCCTCGCTCGCTTTGCTCGCTCGGGCATCTAAATATCTTGGGTACACTCGATCCATTAGCGCCCTATGCGGGCGGCACAAAAGCTCACTTATTGCCCTTGTATTGTAGCAACACATTTGAAATGAAATGGAATGAAACTGAATGAATGTGAATGAAACTGAATGACACTGAATGAAACTGAATGAAACTGAATGAAACTGAATGAAACTAAATGAAACTGAATGAAACTGAATGAAAATCCGGTCCGGACCCGGACCCGACTCGGACTCGGACTCGTACTCGGACTCGGACTCGAACTCTCGGACCCGGACCCGGAACCCGACCGAACCCTTACCCTTACCCTCATTTACCCTTACCCATTACCCGACCCGGGCTCGGGCTCAGGTAAATGGAACGACGAAACGACGTAACGACGCATGAGTCTTGTTTTTTCGTGCGTGCAGCCGGCTCCATTGATTTATAAGACGTTATCACGTCAAAATAGATCTAAATCGGTTCTCAATCTCTACACTTCTAAGGTCTACTCTCTTTGGCCTCGCAACCGGAAATCCGAGTAAACTAACAGGGTGTTTTTTTTTGAGAAGAGCGGTTATGGCTTAATCCGAAACCACGAGAGTTATGGGAAAACCGTGAAAGAAGTCATGCCATTTCAAACTTAAAGTAAAAGTAAAAGATTTTTGATAAAGGTAAATATGCAGTTCTGGTTTTCTTTTAAATCGAGGGCATGACTCCTTTCACGACTTTTCCCTAAATCTCGTGTTTCTCAAAAAACCACCCTGTATAGCTTATCTATATCATAAATTGTACCTGTCTAACTCATAAAATGGATTTCATGCGCTTGGAATACTATAACATGGTAGTAGTTTGAGATAAGGCGGTATTAAAGGATCGTTTCATACCATAAAAAATATGATAAATCCTTTAATATTAAAACTGAACCCATTTTCAAAAGATGTGAATGCTGATGTGCTCGTAAATAAAGGTAATCGTAACGAATTATCTTTTATTATTTATTTATTAACAGACATTTTGTTGCTAAAACTACAATAAACTTTTTTTTTAACGTTTTTTGTTGATACATCTAGCTGATGGAACAAGCATATGGCCCATCTGATGTCAAGTGGTAACCATGGCCTATGCATTGCCTCAGGAGCGTGCCCAACAATGTACTGCCCTGCGTTCATCAACTTTAGGCATCATACAGATGTTCAGCCTCACGTGCCAGTTTTACTGGCACCCACACCCTTCAATCCGAAACACAGCAATGGTGCTCCATGGCAGAAATAGACATGTTTTCTAAATTAACTGTTTTTTTATCTCGTATTACTACCCGCATTAGCCGAACTTGTTTGCTGAATAAGTTGGTCCCGAGAATGCTCCAAACCGTATAAAAGTTTTGATTGCGCGATCATTTACTGAAGCTCTGGGGAGCTGTGTATTTTCACTGGCATTTCTGTTATATTTGTGCTCTACTTTCTCGCTTAGTTTCCTCTTAGTTTAGTTTCTGAGATGTTTCTTGTTAGTTTTTCCATTTTTAGGGTTCCGTACCCAAAGAGTAAAATGGGACCCTTTTACTATAAGACTCCGCTGTCCGCCCGTCTGTCTGTCTGTTCCTCCAACCGTCGGTCACCAAGCTCTATCTCATAAGCTATGGTAGATAGACAGTTGAATTTTTCACAGATGAGTTATTTCTGTTGCCGCTATAACAGCACTAAAACACAGAATAGAATAAATATTTAAGGGGCTCCCATACAACAAATGGTTTTTTTCGGTTTTAAAGAAGATGGTACGGAACTCTTACGTTTCTATCAAAGATTTAATAAAACATAACGTAACGTAATAATTAGGTATAATAACTTTTTATAAAAATCATAATTTTTTCAAGTGAAAAAGTTTTTGTTTCAAGTTAAAGGTAAGATTTTAATAAGTATTCAAAATATGCGTGCTTTCTTCTTGGTGTAAAATACGGTGACAGCACTAGTGCGATTGTAGGTATTTGGACATATCCTATTCACATTCAGATTAATCGTCCTCGATGACGTAACAGAGATAGCGAGAATGATATGCCTTGTCTATCTATATACATGGTAATTCTAATGCAAACATCCATATAAAATGTAATGGTACAGGTACTTTACTGAATAAATAAGCAATGGACGAATATGAACCCATATCAAGTTTATTTAAACAACTTGAAAACCCGACTTCATGGCCAAACTGTGGGACCAATCTGGAAGAAATAATTATGGAATAAGTATGTTTTTCCTTACTAAATATTCCAACTAAATATTCTAATGGATATTTACCTGTTGCCGTTACTTATCAATATCGAGCAAAAAGTAGCAAAAAAAACACGTTTGTCATATGGGAGAGATATTGACAGACAGACACGCTAAGACAGGAGTCTTAGTAATAGGGTCCCTTTTTACCCTTTGGGTTCGGAAGCTTAATAAGTAGCATTTCATCAAACAATGCATTGTTGATTATTTTCTCAGTTCGTAATACTTATTTTAGCACCCTGAAACAATTGAGTCACAGCTAGAATCTAATAAAACGCCAGCATTCATGTGGGTGGGGACATAAAGGCACCGAGGGGATTTCAAGGGCAACGCACCGTCCGCCCTTGTGTTCGCTTGAACCTTTATACTCTCTCGTACAGCCTACGTCAAGTTATTACTTTTCTCATGATTATTGCAATACAATTTGATGGGTTCTTCGACTTGGGATTTCGAATGATTGAGTTTCATTGTGAATCTCCAAATACCTATCTAACTTTATAGGCCATAAGAGATGAAATGGCTTACCTTGCCAGTCTTGTCACCAGCGATAGGGTGGCTGGGGAGCTCCCCTTGGGAAATGTGTCAAGGCAATTTGGTTCACGGGAAGCCGGTATTATATCATGCGTTCATAATTGAAAACTTGGAGCGAGATCGCTAAACGGTTTACCTAGATGCAAGTTTGATGAGACCTTGGAAAGTATTTCAATTTATTGTTGTCAACTCACTTGCGGTCCAATTTAAGTTACGGTGTTAGTCTAGATGAATTTGGTAAGCTCGTAAATCATGCTTTAGGTAAGTATGATTTATTACTTTTTATTTTCGTTTTATGCCGCGGCACGCCACACCCTCCTAAACCGCAGGGGTAAGATAATCCCACGGACTTTCACACACTTTATCTACTATTCTGAATGGATTTACTTTCTTTTCAATGTCTATTTTCGTTTATTTTTCCAGAAATAAAGCGATAAGTGATAATAATGACAAGCAATATTAACATTAAATATAATGGGTGCAAACGCACTCAATAAGCAACAACTTCCCGATGGATGTTCAAAGACAGCAGCTTTGTCCGCGGCTTGTGGACTACTTGACCATAGTCGGGGCACGGCCTTACACATCGGGGAAAGGGCTAGCTCCTGTCCAGGTAACTTTATTTCCACCACATCTATAATATATAGGTGAGCAATCACAGGCTGCCCGAGAAAACGCTGGCGCGACGACCTTGACTCCTAGAACGACTGCACAGACTGACAGTTGACCGAACATCATGGAGAGTAGAGAAAAGTGAAGGAGACCTTTGCCCAGCAGTGGAACAGTATAGGTTGAATTTAAAAAAACTATAATAATGATCCAGGTGGTAATACCACCAAAATTTTGTAGAAGTTAGTGGTGAATGCGGTGGATCTAGAATCTAGAGGGCTCGAAATTTTTCTTCCTGAAAATGTAAGGGGGTGTCTTGTCTATGTCTAGCAGTGGACTCGTTCAGGCTGATGATGATGATCATGATGCTGTAGGCATTTAAATTCTGAATTTATGAGCCTGGCCGACTAGTCATAAAACTTCTGAAATACGAAACGTATTTTTGTGTACAGTCAAAGAACTAATGAAATTATTCGCAAGTGCCTACTTTCTTATTTTTATTGCTCTTTAGTTCAATTTCAATTATTTCATCGTGAATTTCCCATGTCCAACTTAATCCAAGCTTCTTACTTTACTTATTTATGGCCCGAACACACCTAGTTCGCTGGCGGTAGCGATCAGTGAAACGCTGTCAAATATCGCTGTCAGATTTGAGATTTGACAGCGAATATTTGACAGCGTTTCACTGATCGCTACCGCCAGCGAACTAGGTGTGCGCAGGCCTTTACAGTCAAAGAAATTATTCGCAAGAGCCTATTCTCTTATTTTTCTTGCTCTTTAGTTCAATTCAATTATTTCATCGTGAATTTTATCCTCATCATTTTCTTGTCCTTATCCCACTTTGCGTGGAGTCGGCACAACAGATTTTCGTTCTCCGCTCTCCTCTATTAGCCGTCATTTCAGCAGTCACTCCTTTCTTACCCATGTCATCCTTCACACAATCTATCCATCTTTTCTTTGGCCTACCTCTACTTCTATACCTATCCACATTCATATCTAGCACTCTTCTCGTTACATGACATTCTTCCCTTCGAATTTTTTGGTTTTATTTTCTAATCTTTGCCAACCCTTGCATGTTGAAGCCATGCTTCTAGGATCAATATTTTAAATAGATGACAATCTAAAAATTCTGTTCAGGCTCCAGAATTACTTCGTCGGTACCCACTCACAAACCACGATGACTTTCCGTTGCCATTGGACATGGTGTACTTCTGCCAGCCGGAGGGCTGCGTATCGGCGGGACCGAGACGAGCGCCCGGTCACATGGCTTCAAGAGACACCACATCATTCGTGTTCACGCTCACTGATAAGGATTCTGGTATGTTTTGTCTCTCTCTATCAACTTTCCGGTAACGTGATAAAGGTCTACATAAGGTGGTTTCTTCAGGGAAAACCTTAAACAGCGATGAATAAGTTTGGAGGTGTGGTCTGGAGTGGTGGGTAGCATGCTCTATTTCGAAGACTAAGTGATTGATGCAATATTAGTTCTGACTAGTTGTCTGAGAGAGGCCGCATAGTAGCAAATGTTCTATATTACCAGGTAAAACGCGGTACGGAATATGCGTAAACTTCTACCGCGCTGTGGACCGCGCGGCGACCGCGGGACCGCACCGGAGCGTCTTGCGACGCGAGTCTTGGCGCAAGTCCATGGAGAAGAGCTCCGACTCTGCGTTCTCCAGGTGATTGCAACCTTATCATCACTGCATGCTGTTTATTTCCACTGCATGGTCCTGCTGTTCAAATGCCCTTGATAGGCATATTTATTTGTCTTAAAACAAATGACATCAGCAAAAGTTCTTCCGTCTGCAACTTTCGGACTCATTTTTATTATGATACATGCCTATGTTTTTCAGAGGTTGGAAACTATTTCATGTATGTACCATGTATTTCATGAGTAGGCAATTTTTTATTGAAATCGTACTTGTAGATTCCAAATGAATCGGAGGTCTATTTGTAGTCTTAGGTTATCGCAGCATTCTCAAGACGTATGGCATGTTCTAGTGACTATCCAAATGAATCGGAGGTCTGTTTGTAGTCTTAGGTTATCGCAGCATTCTTAAGACGTATGGCATGTTCTAGTGACTATAGGAGTAGCAACGTGGCGCCGAGTGACTCGGAGCGTGACTGCAGCGCCACGCTCGGGCCGCGCCTCGCGCCGGACTCGGAAAGCGGCGGGGAGCAATCGCCCAGCCCGCGCCAAGCTAGGAAGCGTCAGGTGAGCTATTGACAACGTACGGCCAAGGCCGTCTTAAACTAAGCCGGGGCCCTTGGGATAATAAGAATTTTGGGGCCCTTTTGGAAAATAAAAAAAGCTAATTATAATAACATTTTTTTACTAAGTATGACCATTTATTAAAGGTAATCAAATACAGTATGATATAATAATGTCATTAATGTTATGAAAATGCGGCTGGTATTTTGGTTACAAGGCGTAGTACATGCCTTATAAATACCATAAGATAAGCTTACTGATTTGTGAAAATAGTGTTATGTGCCCGAAAAAATGTTTTGAGAATAAATGTGTGAGAAATTGTCGGTCCTTCGGGGCCCCCTGAGAATGGGGGCCCTGGGCACGGGCCCCATGTGCCCTTATGCTAAAAACGGTATTGCGTACCGTGCTTGAGAGACTATATTAGGAATAGTGACGTGGCGTACAGGGACTCGGAGCGTTGTCTACTTGGGATTGAAGCTGCAGGCTGTAGGCATTGCATTGTTACGGTTCTACAAACTTGAAGGTTAACGTTTTTCACAAAACGATTGTGTGTGACTAGTGCGTGGGTGTGACATGCGTGGGCGATTTAATTATCTCAATGAAATATACCTACCACTTTTATCGAACACTTTGTTGTGGAATGATGACATTAGTAAAGTACTTCAAAGGTTTTGATACCCTAGAATAACCAATTAGCCATCTATTTTGGTCCTCTGTGGGAACCCACAACCTAACATCACGTTTTCTAACACAAATTGTTGTTGCAGCGCGTCCGAAACCATTCCCTAACGTCCCTATGTCTTCTGTCCCACCATCCCTTCTTCTCCACCTTCCGCGAATGCCTTTTTATCCTCAAGAAGCTTATCGACGCTTGCAACGAGTCTTCCAGTCCCAGGCGAGTCGGTGCTTCCAGACAAATATTGAGGTTAATATTGTTTACTACCTACTATGATGTAAGCCGTCTTCTGACAAAAGTCCCAAGTTATTTTAATTATATATGTATGTATTTTTTGTAAAAGATAGACAACGACCTTACGGCCCATCTGATGGTAAGCGGTCACCGTCGCCCATAGACACCAACAACACTAAAGGTGCTGTCATTGCGTTGATAAGAGCGGTGGTAGAATCTCGACGATAAACAGAAAATTATTTAAATTTTCGGTATCAGCCTAATGAAATCTAGTGTTCTCATTGATATTTTAAGCGTTTTCCGTTATTTCAAAGACACATTTTTTCCAACAGGGACACAGTATGGTCAGTTCTAACAGGTCAAGCCTACGATAACACGCCAACAATAGTTCTCCACGACGTGAAAGAGATAGAGACATGGATCCTCCGTCTCCTTTCCGCACCAGTGCCGGTTCCTGGAAAGACCCGAGTAGAGCTCGAAGTGCTATCGCCGACCGCTCATTCTCCACTTATTTTCGCGTTGCCGGATCATACAAGATTCACTTTGGTTGACTTTCCGCTACATCTGCCGTTGGAACTTTTAGGTAAGCGTACCTTATTATTATGACGGCCTCTCAGCTCAGTTGGTAGTAGCTCTGCCTTCTGCGCCGTAGATTGTGGGTTCGATCCCCACCGAGACCAAATATTTTTGTGGTCAAAACAGATGTTTTTTGTATGTCTGGGTGTAAATTGTAATATTGAATTAAAAAAAAATGTATTCAAGTGTTATAAGTTTCAGTTATCTGGTTCCCATAGTACAAGCTCTGCTTAATTTGGGGCTAGATTGTGTTGTCTGGATTGTCCACAATATTTAAATTTAATTTATTTTTCACTTAGTGGTTTTATAAAGTTTTGGACACACAGGACTCGTTACAGAAGACAAGATTTAACTTGTTAGTAATCCTGTAATTGTTAGACCGTCTAAGCTTGTTTAAAACATTATGTGAGCTAAAAGTTTCTGTCAATTAAGATGTCCTCTAACCGTTTTATCCTTGACCTGAGCTGACTTTGAAAGGCAAGGTTGCTTAGTAACTTCTTCATTAGCACTAATGTTATTCTTCGGTTTTATGTCTGATGCAAAAGTTTGCCACTTTTCCTTGAATTCATAAGTGGCCAACTAGTGAATACATGCTGGTTTGTTTCTTTGTATGTTTTTTGGATTCTCAAAAATATTTTTTTACTGTACAGTCGCGGTAAGAAAATGTTCGTCACCTTAGAGTCGGTTTTCCCTTGCACCAGTGCCTTGGTCATGAACACATTTTGACGTAATTTGTGACGTTAACTTATCGGTGTATTCTGTCTATTCAGTTTTAAAAGGTAGTATGTGATCGTGATACGTTGAACAAATCAAGTTGAAAATCGACGAACATTTTCATTAAAGGAGGAGGTTCTCAATTCGGTTGTATTTTTTTTGTTTGCTTATATATGTATATCTTCGTTTTATAAGCCGATTTGAAAAAACTTTGTTATCTGAACGGGTATTTATACGTCCAGATTAGTCCCATAGAAATTTTATCAAAATCGGTTAACCAAGTTGGCCATTAAGTCAGTTTCTCTAGTTTTCTAAACTTCACTCGTTTGATAATCCTTGCGACAGTACCTAAACCCGGCAAAATGTTATTAATTTCGAATAACCAATTGTTAAACCATTGTTTTCCTGTTACAGGTGTGGACACTTGCCTCAAAGTCCTCACTCTGATCATTCTTGAGAACAAAGTCGTGGTTCAGTCACGTGATTACAACGCCCTCTCTATGTCAGTAATGGCACTAGTGGCAATGTTGTATCCTCTCGAGTACATGTTCCCTGCGATACCACTTTTGCCGAGTTGCATGAACAGCGCTGAACAACTACTGTTGGCGCCAACGCCTTTCCTTATCGGCATACCAGCCACCTTTCTCACTTATAAGAAAAGCTTCAGGTAAGTTTACTACAATGCCATCTGTATGTCTATTGTATTCTTTTGAATATTTAAAAAAATCCTGCAAAAGCATAGCGTTCTTATTGAATCGGTTAAAAAAATATCATTTTCATTGCTCATACTCTGAAAGTAGGTCTGAAGTTGCCTGAGGGGCCTAATTGAAAGTAATACTTTCAGCCCTAGGGAGAATCGCTTTCTACTGACAGCTGTCAAATTATAAAAAAAAACAAGTTCTATTTTATTCAACCATGTTCCAACTTTCTAAACTGCAAGGAGGTTGAACCAAATTCCAACTTTTTATTCAGAAAGTAGGTTGGAAACCCATTACAACGGTAAGAAGTTTAAAAACTCTAATTTGAGCGCAATGTAAAATTTAAATAACATAAAGATAGTATTAAATAAATAATATATCTTCTAAATTACTTGATTAATATATAACTTCAACTATTTATTTAAAATGACATAGATTTGAGCAAACAATTTACCATTTTTTAAATTATGAAAATGAAAATTATGGCTGAATAATGCTGGCGAGCCGTAGCCGAAGGCCCGCCAGAGAAAAAGAAAAAAAAAACCGGGAAGGCGGCAATTCAATATTCATTTTCACAAATTTTTCATTCATGTTTTTATTTTTACTTTCCTTGTATTCGTAATGAAAAGCACAGTGTTTACCTCGGGTGAAAGTCTTTTAAGTCCCTCAAGCTCCATTGGCGCCCTCGCTAACGCTCTGGCGCCAAACCCGTCTCGGGACTCAAAAAACGTGACTTTCAACACTCTGGTAACAATGTACTATTAAAAAAATGTAAGTTGGTGCAAGGAGGCTCAAAGGAGTAGTCTTTGGGGGAGACCTTTGCCTAGCATTGGGACAAATAGGGGAAATTGGTGAGCAGACACAAATCGCCAAAGTAGAATACACGCGGGTGCTTAACTAAATTTTTGGAAAGCGCTTACTTCATCTTCGCATTTGATAGCGAGTTTAAATTATTCTGATTTCCATGATTAATTTAGTGATGAAGAGACATCGTAGTATAAGTGACTGTACCACGATACATTATACGTTTTCAGGTTACCTGACGACATTTGGCTTGTGGATTTAGACGCCACCAAACTTATAAGCCCAACTGGGAATGACCAAGACCTTCCTCCATTACCCGAACCGGAAGGATCTGTGCTAAAAAGTCATTTGAAACAGGTACTCTTTTGATTCAGTTTTTGAATGTTACCTTGTGTGTTCTTAATCCATTTTTCTCTTCTCAGTTACTTATCACAAAATTTCTCTTTACGGGCATGGATCTAACAAATCTGATTGATGCAATTTTAAGGCCGTCGCACACCGAAGCAATGCCAACTCAACTCAAGCATTCTAGACATAATTTAGTTTAATTGAGGTACTTAACATACTTACCTATTTGTTTGCAGCAGTTTATCGGAACGTCGTCAATTCCTTTTATAAAAAACTATATGTTCATGAAACAACTAAATTAAAGCTTGCATTTCCTCGTGGTCACGGTTGCACCATGCATTGGTTTGCCTCGTTAATGATGCAGACGTAACTGGTTAGTTATGTTTGCACCTTTCAAATTGGAACAATTTAGTAATAATTGTTACCTTGCTTTCCTCGCAAAAGAAAAAATAAATAAAAAAGTCGTTGTTTTTGGCATGGTTTTTCCGTTTAGAATACACCAGAAATTAACAGTGTCTCAATGAGTTGAGTTGAACTCAAGTTATCTCGGTGTGCGTAGGCCTTTTTTATTGATTTCACTCTGTCAGCTTTGGTGGATACCTGGCCTAAGCGTGCACTGGTGCATTTGAATCGATGTCGCTGATCTGCTGTCAAGTATTAAGTCTTGTTTTCTGGAAACTATTGCCTTTTGTGAAATCGGAAGCGTTACTCAACGTTTGCTGTACTCAACTCTCTCTTATTTTGTCTCTGGCACAGTTGAAGTCATACTTTTCCTTTTTTGCATGTGATTTTCGGTGTTCTTTTTATGACATTTGCACAGGTTTAATGTTAACATACCAAACTGAAGAATGTTAACAGACCTCATAGAAGCAAGATTCAAATTCAAATTCAGTTTTGCAATCATTAGCATAGCATTACAGAATTATCCAATGCGCTATACTAACGTTCATCATTTCAAATAATAAAAACATAACTAAATGATATAATCGCGATAAATACCGTACATATAGAAATACCCGTTTAACCCAAATAATCAGGCATAGCGACCGCGTTAATTTACTAAAATAATAAAAACGTGTAACAATAATTACAAGACATAATGTGATGAGTGTTTCTTGTAATTATTGCAACTTTTCATTGTACTTCTATTATTATAAAATACAAGCAAGAATAAAGTACCGCTTCCGATCAAGCTATCCTATGTACGCAAACACTATAACTCACTAACATACTCCCTCACTTTCCTGTCGTCGCTAGGCAGTGCATCTCCTGGGCGGTGCGGGGACTGGTGTAAATATCCTCTTTTTACATTGCACACTTTGACTTTTATACACAATCGTAATGTAACAGTGATACTATACCTATAACCATGTGTGCCAGATTTTAGTTCTGTAAACGCTTTTTTTTATCAAAATGAGTCTCCGTTAGATAGATGGAAATTACATAATTAGGTATATGGAAGAATATTGAACATTATAATTCAATATTTTTGAATATATTTTGATATGAATTAATAAACATTAAAATTGCATAATATGTATTATATCATAAATATTAATCTTCTTCTTAGGGCCTGGTCTTTATTTTGGGTCGGCACTCCTAATCATTATTCTTCAAAGGGTTAAATTAATGATCCTAATCATTAACACATTAAAAGAAAACGTACAAGCTAAATATGAGCCTAGGACATGCAAAATGTGGCACACATTGGTCTCGACTGAAATAAGTGTTGTGATAAAATATTCGGTAACACATTTTCTAACCCAAATTTTTATCCCATTTTCTACTTTTTCTAACACGATTTCAGTCAGGTTGCCTTTTTCCGCAGCATGTGTTTGAGTGTTGTTTGGTGCTAAATAATTATCTATGCTCTTTATAACTTATCTATCGAATATGGATTGTTTGGCTGTGTAACATATTTTTATTACAGATATTTTTATGGCATTAAGTAGTGAGTTTGGCCTTTGATTAATAATCTAGGAAGTAAAACAGTGCAATATCATATCTCGAGTGTGATTTGAGTAGCATATAAAATATAATGAAAAATTGCTGAAGTAGGCTAATGCTACTTGCTATGCAAGTATAATTATTATATACTTTTGTAAATATCGAACCGCAGCATTAAAAAGTAGCTGTAATACAGATTTAGCACAATTTGTAAAATATCTACTAACACAATTACTTATAAAAGAGTAAGAAAAAGACACCACCCAAAAATGCATAACAACAAACACCCTACTTTGTTATACTCTTTTCTCACTAACTACTTGCCTACACAACAGTACCCGAAGTCGGGGTTTTGCTACCACATTTCGTTTAACAAATGATGTTTTCGTGTGAGCTCGTGTCTCTCTCTTTTGCATGGAATATTGATGAGACAGCAACTCTAACTACAAAACAATAAAACAATTGTATGAAAAAAAAGATGAGACATCAGAAATACGTTACGTAGAAACGATCGAATGAGTTGTTGTCTCATCAATTTTCCATACGAAAGAGAGTGACACTTGCTTATACGAAAACAACATTTGGTAGACGAAATGTGGTAGCAAAACTCTGACTTCGGGTACAGAATGAGTATATCGTCGTTGTGGTGCGAGAAGTCACTAAGTGACATTTTTTGCCAAAATGAGTTATTGACGCCAAAGTGTTTTGAAACCCATTATGTACCTTCTCAGAATGTAAAAGAGTAGATTTTACTAAAATTATAGATAATACAAGAATGTCAGAAGTGCATAACTACCCGTAGAGGCAAAAATCTGTCTACAAAAATCATCTAAGGGATCTTAAGTAGTTTAATTCAATCACTTTACTTACAATATTCTTCAAGTCTTGGGGTTGCACTGCTCACTAAAGTCACTTAGTGATTTCTTGCAGATAAAAAGCTATTGAATGAAATGAAATTCTGTTGTCGGTAAGAGTCATCAACAGATCATAATTAAGTAATATTTAATCAAGGTATTACATTAATGTGTATGCCAGAATTAATTAACTTACTTTTTGTTATGTATCTCAGTAACCATATAATTACTTACATTAATTTGTTGAAAGTTAGTGTGTAAGGTAAAATTATCTATATTTTATATGAAGAAACCTCTTTTGTAACTATAAGTGTTGATAAGTTACACTCATTTTAAGATTAAAAAAACTTTAAAACGCGATTATCTCGAGACTAGCTTTTTGCACTTAGTTACTTCTCGCACCACAACGACGTTATATAAATAAAACATGGTGACGGGGCCCATAACCTAATATTTTATAAAATTTCTGGGGTTGCCTTCTTCTACTTCTTGTGGCTATAATTATTATACTGTGTTGTAAAAAATATTGTTTCTATGCCAGGCCCTAAGTAGTCTGACGAACAACGCAGCGGAGCAAGCTACTGCGCTTCTAATGCCCTCAATGCGGGATGGTGTTGGTGGTGCTACCTTGAAGTAAGTTCCAATTTTGATAGATGACACTTTACAAGGACGCATTAATAATCTAGGCGTATAATTGAAGATCGCGGGAAGTCGGTAGATGAAAGAGCTCAGAATCGTTTTTCCTGAAAATGTGTAAAATGTGTAGGGGAGGCCTATGTCCAGCAGTAGACTTCTTCAGGCTGATTATGATAAAAGAAAATTACAATGGGTAGCCTTATCTCTGACAGCTATTTCCTCCAGGTAATCTTAGTAATCTGGCTTTTTGACAAAACACGTACAAAATCGTTCAGTTCGATCGTTATTGATACCAGACGAGAAAGCATATCTAATTAGCCAATTTAGCACTATATTAATGTGGAAATGGAAAAAAAGAATTATGGTAGCCATTATTTTCAGTCATTCCTGCGAGTATGCCTTGATTTTTTTTTGCATTTATCTTATAACAATCATATGGAAAATGATTCTTATAGATTCGAAATTGGCATGAATAGATCTAACGAATTAATGTATTTTTAGAGTGCATCCAGCGTCATATCGTTCGTCAGACGGCGCTCATTCAGCTCCACACAGTACGCCGGAGAGTCGCCGCGTGTCCGTAGCAACGAACGCGAGTGCGGGCCACACGCCGGCTCGGCACTCGCTCGTCTCTCCGCACCAGCCGCAGCCATTCAACCCGCTCATATACGGCAGTGACGTTGACTCTGTGGATGTCGCCACTCGCGTCGCCATGGTAAGTATTGCTAGAGGGGATCACAGTACGCCGGAGAGTCGCCGCGTGTCCGTAGCAACGAACGCGAGTGCGGGTCACACGCCGGCTCGGCACTCGCTCGTCTCTCCGCACCAGCCGCAGCCATTCAACCCGCTCATCTACGGCAGTGACGTTGACTCTGTGGATGTCGCCACTCGCGTCGCCATGGTAAGTATTGCTAGAGGGGATCACAGTACGCCGGAGAGTCGCCGCGTGTCCGTAGCAACGAACGCGAGTGCGGGCCACACGCCGGCTCGGCACTCGCTCGTCTCTCCGCACCAGCCGCAGCCATTCAACCCGCTCATATACGGCAGCGACGTCGACTCTGTGGACGTCGCCACTCGTGTCGCCATGGTAGGTATTGTTAGAGGGGATCCAACGTCAAACGAGACTCATTCGGACCCGCACAGTACGTCGGAGAGTCGCCGCGTGTCCGTAGCAACGAACGCGAGTAAGTATATTTAGAGTGCAACCTGCGTACAGTAGAATACACCTCAATTTACCGAAAAACAAAGAAAAATAACGCTTACTGCAAGGACATAGGAGCTAGCAGTGTATACTCTGATGCGTATCCTTGTGTAAAACGGGGCGCCCGTTTTGTTTCCAGTCATATTTAATTTGACGGAAGCAAGAAAATGAAGGGACTCGTTGAACCGACAACATTTCAATAATTGTTAGCACTCTTAATTTATTTTGTTGTGTTATCTTTAGTTATAATTTTATAAAGCTGTTGGTTCTCCAATAAATCAATAAATTGTGTGATAACCTCAAAGTTGTCACTTCTTTACGGCCATAAACTTTACAGTCTTATTTCCTTGAGATAAAACAAATATCATAGACAATTCACACAACACTATCTAGCCCCAAACTAAGCAGAGCTTGTACTATGGGAACCAGGTAGCTGATATAATACTTATGTATTTTTTTTGTAAATACATACTTAGATTACAATATAACACCCAGACAGAGTACAAACATCTATGTTCACCACACAAATATTTGTTCTCGGTGGGGATAGGACCCACGACCTACGGCAATGGTTTGCTACTGTTGAAATAATTCTATCAGTCAATCCACATGTATTTTCTTTTCCAGGTCCGCTTCTTCAACTCCCAGAACATCCTAGCTAACTTCATGGAGCACACGCGCACATTACGGCTTTACCCTCGGCCGGTCGTCGCCTTCCAAATCAACAGCTTTCTCAGATCTCGCCCTAGAACTACCTCGTTCCTCAATAAGTTCGCAAGAACTCAGGTGAGTAGTGCGTATAGCTGTCTCTCTCGCACTTGGTGGAACTATACCCTCTTGCATCTCAGTCGCCCGTGCGCTTACAAAGGTCTGTCAAACGTTCGGGTACCATATCACTCGATATTTTCAAAATTTTACCCTTATCCCGCGCTAAGTGAGGTCGGCATAACAGGTTTTCTTCCTCTACTCACCTCTTCATTCGTAATCTCAGTGCT
Organism: Thera britannica; assembly: GCA_939531255.2. Lineage (NCBI taxonomy): Eukaryota > Metazoa > Arthropoda > Insecta > Lepidoptera > Geometridae > Thera > Thera britannica. The sequence goes on along the minus strand of OW618040.2, from coordinate 5,792,003 downwards.
CACCCCTTTTTTGCTCATGTTATCTTTGACTCAGTCCATCCATCTTTTCTTTGCCATTCAAAGTTTGTTTTTTTTATTAACAAATATAAAACCATATTGGTATGAAAGTATGAAAATCTGCATGAAGTGATTTTATATCTTAAAAAAATTTACATTCTTTTTTTTACACCAGGCTGTGGAGTTCCTTGCGGAATGGTCACTGACACCTTGCAACGTGGCCTTCCTTCGCGTTCACACTGGAGTGTTCGACCCGCGACAGGTCGGCGACAAGCCTAAATGGTTCGCGGAAACACTACAGCCCGTCAGGTTTGCGGTCTGGGACGACGGTAGCTCCCTCAACGGCGCCCTTCGGCAACTGCAGCGGCAGGAAAACCAACCTACAGGTTATTATGATTATGGTAATGTTGTTAGGGAAACAACCTGCCCGGCCGCCCCCTTGCGCCCGCTCCGCGTTCCTGCGTTCTCTCGACACTTGATCGAGATCACCTAAGCGACAAGTTATATGTACGTTGCTCTTATATTTTATTATAACTTACATTAACTAAAACAAAAAAAAAGAATAAAGAAGATGTGACTTCATAATAATGCCAACTTGAAAAAAATATAATTCTTTTTTCAAAATCTAATTGCTCCGCCAATACCGAACTTTAAAATTATTCAATTCTGTTGTAGATGAAAGCGGATCAGATTCAGAAGGCGCGGAGAGCACCAGCTCGTCGTATTCGTCTCTCAGTGACTTTGTATCTGAAATGGTGTCTTCTGATCTATCGCCAGGTAATTTAAGTGTTTTAGTTTTTATATTTCTATAGTTTAGTTTTTATGTAACTTACTTGCCTAATAATTATTGTTTGTTTAGTTGAGTCGATATTTTTAGTGCATGTGGCATCCTTCAACTGGGACGGATAGTTTTAAGAGGTTTTGTTAATGATTTGTTATTCTCGTGTTTCTTTTGTTGGATGTCCTAATAATAAATAAATAAGTGTAAGTAATGTGTTCAAAATAAATTGATTTTCTATCTTCTCAAATCACCACTAATAATATAAGCAGATCCATTATCGTTATCTGGTTCTAATAGTACAAGATTTTCTTAGTTTGGTGTTGTATAGAATGTTTTTTATGCATTTATGCAAATTGCATTCCTTCGTAGGTCACGCACGTCAAGAATGAAACTATTACACGGGTTTTATTACACATTATTTATCGCGTATTTTACCTTATTTTAAGAAAGAAAGAAAGAAAAAATATTTATTTGCAAAGCAAAGCAAAACTCACAATATAAACTTAACAACTTATCACTAAACTACAGAGGTGAGCTTTGTGCGTCGCAAAACGGACTCTGGCTCAGCATATGTTGGTTGGCTAGCAACCAACGCTGGTCTTCCGACAGAGCCGGCTTTATTTTTTATTTATTTTCTCGATGTTTCGACCCGTGTAATAGTTTCAATATGCGAAAGTGTAAAAAGTTCCAGTCATATTTATTTATGGGTGGTTTTGTAATGCGACTGACTTAGTAATATTCTGTGCTATTTCCAGGGAACTCACACCACCAACATCATGTGATAGGCGAAACATATAGCGCGGTGGTGCAAGTGCCGATGACATTATCTTCTTCTTTGGACCCGAAAACGGTAAAAAACTGCAGTTTATTAGAGGAATTATTGTAAGGTCTTAATTTCTTCTAATAACAAGCTTCTTTTAGGGTAAATGTTTACATTTATGGACAAATTTATTCGTCAGATAAAAATATATCTATCTCTTTTTACGCTTGTCAAAAACAAGGACTGACATTTTACATTTCACGAAACGTTAGTCCGTTGATAAAAAAATCTTCTGTCAAGTAAAGTGCATTTGCCAGAAGTTTTATACTTTTGCTAAATCCTTAAATACTCTTACTTCTTCGTTTCATCGCGTCCCTAGTTCCTTCGAGCCAGTGTAGTGAAAGGACTTTGAGTGCCCTCAAAAAGGCTTCTTTCGTGCACTTGATGTATGTTTAAATAGGGGATGCGTACAATACAGCGGAGTAACGTTACACCGGCCAAATTGTATAGAATAACTGCTAGATTGCGTTTCAAATCTACAGGTATACAGCCCCCCCTCGTCCCTAATGTTCGGTGACGAAGAAGAAGTGGGGGGGAGGGCATCCACTTCCCCTTCCCCCTCGGGGGCGAGCAGCTCGGAGCACAGTGACGCGTCAGACGACGAGCCGCCGGCGAAGGAGCAACACCCGCCGCCGGTCAAGAAAAGCGTAAGTTATGTCGGTGGAAATGAGACGGAAGAATTTAGAAGTGACAATGATGTAGATGAGGGGGGGATTAACCTCGCAGCCTTGGCTGTGACGATAAGTGACCCATCGGATGTGTAAAAAGAAATCATTTTGTCGCCACTAAAGCACTAGATACCTAAGTTAGTTATAGACGGTTTTTGTAGACCAAATGAATAAAACTAAATACACATCTATGACGCTACCTTTTCATGTAAAATAAGCTATGTAATTGCGCTAATGCAAAGTATATAATTTCACAGTAGGATATTTTCCTAGTCACAAGATATGTATGTACATACTGCACAGGACACAGACAGCGGCAGTTTTGGCCGAGAGTCTGATTCGAACTCAACGACGACTCCGAAGACGGTCATCAGTCGCCAGCGAGCCACCGCCGATAGCGGCAGCACTAGCGAGTCAGAGCGCGCACTCACTCCCTCGCACCATCCGCACTCACCGCACGCACAAACCAAGGTAGGTTGCGCACTTACCCACCCCTAGAGTCGATAACAATAGCGAGTCAAAATTCTGTTGAAAGCGAGTCAGTGGCAGCACTAGCGAGTCAGAGTGTGCACTCACTCCCTCGCACTCAACGCACGCACAAAGCAAGGTAGGTTGCGCACTAACTCACCCTTAGAGACGATAACAATAGCGAGGCAACATTCTGTTGAAAGTGATTCAGTGGTAGCACTAGCGAGTCAGAGTACTGTATTTAACACTATTTATATATTTAACAGAGTGGAAGTGGTGTAACTCGGCAAGAGTCACAATCATCGCTTTTGGAACAGTTCGCTGCTCAAGCCAAGGAACTGGTACGAGAAACTACGCGACAAAGCAGCCAGGAAGGATTACTTGCTCACATGGATAAGGTACTTTGTCGTACATTTTTATGCTGATTCTCACTATTTCAAAAACCGTAAACCCTCAAATTTTTTAATTAACTGTTGTGTATTAATATGTGAAAAAAAATACCGATACATGTTTAAGCTCTTCGAGCCGGATCGAAGATTTACAATCACACAGTCATTTTAGTTGGTTTTTGTTCCTTACCTTATGTGAGAGCGGGCTTAGGTCTTAGCTGTATTTTTTATTTATTTTAACAAATACTGTGTTACCTATTTGTCATACCAAAATAAGAAGAAAGGAAAAGTGGCAGAAGGAGAAGAAAAGAAAATGTTTGCGCCTTTTGGTCAGGTATATTTTAGTTTTTGCAAAAGGCAACAGATTTCGCTTGAAAATAGTATAGAAAAGTAGATGATAATTTACATTTAGAAGACATTTGGGGCTACTTACGCATTTTTATTGATTTTCTAGTGTTTACTACACTTAAGGAAATCACAAAGATTTTTATAATGTCCCAAAAGTTAAGAGCTGAGTGGGATTTGAACCCGGTACCTTCCTCTTGGTACTGGGATGCGCTGACCGCTGCTGTGAATTACACTCGACGAATAACTCTTAGGTTCTTGCGACATAATAAAATCTGTGTATTTACATATTATTTTACACTCACGCAGCATTAGCTAGCTAGATAATAATAAACCCCCCATCAGATCTCGGGACTCTTGAGTACGCCTAAGAGAGTAGACAGAAGCACGTCCATACACGTACATTCTACATTTGATGCATACTCACTTTCGGCAGTATAATAAACATAATATAATACATCTAGCTGATGGAACAAGCCATGACCCACCAGATGTTAAGTGGTAACAATCGCCTATAACAAAGCATAAGCATAATAGCTATTGGACGCTTCAAACAACACGCATTCCTAGCATAAAAACCCCTAGTACTTGTAGAACCAACTAATACGCAACGCCCATAACATTAAAACTTCTTTTACTAAAATGAAAATAAAAAATTGAACATTTTAGAAACTAAAAATACAAATCGATGCCAAAATATATGGTAATTTTGAAAGCTAAAATTAAACAAATCATACTTTGATGTCGGTTTATGAGCCATTTCTTTTTCGGATGGAGCGTCAAACATATCCGCGTCAAAACTATCTAAATATACATTTCATACCCACAGCTAACATTACACGCGAAGAAAGCCGCCGAAGAAGCATCGAAAAGTATGCACGAAGCTTCAAAAACAGCTATTGAGGCAAGCAAGACAGCATCTGCCGTCAGTAAGAACACCTTTGATGATCTCACTTACGTCGGCAAATCCACTTTGGGCGACCTTACCAAGACCGCTAAGGAAGCTGCTACGAAGAAGGGCTTGCTGAAGGTAAATCGTTGGAATACTTTTCATTTTCTACCTATTGGCAAGATATTAGGGCAATATTTTTTTATTGCCTTTTCGTAAACATAGATGGCCTTACTTAAAAGCGTAACTTAGGTGTGAGACATTGCTTAAAGTAAGCCCTGTGACTCTTTGTCATTACCTAGTGGTAAGAGTAGCATATACGCTGATGTTGTAAGGGAGCATGTGCATATTTTTTGCACATTTTAAAGTGGCTCTGTAAAGTATATTTGACACTGGCAATTAAAATAAATTGCAATAGAATTTTATCGTGGACCACTATAGAGACAGTGACCAATATAAATAAGACCAATAGTTTGAACCCAGGTCCTTCCAGGACCTTGCGACCTGAATAATATTACCACGTTGGTAAGATTTGCCAAATTATAGAATGTTCTATCTTCAAAACAGGGAGAAAGCCAAGACTTACCAAGTAGTCCGCCGAACCGACGGGACTCCACTGCGCTACAAACGACCAACCTGCTAACGGCCACGCATAGAGACTTCCTATCTAACATCAGCTCGGATCTGAATGGCCTTGCTGCGTCCACTTCCAGTATGTTTAGCGGCTTTTTTGGATCTAACAAAGGTAAGAGTATAAATAACTAAAGTTCTTATCAGATACCTGTCATGACGCCACATTCATGTAATTGACTTCTCGTATCGTCGTCATACAAAACCTTTGCATGACTAAATTCCCATTATGAAAAATTTCCGTTTTTGGAATGGTAAATTTTATAATCAAAGACGTGGGAATGACCATTTTTATGAATGGTCAAATAAAAATGTATGCTTGGACATTCATGTATTCGTGACATTTAACAGGCAAGCCGCCACCAAAGCCAGCGGAGTCTGTCCGCAGCGGGGGCGTGTCACCAGGGGGCGCTAGTTCCGCGGCATTTGGTCCATTCTCGCAAGGAGCTCGTGGATTAGTGCAGCGCTCGCCGCTGATCCGTCACGCCGCGCCGACGCCCGCGCCACCGCCGCCGCACGCGCGCTCCGCCGCCAACACAGAGAACCAGGCCTTCCTCAACGACGTGAGTAGCTCCCGGTGACGTCACTCGGCGCATTCTCGCAAGGAGCGCGCTGATTGGTGCAGCGCTCGCCGCTGATCCGGCACTAACCGTGGACACAGGCACTTGCTTCTTTGAGCTAACCATGCGCTTTCTGGGAACTTGATTCAGCATTCGATGTCTTGCAGCCTCTGGGTGTTCAGAGCGCGGTTCCCAAGAGCGATTCGGATTTTTTTCGGCGTTTGCTGTTTTAATTGAAATTAAGGTAGTATACAAGTTTACGATAAATTGAGACTATAAACACTATACCTTCTTTATTTTCCTTTCCAGCTAGTACAACACGTGTTGGAAGGCGAAGGAGTCGGCTGGCTCAAACTGAACCGTCTCAAGAAGCTGATGGAAGACGAGTCCTATAGAAACATGGTGCTCAGCAAACTCAATAGAAACTTCAACCGCAAGTCTACGCCGTGCGATAAAGTTGACGATGTGGTAAGTATCTGGCTTACACACACAACCGAGTCAGTTTTAGAGTCACCATAACACAAACTGGATATTGCTGGGTGACTTAAAAATGACAGATCCTATGACGATGTAATCAAACTAAAGCTTCCTATATAGCATTGTTTGTGTAAAAGCTTTAAATAAATTAAAGTAGTTTCTTTCATATAAATTCAAATAATTGTTACAGTTCATCAGCAAATCAATATGGAAAGGAATGCTCAAAGTTCTGCAATCGGTAGTCCATGGACTAGAGCACACATTCTCCAATTTCGGACTGGGCGGAATGGCGTCAGTGTTCCAATTGGCTGAGATGGCTCACACCCATTACTGGAGTAAAGAGATCGCGTGTCTGGGCGATGCTGGGATGGCCAATTCAGCGCTTTCCGACTACCGACATGACCTTGATACTCCCTCGGCACCGTCTTCGAGGAAAAGCTCACAATCAGGTAATTTTATTAAAATGCGGGTAGTTATTAAATTAACCGACGACATTGTTAAGATCGCGGGAAGTCGGTGGATGGAAAGAGCTCAGAATCGTTCTTCCTGTAAATGTGTAAGGGAGGTCTATGTCCAGCAGTGGACTTCTTCAGGCTGGTGATGATGATGATGATGATTAGTTGTAATATGTATAGTTGCAGAAGTAATAAAACTTTACAGTTTTAAGAGCTTTTAAAGCGAATGAACCTTGAAAATACTTCAAGGATTATTTTTTTGAAAATTCTGAATCAATGATCGGATCTTAGTTCATTTTGTTCAAAGCGTAATGATCAATTTCAATTACACTTTCATTACGATAAATTTTGAGGTTAGAATTAGCAGTGTTGTTTTTTCAACTAGATATACCGACCGTCAACTACCCTGAAATGGATTCAAACGAGGCTCAAAGCACCACCGAAATGTTCAAAGACATGCTAAACCAGAAAAGGAACTTATTATACAGTAAATTAACCTCATTTGACTCCGACGTAAGTATTACTACTGCTTTATCATTGTATTTATTGTTCGTAAATCTGTTGCATGATGGCCATTCAGTATGTTGCTATTCAATGTAACTATGGTCTTGTATGTAATACAGTTATCAAACCCTTGAGCATGTCGACTATGTAACCTTTGTTGAACTGAGTGATCTTGTGTTGTATAAATGTTTGCTTTTCAATGTTGTACCGAAAATAAATAAAGTATGTACTTACTTACTAGTAAGTGCATAATTTGATCAAAATTTGAAAAATATCTTTTAATCGAAATTCTAAATTGATAAAAATAAGAATTGGCTTCTTTTATCGTATTAATAAAACAAAATTGTTATCGAAGATATACTTGAGGTATCTGCCGTTAAAGCTGCCATACTCGCCCTGGACACACATTACTATAAATATATATAAATAAATAAATATTGTGGACAATTCACACAACAACACACTATCCACCTCCAAACTAAGCAGAGCTTGTACTATAGGAACCAGATAGCTGATATAATACTTGAATACATTATTATTGCTGCCTTCACAGCTCAGTTGGTAGCTCTGCCTTCTGCGCTGGAGGGCGTGGGTTCGATCCCCGCCAAAAATTTGTGTGGTAATCATAGATGTTTGTTCTCTGTCTGGGTGTAATATTGTATTCTATGTATGTCTCGTATTTACAAAAAAAAAGTATTGAAGTAGAAAAGTGTTAGCTATCTGGTTCCCATAGTACAAGCTCTGCATAGTTTGGGGCTTGATAGTGTTGTGTGGATTGTCCGCATTATTTATTTTATTTACTATCCCACAATAAGAGTGCATAAATCAAAAGTGCGACGGCAAGTATGGTACAGGCTGATTTTGGCGGCAGGCGGCGGCTTCCGATTGTTCGGCCGACGAGAGCGGCTCGATCACCACCAACCGAGCCAATCTCTACGACCATCGCGCATCCTTTAAGTCGAACCTATCTGACACTGACGTCCTGCTCCTCAATGTAAGTCCTAGGGCGTTGTGTATTTCCCCTATTGGTAGGGCCGTACCCAGAACACCTCACTGAATTCTCTATCGAATAATATTAGTCTTAATTCAATCTTTATACTATTAGTATTGTATTTCAATATTACAAGCCATACCGATTTGGCATTGGCTGATGCAAACTTATTACTTAATTAGCCTGCTAGCTTAATCCGAGCACTGGCTGATAGAAAGTTGTTAACTTAGCTTAATTCAAATCAAATCAAAAACTTCTTTATTCAGTTTTAGCACAAGGATCACTTTGAAACGTCTCAAAGTTATCATATAATTGAATGGAGCACCCAAGTAAATTCAAAAATTAGAATACTTATGGACAATCCAAATGGAATAAATTAATTCTGGTTATGGTCCTCCACTGTAGTACCCAACGGCTTTCCGCTTTAGTATCGCATTGCGACAAATAGCTATACCTACCCAATTGGCACATTGAAAATAAAATAAATTGGCTATTTGTCAATAAATACGACTTGACCACAGAATGTGACACTATTCCAACATTTATGGTTCTAAATTGCCTCAATCTTAGTAAAGAAAGAACATAGTAAAATTAGAAGAGTTTCGTACTGTGGTTAAATCTTTATATGAGGTAAGCATTGCATGTTTTTGTAGTTTTTAATGGTGTTCCGTGTTTACTAGTTTTAATGTCAGTGGGAAAAATATTGCACTCTTCTTTGACGTTTAAACCATTTTTTTATATTATCATTGATATTAAACTGAACTTATCGCATTAAACTTTTAACAAAAAAAAACTGGAAAATAGGAACAACAAACTAAAATACTTTTTGTCATAATCTTTGTATTTCAAAAGCTAATAAAAAAATTGTTTAAAATTAATAAGTATCTAAGTCACTCGCACAAATAGTTCGCACGTAGGTATAGCCCGCAGCATCAAAGCCCTAATTCACATCGAAGTTTTAACAACATGTGACTTAGCAACATCACTTCTCGTACAAAAAGAGGTTTTATGAAGAGAAACAATCAGGACTTGCGAGAACGAATCGTTCCTCCATACAAAGCCTCTTATTTTTACCAATAAGTGATTATGCCAAGTTGTTAAAACTGCGAATAGACCTACTACTAATATCTACTACTAATTATCGGTACAGGTATGTCGACCGAGCTCGCTGGGCAAGCCGCGGGCCACAAGCGTTTTCTCGACCAAATCTACGATAAACTACCGACCGCCGCCGGCCAGCGTACCTGCTACGTCACCGTTGACGTCACCTGATACTGCGCGCACGTATCTGTACCAGGGACTTATTGGTAAGAACTGGATTTTATTGTTTTCTTTTAGTAGTAGTAGAGCTCTTTTTGAAGGGCTCGTCCGGGAAAGTACCCTGTACTATTTCTGCCGTGAAGCAGCATTGCTGTGTTTCGGTTTGTAGTGTTTGGGTGTCGGTGAAATTACTGGCACGTGAGGCTGAACATCTGTCTACCTCAAGGTGATGAACGTTGGGAAGTGCTTCGTAGGGCATGTTTCTGACGTGCGTAACCTACGAGGCAATGCACTGTATCAGGTAATTCAAGTTGGGAATTTTTCATAATAAGTTTGACGACCATTTTTTAAACGACTGACTGCACGCGATGTGCAGAAAGAATGAATGAAGACGTCCAGTAACGTTAAAAAAAAATATAATTTCGATTCTTCTTCATCTTTCTTTTATCCAAAACCCCTCACAAAAGTTTTTAGTTGAGTGTTAGAGCAAAATAACCATGCTAAAATCCTATTTGCAAAACATATGAATACATAGCATTTTTCACCTATAGGTAAAGAACGATCAAGCATTTGGGACCAGATGCAATTCTGGGAGGATGCGTTTCTGGACGCCGTTAGCCAGGAGCGCGATATGATCGGCATGGACCAGGGCGCCAATGAAATGATGGAACGCTACAAATGTCTGAGCGAGACGGAAAGAAAACGCCTCGAGCATGAAGAGGACAGACTACTGTCAACCGCTTTGTACAACCTTACAGCTGCGATGGTGTTGTTCGAAGTGGAATCAGATATAGTGAGGAATAAAGTGAGGCGGTTGCTTGCGAAGAGTCACATCGGACTTATTTACAGCCAAGAAGTCAACCATCTTCTGGATGTGGTTCACACGTTGGTTAGTATTATGCGTGTCCTTTTCTGAAGATAATATAATAGTTACTGACCACAAAAAAATGCATGGTAACGACATTGCACTCGGTCAATTAGGTCCCTGGCCAATTTTATTATGTGTTTTGAATTTGAATTACAAATAAATGTAATTCTTTGTCTTATTTTTTTGAATTTTTTTTTTATTGCTATATTATTATGTATTTATAATTATAAATAATTATGTAATTTTTTTTTTTTATTCGCAAAACTAAAATGGAGATGGGCAGGGCACTTGGCAAGAAGGGACGACGGGAGATGGACGAAGGCGGCTACAGAATAGTGGCCAAGGGGTGCTCAAAGACCTAGAGGCAGACCACCCGCCCGTTGGTCGAACGACATTGCTGCAAGTGCTGGGAATGAGTGGATGAGACTCGCGAGGGACCGGAAAGAATGGCGCAATAAAGAGGAGGCCTATACTCAGCAGTGGGTGCAAACGGGCTGATGATGATGATGATGATGATATTATTATTGCGGGTGGTGCGTTAGTGGGACATATCAGCGTCTTTTGGCACAAACCGCAGAGTCCAAGCCCAAGCTGCTTGGTCTGATATTCGTGTGTATAATAAGTATTGTCTTTGGTCCAGCATGGCAATGACATTGAGCTAAGACCGCTCGGGTCGCGCTTATTGAGACGCGCTACATTCACTGTGCACGAAGGCGACGCGGGCGCTGGAGGTGAACTACGGTTCCTTGAAGTACGAGATGATGGCTTGGTGCTACGCTCTACGCAAGGTATGTTTTATTACTGAAGACTGCACGTATAGGATGTCTCATTGCGTCAGTATTTTCGGATAATCCTTTCGCCACACTTGGTTCGAATGAATTAGTGACACGATAAGAAAAAAAAGAAGTATTTCCGGAATGTTTTAATTTAGGAATTTCTAAGACAAGAGTGAACAGGTGGGTTATGGCCAGGCATGCTCCATCTTAGGCTGCATCCTCATTTTTCATTATGGCAGCTAAATGTTTAGCTATTATAAAAGACTGCATGACATATATTTCTTGTTACTGAAGACTGCACGGAAGGTATGTCTCGTTAATGAAGACGAAGTTACGAGTATGTTTCGTTACTGAAGACCCCATTGAAGGTAGGTATGCCTCATTACTAACACTTCGCAGAAGTGTTAGTAGTGAGACACTAGACAAGTCTTAGTATTGAGGACTTCACGTATTCGGTATTATTACTGAGGACTGCATCCAAGGTAGTTTTTAACTCCACACAAGCCAACCCTTTATTGTTTCTGCTGAAGAGATATTGATCAAAGTAATTCTAAATGTTATTAAAGTTTTATTATTATTTCCACAGGAACAATCGTTGAGAGATGGTGGTACGAACGTCTAGTCAACATGACATACAGCCCGAAAATACGAGTTTTGTGCCTTTGGAGGAAGAACGGCGGACAAACGCAACTCCATAAATACTACACCAAAAAGGTATAACTCTACTTATTTCTGAAACCTTACTATCTTACATTTTGCTAAGGCGTCACGGCTTAGTTGATAGTAACCCTGCCTTCTGCGCCGTTGACCGGGGGTTCGATCCCCACCGAGATCAAATATTTGTGTGGTATAACTTGCCTATGACACTTGTAAAACCGCCGTCGGCGAGAAGCGAGAGTCAAGTTTTATAGTTTTGTCGCCGAGCTATAAGAATAGTGGAGATAGAATTTTAGACGCAGTGCGTGTGATCTACTATTAATATTGTCTCTTTTATTGACAGAGAATCGATATCTTTAGTTCGTTTCTTGAGCGAGAAAGTAGAAGGATAAGTATTTTTTTTAGTTTAAAACTGGGCTACCAACTATTAAAAAAGCTCTGTCATTCATTCTTGGTTTGTAAACGGGTTATGAACTAATCAAAAGTTAGATCTTAAAGTTCTTATTTCGTAACTGCAACGAAGCAAGACTAGAATCACGTCCTCATCAATCATCGTCAATCATGTCCTCATTCACCTCAAGCTACGAACATGGAAACTTGTGTTCTGAATAATAAATAGCTAATCGCTTGCTCGCTGGTGACGGTTGAAAAAGGGCCTAAAGGGGGGGATTTTACCACCTATATTTACTTTGAATGTTTGTATATCTGTTAGTGACTGATCGCTAATCTGTACAATGAATTAAATTTCAGTGCAAAGCACTTTACTACTGCATCAAAGAAGCGATGGAGAAAAGTGGCCGAAGGCAAGACGCGGCAGAGTTAGGCGGGGAATTCCCTATTCAAGACTGCGCTACGGGCGAGGGCGGGCTTATACAGGTAACAAAAGTATTTCATATTTTTTAACAGATTTAAAAAAGAAGATTCTATATTCTGCTGTTTTTTTATGTACAAAATTAGTACATATAAATGGGGTATCGTAGTAGTATTTATTATTAAGCTACTTATATGGCTTAGAAGGCTAATGGGTGGGTGATTTTGCTTTGACTAATAATGTGTCCATTGGCACTTTTCTTACAGGCTCTATTTAAGGCGATACTTGTTCCAGTGAACACTCAGATGAGTTCAAAAGATTTTAAAAATTCGTAAAAAATTATGTCATTCAATTCTTAGTTCATTAGCGGGTTATGAACTAAGAATAAAATTATGTCATACAGTTCTTACTTGAAGCAAGTGCACGAAAGGAGCCCTTCCTACAAATCCTTTAACGACTACAAGAGGTGCCTAGGACTTCTTCTTAAATTTTAACCCCGACAAGAGCTTAGCTCTTGTCGGGGTTTTGATGCAGTTTTCTCCAATTAAGTCTTTCGAATGCGGCCTCATTGACTTCCTTATATGACATGACAGCGACTTTGTCTTTTATCTGGCTCAAGTAACTTATTCTTGGCCTTCCTCTTCCCCGTTTTCCTTCAACTTTCCTTCAATGATGTTCTTTATGTAGCTGTCATGTCGTAGAAGAGGTCCAAACATTTTTCCTCTTCGATTTTGTATCGTCTCAAGTATTACTCTCTTCTCAAAGATATTAAAGCATGTATATAATATAATAACTCGTACATTCAAGGTTTGCATGGAAGGCGTGGGTCTACTCTTCCACCACAGCAAGGTATGTTACGCCGCTTTCAAAAGTTTTTATATTTTTATCGGCTTATTATTGTCATTTACCCGTATGTAAGATCAGAATCAAATGACATACCAAAACTTAGGTCGGTTTTCATGGATGACTAATTGACCAATTAAATATTAAACAGTTGTTGAACTTACTGGCACGTGAGGCTGAACATCTGTGCCCCTCAAGCTGATGGACGCAGGACAATGCATCGTAGGACACGTTCCTGACGTGCGTGACCTAAGAGGCAGTGCTTTGTTATAGGCGATGGCTACCACATAACATCAGGTGTGCCATGTGCTTGTTCCATCAGCTAGCTGTATTAAAAATTGCTGTCAAATTTTCGTCTATGAAACCGGCTCTTATTAGTCGATTATAAAGTGTTTTGGTGTAGTCATGACAGGTAAGATATTTGTTAGTGTTTTTGCTTAATTTAGGTCGTCTCGATAGGTTTTAGTAAAGACTGTGAATGTCTTAAGACACATGTATGACAGTCTAACATTCTCTGGGACAGCGTCCTAGCTACGCTACGCTTCATTGTATTCGATATTGTATCAGTGCCCTTAGCGCATTGTAATCGTTCCTATAACATGAAGCTTCTTCATCCAACGAAGACACATTCGGAACATGCAATATGATTATCTTTAACAAGTGCTGCCATTTTCAATAAAATAAAAACCCCACTTAAACTAAGCCCATGGTTATTTGTAGTTAATTTACTCATTATCCGGACGCAAGGACCTCTCAAACTTTCCTATCGAATTATAATACTTTCTTCTTCTGATCTACTTTATAATATTTCTTTATTTTTATGTAATTATTTAATATTTACTCTTACGTTATATTTTATTCGGGTAATTTTGCATACTTGCATTTTTTAAGAAAAGCTTCAAAGAATTAAATCCATTTTTTCCCCTATCTTTATATCTTCATGATTCGATGTAATAGTTTAGTGTTATTCTGTTGAGCTATTTGAAAGTATGAGTTACCGGTGACGGGATACCTAGCGCACGCAGTGCTGTGTGGTTGTGATGTGATGTGATGTGATGTGATGCGATGGGAGGATGGGTGTGCATGTGCTGCATTGTGTCCGCTGGCGGCCTAGGCCTCCGCCCGCGGCCCGCTCGGAGCCCTCGCTAGGAACTTTTGAGATGGTCCTTGACACGCACTCGGCCGCCCGACTCTCAACTAATCTCCTGTTTTTATCTGTTCTACTCTCCCCGGACACGCCGAACCGCGCCGCTGCGCTAAAGGATTTCGAGGTACATAGTGGTTCATTCACTAGTGGCTGGCTCTTACGATGATCGACACGACCTATCTGTAACGGAGACGCGATCGCCGATGATCGTTCGAGGTCGTAGGGCTTTACTTGTAGTTTTGAGGCTTACAGATTGTTTTTAGCCGTTGTTAGCGTTGTATTAGTTCTCGGGAGTGCGACGGTCGCCCGGCGCCGTCGTGCATGCACATAGACGCCCTTTGTTTTATCTGTTTATACATATCGCACCCGACAGCTTGCATTCGTACCGTTGATCGTCCGGCGAGCGGTCCCTATCTTTCGCTCCCGCATTCGTGCGGATTACTTAGTTCGTTTGTCCCTTCACCTGGAACCCGAGCGAGCGTCACGTCAGCGCCGAACGCTTAACGTACGCGAGTCACGAGGTCAGTTGTAGAGCATCTGCCATCTCACAAGTTCTGGTGCGGGCCGGGCCGCGCGGCGTCCGCACCTGCCACGCCCCTGCCCCTCACTCACCCCTCACCACCCGCCCCTCACCACACCCTCTCGCCCGCGCGCACCGCATATCTGACCTCGCACCACGCACTCTGCCTCGCTCTCCTCTCCGCTCTATTCTATGTACACCTGCCCTGTCCTGTCTTGCCTTGCCTTGTCCACTCGAACACCCGCTCCTAATCTCTCCCCTGCCACCAAAAATTCACTCTGTTTAAAGGCACGAGTTTGTTTCCTGCCGATTGTGTCACGATAAATTATAAACGCTGGTGATGCAGTGCAAGTAGCCGCTCTAAATGCAACTATCTTTTAACGCTGTTAAGCCGCCTGTAGCTCGATTCGCATGTTTGCATGTCGTTGGAGATTATGTAAGGCCTGCTCAATTTTTTGAAATATGCTATGGCCAAGCCACGCCAAGCGCTTGAATAGGAAGTTAGAAAAATGTTATGAAGTTAGCTTATTTGCATGCTTCCATGATTATATAATATAGCCAAACCAGTTTTATATTTTTTTACAGCAATTGTTTTATTAATGTTATTATATGAGTTCTGAGGAAATGTGAATAGGATAATAATCATGTAGGCCTGTAGACCTAGTAGAAATAGAAAGTAGGTGCGTGTGATAGACCATAATTATTGTACAAAGTAAATTTATTTATTTTAAAATGATGAATTTACAGTAATTTTATTTATTTTAAAAAACGCTCGTGTATGTACTGATTAATTGCATTTGTATTATTTTTGTTTTCCAGTTCTTTGTGCGGCTAGATCACATTCGAAAATGCTTCACTCAGAATGGCGGTATCTTCGTTCTAGAAGAATTCAGTAAGTTACAATATAGTCTTGATTTTGTTTGTATAGTCCATCCAAGCAAAGTCTTCATTTTTCAAAAAATTGGTTCTAAACTGGTTTCCAAATATTTTTATTTTCTTTCTAAAAGTCATTGAACCCACAATCATGGTTTCTTGATAAAGAATGGTTACATTTTCAAAGTGATTGATAAAATATAATACCATGCACAAATCTTTTTGGGAATACCAGTGAAATTTATTGGCAGAGTTAGCTTGGACCGACTAAATCTGTATTCTGTAACTGGTTTTATTTCTATTTCGTAGCATTTTATTTGGAGCTGAAAAAGATAAAGGTATACCTACTTACTCAAAAAAATATATTTTATTTACGTGCTTATTTCTTTTTTTACAGATCCAAAAACAAGACAGATAATACAGAGAAAGTACAAATCTATAATGGTAAGCGCATTTATCTTTGAACATGTTGTATAGCACTTTGTTTCCTGTGATGTTTATTTGTTTTCTTTTTATGTTTTGTTATAGGCAGAGAAAGTAGTATTTGATCTTCACCGTCTCTTCTCCATATGGCTTTCTCGATACTTCCTTTATCTCGAGGCAAATGAGAGTGTACTTCATGTTTTTAGTTAGTTATTCCCACGTGTACGTATTACAATGTATCTCCTTTATTTTCTATTATTTTATTATGATCTGATCTTTTTATATTTGCTTTTAAATAAATTACTGCATGGCAACATTTTTTACTTTGCTTTTCGAAAGGTAAGTGCAATTATCTTTAGTTTAAAACATTTGATTCTGTCTATTTAGTTATTTTTACTAAATTATTCTTCATCCTTTTACAATTCGTATAGGCGCATTACCGGTCTCGCAATTTATGGTTCCAATCAGTGAATAGTTTGAATTTTTGTATACAGTAATGGGGGTAGACATATAGCATACATTAATCTGGACACGCCTGACTCCTAAGAAAAAATAGCATGACGTAATTCTCTTTGGAGGAGAACACTGCTGTGTTTACCAGTTACTCATGCTTGTGTTTTCAGGCGGATCAAATCTGCTACGCTGTTCTCTGCGTGTTCTCTTACTTCGCGGCGGGACAGGAGCAGAAGAAGGCGATACTAGAGCAGGCAGCGCGCGTGCCTCCCGCCTCGCCGTCCCGGCTCGCTGCCTCGCCTACCGACCGGCGCACGCCTCAGGTAACTACACATCTGCTGCGCTGTTCTCTGCGTGTTCTCTTACTTCGCGGCGGGACAGGAGCAGAAGAAGGCGATACTAGAGCAGGCAGCGCGCGTGCCTCCCGCCTCGCCGTCCCGGCTCGCTGCCTCGCCTACCGACCGGCGCACGCCTCAGGTAACTACACATCTGCTGCGCTGTTCTCTGCGTGTTCTCTTACTTCGCGGCGGGACAGGAGCAGAAGAAGGCGATACTAGAGCAGGCAGCGCGCGTGCCTCCCACCTCGCCGTCCCGGCTCGCTGCCTCGCCTACCGACCGGCGCACGCCTCAGGTAACTACACATCTGCTGCGCTGTTCTCTGCGTGTTCTCTTACTTCGCGGCGGGACAGGAGCAGAAGAAGGCGATACTAGAGCAGGCAGCGCGCGTGCCTCCCGCCTCGCCGTCCTGGCTCGCTGCCTCGCCTACCGACCGGCGCACGCCTCAGGTAACTACACATCTGCTGCGCTGTTCTCTGCGTGTTCTCTTACTTCGCGGCGGGACAGGAGCAGAAGAAGGCGATACTAGAGCAGGCAGCGCGCGTGCCTCCCGCCTCGCCGTCCCGGCTCGCTGCCTCGCCTACCGACCGGCGCACGCCTCAGGTAACTACACATCTGCTGCGCTGTTCTCTGCGTGTTCTCTTACTTCGCGGCGGGACAGGAGCAGAAGAAGGCGATACTAGAGCAGGCAGCGCGCGTGCCTCCCGCCTCGCCGTCCTGGCTCGCTGCCTCGCCTACCGACCGGCGCACGCCTCAGGTAACTACACATCTGCTGCGCTGTTCTCTGCGTGTTCTCTTACTTCGCGGCGGGACAGGAGCAGAAGAAGGCGATACTAGAGCAGGCAGCGCGCGTGCCTCCCGCCTCGCTGTCCTGGCTCGCTGCCTCCCGCCTCGCCGTCCTGGCTCGCTGCCTCGCCTACCGACCGGCGCACGCCTCAGGTAACTACACATCTGCTGCGCTGTTCTCTCACTTCGGCGTGAAAAAAAAAGTGATTCTAGAGCTATTTTTAAAACGCTTTAAAATTTTCTTCATAACAGGCCGAGAAAAAGTCCCCAGTGAACCGTGGCGCGGAGGCGAGAGCGTCGTTCGCGCGATGCGAGGGCGCGGCCGAGGCGCGGGACGCGGCGCGGGGCGGCGGGGAGCGGGCGGGGGCGGGGGTGGAGCGGGGCGGGGGGCAGCCCCCTCCCGCCCCCGCGCAACCACCAGACACCGCTATTGGTAAGTGATGAATTAAACTAAAGTATGCTCATCATGTTTCCAGATGACCATTGTTGCACTCATTTTTCAGAGCGACCGATTTTATGCGGCCTCCTCGCAGCTTTCAAATACACTTTAAACGGGTTCACTGTCACTTCTCTTACTGTTGAAAATATGCTAAACATACAGTTTCTGCAAATGACTTTGCTTCTTTTTCATTATTCTATGTAATAAAATTTTCATAGTGTCTACGCGGGACGGAAGATGGCGCTGTTTCAAGAGGATATAAAGGCTCGTTGAGAAGGCAAAAGAGCTTTCTCACTTTGTCAGAATGTCACTGTACAAGTTGATAATGTATATTCCAGGTCCGGAGCGCGCGAGCGACCCCCCGGAGCGCAGGGGGGAGCACGCGGGCCCCGTGCGCAAGAACAGCCTCCCCCCGCGCCGCCCGCCGCCCCCGGCGCCCCCGCACCAGCGCCTCAGTCGTGCGCTCTCGCTCGCACCCACACCGACCAGGCCCGTTGATCCCCCCTCGGTTAGTTATTGCTAATCTATACTTAATATTAAAAAGCTGAAGAGTTTCTCTCGGGAACTGCGAGAATTGAAAATTATTTTTGTGTTGGTTAGTCCATTTATCGAGGAAGGCTATAGGCTATAATATAACATCACGCTACGATTAATAGGAACAGCATCAATGCAAAATGTTTTTAATAATTCTCGATTTTGATAAAATTGTAATACTCCTAAACGCTCTAGAATGTTCTTTAACGTTCTAGAATGATTAAGAGTACTTAACTAAATTCCCGGGCAACGCCGGGCTTCGCTGCTAGTAATTCAATATAACTCCAGCCCCCAATTTCCGAATGATCAAATAGGTAATAATATGTCGAATCACTGGTCAACTAGAAAACGGGTTGCATAAACGACCATCAATAGTAAACATTTTTATCTCTGGTTTACATTATGTCATGTCAAAGTATGTACATAATGTAGTCCAAGATATTTCAGATATCTTCGCTGCTTATAGATATAACCTCGTGTATTCCAGATCCCTCCACGCGTGACGCCAACTGTGATCCGCGCCCTTCCCCCCGCCGCGGGCCCTCCCCCCGCGCTGCCCCCGCGTCAGCTCTCCGCGGCCGCTGACCTCAACACCGCTCCTAGGTAACATTCAATCACAACTTTCAGACTAACTAACCATCATCGTCACGTTTTCTAGTAGAAATCGTCCAAGCTTAAAATGCACGTCCCGCTACTACAGTCAGTCAAAGTAAATTGTTCTTTATCACTTATATTACAAGGATCATTTTTAACTACTTTGCTGTGAGTCAACGTAAAGAAAACGTGGTGGAGGGGCGTGCATTTTTAGACTGGTTTATCTATACAGCAGTAGGCAACAAATATTGCTCATCGGCTAATTTCGGCTTCATAAAGCGTAGTGTGCGTCAGAAAGAGATAGCGCGCTACGAAAGCAGAAAAACTGATGTGCAATATTTATTGCCTACAACAATAGTTCACAAGTTTTATTGGCCTCTCAGCTCAGTTGGTAGTAGCTCTGCCTTCTGCGCCGAAGGTCATGGGTTAGATTCCCACCGAGAACAAATTGTGTGGTGAACACAGATGCTTGTTCTCTGTCTGAACCCCGACCGAGCTGATACGCTGATGGAAACGGCTCTTAGAATTATTAGAAAAATTAAGGGTTTGTTGTTCTCTGATGTTTTTTATAGATCTCCCACAGGGTAGAATAGAACAAAATACATTTGACTAGGTTATTAGGTAAGAATAAGTTAGCTCTCTGAATTAATTGAAAATTGGATATAAATACACATTGGCACTAAATAGTTTCTTAGAAAAATACGTAGAGATTAATATTGTAATCATGACAAAAATAATGGTTAGATACCGTACGAATCTTAATATCTATGTTTTAAATTATGCAGCCCAGTCTCTAATACTAAGAACCAACCATAAGGTAAAGCAACGACAATCTGCACTAGAATCATTGTATTTCAATCAAATTAATAGACTAAAACCATCTAGTTCAGCATTACCCTTTAGAGTTTGTTTTATTTGTTCCTAATATTATTGTCGCTTGGTGTAATCATGCCTTATCTAGATCTAAGGTATAATTCGGATCTCGGCAACACGCATCGTCGTGAGATTTTGAAATTTTCAAAATCTCTTCTCTCATATTCAGAAGTATCTATTAGGTATGTCTAAAATGTATCATATTTCTGTAGAAAATTAAGGTTTTTGTGCAATAAAAGTACACTTAAATTTATATTTTCAAATTCACGCCAAAACGCTCACTGGTGTCATGGTGCCTGTTATTACGTCACGGTGCAATATAAAAACAGTAAACATTGGTGCTTTTGTACTAAATCAGAATGACGTTTACTGAGACGTGACGTAATTCGCTCTGAGCGGTGTTTAAGCTATCATGGCGGATTGTTGTATTTTGTAGATTTATTTTAACAATTAAATTATTAATCTAGACATTAATAAGAGAATAAATATATTTTTCAAAATCTTTGAATCCTTTTTCATTCGATCAGATAAAGCTTTTGGCGATACATACTTGATTACTGTCTTCATGCCTATTCTTTGCACTGAATTTGTTAGGGAAAAATCTGCGACGAGTGTGTTGTTGAGTGCTTGTTGCCGGAGATTGGAATCTGATTAAGATTTAAGTTAATTTTGCGTCCATGCACTTATTGTTCTAAGGTTTGTATGACAGGACGCGCCTGGTTGTAGGTACCTTTAAAAACAAATAGAACCTTAACCTTCGCTTAAAAACATCCTATCCATGTGATCTATCTTATATGCAATGCACCCATTGCTAGGTATGAGTACCATGAGGCATTAATACGCTACTCTCTTCGGTCCTGTGCCAGTCTCCGCCATTGCTGCCCAACTACTCCGACAATCCAAAACTCGTACCTTGTCACGTAGTAAACCTAGAATAGGACCTGTCACTTGTGATGCCAACACCACTAATATAGATTCCGTTTGCCAAGATAATGACTCTGAATTTTTAAACGCTACGACCACGAAAGCGTGTTTGGTGCTCTGTGGCTACGACACTGTTTTTCGCACGATGATAGTCAAATTAAGGTTTTCAAAGTAAAAATACTTTATAAGAATTCTAAAAGGTTTAATCGGCACTAATATGTATCATTATAATAATCTATGTAGGTAATCTAGACAGGAATGGTTTGTATTGTATGATTTGTATGTAACGAATAATCTCAAAAACTACTGAACCGATTTCAAAAATTCATTCACCATTAGAAAGCTACATTATCCCTGCATATCATAGGCTATTTACTAGCGATCCGCCCCTGCTTCACACGGGTGTCATTTTCCACCCGTGCGAGACTGGGGCGGATCATACATTATCAGAATTCACATTATTTTGTGGTTTGATGGAATAACTTTAAAGAATAATCATCATGCCTATTCACTGCTAACCTTATGATGTAAGTTATTATAAGTGGTGTTTAGAAACACTATTAACAGTGTTTTCTGCGCAGGGCTTCGCCAGGCGCGGGAAGGCGGGCGCCGCCGCAGCGCCAGGGCTCCATCAGCGGCCCGTTCGGCCCCACCAACCCTTTCACCACTCCGCGCCATGCAGAGTTCATTATCCCGCAGAGGAACAACGTCCGACGGTCCTCCACCACCGATAGACATTAGTTTACAACTTCACACTCATCATTGTAGATAAAACTCCATTTTGTATTGTTTTCCTGACTTGTGCCTTTTGCACGAATAAGCCAATGGGAGGAAAACTATCATTTACTCACGTTGGATGGCAGCACCATCGACTGATACATAGATCACACAAACATTAGTCAAAGTGAGCTAAGTGACAAAAAACTCTGATAAATAAAAAGAATTTGGCAGAAAGACTTAGTATCCAAGCCAGCACAAGATAAAAAAAAACCGGCTGACACGTTTTGACAGTTATCTATCAAACTGTCTCCATAGATTCAAAAAGAAACAGACGCTCGTGCTGCGATCTACAAAAAGCTTTGCGGGTTCAACTCCATTGGTTTGGCAGTCTTGTCTTAGACGAGGTAACCATGTTGAAGCGAAATTTGATAGATATAAAAATCCGTTCCTCATTTCCTAAAAGGCTAAATTCCTTTTTGTTACCGTAGGGTTGTTTTGTCTCCTTAAAATATCACACTAACACTACGAGTAGGTCCTGTTAACCTCCAGTAAAGCTATGTATACACTACCTAGTATACTATGCACACCGAAATATTTTACATTCAACATACACCACTAAACTAACTACCTTAATAAATAACTAAAGATATGAATTACCTTACTAACGAATGTATGCAATTGTTACTAAGAAGCAGCTCAGGACTAAAACCTGAATTGAATGATATGAACAGATCGTGAATCTATTCATAATTTGCAGTATGCTAAAACCCTTATAAATGGAGTACAGACAGCTGAATCTTCTGACCATGCTTCTGGATCGATAACCAGGGCTAATGTAAATCTATAAACTTTTGAATATCCGCGGTTCTGAGTAAAAGATGTGTAAACCTTTTAAACAATTACTTTCCAGCTAAGTACAATATTTAATCCTTCAAAAAACGATCTAGGTAAATGATCTAATTGCAACCTAAAATATACTTTTACCTTTCACTTTTCTCGAAGACGTGGACTTCATACTATTTCATACAGCACCAAAGAGTATATAGTTCGTTGTAAGAAACCTTATTAGATTTGTTAGGGTTTTTTTTCCTACATCTTGTTGAAGCTGAAGGTTTTGCGATGATCATTTCATAATTTGATAGTTTGGGTTTTGATGCAAGTAGGTAACATACCTATTTTTTTACTTTATTGCAGGATCTATAAAATATTTATGAAAATCGACAAACTTCCAAAAAAAGCAAGCATATTGTAAGCGCTGTATTTTAGAAGCTCTGTCTTGTTGTAATCCCTCTTAATTAGCTAGTTAAAATAGACAAACCTGATATAAACTTAACCTTATAAATATATAGAATAAAATATACCTAGTTTAAAAAACTTTATTGTTTACGAGCTTAGGTACAAAAATAACAGGTTTCTGACTATTCCATCAGCAGGTAAAGGAAACCCAAACTACTGCACATTATAAATTATTTTTATTTACCATTTAATTTTAAGTTCTAACTTAACCAATACAAAGATAGTATTTATAGCTGAAGCTGTTCATCATAACATGTATAGATTACTTAACCAGGGTTATTCATTATTTTTAATATACCTATAGATCATAAAATATTTTATTTATTGCAATAAATAGTTACAAATATACCAACTAGTTTTTTTATAACCGTAAATTAACCCACCCGGTCGTAACATAGCTAGGAACTGTGGAAGGTCGGTCAGTGTACGGGTGTACGACTCGTGCATGCTATGTATCTACTATGTAACTACCTTTTAAAAAATACTGTGTGAAATGTATGACAGTATAATCTTTTATTGAGGCGCACTTAAAATTCTTCACAGCTGAAACTGAGTTCGATTTTAAAATTTATGAACCGAAAATTTAAAACTCATCAATCGCCTGAACGAATTTTGTTGCAAAATAGACCCAGAGCAGCCGTATATTGTCGATCTATCTTGATTGAAATTGGGGTTCTACTTTCAAAATAATATCTACCTACTCAATCCTATAGATAGGTAGGTAGATAGGTTTACATGGATTTCAACCACTGGCACTGCACTAAACTGAACTTGGATTGCACTAAATGCAATCCAAGTTCGATTTCATATGTTAGTGATCAATTTTTTTTTTTCGAATGGGCTAAATGCTGGTGATCGTCTGACGTTTCTTACAGCGCTACCACAATGGTGAGCGCAGAGGGCGCTCAACTGGTAAAATTAGGTTGGGGCTCAAGGCCACCGCTATGTTACGACTTCGGCTTGGGCTGTTTTGTCAGGGGGGGGGGCTTAAATCTAGTTTAGGCCCGGAGAGGGCGGGCATTAGGGGACGTCTCGACCCCGCCGGGTCGGTGAATCTGTGCAGTGTTTCTGTCCGAATTGTATGGCTCGATTCGATCGCCTCCGCGTTAGCAGCGGTGATAAAGTTCGGGATCACCGAGGATATGCCTCAGTCTACGGATGGATTATTCGTGATCAGAAGATATTCCGTATATTGCGTTTTTATTCATATTCGCGGACTCTAGTTGCTGCGCGTTTCCAACCTCCTTGATTATAACCGTCAAATCTTGTATAATTTCTTAGAAAATAGAATCCGTCTGATCCGGTATCCAAGTTATCCAACCGACACACATAATATTATACACAATACATCTGCTGGTACTGTTCCAGAGAAGTTACGTCTGCACCAACAATGGGGAAAATCAATGATGTAATCGTAACCGCGGGGAACTAACGACACGCAAGACGAGATAGAAAGAGAGAAAGTTATTAATTTTGTCATTAAGAGAAGAAGGTATAGGTACTACATACCCTACCTACCTAACCTAGTGTTCGATTTGAGTAGATAGGTAGGTATCTACTCTCCCAGCTGAAACTCTAGTAAACGGAATATATATTGTAGGTATACCTACCTACGCAGAATAATGACGCTGAAAACCGTGAAACCTCTCTTGCTCTCGATCTACTCGTACTTCAAAGTTTACATACCAGGATAAACCTTATTTTTTTCTAATTTGTTTGCAATCGATGTGTTCACAAGATAGTTGCTCGCGATTCTCGATAAATACCCAAGTACCTAATCGGAGCAAGTAGGTATTGCAAAATCTATGTGGCCAGAAACCCAGGAAAGCCTTGGAGGAATTAGAAATGGAGGCGTCAACGTTCAAATCCACGAACAATATTTTCTGCCAAAATTGACGGGGGACGAGGTAAACACGCATGGCACACGCGCATAGAAAAATCCTATTCATGTAAACACACACATTGTCAATCCCGCACACGATCTTAAAATTTGCACACAGATAAAAAATACAACGTAGTTACGCAGTGTCAAGACTCACATTAGGATAATCTCTAGTGATGGGCATTCAGTAAGACCGGTAAATTGAACGATGAATAAAATAATGAATGAAATGGGTTTTTAGGTATAGGTAATAGTGAGTGTTGTGAATAAGTTATGCACAACAGGTTTCACATTTTGTAACAATCAGAAAATAAAAGAACTGAATTTAGTTGTTATGTTTTATTAATGGTTATAAGTTTGAATCAATAGTTCTTAACATGTTATAGCATAGTACACATAAGTTTAGTCTTTTACTGAATAATTGAAAAATATATATAAAGTGAAATCACATTACATCGTCAGCCTTCACACCACAGCGAAGTTTGTAGTTCTGCCTTCTGCGCCGGAGGCGTTGGTTCGATTCCCACCGAGAACAAATATTTGTGTGGTGAACGCAGATGTTTGTTTGCCCGAGTTTGAGAACTTTCTGTAAAATGTTCCGAGCAAATCACACTCGTTCTTGTTGCATGCCAAGTTGTTTTTTGGCCAAAAAATTTTGTCCACTCTTCAAGCAACAGGGTTTTTTGGAAACCTGCACAGGACGTAAAAGAAATATAAAAAAGGCAAAAAAAATGTTTTCACCACATACGCCCACGACTTTATTTTTGAGTATGATGTCATGTCCTATTTTATACATTGATGAGTAGAGGGTTTGATGACTGGTACCTAGGATACCCATATTGTGGGATTTGTGAATAAATGTAATCCGATATTTCGTGGCGGCAGCCATCTTGGACCGATTTTCATCAAAAATAGCTAAGAACACTCCCGACTATTCACCTTTCAAACAAACAAAAAACTAAATTAAAATCGGTTGATTCGTTCGGGAACTACACAGACAGACACACACACACAGACACCGCAAACTCATAACATCCCGTCGTTTTTACGTCGAGGGTTAAAAAGCACCAAATACGTAATTAGACAACACATTATGTGATAATAATTTAACGTTTATTTTATCATTCATTCATTCATCAATTTCATTCAACTTTTCCCAACACTATGCCTTCTACCAAGGTATAATCTTTGACAATACTGTCGTAATACTGTCGCTAATCTGTCGCAACCGGTATTTCTTTTGAACTAAAATTCTACAAAATTACAAACACAATTGACAAAATAATACTCCCTTGTGGTAGGAAATACCATGTTCCCGGAAGTTTGATGTCTCTGATCGTCTTTTACAAGAAACTACCATGCAATTCACCATTTTCACGGAGCTCCACTTCGCGACATGAAACGACACACAATGGCTGCGGTTGCGAGTGAAACAGTTTTATTAAAAGGATATGATCGAGATCGGTAGATGACCGGCAGAGGGGAAAGCCCTGTTTTGACATCTCCATTTCTAATTCCTCCAAGAGGAAAGCTGGTAATAACGACAAGGGGTTTTTGGTAGTTTTTTTTTGCAACGCAATGCATGAGGCTGGAGTTTAGTAATCTTGGCTGTACGTTCATCTGTTGCGAAGCTCGCATTCAATCGACGATGATAAGGTTGCAGGCAAAAAATATATTACACATCGGCGTTTTAGCTTTCGTACGTACCTATACACTACGCTGTATGAAACCGAAATTAGCCGATGTGCAATATTTGTTGCTTACTACCTACTTATATAATTATAGCTGAAACAAGTCCACTGCTGTCTTCACGCTTGACAGGTGGATTGCTGGCGGAAGTTTCGAAAATGTTGGCTGCCGCCATTTTTTGAAGAATCATCAGTGTTAGTTAGTGCGCCTCGTCAATTCAAATTCTAACACTTTCAAAATCAATCCAAGTTCGAAGGATGTAGGCTTTAAGGCATCTACAAGCACCAAGGAGCTAGGTAATAAATAAGTACAAAATAAATCACGAGACACATTTTAATTTGCAGATAAGTACTGTAAATAAAGAAACACAATAATACACTGCACTGGCCGCTTTGGAATAAGCAGTTTTATTTTAATAGCTATCGTTATTATTAATGCTGGTACCAACTTAATTTCAAACTTATAGTGAATTACACTTTAATATCACAGAAGACATAATTATAAAACCAATAAATTAATTCTAAAGATACTCACTAACAACAATGTACATATGCTATACATGCTAGTATTTTTTATTTGTCTGATTGTGATGAGATCGTAAGTTTGGTGGTGAAAGTAGTAATTTTCAGTCTCAAGCGAGCCTAGCGCGGGTAGTTTCACACTCGCTCTTGTGTCATTCTACCCTCAGTAAAATTATTTCAAAACCAACTTCTGCTTTATTCCAGTTCTCTAAAAAGGATCCAAGTAGGACTATTAAACAAAATAACACATATAAAAAATAAACAGCCAAAGGAATCAATTTCAGTCAGCGCATTTATGGAGAACTTATCGACGTCGCGTCGATAAGTTCTCCATAAAACTTCTTCTCCATTGTGATCATACTGCGATCCCCTGAAGCAGGAAAGTTTATAAAAAAGTAACAATGAACAAATGACATGCGCTAGTTTACTTTAGGTTTCAGACAACGGCCCCACTTGACTAAAGAGTGACCTTGGTGAGCAAGGTGGCTCCTTTGCAGACGCAAGGGCCCGGTTAAGGAAATCCGGGCCTACCGCCGCCCGGGGCGAGAAAGTGAATATACACATGACCCTTTCTCGTCCCACTTTTGGCAGCGGACGGCTCACAGGGGGGTTTTTAGTGGGTTCATGCCCCACATCCCCCGCCCCCCCGCGGCGGTTAAGAAATGCGAAGGAATTTTTCCCTCTTAGAAAAAAAATAAAAAAAAAAAGGTTTCAGACAATCTTTCACAGAAAGGTGCCATTACACATGAATCGTTTATTTTTTACCCACTTACTACATTCTTATTTATACAATTTTACACTGTAAATTTCAACATTCAACGAATAATAGGTACATTACAGTTTACTCACTACACAAAATACATGCTTAGATTGTTTAAAAATATAGGTAGGTTATACACACTTATTTTAAACCATAAATCACAAATGTATGTACCTACTGATTGTTTTCCATCGCTAACATACAGATAAAACTCCACATACCTAACTTTTTAGGCGATGGTGGTTTTAAATCTATAATCATTTAATAAAATAAACTTTATTTACATAATTCGCTTGTAGTTGAGAGGCCTATTTATCCATTTCAACTCTGATAAAGAGTTAAATCCGGAGTTTTCAGGCCTCCATCATGCCTAACGGTGCCGCGCCCATATGCTCAACATAGCGATTGTTTACTCGACACTAAGTCTCTTGTTTGACTAGTACCTAATTGAAGATTTAGCGACGAGTTAGCGATCGCTAAGTAGTTAACGTGCCTTCCGAAGCACAGAAGCACTCAGATGTGTGTACCTAAATGTCAGGTCACGCATCCAGACCTACAGATAAATTATTGATAGAACGTTGTGATATAAGTAATCCAAACTTGTGAATTTTCATGAGATCAATCACCCTCATCTACCAAACCATCATTCATCGTCAGCAATCCTCGTAGGGTTTCCGACATCTCAGTCTTTAAGTCTTCGGGTACACTCAATGATTGCATTATTTGTTCTTGTTTTTTTTCAGTCTCATTCCACAGTGCGGCATTTTCGACATCAAGCAATCTGCTAGTTTCCTCAAGGCTTTCGAAGAGAACTGAAGTCTGAAAAACAATTTAACACAAGAATGATTATTAACAATGACTTGCATAATTTTACTGTGAACAGATACACATTGGTGTTCTACAAAACTCAACGCACAGACCGACAAGTTTTGATTCAGATTCCGTGACATAGCATATTTAATTTTCTTTTTAAACACTTGCCAATGCTTTATACATCTGCAAAAGAAACTTTAAATATTTTATACAATAATAAAACTCTTCTTCCTGCCTTTATCCCACTGTAAGTGGGGTCGGTACAAAATGTTCTCCTCTATCAGCCGTCATCTCTGTATTCAATTCTTTCACACTGTGCATCCACCTTTTCTTTGGAATTACCTCTACCCACATATCCACATCTACATTCGTAAATATTCTAATCACATGACTTTCATCCCTCCTCATCACATGCCCGTACCACGCCAGCCTGTTGATCCTCAATTTTTCTGTCACCGGTGCTACTTTCAGACTTCTTCTGATATACTCATTCCGCATCTTGTCCATTCTTGTCACTCCACACATTCTTGTCAACATTCGCATCTCTGCCGCATGTATCCAAAAGTAAAACTGCCACTAATGCACACCCTTTGGTAGATCTTATCGTACAAGTAAGTGCAACTAACGACAGCCACAATTATTATTAATTAAGTTAGCATTTTTATACTCTCTTACCGTATTTATTATGTCATCTGGAGGGTCCTCAAATAGCTGTGAAGTTTGAGCAGGAACTTGGCCACAAGTTTTTGCTTTGAATTTTAATACCTAAAAATAGCAAATAAGTTAGGTATGTAGAAAAAACCTCAAATAAGTTAGGTATGTAGAAAAAACCTAAGTTAATAGTTAGCACATCGCACGATGATAGAAGAAGCGGTAGGTAAATACTTACGCAATTCTTAGCCAAACTCTTTACATCTAGGATCCCACTTTTTGATCGCTGGCTTTTACTTGCCTGGATTACAGTCAAGATTCGCCAATGCATCTGAATGTGCTTTGGTATGTTTAACTTTTTTGTCAAAACCCTGTAAATTTACAAGCTGTTACAAGCACGTGGGTATTTATAGAATTAATTCGGCATGCCATCAAATATACCTACTTGATAAGTATGCCTATTTATTATCTGAATACACGAGTAGAAGTAAAATACTTACTGGTTAATCTTTTTAAACGCTTCGCTTTCGGTGTACAAATCGCAAGGCTCAAAACCAGGAAAATCATAGATGTTCAATAAATTTTCTTCATTTCTTCTACCGCGAATCAAACCCAAGTTTTTTAAAGTGGTACAATTAATCCAAACATCTGTCCACTTTTGCTCATCTATTTCCGCATCAGTATTATTCTCATCGTGTTCTTCGTCCGATAATAAAATAGGTTCGTTATCAGAAGCGCTACACTCTACTACGGAGTTGAGGAAATTTTCTATATCCATGTCCATGCAGTTTTCAATCTTTTCATTTGCACTGTCCTCAGTTTTATTTTGGTAACTGCAGTCTGTTATTTTCTTATTAATTTCTTCCGGTTTCAAAATAAACATTCCTATTTTCTTCTTTTCGAATGGATTGTTTTCTTCAGAATTTACACTCTGAGAATCGGAATCATCTACAATACCGCATACGCGTATCGGTTCATCACTTAAATTTTGATTTTGGGGGTTTATTTTAAAACGTTTCAAAGAACTTTGCGAGACATTTTTATTCATGTTGTTTTTCGACGTAAGATGGTAAAAACCGTTGGTTCGACGTATTTTAATAGGCTTCACTAGTTTCGTTTTTATTTTCTCAGTAACTTCATTACCTAAGCAAGTAGCATTGTGTGTTTCTTTTGATGTACATGGTTGGATACTGACTCCGCTGACGTCAGTCGTGTTTGCAGATAATACGTTACGCAGCTCGTTTTGTACTTTGTCTGATGGCAAAAATGACATAGGGTCGTTTATTACCTTTATATTGTCGACTTTGTTCGTTGTTATCCAATAACCTTTAGTGCTGTTTTGTGTTAAAGTATTTGCTTTTACTATTTCCAACCCTAAGGACTCATCCATTTCATATGGTCCAACAACAGCACAATAATCATTCGTATCAGGAAGCGCATAAATGCCAAACGGAATGTTTGTTATTTCTTTGCACGTTTGTTTATTAATAACAACGGTTTTATGTGTTACTCTGGCTAAAGTGATAGCGTGTAATATTTTTTCACGTTCAACGTAAAACCCCTTTTTATGACAGTATATTTCAGTAAAATCTTTTTCCAGTTTCATCAGAAACCATTTAGATCGCTCTAAATCATTCTTTTCCAGTTCCTCTTGTAAACAGCTAGTGTTGGTACTATTTGTCATAACTTCATGCTCTTCTTTTACAAACCAATTATCATCCTGTGAGTCTGAGTCCATGGTGTTTTCAGTTTGTGGTAAATCGTCACCAGTGGTATCATTTTTCTTTACAGATCCAATTATTTCCCAACAATCATCCCAACCACCCAGTATACAAAAATAGTCCTTGTTACTAGCATTGGTAACTAGTTTTTTAACAAGACTGGGGTACTTATCTAGATCAGAAAACCGAATAGCATCGATATTAATGCAATCTTTGAAAAAGGGCTTCCAAA
The DNA here is from genome assembly GCA_939531255.2 of Thera britannica. Lineage (NCBI taxonomy): Eukaryota > Metazoa > Arthropoda > Insecta > Lepidoptera > Geometridae > Thera > Thera britannica. The sequence continues at coordinate 5,760,627 of OW618040.2, read as the reverse complement.
TTTGTGTTGCAATATATATGCGAAAAGGTCTCTTCTTTGTCGTCACGAAAAAATTTTTCCGACTTCTGTAGCGACTTAACAAGCACTCCCATAAATGGAGAATTATTCTGCCTCTCTTCGGGCGTTCAAGTGTTGATTTGCCATTGCTTAGTTTTTCTTTATAGTTTTTATAACTTTTTGCTATCCAAGGAGTAAGAAACTCTTGCGTTACTAGATGCCCTTTTATTGGTTTGTAGATGTCCCCACTAATTTCAAATGGAATGCTCGGTTCGGTTGAAGATTGAGAATCTTCATCCTCTTTGAAAAAACTCCCTGTTAGATCTAGTTTTGTCATATCGGATAATTTAGTACTATCCTCTACATTACTTTCAGCTAGACTCTGGTTGTTGTTCTGGAAATCTGTATCATTTTTATCATTGCCTGATTTATTATGACTACTGTCAATGTATACCTTTTCACCTCCGTATCCAAATGTTGTATCTTTAGGGGTACTCGCATTTGACATAATAACGGGAGAGGAGTTTGTGCATTTCGGGTTTGATACTGAGGTGTTCTTAATTAATCTCATCATTTTTTTATGTAACTTTGTATCATTTTTCTCCATTTCGGATATTTTACGATTTGTAATTTTGTAATAACTATCCTCATATTTTCTACCTTCGTATCCATCTGTTCTAGCACATGATGTATCGTCGTTAACTTTGTTTTCTATAAGACCGATGCTTATTTCAGTACTTTCACTGCTCTGACGGATACGACGTGGTCTAAGACTATTCCTTATATCATGTGTTGCATCCACAATATCATTAGGAGAATTGACAGGCTCTGCAGTGATTTTTGTGACTGGTAAGGATATTACCGTATTAAACGCAGAAGTTTCCGTAAATCGGCATTTACAAAAACAGTTGTACAAATTGTGAACCATGCACCATGGCGCAATATTAGCACAGTTCAGCTTTTTACACACCGCCGTTAGTATTTTTTTTGGTTCTTTTTCATTCTTTATCCGGATGCTGCTGTAATACTCTGCATACTTCATGGAAGATTTAGAGGTTCTTTTTCTGGATTTAAAGAACATACTTTTGTCACCACTGAAGACAACGGTCTGATGAAACTTTTGTTCTTCTTTGGCCAAATTTGCATTTATTTCGTTATCTAACTTCATCAACCCAGGGATTATTTCGTTAGAGTCATTTTCTAACAACTCTATGTCCTTATATTTGGAAAATTCACATTTACATCCAAACATACATTCGAAGTGTCCACAGTGTTGTTTAAATTTATACGTGCAGTTTAGTGAATCACATAAACATCCTAAACTACAATAAGATTTTTCACAAAGTTTTAAGGGGTTTTGGTTGGGTGTTACAGGTAACTGAATTACTGTTACTGCAAGCTTGTCTAATTCTCCGTATTTCTTTTTAGATTTTTCTTTCAAATTCTGAATACCATTATCTAATGTTTCTGGCATAGTTTCTTGCGATTCATTTTCTACGGAATACATGCAATCTTGCTGTAAGCTGACCTCAACAGAATCCAAAACTTTATTTAAAGTTTCCTGGATTACAAGCATGCTGTCCTCTGATTTGTTTTGAAATGTGTTCTTTGGAATATCAATATTGTCACTGATCGTGGACACTCTGCCAATATCTTTTCGCATTAATATAAGATCCTGATCACATTTATAGCTTAAATCGAAAGTAACGCAGGATTCTTTATCAAGTTGAACAATACTATTATTTCGAATTGTTCCCAAAACAGACACCGAAAATTCTGCCCATTTTTTTGTAATAATACCATTTTCTGCTCGCAATTTATTTAACAAACTGGACATTATAGGTTCTAAAATGATGCCGTATGCTGGTTTAATTTCTAGCGCTGGTTTCGGTAGTTTCACTAATTCTGCAGGGCCTATTTGATATTTTTGGTAGGAAACATCAAGATTTTTTTTCCTGCGTAGTGGCCCTGGTTTAAATTTAAGGTTTAAAGAGTCACGTAATAAACTGTACTTCTTTTTGATTTTTCTTTCGACACTGCATTTTTTCTTCAGTTCTTCTATGTTATTCTTCCCTAAATCATGGTTAGAAATGAATTTATTTTTGCCTCCTTTGCTACCAACTACTCTAATGCGTTTACCATTCAATAAAACAAACTGTGTGGGATTGATATTTTTCTCCGGATTGATATTGTTTAGCATTTGCCAAGCCGTTCTCGATATTGGATGATCAGCATTTAGTAATTTTTTTGCCATTTTTTTTGTGCTGTCATCGGTACTAGAACCAGTCCTTATTTTGGTAAGTAACGCACTTTGTTGTTTTTCCATATCTTTTATTATAGAATTATAGTTATCTTCTTCAAACTGGTTTCGTATTTCTCTTACAGTTCTTACTTTTAACCTGGATTTCTTTTTCGGAACATAGTATTTACCACGTCTGGGTTCAAAAGTGCAATGCTGGTTTTCGCTAGTTTTAACTGCCACTGGTGTAGCTGGTGTTATATTCAACAGATCGTGCAGGTTATTTTTATGTTGAAAATCTACTCTGGTTATCTCAGAAAAAAATACTTTTTTCTCGAACTCCATTATGTAACCTGAAAAAGAATAATTAAATGAATAAAATAATTATGCAAGGACTTACAACAACAACACACTTATCTATCACCTACCTATGTACAGTCGCAGTATGAAAAATGTTCGTCACCTTAGAGTCGGTTTTCGCTTGCACCTGTGCCTTGATCATGAACACATTTTGACATAATTTGTGACGTTAACTTATCGGTGTATTCTGTCTATTGAGTTTCAAAAGGTAGTATTTATCGTGATACGTTGAACAAATCAAGTTGAAAATCAACGAACATTTTCATTCCGCCACTACACAACATGTATTGCCTACGTAATACATAATTACTAGGTACATCAACTGACGGAAGAAAAACAAGTGTATGTTCTACTAAGGGGTAGCGTCTTCTATGGCAGCAAATAAATACTTATTAAACCCGCGACTTGCTGATGAAATTTTAATTAATCTATTTAAGTATTAGATTGTTTAAGAGGGCAATACGCATGCGCAGGAAGAATTTTATGCAGCCGCTATGCCACCACGAGGGCCTTCAAGTAGCTCCGCTCCGTCACCAGCTTTTAAGATGATTTAAACCGAAGATACCGTAGATCATCGAAGACCAGCTTTTACTATCTAAACCTTACCTAAATATTTACTCTATTTTACTTATTTACTTTATTACGGGCAGGTGGGTCAGACTAAAAAATGCTTTAGATACCTACTGCGTATCTTTCTGTTGTGTTACCTGCCATGCATAGTGCGAAAAGTAGTCGATTATTAACAATGTTGTACTAGGTGCCTGCCGCGGCTTCGATAGTATCCGGATAAAAATAAGCTTTAGGTTTATGCTATTTCCCGGCCACAAAACTGTAGATTAATTCCGATCTACTTAACTAGTATCTTTAAGTGCCTACCAAATACGATTACCTAGAATTTTGTAAGTAGGTCCACAAACAATTAGTGTAGCAGGTTATTTATTTATTTTGATTGTAAAAATAGAAAAACACACCTAGAAAACTTAAAATAAAGACGTGTACAAAGGCGAGCTAAAAAGAGCCTAAAAAGAGTTCTTTAACAGCAAACCTTGAACATAGATAGATGTGATATTAGTGGTGGGTAGGTACGTGCACAAGAAGGGGAATTGAGAAATAATAATATAGCATAAGTATTGGGTAATACCTATATAGGACAATAAATAAACCTTCACATAAACATAGGTTCATACAATATATAAATATATATGTAAACCTACTTTGCCTGTACCTACATAACCTAAAACATATTTTCTCCAGTCGTTTTTTTACAGTTTTTGAATTGGTAAGTTTTGTTCCCGGCACGAAAATGAGATGAAACTGGAGGAACTAGCGGCCGCCCTCAGTTTCGCACACGTTGTTTCGCTCGGTGGTGGTTTTTGGGGACAAAAAGTAGCAATAAGCGAATACAGGTTACAAACTATATTTGTTCCAGATTTCATGCTAATCGGTTCAGTTGTTAGGGCGTTTTATAGGTACTGCTATTGCCTCAGGTATATTACCTATTACTAACATCCGAACCTCTTATAATCCACGTTAAGAATATTTACTTATCTTACCGTAAATCATCAAAGCATCCATCCACACACATTGAACTTTCTAATTTTTAACCTATAATATCGACGTCGAATATATGTTTATGTTGATGGGATTAAGTGGTAGGTGTTTTATCGGATTTGGACACGTCTTACCTGAAGTTTAGTGAATGTTTACCTTCTCGAATTTGTTGCAACAACTGAGCAGAGAACACAAAATGAGAGCAAAAGAAATGGAACACAAAATGGCCGTCACCGGCAAGATCTTTCTAGCACATAATCCGTTGGAATCCCACTTTACACAAGCAACAATTCTGCTTTACTTAATTTCTTAGCCCAAACATTATGGAATGAACTCTGCTAAACCTATATTTTAGGAGGCATACACATTTTATGCCGAAAAATTACAAAATAACATGACACGAGTTTACATTACAATTTACATAGGTACGAGCTTCTTCTTCTTCATTCTGAATGCTCCATCTAGCATCTGATAATAATTCGTGCAATCTTGCTTGCCAGTGTCAAGTGTCAGATAAAACATTTTATACAAGTCGGTCGTCATTTGTTTTGAAGAAATCTTCGCACTTTCCTTCAAAAACTTGGAGGAAGAATGTTTGTTCAAAACAGAGAAACACTTTTGTTCGACCTCAAAAGCTTGAGTAGGAGTAATGGTATTATCCACCAAAATTACTTTACTCAACAGAACTCAATTATGTCAACATTAAAAAACATGTGTTGGTTGGCAGAAGCGAAGCGAACTCCAGAATATTCATAAACCACACCACAGATAGTATAAAATATATAAAATTTTTGTAAGTCATTTTCCTTGAATTTATTTTAATTGGCTGGTAGATTTTAGAGTAGGTTAAGTACCTAGCTATGTGAAATCCGTTAGCAGTAGTGTTCAGACACGATACAGACAAGATACGATAATTTTAGGACTATGTCCTACGGTCCTGAAATTATCAGTTAATTAGCTTCACATAATGATAACTACCAAACTAAGCTTAAAAAGTACTACAAAGCATTTGCAACATAATAATATATTGGCGCGATGGCTACCACTTAATATCGGGTGGATATACTTGTTGAATTACCTAGCTAGTTGTATAAAAAAAAATTGTTACGTTTCATGATTTTTTTAATGTGCATTACATTCACTATCCTAACGGATAAGTAGGTACGTTGATTTTAATCAAATTTGGTCCTTAACAATAATTTTACGGCCCTACAGACAGCTAGCTGCCTGGTTTCAGGTTGGGAACACTGGCAGGCAGCAAGCAAGGACATGGAGGTTATCTAAATTTTATCAGAATCAAATCATAAAATAATAGTAAGTTGGGCGCTTCAAGTTATTGTGTTATATATGCATAGGTAGGTAAATACTATAATACTCACCACTAGCTTAATTTTCCAACATTCGAAATGTTAAAAACGAAAAATAATAAACAAAATGGCCGGCTATCGGCTTATCACCCACTGAATCTTCTTTGTAGCTCTAGGTTATCTGTTCTAATCGCACACAGCTGAGTATTTTTCTTAGAGACTATTATTTGTATAGTTTAATTAGTGATTGATCCTTAACGTGGCATTATTATTTTAGCGTAGATACTATATCCAAAATAAAAAACTGTTTGTAAACAAAAGAAATAATTTGATTCATAGATCTATTTCATGTCACGTCACGTTTTTTCGTTCTTTGGCTGGCATAACATTTCAATAATTAATTAAAAAAAAACATTCATTCACTCAATGTCCACAGGTAATCTAAAAAGCTGGGATGGCTGGGCTGGGATCTTGGAGGAATGAGGCTGGGATCGATCACGTCACGTGACCCGACGAACGGGGCGTTGACCTCGCGCTGACTAGTAAAACAAAGTGAAACAAAGTCTATCTTTGGGGCAGAAAGAGAGTCCACAAACCACAAACACCCAGCGAACAACAAAACAGTCACAAAAGCACAGCGTGCTGCAGCGACGACAAACGATATACGTAGACGGGCCGCTGCGCTACCTCTTAGGTTGCACTCGGTTGCAGGAATGCCCTATTGACAATCGGTTGGTAGGGTATCATCGGTCGGGATCAAATCATCACTTGAAAAATCGTTTATGCTTGAAAAACATACAATTATTACAATAGGACTTTGCTATGTGCAACTTTTGTTACCCTGTTTCAATTCCTTGGTATTCGAGCATAGAAAGGTAATAATTTTTATATGATCGGAGCTTGGGGTGCGCATTTGGTTTACCTATCTATTATTGAGCGGCTTCCATCCATTACGAAGCATCAATAGTCACCCTAGTGAATTAGACTAGGGCCTAGCCATAGCCATAGACTAGGTAATTCATTTTCGAAACAGAAACATTGATTGTTAAATGTTTTGCAAATCGCAAACAAGAAAGTGTTGCACATGCACATGTTTAGGAAACGCACGGTTAGAAAACTTATAGAAACTATACCTACATAATGTATTGCGGCGCTCATGGTAAGGCAAGGAGTCCGTGTATTGCAGTTAATTCTTAACCCAGTAATGTACAGCAGTTTAAAGGAACACGATTTCCATACAAATTGATTTTACCATTTACAGGGATGGGAGTAAATTCGACACTGAAATAATTGTGGTTGTCTTATATATTGCCTTCATTTTCCACAAACCATACATTATATTAAATTGAAGATAACTGTAGATTAACAGTCATCATAATACAATTCATTTTAAAGAAGAATAAGATATTTATCGCGATTACCTTTATTATTTCCCGACGTTTCGACGTGTTACAACAGCCGTGGTCGCGGGTAGACATTATTAGTAGGCAGTCGCAGTTGCAACTACAACTACCCTATTCCGTCTTTACCATAAGGGCACACGGGGCCCGTGCCCAGGGCCCCCATTCTCAGGGGGCCCCGAAGGACCGACAATTTCTGCACATTCATTCTCAAAACATTTTTGTCGGGCACATTACATTTTTTTTCACAATACTACGCCATTATACCCTACTGTATTTGATTACCTATAATAAATGGTTATACTTAGAAAAAAAATGTTATTATAATTAGCTTTTATTACTTTCCAAAAGGGCCCCAAATTCTTGTGTGCCCAAGGGCCCCAGCCTAGTTTAAGACGGCCTTGCAACTACCCTCACTTGGTCTTCAGAATTAGAAAATGTCCGCGTTCATTATTACGACACACCATACTAACAGTATCGACACACTGCCCTTTCTATCAGTTTCTAGCTCTTTAGAATTAGGTGAGTTAGTATTATTAGGTAGGTACCTAACTATTTTTCTATTTATCATAGGACATTTTGATCTCTTTTGTTATTATTTTCTAGATTTTATTATTTTGTTTTATGTAGGTCTCCTACATACCTAGGTAAATTTTATATATTTTTATGTGTACATAGCTTTAAGTGACGTATTGGACATGTCTGTAATGTTACCTAATATTTATTTTATTTATTTATTTATTTATTTATTAGGACATCCAACAAAGGAAACACTTGAATAACAAATAATACTTACAAAACGTCTTAAAACTATGTGTCCCTCCAGTTATAGGATGCCACAGCATGCACAATTTTATTGCACACATATTTTTTGCAATAAACTAAACTAACTAAACTAACTGCGCTGATCTTTTAGAAATGGTTCTATACGTCTAGAGCGTCTGTCCAATAGTGACACGGGAACGCATTATCAATTGGTGCAACATGACCGTAGGTGTAGTGTTGTGTGGATTGTCTACATTGCCACACGCCACACAACAGTTTATAAATAAATAAATATTGTAGACTCTAAAATATTTATTTATTTATATATTTTTTTATTGTAGGTCGTAGGTATATTACCAAAAGTTGCTGAAAAAAGAGGAACTGCGTGGGTAGATAGAGATTATTCCCACGTGGCCTGGGTGAGAATGTCGCCACGCCTCACACCGCCTGTCACAATTTTGAAAAGACTTACGTTTTTGGCGCGAAATATTCGGATTTTCCGAGCTTATCTCAGGTACCTACTTTTGCGATTCATTTGAAGTTGCTAGCTAAATGCTACATACGTATTATGAATAGCAGAGGACAGAAATGAGCTTCTGTGATTATGCTAGTTGCTGAGTTGCCGGAAGTCTAAGGCATTCTATTGACTTCTTACCATGAGGCCAGTGCATCGCCATTTCTCACACCATCATCAACCTATGCTAGTCCACACTGCTGGAGTGCTGGAATAGGTAGACCTCCCAAGATGCGCCACTGACTCCGCTTTCTTCTTTCAGCTTTTTTTTTCTATTCAGCTTTTCCCATCCATGTTTGCTAGTTACATTTCGAAGATTGTCGACACTTTGCCGTAGTACCTACTTAAACGACATAAGTGGCGTTTTTATCAGCCCACTTTCGATTTTTGTGCAATTTCTATTTAGTTTAGGTAAACTTGGCGCGCACTAAACCATGTCACAACGGTAAGTATAAAAAAACACATGTACTCTAGATTTTCATCATTTCTATATTTTAGTGTTTTTGCCAATGTCACATCACGTTTTAGTCATAGTTAGTAAGTTTCACTGCTGCCAGCTTCCATTATCTTCTCAATTTGGATTCAGTCGACCGCCTAGTAAACCAATGTTAAGGAGTATAAAGATTCTAAAATGATAACTACTAATCTAAATAATATAAACTAACTAAAATAACTAAGAATTTAAGATTTGTGTTAAAATTTTAACACAAATCTTAAAAGTTTAGTTCCAGCTCTTTTTTTAAACGATTTGAAGGGGTTCTAAATCTTGTGGCGTGAAGAAAAACATTGCTAAGTTTGAATCAATAATAAAGCTTAGATTTTGTGATAAACCTAGGTACAAAATGTAATCTGTATTTGTGTGTATATATTGTCTGGCAAACCAGAAATTATATCAGAGCACAAACACACCCACAACCATTAAACACGTCATAAATTTGCAGGTTCAAATTTGTACTTCTAAAAGTTTGTATCTATTTAAAAGGATATTGTTTATCTCTGGGTTCTTCGTGGGATCGATCCCGGAAAGGAGACTTTTCCTGCAAACAGAAAACAAAAAATTCATCGTTGCACAAAAATATTTACAACTTCTACCTATAAATTAATAATAATATTTTGCATTTGGGCGCTTTGGCGCTAGCTGTTAGCCCAAACTGCTTTGTCTAAATAATTAATAAATAATTAAATTCATAACCAGTTATCGGATGAAAATACCAAACCCTGACTGATGTAGTACACCCGTCTAAAAAAATACACGCCCCTACTACATTTTCTTGACATTGTCTTATAGCAAAGTACTTTAAATCGATCCTTGCGATGGAATGGAAGTTTTCTAGAGCAATTTACTTCTGACTGAACTAAAAAGGCGTGCATTTTTAGACTGTTTTAACTCTACATAAATAGTAATCCATATCATAATTTTGAAAACTGTACCCAAAGTCCCAGTGCATTTACAACATTTCGTTACCAAATTTTGTTTTCTTATCTCTCTCTTTTGCCTGGAAAAATGATGAAACAGCAACTCTAACTACGTAACGTATTATTTTTGTCTCATATTTTCTCCCTACAAAAGACAAGAGACACGTAGGCGAAACGAAAACAAAATTTGGTAACGAAATGTGGTATCAAAACTCGGACTTCGGGTACTGAACTCTGTTTTTAAGATTTCGTGCACTCCCGTGATTATTGTATGTGTGAGAAAGAGAGGAAATTTTGCGAGGACGTATTCTCTTACCCTTTTATGGTATTTCTCATAATGGTGATTTTGATGTTCCTCCTGTGAACCATTTTGATGACTTCCCATTTTGACCAGAGCTGTAAAGAATGAGAATGGCATCAAGAAACTTATAACAAATAAAATATGATACAAGCAAAAATACTCTAGCATCGGCAAGCAAATTAAACTTTTTAGGTGAAGCTTAGATGGAAATTTAAATAATTCCCGCGTAGTGACGCTGTAGTAGTACATTATGAGAGTTTGTGAAATGCAAATGTTTTGCAATATCAATTTTATCAATTTAAAAGGACTATAGTATGGGATTCGTCAAAAAAGGTCGGAAACGCGCTTAAGATACCTCTGGTATTGCAACGGCTTTCTATTAGGTGGGCTGTATGCTTGTATGTTTACTTTTTTCTACGTATAAAAAAGGCAAAGCAATAGGAAAATGCTTCCTTCAAGCTTGAACGTACCCTTCTGTTCATCGCGCCTTCGTTTTTGTTCAAGAACCACAGTTTCCTCTGCTCTGTCCTGTAATAGCATTAAGTTATTATCTAACTGAATAACTTCTTTTCAAAGTAATCCTTGTATTTGTATTGGACAAGTTAGTGACGTGCGTAAACTGCGAATCAATTATTTGTTCAAGTGGGCCATATAAGCTTGCTCTTCGTACAAACAAAACTTGTGTACTCACAGAAAAATGTTTTTTGGACCCGGCAAATAGGCAAATGTATAATCCGCACGTGTTGCTCGAACTTTTTTAGGTTCTACAACACGCCGGTTTCCTCACGACGTTTTCCTTCACCGTTTTGAGAGTACTGACTTTTTGGTCCCATTTATGTTTTGAAAGGGTTTCCGCCAAAATTGCCCCAGTCCCGGCGCAAAAGAATTGTATCTCAGATTTTAGATACTTATTAGTAGAAACAATATCAGGTGTCGCTGTTTCCTGATTTCGTGGCTAACATGTTTTTTTTTACCCAGAGAAGTTTCATAGGCGCTACATGCAAAAATGACACTTTTTAGGAAAAACTTCATGTTACTGTGTGTAATTGACATTGAATTGGCAAAAAACTAATAAAACACATCATATAAACACATTATCACATATGTAATATAATGTACCTGACCTATGCCATTTTTTTTAAAACTTCATTTAACTGTATTAATTCACTCATTAACAACACAAACGTGCGGGTAGTTGCAAAAAATGAATATGATACGTACACACTGATACGACTCGTGGTTGGTTCCTCCTGATTTATTTTGTTTTTACGGCGACTTGGCATTAATCCCTAGACTTTTGATTTTTCTTGTGATAAAGCAGACAATTGTGTTTTGTGTACACGGTCACTTCGGCGACTTCGAAGACATGTTCTATTTGAACATTTTCTTCAATCACGTCGAGAATTCGTGGTACATATTGTACGTGCTATTGAACCGCCCCAAGAGGTATGTTTAAAAAACTATTCCATTTAAACAAAGTATTTATTTTAACACAATTAATATATGCATAGATATACGCTAATAATTACTGTTTAAGTAAAAGAACGCATTGAGCGCGCTTTAAATGACTGAGTATTGAGTTCTTAATGCACACTTTTAGTTTAGGAACGTAGTGGTGGTACCTGTACACCTATTACACTTAACTCCGATCATTTATAACCAAGTGCGCGCGGAGTAAATAATAGTTGAAAATGCGTTTCATTGTTAACAGGTTCCATTCGACGGTACCCGATCAATATGCCATGCTTGTTGAGCTATAGGCCTAGATTCGATATTGATTGATTTAGATACTTGAAACATGTATGAATAAACTTATGTCGTCCTTGTTCCTCAATAACAACATTATGTACTAGGGTATATGTGTGTGTTTTATTCATTTTTTGCCAATTCAATGTCAATTAGTACAGTAACAAGTAGTTTTTCCTACAAAGTGTCATGTTTACATGTGGCGCCTATGAAACTTCTCTGGGCAAAATAACCATGTTAGCCACGAAATCAGGAAATAGTGACACCTGATATTGTTTCTACTTATAATTATCTAAAATCTGAGATACAATTCTTTTGCGCCGGGACTGGGGTTTTTTTCTATGGCCCGTGGCGGAAACCCTTTGCGATATTTCAGAGAATAAAGATTCTAGCTTGTTCCATAAAAATAGATTAACCAAATACAGACAGTTGAAAGCGAAATAAAACTTACCCTCTTGCGACTCATCTTACGCTCTTTACGCTCATCGCCTCTCAATTTAGGCTTACGCTTTTCCTTGTCTGGTGAGCGTTCTTCAATGTCTTTGCTACCCTGCTTAGCAGAAAAATATATTAGAATTAATTTAATAGGTTTAACATTCTACTTGGTACTCATATGCTGTAACAAAGTAGTGCGCAGTTGAACTCACAATGGCCGTCAATTCACGTTATTCAGACGAAATAACGTGTGCAAACGGCTACTACAAGTTTTGGTGTGCACAGCGTTGTTAGAGCTGGCTTTAGTATTCTCCAATAAATAGTATAATGGTCAATATGTATTTAACATTTATGTATACTTTTCTTATTAATGCTGTCAGGAAACAGTTGTTTTTCTACGCAAATTATCTTCAAATATGTTTATTGGAGAGTACTATGCGTTCGAAACAAAAACTGGTAACTGATAATATTAAGTTGATGAGCCAGGTCAATGGAGGTAACTCAAATATCCCATACATGGTACTGTCGGCCAACACGCCGTTTCATCGCGCCACACTCCTCCAAGAGACAAATCTGCTTCCAGCGTCCAAAAGTTTTCCTCTCGTCAACACGTTCAAGATGATGAGAACTTTTTATAGGTTGGCGCTTTCTCGATTTCCTGAAGACGTTCTCCGACAGAGCAGTGTTTCAGTTCCCTCGGCGTTGGTTATTTATTGTTATATTGGTTTATTTAGAGGTCCAATTTCCACTCCAGATTGATTAACTGCATTGAGCTGCTGACTATGATTATACGATTTATTTGCTTGACATTTGATTTTTGATCAGTTTGAAATTTGTTTGAAGATCAGCCGAAGTTACTTATGTCATTTATTGAAGGGATGGTCAGTTTGTCGTATATATCCGTTTGCGAGTTATTGTTATTTAATTTGTTGATTCCTTTTTGATTTTAATTGTGCGACGCGCCGAAACTCTTGATTTTTTATATTATTTGATAGTTTTTAAGTTAATTATTGACATTTCAAGGCGACAGCTCCAGGCTTCTTGTCTATATCTTCAGGTACACAGCTTTCTTGATCCAAGATGTAATTATTATGACGTGATGCGGCGATTCTAACGATACCGTTTTTCTTCTTCTTCAATAATGGGACCAAGTAATAAGCTCTTAGTCCTTATACTCTTCGTGTTTTTTCAGGACCTGTAGAATTTTACAAAATGTCCTTCTTACCATACTCACTGAGTTTGTAATGTCTTGGGTTGTTATGTTATTGTGGTTATTGTTATTCCACAAAGCATGGTTTAAAATTGTAACAAAAGTAGGAAGAGGTACTTTGCATTCGACCAACGAGATGCCCCCTCACTTCTTCTATATTTTGAGGTATATATTATTTTTATGGTTTCAGCGTGTAATCACGTGGACAACGCAGCAATTAGGCGAATGTACGTGTTTTCAAAAACAGTATCTGTTCTAGGCGCCCTTGTATTTGATTTATAGTATCTTTCCTTCTCGAAGATCTGGCAGTTTGTAATTAAATGGTATTATTGATTTATAGGTAGTTTGGTCGTGGTGGTCCCATGCCTGGTAATTAGGACTTTTAGAGTTGGTCCATTGTAATTTTTGATGACGACGACGCTTGAATTCAGTGGTATTTTTGTTGAAATTCTTCTCAAATTTATTCGTTATACTGGATGTTTTTCAATTTTCGACAGCAACTGTTGATTCTTCGATCTTGAATACAGCCTTTTTTGTTTATTATATTTTTTTATTTATTAAACATTTGATTTGATTTTATTTTGTGTTTATTTATTTATTTATTTTTGTTTTGTTTATTTATTTTGAATTAATCACTGTAAGTCTATTCCAGTCCATCACAGATTTTCCACGGTTCCATATTGAATCACTATTAACATTATTTTATCCGTAGACGTCTGCCATCTCGCCACATCCTTAGTCCGGTGCGAGCGTGATGCGCGTGCGACTTATCACCACGAAACTCACCTTGCCATTGCTGCTGCCTTCGACTTTACGACGTTTCAAATCTGAAAGAAAACAAACTGTTTATTTTCTAACCCTGATACTTTTTTTTTCTACCAAGCTATGTGACTTTCCAAAATGACGAAACACACACGACAAGGCTAAGACTGATTCGAGTCCTAGCCTTGTCGTAGTAGTAGAGCTCCTTGTGAAGGGTTCGTCCGGGGAAGTACTACCACCATGCCTATTTCTGCCGTGAAGCAGCATCGCTGTGTTTCGGTTTGAAGGGGTTTGAGGTGCCGGTGTAATAACAGGCACGTGAGGCGAAACATCTGTAAGGCTCAAGTTGAAGCAGGGCAGTGCATCGTAGGGCTCGTTCGTGACGTGCGTGACCTACGAGGCAATGCTTTGTTAAAGGCGATGGTAACCATCTTTCGTCGGTAACATCAAGTGGGCCATATGCTCGTTCCATCAGCTTGTAGGATATAAAAAAAATCTTTCTGCTTTAAAAATTGCGTTACTCCTCTATTCCTCACAGTACGGAGAGGGATTGAGGGAATATTGAAATTCTTCATTGAACAACCAATTATTAAGGTCGTGGGTTCGATCCCCATCGAGAATAAATATTTGTGTTGTGAACACACATGTTTGGGCCACATACTTGATCCATCTAGTTGTATAAAAAAAGCTTTAATTTGTGCCAAATACCGAGTGTTTACCTCGTTCTATGTCGTCGGGAGCGCCGCGATGCTCGTGAGGAGGTGACACTGTTTCCAAATAACGCTCCTCCTTTATAAAATACACGGAACATTATTATTAAGCTATTACAAAACTGAAAAGCATCCTACCGTTCTAATATTATAAATACGAAAGTACGATGGATGAAGACGAGAGGTAAAACAAAAAGGTCTTACCCGGTGTGATCGTTCTCTGGGAGATCTCTCTTTGATTCGTATCTCTTCTTTGGCCCGTTCTTTGAGAGATCTGTGAAAAAACAAAACATATTAGTACAGCTTGTGTAGTTTCTATTCAGTCTTACGTGTATCGTGCAAAGATTTATATTATATATTATACTAGGGGCCTGGCCCGGCTTCGCACGGGTGTACATTTATTTTTTCCAATGGTGAAGGACTTTTTGAAAAGTTTTCGAATTTATTCATTACAAACATACACACGAAAATACAAATCAAAACAAAAATCCTCTTTGTAATATTAGTTTAGTTCATTATAAAAAATCTGTTGTAAAAGAGTTTCTTTGATAATCAATTTGCTAAGTTTCAACTTACGATCTTGATTCCCGCTTAGGTTCCTTCTCACGGTCGGAGTCATCTCTACGTCTGTCACTGGTCCTTGATTCCCGTTTTTCTCCATCTATAAAATGGGAACAAAATGTAATTTCAGCCTTACACGCAATAGTGTTCGGTTTGTCTATATAAAAAGCCCTGAGCTCAATATGAGTATATATTATATAATCTTACCATTGGTCTGAGAAGGCGATGTTGACATATCCTCGTGTTTGGCGGGGGCTGGCTCCTCTTTTGGCGGCGCGATGGGCGTAGCAGCTAATACAGCCGTCGCAAGTTTCTGCCGATCGACTACCTATGGGTTATTCGTTCGTGTGAAAATATATTAAAAGTATATTAAAGGAGTTGATAACCGTCAAATAAGTTTGCGCTCGCACCATTGACATTATAAAATATAAAATCACTGGATTAATTTATAAAAAAATCATACAAAAAAGAAACATTCTATACAGTAGAGCAAAAAGATCAATTTTGCCTACACAAATTTTAGTAAAAAAAAAGTTTTTTGCTAATATGCATATCTAAGCGATAGGACGGGCGCTTAGCATAGCCTAGCCATAGTTAGCGCTCGCTAAGTATTCCCTGAGTCTCCAACTTCTAGCTAAAAAATAAGTTGAAAACATAGTAAGCGTTCGTTTTATGTTGCTAAGTCACGTTTTGAGTTAACGTATGCTAACTATGTCGAGATTACCGCCCCAGGAAGGTTGTTTTAACCTAATATCGACTTACGTGGTGGAAGTCGCTCTCCCGCATCATGCTTTGAGCCTTGCCCCGCAGCTGACCGCTGTACACGGTAGCAAGGGCGTACAGATCTTGCCTTTGGGTTTTTTCCTCATCTTTGACCTACAATAATAATAGCAGATGAGACGGTAAAAAAATTATGGACATAAAAACAAGTGAAGTGTATTTATATGGAAGAAACGGGTATTTATAGCGATTACCTTTATTATTTGCAAGTGAGGGTAGTTGCAACTGCGACTGCCACCGCTTCTCGACGGTAACTCTAAGAACTCCAGTCTGCCCGCAACCACGGCTATTGTAACACGGTCGAAACGTCCGGAAATAATAAAGGTAATCGCGATAAATACCTGTTTCTTCCATATAATTATGCATAACGATCGCGTTTATTTAAAAAGTGCTAAATGAAGTGAACCGCCCGTATACAGCCCAAGAAAAAAAAAAAAAAAAAAAAAAATATTGTGGACAATTCACACAACACTACCCAGCCCCAAACTAAGCAGAGCTTGTAATATGGGAACCAGATAGCTGATATAATACTTGAATACATTTTTTTTTGTAAATACATACTTAGAATACAATATAACACCCAGACAGAGAACAAACATTTATGTTCACCACACAAATATTTGTTCTCGGTGGGGATCGAACCCACGACCTACGGCGCAGAAGGCAGAGCTACTACCAACTGAGCTAGAGGCCAGTCAAAACATACCTTGTCAACCTTCTTCTCTATGATCTGTGCCAGCTTGGTTAGCACGGGGAAGTGTGGCAGTACGCGGATTAGCACGGTAAGCGCGTTGCGGATTTGCACGTAGTCGCCAGAGTCCAGGCATACTACCATCGCCTTCGTTATCTTGTAGTGCCACTTGTGGCACACGTGTCTGGAAAGGTTTTATTTCGTTAGCAATCTTTTTTTTTGTGCCATTGCTGGGAGATGAGCAGACGGGCCACCTGACGGAAAGTAGTCACCGTCGCCCATAGACACCTGCAACACCAGAGGTGGTGCTGATGCGCTGCAGGCTGCATAACTTTAGCGCTGACCGTTATTCCGCAGAAGTCAAAACTAAGGTACCTGAGGGGGGCTAGCGGAATGTGTGCCGCTAGTTTTACCTATAGTTTTCATATCCCACGTGATCATTAGCCTCCGTGAACTGGTTGGAGACGCGATACTTGGTGACGAAGCCGGGGTAATGCGCGCACTCGCGATGGAACGCTTGCTTGTCCGCATGCCAGCGCATAGCCGTCCCGAGCACTTTGCAGAGGAACGCGCCGTAGCGGCCCGCCTCGCCTTCCGTGCACGACATCACTGAGTATGTGATGTCACAGAACAGCTGGAAATAACGAACACAGTAAGTAAGTAGTAAGTAGTAGTATAACCACAAAATAAAAATAAAGTAAACTGGCCTTTGCATCTATTGTAGATGATTTATAATAGTGTCAGGCAACTGGTGTCCATTCAAACTCTACTTACGGGACGCTATAGTGCCTGGGACAGGATTTTAGATGGAATTAGCTTGCCCAGCACCTATACCATCCTGACAGCTTGGTTAGCATTGTGTACACAAATTTTTCGAACAGAAAAATTCATACGACTGGATTCGAACCAACCCGCAATCGTAGAATCGGACGTCGGGGTTACTACTACTAGACCACCAGTGCTCAACCACAGAACCTACAGTAATACTACGCATAGAACGGACACTGAGACCCATTTGTGTAGTATCTGTGTAAGAACCGCACACAGACGCGCGTGCAGGAAACACTTGGACATGAGACGCACAGGACAGGCTGGTAGAAAATGAATGAGGCCCATACAGGAGTGGGTGATACCGGGGTGAAATGATAAAGTACTTGGCCTGAAGTTAGCCGTGATTCGCCATTGACGCAGGCTAACTTCTGGCATGCTTAGTTGTACTTGTTGAACTGTAAATGAACATCACAAACTCTTTCCACCAGCTTAATTACTATTTGACAGATGGAACTAGGATTTGCTGTCAAGAAGTGTAAGTCGGGTTTTAGTATTTGTTTATTATAATTGGATCATGAGAGGACAAATAATGAGAATATGATGATGAAAATTTGCTCTCAAGTTAAAGTAATCTTGTATTGCGGTAAAGCTACTTCAATATCACTGGCTAGTATACAACGTTTTATTTTTAATTATTTATTAAAAGTTGTCAACCTACCATACAAGATTCATCGTAGCTAAAACACTTATGCAATAAACATTAAGTATCAAAAATAACTTACCCGATCATAACAAAGCAGGGTAGAGAAGTTAGGCGTCTTCAGAGAATGCACTGTGTGGACAAACTCGGCGCAGTACAGCGCGTCAGTAGCCGTAAACACGCAGCGCGGGAACAAACACAGCTGCATCAGACGAGTGACTGTTTCGTTCTTGGCTGACTTGGCGGCGCGCGCTGGGAACCAAGTGGCGCATTCTCGTTGCAAACGCGCCATTACTCGGGAGACGTGCTCTTGTTGACGACGACGCTCGTCCTGATCAATAGAAAATTAAACTAAAAATTTAAATTTGTTTTAGTCAGATCCATACAAGATATCACATAAAAAAATATTTTTTTTTTTTTTTCAAAGTTTGACTTTTATTGGGATTAATAAACAGCACAATATTATTTAGTACTGACCATGGATGTATGTATGACTACAATACATACAACAGATTGATTGACAAGTGGTACTTTATGTTATTGATAAATATTACATGCACGGAAAGCATAAAACAAGTGTGTTGTGCTTTTATTTCGTGATTTGTGTGTATGTTTGTAATGAACTCAAAAACTACTGTGCCAATTTCAAAAACTCTTTCACCATTGGAAAGCTTCATTCACCTTGAGTAACATAGGCTATATTTGTGTTTTAAAAAATAAATGTCCACCCGAGCGAAGCCGGGAAAGGCCGTCCTTAATAAAGAAACTATAGATTGGTTTAATAAATTCTAACCTGTAACTTGTCAATCAAAGTATTGAAGCGTTCTTGTTCCTTCTTAACTTTCGAGCCTCCTTGGGAGTTATCCTTGGCGGCGTTGGCGGCCGCCGTTTTCAAGCGATTAATCTCTCGGTCATAGCTATCTTCTGGGACACGAAGATCGTACATTGACAGCGACCTGTGGAAAATAGCACAAGGCGTCTCAATCTATACAAGGCGTCTCACGGATATGCCACATGGAGGGAAAGTACCTTAAATATTGTAGATGGAACATTTTACTGAAAGAAGACATTCGAATTTAAAAAACAATTTAAATTGCATTCAAAGTTTTTTTTAAACGCTTACGTGAAACGTTAAAACGCTTGTAAGCGGACTTATTATTATGACAATTTCTGCCTTCTTCAATATCATTATCAACTTACCAGAAAGTCACATAGAACTCTGGTGAAATGTCTTCCCAAACTCTAGATGGCAGCATTGGCGTCACAGATGCAACGATCGGCTCTAGCGCTTCCTTGGCGGCTATAGTGTACCGCACAACACTCTTCTCCAAGTTATCTGATTTACTGTCGGCGCTCTTACGCAGCGATTCCACTTTACCGGCTATTTTCTGCGCCAATACTGGACGGTGGAGGAAGAATGCCACGTCAGCATCGACGTGGTAGTCGCGCAGTAGTTCCTACAAGAAGTACATAAAATATGCTACATGCTTATACTCCTATGACTTTTGCACCATTTCCACAATTTTATGCTTTGATTTATCCGGAATCAACATTACTAAACGGTCCTTTTGTATCAATGGGTCCTTGCATCTAACTTCTACCATGGGTCTAATCTTTGTATCAATGCATGCAATCTGTCGGCTCCTGTACTAAAATTGAAATGTAAGCTGATAAAAACTGTCCCGCCTTTTCGTTGACATAAAAGTAATGTTAAAAACCTTGATAACGCGACATATTTGCCAGAGTTGCCTAGAGTTTTCTGGCAGACAGGCAGATAGAACCATAGCAATTCAGGAGATTCTGTCCGTCCTTTGCTGCGCTATTTTGTTCTCAGTAGTTCTGTTGAGCAAACTACTGGGATATTTACTCTCACTAATTTTATTACGAAAAAAAAACACACCCTAGCACAGAACACCTGTGATAATTTTGTTCCTTAATCGCCCCATAACATCTACGGAAAGTGATGCTGAGGTTCTATTCTTAGATTTTACTATTTTAAATGTTACCTGCAAAGGCGGCAACCTTGCAGCGTACTCTTCAGGTCCGTGCGAAGTAGCGAGGAAGGTTCCTAGCTGGACCAGCGCATCCTGGCATTGGTCTGCCAAGCGGCCTACCACTTTCAGCTGAGAGCCTGGAGGCTCGCCCGCGCTCGTCGGCGTATCTATGTCTTCGTACTCTGCGGGAGGAAATGAAATGAAATTTATTTATTCAGTAAGCCCACTATTCTAATGGATTACAATGGTTGTTATAATGTAATAGTAGGTACCTATCTCAAATAGTTACCCAAGCAGGTAGGTTAAGCCTAAATACATTTGAACTAAAAAGAAGTTAACGCCTACAAGAACAATAGGCTACTGTAATGAATTGACTTTCATATAATATGAGCCCTAGACCTCACACTAGGATTCCCTGTGTCGTGAGGTCTAGTCCCTCATACATTATGATGGGGCTAGCCCATGGAAAGCTCCAGACACAGTACATATCACGTCAGATAGCTTGGTACTCAAAACTATCAACTCTAGAAAGCCTGCAGAATATACAATACAAATCAAACTTTTTCAAAGTTGATTGTTTTATCACAGTTTAAGTTTATTGAGTGTGGTTAAAGTTTTATTTTTAAGAGTATTCGAGCTCAGAAAAAGAGTTCTAAGAAATAGACTTATTTTCAATGTTTCAAACTAATTCAAGGTATTTGTTGCGTTGAGGTTGAGTTTTATACAGGGTTATTCATTATTAGCTGCAAATACTCAGGAATTAGGTTCAACAAATAAAATAAAAAATATTTATAAAATGATTTTTTTAAGTTTTGTTATGAAAATCCCGAGAAAATCGATAAAGGAATCATTGGCGCCTAACCTATTTTGACCTTTGATCCGCGCCCGCGCGCCGTGAGTGACACTCTGCGTTCAGTCACCGCCTGGGTGGGTCATCGTCCTGTTCTCCCTGGCAATCATTATGCAATAGCCGTAAAGAAATTAATAAAAATAAAATTTTGATAATTTCATAAATATTATTTATTCTATTTGTTGAACCTAATTCCTGAGTATTTGCAGTTAATAATGAATAACCCTGTATGTCCTGTCTTTTCTAGTGGGATCATGTAAGTAATGTAGTATTCAAGTGAATTGTACCTTTCCATACGCAACAATGGCGCTGTTGCGCTGACAATATGCACAGAGATATGTCAAGGTTGTTGCCCACCATAGCTTCCTTCAGCCTCGCCGAAGATCTCCTTGTGTTGCGGACTTGGGAGAAATATCCCGCCTGTCATAATAAAATGTGCTGTAGTTTGTTATAGTAATACAATGGGCGGCCTTATCGCTAACAGCGAACTCTACCGGGCAACTTTGGCTAGGTTATGTTAGAACATATTATTATAAAGCACGCAAAAGGCGCGTCCAAAGCGAGCGTGCCCCGGCAACGGCGCGGCGCCGCAGTGCAGGTAAATGTTTTTTTACAATAACCTCAAAATAGCTATCCTCTTTAGGATAATAATCTATAGCTGCCTATGTATATATGTATCTATGGGCCTGAACCATTTCACAGTGAAAACACAGTGAAGAAAAAAGCCTATTCGTTTTAACTGAATGTATGTACATTAACGTAATGATTAAGATCGTTAGTCCAAGAAATCCATGGGATAATTGGACGCTATTTAACTAAAACGTTCCAATCCATATGAAGTTTCATGGATTGGAACGTTTTAATTAAACAGCGTCCAAATTGTGTTATGACAATTTATTGGGTCCCTATCAATGAGAAGTCCTAATCCATGCCCCTAAGCATTAAGAATGTCGGTATGATGTAAAAGAAGAATGTTATAAAAGTGTGTGTACTTCTCCCTTGAGCAGATCGCCGCCAGCCATTGCATCCAGTTGCTCCGGTGTCATTTCCTCAGCTGCTTCTATTCCAGCCATCTTCTGAACTATCTCCTTCAGGATGAGCAAATCTTGACTGAAATTAAAAAAATATATTACATGTCTTGCTGCCAGCAATCCTGTTATTTCGCTAGGTATTATTCTTACAAAAGTATATGGAAAAAAAAGCAGCCAAGTGCGAGTCGGACTCGCCCGTGAAGGGTTCCGTAGCATCAAGCAACATAATATAAAGGTTCTTGTAGTTTGTCGAAAGGTAAATTGCGATTTACGATTTATGACGTTTAAAAAAAAACTACTGACTGGATCTCGTTCAAACCAAATATCGTTGAAAGTTTGCATAGTAATGTACAACATATTTTTTTTTTTAGTTTTATCATAAAAAGTTGGTCTCCCCCCCTCTAACTTCTAAAATAAGAGATTTTAGAAGTTAGAGGGGGGGAGACCAACTTTTTTCCACTTTGGAAGTGTCTCTCGCGCAAACTATTCAGTTTAGAAAAAAACGATATTAGAAACCTCAACATCATTTTTGAAGACCTATTCATAAATACCCCACACGTATGGGTTCGATCAAAAAAAAATTTTAGTTTCAGTTTCAGGTAATTTATAGTTTTTTTTCTGTAAAAATCTTAATGCGGTTCACAGAATACATCTACTCGCCAAGTTTCATCAGTCTAGCTCTTGCGGTTTCGGAGAAAAATGGCTGTGACATACGGACGGACAGACAGACAGACAGATAGACATGACGAATCTATAAGGGTTCCGTTTTTGCCATTTGGCTACGGAACCCTAAAAACGGGTGTTTATCGTGATTACCTTTATTATTTCCCGACGTTTCAACCGTATTACAACAGCCGCGGTCGGGGAGACTGGAGTTCATTGTAAATAAAAGTAATCGCGAAAAACACGCGTTTTTTCTATGCGATCGTTATGATCGCGTTAATTTAAAAAGTGCTATTCTTACAAAGATATGGAGATAGGATAGAGTATTGAGAAGATACAGTGAAAGCGTCAAAAATCAGTTCTTAAAACATTAATGCGTTGTCAGCCAAATAAGAGCTGGTTCAACTACAGTTTGTTAAATATAGGTTGATACGTGGGACATTGATATATTTACCATTATTAAATTTTGCGAGTTTTGACTACCGATATTTCGGCACAGTTGCATACACCAAAATATCGATAAAATCGGAATAACCGTTGTTAAAAAATACTGTTAAAACGTAATGATAGTTTCAAAAGTAACATAATCATAGTTTTAAGGATGTTTGAAATTGAAAACAAACCTCTGCTGCGCCTTCAAGCGGTTGGCCACAAACTGCAGCAGCGCAGTCAGTTCAATGTTGTGCTTCTTGAAGGCTGCTCCCGCGAATGCCGCCAGCGCTTGCAGCCACGGCGGATGGGCCGCACCGCCGGCCGCTCGGCCTACGCACAGAGCCTCCAGCAAACAGTAGCCGAGGACATCGAGCGATAGGGAGGTCAGGTACTTGAGGGATTCAACCACGGGGCCGATCAGATTGTCGTAGGATTGAATCTGAAAATGCAACGTTTTTATTTCGGACACAGCGCCTCGAACAAGCACATCGAAAGCTAGGGAGGTCAGGTACTCGAGGGATTGTTGTATGATTGTATCTGAAAATTCAACGAAATTTGACCTCACAACTCAGTTCGTAGTAGCCTTCAGCGCTGGAGACCCACGCCGGGTTCGATACCCACCGAGTAAAATATTTGAGATAAGTTTGTTAAAATTATCAACAAAAAACGGTTGGCATTGATTTACTTACAAGACGATTCGATTTATTTATAAAAGCTCCATGTTACTAGCGAAAGATGCACTATGTATGGTCAGACACGCTATACAATTTTTTTTTTTTTAATCGTGGCAGATATAATTGTTACCTGTAAAAGCATGTAGTCAAATAGGAAAGCAGGAGCAGCGTGCGACAGCTTTCCAATAAGCCGCCCTTGTGGTTTGATGTTCTCTTTGGACACACGTTTCATGATGTGTTTGATGCGCTGAAGTGCGTTTCCTCGCACACGCATCAACGCCGGTATCCGTTCACCTGCTTCGTTCTTCCATCGCGAGTATAGACAATACCTAGACAATTAAAAAAGTTTCATAAATTTGCCACTGAATGGAATTTTAGAGGTTGAAGGAGAGATGCTACCCCTAACTTTATAATCTTACGTTCTTGAGGATGATGCAACAACAAACTCATGTACTAAATATATGTTTATTTGCACCAAAGCTACAGCAGGTTCGCACAGTGTGAGCGAGGGAGAGACGACTGGCGACGCGAAATCAGATTTCTGTGGCTACGTACCTAGTCGCTACAGAATCAACTATTTCTACGACTAAAGTACCGGAGTATTTGACAAGCCAAAGGAATACCCAATTATTCAAACTGGTAATTTGACCTAGCAAAAATTTAAGATAATCAATATTAAGCCCGTTTCCCACCGCAAAAGGGTAATGAGCGAGAAATGGTAAGCGGAACTGACTCCTTTTAAATTAAATAGGTTTAAATTCCCACCAACAATAATATACAAAGAGCGAGTTTATTTCAACATTTCTGCTCGCTCAGTCTTTTCCGCTCGACTATTTGTTGGTGGAAATACAAGTATGCAGTTAACTCTTCTGAGTTAAGTGCAGTCCTTAATGGGCTCGTTCTGCTCGCGGTGGAAACCGGGCTTTATATATACGGTCTTGCGACCAATTACACTAATTAACAGGTAAATTACATTTCCTTATTCAAATACAAAATAAATTTAACATTAAAGAAAACTATTTAAAAAAAAAAGTTTTACAACCGAGTGAAACCATTCCGTGAAGCGATCATCTCGTGTTTCGGAATGCTGTTCGGTGTAGCCAGCGACACAAAGTGGACGTGACAGGTCTGAGCAGTTCTTGCGTGGAAACAGGTTTAAGCGTTTTTGGCTACCCAGCAATGCAAATGCGCCGGATGGCTAGATTTGGAGGGTAGCGGGATCCGAAGCACGGTTCTCCGCTGGCCGACCGCAGGTTGTAGGGGGCCCAATTAGCGAGCAGCCACTCGTGAAAGGCTGCCCCGCCGCCTCGCGAAAAATCCCAGAGTGCTCCATCGTGCCGGTTGGCGACCGGAAGAGAGGATCCGATGGCCACTCTTGGGGGGGTTCGGGCGTCCCCGCAGTCTCCAGTCTAGTCCTCCATATGTGCAGAAGCTTGCTGAGTGCCGCCGAGCTTGCCTGTTTCACGCCTCGCTCAACTACTGTCTTTCCCCAAACCTAAAACACTCACCCATCATAATGAAAAAGTCTAAAAATAATAAGTTGTGCTTACAGCGGAAGCACGTCCTCTCACTTCAAGTGCACTTCTCCAACATTCGAGGATTACACTCTAATCTCGATCCGGTCCACCACTATCTCGAGACCAATAAGCCGCATTTATTATTCCTTACGGAGACGCAGATTCAGTGCCCTCCCGACACAGCTTACCTTACATACCCGGGCTATGCACTCGAGCATAATTTCAAGCCTAAATCTGGTATCTGTTTGTTTGCTCGGGACGACATTTGCTGTCTGCGTCTGCGTGACCTTGAAGAGCCCGATTTTTCAGTCATTTGGGTTATGGTGGATACCGGCCTAGATAAAATTATCTACGCTGGTTTATATAGATCACATACTGGAGACTTCGAGACAACTAGGTTATTTGATTACATCAGTGAAGCGGCGGATGTGGCCCTAAGACGGTACCCTGTTGCTCAACTTGTACTACTTGGCGATTTCAACGCCCACCACCAACAGTGGCTGTTCCCATATCAAGTCACTGACCATGCAGGAATAGAGGCTTATAAACTGGGTCTAACCTTGAACCTCACACAGCTGGTCGGTGAAGCAACAAGGGTACCAGACGTCGAGAGCCACACAGCCAACTGCTTGGATCTTCTGCTGACGAATGAACCGGATCGTCACACAGTGTCAGTGTTGCCTTCTTTGGGTACTTCAGACCACTGTGTGGTGAGGTCTGTGTCGTCATACTCGCCACCGGACCCCTCGCCTAGAGGACGTAGACGAATATGGCGATACAAGTCAGCAGACTGGGATGAGATGCGTCATTTCTTTGCGTCTTATCCTTGGCGGCAAACCTGCTTTTCTTCTTGCGATTCTACGAGCTGTGCTAACGCCGTAACGGAGGTGATCCAAAGAGCAATGGAATACTTTATTCCATTCTCTGACGCTTCACCTTCGACAAGTGCTCGCCCCTGGTTTGGTCCTGCATGCGCTAGCGCAGAAGCGCAAAAACATGTAGCTTACCTTGCCTGGGTTGATGCACGAAACGGCAAAGCCTCTGACACGCGACAGAAGAAGAAAGCCTACAACAAAGCCGCCAAATCCTGCAAAAAGGTGATAAGGAAGTCTCGTTTTGATCGGATTGGCCGAATGGGAGCTAAGCTTGCCGCGTACCCCACGGGAAGTAAAGCTTTCTTCTCTCTGGCCAAATCGGTCGAAGCGAACTTCAGCCGTCCTTCACTTCCACCAATGTTGAAGCCAGATGGATCACTGGCTCACACCGCGATTGTGAAAGCAAATCTATTTGTTACTCAATTTGCGGAAAATTCACGTCTAGACACCACAGGTGAAACTCCACCTAGCCTTCCGCGATGCGAAGCATCGATGCCGGAAATCCGTATCCAGCAAAAGGAAGTGCTCAAAACGCTTCGTGGTCTTGACGTGAATAAAGCCAGTGGGCCTGATGGTATTCCAGCCATTGTGTTAAAAACCTGCGCACCTGAGTTGTCTCCAATACTTACACGGCTTTTCCGCCTATCTCTTGAAACTGGTATAGTCCCCAAGTCTTGGAAGCTGGCCAATGTGCAGCCTGTGCCCAAAAAAGGTAGTCGCGCCGACCCGTCAAACTACCGACCTATTTCGGTCACCTCCATACTTTGTAAATGTATGGAGCGTGTACTGAACGGTAAGCTCCTCGCATACCTTGAAGACAATGTCCTCCTCAGTGACCGCCAGTACGGATTCCGCCGAAACCGGTCTACTGGGGATCTTCTTGTGTATGCCACGCACCTCTGGAGTGAAGCCATAGAGAAATGCGGTGAAGCACTAGCGGTTTCACTTGACATTTCAAAGGCATTTGACAGGGTCTGGCATGCTAGCCTTATTGGCAAGCTTTCAGCATACGGACTTCCAGCCCAATTCTGTTCTTGGCTTGAAGACTTTCTGAGGGAACGATCCATTCGAGTAGTTATCGATGGCTGCTCGTCGGATCAATTGGCTATTAATGCCGGTGTACCTCAGGGGTCAGTACTATCTGCCACTCTGTTTTTGCTGCACATTAACGACCTGCTCATACCCGGTATCATGGGATATGCAGACGACAGCACAGTTGTTGAAAGATATACTTCCAATGCTCAGGCCAAGCAGAATGTGGTTCAGCAAGAGAGAGAGGCAATGCTGCGGCGCTTGAATATGAAACTCAAATTGGTGTCTGACTGGGGTGACGCCAATTTGGTCAAATTCAATGCATCCAAAACGCAGGCTTGCCTGTTCTCAGCAAAGAAAAGTCAGTTTCTCCACGCTCCTGTTTTCCGAGATGTACCTATAGCGATACGGGATCACCTTGAGCTCCTTGGTGCTTCGCTTACGCCTGCTCTCAACTTTGGGTCGTATATCGAGTCTAGGGCTAAAACAGCCTCCATGAAGCTTGGCATCCTAAACAGGGTAAGGCGGTACTTCACACCAGGACAGCTGCTTAGCCTTTACAAAGCACAAGTCCGGTCTGGTATGGAGTACTGCTGTCACCTGTGGGACGGCTCTGCCAAACACCAGCTTGCTGCCTTAGACTCGATTGAGCGAAGAGCTTTTAGGCTGATAGGTGAGCAACACATGGCGCAGACTAAAATCCAGAGTCTGGCACATCGTCGCAAAGTTGCTTGCCTCTCGATTTTCTATAGGTTACATTTTGGGGAATGTAGTGAGGAACTGCATGATCTTATACCACCATCTCCCTTCCACCATAGGACTAGCAGACGCACGGCTCAGTACCATCCATACCTGGTTAGCATACCACCCATTCGCACTAAGCGTTTTGGCTCCACGTTCATTATGCGAACCTCCAGGGAATGGAACTCATTGCCGACGGCTGTTTTTCCTGACCACTACAATCTGGGCCTCTTCAAGGCAAGAGTGAATAGGTGTCTTCTAGACCATCCTGCTCCATCGTCGGCTACATCGTCACTTACCACCAGGTGAGATTGTAGCCAAAGGCTGGTCTATATCATGTAAAAAAAAAAAAAAAAAAAAACATGTCGAATTAGGTACATTAGGTCAAATCTATCTTTCCTTTTTTTTCTTAATGATACGAACTAGTAGTAATAGTAATGTACCTGCACTGATATGGATAGAGCTTGATCAGAGTGTAGATTTCCTCAGCCATACAGCAGTTGCCCTCCATCAAAGTTAAAGCTGGTAAAATAGCCGCGTCAAGTACAGTCAGCGCTTCGTGATGCAACGGATCACTTTTCTGAGCACGTGCTGTTTTCAAAATTCGTATTATCTGAAAGAAACCAACTACTTACACTTGGGACTTTTAAACCGAGCTATTAATACACTTATCAATAGTACTTACTTTGTACATCAATATGGGGTCGTAATGAAGGGACGGTCCCAAAGATATGAGAGCAGGTATGACCGTCTCCTTCATATCCTGAAATGTCTTACAGGGTGGCGGAGCAAGGGTAGACTTCAGCGGCGGAATAGGTTTGCCGGGTATTTTTGGTGATACGCAACATAGACTGTAAAGAAAACAGAAATTTTTAGTTTTTGGATAGATGCTGGTCATTGCTGATTTCAACCTATCAGCTGAAAACCTTGAGCAAAAGATTTGAAGCTAATTGGTTAAAATCAGGAGTTTCTGTGCATAATGAACTTTACCAAACTTTATGGTAAGGCTGCAGGACCTTATGACTAGCCTCTCAGCTCAGTTGGTAATAGCTTTCTTCTGCGCCGTTGGTCGTGGGTTCGGTCCCCACCCAGAACAAACATTTGTGTGGTGAACACAAATGTTTGTTCTCTGTCTGAGTGTTATATTGTATTCTAAGAATGTATTTACAAAAAACAATATCAGCTATCTGGTTCCCATAGTTTGAGGCTAGATAGTGTTGCGTGGTTTGTTCACAATATATATTGTTTTCCTTATCTTACCTTCCGTAGACTGCGCGGGAGTAGCAACAGCATCCTAAAAGCGATTGTTGAAAAACAAAATTGTCCTCTGGTATGGAGACTCATTTAGAGGACTAAATCATTACTAGTTATAAGTTACTAACCCACTTTTTCTGTTTTTGTTACTAACACCATGGCATGGACTCCATAATTGTCTAAATAAAGAATTTAAATTAATTATCAATAAAACTTCACATACCTTCTGTACAGTGGCTCCACAACAGCATGAAGCATATTACAGAGAGCCATGGCGGGCCTCTCTGGCATGACAGTAGCCGGCAGTCTGGCAGACAGAGCCGCAAACTCTCGCCACGCTGTTACATTCAGCAAGGCTTCGCACAGCACGAGCTTCTGGTTACCCCAGTAATCCTGTTTGAACAATTAATCAAACTTAAATTATTATTTACTTGCGTGTGGCATAGTCAAGTGGTAACGCCCCCCCCGCTTTTTGATCCTAAGATCGTGGGTTCAAATCCAGTCGTGTACTTAGAGGTTTTCTGTCGAAAAATGTATGTGCACTATGGCAGTACTCTCAAACGGTGAAGGAAAACATCGTGAGGAAACCGGCGTATCGTTGAACATAAAAAAAATCGGTTGTCTGTAAGGTAGGTTTACTGATGATAGTTGAACGTGACAACGTCATATGAAAATACACAGATGTCGAACGCTGTCAAACGCGGAGGCCAATTGTGCCTCTTTGTCGCTCATTCCGCGCTCTCGCTTGCACTTCAAGCCTTAAATGGAACGCTTCAGAGGGAGGTAACGCCGCATGACGTCATGTTTTATCATGCGTGCAGCCAGCTTCATCGAATTATAAGACGTTGTCACGTCAAAAAGCTCTAACAACATGTGTCAAGCGTCATGCAAAAAGGGTCCGCTAGCGGCCTACTTGCGGAAACCAGTCAAAGCGGAAACAAGTACCTGCTAATGTATAAGTTAGGTTAGTTAGTAAATTTTGAGTTAGCTACTTTGTAAGTATAGCTATATTGTACGCCCGAAATGGGTAAGCTGTTGGAACATAATTACTTTTAAGATCTTTTATACACAGTTTTACAATAAAAACATTTTATCTTTATCTTTTATCAGTCCTCCAACCACGTGCAACCACGTGCACGCACGCACGTGCGTCCAGACCAAGTGCGGATGATGAATTTGCCATTTAACATTACCTGAGGATCAGCCTTGTCTTCCAAAAACTCAGTTGGAGCATTCGCTTGAGGTCCTTTTGTTGAGACAATGCTCAGTTTGCGAATGTAGTCTTGGACGGCTTTGATCTCTTTTTCAGCTGTTTTAGCCATGATCGAGTCATCAGGGCGCAGCTGTAATAATAAGTGTATAGTTACGTAAATGACCTTGAATGCCAGATGAGTTTCATACTAACACACCACCTATAGTTGATCAATATACCAGGTCTGCTTAATGTTCGTTAATGTTCGACTGGCCTCTAGCTCAGTTGGTAGTAGCTCTGCCTTCTGCGCCGTAAGTCGTGGGTTCGATCCCCACCGAGAACAAATATTTGTGTGGTGAACATAAATGTTTGTTCTCTGTCTGGGTGTTATATCGTATTCTAAGTATGTATTTACAAAAAAAAAAATGTATTCAAGTATTATATCAGCTATCTGGTTCCCATATTACAACCTCTGCTTAGTTTGGGGCTGGGTAGTGTTGTGTGAATTGTGCACAATATTTATTTATTTATTTATTAATGTACAGCCAGATAAAAAAAATCCACTGTGAAATTGTTAAGACCCATGTACACTGTAGCAGATAAATATTTTTTTATGTAGCGATGGATAATTGTCCTACAGGGTACAGCCCCTTTGAGGTTATTGTAAAAAAAAAAAAATACTACGGCGGCCGCGGCACGCTCGCTCTGCTTGCTCGCCTTGTGCGTAATTTATATGTTATAACCTAACCTATCAAAAGGGGGGGGAACCTTTAAAGTATCAAGGATAAGTATAAGTATATAGTGACTTCTAGGTCTTACTAATATAACATTTGATTATATTTATACTGATTACTGATTTTGAATTTTACTTACCCAAGGATATATATCATCTAATGATATAACCTGGTACTGCAGCAGCAAGGCAATCACAGTCATCAAAGCTGGTGGTTCCTTGTAGTCTTCAAGTACTTCAGCATTGCCCAACTTGAAGCCTAAAACCTCCGATATGACTTGGGCATCGCACATGTAGTTCTTAACAAGCGGTACAAATAACTGATCTAGGTAGGGTCTAGCCTCAAAAGATTCTAAAATTATATCAAGCACCCTGTTTGGATCTAAATTAAAACAACCTGAAATGAAATATGCATAATTTGAAAATGGTATTATGGGTAATCATAACTTAGGCTTTATTTGAATACAAGAATATATAAAAGGTTACCTATTAGTGATTGGATGATTTCCAGCAAACTTGTCCAGTCTACTTTTTCATTAAGATCTTGATTTAACTCTACTATTAGCTTGGCATATCCTTCACTTTCTTCCCTAAATAAGTTAAACTTACGTTGTTTGTAACTGAAAGTAATGTACTCGTTAATTTCCGTATTATTTAACACACGGCTCATAGAACCAAAAAAACTTGGTATCAATGTCTCCCAATTATCTACATAACTTACTATAGTTTTGTTTTTATTTTGATAAATTTCGTATAGAATATTTTGTTTTTGAGTGTTCCAACATCTTGCAAAGTATCAATTTCTAATCTTTCTTTCAAAAGTTTGTCAGACATGAAGGGTTCCAGTTCTCTCACTATGTGGCAAAAGTTGGATCGTTCATCACTCTGCACATCCAGACAGGTTTCAGCATCAAGCACACACACCACATCAAGAATAATAGATGGCATGTCTGCATGGAGGCCCTGAAATAAACACTGTTTAATTTCTTCTATCAACTTATTTCCAGCTTCAGTTTCTATATGGTTAAGTTAACTTACTGTTATATCTCGAAGAACTGAAACGACGGCATCTTTTTTCAGATTTCCACGCAAGCCACACAGCAGGAAGTCATAGATATTCTGTGACAAGCCGGACAGCTTCCCAGATTTTGAAAAAAGAGGACTTTTAACTTCATCTTTTACAGATTGTGTCACGTATTTTAAACTGAAATAAAAGAAATTAGGGGTTCTAGTTCGGTAGCGCTAACAGACTGTACCAACTGGGTAGTTAGAAACAACATAACATACACTTGGAGTGACTTTTTTTTCCAAGACTGGACTACAATAACAAACTAAATTATTTTTCGTAGAGCATCAATTGGCGTAATCTAATCTGAGCAATAGTATTGAATAACCAAAAACATCGGTTTTGGTGGGTGATATTTTGGAGTTATAAACATACAACATGTGGTCTTATTAACACACGACGAACTTACAAGTGGTCTTTCCCCGATTTTTCCCAACTTTTACAGTAATCAGATACAAATTTCGCATAGGATCCCATCTTCGGAAGGTAAGAAAATGTTAATTTTCAAACTTATTTTGAAAACAGCATCACGCCACAATCACACAATCGCCATTATTTGTGAGTGAGTGAAATGTGAATGAAAATTAATGAAATGTGTGAATTTACTTTTTGTTTATGGTTCCAGACTTTTAATGACTAGGGATGTCCCTTTTTGAGCCTAATTTTGCGCAAGGAGTTTAGAAACTGCACACGAGGACGTTCACAAGTCTCTACTTTTGCGACACACACTCCACAGACAAGATTGTTTTTCATTTTTATTTTGTTTGTGTAATAGAACAAACCAAAATCCCGAACAGTCCTGTGATCGAAGTCCCTGATAGTAGAAGCCAGGCCAGTGGGGCAACACACCTGAAGCCCTTACCTGCAACTCCCAAGAGCGAGCTATATAATAGAAGACCGGAATGAGTTTGCGGACACGGCGAGGAAGTCATCTCTTGTCTGTCTGTCAGTGTCATGTCAATAATGTCAATGTCAAACCTGCCTGATTGATTGATTGACATTCACAATTCACTTCACAATTTCACAATTTTCACATCACATTTCACTTGCCAATTTTTGTCCTGCATGGATGCATGGATTTTGTCTTTCCTTTTTTGAGACTGGTTTGTGAGAGATTATTTTGTAAATAAGTTGAAGCATTTCAGAGTAGTGAAACAAAATGCCTACCTACGAACTAGCTTTGATGCTAAGGACAATGCCCAAACCCGAACTAAAGAGCACACTCAAGCGAGTCGCTACTGCAGTGTTTGATCGTGGTGGAATCATCAGGAACATTGAAAATCTTGGATTTCGACCCATGCCTTATAAAACCAGTGCTCATGGACTAGTGCACAGAGAAGCAAACTATTTTTTGTTTAAAATAGATTCACCAACTCAAGCTGTCGCAGATTTGAAGGAAGAATACAGTAGAGATGTTGACATTGTGAGGCAGCGAGTCTTTAGGGTAACAGAAACCGACCAGCACAATTGTACCTTAGAAACTGAACTGTTACCTCCAGCATACAGAGAAGAAGTTCAGAAAATGATAGATATTGGAAAGACTCAAGTTAACCGATTCACTTACAAGTTCAAATATAATTCAGGCCTCGATTACTATCCATTCCAAAAATAAAACAAAATGGAACTTAATGTAGATTAGATAGATTATAGGTATTATGTATGTACTGTAGATTGATTTAAATAAAGTGCAGATACTTATGTTGAATTTTATAAAAATCGGTAATTTGCTCTATTGTCTACATCACATAACGCTATAGTGTCTATTTATTTATTATCATTGCTAAGAAACCTTATATAAAAGCAACATTCTTTTATCCGTAATGTATGCATTTCTCTTCAGGTATTTCTTTTGCTAAAAAACCTAAACAATAACAGCTCTACTTATAAACGCAATTTAAATTTAATCATTGGTTAAAGTTAGCCCTGTCACTGTTTGTCATTACCCAGTGGTAAGAGATGCCAATAGTTTAACCACTGTTTATCTTTTGACATATTTTTATAAGTAAGGCCATTATATAATAATAGTTCTTATTACCCCAATCAATATTTTTTAAATATGTTGCTGCCCTGTTTGCTATGACTAAGCGAAGATAATTTCACAAAATATTACTTTTGCAACATATTACATTATAGATTACTTGAAATTACATAATTTGATAAATTGATATTATTCTAATCTAACCCTAAAGCTAGAAAATGTAATGTAATTCTCAATATACCTATTACTATTACTACTATGTACAAGCCCATAGTCTCCCTTTTCGGCAAAGACCATTTTCGCCAGTCACCTCTATCTTCCTTTAGTCGCCAGTCCTGCTCATACCTAATAAATAAATAACATACCTAGATCTATCTGATGCTAATATTATGTGTTTGTAATGATTACAGTTTACACTCAAAAACTAGTAAACTACTGTGCTGATTTCAAAAATTCTTAAAAAAAAAGAAAGCTACATACATTCACCTTGACTTGAGTTACATAGCTTGGCTATTTGGCCTATATAAGTGTGTAAAAAATAAATATCCACCCATGCGAAGCCAGGACAGCCCTCTAGTTATTTTTAAACGAAAACCAGTCATGCCGACCCCACATGAAGTGGGATATGGACAAGAAAAGAAAATACAATAATGTATTTTTTGAATTTGCCGCGATTTTTGAATCTACTTTCATTTTGACAGACTTCTATTAACAGTAACAGAAACTTTTTTATTAAAGATAGCTAAGCATTTGGCTGCCATCACAACTGATGGAAAGTGAGGATGCAGCCTTATAGAGTACTCAGATGGAGCATGCTTAGCCACATAATCCACCTATTCACTCAGTGCAGTGTTACATTTTGTGCAGTTCAAGTATTAATAATTACTTCTGTTATTATATTACACTCGAGCAGACAGCGGCTTATCATTCTGCCTCTGTCTGTTTGATACAAAATGTACGGGGCAGGGCAAGTTGGCAAGTTTTATCATGCGCACTTGATGTGCGCGGGCAGGTTTTTACCGCAAGTAGGCCGCTGGATGGCGGGCCCTTTTTGCGTGACCCCTGACACGTGTTGCTCGAACTATTTTAGGTTCTACAACACACCGGTTTCCTCACGATGTTTTCCTTCACTGTTTTGAGAGTACTGGCATAGTGCACATGGGGCAGGGCCTGGCAGGGCAGTCGATGTGAGTCCACGCGGGGTGGGCTTAAGCCTGGTTTCCACTGCGAGCGGAACGGACCCATTAATGACTCATTTCTACTCTTTCTACACGCTCGGCTCTTTCCGTCCGACTATTTGTTGGTGGAAATACAAGTATGCAGTTTGCGTTTGCGAGTTCAACGGAGTCATTAATGGGTCCGTTCCGCTCGCAGTGGAAACCAGGCTTTAGTGTGATTCTACCTTAGTGACTCCACAGAACTAACAATTTATGTAAGTACTCCGTGCGTGCGCGATTGTCTGTGATATTGTTTGATTGATTCATGTCCTGTGTGCTTGAATCAAACACATTTTGTGTTCCTTGATCAAACATTATATCAAAAATGTAAAAACCTTCGTCTACAAAATAAAATCCAAATTGCGTCATATTATTTAAATTCTCTGCCATCGTACATAAATATTAGAATTTGAGAGAAAAAAAACTGTTTAATGTGTTTAAGTGTACATTTGATCTAAGCATTTATTCCAAAATATCTTTAGAGCTTTGAACAAGGAAGTCAGCTGACGTGTGTATACAAAGGGAAGTTCTTCGAATAACAAGACGATTTCAAAGTGCTTTGTGTGTTAAATTCTCCAAAAAGATGGATGTCGACGGTTCATCAATGGGTGGGGACATAGACCAAAACCTATTACTACAGTTCAGCTGTATGAATACAACTGATCGAGAAGAACTAATCAGTCAAATGCAAAGACTTCTAGGGCCTAGTATGAACTATTACACAGCAAGCTTTTTCTTGGAGATGAGCAACTGGTAAGATTTATGATTTGGATTGGCTTGTTTAGACTATTCTATTATTATAACAGTAGGAAATTACTTTTAAACATGTATCTTCCCCAGGAACCTACAAGCTGCTATATGCAGTTACTTAGATTACAGTGCGCCTAAAACTCCAATGATGTCTCAAACTGGAGCTTCAAGTATTGTGCAAACCGTGGGTTTGGGCTCAAGGTAATCTTACTATCTTTTTTTTTCATCAATAATCTGCTTAATGTAAACTAAAATAAATGAAATGGGTTCACAACTGTCATGCCCAGGCACATTAGATATACTCCCTTTGCTATCCTACAACAAGAACCTTTGCAGACGTGTCTAAGGGGTAGTCAAAGGCATGTCCCAAGACTACACATTTCAACATTATCACATTTTGCAGCAGTTAGTAGATATTCCAAATGTTATTAGCCCATCACAGCTGCTAGAATACTAACTAGTTTCCTCACAATTAGTTCCTGCACTGCTTGAGAACATAAAATATGGCACACATAAATTCTTTCTCACAGTAAAATCAATTGCTGCAATCAAATTTTAAAACTAGACCATTGGGAATCGCAAAGTAATATGCCTCCCAATAATTATGAGTTATTATTATTATATTAAGGTCATATAGCTTAAAAACTGACAAATGTTATGGAATAAAGGTTCTTGAATGAATACCATGAACGGGAAGAGGACAAGTAGGATGTCCAACGATGAACCAACATTGTTAAGGTCAAGGAAAGTCGCTGGACAAAGAGGGCTCAGAATCGTTCTTCCTAGAAATGTATAGGAGGCCTATGTCCAGCAGTGGACTTCATTAGGCTGATGATGATGTTTCATAATCATATTACCCTTCAACAGTTTTGAAGAATCTTGGACACTAGCCAATACTGGGACAGAACAGTGGCCTGTTCTCTGTAGTATAATCCCAACTGGTGGAGAACTTTTGGGCGCCACTCGCTGTTATGTACCTCCACTGCCTCCAGGCCACGTCACAACTGCAACGATGAAGCTAACGGCACCACTTACCGCTGGCACTTACACAGCCCAGTTTAACTTGGTCACTGATAAAGGCGAACATTTTGGTGGTGAGTACCTCAATTTGATTTTGGCATTTAGCTAGCTAAAGTAGCATAAATTTTATTTCAAGCTACAAATCTAACTGACATTATTAAGAGTGCATAATTCAAAGAGGTATGTCAGGATTGTAGCAAGTGGAAAACTTATGTCTAATTAACTTTTTATTTTTTTGTTGTTTATTAGAATCATGGTCTCTCTAAAACTCTAAATGCACTTTCAGTTTCACAGGTGTAATCTTTATTACACCCAGTAGTGTAATAGGAGTACAGAGTAGTATTCTTCTTCTTATCGTGTCAGTGGTACTTTTTTTCGACCTTAGTGTGGTGAAAGGAACGCACTTGACACATGTTTTCAAACTTTTAGGTCCTGAGAGTAAAGACAGTACAGGTGTTAACCTACTCAAATTATAAAATAGGTTCAGGTGTAGATCAACAATAAAATTTCACATTTCAATAGTCCTAGTAAATGGAATACTTTTGTGAAATACATTGAGTGATATTGAATTTAACAATGTATTTTATTTTAGATACAATTAAAGTAACAGTAAGAGTGGAGTCCGAAATGACCATGGCCCTTGTAGAGCAACTAGCCGCCTTACCAGTCCCCAGCAGTAGGATGGAAGATTCTGTCACACAGGTAATCATAGTATTATTATGAAGATGGAAGATTTGTATGTTTGTACAAACAAACCAAAAAACTAGTGGACCCAATGCACAATACACTCCATCGCGGGACGTCAGTGCAGATCTTATTCCCCAAACTCAATTAGAATTAGACTAGTAGACCAATTTCGGTTTTTATTTTTATCAAAATAGCCCGTGCCTAGTCGCTCTATAGTCCAGTAGAAATATAATATTTTTTCCACATAACCTTCGATAATTCTAAAGTTTTTTATTTTCTCTGGGTGGATA
This sequence comes from Thera britannica, assembly GCA_939531255.2. Classification (NCBI taxonomy): domain Eukaryota; kingdom Metazoa; phylum Arthropoda; class Insecta; order Lepidoptera; family Geometridae; genus Thera; species Thera britannica. The sequence continues at coordinate 5,722,415 of OW618040.2, read as the reverse complement.
ACTTTAGTGAATTCATTGCTATGTACAAAAATGCTAACAGTTTAGAGCAATGCAATAGGTATTAAGTAGGTATTTCTTATTATTTCATATTACAACAATAATATAAAATTTAAAATTAAATGATTTACTGTTTCTTTATTAATACCATCTAAACTATATATTCGTGGAAATGCTAACAGATAGGTACTGTGGAACAATGGAAAACTGAAAATGTCCCGTAACTCATTCAATAAAAAAAAATACGGGTTGCACTCCGGGAGTGCCGGCAGAAGTGAAAACTTGATTATTAACGTTGAGCATGTTTGATATTTTGGAATGGTTAGGGGGGGCTTGTTTGTTATTTGGCACGCTGTAACATACACAAACATTCGCGCAAGCGCCCTGCGCTGCCTAAACGAAACAGTAGGCCCAGGCATACATTTTCGCCGCGCCGTAGAGAGGGGATAGCTGTCTACTCTCCATCCGTCTTACGCTTTTTCGATCAGGTCACGTGTCCTGACGCGCTGACGCGAGTTTAAGATTTTATACCCATTACAGAAAAAGTGCTCAACGCTTTTTCACTTCAAAAATTAGTTTTTCAAATAATTTCCTATACGCTGATAGGTATTGGTTACACCATACAACAAAAGTTCTAACAACTGAGTAATATGCTGCACAATTAATTGTATTTTTACGATATAATAATAGCTTAGCTATTCAAAGAGGTAACGTTGCCAGCCTTTTGGGCACATTGCCTGCGGTCGGTGATCTGAACTCTGTTTTCTACCTGTAATACCTACAGGTGGAAAACAGAGTTCATTATAAAATTTTCTAGTATCTTATAAAATGTAATTTTTATTTTTTCTTTTTAATTAGGTATTTCATGTTGTTTAGTAATAGTTTTTGTAAATAATGTATATTCTGTTGTAAATAAATTATTTAGCTGTTTTTACTTTGCGATATGCGAAATATTGAATTTAAATTTATAATTTTGTGCCTACATATTCGTAATAATAAACTATGCTGTACCTGCAGCATATTACTCAGTTATTAGAACTTTTGTTGTAAGGTGTAACTAATACATAAAAACGTATAGGAAATTATTTGAAAAACTTATTTTTTTTATTGAATGAGTTACGGGACATTTTCAGTTTTCCATTGTTCCACAGTACCTATCTGTTAGCATTTCCACGAATATATAGTTTAGATGGTATTAATAAAGAAACAGTAAATCATTTCATTTTAAATTTTATATTATTGTTGTAATATGAAATAATAACTTAATACCTATTGCATAGCTCTAAACTGTTAGCATTTTTGTTCATAGCAATGAATTCACTAAAGTTATCCACCCAGAGAAAATAAAAAACTTTAGAATTATCGAAGGGCATATTCTTCTGGCTACTGGACTACTAGACTAGTAGACGCCCTAGTAAAATTTTAACAATATTTTTCCATAGCTGTAGCCGTAATTGTAATTTATCCCTCTGAGTGTTTGAAAAGACTTGCCCTGTAGATCAATCACTATGTTTTTTCTTTTGTTTCAGGCATCATCACAAGATGACATTAACTTATAGATTGAAATCACATTTTCCAGTACCTACCCTGCACAAAACTAAGGTTGAAACACAAAACTCTTGCAAAATGCGAAGATGACAGGGGGAGTAGGACAACAACCGAATGGTGGCCAAGAACCGGCTACAGAAACATAGAATGCTCTGCAGCAAGTTGGATGGAAGACATCATCAAAGTCGCGGGGCAGAAATGGGTTGGACTGGCACAGGATCGAGGTAGATGGCACAAACTGGGGGAGGCCTATACCCAGCAGTGGGTGAAGTCGGGCTGTGAATGATGAATACTAAACTCAAGGTATATGAACTTACATCTAAAGCAAGTGCAGCCAAAGATGGATGTTTAATTTAAATCAATATAGGTAAATTGACATTTTTTTCTTCTCTTTTTTTGCTCAATTTATGTTTGGTACTAAGCTTTTAAGCTCTTGGTTCCAGCTATAACAGTTGTTGACCTACATGTCATCTTGTTAAACAATAATTATTACTAATTGACCTATAAATTAGTTATTAGTGGTTATTGTTTCCCAAGTAGTCTATAGCTAGAGTTTAGGTTTGAAGTGTACATCACAGATTTTTTAATGGTGCTTTGCTGTATTAAGGTTTATCAATTTCCATATGAATAGATTTTTATCGTCTATGGGCGATTAGAGTATAATTGTTAACTTAAATAACTGGGTTGGCTTTCATATTGGTCTTTATTTAAATCAGACTATATTTAGTTGAAAACGAGACTAAAAAATATATTTAATAATAACTTTTTGAAAAAAAATTTTTTTTTGATATAATTATTTCTGTTAGTCTATTATTTTCGACAACTAAATATAGTTTGCCTTAATTTAAGACCAATATGACAGAAAACTTACTTTAACTGACTTCAGTGTACAATTATACTCTAATCGCCCATAAATTGTAAAATATATTTGTATGGAAATTGTATGCACCAAGTTAAAGTCATCTCATTTTGGATTGTTTTTTTACGGTTATTTAATCGATTTTGTCTGGGTTAGGGCAGCTAACTGCAGTTTATGAAATGAATCTAGATACTTGCCTCACTAAAATACTATACATTTTGTGCTACTTAAAAAACGAACGATTCATGAAATAGTCTTATTAAATTTATGCACTAGTAACTTAGTCAAATATTTTAAAACAAACTCTTATGGTCTTACCTACAAGGGTTCTTAGGCGATAAGCACTGCTTAAAATTAGCCCTGCCTCTGTTATTATTACCTAATGGTAAGATATCACAGTTGTTTATACACTGATTATTATCCTAAAAGAAACACTTGTGGGTACAACTGCACTGTTATGTCAATTTGTTGATCTTGGGGCTGCAAGCAGAAACAATGCTTGAGTCTGAGTCAAGCCTCAAGCATGAGTATGGAGAACTGTCAAAATATTAATGCTTGAGGCGTGTCTCAGACTCAAGCATTATTTCTGTATACAACCTATTCAGTAGGTAGGTAAGTTGTTGATTTAAAGACTGCATCTATACCTATCTAAATTTCATATATTAGAAATAAGTTATATTAAATAATGTTTTTGAATGATTTTATTATTATTTTATTTATCATGGATTTCGCTTATAATGTTTTAAGTACTCATTATTGTACTTATCTAGTATATAGGTTTTATTTTTAGTGTAAGGTCCCATATTCATCAATTTCATTGTAAAATTCTAGCTTGTAAGTTCTTGTGAACGAATCAAGTCTTGTACAAAATAAAACAGGAACCTAGTTAAGCAATACATTAAGTTATTGTAGTATTTGTTAAGCGCGGTATTGTGGCATATTTTAAGCAATGCGGTAACTATATTTATAATGTTGGTTCTGACAAGGTCTGTACTACACCAATCATAAACCCAAGATGGAGGCTTTTAAATAAACTTAAACACAAACTTAGTAAGTTTTCTAGCCTTAACTAACTTAATACCTTATTGAAATAACTTCGTACACCGTAATTTGCATCCATACAACGAAAATCGTTGCTGGCGTCTATTTTTCCGAATATCTATAATCAGGACGTTTTAAAAAAAAGAGTGAAAAAAAGAAATCTTCTAGGTGAGCGCGCTACACCGTCAATCGCATTATCACTTAACATCAGGTGAGATTGCGGTAAAGCGTTAGCCTATAAATTGTAAAAAAAAAAACCTATTATACACTTAGCGGCACAATTAACCGCCCACCCTTTTAAAGTGGCAAATTTTGATGTTATCGCAGTTGTAAGTTATTGGGCCTAAATAAGTAAAGTGTGAGAGAAATGTAGTGACGAAAAAATTACAAACTATCCACTTAACTTTGTTTTTTTTACGCATAAGTTGTGAATAGGATAAATATCGAACTTCGTCTCATTATCGTTATCGTTGCCATACTGCTTATATTGCTTCAGTGGCATTAAAAGTAAACAATTTGAGTTTGTTTTGGTTTCGTAATTTAAAGCTAGTGTTTGGACATCACAAACATGCCATTTGATGCTAATTCAGTGGCGAGAGCCGTCGCTCTTATCGACGAAGGGCTTAGTCAGCGTTACGTGGCGTGGAAGCTTGGTGTCGCACGTACCACCTTAAGGGATGCAGTGAAACGGTTTAGGGAAACTGGCTCTTATGAGCCAAGACCAGGACAGGGCCGAAAAAGATGCACCTCCGCTCGTGACGTCCGATTTCTTATGACCAATGTTCTAAGAAATCGGTTCACTACAGCTGTTGAGGCACGAAACCAACTTCGTGAGGTTCGCAATGTTCAAGTGAGTGAAAGAACAGTGAGAAGAAGACTAGGAGAGAATGTTCTTGGAGCTTTTCGACCATCTCGAGTGCCACAATTGCTCGTAGGCCACCGGAGAGAAAGACTTCGTTTTTCCCGAAAGCACGGCGAATGGAATATGGAACAATGGAAGAATGTTATGTTTACTGACGAGACAAGAATATGCTTGCACGGTCCTGACGGTCGCCAGCGTGTATACAGACGCAAGAATGAAAGGTTTGCACCATGTACTGTTGTGGAAACAGTAGGTTACCAAGGTGGCTCTATCATGATATGGGGCGGCATTACTTACGAAGCACGCACCGACTTGGTTATCTTCGAAAGAGGTGGAATACATGCTCAAAGGTATGTAACAGAAGTGTTGGAACCTCATGTAATGCCATTTGCTCCATTTATTGGCGAAGATTTTTTATTAATGCAGGACAACGCTCGCCTCCACGTTGCTAGAGTTGTTACCGCGTACCTGGATACCGTCGGCATTCGGAAATTAACATGGCCATCCCGGAGCCCAGATTTAAATCGTATTTAACACATATGGAGCAATTTAAAAAGACGTGTTTGAAGCCGCATACCAGCTCCAACCACCATAGATGAATTAAAACAATCCGTGATTGAGGAGTGGCAGAACATTCCACAATAACATATCAAAGATGTCATCGACAGCATGCCAAACCGTTTGATGGAAGTCATGAGGGCTAGAGGTGGAAATACGCACTATTAGAATTCATTTATTCAGCAGATTTTTTATTTTTAAGCCATTTCATCACATTTGTCAATTTACGGTCAAAGTGTTTTTCAGACTTTTTTATAAATAAACGTAATAATTAAAAACATTATTATCTTTCATTTTACTTAAATATACCTACGTTATAAAATAACATTCACAAGTAAGGCCACAATTTGTTTTTTTAACCAAAATCGTACAAAATCAAGGTGGGCGGTTAATTGTGCCGCTGAGTGTAGTTAAATTCACTTACCAAATCGTATGGCCACAGGTTAATAACTATTCAGTAATCTGGTTGGCCACTGAAGTTACTGTAGCTGGAATTTGTTAATGTTTAGAAACTAGCTGTTCCGCGCCAAATCAACAAGGGTTAATCTTTGATTTAGATGTATCAAGGGAGCTATTTTGTGACACCTGTTGGGTACTGTGACTGTAAGTTTAGGCTGAACCACACAAATGTTACGGGGTTTGCCCGAGGTACAAAACAGTCTCGTCTCTTTATGGTACCTAAATCATGAATGTCTTGGAAGGACACGCTATGCATACACGCCTAACTATAGTTTGACACTTCTACCTATACAGGGTTACTGGTAACTCGACGTATTCCTTGCAGGACGTCATAGTAGGGTTAAAATGCAACAAATTAAGCCACCAAATGTTCTACCGAAATTCAGTAGTTTTTGAATTAGTTAAGCTTTAGTTTTTTTTATGAAAAATCCCATTTTAAATCATTTGAAACCAATTTAAAAATGATTTACGGCGCGACTGGTCTGAAATTTAAGTTATTATCATAGTTGACGCCGTAGCAGACCTTTGTTAATAATTAAAATTTCAATAATGCCTAAAACTTTGGCAAATATCACTAACCGAACACTTAATTTTTTGTAATTTTTGCTATTACTTCATAAAAAATGTAGTCTAGTGCAAAAAAAAAATACTACACCTGGTGTACAAATTACTAAGAAAATATCCTTGTCTTATCAGCTATCCAAAAAGGTATGAAAGTTAATACAAAATCATGGACTACATTATGAAAGTCTTTTTTGATTTAGTACAGGCGTGCGTTTCACAAAAAGGTGATTATTCGAAAAATCAAAAACAAAATCGTGAACATTATTATTCTTATTAATCAATATTAAAAACTTTAATTACACACATTTCACACGTCTTGTTCGATGTGCTGCCCTCGGTTTCGAATACATGTTCTTATTCGCTTCCTTACTTCGGTTTTTGTTATTCTTGAGGTGATTGTTGCCCTCATCTGGTCCGCCGCATTTGTAATTCTCTCCCTTAGTTCTTCAATTGAATTTACTGGGGTCACATAAACTAGATCTTTCATATGACCCCACACGTAAAAGTCTAGCGGTGTCAGATCAGGGCTTCGTGCAGGCCACGGAATCGGCCCACCGCGCCCTATCCATCGGTTTGGATAGTTTTCATCCAGCAATTGTCGAATTGTGATTCGGAAGTGGGCTGGACATCCGTCATGTTGGTAAATCATGTTTGCTCTTCTTTCTTCCGGTACATCCGAAACAATAGGTTGACCGTCTCGCAATTTTACCTGCCCCCCATAAAACTCTTCTCTTCCCTGGCACACATACAAAAGTATTGACAATCATACCTTTTTGGATAGCTGATAAGACAAGGATATTTTCTTAGTAATTTGTACACCAGGTGTAGTATTTTTTTTTGCACTAGACTACATTTTTTATGAAGTAATAGCAAAAATTACAAAAAATTAAATGTTTGGTTAGTGATATTTGCCAAAGTTTTAGGCATTATTGAACTTTTAATTATTAACAAAGGTCTGCTACGGCGTTAACTATGATAATAACTTAAATTTCAGTAGTCGCGCCGTAAATCATTTTTAAATTGGTTTCAAATGATTTAATCTGGGATTTTTCATAAAAAAACTAAAACTTAACTAATTAAAAAACTACTGAATTTCGGTAGAACATTTGGTGGCTTAATTTGTTGCATTTTAACTCTACTATGACGTCCTGCAAGGAATACGTCGAGTTACCAGTAACCCTGTATATTTTTTGTTTGTCGACAAAATATACTGTAAGTCATTGGTATAAGATTGCAACTAAGTTATAGATGGCTAGCTAACAAGTACCTAGGTACCTTATCAATAGATGTTGGTTTTTTCTAGAATTGTAAAAGGAGAGTTTCCTTATCAATGCCATTTAAAATAAGAAATGGGATTATTTTAATAGTGCCTATTGGTTAAGAATAAATAAAATTATACTTATATTATTGAAATAAGATATTTATTTTTATTTGTGGTGTAATTTTGTATACAGAAAGGCACTATTCTCCCACCCAATTTCGCCAACCAGGCTTGAAAGGTGGGTAATTCACTTGTGGGGCAACTTCTTCTAAAATATTTTTATTATGTCCTAAAAGTTACGAACCGAGCGGGATTTGAACCCGCGACCTTCCCCTTGGTACGGGGCTGCGCTGGCCGCTGCGCCATCGGATCCATATCACACACTTCTTCAAATTGTTTCACTCCTTTCGTACTTGACACATTGTCATGTTTTCTTACTTTACTGGGAATTTATCACAGTTCGTCGCATGACTCATGCCTCCACATCTAGCCTAATACTATGATTAATTTGTATCTTAAAATAAGTGGGGTTTGACTTAGTATTGGGAGGTTTAGTCCAGCACTAAGTCAAGCAAGGAAACTGGTCATCAGACTTCTTATCATGGCCAGAGCCGTTCATCAATTAGACAGCCATTTCCATATCAATCTTTGGATGAGGCTGATATCCTTTTATAATAAAGTCTTCATACTTGAAATCATCGATGGACTCAATCTTACGGGCAAATTCCAAGGTTGGAAACGGCCTTGGTTCTCGTTGTATCTGCTGTTTCAAGGGTTCAACATGATTCAGGTAAACATGAGTATCTCCTGTGGTGTGAACAAATTCACCAGCCTGAAAAATTTTCAGTTTGTTAGTCTTGATATTGAGTTTTCAAAACTAAGTCAAAACAAAGTTTAGTCAAAAACTAAATGCTGTTTTAGTTTTGTTAATTTTTTTACTTATTTATGTATTTGCAAAAGATACAACTGTATAAAATGAATCTTAAAAGATAGTATACATTTTATACACCCGGAGCCAATAAGGGATTTTGTTTTTTGCTTAAAACTGGTAAGCGCAAAAGATGAACTATAGACGTAAATATGTACCTCCAACCCAGTAATATGTGCAATCATATGAGTCAGCAGCGCATAGCTGGCTATATTAAATGGTACTCCCAGTCCCATATCTGCACTTCGCTGATAGAGTAAGCAGGACAGCTTCCCACTTGCCACATGGAACTGGGCTAGGCAGTGGCAGGGAGGCAGAGCCATCTTGCTAAGGTCCGATGGATTCCAGGAACACATCAGCATTCTTCTGTCAGCCGGATTTTTCCTGAATTCATTAAAATAATTAAAATGAAGGCTATGTACTAGATTTTATAAATATTATATTATTTTGTTATAAAATCACTGTTATAAATCAACCCTCTACTTACTTACAAGGGCTTTATAAAAAAGATGATCAAACAGTGGGAGGGCTAACTTTAAGCAATGTTTCACACCTAAGAAACACTTGTAAGTAGGTAAGACCATTTATGTCTAAACAAAAACATATTTCAAAAGTTTTAAAAGAGTTTCAAGAGTTAAAAAAAATAATAATAGAGAATTTCTCTTTAATTTTGGATTTAAACTGTCTGCACAATAATAAGATTCTGTATGGACAACCTAAATTTGTAATTAATTTAATAGCTTTATTGATTTAATAATTGTTGTGGCCAGTGATAACATCTGAAATGTTTAATTACAGAGTGCTACAGAACTTATACTTTAGGAACATCATCAGTCACCATAGAAAATTTTAACCCTGAACTTACTTTATGGTTTGTATAATATTTCCGAGCTGGTCAATACCCTGTCCAGTGTAGTCAGTTTTGGCATCCACATATTGGGCTCCACTATGTCTCCATTGCATACCATAAACTGGGCCTAAATCACCTGAAATTTGATGAAATTCATACATATGAGACTGCCACACATCAATGACAAAGAACATACAATGTCATAATCATACCTTCATCTCTTTCAGTAAATCCAAGATTATCAAGAAAGCTTCTAGATCCATTGGCATCCCAAATATGGACGCCTTTAGCAGCCAAAACCTTAGAATCTGTTGATCCAGATATCATCCATAATAGCTCTTCAATAACTCCTCTGATGAACACCCTTTTGGTGGTGAGCACTGGCAATATGTTGTTTTGTAGAGAATATCGTTGCATCGCCCCAAATATTGAAAGGGTGCCTACGCCTGTTCGGTCAACTCTCTTATCTCCTGTAATTATAATTTGAATAGTAAGCATTTACAGAAGTACATATTTATTAGCTTAGGTTATTCAGACACAAAACAGGGGCTACTGACCAGTTTCTATAATTTTCTCCACGAGTTTTAGATATTGTAATTCATCATGTACGTTTTTATCGTTGCTGGATTTTATATTCGTATTTGTTGCCTGCCTACCATTGACGTCCATGATAGGAAAATTGAATTATTTTAATCAACAAAACAAAACACAAAATACGAAAAGCGATCAATGCAATTGGCGCGAATATTTTAACATTGGCTTTGCTTTTTGCTTGCCCCTCTGAGCGAGCAGGCTAAAGTTTTCAATTTACTACCTCATCTTCCGTGTCGTTTGACCTGACACTGGCTTGACTTGACACTGATAATTTTGTTATCGTGTCGGCGGTCAGCCAGTCCGTCATCTCGACGGATAACCTTGCCAATGTCAAATAAAATCATGAATGAATGAAACTAATAAACGAGAAGTTCTTCTAATCAGTCAGTGTTTCTGTCAAATATACATAATGCTAAAATCTATGCTTGAGGCTCGACATAGATCAGACAATGAGGAGTAGGTATTGTATCTCTGTATTATATCCACTTCTATGATATCTTTAAACCACCATACTACTTATATAGTTAGGTGGGGACAAATATAACCTGAGGAAAGCAGGTGATTTCCTCAGATTATATCTACACTAGCAGTTGGTAACCGAGCTTCGCTCGGAATTTTTTTCGTTAATTTGTATTTTTAAGAAATCATAAGAAGCATATTATTATCTTTACTGGTCAACGCCATCTGCTGGACATGCTTGCAGTTAGTTGCTCACAATAGTCAATAGATGGCAGGAGCAGTCACATATTCAGTTTATGTTTTTAGTTTTTTTTTAACGGACAGACTCATTTTCTGAAAATGAATCCTAGCTAGATCGTTTTATCATCCTTGAAAACCCCCGTATACTTAATTTCATGAAAATCGTTGGCTCAGTTTCCGAGATCCTAAATATATATATATACAGGGTGTCCCATAAGTCAACGTCCAGCCGAAAACGGGTGATGCGCCAAGTCATGACAGTTATTAGAAAAATATAAAAAAATATATTTGCTAAGTAACTTTCGAGTTATGAGTATTTTAAAAAAAACAAGAAAAACTGACACCCTGTGATGATCTTTTAAGTCCTGTGACTACAAATATTAACTTTTCATGAAACTTTTTTTTACAACGTAAGCATGAATAACCCTTCTGCAAATTACAATAGGCATGAAGACAGTAATCAAGTATCGCCAAAATATTTATCTGATCTAATGAAAAAGGATTCAAAGATTTTAAAAAATGTATTTATACTCTTATTAATGTCGAGATTGTCAATTTATTTGATAATATAAATCTACAAAATACAACAATCCGCCATGATGGCTCAAACACCGGTCAGAGCGAATTACGTCACGGCTATATAAATGTCATTCTGATTTAGTACAAAAGCACCAATGTTTACTGTTGAATACTATAACCGTGACGTAATAACAGACGCCATGACACCAGCGAGCGTTTTGGCGAGAATTTGAAAATTTAAATTAAAATGTACTTTTATTGCACAAAAACCTTAATTTTCTACAGAAATATGATATATTTTAGACATAATAGATACTTCTGAATATGATAGAAGAGATTTTGAAAATTAGTCGTCAGGCCTATTCAAAATTAAGCCATAACTGCCTCAGTTTTCAATGAAATCGTGGAGTTTTGGACAACGTTTCATTTCAGATAATTACATCACCCAACTTTAACCGTCTGTACCGCAAAAAAAATGTGCTACACTATCATGGCATGTAACTTAAAAAATTGGCGCATTTATCCAGGATTCCAAAATGGTATAATACTTGCTAGAGTACTCTTTAGTTTTCGAAATAAAAATGTTTTTTCAACTAAACCGGATTTCCAATCAATTTTATTTCAATAGATAAAGTGTTGGTACCCTCTAAATGATGGACTTAAAATGCCTACGCCGTGTTTTTAAGTGACTCACAATTCACAGGTACAAGTAAATACCATTTCGACAATGCAAGTAAACAGATAGATCCACCATCTTGTCGAAAGAGTAATAACCATGAGTGTTCAAGTAATTTGTTAGTTTTAGGTGAAAGTTTGAAATAAAATTCAATCATAGGATTACTTCAATCGTGATTTTAATTTAACTACATCAAGGATTTACAGCAAATGTTCAAAGTGTTAGCCTTCAGCAGTAATGCAAGCTCTACATTTCCTTAAAAAAAAATCAGCTGTCTGTAAAGTCAGTTAACTGACGACAGTTGAACGTGACAACGTCATACAGCTGTCCACGCGGACGCATCGCTCACTCAAGTAGGAGAGAGACCGATGTCGAACGCTGCCGAACGCGGAGGCCGATTGTGCCTCTTTGTCGCTCGTTCCGCGCTTTCGCTTGCACTTCAAGTATTAAATGGAACGCCTCAGAGCGAGGTAACGCCGCATGAGTCATGTTTTTTCGTACGAGCAGCCGGCTCCATTGAGTTATAACACGTTATCACGTCAAAAACCATGTAATAAGACCGGCGACGGGCGAAGGCAAACTTTAGATTAAAATCACGATTGAAGTAATCCTATGATTGAATTTTATTTCAAACTTTCACCTAAAACTAACAAATTACTTGAACACTCATGGTTATTACTCTTTCGACAAGATGGTGGATCTATCTGTTTACTTGCATTGTCGAAATGGTATTTACTTGTACCTGTGAATTGTGAGTCACTTAAAAACACGGCGTAGGCATTTTAAGTCCATCATTTAAAGGGTACCAACACTTTATCTATTGAAATAAAATTGATTGGAAATCCGGTTTAGTTGAAAAAACATTTTTATTTCGAAAACTAAAGAGTACTCTAGCAAGTATTATACCATTTTGGAATCCTGGATAAATGTGCCAATTTTTTAAGTTACATGCCATGATAGTGTAGTACATTTTTTTTGCGGTACAGACGGTTAAAGTTGGGTGATGTAATTATCTGAAATGAAACGTTGTCCAAAACTCCACGATTTCATTGAAAACTGAGGCAGTTATGGCTCAATTTTGAATTGTAATTTACAGAAGGGTTATTCATGCTTACGTTGCAAAAAAAAGTTTCATGAAAAGTTAATATTTGTAGTCACAGGACTTAAATGATCATCACAGGGTGTCAGTTTTTCCTGTTTTTTTTAAATACTCATAACTCAAAAGTTACTTGGCAAATATTTTTTTTTATATTTTTCTGTTATCTGTCATGACTTGGCGCATCACCCGTTTTCGGCTGGACGTTGACTTATGGGACACCCTGTATATATACAAGATTTTCTCGTTTAGAGGTACTAGCAGTTTGTGACCGAGCTTCGCTCGGTATTTTTTAATAACGTGTGAATGATGAAATCATATTTTTCGATCTTACTAACATACTACATAATAATAAAAAAATAAGAAATGGTTATTTTAAAAAAAATCACGAGTGCAATGAGATGGAAACTTCCGGAACTTGTCTAAAGAGTGTTTGTGTAGTCATTTAGTTCCAAAACTCGTCAAAAGATGGCGTTCTCTGTGAGTTCTCAGGTTCTCATAGAGCTTAGTTTTTGCTTCTGAGCAATAGATGTCGCTAGGAGTAATGATATTACGATAAAGTAGTTTGTTCGTAACTCCGAACGCCGATATTTTCTAAAAATGAATCCTAGCTAGATCGTTTTATCGTCCCCGAAAACCCCTGTATACTTAATTTCATGAAAATCGTTGGCTCAGTTTCCGAGATCCTAAATATATATACACGAAACAAAAATATATATAAACGAGAAAATCTTGTATATATATATGCAAGATTTTCTCGTTTAAAGGTATAAGATAAGATAAAGGTATAAGATTATGGTAGTTTAAAGATAACTAGTTGATGGTAACCGAGCTTCGCTCGGAATTTTTTTCGTTGATTTGTATTTTTAAGAAATCATAAGAGTCATATTATTATCTTTACTGGTTTATTCTTACTGAACGACGCCATCTGCTGGACATGCTTGCAGTTAGTTGCTCACAATCGTCAATAGATGGCAGGAGCAGTCACATATTCAGTTTATGTTTTTAGTCTTTTTTTAACGAACAGACTCATTTTCTGAAAATGAATCCTAGCTAGATCGATTTATCGCCCCCGAAACCCTCTGTATACATAATTTCATGAAAATCGTTGGCGTAGTTTCCGAGATCCTAAATATATATATACATATATATATACAAGATTTTCTCGTTTAAAGGTATAAGATATGAGTGATATGAGAGGTAATATGAAGGTACCTGATCCTCATCATCAGCTCACTGAAGCACAGCATCAGAAGTTTACTCCTGGGCATAGACCTCCACTACACATTTCCAGGAAGAACGATTCTGAGCCCTTTCCATCCACCGACTTTCCACGATCTTAACAATGTCGTTTGTCCATCTGGGCCCTGTTTAATAATTGGCAAGACATACAACTCTGTGTTTTTTTGGAAAATACTTTATAAACCTTTCATATAGGGCCCTAGGTAAGCTACAAAAACTAAAAAAAAAATCTAGGTTTAGTCCTTTTGCGAAAAACCTATGAGACTTTTTTACAACATTGCCAAATAAGGGTAAAAAAATAAAAAAAATATTTATTATAAAAAAGTTTATTTAATATTTATTTTTTTACATGAAAATCATAAAAACAGCTTCAGTTTTTGGTAATACACAGCCACACGTTGCACTTTGTGCATACCATAAGCGAATATCCTGTCTGACACAAACGGCAACGACCTCTTTCTCCACTGCTGGGCAGGTGACTATCATCCAGCAGGTTCATCCAATCTGATGATGAGGGAATCGAAGGTGTTGGCGAGCTGGTATAATTGTCTTCATCTTTCTCCAAGTAGCTAATGTGGCGTGACGACCTTCTTCTTGCTCAGAGTCATCACTGTCGTCGGATCTCGCATTAGCTATCGGAATAAGAACTAGAATGCGGTTGGATCTAGCGCGTTGAAGCACCTGTGAACAAATAGGCACCGCATGCAACCAAAAACAAAACCCAGCAAAAAAAACATACGAAATTGCGCAAATCTATCGCATAAAAACAATTTACATAAACCCTAGGCAATTGGCAACGTTACTTTTTTACAACAAATACAGAATGTACTAAAATGACGGGCCTTTGGCAAGGTTGCTTTTATACAACAACTAGGTTAAAAAGCTTGTTATAACCTAAAAAACGTATCTATCAGTAGGATTATGGTAAATAACGTTAGTTTGTTTCAATGTTAGTAGTATTCAAGCAAAAAACCAGGACCATGACTAGAAAAAATAAATAAATTCGAAAAACTTACGGCTCGGTTGCTTAGGTTGCGCGCGACATCTCAGCTGACTGACGTAAATAGTGATGTAAAACCGCAAAATAATAGAGTCAAATATTTTTTTAGTGTTGTACCTGAACGATACCTTATGACTAAATCGATAAATAAAAAAAATAAAAAAACCCTTGGGCTGTATATTTTTACAAAGTAATTGTTGTAAAATAGTTGCATCGCCAAACAAAGGGTTAATAAAACCGACAGGCGACAAAATTTTGATGGTAGTTTTACAAATATGTCACATTGTCACGACAATTCGGCCTTTTTCTGTATAATATTTTTTTTGAAACGACAAGTGACAGGTGACATTTTGTCGTTGAAAACTTGTCAAATCTTCTTTAGAACTTAGAATTGTCGCGAAATATTGACATATTTGTAGAATTGTCTGACGATTCTGACAGGAGCTTTACCCTCTGTCGCGAAATCGTTTGAAGGTGTTTGTGTAGCTCCGTAAAACAAAATTATGTCAGAAGTCGACAAAATTGTCGCGACAACCCGATTAGGATTTAAAATAATAGGTACATACGTATCCCAAAGGATTAACTAATGGAAAATAATGTCATCCAAGACTTTACGCCTAACAACTTCGCCATTTTACGAACAAATAGATAGAAATCTCGCGAGAGCCCTCTTGTCGTTTTAATGCTAAAAGATTCAAGAGTTGTTACGTCCCCAATCGAAAACTTCTCAAGAGGAGGTCAATGCTGTACTTATTTCGCAGGGAAGAATTATTTTTATCGGACCAAAAAGTCCACTCTATGATTATGGAAGTACAGTTGGCTGCACTAGAATGTATTCAATTTCATCCATCTATAGGTTATAGGTAGGTAGGTACTTTGATTTGATACCTACTCATATTGTTGAGAATGTATAGAACGAGAATGTTAATGGTAATATTAACAGTTAATGTTTTTTCGTACAATAAAGCGATTTCAATCTATCAATCTGGCTATACGGTAGGTTTACTTAGAGTACCCTCAAAACGAATAACCTAAAATTTATTTAACTATACGGTGATTATTCAAAAAAGCTTGTAATGTGGTCATTCTTTTGACAACCATCTTTGAGCAAACGAAGGCGCCAGCGAAGTTGCATGGAATTTCATTGTTGGTTAGTTTAGCCACCAGCAATTTACTTTGAAAATTAATTATTATCGAGTTTTGTTTCAGAAATAGCTGGGTGCTAAAGCCCGTATTCAGAAACAGTGCTTGAGCCCAAATATAGCTTCAGGCACTCTCAAGCATTTTGTTGACAGATTTCACATTCTTGAATATAATTGAAACTAGCAGTTAGTGACCGAGCTTCGCTCGGTATTTTTTTGATAACGTACTTATGAATGATGAAATCATATTTTTCGATCTTACTACCATAATAATAAAAAAATACGACCGGGTTATTTAAAAAAAAATCACGAGTGCAATGAATGAGATAGAAATTTCCGGAAGTTGTCTACAGAGTGTTTACGTAGTCATTTAGTTCCAAAACTCGACAATAGATGGCGTTCTCTGTAAAACATAACCCTTGCGTTCTCAGGTTCTCACAGAGCTTAGTTTTTGCTTCTGACCAACAGATGGCGCTAGGAGTATGATATTACGATAAAGTTGTTTGTTCTTAACTGGGAGACCCCGATATTTTATTAAAATGAATCCTAGCTAGATCGATTTATCGCCCCCGAAAACCCCTTTAGACTAAATTTCGTGAAAATCGTTAGTTCAGTTTCCGAGATTCTAAATATATATATATATATATATATACAAGATTTTCTCGTTTAAAGGTATAAGATAATAAAAATAAAATAAAATGAAATAAAATAATACAGCGATTTACTCCGGGAATTGGACTTCAGCGAAATAATAATCAACGATTTTTCGGCGAAAAAAGCTTGGAAGGTTCCATTCATTACCATTAAAATTTAATTTCTTGTCTCCGATTATATTTATGTATGTTTTTAAATACTAAGATAATATACTTGATTTCACAATCAATTATTTATTGGAAAACTCGACTGAAAAAAATGTTAATTTTATTTGGAAAATAATTTGGTGTAGAGGGCCTCCGCTCCTCTGTTGCCCCGAGGCCTCCAGACCTCTAAAAATGGCTCTGGTCAAAACAAATAATACCTAAATTGAATTAGCTTCGATGGAAAAGCACTATGAAGGTTTCAGTATGGGCACTTAACTCAGAACGATCCAGATACTTATTTTCCGAGGGTTTCTTACCGAAAATATCCATAACCATTACATACACGTTAGGGGGCAGCCACATTGGTGTTCGTGTTCAATTTGAAATATTATGACATTTAGATTTTTTCGTAGAGCTTTGTAGAGCCTCGTAGCGTAGCGTAGAACCTCGTAGATTACTACTACGTACGTACCTACATCTAATACTAATACCGTCGTCCGTAGTAATTATTTATATTCTGTGGTACAACCGGCCGCGGTTTTTGCGCTCCAATATCTAGAGTTGGATAGTAATTTAAAACTTGATAACCAAGTTTGTGTTTGAAAAGTGGAATAAAGTAGCATGATCAAGAGAGGTTTCTCGTTACAGCTCCCCTTACAAACTTATTAAATCCAATATCGGAAGTCAACCGATTCTAATTTAACTGTGCACTTAGATGATGTTCAGAGCAAAATGTCTATTCGGACTTTTACAAAATGTTTACGACTCTACATTTCGTTTCGCATTCTGTCTAAAACTAAATAAAGACTTCGTTTTCCATCATAATCTCACCTATTTATACTCGTATAATATTGCTTTGATTTCAAATTTGTATGGGAAACCGTTATAATTTACCAGAATTTCCTCAAT
Organism: Thera britannica; assembly: GCA_939531255.2. NCBI lineage: Eukaryota > Metazoa > Arthropoda > Insecta > Lepidoptera > Geometridae > Thera > Thera britannica. The sequence goes on along the minus strand of OW618040.2, from coordinate 5,704,811 downwards.
TGATCCAAAATGTTTAGAACCTTTGACGGGATATAAAAAAGATGATTAATAGCACGGTTTTCTTCTTTTGTTTATAATTAGACCGCGTGGCTTTTATTCGAGATAGGTTGGTGGGCCGATGGGCCCACTTCCTTACCCAGTAAAGGTCCATTTATATCTACAGGCATGGAGCGTGCCAGACAAAATATTTTTTCCACGTATACTTGCCAGGCACGGCCTGTGTATGAAGGCAAACACAACGCACACCGGATCTTTCTTTATCCCTTTGAAGCTATAGGCGCTGCGTAGTTCCTATATCTGGTTCGGAGAACGTTTTGTCATTTTTTCCGCCTGTTGGACCCCTACTCCAAGCGATTGCAGTGCCTAACTTGCATGGAGTCCGTTGCGAGTACTGTAATTTGATACACACTGTGTAGAATTTTTTAAGTGAAAACTTTTTTAGGCGGGTTTGAGTATTTTTGAGGTGGGAAAACCAATAAAGTAAACGCGTCACTTTTTTACAACGGTCAGGGGGAGGGGGGGCAATTGTTAAAGTTTTCACCTTTCATCTTTCTCGGCATTGCCACGAGTCGTGTCGTCAGTGCCACGATTTTTGTTTCGCCTGCCGTGCCACGTGTCTGGCACGTTCAATGTCTGTAAATATAAAGCCACCCTAAGGTATAAAAGAAACTCAAAATAAAAGATTGGATAATTGAATCCTCGTTTCGGCTCGGTTGCGGAGAGTAGGTAGGTATGTAGATTACCGATAACATTGAATGGTAAACCGAGGTTCGGCCATAGCTACTTACCATACTCCATAAGAGCGGAACCTTATTATCATATTGATACCTTGTACTATTATTCAATTTCTATGCAGTAACCTAAACGAATATGGAGGTACCCGCTCCCGGCAGTTGTAAGGCAGTTGAACGAATTCAGGTGTCATTATGTCGCCAGACTAGTAGGCATACAGGTAGGTACTAAGTATAGGTATTATTGATTTGAGGACTTTTAGTACCTAATTGCGTTTATAGTAGTAGGAAAGGTACATACCACTCGTAAAATAACAATTTCGTGGAAGAAAGGGGACAATGGGTATACATACCTACGTGTATAATATATGTGTGTACCTATAAAACATATGTATAATAGTGTAGGCACCTTGTGGTGTAATACTGTTATTATTCTGTGGTAGCGAGTAGGTAGGTAAACTTTATGTTATAGATGGAATTAGATTCCTAGGTACTTGTAATTAGTAACTGTAGGTTAGTTAAACCTTAGAAAATATTTCTTTTTCATATTTGTTGAACTTAGTTTTTTATGAGAATAACACAATATTATCTTATTGGCAGATAATAAAAGTAGGGCCGTAAATGTTTGTTTGCGCGTATTCTATTTACCTACCACTCTGTAGCTATTCGTGAGGACCGCTAATTGGCTTCTCTGATAACCTAGATTAATTAGGGTCTTCCTAAAATAAATAAATAAATAAAAATAATGAAATACCTACTCACTCTCTCCATTTAGGTAGTATATACTATAGTATAGTATACTCTATATAGATTTTATAGCATAGAACAGGGTAACCTAACCTACTTAGCCTAATGATTTATTCAGCTCATAATATTTTGCATACTTAAACTTGAGTGCTTAGGTACCTAACTACTTTTAATGTTCTATTTTAATTACGTACTTACTGATCTTAATATTCAGCAAAGGCGTAGTAGATACTTTTATTTCTTCTGTGGTGCTTTACCCTCAGGATCTTGAGAACTTATTGTTGTACTTTCATTAATTTTACTTTTGACTTTGTAGTTAAGTGATATCAGTACCTATTATAATCGTATCTAGGTACTCAAATAATGCTTAGGTAATTACTTGAAACTAATTAGAGAGATCACTATAGTTTCATCAAGAGAATATACAGCAGTAGGCCTACAACAAGCTCTGTCTCTGGCTCTGGTTTTGAGTCTGTGTGAGTGCTGTCTAAATAAATCCTACGTCGAAACGTCACACACTCAGTCTATTACACTGGTGCTCAAAACTAGAGCCAGAGACAGAGCCAGACAGACCTTGTGATAGGGCTACAGATCAAGGCATCCAGTTGGGGCCTCAGATTTGAAGAGGAGATACCTAATTTACTATCAGATTTTAGTTTGATAGGACCTGTTGGTTTTATGCATATTCATAGCAATATATATGTTGGTTTAAACAAAACTGTCTGTCTGTTTTTTACGCTTTCACATCTAAAACATCTGAGCTGATCGTGATGAAATTTGGCATTGTGATATGCCTTTCTTCATGTCGTTTTTTGTTTTTGATGATTTTAGTTTCTTTTGATAGTGATTTTAAAATACTAGGTATCTATTATCCCTTGGATGTGCTATTATCTTTCAAAAGGTCAAACTTTGTGAGCTAGAAGTTGTTTCACTGAGTTCAGCTTTTTAAAATACTAGGTATCTATTAAGCTGAACTCAGTGAAACAACTTCTAGCTCACACAGTTTGACCTTTTGAAAGATAGCACATCCAAGGGGTAAAAGTATCTCTTTTAGTCCCGTCCCGAGACTATGCACAATACACCCCATCGCGGGACGTCAGTGCAGATCTTATTCCCCCAACTCAATTAGAATTAGAATTAGTCCCGAGACTGAGTTTGGCGCCCGAGCCGCGGCAAGTCCACTAGTCATTTTGCATATTATAATCGTGCGTGACATCAATTCAGTCACGGCGGGCTGTAACGGCTGGATCAATTAGGAAGATACTTCGAACCATTATAATTAGATCTTCGATAGGTTAGGAACTTATTGTAAAGCCGAGATAAGAGGATATGAGACCAAAATGTGCGCCAATATTACAGCAATTGCAAACCACATTATGGTAGAACTTCACTACACCTGTCACACGTGTCATGTATTACGCCAGAAGCCTATCGGCTCCATAGTTTTTTTATAAAAGTAGAAACAAAGTAGACTTGTATGAAATGACTTTGAGATTGGATGATATGAAGTGGGATAAAGACAAGAAAATGACGATGAACCGGCGGCGAAGATCTACCCCGTCTCTCACCTCTGTCCGTCCCATACAAAATGTAATGTATTACTATCAGTATTGTGTGTCGTAGTGCGTGCACGGACATTATGGACAAAGAAGATCAAGTGAGGGTAGTTATTGATACTAGGTACCTCCTCTTCTCAACTACGATAGCACTCATGTCAATGCTCCAGTCTGCCCGCGACCACGGCTATTGCAACATTACCGAAACTTCGGGAAAATCTATAATATAAGGTAATAAAAACGCGATAAATAGCCGTGTAATAGTTTCAATATAGTGTAATGGATTGTATTTGAGAAATATTTCAATAAGCCATAACATCAACGAACGTTAAGCTGACATAAAAGATTATCTAACATTGCCTTTGGGACTTCGATCACGTGGGGCAGGTTTAGCGTTCGCAAATGTGGCATATTGAAATATTTCTCCTGATTGTCTCCCGCTTGAATATTCCGTTCCGCACAATTTTGAGTTAAATTGTCAATTCGTCAGCATTTATATTAGGAGCCAGTCAAGCATAGATACTCTCAGCGGCGGCTCCTTGCGACAGCGATAGATTATTTAGCTAATTATAAGTACATTATGGAAATGAGTACAAGGTCTTGTTGAAACACAAGATTTTGCAACGGCTCCTCTTATGCAATTACAATCCAAAAGTGAAAAGAACTTGAATAGTTCCGGTTTGTGTAGTTAAAATATTCCACTAAGATTTTACATCAGTCTTGTAGTCAACTTTGAGTCATGAATATTTGCAGCCAGAAATTGTGATATCTGTACTAAATCCAAGGAAAACGGATGTGACTTACTAATTTTGTTAATTTTCTCTTCGCTGGCTACATAAAAAACTAAATACGATAACTTTCTTTATTTTCCATGTCACGAGTTTTTATATTATTAGTTTAATCTAACTCCATGCAGCCATAATACTCCAACAATCTATTCTAAATTTTAGCATTAAACAATCCTACTTATATTTATAGGTACCTAATAAACATGTATTACATATAGGTATAAAAAGTTAGTGGGTAGAACAGAGTTTTCTCTTCATCCGCCAACTGATGAGATCTACTCCCCGTTGTGGTGACTCCCCTTGGACTCCTGTTGTGAGTAAGGGAATAATAGAATAGAATAGGATTGGGCTTCTAGGTAGTAGGTAAATTTAAGGTTTACCTACTACCTAGAAGTTATTACATTTATACATAATATATGTTATAATTACGAAGAACGTTGGAATAATATTTCCCAAAAATGTTTAGTGAGAAGGTTGTACTTACCTTCTATACTTAGCAAAGAGGGTAATTTAGTACCTACCTACCTATTAAATAATTAACCAGTTTTCCTTTCCTTTGAGTGGCAGAATAAAAACAATAATTTAAAAACACGACGCCTGTCTTTATTAAAATATGGAAAAATGAGGACAAAGGATGAATAAATAGAATTAGGCAAAAAGCCACGAAACGAATGTTTCTAAGTCAAAAGCATTCTTTATTATTCCCCACTGATGTTTCGTTCATAATGAGACATTGCGAAAATTGAGCCTCCCTTTGAAATAATTTCTGCTAGGTGGTGGTAGGTACCTTACCTACCTATCTATATACAGCCACAATGAAAACCCTGTGGCATTTTTCATTAAAACTTAAAAGAAGACAAATAATTATATTATTCGTAAAACAGAAATGGTACCTATATAATTATAATCAGGACAAATTAAATCCTTCATTATAATTTTTACAATTTACACGTAAATTTTGTTAGTAAAACATATTAATATTAAAGATTCTAGAAATTGGATGTTTTTGAAAAGCTTTACTGTATTTTAGTCTAGAAAGAATTAATTAATTCATGTTGCAATTTCAGTTTAGTTTTTAGTTTCAGGGCGTTAGCAAATGAGACTCTGAATACACACGTTGCTGTAGGCCTACCAAAAGCTCTGTCTGGCTCTGACTCTGGTTCTGGTTTTGAGTACCTATGTGTGAGTGCTGACTAAATAAATCCTACGTCAAAACGTCACACACATTGTATAATACACTGGTCAGAAAACCAGAGACACAGACAGATCCAGACATCAGAGCTTTTGGTAGGTATACTGAAGTGTGTGAACAAAGTCGTTGACGCACACACATGTCTCTATCTGTACAGATTTCCTCGGATATTACAACACAACAGAACTGCGTAAGCCTACACGATATATTCGTGCAGTTGGGACTCTTGGGACCCGAACGACCCAATATAGACCAACGCGCTCGTAATCGGGATTCGGCAAATTTATTTGCGAGGACCCTCTGTGCCTCTTTCGCCCTTTTAGCGCGAAAGTTGTTAAAGTTTTTTTTGAATGTGTATTTATTAAAATAAGCTGGGACACGTCCATCTCACTTTGTACCTACATATAATATATATAGTACTCACTACCTCTCTCTGATATATTATATTAGAGAGAGGCAGTGAGTAAACTGTTTTACACAGAGACCAGCAAACATAGTACCTACCTACCTACCTAGTGAAACACGATTGAGTGGACTTCTTGTAACTCGAACTAATTGCTCGAAATTACCTTACTGTAGGTAATCGGCTTCTCCCATAATTTACGAGTTTATCTCCTCAGAACTAAACGTCTTACAAACAACTAATACTCAACTACAACAACATAGGTTTTGTCGAGAGATTTTCTACCTTCGAACGTGTTTATATAGTATAATAAAGCAACAAATATTGCACATCATCGGCTAATTTCGGCTTCATAGAGCGTAGAAGCGTCAGAAAGAGATAGCGCTCTACGAAAGCAGAAAAGCCGACGTGCAATATTTATTGGCTACAACCGTATTATGTATATTACTATGATGCGTATAGATGGGTTATTCCCACCAATGTCACATTTTTACCCACTCAATATTTCGTGATAAAATTAAAGAATCTAAATTATTTTTACGGATTGCGTAATTATAAAAATAAAATAAAAAAGTATATACAGGGTTATTCATTATTAGCTGCAAATACTCAGGAATTAGGTTCAACAAATAGAATAAAAAATATTTATGAAATTATTTTTTTTAAATTTGATCAAAAAATTTTTCAAGTTTTTGTATCAAAATTTTAATTTTATTAATTTCTTTACGGCTATTGCATAATGATTGCCATGGAGAACAGGACGATGACCCACCCAGGCGGTGACTGAACGCAGAGTGTCACTCACGGCGCGCGGGCGCGGATCAAAGGTCAAAATAGGTCTGGCGCCAATGATTCCTTTATCGATTTTCTCGGGATTTTCATAACATAACTTAAAAAAAATCATTTCATAAATATTTTTTATTTTATTTGTTGAACCTAATTCCTGAGTATTTGCAGCTAATAATGAATAACCCTGTATTGTGAATATTCGCTACATAACACTAGCAAAGTACGCAGAGGTACAGGTACCATGGGAACTAGATAGCTGATTTAATACTTTTTTTACCTTGAACCTTCTAAGATTATAATTATGTTTAGCACCCAAAGCGTTCCGCACACAAATATTTGTTCTCCAGCGCAGGGTAGGGCTGTGAAAGTTGTTGAATTATTAGTCTTCTAACCTTTATTAACAAACAAAGATCTATGCGAAAATAAAAATTCCGATGTTAAAATCGATAATAGGGATATTCTCTGGTAGATCAGAAGCCCTATTCACTTTATGAGAGGCACTTCACCCATTCACTTCAAGCAGCACTCACCACGATACCTGCAATGATACTTGTAATATATTGCGCGATGAACTGAATTTGTATTTAAAAAAAAAGCAGCCAAGTGCGAGTCGGTCTCGCCCATGAAGGGTTCCGTAGCATCAAGTAACATAATATAAAGGTTCTTGTAGTTCGTCGAAAGGTAAATTGCGGTTTACGATTTATGACGTATAAAAAAAACTACTGACTAGATCTCGTTCAAATCAAATATCGTTGAAAGTTTGCATAGTAATGTACAGCATATATTTTTTTAGTTTTATCATTCTCTTATTTTATAGAAGTTAGAGGGGGGGACCAACTTTTTTCCACTTTGGAAGTGTCTCTCGCGCAAACTATTTAGTTTAGAAAAAAACTATATAAGAAACCTCAACATCATTTTTGAAGACCTATTCATAGACGTACCCCACACGTATAGGTTTGATGAAAAAAAGTTTATTGAATTTCAGTTCTAAGTATTAGTAATAATAAAAATATACATTTATTTATTACAAACATATACATTTTGGGGGCAAAATGTATATGTTTGTGACAAATACATCTACTTACCAAGTTTCATCAGTGTAGCTCTTATAGTTTCGGAGAAAAGCGGCTGTGACACGGACGGACAGACAGACAGACAGACATGACGAATCTAAAAGGGTTCCGTTTTTGCCATCTGGCTACGGAACCCTAAAAATGAGAAAATATACAATTACTTTGATGATAAAAATCTAAAAATGTCTAAAAAATACCTAAGTCGCTACTTAGTAGGTTCGCATGATAATAGATGCCTATTTTTTTTTTTGTCAATTATTTGTTAGAACAAGTAACCCACCATGTTACTTGGTAACCATTGCTTATAACAAAGTATTGCCTCGTAGGTCACGCACGTCACGAACGTGCCCTATTATTCACTGCCCGGCGTCCATCAACTTGAGGCATATATACGCAGATGTTCAGCCTCATGTGCCTGTAATTTCATTCACTTTAATACTGGTATTAGGTAATAGATGATGCCAACGTTCCTTACCTTTTTGAAAAATGACAATATCAATTTTACCGTAATAGGAAATGCTATAAAAACGGGCTCAGATAAAAAAAATTAGTCGTTAAATTTATTTGCACTTTGCCGAAGTATTTTGTAACATTGAAGGAAAACATGGTGATGAAACCTATCAAATGTCATGGCATGTCGTAAAATCGAGAAAGTTCGAAAACAGGCATCAAGAACAGGAAAGGAGCATCTTTGAGACGCACTTACCTCTTTGTTACACCACTCACTGGTTTGAAAGAATAGTGACACAACAAGAAGAATACTAGTTGTAATCACTTCATGTCACCTAGAAACTCCGCTCACTGCGCGAGTCATTGAATTTTACTAAGAGCAGATTTTTCCATCGACGAAATAAAGCTATTCGTCGAATAAAAATGCCAATCCTTGTTTTTGACAAGCCAAACAAGAGATTGATATATTTTTATTTGGCGCATAAATTAATATGTAGGTGGAAAAATTTGCCTTAAATCATATTCGGGAACCAGTCAAGCCTACCAAGCTGTAACATTTCTGTTAATTTCAATATTTATGTTACTATTTTGAAAATTTTGTCAGATATTCTCAAATAGCGGTTTCGCACGTAGAGGCTGGCGACAGGCTGGAGACGCTAGTAAAAATGACCACTTTAGCGCCACATTTATCATATTCACGGAGTTTTTGAAAATCCTGTATTACGACATTCCCTATGACCGATGGGGTAAAAAGTAGGAAAGTGCCATGTAAGCTTTATGATGCTACTAATAGTATACTCGTATAGTATGCGATTAAATGGCTCTGACTAACGACAGACGGATAGACAAACAGACGAATATGAAACCCATAAGAGGCTATCAACCGTAAAATAACTTCTCGCCCACGCAATTCAACATTTTGAAATTTATTAAATTATTGAACTTATCTATAAGAAGTAGCAACTAACAAAGTTGAGTGCAATCACATATTGCCCACAGTTTAACAAAAATATCTTTTTTTTTTTAAATAGGTAATTTTTCAATGAAACAAAAAGAGATATAGGATCTTTAGAAGTTTAGAGTACAAGCAATAGCATTCAAATACTAGACACTAGGCTAGGTACGCCTGCTCCCGTTCGATTCAGTCCAGAATCTACCTAATTAAAAATGTTTTGTTCAGTTGCACTGCTATTTGCTAACGAGTACAAAGCACTCGCCAAAAGGTTTGTAAACACGAATTAACTAGTGACATGGAAGAATAACTCTGTGGATGTTCGAGGCTGAGTTTGATTTGAAAGCATTTATTTGAATAGCTATGTGAATCGTGAAACCTATTATAGCTATTTGAGTTAGGTACTGTTTTAACGTGCATGTTTGATAAGTCAATCGTTTTTTAAACCTCTCTTATTTTTCTAGAAAAAAAATCATGCGTGTGCTTATAAACGAGTTTATGCTTTGCTTTTATTTTACTTAAGATTTCACTATCAATTATAACGTTCAACTCGTAGAAGTAAATGTGTATATAGATTTTGAGCGGATATAAACTTTGTATTGAGAAATAATTTCGTCTTACGTACCTATCGATCTTGCGAAATAGCGCAAAAAAGCGAAACGCACGCTGCGCCAATTTGCCATTCAAAAAGTTAGTTTCGCTAAAATGTTGTTTCAGTCGTAGCTTGCTCTTTAAAATGCCTTTGTGCATAAGAATTTAATTTATTAAAGTTACCTCTAGAGCAACGGTTGCAAATAGCTGGAGAATTAAATTAAATCGAAATAATAAGCTAATGTTTCCGCCTTAAGTACTTTATTTAATTGTACACCTCTACCCCGTCCAAGGGATAATTTGTTGCATAAAAAATGTTTGTTTTTGTAAACGGGGGCATACAAAGGCATCAATTGCGCTAAGCCAAATACCTATTGGCAAAATAATAGCATACCCCACACATCACTGTCCTCATCATTGGCTGGCCTCTCAGCTCAGTTGGCAGTAGTTGGTACCTAGTTGGTAGTTGATAGTTGATAGTTATCTGCCTTCTCCGCAGCTCCGCCATTAGGTCGTGGGTTTGATCCCCACCAAGAACTAATATTTGTGTGATTAACGCAGATGTTTATTATCTGTCTGGATGTTATATTGTATTCTACTTAGGTATGTATTTACAACAAAATTATATATAAGTAGATTATATCAGCTCTCTGGTTCCTATTAGTACAAAAAAAAGTAAACAGGCCTTTACATCTATTGTAGATGATTTATATAGTACAAGCTCTATTAATTTGGGGCTACCCTGTTACTATTTCTGTAGTTGGCTAATATCATTATGTAATGATTTACGTACTACTAGAATGTCAATTGAATTAATTACGTAAGTATGACGTCAAGGCTCCATATAACTCCAAACGTGTTTGACTGCGCAACGTTTGCCATCTGATAAACTGATCATTAATTCAAGCTAAGTAATGTAACGTCTAACTGAATATCTACCTTAAATCAATAATATCTCTAGCAAGCCACCAAACTAAACGCAAACATTGGGATCTTCAGGAAATGGAGTCCACATTTGAAATATCTCATTCCGTGTTTAGATTGAGCTGCTACGTGGAAAGGAATTTCCGATCCTCGCATCACTTGCATTGTAAGCATCCCCCATTCGGCACTAATTGCTATCCGCCGGGTATAGGCACGTGGATCGACGGTTCTAGATAAGCAGGGAGCTATGTCAGCCGTAATGGATACCAAGTTCCGTGGGAATTACTCCGAGCACACACATGCTAATGAAAGCTTTGATTTGAAGAGTTGTAGGCACGCAGCGGATCGTTAGTACCTACTGATTAACTATCTTATGAAGTTTCAATAGGTCTGCTTGATGTCATGTGCATTTTGATGTAAGTGGTATGCTAAGCAAATTATAAGTGCGAATGCATGGACGCCTGTAATACCCCAAAAAGATTTATAATGTAAGCCTCAAACTTAATAAAAGTGCATTGCCAACCTTTGAATAATCTTTAAAAAAAAATGTTTCGGGTAAAATCACTCGTAAGAGCACTTATAATGAAGTATTGGTCAATTAGGTAACATTCATAAGTAAATTTGATTGGTTGAGTTATAAAAATGGAACAGTTTGTCTATTCGTTACTAACTCATATTATATTCAAATTGCAATCTTGGATTAACGGAACGGCAAAATTTCCTAAATGTCATGTAAATTAATTGGACTATTTCTACGTGTTTGTCGCTCATTGCTCAGGATATTAGGATATCCCAGTTAGTTGCATAATCTACGCCGTAGTGTTGCAGCAAATATGAACAGCAGAATTAGGTCATCAACGTGGTGGCACTCTGTTTCTATAAACTCGCGTTTGCTGTGAGAGTGTTACGTTACGTTTATTCTTATTCAGCTTTACAAGAATTTTCACTCACAATCATACTATGGATTCCGTTCGCGTGGTACCTTACCGTATAAAAAGTTTTAAGCCCAGGTATATTCCATGCTTCATACAAATTGGTGCGGCCTTTATCTTTCATAAACATATCTGTCAGCGTAAGGTCAAAGCAGTGTTTTTTTATAAAATTAAATATTCTGTTTAGTTTTGGTGAGCTCGAATAAAAGCTGGCTATTTTCACATATTTATGAGTCCGTAGAGGTTGGTAGCACGACGCAGTTGGTGTTGTTTTTTTTTTTTATTCAATTACTACTAGGTACGATATTTAAAATAGTACGCGCAGATGGTTATCATCAATAGCCCTCAAATAAGTACCTAGGCTGCTTAGCAAAGGGTGACATGTGTCATACGAGTACATCCAATTCTAGTGAATATTATAGACCCATTATTCTTAAGTGTCTTGACTTATCCCCACTTCGACTGCAATCGGGTTTAATTCCCGCAGATGTGGACGACGTTGACATCAAGTACCACCTTATTCGAGCACGTCGGTGGCATATTCCGAGCTCAAGTGACACCCGTACTTGGCTTCACTACACATGGATGGAGCTAATTTCAAGAAAATATTTTATAATTTCGAACGAGAACGATTATTAAAACCAACAAACGTTGTAAATTGTCTTTTACTTTTCTTATACCTTTCAGGTTCCAACCAAATATTTCCTTATGGAATCTCGTAGGCGTAGCGCGCGCGCGTAGCGTTTCGTAGAACTACCGTAGCAGTTTAGATTTTTGACAGTTCTGCATTGAAAAGATTCAAAAATTTATATTTGAGACTCAAGCACTGTTTTTGCATACAGCCCTTAGATTAATTGCTTGATGGTTCTTGTTTATCGGGTTCCCAACACTACGTGAATGAATCTTAATTTAAGCTTGTATAACTTTTTTGGAGATTGCTATTAATTAAATGAAATGGAAAGAATTTGTTTTTAAGTCCTAACAAGCTGGCAAGTAAAAAAATATGTTCCAGTTTCTATAGGTACCTACTAAAACACACCTACAGTGCAGGTAGTAACAATAGCAGCCAAATGAAATATTCGAAGCAGTAGCAGTTACGAAAAGTTCATACAGCGTGAAATTACAGCTAATTAAGTGACTTGCGACTGTAGCGAGTTAAGTTTATCGATGTTTTGCCGCCGTTGTAGTGCGCGCCTAATTAATTAAATTATTTTAGGACCAGCACAGTTTAACGATTTGTTGAGTTTGCTACTTTCAACATGGGAGTGTTGAAAAACGATTTATTCAAATTGACTTTTTAACATTGATTAAGCTTAGCTACCTGTCACGTGTCACCCCGTTCTTGATAAGCCACTCAGTCACTCAGAACATTTTTTTCCATCTAACAGATAAAACCCGTCAAACAAAAATAATATCCCTCACTTTTTTAGGCTTGTCTAAAACAAGGACTAACATTTATTACCCAACAATTATCGTTATTCCGTAGGTGGAAAAATCAACAAAACGTTTTCTTAAAATTTTTTACTGTCTCTTGGTATTTATTTGATGTAGTGAAGTGTTGGTTAGTGTTTTTTTAGTACATATTATTAAAAAGTTATCGTTCTCGTTGTGTCATGGCGTAATCGTTATAGCCATACCGACGACAGTATAAAAATATATATATATATATTCACACAGCACTATCTAGCCCGAAACTAAGCAGAGCTTGCATGATGGGTACCACATAGCTGATACAATACTTGAATATTTTTTTTTGTAAATCTTCTTTTTCATAATACTCTTACAATATAACACACCAAGACAAAGAACAAATAACTGTGTTTACCACACGAATATTTGTTCTCGTTGGGGATTGAACCCACGACCTTCAGCACAGAAGGCAGAGCTACTACCAACTGAGCTGAGAGGCCAATCAATTATTGCCTTTAACAATTATTGCCTTAGTAGTCACCCATCCAGTTAGTGATAAGTTAGAACGTTGCTCAACTTTATCGATCAGTGCGCAACCATTCGCCATCTACGTCAAAAGGGATTCTATTAAATGCTAAATGGTAATTTTCGCATAAAACAATCCGTTTTCAGCTAAGTAATTGACTTATTATGAGCGTGCGTAGTACGGGACTTTCTTAAGTGCCCCTTTTGCCCTTGCGTTCTCGTTGTCACCTTGGGTTCATGCAATTCCTATTATCATGTCCTCATATCTTTATATCCTCATATCATAGATGACTTAACATCAGAAGGGCAAGTCATAGTTTTACTCGATCAGTTTGAACAGTTTGTTTCGCCTACGTGTCTCTCTCTTTTTTATGGAGAAGAGATGAGACAGCAATAGTTACGTAAAAACTTTAGAGTTAAAATGCTGAATTGGTGGTTTTTTTGTTATTCATTGTGTGTATTAGGACCTCAAAAGGTGGTCCAGTCAGTCTGTGCTCACGTGTCGTGCCTGATTAAATCATATTTAAAACAATTTTGCTTTTATTGAGCTTTCTAAAAAAAACGAAGCTTTCTTTCTTTCAGTATTGGGTAAATACGATCTGCAGAGAGCACTGGTAGTCTAGTGGTAGCGGCCCCGCCTTCCAATCCGAAGGTCGTGGGTTCAAATCCACTCGTGTATCAATGAATTTTTCTGTTGAAAAATGTATGTGCACTATGCCAGTACTCTCAAAACGGTGAAGGAAAACATCGTGAGGAAACCGGAGGGTCACGCAAAAAGGCCCGCCAGCGGCCTACTTGCGGAAAAACCAGCCCGCACATCAAGTGCGCAATATAAATTTGCCGAATTTTTTAATACGATCTGCCGATGATGATTAGCTCTCTTCATCTCGTTGTGTAACTTTAGCTTGTGTACGACCCCAATGACCAATGACCAATGACCTAAGTGACCACGTCTCAGTTCATAAGTCACACGTGCTGATTATAGGCTTTCGTCTTGAGGCTTTGCGGTAGCTCTGTGATGACAAGATGTGGCGTAATTTCCCAAACGCTGCCCAGACAATATGCCTGTCGAGCTAATAATAATTTGATAATACCCATTTAGTTTCTAGGTAAATGGGCAGCCCTTTCTTCGGAAAGATACCTTGCAATCTTTTAAGAACAATTAATGCTCCAGTCTTCACTTTCGTAGAAACACGATGAATCGCTTGATATTTATCAGTCTCTTGTTTTCCTCAACGGTGTTTGAAGCGGTAAGTGGTAGGTTGTTTATTTGTTAAACAAACTCCAATTTTTATTTTCATTTTACGAAAAGGGTTTCTGTCGCACTCTATTATAACGCCCCAGTAATTAGACAACCAACCATGAATCTTGTTTACCAGTTTAACAGGCCTCACAGGTCAGTTGGTACAACCTTCTATATACGCTGAAGGTTGTGGGTTCGATTCTCAAAACGAACAAACATTTGTGTGATAGTTTGAGTTGTGAGATTCATAAATTTTATTTACACACATCAACATTGTCTAGCTAGGGATATTCAACACTTTGTTGAGTTTCACAAAAACTGGAAATAATTTCTTTAGAAAACTAGGTAATGCAATAAAATAACAAAATAAAATATGTATTTTGTGTTTATTAAAAATAATAAAATACAACTGTTTGATATTATTTTTCTATAAAAATTAGAGGAACAAAATCTTGAAAAATCATAAAATCAATTCGAAATGGAATATCCCTAAACAATTTTGATGTGTGTATTTGTTAATAAATATAATAGGCTAACCTAACTAAATAGTTCGTTATTATAACAAATCAGTTTTTTTTTTAAATAACATTTAATGATCATGATCACGATGCCTGAAAAGTAAATAAGAGGATTTGGATTTCGGTCGGTTACCGTAAGTACCTACTTTTACTTTATTCAACTAGCTGATGGAACAATCATATGGCCCACCAGATGTTAAGTGGTAACCATCACCAATAACAAAGCATTGCCTCGCTGGTGACGCACGTCAGAAACGTGCCCTACAATACACTGCCCTGCGTCCATCAATTTGAGGCACACAGATGTTCAGCCTCACGTGCCTGTAATTTCACGGGCACCCACACCCTTCAAACCGAAAAACAGCAATGTCGAAAAAAGCTTGTTTTAAGAGTATATTTATTTTTAAAAGTGTTCACTGTGATTAAGACTTTTTGCGTCGAACAAATAGGAGGAAATTCAAATATTGCCATGTTAAGTCTTAAATTGAGTCGTTCGTGCTCGAGACGGGGCCGGCTTAGCGAGAAGATAAACGACAAAAAAAGGCGTAACAACAAAACCGCGTCCATTTTAATCGAGAAAATGTGCTTCTTTATTTTTTTAAATGCGAGAAGACTTCGTCAGCTTTTGTGAAAATTATTGAAGAAGCATTTTAGTTCGACGTCAACATCTTATACAATATTAACATAATTATCACCTACATGTTTCAGTTTTGTTGTGCGCCGCAAGCTTGAGGGAAAAACTTGCGGTAGAAGAAGACATGTGTGATATATCAAAATCTTGGGTATGGGTACTATACTAACCTTTTAATAATTTCGTCTTTAATTTATATCAAAAGAAATGCGTAGGAGTGACTCGCAAACTACTTAGTTAAAAGAGGTTGACTGTGTCCCAAGGCGATGAAAATGTGAACACACTACTACGCATCAGACTACCATGTTTGGTCTTTGAACAGTTGAATAGTTGAACGTTGCAAATAATGCGGGTGCGATGTGTGTTGCTTTTTCTTTTCCTGTCACTTTCTGTAATGTAAAATAATAAAGAATGTGGACAATCCACACAGCACTATTTAGCCCCAAACTAAGCAGAGCTTGTACTATGGGAACCAGATAGCTGATATATTACTTAAATATTTTTTTCGTAAATATTCACGCATAGAATACAATATGACACCTACAGAGAACATCCATCTATGTTCACCAGACAAATATTTGTTACTCGGTGGTCTTGAATACATTTTTTTTGTAAATACATACTTAGAATTCAATATAACACCCAGACAGAGAACAAATATCAATGCTCATAACACAAATATTTGTTCTCGGTGGGGATCGAACACAGGCCCTCCAGCGCAGAAGGCAGAGCTACTACCAACTGAGCTGGAAAGGCAGTCATGTAGCCATATATTGGATTTATAGGGTGTGAAGCCTGATGTGTAGCTGTCTGAAAATAAGCTGCCTATTTCTAACACAGTAATAAAATTTAGCAGGTACCCACACTATCCACCCACGTAAGCAATTTTTCTGTATTAAATATATACCTACCTACGTTAGCTTGATTATTTATAACACATAAAAGCTGGTACTTGATGAAAAGCTACCTTTATTTAAAAAAATTAAAAAATATTTTGTTCACAGCTCTCGTGTGGGTTATGTGAGTAGGTATATGGCTGTATCTAGCAGCTGTAGCTATCTGTAGCAGCCGTACAGACGTTGATTGTTCTGTCATTCAAGCACGTTTAGCGCGGTCAATATTTTGGAGGGGAACATGGGAAAACACTTCAAATTCGTATTTTCAGCTATGACACAATATAGTAGTAGTATATAGTTAGTAGAGCTCTTTGTGGCTCGTCCGGGGTAGTAATACCGCCATGCCTATTACTGCCGTGCAGTAGCGTTAGTGTGTTTCGGTTTGAAGGGTCACCACGTGAGTCTGAATATCTGTATGTCTTCAGTTGTAGAACACAGGGCAGTGCATCGTAGGGCACGTTCCAGACGTGCGTGAAATACGAAGCAATGCTTTTTTATAGGTGATGGTTACCACTAAACATTAGGTGGGTTATATTCTTGTTCCATCAGCTAGTACCATATATAATGATTCCTAGGACTCAGGTTTTGGTCTAGCTGTGTGGAATTGTGATAAAATGTATTTATTATTTATAAACCACTCATACAAATTTCATATTTATTTATTAGTGAACTTGAAAAAGTGAATAAAATATTAAAGTGAACGCTGAAAACTACAAAAGTAAAAACTGTGTCGCAGCTCGCAGCTAACAGCACCCAACCTTCGGCAAAAAGAAGATAGGCGTTCACAACGTTAATAAAGTACAGGTAGTTTTATAACAAAAGGAAGAACTTCAAATTAAGATAGATAGAAAATAATTTAATGCACACAATAAAAAATTAAAGGAAAGATATATAAAAAAAAACTTTTAATTAAGGACCCTAAAAACATTCGTGTAGTTGCACTAAAGAATAAACGTGTAAGAATAAATATAGATAGACTATCTATATTTTATTCAATAACCCCTATCATCTCTATTTTGTAAAATATGGATGCTTATTATACCTTTGAATACGGTGGCTCTTTGATATTCTATCATGATCGATCAGACGCTATTGAAATGGGATATGTTTTAAACATGATCTCAATACTGGAAGTTTTGTTTGATGTCAGGAAGAAAACAAATCTTTTCTGTAGCGCTTTCAAAGCATCTCTTTTTAGCTTTACAAACGTTGAGAGTCTTTCATTTGTAAAAGGATCGGCTCTATTCGAAACAGTAAGATAAAGACTACAATTATTACAATGGAGGACCATTACAGGTACCTACAATTTATTGTACGACAGCTATCTAACTATACTATAGCTATCGTACTTAGTTTGTGTAACTATCAATAAATAAATAAATATTGAGACACGGTAGGTGCTATACATGTTGTTGTCATTTAGCTATTGAATTTAGTTCATTGATGACAATATTCATGAAAATATATGTATTTGTTTCCAGCTAAACCAGTTTATCATCATCAATGTGAAGAACACCTACACATTTCCAGGAACAACGTTTCTGAGCTTTTTCCATCAAATAAAAGCAAAAGTGCATTTATTCAGTAGAATCGCAAGGATCACTTTGAAACGTCCTTCCTCCAAGAATCAGACATCGCACAAGCTCTGCTTAGTTTGGGTATAGATAGTTGTGTTGTTAATTGTCTACAATATTTATTTAATATGAGGAAATTCGTAGAAGAACCAAGGTCACAGACATAGCTCTCAGAATTAGTAAGTTGAAGTAGCAATGGGCAGGACATATGACAGGCTAGGCGGGCAGAGATTCGCAAAGTTATGGTGGTCCAGTAAACCAGACTCACCACTATTTTTAGGAATGATTTATATTATTATTAATCACCTACTCATGTCAAGAGCACGAAAAAAAAATCTCTTTGAGACGCACTTTAAATCACATTTAACCACACTGGTTCGTAGTGACATGATAAGAAGAAGATTCATTTTGTTAGAACAAAATACGCGCATCTGATATAATACTTTAAAAAGAGAGTAGTCAGAAGCACGGCTAAACTAATGGAAATAAGTCACGTGTAAAATTTTGCTATAAAATAATTAATTTTCGCTATTTTAAAAGCTTACTGCTATAAAATGCCAGTACAATATATTATATTAAAATACGACCACTAACTCTTTCGTAACTGTTGGTGAATAAATTATTTTCATGTTCCAATTATTTTAAAGCAACATTAGCGGTAACTAACTGATACGGGATGCAGCATGTAATTGACATTTTAGAGCAGAGGTTCCCAACCTTTTTGTTTCTCATAGACCACTTTAAAAAATTTGCTGGTTCTGGTGGACCCCCTCCCCTGCCCTGGAGCTACATTTTCATTATATTCAGTCGACCAAAAATATTGACATAAGATCTTACTATGGACATAGTATGGCTTAGTTCCTACCACGAATTAACAGTTTTCGAAAAAAACATTACAAGTAACAGTCGCTGAGCTTCTTAAAATATTATCTGCCTACATTGGTATGTGAAGTCAAGCCAACACTACTCAAAACCACTATCAAACCCTGATAAATTTTAGTGGATCTCCGCTTACAAATTGTAAGCCCCCTTTTTTTGTCACGTCATACCGCGGACCCCTGGGGGTTCACCTGGACCACGTTGGGAATCAATGTTTTAGAGTAATCGTTTAAAACTTTAATGTTGATTAGTTTGAATAATTTATGTACCACACCAATTACAAATGCGAAATATTTGTTAGTGACCCATACCCGTAACGGCTAAATGTATTAGGATAAAACTGGAAATTTGCATAGCTCGTGATCTGGAATAATATTAGGCTACTTTTTATCCGGGCACAAGCAACGAAACCCGTCGTTGCCCGAGTAGTCTTTGAATTATATTTGATTATTCTAGAACGAGTAGGAGCATTCTGGATGACGACCGACAATTATTTTTGTAGAACATAATATTGTCAAAATGTAGAATTTGTAAAAAAGGATAGACTACGTGGAAGAAAAGGATAGACATAGATTTCAAGAGTTTTGCCACCCACCCACTTCCATCAATTCTTTCCAATCTCCCCTACTCGCAGCAGGAGACCGAGGGGTATCTACCTCCACAACGGGGACCAGATCCTATTTGGCGGTGATAGAGAAAAGCACTGCTTTTTTTATGCCATAGTTGGTAGACGAGCAGCCGGGCCACCTTATGGCCTTATGGAGTTTTATTAATAAATAATATCAAACAGTTGCATTTCATTATAAACAAAACAAATAAAGATTCTTGCCATATCTAGTTTTTTAAAGAAGTTATTTTAATTTTTTTGTAATCAACAAAGTGTTGAATATCCATAATAGACAATGTTGATGTTTGTATTCAGGGTTATTCATTATTATAGCTGCAAATACTCAGGAATAAGGTTCAACAAATAAAATAAAAAATATTAATGAAATGATTTTTTTTAAGTTTTGTTATGAAAATCCCGAGAAAATCGATAAAGGAATCATTGACGCCTGACCTATTTTGACCTTTGATCCGCGCCCGCGCGCCGTGAGCGACACTCTGCGTTCAGTCACCGCCTGGGTGGGTCATCGTCCTGTTCTCCATGGCAATCATTATGCATTATGCAAACAAATTAATAAAAATAAAATTTTGATACAAAAACTTAAATCAATATTTAAAAAAAAAACATTTCATAAATATTTTTTATTTTATTTGTTGAACCTAATTCCTGAGTATTTGCAGCTAATAATGAATAACCCTGTATAATTTTGTACTGGTTGTTGCATAAGTTTTTTGAACTGAAAAACTTATTGGTTTGACCGAGTTTGAACCCACCAACTTATCGGAATACGGGGTTGCTACCACTAAACCACCAGTGGTATATTTATCCAAATACCTACCACGTGAGGTGAGTAATGGCCGGATGCTAGTATTAAAACCAAACAGCATGCCTAAACTAGAATTTACCAAATAGGTAACTATGAAGTCTGAAGGGCGTAAAACCGAGTCGTATCACAGTTTCTAGCGGCGTGACTGTTTCTTATTTATTTCTTTTGTTATTAAATAGGTATTCAGGCTGAGTGCTACCTTCCTACTTTACTACTTATTGTAAGTACCTATTGTAGCACGGACTAGTTATGGGGTTACGAATAAAAGCTTTTCTTTATTATTTTTCAATTAGCTTTGCTTTTGTATTACAAGTTGAATTTGATGGGCTTACAACAACGGTAGATCAATAGTATTAGACATGTTGGTACTATAGTGTAGGCCTAACTGGCCATTCAGCTCAGTTGGTAGTAGCTCTGCCTTCTGCGCTGTAGGTCGTGGGTTCGATCCCCACCGTAAACAAATTTTTGGTGATTAACACAGATGTTTGTTTTCTGTCTGGGTGTTTTTATTGTATATATTCTAAGTATTTATGTACAAATAATGTATGCAAGTATTATATCAGTTATCTGGTTCTCTGTTTAGTTTGGGACTAGATAGTGTGCTGTGATGCTAGTTACTTGGAGCGGTATGCGAGGATTGAGAGGGGGAACCATTCGGCTCGATTCGCCTGTCTACCATTGACAGATGCGGTGGTAAATTCTTACCTATAGATATTTTTTTTTTTTTTTTAAACTGGATTGAGATTATGTTGGTACCGGTACCCATTGAGAAAATGGTAGTACATAATTAATGATAAACGTTCAAAGAGTTGAATCGATAAAGCTGATGCTTACTAAAACTGATAAGTAAAATACCGACTATGTAATCTTAGTTTAGCGAAAATACCCTGTGCAAATTTGGCCTGAAAGGGGATACTTCTAAACTGTGGGGAATCGGTTTTAGTGATAAAGGAAGTGTCAAACATTAACGCGATCGTTCGGCGTTTCAATTACTACAGCAGTGCCCACTAAATAATTCAACAACTCCTTTGACTAAAAGGTTCAACGGAGTTGAACTTTCCTATATTTATTCTGTGCTACAGGTACTATCAATACCAATCTACAAATGTGTCTGTTTGTTACGGTTTTACTTTTAACCCACTTACCCCCGAATACTGAAACGCAACTCAGATTTAAGCACGTCTCAAGCGACGAATATTTGACAGATTTTCATTGAAAACTGTCAAATATTCGTCGCTTGAGACGTGCTTAAATCTGAGTTGCGTTTCAGTATTCGGGGGTTAGTCGATCGCGATGTTGCCTAAGATTCAATTATGGTTTTCAGAATAATATGAAAATACAGATTTTACTTTAAGAATTTTATATACGGGCATGACAATGATTTTCTATATAATTATTATACCTAGCCTACCTACCTACTATACATTATATATAATGGATAAGTATTTTTTTTACAAATCTTTAAAAACTGCATTGCCCCCTTAAACAAAGCTAGTTGTAATTATCACTTCATTCTGTGCTTAATTTTGTTTAGTACTTACTTATGCCCTCATATTATGTGCATTAGCCAACCTATCTTCTTATTACTATTATGCTGATAATGCTATCCAGCAGCTCGCCTGTGTAAAGTATATTTTAAGATTTTGCTATCCAGCATTAAGCTCACCCGTTTTTATTTGTGCAATAAATAAAAAAAATTGGCTGTGCCCTGCTAGTTTGTCGATTTTTTGGTTATTTTATACTATCTTTTTGACAGTGGGTTGATGTTTAGCCAACGTGTCAGCCGAGGAGGATTCACTAGCTAAGGATCACCACATAATTACAATTTTAGATTTAGTTCCACCTTATTGTAAAGAACCCATCATATAGATAGATATATAGTATTATAGAAATCCCTAGTCTTCAAGTTAAAGCAGTAAAGTTTTGCATGTTTGTGCGCTCAGAAATGAGTTCGGTTTATTGGCTGAGCTTAGACAGGAATGCGTTTGTATGTGCATTTTGGAGCTTTGCAGCTCGGAAATTGTCATTCCACTGAATTACACGCGTTCCAACGATATGAGTGCTGTATTATGTTTTCAGTGTTCATAAAGCTATCTTGTGAAGCGAATATGTCATTATAAATAATGGTGATTATGATATGGATGAGCTATCTTTCTCTTATAATACGATTTTACCGTATATACTACCAATCATGCTTAAATGTATGCATTTCAAATCGGACAGAATTTCGCCTTGTCGGAAGGTATTTTATATATTTAATGATCTTTCTGCCATTTTTCAATACACCTTACTGTTTTAAAATGATATAACATACCAAGATATGATTATAAATGAAAGCAGGCTGTATTCTTCTATGTATAAATACAAAAATTTCAATGTTTGCGGCTCAATGAAACCGTAGCGTCTGCACCGATTAGGATAATACTTGGAATATAACGGATCGTGACCTGGATAAACATTGGACGGCTACTTTTTAACCGGGTAACCACGCGACTACGAGAACAGTGGACAAAGCAGTCTTCAACTTATGGTAAAGTTGAGGGGTTTGTTTCTTGAAGGTCTACAAATAGTTTTAAAAAGATAGTCGCTTCACATGCTATTGAAAATGTTCTGATTTAATATTCCTATTTTAATTTGCAGGTGGAAATTTAATCTTGTGTTTACTCGAACCTACCTGTAGTTAGCTCACCGTACTACATTGTTTTGAAGTTATATTAAGTTGTCTTTTGAGATTTGATTATTTCTCAAGACAATAAATATTCTCTAAACCAAAGGTTTCACAAATAATTGGGCAGTTGTTTACGTGTAGGTATTAGCGTACGCGTTGAATACGTGTAAGTTAAGTTACATGAGTTTATCGAACGGTTTCTCCCAGTAAGAAAATACTACGTAAACGAAAACTACGTATAATCAATACGATACACTAAGACATCAACTCAGCCATAGTGGAGTTGATTTGAGACGAATTCGCACTGAAAACAAATATTTTTACAAGTACTTACCTCAACCTTTTTGGTAAACAGTAGCATCTACCGACAGCAACGAAGTACGCTTTCTAAGCTGCGCTACGCCGCGCCAATATCCCATTTTAGACAAACACAAGTTCCGACTTAGGTATAAATACATGCGGAGTATGTAGGTACATTACTGTCCAAGATGTAGGACCGTTCGTGCCAGCAATTTCAAGCCTTTATTTAGGAAGTATTTCCGTGCAGTAATCTAGATTTAGGCAATCAGAGGTCGTTTGTAGCCTGTTTTCACCTTGCTTTGTGTCGCAATGGCACGCCACTACTGCCCCTATTAAACAATTTACTTATGCAGAATCTAACCTCTGAGGGAAAAAAATCATCATCATCGGAGTGCTGAATTGCTGGATACGTTAAGTAGCTAAAAATTAGTCTTGAAAATTACTATTTTACATAATTGAAAGCTTTATATTTTAAATGTGTTTTAGATTTACATACCTATGTACGTCCAGACTTCAATGAAGTTTTTACCATTAGCATTATTTATATTAAAAATAACATTTCTATGAAATATTAGAAAAACGATATCTCTTTATTTTTAGCCACGCCAACCTCTCTGGTATCATCTGTCACCTGTCAAAATTGGCTGCTGGAAACCGGCTGGAAATGCATAACTGAACTCCTCGCCTTTATACCATTGTTTGATGTAATAACGAACGGAAAAAATTAAATAAACGTAATTTTAAACTGAGAACCAACTTCGAAAACTCAGTAACTGGGAAATGTGTAATTGCATCGCATTTTAAACATAATTACCCATTTGTGACGCTGTGCAAGTAGATTCGCCAAATTCTGGGTTGCATTGCATGACGAAACGCGATAAACCTGCTATGTAACAATTGTTTCATGAATTTGCTTCAATAAAGTGAAAATTTTACCGCGCTACTAACAAACAGGGGAATTACTGTGTCGACAAACACTGTTTAATTTGTTTTAAACTTATAAGTGGCGGGAGTAGATCGCTATTGGCGAGGGAAATCAATTAACTTTGTTAGTATGTTATTTATCGAAGCTCTTTACTCACACCACATTATTAACTTTATTTAAACCTACCCAAGTACGCACTTATAGATTTTATGTGCCTTATTTCATTCATTTTACCTACCTTGGAAGTGTTCAATAAGTGTGATGGTAATATATCAGTTAACAGGTAGTATTCTTCTCATAGTACAAGCTCTGCTTAATTTGGGGCTGTGTCGTGTGAATTGTCTGAAATACGTTTTAAAATAAAAAGCAGCCAAGTGCGAGTCGGACTCGCCCATGAAGGGTTCCGTACAAGAACCTTTATATTATGTTACTTGATGTAACATAATAAGGTTCTTGTAGTTCGTCGAAAGGTAAATTGCGGTTTACGGTTTATGACGTAAAAAAAAAAAACTACTGACTAGATCTCGTTCAAACCAAAAATCGTTAGAAGTTTACATAGTAATGTACAACATATATTTTTTTTAGTATTATCATTCTCTTACTTTAGAAGTTAGAGGGGGGGGGACCAACTTTTTTCCACTTTGGAAGTGTCTCTCGCGCAAACTATTCAGTTTAGAAAAAAACTATATTAGAAACCTCAACATCATTTTTGAAGACCTATTCATAGATACCCCACACGTATGGGTTCGATGAAAAAAAAATTTTTGAGTTTCAGTTTCAAGTATGGGGACCCCCGAAATTTATAGTTTTATTTTTATTTTTATGTTAAAATCTTAATGCGGTTCACAGAATACATCTACTCGCCAAGTTTCATCAGTCTAGCTCTTACGGTTTCGGAGAAAAATGGCTGTGACATACGGACAGACAGACAGACAGACAGACAGACAGACAGACATGACGAATCTATAAGGGTTCCGTTTTTGCCATTTGGCTACGGAACCCTAAAAATGACGTCATGCAATACAAATGATAGTACATAATATCGAACTGTAGGTATTGAAATGACGACAAAGATTGACATCGTGTAATAATAATGAACAAAAGTAATCGAAAACATCTTATGTATGTAAAAAATGTTTATTACTCTCATTAAACTTTTGCACAGACTCAAACAAAGCCAAGTCAGCGAGGTAGTGTTTTTCTACAAACACGAACAGATTCATATTGTTGGTCACGTCTAATTTCAGGCCAGTCCGGTCCGGCTTTTTGGACTTCAGCCCAGACTCATTTTTCATTTGTTGGGATTTTTCAGGTCAGAATTGCAGCGGCAAATCGTAAAGTATGCCAACGTTGCCGCGTTGCTTTGCTGTGTGTACACACTACACACGAATGAATGGACGCACGCTGTATCGCATTATTTAGAACTCACACAATTACTATTCCCTGATTTAACTATGCGATGCCAGCCTATTTATTAGGAGTTCAAATATCCCGTGTATAATAAATAGCAAGTCTGGTTTTGTTATTTAATACCGGTCTTGCTTTACTTTTTTAAGTGGGTAGTATTATAGTATTATGCGAACATTTAGGCGTTCTGCGGGGGCGATATTTGTCAACGATTTACTGATCGCCTCTACAGGACGCTTAGGTGTTCGCAAGATTTTTAATAAAGAGGCAAAAAATATAATATTGTAAATAACAATAATATGCATTTATTTCAGGCGTCAAAAGAATATATAAACATATTAACACATAATATATTTATAAAATTATTTAAAACACTGATGAATACTACTACTATTCTAGTCTACTGGTACTAGGATGATAGTGTTTGTTTTCATCTAGTTCTGAACTTCTTTTACTATTACTTTTGGTGTCTGAAGTTGATATTGCTTGAGTTTCACATCACGTACGCGTTTTCTTGGCAGCTGGTATGTTTTTGTTACCAGTTGTAGCAGTGTCTTCTTGCAAGTTAGTTTTCAACTCGCGGCTCCGACTTCAGTTGACGACGAGCTTACGTGCCCATGCCAAGCAAGGAGCTGAACGTCCAAACATAAAACACAAGTACTTAATAGGGTAGAAAACAATAAAATAAATATCTACCTTTTATTTTCATAGCCTGTGTAGTCCCACTGCTGGGCAAAAGCCTCCTCCAAAGTCTTCTAGTTTTGCTCGAGCTTAAGTTTTTTGCTTTTGAGCTTTCTTTTAAAAGTTATTTGATTTCACAAATAAGTTGTATCGACTCGACATTTGAAATAGGTGCTGTCTTCTTTAGCTAACTGTTGTTTAGCAATGTATTCATAATTGTAGAATTGAATTTAACTTGTTCAAGTATTAGGTACATTAAATACGCTGTGGGCTGGCCGTTAGGATCCTCAGCGGGTCCGCGACGCTGCAATATTAAATTCAATTTACTTGAGTTGATTAGTTGGTGGTCATATCTCCCATATAAGCAGCCAGCTTCTCTATTGTACCGTTGATTGCGAGTTCGCCTCTCTGTGATTAAACGTGCTCCAATGCGGACTATTTCGGACTACGCGAACTTAGTGAATTGAACTACTTAGAATATGATATCGGAGTTCCTAGCTGCCAAAAGTTTTTAGCTTCCTGAGGTTTCCTTGGTGTTCGTTTTCCCGATTGGACTTGTTACTTTGTTTCTTGTTTCTCATTTTATAGGTGATACTTAAACGAGATTTTATTATATAGTAGGAATATATTATTTTTGTTGCGTTTATTGAGTAGGTATCGGTAAAGTAGGTATATATTTAGTAAAAATCACAACATAGGCAAGTACCGTCATGAGGAAGATTATTATAATTATAAATAATAATAAATGTTATAGACAATCCATACAACACTGTCTAGCCCCAAACTAAGCAGAGCTTGTACTATGGGAACCAGATGGTTGCCATAGTACAAGCTCTGCTTTAAAAAAAAAAAATAAGTATTATATCAGCTATCTAGCTGATATAATACTTATTTTTTTTTATGTAAGCCCATCATACTTAGAATACCATTATAACACCCAGACACAGAACAAACATCTGTGTTCACCGTACAAATATTTGTTTTCGGTGGGGATCGAACCCACGGCTCAGAAGGCACAGCTACTACAAACTGCAAAACAATATCAATGTCAGTCAATATCAAAAACATATTGGTGCACCATTTTACATAATACGCTCTACGTATGTACGTAGTAGGTACCTACATAGCTTTAGAATATGTATGTCTATCTATGTCTGTTGAACCCATATTTTCGCGATGATTGAAAAAGTTGATGTTTTCAAACCTCAAACAAAGCAAGTTTGCCGTATTGAGTGATTAAAAGCCGGAGGACTGTTTTTGTGGAATATGTTTGTTTGTTTACAGTTGATATGAATATAAAACAAACAATTCGGTTTGATTAGTTTATCTACGTACCGATCTAGATTGATTCAAAACCAGTGTTGGACCAAAATTAGTTTTACAAATAGTTGTACCTACCTACCAAATGTTTTAGGTACTTTACCGACTTATAATATTCGTGTTGTTTCAGGTAAAACTTAACGTAACTATAAAATCAAAAATACAACAGTGTTCATTATAAATAGAAATTACCTTAATTTCACAAATCTGATCGCGAATTAACCGTACAGGGATAGTTAGTAGTTAGGTACCTAAAGGTAATACCTATTGAACTTTGTTTCAGAACTCTTTAAGTCGTTTGGCTTCCCTTACATTGCCTGAATGGTCTGTAGGTAGTTAATCGGCTTACTTTCACCGTGTAAAAACGCGTAAAAAGGTGAAGCTAGCGTGCGAAATCCCAAAATGTCGCTTTTTATCTTGGTACTGGTGGTCCAATCATACGGTCCACTGAACGAGTTAATTAATGAAATCCACTAACTTCTTCATTCCACTCAGAGGGAAACGTTCACAAAAACATTTTTTGCTGAACGATTTAGTTACGGTACGGGAATTAACTCGGAATTTAGTGAGTAGGTATGTTTAGGTTTAGGAGTTTAGTTATTTGTACTCATCAATTTGTGCCTGGAGTGGATATGGAATACAAATTATCGCCGCAAGCAGACACGGCTCTTTCCAAATCTCTATACCTATATGATCCATCTATCATTTTACTGCTGAATAAAATGTCGAATAGACAGACTTTTCTATCTTCATTAGGGAAAACAAGAGATAGCTTGAATGTTGAGAATGTCCATTATAGAACTTCGTGTTTCCACTGCACCGCACACACAAAAAAATCGGTTGATAAGTATTTGTGATCAGCACTTCATGACTGAGGATCACTGGGATTTTGGACTGAGTTATTTATATATAGGGTGGTATTTTGAGAACGGCGGTGATGGCCAAGTCCGAAACCATGAGAGTTATGGCTCGAACACACCTAGTTCGCTGGCGGTAGCGATCAGTGGAACGCTGTCAAATATCGCTGTCAGATTTAAGATTTGACAGCGATATTTGACAGCGTTTCACTGTTCGTTACCGCCAGCGAACTAGGTGTGCGCAGGCCATTAGGAAAAGTCGTGAAAGGAGTCATGCCCTCGATTTATAACAAAACAATTACTGCATATTTATCTTTTTCAAATATCTTATACTTTTGATGGAAATTTTTCAAATTTTCTTTCTTGTAATAATATAAAATAGTGAAAATTTGCTATTTCCGTTCGCTATAGTAAAAAAAATATTTGCAAAAATTAATCCTTATCAGCAATAGAATCCATTGGTTCAATAATAGGTACACGAGTATTTTTTTTTAAATAATCATTTGGTTCCATTTTTGTCAAAAGAAAAAAATCTTTGAAAAAAAAAATAAGCAGTTATTGTTTTCTTATAAATCGAGGACATGACTCCTTTCACGGCTTTTCCCTAACTCTCGTGGGTTCAGACTTGGCTGTCACCGCCCTTCTCAAAAAACCACCCTGTATATTAGGTTTATAGATAGAAGACGATTTATGACAATATGTATTGCATGGTATTGTTTTGCATTTAAAGTTACGCGACATCGCGTGACTCGTTTATTTCGCCTTGACGATTCGCTCATTTCACCGGCAATTTGTTGTGCTTTATTCCCGCGACACGGCATGAAAACATTGTGCACGTATCAGATAAATGGGAGAGTGTCTACAGTTTATATAAAAAGGCTGGTCCACTGTACTTCCAGTATATTGTTCACTATCTGTAGGCCAACAAGCTCTGGCTGGCTCTGTCTCTGGTTCTGGTTTTGAGTGTGTGTGAGTGCTGTCTAAATAAATCCTACGTCGAAACGTTATACGCACAGTATAATACACTGGTGACTCAAAACCAGAGCCAGAGACAGAGCCAGACAGAGCTTGTGGTAGGCCTACTGGGTGTTGTATTCTATTCTTACAAAAAAGTATTGTATCAGCTATCTGGTTCCCATAGTAAAAGCTCTGCTTAGTCTAGGTTATACCTACTATATAGTGTTAGTTAGGTCTATACTATATAGTGTTGTGTGAATAGTCAACAATATGTATTTATTTATTTATGTATTGTCCTGTACAATAACCAGTATTCAGTCCATTCGTCAAAAAAGTAAACTTAATAACAATGAATCAAATTTACGGAAGTATCTATAGTTATTTTACTAGTATACATTTTCAATGCATGATTGATAGAATTGGACGTGAGTATTTACGGTCTTACTATGGCCTTGTAATGTATTCAATAAGGTTTTTGTTTATTTTATTCATCCATTGTTAAAAAAGCTCTAAAGAAGGTAATTCCGTGTCATGTAGTATATCTGAATTATCATTTAATAGCGGCCACTCTCGTCTTCGCTCGCCCCGTTCTCGTTATTTTTTCGATTATAGTTTTGGAATGTGTTTTTCGAACATAAATCTTGAAAAAGGTAAATTTAAATTATCTACTGTGATGATATTTCTGAAGAAATAAAATGCAAACTACACTTTAAAAAATATAAAAGATACTTTTAACCCACTGACCATTCGGTGGATAGTAGATAGTAAGGTTCGGCAAGTTTATCCATGCGCACTTGATGTGCGGGCAGGTTTTTCCGCAAGTAGGCCGCTGGTGGGCCCTTTTTGCGTGACCCTTGACACGTGTTGCTCGAACTTTTTTAGGTTCTACAACACGCCGGTTTCCTCTCGATGTTTTCCTACACCGTTTTGAAAGTACTGGCATAGTGCACATACATTTTTCGATAGAAAAACACATTGGTACACGAGTGGATTTGAACCCACGACCTTCAGATCGGAAGGCGGGGCCACTACCACTAGACCACCAGTGCTCTCGGATTGTAAGGTTGTTTGCCTGCCTAATAATAAAGAAGCAAGTCCAAATATAATAACATTTGGCAGGCCCACATTTTGCCTTAGTTACGGGACATAGGCTGCCAAAACTCATCGCTGAAGCTTGAATAATAACTGGCTTTCACGCAACGATGAATGGAAAAATCTATAATTGAGCTAAATGGTAGCACTATACGCTGTGGCGAGGCTGGCTGATAACAATAGCAGTATAAGTAACGTTCACATCTTACAGAGGCATTGTTCACTTGAGCCTTGGAAAAGAATGGATATTATTTACTTCGTAAAAATGTCCTTTCAAGTAACTAGTCAAAGAGACAGAAGAGACATCCGCAGATTAAAGGTACACAATACATTTCCTTTTGGCGACCTGCAAAGTGGTACAGTAAAAAGTGGTGACATCCAACTTACAAAATTCGCTTCGCTAGAAACCCGCCCAAAACAAACCGTAAGTAAAATACATCGATACACAGTTTGACATACAAATGCTTTTAAAACGTCGGCGTTTAGAAGTTGATTGAATTTTTCGAACCTTTAAATATTTCCTTGCTAAATATTGATGGTAGCTGAGGTTTTATCTATTTTTATATTGGTCAATATGGACTTCATTACTAAAATTCTCTCACTCACTAGTTCAAAAGATGATAAGCACACAAAAAGATTACCAAAACAAGCGGAAGCTGGTTTGCGGGTGTGTCTCCTTCATTTTCGTATCTTCAAAAATGAAGAGAAATCTTCTAAAACTGTCAGAACTTTTGCAGCATCTAAGGAATTTCCAAAAACTTCCCGCAGGCCCAACTTAACAAATTCAATATTATCCCTTACATCCCCATTTCCCCATACTAACTTTTTCTCTACCTTCTTTGCCTAAGGAAGATGCATTGGTTTCTAACTAAAAAATACGTAGATTCTAACATTACTGTGAAAAACTTAGCTGATAAATAAGTTACTCTTTTAGAAGTTGTTCGAAAATAACAATTATGTATTTTATTATCAGCAGACAAAACTTCTTTAAAATCAGTTTAAATCCCGTTCATATCATTTAAGGGTGCAGTGTAATGATGACGCTTCGGCACCCCTATGAAAATACTCGATTTTATAGTGCGCATGGCATGTTTGCTGATGCACGGGCTCGGAATTTTTTCCCCACATATTTGCTCGCAAGTAGTTTTCTTTTGTAGTGGCCTTGTGAATTCCAAAAATGGAATATACCGACTGCAGTGTACGGCTGGAAATATATACACAAAGGTATTGACTCTCTTTACGCCGGAGCTAATAAGTATTTTATTTTAATTGTATTGTTTTCATGTTCCATTGTATTATATTAAGTTTTTTATTCAGCCTGGTACAGACCAACATGTGTGGAAGGAAATGGACAGCCATTTCCTTCCACACATCTCGTTCCCGTCCCAAATTCAGTCACTCCCTAAAAATCGCGTCCAGGTCATCATTACTTTGTAGTTGATAGGTTTTCTATTGCCTGAACTTTTATTTACTTATTATGTTTTAGTTTATAAGTTTACTAGCGGTCGCCCGTGGCTTCGCTCGCACCGTTCCTGTTACTTTTTCGGGGTATAAAGTATTCTGTCCGTCTTCTAGTTCTAAGCTACCTCTCCACCAATTTTCAGCCAAATCGGTTCAGCCATTCTATAGAGATATAAATAGTGTACCTTACACGACTTTCTTTTATTTATATAGATAAGATGATGTCTATAGACCATTAGGCTGCCTTCCTACGGTGCGTGGTTCTGCCTTAGACCATCGGTTCTGCAGATCATCACGCACAGCCGACGACGACGCACGGCAACGCACACAGAAAGGGCTCCCGTGCTACCGCGCACCTCAGCGCACGAGACCGTTTCCATGATGTGTCGTGGGAGCTGATCCGCCTCCGTGCGCGATATCACACACCGGTGGGAAGGGGCTAGAAATATAACTTCTGAGCAAAAGTATGACCAAATACATACTTCAAAACCGCAGTTATTTCAAAAAGGATAATATTTTTGTGTTCACCAAAAATCATAATAAAGCTACATTGGACATTAATTGGTATTTTGATTCAAATACATTTTGCAGTGCATTATCTGAAGTAAAATAAAAAAATAAATGCTTGTTCTTAAAATTAGGTGTATATTACTATTTTTACAAATTTGCAACAGTTGTTAAATAGATGCTCGTTATGACATATTTTAATTAACATATTTTAGTGCACATTCAGTATATTTGGTGGAACACAGGCAAAATTAGGTAAATGAAATGGGAATAAATTGAAGTACTTTTAAATACCATCCTTTCAAAAACACTGTCCTGTAAATCTCTGAAAGTCCCTTGTTACAAAACAGGAAGCACTTGTAGATAGATATGGACCGCCGTAAAGGATAAACCCTTATGTTTGTGAAGTCATCACACAAACGACTCGCGAGAGCCACTAGTTAAAGAAACAAACAAACTAATATAACAACAGAGCTATCTGCATATCGTTATCCTGCGAAGTATCGCGTGCTCATAACGACGTTATTCCTCACAATAACAAGGGGTTTTCGGAAGGTGAAGGACTTCACTATTTGGGTTAACTACCGCTCAAATTAATTATAACTCTTGTAACAATGTTTATGCAAAGGTATTTTAAGTAGTTGATAACGACCGTCGCTTTTTAATGAACTTATCAAAGGCAGAGATACTTTGATATCTAAACAAGTTAAAGTATAGTTTACAACTTAATAGCTACATGTATTGTGATTTCAGGGGACGTCATAAAGTATTTCTATTGACTAGTTGGTTAGCATGTATACTAACTTATTCAATTCATATATGTATATATACCGGGTGGTTTTTTGAGAAGGGCGGTCCGAAACCACGAGAGCTAGTGAAAAGTCGTGAAAGGAGTCATGCCCTCGATTTATACGAAAACAATAACTGCATATAGATAGTCCCTACTATAGATCAATACTAATATTTAATAAAATCCCAGATAAAATTAAAAACGAAGCTGAAAATATCACTTTTAAAAGAAAATTTAAAAAACTGCTAATCAATAAATCATACCTACTACAGCATTAAGGAATTTATGGAAGACGAGATTTAAAAATTACACCTTACCTACCTCTAAATAATACCAAGCCTTCCAAGCCAAATAGTCATACATAGATATAATAAGATTTAAGATTTTATTGTTAAGTTAGATTCTCTATATAAGAAGTTTGTTACCTAGATTTACCTAATTTAATTTAATTTTGCACTAAGGCCATTGTAATGCCCCAGCGGGGCTCATGTTCTGGACGTTATTACCCCCTATGACCTATAATACACATGAAACAATGAATAAATGAATATGAATATTTTTTTTCAAAAATCATGGACTCGAAAGATTTTTCATTCTGTTTCTTTTTGTTTCCCTTCAGCCTCCTGTGATAAATGTGTGTTAATAAATTATATTTGTATGTTACTTGAGAGTTGCCGTTTTGCCTTCCGATCCGAAGGTTCAAATCCAGTCCTGTACCAATGAGTTTTTCTGTCGAAGAAATGTATGTGCACTATGCCAGTACTATCAAAACGGTGAAGGACAACATCGTGAGGAAACCGGCGTGTTGTAGAACCTAAAAAAATTCGAGCAACATGTGTCAAGGGTCACGCAAAAAGGGCCCACCAGCGGCTTACTTGCGGAAAAACCTGCACATCAAGTGCGAATGATAAAATTTGCCGAAATTTTTGCTTGAGAGTTGTTTAAGTATCCATCTCTCCTATTAGTCTCCATAAAAGCTAACCACCACGGATCAATTTGAATGACATTTGGAATGTTCGAGTACCTACATATTATAAGTATTTCGTAACCGGGAGCATTATTATTAGCCATCTTCCCCGCGGGCGAAGCCGTGGGCGTCCGTAAGTCCATATTGTTTTTATTTATAGTCTTACTCAAGCAAACAGAAGCTGAAACCTGAGACAATAAGAGCCAAAATGGCACATAATAACACTGTTATGGCACACGACAGGTGCTACACTCAGGATTAAAACGAAAAAATACTACATCGTTCTCTATTAATTATGGATGTGACACAGCTGCTCGTGGGAAATTTTCTGGCATCAATAAAGAAATACGATAAGACAACGTTTAGCCAGGAACTTCAAAATTACGAGAATCAGGAGGACAGACCCCTCTAGTTTTATATAAAAAGCCTTTATTTCTAATATATGCTCCCTTCTTTTTTTAAATTCTAATCTTTTTTCTTATAGGTATATTGATAAACTTTTTTTTTAAATATAGATAGCTAAAGCCTTTGCCTGCCATCACACCTGATGAAAAGTGAGAATGCAGCCTAAGATGGAGCAAGCTTAGCCATAGTCCACCTGTTCACTTTTGTCTTAAACACATCACATTACATTAGTACATTTATTTTAAATCTAAAATACAAGTCGCCGCAGCGGCGTAATTTTTGTCATTCTTCAATGGAGAAATGTCATAAAATCTATGCTTGAGAGTGCTTGAGGCTCGACTCAGACTCAAGCACTGTTTCGGAATATGGGCCTTAGAATTCAATATAGTAACACCCAGACAGAAAACAAACATCTATGTGTTCATCACATAAATATTTATTCTCGGTGGGGGTTGAACTCACGACCTACGGCGCAGAAGGCAGAGCTACTACCAACTGAGCTGAGAGGCCAGCCAGTATACACATAAATATAAAAACGACACCGCACTTACGTTCATAAACTATAGGCCACTGCATAGTTTGTCATGGTATTTTTAGACCGGTCGGTTTTATCACAGCTTAGCAATGTGGAAAACGCGCTACTTTATGATATTCTACGGTGATTGTACCAAACACTTATTTTCTTACAAGGTTATACAAAAGCTTTGAATCTACATTGCAATCTCTAATTGGGGCGACCTTACGTATCTGTTCTTTTTAGGTGTTCCAAGGGTCGGGTGCTATATTTTTTACCCAGTTTTTGGTAGTATATTGCCGGCAAAAGCTAATAAGCTGTAATCTAGCCGGCATGCCGCCGCCTTCTCAACGGGGAGTCGACGCGCCGCCGCCGCAGACAATCAAAAATTTAATTTACCCGGCTTAATAGTTGACTGGCCATAATGCCTTCATTGTGAGCAAAGTTACTCAAATGTTATTTGATTTCTGAATAGGCGTTTCTAATAAAATGCTGTATATATTAAACAGATGAATTAAAATTGGGTAATCCTTAAATCAACCCTTTTTTTAATTAATCATAAAACATTTATTTACCCAAAGAATCTTACAATTAAGCAAATATTTACAAAATACACAAGAAACTGTTGAGTTATCTGAATCCGGCAAACGATCTAGAGATAGCTCAACTGATCTAAATCAGTACCAGACGGACGCAAAAAAACTAAAATGCAAATTTTTTTTTTTTTTTTTTTTTTTTTTTCATTAAATTAGTATACCCCTTTGATGCGGTACCCTAATAACATTACAATCTAGCCAAGTAGGCTAATGAGCAATTTTGCTTTAACTTATTTTGATAGAAAATAATATAACTAAGAATGTGTCCATCGGCACTTTTCTTACAGTCTCTACACTTTGTGGTGACACTTTGTTCTTGTGTTCATTAAAAGTAGCACTATTATTACTGCACAATAACTATAACATTACACTAACTCAAAAGGTTTGATTCTTTTGAGCCTTCTCACTTTGTCTGTGTTATCGAGGAGCTGGATGGCCTCGACATTCACGTGGTGATGAAGTCTTTTCTCGTGAGCTTCTGCGAATTTCTTAATTAATTTATCAACAAATTCGATCTGGAGGTCCCGGTGCAGATCTTCGTCTCTCACGTACCAGGGTGCATTAACAATGCCCCTTAACACTTTATTCTGGAATCGTTGAATTATTGCAGTATTACTTTTACAGGTACAGCCCCACAGCTGTATACCATAAGTCCATATCGGCATTAGGACTTGTTTGTACAACAAAAGTTTGTTAGGCACTGAAAGAGTAGATTGCCTTCCAAGCAGCCAGTACATCCTCTTGTAGCGTAACTCTAGCTCTTCTTTTTTCTTCTTGACGTGTGCTTTCCAGCGCAGCTTTGCGTCAAGAGTCATACCAAGGTATTTAGCTGTGTTTCCATATGGAATGATTTTATTGTTAATGAATACCGCACAGTATTGATCTTTATTGTTAGTAAAGTTGATATGAACCGATTTGGATTCATTTAGTTTTATTCTCCATTTTCTAGTCCAATCATGGATTTCATTAACAGCTACTTGTACCTTTTCAGGTACAAGTAGCTGTTAATCTCTTTTGTAAATAGAAATAAATCTTAAGACGTCCTTAAAACAGAAAGAAATGAAAATTTAATCTCATTAAGGTTAATGCGTTTTTCTTTGCTTTAGAGACAAAACGGCTTGTCTTTGAAGCAGTGGTAACAGCCCTATTTACAAAGATAAACAAAGGCTGAACAAACTCTGAAACATCAAGAGTCGCATTAAAGTACACCTTTCCATTGTATTTTGCGACAAAAAGGCCAGCTACGTTGACGCTTCTCAACTGCGTTTTCTTTGTTTTTGAGATTACACTTTTCACGATGCCGCGCCGCTCCGCAGGCAAAGACATCAACGCTGGAAACTCATCAGAGTCCAGTAGTTGCGACGTTTGCTTATTTCGTTTATGGACAGAACCAGTTTGTTTTCTACCATCAACAGGGCTACCGGGCTACCGGGAGTACAAGTAGTAAAATTGTATACAGATCAGTCAGACATTAATTTCATCTTAAATAAATAAATAAATATTGTGGACAACTCACACAACTTAGGTCTTAGCTTCATCTTAGGTTTGAATGTCTTTTTTACTAGTTGATGGAACAAGCATATGGCCCACCTGATATTAAGTGGCACCCATCGCCTATAACAAAGCATTGCTTCGTAGGTCACGTGCGTCAGGAATGTGCCCTACGATGCGCTGCTGTGCGTCCATCAACTTGTGGCATACATGATCAACCTGACGTGCCAGTAATTTCACCGGTACCCACACCCTTCAAACCGAATCACATGTGATTGCTGCTGTAATGCTGCTTCAGGGCAGAAATCAGCATGGTGGTAGTACTTCCCCGGCTCGTCCGGGGAAGTACTACCACCCCGGACGACCCGGTTGATTTAGAAACTTTTATTTACTTTTTTTCTACCTGGTGGCCTACAGGGAGCTCCATATGGATAAGGCGGTCAAAACTGACCCACACGTTCAAACCTAAGAAGAAATGAATGTGTGGGTCAGTCGATCTGTACACAATTTATATGGATAGTAAGCCACCATGGTATGTAAAGTTTCTATAGTCAATTTTAAAAGGTGTAAAGATACTACAGAACCCTGTGAAAGATATATTATGCTCATAAAATAAAATGCTATCTTGTTCAGGTTACAATTCAATCATGAAGTCGTGAATCAATATAATCATGATGTTTAGTTTACGACGGTTCCTAATGGATTCTGCTTCTTCGCAGAAATCGTATTTATGGTCCCCCAGAGCACAGACACCACTACAGGTTACAAGGGTACAAAGAAGTTGACCTTAACTAAGGTTGTGAAAACTGGAAGCACCTATTTTTACCTAATAAGAAAGAAATACAGTCGAGTCTTCCAACTTTTTTACTAATCTATTTTTTAATTCAGCT
Organism: Thera britannica; assembly: GCA_939531255.2. NCBI lineage: Eukaryota > Metazoa > Arthropoda > Insecta > Lepidoptera > Geometridae > Thera > Thera britannica. Next base: position 5,666,746 of record OW618040.2, on the reverse strand, counting down.
GAAAAAGTTTTTTATTAAGTTTGAGATTCTAATGTTTGTATTCACAAACAGTGCTTGAGTCTGAGTCGAGCCTCAAGCATTTTTGACATTTTTCAATGGAGAACTGTCAAAAAATCTATACATAAGCATATAAGGCTCGACTCAGACCAAAGCGCTATTTATGAATATGGGCCTTCAAAAAATCTATGCTCAGACCCAAGCATTATTTCTGTATACTAATATTAGACAATTATTGATTGAGGAGCTGTAAAAATATTGAAAGTGAGATTTTTCTTTCTCCAGGCCTTAGATTCTAAGCTTACCTACTTCTAGTTTCATCTCGTTAATTTTCAAGCTATTTTCAATAAAATTAGCAAGGATTTCTGGTTTAAATGAAACTAAATTGTAATAGATTTTTAAATTTATTGTTTTACTTACATAATTTTGTATTATGGTAACATTAAGGTGGTAGGATATGTTGAAGAAAGGTTTTAAGTCTCACAATAATTACAAGTTAACATTAGTTTTAGGGTTAAATTAAGATATGTTTAGTACATAAAATAATAAAGGCCATAAAACTATATTGCATCCCATGTACTCGTTATAAATGGTATGTTACAATTGAAATGTTGTTTATATATTATTGATAAAGTTATAGCTGGAGTGTGGGTAGAGTAGACTTAAGTCTACTTAAGTCAAACAAAAAAATAGTTAACCAATTTACTTATTCTAGACTCATAGTTATTTTTAATTTATATTGTTTACATAAACACTATTTAGTTTAATTTTTTTTTTATTTTAAAATTTCCTAAAGAGTGTAATTAGCATCACAGTAAATTCAATGACATACTCGTATATCTACATAAGTAATACACATATTTCATGTTATTTTTGTATACAAAAAACAGATCAATAAAACTCTTGGAAATGCGGGCTTGTCTACTCAAAGTCAAGGTTCCATTCTCAGAAATAGAAATTTTTGAACATAAAATCAATTAAACATTTGGCAGCTGTATAACTCAAACTTTTGCTTTCCAAATATATAAATAACTGTCAAAGATCTAATTGCTCGATTAGCAACACGATAAATTAGCTGTGTAGGTAATTATAAAAAATTGCAAACAACTGAGTTACGGAAAATAACATCACAAAGGTAATTATAAATTAAATTATTTAAAGGTAAGGTAAGGCAAGCGCAATATTATTTTTATTGATATAGCTTGTTTTAAGTTTTACTTAAATTAAAATGATTTTTGCTGAACCTCTGTAATATTTCTGTAATATTGTTCTCTGTAACTGGTTGTTTGCGTTATTTCAATTAACATTCAAGTGCTATGTGGAATTTCCACCTATATTCATTTATGTTTATTTCATTCAGATTTCGTATATTATTAAAAAATTATGGAATATGCGAGCGAAATATTTTTTGACGGTTGTCCGCTTTATGGTACAACTTTAATACACTGAAATATACATCATGCATAAACTAAAATAAATTCTCAAAGGGATTCTAAAAGAAATTTGAATTAAAAATTATAAACACATCTAAAAACCAAATTTAGTATAGTTAAAATAGATTTATAAAATGAGTACCATAAATCTTAACAAGAGGTTTTAAGATTGTGACGTAATTTGTATAGTAAATTCGTTTGAGTTGAATATAATACAAAGGTTGAGCTTTACTAAGACAAATTCATCATTTTAGTACCAACAGCGTTTAGCTAGGTAGGTGCTGAAACCAATACTAAAAAAACCATAGAGCAAGATCACATAAAGATTTCATGTACCTATTAAAAGGCACAAATAAATTAAACAGGTACCTATCAGCACTTACAAAAATATTAACCTAGGTCACTTACCTAGGGAGTGCCTAGGTAAGTACATAGATCCTCAAACTTGGCTTACACAAACGAAGGTAAGTACCCAGATAGGTAGGTAACGTACATTAGCGATACATGACTAACCAACTCCCAACTAGGTTTCCCTGTATTTGGAATATTAGGCTCCCCCTATACCAATATTTACAAAAATCCGCAAAAGAACTCGGCTCATGGCTATTTTATCCGCATGTTTGGTAGAGCGGCGACGGGCTTGCAACCCGTCACGTATAGAATGCCAACTACTGAGCTTTGTCAACAGTATTTAACGTATACCTCTGAATATCCCTTGTAGGCACCCTCAAGAATTGAGAAGGTACTAAGTACCGAGAGATCTGAGGAAATACCTACTGCGTCAAGGATTACAGTCGTTAGCCTTATTTATTTTCCGAAAACATTCGCTATCGGATTTCTTGGTAAGTAGGTCATTAAAGATCGTGAAAAGATCCAAGGTAAAGATAAAAACTTATTTAACCTAAGAAAAATAATAATAGAGTAAGTTCGATCGTTTATGTAACATTATTTATCTAAACATAATTTCATTATTCTTAATTTAAAAATGTAATCTACTACTCTACGTTGAAGATTAAGCAAGTATAATTAGCATTATTATATTTACAATCTGTAGCCTAGAAAGTGGAAAAATCACTAAAATAGAAAACAGACTATTTGATGCGCTTCAACATAGATAATTATCAATTTTCACAGAAAAATTAGAACTAAGGTTTGCATTCTAAGCTATGATTATGACAGTAATCTAAATGACGATCTTCAACGTAGCGCCGGCCTTAGGCAAGAAGTAAAAATACATCAGACTAGACATAGCTCTCTCGTGCGTTCTCAAGAAGAGGCGTCCTTGTTGTTACAATTTCACGTCGGCGAGACAAAGTACCACTTGTTACACTCCTTCGGTCGTCGGCCAGCAGCGTCCCGATGCTCTGCGCAATGAGGGCGGTTGCGTCATTATAATATTACAAGTGTGTAAACATTTAAGTACAACAAAGTTCAGTACAAAACAATAGTAAACCAACATTTTTTTCCAAAAAAGGCTTAGCAAAGAACAGCTATTTTAATACATGAGATGAGATACAAAGCTAAGTATATGTAGGTTTCTTATTCAGGTATTAAAAAAAAATTAAACTGGTGTTTAGTGTATCGGTACATTGACTTCTCTCTCTAACTAAGTATGAAACTTGTGTTTAGACGCAAAGGATCCGTGAAGGATGTTGTATTCTTGCAAAATATTTACTTTACATTAGAGCATTTTTGATTTATTTTCAAAATGGCCATACTTTATAAAGGTGGCTTTTATGAAACATTGCCTGAAATTTGTCATAACTTTTCGTTTCACGGTACTTTGCAGCTAAAAAAGATGATTCTCTTGAAGTAACGCTATTATTAAATATTATAATTAAGTATTGTATTCTTGAAAAATTGCTACTTTACATCCGAGCATTTTTGATTCTCAATATGGTCATACTTTATAAAGATGGCGTTTATGAAACATTCCCCGAAACTTGTTATAGCTTTTCGTTGCGTTGTACTATGTAGCTAGAAAAGATGATTCTCTTGAAGTAACGCTATTATTCAATACTTGAGTAAAGTAGGTATCAAAGAAAAAAACAAACAAAGCTTATGTAAAAATGAAACAATGAAGAAACAGCAAAAAGTTTTTATTTTTTATGGTTCCAAAGCTAAATATTAAAATTGAGCAAGAAAGTTAAAAGGCGCAATCAACAAAAAATACTTTTCATTCCACGGATAACCTTTAAACTAATCTTCCGGAACCGATAAAATAAAGATGCCTAGATTCATCATAATATCAGCCGTATGTACTATCAAGTGTTATGTTGAAGCTTGGAATTGCATTCAGATGTTATCCGGTAGTTAGTCCCGAACTCAACAGTCAATGGTGCCTGCCTAAGGACTTTGACCTTTTGAAAGAAATCATCACCAGTCTAAGAAGTCCATTGTTGGACATAGGGCTCCCCTATACATTTCCTAGAAGATCTTTTTCCATCCACCGACTTCCCGCGATCTTAATAATATCGTCAGCCCATCGGGTGAGCGGGCGTCCTACGTTTTGAAAGATATAATATCATAGATATAAATTCACTGCACTTGTTTTTCTGGTTTCTGTAGGTTTGTAGTAGGTATACGTAAGAAACCGTGTTTGGATCAAAATTTATTTTTTGCTAAACTGTGTTATACACAAAATAGTTGCTCGTCATTTTTCATAAATAAGTTCGGTGATTTCATATCTTTCAAAAGGTCAAGTGTGCGAGTGATAAGGTCACCGACGCTCTTGTCTGTTAGTTAATCTAGTTCTGACAGCTACCTCTAATCTGTCAGTTAGTTAATCTAGTTCTGTCAGCTACCTCTAATCTGTCAGTTAGTTTACCTGAGCATCTGATGCCGGCGTGTTGGGCGTGTGTGCGTTCGATCGTATCTCGCGTTGCAAACTATTAATGCTCTTCGAGTTTCCTACTAATGGAGTCGTCACACCGTACCGCGGGGGCTCTGGACAACTTTCCGAGTTCTCTTTATAGTTGAGACCTGTCAAAAGAATAATTAACTTAAGACTTACGCCTCTGGGAAAATCGTTGTCATGAACTTTTAAGCCTCCGCGTTGAAAATCAGCAAATTTAGTTCTTACAACCGAATAATTTGCTGACTTTCAGAGCGGTCTGAAATTCCCGTAATTATACTGTACTACATTATATAGCATTATAGATAAAGCTACACAAACATATTTTAAAGCACACCTTTCTCCAAAGGCACGACGTCCGGGTTCTTATCATCAGGCTGCAAAGGAGAATGGTTCCCAGAACTATAAACTTTCATAATCTGCATAGGTGCTGAAAGAAGAACGATGTGTAAAAACACCAGTTTATCAATAAAGAAATCCAGTCATGTAACAGTAAATTTTCCCTTCTTAAATATTACGTGCACTATGCCAGTACTCTAAAACGGTATAGGAAAATACCTTGAGGAAACCGGGCATGTCGCGCAGAACCTAAAAAGTTTGAAAACATGACATGTGTCAAGTGCACGGAAGAAGCGTCTTTGAGGCGCACTTAAAATTCATTCGCCAACTGACTGGTTCGTAATAACCAGTGACTTGGCAAGAAGAAGAAGGATGAAATAGAAATGTCACTCAAAATGTTTTCATGCAGGCATTTGCTTTGAAGATTACTTCTCGTTTGAATAAATACAAAACTAAAATATGTTACGATAGTACGTTGAGAGTTAGATTAAACCGAATGAAGGAAATATACTGTTTCAGCTCAAATTGATGTCGTAAATCAGACTTTGGATGCAGTTGCGGGCTTAGCAGCCGGACTAGCCAGCCAGCCCGTTCCGGAATTCCAGTCACGCGGCAGAATCGGACTCCGCTCTATACTAAACTCCCCTTCAAACGCGATCTCGTTCTATTTGTGGATTGGTGGGTGGCTTTATACTTTGATCCTGAATGCTTTTTGAAATAATAAAATAATCTTTATTAATGAGGGGTCACCCTCATTACACCCACTGGAATGAGAGCATTTTCCTCGTTGTTGAAGTGGTTCAGCGTTTAACTTTGAGCGAAAATTATTTATGTAGGTATCGATCGTTTGAAACTCGGTACATCATGAAAGTAGATTTTTAGAAACTGCCATGGATATGGTTACCAACATTATAACAAAATGCACAGAATAAATATAGGAATAGGTATACAGTAAACGAAGCAGGCTTCAAATATTATAGCTTGCTAAATTAACTCACCTGCGTATTGCATGGGTCGATCGCGTCTATTCCTCACCATTATAATAAGGGTGATTTGCCATACCACCATCGCTAATAGCAGAACACCCGAAAGTCCAGCTAGCCACTTCATAGTCCAATTCAGGTCTAGGCCGAAGTTAGTTGATTTTGCTTCTGTGCGGAAAATAAACGATAGGTATATCTTTTTGTGTGTTACTTTATGTGACAAAAAACTAAAAAAACTGGTCTGAATAAGCGCAGCTCTTTGCTAGTCCTTTGGCAATAATTACACACCTGCGTAAAGCTTGCTTGGCGTAAAGTTTCAAAACGTTTTTGACGTGATAACGTCTTATAAATCGATGAAGCCGGCTGCACGCACGAAAAAACATGACTCATGCGTCGTTACGTCGTTTCGTCGTTCCATTTACCTGAGCCCGAGCCCGGGTCGGGTAATGGGTAAGGGTAAATGAGGGTAAGGGTAAATGAGGGTAAGGGTAAATGAGGGTAAGGGTAAATGAGGGTAAGGGTTCGGTCGGGTTCCGGGTCCGGGTCCGAGTCCGAGTCCGAGTCCGAGTCCGAGTCCGAGTCCGAGTCCGAGTCCGAGTCCGAGTCTGCGAGTCCGTGAGTCCGCGAGTCCGCGAGTATTTTCTTATGACGTTATCACGTTCAACTATCGTCAGTAAACCGACTTTACAGACAACCGATTTTTTTTTCAGACTCCCTTGTCCCACAGCTGCAGGGCAAATGTCTCCCTAGCTTTTGTCCAGGTTTCTTGGCCCATTGCTAGATTGCACCAGTCTGATAGATGTAAATCTAACTAGTCGTGCCATCTCCGTGGTGATGACATTTTGTAAAAGGACAATAATCCCATGTTCGAACCAAGCGCATGGACTCATGAATTTTATCGCGTGGTGTGAATAATCAAAATACCACATGTTTTTTTGTCATCGACCAAAGAAATCCTGGACAAAACAAACTAATAATAGTTATATTCCACGAAACGATCCTAGTTTCAAAGAAAATACGTAGCCGAGCCCAGTTTTCCATGAAATGATTATAATTAGACAAAATACGTCGCCAAGCCCAATGATTCGAATATTATCAACTAGCAAAATCCAATACAGAGGGTGTTGGATTCCATTACGAAGCCATTTTAATTACGCAACTTGTTGAGGTGTTATTTTGCCCTCTCTCTATGAAACTTTATTAAAGGTAAGTCAAACCACCGCCAAAAGCTAGCTAGTTAATAATTAAACGGCCAACTTTTGCTTTTGCAAAATTCAGTAGCGTCCTTGTATTATTAATTAAAGAGGTCTTCAGAAAGTTATCAAAACCTGCATTTTGCTTTTAGGAACTTAGGCAACGTAAGTACTCGTAAGTCGGTCTACAAAGAGCTACTTATACCTATATAAAGAGCAGTGTAGTAGGTATATACGAATAGTCAGAACAATTTTATTGCATGAAAGACATTTTAGATCCCGCTCACCGCGGAAGCCCGGAAAATCCGGTGTGTTACTTTAAATCCGTATTACTTTTTCATATAAACAATTTCTTTTTTTATGAGTTTTGACGCAGTTTGGGTTGTTTTTTTGGAATGAAACTTACCCGTGTGTAAAGCCAATCGCGATAATGTATGCACTCTCAGTGTCGTTATTTCAGTTCTTCCTACAGCATGGTACGCGTAGAAGACCAGCTTCAAAGTTTTTCCAGAGCCTAGGCCTCGTAGCTTCCATATTGGCGTGGTGGTAGACACATTCAACACCAAATTACCCGCTTCCCACACTTCCACGCAGTAGCTTGTATGGAGACCACCGTTATAACCTGTCAGCAAGTTGGTCTCATCAACAGAGGTACATTAAAAAACAGAAGTAAGTAGTATATGACCACCCATTGTGCTTTATTTAGTTACGTTTAGTTACTGTGATGTATCCTTGTGTACAATAGTGTTATCTACATTTAAAACCGCAAAGATTATGTCGTCTATTATTTTGGTTGTGAGAACTGAGTTAGCTTTGTAGACATACTGTAGGTGTGTAGATATGTGTATGGCTATACATAACTAACCAAACCAGCACTATTCATGCGCCTAATATATATATAATACATGGATAATTAAATAGACTCAACCAATTAAGTTTGCTCTATGACATGTAGGTCAATTAGAAAAGGTAGTCAGGTTGACGACATTAATTAGTAGATTGACAAATTACTCCAATAATAACTATGCTCTGAATTAAATGATCCTCAAAATTATAGCGTTTAGTTCTAGAATGTATAATTATCAGAAGTAGGTTAGTTTGTATGGTGTATTAGATTAAGTAAAGCACGTTTAAGGTCATTTCAGGTCATCGGTCTACTTCTGTCAAAGGAGACGAAAACAGAACGTAAAATAGAAAAAGTGGAAAGTGAAAAGCATCTGATGGATGGCGTGCAATGTAAATCCTTGCGCAAGGCTTAATTTGGGAGACTTTTGTTTATTTTGTGTTTTTGACTCGTCAGACTTTTATTTTTTAATAATACAGTACACTTTCTAGCCCAAAAACTAAGCAGAGTTTGAACTATGGGCACCAGATAGCTGATACTTGTATGCATATTTTTTTTTGTAAATACTTACATGGAATACTATATTACACACATGTGTGTTCACCACACAATTATTTGTTCTCGGTGGGGATCGAACCCACGCCCTCCAGTGCCGAACGCAGAGCTACTACCAACTGAGCTGTGAAGGCAGTTACTTACCAACAACACACTGTAGTTCCACAGAATCATCTGTCATATTCAAGGTAGAGCAGTTGTAGGGACGATGGATGGCGAACCTACAAGGCTCCACTTGCTGGCCGCCTGTGTTGGACGTTCTACAGCTTATGATCCCGTAATCAGCTTCAGATTTAGGCGTGAACGAGAGGACAGATGTTCCACGAACTAATGTCGTCATGTTTTCCTAAAAGAAAGTGTGCGTTGAGATTTCTTGACTCAACTATCATATAAATATCAGTTACAAAAACCTATCTAAATATAGATCTAGGTATTCAATATATAAGATAAAGTACGTTATTTGTGGAGTGAAAACTTCTTTAACTTCTTTTCGGGCTCCAGTATTTTTTGAGGTTGGAAAAAACCAATGAATTAGCGACTGTAACTTAAATGACACTTCTTCGGCAAAGATCGACAAACTTCGCCAAACGTCAAGGGGGAGGGGAAATTGTTTAGGTATTTACATCTGTTGACATTCCCAAAATGCCATGTTTTTTTTTTAAGTTTCAATTAAAACATGGGGAGGAAAAACACTAAATCACAAAAATCGAGAGAAATATAATATTACAATCGGAAGCTTGACACATTTGCTTACCGCATCGAATTCTACGCTTCCCAGTGAATTATTAAGAGTCCAGTGGTAGCTTTCCGGGCGGGGAAATGCATCCACACCACAAGTTATTTTAGTTTCTTCGTTGATAGCCGCTGCGACGATTACCATCGAAGACATTTTGCAAACAGGTTTATCTACCGGAAATAATAAATGAATCAAAATTATAAATAAATAAATATTATCGAAAATCCACACAACAGTATCAGCCCCAAAGTAAGCAGAGCTTGTACTATGGGAACCAGATCACTGACTGACATAATATTTTATATATTAGAATACAATATATATAACACCCAGAAAGAGAACAAACATCTGTGTTTACCACACAAATATTTGTTTTCGGTGAGGATCGAACCCACGACCTATGGCTCAGAAGGCAGAACTACTACCAGCTGAGCTGAGAGGCCAGTCAATATAAGTAGGTATACATTATATCAAAAAAATCCTAGCTCAAAAGTACGCGTGAAAATATGAGTAAGATTACTTTTTATATTTTTGAACATAATATACAAGATATAAGTTAGAGTTCATTATAATAATGAACTATATAAACTGTTCATAAAATATTATTTGAAGAACGTGATGACAATGCATGAAATGTGAGGATGAATTTCATTGAAATGGAATGAATGCTCACTCACGACTGTAAACAGATGCAAAAACGCGAGTTATTGTAAAATTCCGTCTGACACAGCGAATAATGCATAATTACCACCGTTAAACACGATTCTTTTTCTTCTTATCGTGTCACTGGTTTTTACTATGCCAGAGTAACTTAATAAATAAGATCATTGCATTACTACAGATTATTTTTAAGTATTCATTTTTATTAGAACGGTCTTGGAAACAAAAACACTAATTAATAGGTAAAGTACGTTTCAATATTCTATAATTATACATAATTAATTTTACTTTGAAGAACAGATTACAAATATTTGGGTTTCGTCGAATATAATAATAATAATATTCAAAGACACTTATCTTAAATAAAGTTGAGTAACAACAAAATAAAAAGCTAGTCAACAAGATAATGTAAATGCATTTTTCAATTATTTCTTCTATGTGGTATTATTTTGATTTTTTATTTGTTAAATTATTTTGACTTTTCCAAGTGTAGCATTTTATCTTAATGGAATCAAATAAATGAATCTGAATCATAAAAAAATAGTTTATTAAAGAATTGTTATGCATATAAAAATCAAGTTCTATCTATCTCACATTTTATGAGGCTTTCAGCCAATATTTCCCTTCAGCTGTCTACAAATAAGTCACAGATTGGGTTAGCTTTCCGGGGTTTGTTTGTACGTTTTGGTACATAGTCCGAATTTCAAACAATTCCTCCGAAGCGTACCTACCTATGTAGGTTAAATTAAATTATCTTGTAATATTCCGTCTGAACCTTAGTTGAGTTTCTCCCTCGTGAATATTTATAGTGTTTTTACAATAGATGAGGGTAGATTCCATTATGTTTGTGGCAATGACGCAAATGAGCGTTATTTTAGTTGCCAGTGAACAAAATTCTTAGTGCATATAAATTTAGATACATAATATGTATAAAAAAATATGCGTAATATTTTTTATTTATTATGTAGAACCTGTTATTTTCATCATTAGAAAATTCCAACATACACATAAATGCCAGTAAAGTGTAAACTGAATTGTAATAATTTCAAATACATATTAATGATACAATTTTCATTATATGACCATATGATTTTTGATTGATAATGATTGGTGTTACTTATTATTATATTTAATAGTACATTGTTACCCGAGTGTTGAAAGTCACGTTTTTTGAGTCCCGAGACGGGTTTGGCGCCAGAGCGTTAGCGAGGGCGCCAATGGAGCTTGAGGGACTTAAAAGACTTTCACCCGAGGTAAACACTGTGCTTTTCATTACGAATACAAGGAAAGTAAAAATAAAAACATGAATGAAAAATTTGTGAAAATGAAGATTGAATTGCCGCCTTCCCGGTTTTTTTTTCTTTTTCTCTGGCGGGCCTTCGGCTACGGCTCGCCAGCATTATTCAGACATTATTTTCATTTTCATAATTTAAAAAATGGTAAATTGTTTGCTCAAATCTATGTTATTTTAAATAAATAGTTGAAGTTATATATTAATCAAGTAATTTAGAAGATATATTATTTATTTAATACTATCTTTATGTTATTTAAATTTTACATTGCGCTCTAATTAGAGTTTTTAAACTTCTTACCGTTGTAATGGGTTTCCAACCTACTTGCTGAATAAAAAGTTGGAATTTGGTTCAACCTCCTTGCAGTTTAGAAAGTTGGAACATGGTTGAATAAAATAGAACTTGTTTTTTTTTATAATTTGACAGCTGTCAGTAGAAAGCGATTCTCCCTAGGGCTGAAAGTATTACTTTCAATTAGGCCCCTCAGGCAACTTCAGACCTACTTTCAGAGTATGAGCAATGAAAAAAACATTACCCACCCAGCTTAAACTGTATCAGCGTATAATTTCTCACTTGCTCTACAGAATAAAAATAAGTCGCAAATACATTACTCACATATAATTTTGAGATCGTATGGGTTGGAGGTTCCGTCTCCCTCGACGTTGGAAGCTGTGCACGAATAGGTACCGGCTTGCTCTCTCGATACGCCTTGAATTGCCAAGTGTCCCGAGGCGGCTATGACTCCTGCTTTTTGGTTGTGAATTACAACTTGACCCTACACAGATTATAGCAATGAAAAAAGTCCCTCTACAAATCATTCACAAAGAACAGACATCGGTAAAACAGTTCAAAACTTTAGCACAGCGAGACAATTATGATAATTTCGAGCAAGATTCGTCGCCAAGACTTTTCAGCTCGGTTGTGTAAGCTCGGAGTCTCTTTTCTTGTCAACTTCAGCAAAAGTGTGTTGCTCACTTTACGTTGAAACTTTAGAAAATATCACTCACATTGTGATGCCACAGAACTTTGTAAGCGGGCGGGTATGCTTGCACGTCACACACGAAGTACACATCGTCGCCCTCCTCTATTTCGCCCGGGTTGAGTTCCGAGCCCAGTTTCAAAACTACGATGGGAGCATCTGTTGACAAAGCGGGCACATTTCGGTACCTAATTCTTTCCGTAAAGTAAAAGCGCAAACATAAAATGTATTACTTTTGAATGTTACTCACAGTGTAAGTTGAGTAATAAGCTGGTATTAATAGTGGCATGTTTGAGGACGTCATGAGAGGCGCGACACGTGAGCGTTTGACCGTTGTTCTTCATATCAGGCGTCCATCGAAGGATCGACAATGTTTCATTCTCGTTCTCCAAGTCCTAATACAGAAAACCACGTTAGATTTTTTTGCAATGCGTATGTAAACTATTAAAAACACAACAACAAGAGATGAGGCATATTACCTTCTGCACCGCGGGGTTGAATTTCTCATTGTCTAACCACCACGTAATGATAGCCGGGGGTCGTGCCCCCACTGCCCTGCATGCCAGCTCGGCAGTTTGCTGAACGGATAGCGGTTGCTCCCTCGTCAATATTTCCACGGCGAGTGGCTTCACTAAAACAAAACACTTTGTAATAAAATAAACAATTGACAAGCGGCAGTGTGGTGGCGGCGCGTATCAAAGAGTCTTTTTAATACAGTTGCTCAAAAAGTGGCGTATTGCAGGGACGTATAGCGTTCGGGATGTGGGCTATTACACACGCGTGCTTTTTTTTTACCATTCCCGCACTAGTGCTTTTTCTTTCCCAACTGTCAAAATAATGTCTAAAAAGAAAAACCAACCATGAAGTTTTTACTAAAAAAATTCATCGAAGTTTTTATGATTCATGCAAATACGTATTATTTCTAAAAAGAAGCTACTAATTTGTTTCATTAACAGATTTAATGATTTGATTGAATGAGTTATGTTAGGTTTCATTTCATTTCATCTCATTAAATTTCATTTTCAATTCATAACAATAAAAAAAATCTACTGAAGACTTGGCTGTATGGGTATAGTTCCCTTTGCCTTCCAGAATGGGTGAAGAAAAAAAAAATCTCTGCTTATATTTTACGGTTGGCGCCATTTTTCAGAAATTTTCTTTGCGAGTTTATTTGTTTGTTGCAAAATGAGTAATTTCGACCCTAGTTTTTTTGAATTAACACCACCGGAACTCAGTATAATTGCACAAAATGCTTCGGAGAACATTTTACCGGAAAAGTCAAAAAGTCGCTACATGCATACATACGACGAACTTATTGCGTGGAGAGGTATTTTTATTATTTTATTAAATTGCTTAATTTTTTCGCAACTGTACTAAAAATAGTCGTTCAGTACACGTGCGGAACCGTCATTGCAACTTGTTCCGACTGTCAACCCTCGCCTTCGGCTCGGGTAGACATTTGTCGGAACTCTTTGCAATGACAGCCTTCCCGCACTTGTAATGAAATATACTATTACGGCACTTTATTTTTCGTATACCGCACGCTTCTGAATATTTTATACAATTGCGTAAAGAGATAATGCATTCACAAACAATATAAAATTGGAAATAGGGTGAAACTGGATAAATGCGGACGGAAAATAACGGAATTATGTGCGAGACTTAGGAAAAAAGCTCTAGACTGGAATAAAAGAGTTTACTTTAAATAAAGTGAAAGATGTTCTTTTCAGCAGGCACCCATTTTTAAAGGAACTATGCCATTAGACTAACGATGAATAATTTTCTGTTGCGGGAGCCATTCCGCGACCCATAGACAGAACAATGAGCTACAAATAAAAAATAATGGATGTCGAGGTGTTGGACACAAAAGAGTATATTTAGGGGTAGTCAGATTCTGAAGAAAAGTGTTTTATATAATTATACAATTATACAATTATATAAAACACTTTTCTTCAGAATCTGACTATACAATTATACAATTATATAAAACACTTTACTTCAGAATCTGACTACCCCTAAATATACTCTTTTGTGTCCAACACCTCGACATCCATTATTTTTTATTTGTACCACGAATATAAATAATATATTAATGGTAGAATTTGACTCTGTATTCTTTTAGTAAAATAGCTGTGATCGTTTATTGATGAAACTTTTATTTTGATTAGCGTTTACTAGCGTAGGTAGTGCTACGAAGCATATTTTGCAAGTAATATTTGAATTGCATAAGTTGTATATATTTTTAAGCAATTACGGACAGAGGCTGCAAATAAAATAACAGTCTTCGAACTTTCTTAGATATATTAGTTGTTTGTGAGTTATTGTTCAATTATTGTGTACACGATACGACGCGACGGCAAAGTTTGAGCACTACAGAATTTCTCACTATTGTTTATAGCCACGAAACGATTCAATATAAACTTTGTCGGTACATAGTTTGGAGGCTTCTTGTGTCAGATTAGCAACTTATAGTACCAAAATACTGTGAAACTACGTACATACGTAGTAGACGCACAGAATACATGACAAGACTACGGTATAACCACGCGGGTAGATCACGGATTTTCATTTGTTGTTCCCACGATCTTGACATAACTCCACTGCTTCATTTACGCAATAACATACATTATGTTTGTTTCTTGTGCTGGTGCTTTTGAATTTAATTAAAATACCAACGTATCTAATTCTAAGTTCGGGTGTTTAACCTGCACTACCTTCCTACTGTGGAAGGTTTCAATTTGGAAGTTTGTTGTGTAATCCTACGTTTTGACTAACTTGCCGAATTAACGTTTGAATTCTGATAATGTTGTTGAGTTCTGAATTCTGTTGAATTTGTTGAATTCTGAAAATTTAAATCAATGTTTGCACTACAGTAAAATATGCACATACGAGTAGATTGAATGGGTAGGATTTAAAAAAATGCGTTTTCAGAATAATTCATGTACTGACTGGTTAAATATATTATGCTACTGAAACTATTACACGGGTATTTATCGCGTTAATTACCTTATTTTATTTATTTTCCCGAATAAAATAAGGTAATTAACGCGATAAATACCCGTGTAATAGTTTCAGTATGTGTTATGATCGCGTAAGTTTAAAAAGTACTATATTATGCTATCCAGTTGTTTATGACAAAATGTTGTACTTTATTACTGCTATTGTTCGTCCCTATTCAAAATTTATTGAAAACAATTCGTTATTATCGCACATCGAGACAAAACCTCATACCCGGACAACCATCTGAACAAATATAATAATGTTACATTGGTCAAAGTCAGTTCCTTTGTATGATCCTTGTTACAAAATAAAGTAATAATAAAGCTCCGTGTGGTGCCAATCAAACTAAGTGAGACAGACGTAGGCAAAACAGAAAATGAAAATGTGCTTAAATAGCCGCGTAAGCCACCTTTTACCTTTTACTTCAACAAAACTTTTTGAATAACGCGTACTATGTGTTGGATATTGAAGTTTAGAAAATATTTTTTAGGTAAGTTCGAGCTCGACGAAACCTTCCACTATGAGCTAGCAGGCAACTCGAGCTGTGTTGCCAGTGGCAGATAGTCAAACATAACATGAGACAGCTCAAAAAGTAACATATTCAAGAGAAAAGTAACCATAAATTATGTGGGAAACGACACTATACTTTACTAAGGCACTTTATTACACAAAAACAAAAATAAGCTTCCTGTTCAATTAATTTAACTCGTAATCATTTGTTTGCTGGAAAATATTTTTAGAGTTTATTTATATTGAGTCGTGTAACATGGAGTTAAAATGCGAGAGTAACGTAAAATTTTACAAAAGTAACATTCTGGCAACGCTGAACTCGAGTAAAACCGTACTTACTGGTGCGTGTACACGGTGCATGTTGGTGTCCGAATCAATTATCTAGGAGTTGCCGTGCGACACGCTCGCATGCACATACTTGACATCAGTTCACTACTATATGTACGTATAGCATTTCAACAGCACCATATAATAGAGCCTTAGCTATTGCGAGTTCTATAGGAGGCGTCTTCATGACGTAATGTACGCACTGTACGAGCTAACGACATTCACCGTGTACCTACTCAAAAAACTATAGGGTTAGCTTGCACTGCCCTAGTTTTGTTAATAATATATGATTGCAAAGATTTTTTATAATTTTCCAAAAGTTAAGAGCCGAGCGGGGTTTTAACCCGAGACCTTCCCCTAGGTACGACATTATAAAAAAAATCTTTGTGATTTCCTTAAGTGTAGTAAACACTATAAAATCAATAAAAAAATATGTGATTAGTGCAATAAAAGCAACGTTCAATCATCACTGGATGAATTCGGTCGTTTTACTCTCCTCGGAGTTGCCACCCCTCAGCTAGCTACAACCCTTAGCAGTTTACCCCAGCTCAGCTTACTGTTTGGGTTCAGGCCCAAACAAGCACAGTATAAAGAAAAATACAAATACTGTGGTCAGTACTAATAATGACAAAAATACGTCCTGTACTTTATGTTAGTAGTACTATAGTAGTTCAGTAGTAGTAATCGAGACAAGCCCAAAATAAATATATACCGTGGTAACAAGTCAGTAGTAGTCAAAATGAGCAAATAGACGGCTCATATTCATAATGGTTTTATATAGTTTAGAAGACCACTAAGGCTGTTGCCATCTCTATTTGTTGGCATCAAAGTGACAGAGACAAGAGAGGTTTTAGCGAGCCGTTTAAAAGTGTCAGGCATTATGAATGAGCGGGTAAAAGGGATGTTTCATAATGCGCCGTGTCTGTAATCCAGAAAAAGACTAAATTTGCTAATTTAAAATAAAACATGAAGTACAAAAATGTATACTAGTAGTTGTTTTTAGTAGAGGTGGTCACCAAAAGGTGCTGCCTTGACAGTTTTACCGCAGTGACTGAAACAAATACGTGCCAGTATCAAGTCATTTGACAGCTACTTGACATAGTTAATCGTTACTTATACTACTTGTACCTACTTGTATACTACTTTGTACTTTTTGTCCGTCCACCATGTTTAGGCCAAGTAAATCTCTATGTGCAAGTAAACGAAGTAAAATTATATCAATATAACAATTTAAACCGAATATTATATTGCTAAGCTGTATTTACTATTGGGTAGCTGGCGCAGGCTCCATAGATTAATTAAACATCTCCTTTGTTTTATTTTCACGGATAAGCCGTTAAAATGATTGCTGTGAGATAAAAGGAAATTATTTGATTGCACATAAAAAAACAGTACAAACATAAACCGCGCTACAAAGCTTTTTATTCCAGGTCAAATATTGACGAAATATATTAGCACAAAGATAGAAGCATTTAGTAATGGAATACTTTTGATCGCGGTTAAAAAACAAATCCAGTTACTGTCAATTTTATGTCATCAAATAGCAACAGACATAGCGGCCATTTTATAGTCGGATTTTTAATTAGACGATACCCACTGACAGGAGCTAATGTCACATTGTAAAATAATGTTGCCATATTTAAAGTAATAGTGCTGCGTTCAGTTCTCGTTCAATCAGATGAATGAACAATGAGTGAATAGTTAATCATTTCAAAATATAAAATAATATTGAAATTTGTATAAAAAAATGTATAAAAGTGCACTGATATAAGTTACTTGTAGTATGTAGGTAATTACAATCAGTTTTTTGACGAAAGCGCGGCGTGGCGACTAGTGCCAACACCGATGAACGCCATGCGCATTGCGCGTCGGTCACCATTTTGTTTGTAATTCGGCTTCTAACCTCTGGTCTGATAGCACGAATGTTTTTCTGCGCTCACGCTGTTTAGTTATTGTTTTTGTAAAGTTTTTCGTTACGTTGTGTTTGTGGTAATTGTTGTGTATTTTGTTGCTATATTGTTTCACGCGAACGATATGGATCCTCAACCGGGCACGTCAAGTCAAAATCGGCACACTAACTATTCACTTGAAAAACGAGGCAATTTCATTCATTCAGGAGTTTTTTCAATCATTCACTTTGTCACAACACTATTTTCATTTCATCAAAAACTGACAACACAGTAAACGTCAGCTAGCTTCGTCTAATTAAAAATCCGAGTATAGGCTATCGTTTTGAAGCGCTTATCAACTTATATGAATAAGAAGGAAATAAGGAAGGAAAACGCAAGGTGACATCTCTCGTCGATTCAACTGAATGCAACTTCGGTTATCGAGCAGGTTAGTTGACTATAACGTCAAAACTGTAGATGGAGCCACGGTCGCGTTAGTGCCGAACAGTCCCTAAGAGTTATTCGTCGAGTGTGAAAGATCCGATGGCGCAGTGGTCAGCGCAGCCCCGTACCGAGGGGAAGGTCGCGGGTTCAAATCCCGCTCGGCTCTTAACTTTTGGGACATTATAAAAATCTTTGTGATTTCCTTAAGTGTAGTAAACACTATAAAATTAATAAAAAATTAAGAAGGAAATACTTCTCGAAACTATGGTAAGAAGTAGTCGTTAAGAATGTCAAAATTACACAAAAATTATTTGGAAGAGAATGCATTGAGTTCGCCTATGTACGATGCAATTTTTGTTTGAGTGCAATAAATAATGTTATTATCTATCTATCTATAGTATAAACCACGTAATTTAACCCACTCCCTCTTCTTACAGGGGGAATTACTCTTAGAGAGGGTGCCAGCTGCGTTTTTGTTTTAGAATGAAAATCACACGCCCCTGAAAGCATAATAGGGACTGATCTAATTTGAATGTTTTACCATACAATCAGGTGAGTCAAGAGAGTGAATTGCGGTCAAACAATAGCCTATTACTTGTACAACAAAGCTGGTATATCGTTGTGCAGGGCTACCACGAGCTCCATATGGTTATAGCTATGGCTGTCAAAAGACTTTTTAAAATCCAAGGATAATAATGTTATGCTTACAATACATTTGTATTTGCACGTTGGTCCGTAGAGGTGATACCAGTGCCGTGTTATCAGCAGTGCAGGTATACACCGCTCCGTTGTAATCTCTGGATAGCTTCGGTATTCGCAGATCGAGCAGGCTGATCTGAGAGCCGTCGTCAGTGGGCGGCAGTGTGGACAGCACTTTATCATCCCGCCACCATCGTAGACGCGGCATCGGCTTTCCTGGTTTGTAAAAATAAATGAAACTGTTCAGACTGGAATGGGTGTAATTCATGTATTTAACTAACAGATTCGTAGACTGAATCGATACAAAGTCAAACAATGGTATTAGATAAACCATGTCTACAGTTTGTGGAAAATATAAAAAAAAACAGCTTAAATAATGTCCCAATCATAAAACTAGGAACTTGGATTAAACACAACGCAAGTTCGATTTCCCCGTTGGTCAGCATGTTTTTGATCGGTAGATATATTTCCAGTCCGTTTTTTTCATGTTTCCCGCCATTTATGGGATTGAATCTTTTATTTGGCTATTTCATTACGTGAATATCTATAAAGTATGTATGTTGTGAATATAAATACATCGTGAAGACTTATATTTGTATAGTAGTCTTCTGGTGCTTGTCTTGTTTATTCTTTACTAGAAATCTGCCATGGCTTCGCACGGGTGAAAAAATTTAAAGATTTCCGTTTTTACCCAATTACGTAGCAACAGATGAACCAATTTGGCAGTGACCCACAACTCAATCTCTTACGGCATCAAAACCCTCTGCAATCGCCTCGTATTTCATACCGGTGAATATATCTATTACGTATCCATAATGTCGATAGATAGAACGCTAAATAACCACTATATAAAAATGAATATTTCCACTAGTTTTACCTCCACTTACAACACAGGTAAGTTTCGCGCTGGTGTCTTCGACGTAGGGTCCCGCGTACTTGATCATTTCTTTGTCCAGCTCGTCAAACACTTTCGGTTTTGATGGCAATTCTGTGAAAATAATTACTTTTTAGTCTAAACCATTTGATTGTATAGGGTTTCAGTTAAATAACGTAAAATCTGAAAACATCAGAATCGAGTCGAATTGATTAAGCTACTTTTTTGGTGGGTAACTTTTGATGAGAATTCCATGGATCAGTCAGCTCTGTTTTGTTTTTCCAGTGAACAGTGAAAACGTGTGAGTGAGGATGGTATAGATATTAGGCAAGAATATTCAATCTAAAACCCAGTGCTAGGCACTATAGTGTCCCGTAAGGAAAAAAGTTGCCTATGTTAGTATATAAATCATCTACTCTAGATGCAACGGCCTGAGTATCAAAAAACTTTCTGTAATATAAAGAAATACTTGAAACATTAGCTAGAACACGCATTCATCATACCACAAAAACGAGAGGTCGGGTACAAGCCGCCTGCTTTTGGCCTGGTTCCGATACGTACTGAACATAAATTTCAGTGGCACCGTAAGAGCCAGGTGATAAATAATGTTGCCTATAGCTTTTCCATTTCATTTTCGTTTACTATGTAATAAACCGAGATTATCCCTTGATGTTTTCGATATTAACAGTTCAATGAAGTCGAAAATTGAGTAACAAGTTCGAAATGAAAATATTTTCCTGTATAAGCTCAGTAGGTAAAAGATAACAAATATTCTGATTTTTAGGTAAACAATTGGTTCAATATAGAAACAATAAACAATCAGCATTCCAAGTAAATGGTTTGCAAAATTTTCTTTGTGTATTTGATATTATTTCCGGACGCTATGATTGTTTGCCAGATTTAATCGATTGTTTTCGTAATGTATTTACTCACCATATTTCATTATTTTACAAAAAAACAATCGGAATCCAATGTTTGTAGCACGAATGCAGTACGTTTGTATAACGTACGTAGCACACTTGTAGCTTTTATGTCAATCATTCGTAGCACGTTTGTAGGATCCGTAGCACCATAGCAGCTCTTACGTAGGTAAATCTGTTTAGCACGTTCGTAGGATATACGTAGCACACTCGCAGCTCTTACGTAGATTTTTTGTAGCACGTTTGTAGAATGTATGTAGCATACTCGTAGCTTTGACATAGATCTACCGTAGCTCGTTCGTAGGTTGTATGTAGCATACTCGTAGCTCTTACGTAAATCATCCGTAGCAAGTTCGTAGGTTGTGTGCAGCATACTCGTAGCTCTTATGTAGATCATCCGTAGCAGGTTCGTAGGTTGTATGTAGCATACTCGTAGCTCTTATGTAGATCATCCGTAGCAGGTTCGTAGGTTGTATGTAGCATACTCGTAGCTCTTACGTAGATCTACCGTAGCACATGTGTAGGATGTTATGTAGCATTTTCGTAGTACATAGATCTTTCTTAGTATGTACCTCGGTCGTAGTGGCGGGCGGTCAGAAGTCTACTACATTTTTAATAAGCAGCGTAGATGTCACCAAAACCTACCTTACTCAAATAAGTTTTTTAATCTCGTTTTTATGATCTCTTTGTGATTTTACCTTAAGGAAAAGACCAATATTAACTCAAAGTATGAAATGAAAAATCATGTCATGTATTTACCGGGCATGGTAAATATCCTGTCTGTTATCTTGGTTCTCAATACTTATTGGTATGATATATAGCCCTGGCTTTATTTACGTATGACATTAATCGAGTTTTATGAGCAAAGACGTTTAAAAGTGATCCTCGTGATTCTCGTGACGATGGATATTTAACTTCAAAATGGGTGGTTTTAACATAGTATACTTATTAGCTATTTGGGACACACACATTGCAATTTGTTAATATACAGACTAATAATAAGAGGGCAAAAAAATTAAATGATGTGTATATGAAATCTAAATTTCCTTCTACTCACCAATCACATCCAGTTGTATCTTTTCGTTGATAGTGGGGGATATTTTGAAGTCGACTCGACAGCGGTAGAGCGCTCGGTCCTCGGGCACTATTCTTCGGATCAGCAGGGTAGATGGATCGGCGGCGTGCCACTCTGACCGACCGGAGAGACTGTCGTCCGCCCAGTTAGCTCCTGGACCTTTTGTCCGACTGTCGAAACTGAGGAGAAAATTGTTACGTTGTTTGGATCTGCTTAATTTGGGGCTAGATAGTGTTTTGTGGATTGTCCACAATATCTATGATATAAAAATGAATCCCCATTTCCCTTGGTCACGCTATTACGCGTGAACGGCTAGACCAATTATGCTAAATCTTTTTTTGGTGTGTTTTGTTATTGTCTGTGTATTGTATGGTAGTGTATGGTATTGTATGTGTTGGCTGTATATTCCGGAATATGTTTGTGGCTCAATCAAATTCAGATTCATTTATTTTATTCCAGTAATTAAGATATCATTTAATTTTCTTCCTTATGAGCCTCCACGCCCTGCTAGCAGTGGTTTACTAACCTGGAACCAGGATGAAAATAATAACAAATAAAGCTCGTATCGTAGCTTTTTTATCCTGAAAAATAAAAAAGAACGAACAAACAGAATACAAAAAACATGCAAACTTCAAACAAAGATTTTAACTGCCTCAATTAGATGGGTATGAGTGGAAGAATCACTTCTAATCATTTTTATTTAATCTTTTTTTTATATTCTTCTATTACCCTTAATAATGAGATGCTATTCCTACACAAAAAGATACTTAAAAACTCACCTCACCTGAGTGAAACTTTTTCTTTAATTTTTTTCTTTATTATAAGGAATATCATGTATGGTTTCAAATAGTATGTTTTCATAATTTTTTATTAATTTTATAGTGTTTACTACACTTAAGGAAATCACAAAGAATTTTATAATGTCCCAAAAGTTAAGAGCCGAGCGGGATTTGAACCCGCGACCTTCCCCTCGGTACTCGGGTCGGTTAGTTGACTATAACGTCAAAACTGTAGATGGAGCCACGGTCGCGTTAGTGCCGAACAGTCCCTAAGAGTTATTCGTCGAGTGTGATTAGGATCCGATGGCGCAGTGGTCAGCGCAGCCCCGTACCGAGGGGAAGGTCGCGGGTTCAAATCCCGCTCGGCTCTTAACTTTTGGGACATTATAAAAATCTTTTAGTATGTTTTCTTCTTCCTGCTCTTATCCTACTTCATGTGGGGTCGGCACAACATGCCTTCCATTCCCCTCTGTCAGCCGTCCTCTCTGCATTCACTCCTCTCTTATACCTGTCATCTTTCTCACTGTTCATGTTTTTCTTGGTCTACCTCTGCTCACATACCCATACACATCCATACTCATTACTCTCCCAGTCACATGACTTTCATCCCTCCTCATGACATGTCATACCCGTACCACGCCAACCTATTGCTACTCAATTTTTCTGTCATTGGCGCTACTTGTGTGATACTTTCCAGCCGCGCCACAAGCTCTTATTTCAATGCAAGTTATATCAATGGAAGGTACTACAATTGTTCGTTTTTGTACGTTGATTAAAAAAAATTGTACTACGAAGGTTCAAGAGAAATTTGACGAAGTTGGTGGCGCGGCCATAAAGTGCTACTCCCCAGCCGCGCCACGCTGTACGCAGTGTTAGACTGATTATTACTAATCTAACTGATTGCTAAGAAATATTACGATAACTGTTCATAACATGCGAAATACATACAAATCTGTTGTGATTTTATTACACCCTATATAATTTTTGAATTTTTAGTTTTGTAGATAGCCTTCCATAAAGAAAAAAATAGAGGCAGCTTCACGACTTTGATTGCACTTCTGAGTTATACTAGATTATTGTGTAATTTTTTTTGGCTATCTTGGAAAATCAAGAAAACGTACATCCGACCTTATGCATCTGAAGCTGTGAAGTGTATACGTATAATAATACAAACACCTGAAATTAATTTGATAGCAAACGTCTTGAGTCAGGCGTCTTGAATCAGGCGTTTTACGGTCGCAGTACAAAATTTTCTTTTTAATATTTTAGTTGGAAAAAACCGTTTTCGCAGTTATATCTTATCGTTATTAGAACGAACAGTTATCGTACAATTTCTTAGCAATCAGTTAGATTAGTAATAATCAGTCTAACACTGCGTACAGCGTGGCGCCGCTGGGGAGTAGCACTTTCTGGCCGCGCCACCAACTTCGTCAAATTTATCTTGAACCTTCGTAGTACAATTTTTTTTAATCAACGTACAAAAACGAACAATTGTAGTACCTTCCATTGATATAACTTGCATTGAAATTAGAGCTTGTGGCGCGGCTGGAAAGTATCACACCGCTACTTTCAAACTTCTCTTGATATACTCATTCCGTATCGTATCCATTCTTGTCACTATAGTATGTATGGTATTGATAAAATTCCACAATAACAAAATTAAAGAATGTAATGATGAGAAGTTTCAGACGTATTACACATTTTGTTTGTTCTGTTCTTTCTTCCTTTGATTAAAACGAGCACTATTGAAGAAAAGCTTTCCCTACAGTAAATACTTTTTATAATGACGAGCAAAACGATTCACTGAAACGGAGACCTCGGTATCCTAAAGTAACAATATTGAACGTCGGTAAATTTATAAAGTCATTTTATTTTTATAGTGTTCTACGAAATTCGACGATGACAAAGTTGTAATAATAACAAACAAATAAAAACCTTTTTAGGTCGACGCTGTGGAGCCGCACGCGATACAGGCCTTATTACAAATCAAGAAATAGGAAATTGCTACATTTACCTACATACTACGCAACTAGGTGGCTTTTCGAGGACTAGAGGTAGAGTTTAGCAACAAAATAGTAATACTAATAAATTGTATTTAGCAATGAGCACACATACATTTTAATCAATCAAATTAATACGATAAACTTGGCTAATCATAAATTAATATCTTGTAAGTAAATACGTACAGATGATTATTTAAGACCCTACACTAAGTTCATGCAGATTTATGCTGTATAAGTGTTTCTTCCAGAAAGCTCCAGATGAAGTTATACAAGGAAATACAGGCATCACTTAGGTGTTTGAAGACTGAAATAGTATCAATCAAACATCAAATAAGATTTGTAGTTACACAAACAGGATATAACTTCCTTAATACGAGCTTACATCTTGAGTTGCAAATCATTATATATTCCTTATTCGTATATTAGATCTCAAACATCCAATAGGTACAGTGGAATTAGAGTCTATACATATATCCCAAACTCCTGGTAATGCTGATTTAATATATTTAACTAGAACTTCCTTCACCAATTACGCTAATGATGTATGACTGGTCTCTGCTCAGTTGGTAGTAGCTCTGCCTTCTGCGCCGTGGGTGGTGAGTTCGATCCCCACATGCAGAGAACAAAATATTTGTGTGGTGAACGCAGATGTTTGTTCTCTATCTGGGTGTTATATTGTATTCTAAATATGAAATTATAAAAAAACAATATCTATAAGTAGGTATTATATCAGCTATCTTGTTCCCATGGTAGGTATTTACTGTTATTTATTACTAATCAAATCCAAAGTTTTGACTGAATTTCGACAGAAAACCCATACTATTTCTGTCAAAATTCCAATCAAGTAGTAGTAGAAGCCACTGGTGCCTATCTGATTAAATCAGCTTCGACCAAAAATAATATCACACCACATTTTCTACATTACACACGCGCGAAGCCGGGTCGTATCGCTTGTAATAAATATAATATACGTCACCCAAGGATAATGTAAAACTCTAAGAAGTTTTGAAATTGATCCAGGCGTTTATTAGTTTAATTATTAAAAACATACAATAATGCAAATATTTCCTCTTATAATATCAGTCTGATGTGTTAATTTACCTGTAGACAGGCACATCATCCTTGTACCATACGACAAGCAGCAGCAGATCAGAGGTCTGGGTAGAGTGGGTGTTGCACGGCAGAGCAGCATCGCCGCCCGTCACGGCAGACACCCGCGTCGTATCCAAGAACTCGCCCCTCGAGCCAGCCCATTGCCCTGTCAATCAAATGAACATTCCTATTTTCAAACCAAACCATCTAGAATAATCGAATTCTGTATTTATATAGAATATAGATGCTTGTTCACTGTCTGGGTGTTATACTGTATTATAAGTATGTATTGACAAAACAAAATTAAATGTGTTATATTCAGCTATCTGGTCGCCTTATTACGAGCTCTTAATTTAGGGCTAGATAGTTTGGTGTGGATTGTCCACAATATTTATTTATTATCGCTGTTCTTTTGAACTAAAGCTTACATGACAAAGTACATGAGACGAGTGCGTAACATAAGATGACTGATCTATCGTTTGTTCAATATTTCAATACGAAACTTATTCAGTATTCAATCCCAAAACCATTCGAGAATAATCGTTTGTAAGATTTATTTTGTATTCTCACAACAATATTTTATAGGTCGAGCAGCCGACGGTTCCTTGTATTTTATTCCATGAATAAGTTATTTGGTCAAAGGTCATTTTTGATGGGGAATTCGTCTAGCTACAGTTTCAAAACCTACACATCGTTTGCTGAGTAGTGGATATAATTATATACTGACTAGAATTCACTAGATCATTACTATAATTTGATTCATCATCGTCCCGAGCCTCGAGAGGCCTCTAGTAATTAATTTATTTGCGACATAGTAGGTACGTTATTTTAATGAGTTTGTAGGTTCACCACGGTAATGATGGTATCTTTAAATATATTTAATGAATGTTTGTTCATTTACGTATATTAATTTATTGAAAAATATACAGCTGGCACGGCGCTTCTACAAATCTCTATAGCTTGATAAACATAGAACACGTCAATAAACATACATTATAGAGCAAATTAAGTATAGTACACATCAATATAGTTAATATAAATCCAAACTACGCAAAGCCATTACAAGCTGTACTTAGTTTGGAGCCAGAATCTAATATATGTAAAAATTCTACCAATAAAAAAAAAGAACACTGATGGATCATATTGTTTTGATATATCATTTCTCTGAGCATTTTTAGAATCAACCAAGTTTTCAAAGGCTCTGAGTATAAGCTAAATTAATTGGAAAACCTATTGGAACGACGAAAAGGTTGTGAAAGAGATAAAGTACTCTCAATACACTAAGCGAGACCACACAATATGCGACCAAAATACAGTTCGAAATTCCCGATCCCCGATACTAATCGGTCCGTTAGCATATGGATTATTCACAGTAATACCATTCGGCCAGCTAGGGTCTAGGAACGGATACGAATCTCTGCATTGATTCCAACCGACTGCGCATTGATTTCATATTTTACTTGCTTGTATTTGTGGCTTATTGTCTTGACATAGCACTGCACAGTACAATCACGCTGTTGTGTTATAAGTAGCATAATCTTTTTTTTATTGATGAAAAGTTTTATGAAGGTTTTATCACACGTAGCTTAGCTTTTACCGAAGATTGCTTTAATATAAGGACATCCACTTTATATTACCTGAACCCACAATTTTGTTGACGTCATTCAATTTTCTTTTTCTGCACCCATAAGGATGAGGGTTAGAAAGAGGGTCCCAAGAATGTCATGCCTATACAAATGTTAAATAAAACACTTCATTATATTGATTCCCAAATACATGGCGTATTTGAAACTAACTAAATAAGTGACGGCTGATAGAAGGGAATGGAATAAAATAACATGTTATGCCTTCGATCATAAAAAGTATGTACTGTAGGCCTACCATGAGCTCTGTCTGGCTCTGTCTCTGGTTCTGGTTTGAGTATGTGTGAGTGCTCACTAGTGCATTATACTGTGTGTGGGACGTTTTGACGTACAATTTATTTAGTCAACACTCACACAGACGCAAAACCAGAACCAGAGACAGAGCCCGACAGAGCTCATGGTAGGCCTACAGTTATGCCGATCCCACATGAAGTATGATAAAAGCAGGAAGAAGAAGATACTCTATGAAGATGCTCTATATGGTTAATTAGGAATTTACTTTTAAGCCAGTCACGCAACAAGCGGAATACTTAGAAGAAGATAGATAAATTACTTCTCGAGATGCCTCCCGTATGAAGGGTTGCCTCATTAAATAATTTAAAGTCTAGGCAGGTGCATGTGGAAGCCGGTATTCTAACTCGCAGCCTCGCCGGCTTACAAGCATGTTAAATATCACAGCGTCGATATAAATATTCATGATCGCGACGGGATTCCGCACTGCTGCGGCATGTTAACGTGACGGATTAAACACTTGGTGTCGATGCAAGCCATCAGCAGCCAGCGATTTGTATTATGTCGGAGCTTTGACATGGCGTCCAAAAAAAACAAAACGGGGGTCTATCTCTTCTTCAATGGCAGCGCATCAGCACCACATCTGGTATTGCAGGTGTCTATGGGCGACAGTGACTGTTTTCCATCAGATGGCCATTCTGCTCGTCTGCCAGATATACCATACAAAAACATGCTTGACTTTTTTTATTCAAGTAAAAAAAGGAAAACTTTGCACTTCACTATCATTCTCTATGGTCTTACCGCAGCAATTTCTGCCAGGTGTGATCCGTCTCTTATTCATAACGTTTTTAGATAGTGGTAGTGGCAAACATTTCAGACAACGCTATCTAGCCCAATACTTAGCAAAAAATTTATTGTATCCTTATAAAATCTATATTAGGTACCTCAGCTAGATTTTTTTCAAATACACGACACGTAGCGTGTTACGTGCGATACAATCGCGTTGAAAGAACGAAATAACCCTTTTAACCTAACCATTCGATATTATACGGCACAGTTTTGTAATCTGTTTAGAAACATTTATGTTCGCCATGGTATTTTGGCAAAATGTTCTTTGGTACACATTTTCAGTAAATCTTCAGAAAACGTTTGCTAGAACCGAACGCTTCTAAAGTGCTGCTTTAACTGATAATACCAAGCCACTAATCCCGATATGTCTGCGGAGACGGCTGAAATTTATAGTGTAGCGAAGCTTTACAGCCGTGCAGTCGCAACTAAATGTTCTACTCTTGAAATAGGTTGGTAGGTATTTTGTTGTACAGCCATTTTCCTGCTCCTAAACTCAGCGATATTTAGGTAGGCGTGTAAATTACTTCATCCAATTTCATAAAGGTAAACGCTATGCCTACGAGTGAATACGACGTAGGGGCGTTTATTCATTTAGGTAAGTGTATGACTAATGCTACTAACTATTAATCAATGTAGCCGCCATCGTGAAGGAACTACGTTGGAAATACCAAATACTGCAAAATGTTGGTATGTCACAAATGTAATAAATATTTGGTTGGACGTGTTTCTGACCTCCTTAGACATCCTGAAAACGGGCTTGAGTAGGGTACTAGGTATTAAAATGCCTCAAAGGATGTGTACCTTGCATGTGAATCACAGTGGTTCTTAAGCATATGTGCCAGCTCTTTACTTATACCCCATTGTATTGACTACAGTGTTGGTGGAACCAACACGAGAGCTCGTCAAACAAAAATATTGGTAAAGTACGTGTTGCATTTGCATATACGGCCTTTAGTTCCGCGAATAATTACAAGACTTTTGGAGCTGACTAACGAGTGCATTGTCAAAGTATAGTTTAATAAAATTACGTTTTTATACCTACGTAGCAGTTGAAGTTTGACTAACAAGTTTATCTTTTTATGCTGTGAAATTTCAGTCAATGTTGCAACATTTTTTTTAATTGATATAAGTATTATTTATAAAGAGTAGTTCCGTTTTACGTGTATATTGTACCGTTATTAAAGTAAGTAATTCAAACCGTTAAGGAAAATCTACTTGAGCCGAGACATTTTCCTCTACACACAGCCAAACCAGTAAGTACCTAATTCAGATTCCTTTATACTTATATTATCTCCTAAATGCTCTCTCGGTTTTTCAATTTACTTGTATGTACGATTTGATTATTTCCACTTCATTGTGTATTCTAGTATTGTATCCCCTTTTCAGTTTTTCTGTATTTTTCGTAAAAGGGACCCGCTTATCGAGATAAAGGCCAAACGCTTTGTCTCTTTACGAGAAAAGGATAAGTAAACTACTTTCCTTTATTCTATTTCTTTTGTATGAAAAAGATAGCCTTCACTGAAATACTTAAATGCATAAGTAATATGTTGATTTTGTTTTCAAAATGATGCTTATCTCTGTCGAATATCAATGGATAACCTTCCTATAAATATGAGATGTTTTTATTGAAACTGTTGAAATATTTTTTGTAAAAATATTTTTATGAACATAATAGTTGGACTTTTTTATGTTCAAATGTGATCGTACAGTTGTCTGTGTTGGTACAAATGTTGCGCGCTCGAGCTCGTTATTGTATTCACGATTATGTAAATACAGTAACTTCACGCCAATTTCATTCTCGAAAGTAGGAGAGACACTTGCACGCGAGCACACCACGCTCGATATTGTTATACGTACATGTTTAGTAGGATTTCGCTGCTCTACCTTATTTTAGTAGCGATAGTTTTGCTATCATCGCTCCCTTCGTACCGCTTCTTTGGCGCACGAAATATGTAGCATGTACTATATGTATACACAACATGGCTTTGTACCTGAGTTAGTTTCAAACTTGGCAAAGTTCAAAGTTTGTTTACATGGTAGACTTTAGTTAGGCTAAATCTGATGTCTTGTTTTGATTTCCTTAGATGTGCAGAGCTTTCATTCAAATGAGATAGAGCCTTCTACGAAAGGTATCACCCGCAAAGCCCAGTTGTTGAGCAACTCAAATGTTCCGAAGTTATAACTCAATTTGATAAAACTGTGTAGCACGCGTCAATGAAATGTAAATTTACGATTCGCATACATAATCAAGTTTCCTGCTAACCTTTTAGGAAACGACGCTTTAGGCAACTCATTTCGTGAATGAAATAAGGTAAGACTCAGCAGAGTTATGCAAACGTAACACAGAAAAGGATTTGGAATTATATCTACCTAGCTTGGGATTTGTTGTTTGTAAAGAAAGTTTAGGGGTGTAGCTGAAGCTTTGTGATGTTAGATTAAGCGAACTCTTCGTTTGTGTCAGTTAGCACCTATTTATACCGTATTTTTACCTGGTTGCCCAGATAGAGGGTAATATTCTACTAGTTTACGTATATGTTTTAGTTCCTTTGTGCGTCAGTGCAGCAAAAACGGCATGACAGATTTTGGTAAATAAGTCGTCGTTGGATTTCCCTAGATCATGAGTCACAAGCTATTAAAAAAAGTCCATACACGTGTCGCACGCGGGTTTTTTTTCTCAATAACTGAAAAAAAAAATTTTGAGTTTCAGTTTCCAGTATGGATACCCCCAAAATTTATAGTTTCTTTTCTATTGTGTCAAAATCTTAATGCGTTTCACAGAATACATCTACTTGCAAAGTTTTATTAGTCTAGCTCTTACGGTTTCGGAGAAAAATGGCTGTGACACGGACGGACAGACAGACAGACATGACGAATCTATAAGGGTTCCGTTTTTGCCATTTGGCTACGGAACCCTAAAAAGGGTTCCAAAGAAATAAAACAAATGCAAGTAAATGAGTAGGTGCCATAAACTTGCAGTGAACATTAAAAACTTATTTCTCGATCGAGTACTCGCAGTTATTCGAAGATTTATTTCCACCAGAAGTTCTTAGCTACGTAGAGTAGAGCTATAGCTTCTTCTTGTGAAACAAAACTTGACTAAAATAACGAGATGCGGTAATTTGCAAGCTCCGCTACAAGTTATCGCTCAAAGGTTTTATTTTGCTTTGGTAAAGTGAGAAGCAAAGAATTTGCTATACAATCGTTTTTTCTTTGAACAAACAATCTCGCCTATTTTTATGAATCCTTTATAAGGGGTTTAGATAAAGGCTTGGCTGTGAAAAATAGTCTGCGTTTTATTCATATTGTGACGCCGTGCTGACGTAACTACGTAAGCGTGCAAGGCAGTGAAGTTTTTGGCAAACATCGTCATTGTCACAACGGCCGGGCTGTCAGAGCTACGACTGCAAAGCAGACGTACGCGAGTTCGAGCCCGGTCCAGCTATGAAGATTTTTGTTCGACATTTTAATGTTACCAGAAAATTCTAGTAGCGGCGAGGGCCTTCTTTAAGGAATTCAAATAAAGAACCGAAAGTTCTGGACTAAAACAAGAAATGATGTAAGAAGGAAAAGACGATCGGAATCCAACAGAAGAAAACGAAAAGACTAACGAAATTCAATAAATGACGATCAAAATCCAATAAATGACAATCGAAATTCCGGGTATATAAGGAGCTGCAAGCGCGTCTACGGGCAGTTCAGTGGAAAGTGATCTGAAGAAAGGAACAAGAAGGAAAAGTGAAAAAGTGGAAAAAGTGAACAGTGAAAGTGAATAGTGAAGTGAACAGTGAATAGTGAAGTGAAGTGCAAAGTGGTAAAGTGCTCCCAGTGGACTGTCAGTGTTCGGAGCACAGCGTTGGACCGTGTAACGCATAGTGCGCGGGGACAGTGTCAGACAGTGCTACGCGTTTCGTGCAGTGCTACGCGTTCAGTGCAGTGTTACGTGTTCGTAGTGCGAATAAATCGCTACTTTCGGTAAAACGTTCGTTTCCTTCCAATCCCTGTACCCACTTCCGTAACATTTGGTGTCAGAAGTGGGATTGGAAGGTAAAATGCCTGTCATGCCGAGGGAAGGCATGAGTACTCGCGCTAAGGCTGCTTCACAGCAAGCAGGTGGCTCCGGCGCAGAGGCTCCTGAGGAAGAAGCCCCTGGGCACTGAGACAACTCCGGTGGAGCAACCTCAGAAAGTTCGTCGATGAGGACCCAGGTTGGACCAGACCTTGGCGCCTTGTTTGAGCAACTGCGCGCCATGCAAGTGGACCAGGCTCGCCGGGAGGAGGAACAAGCCCGCCGGCAGGAGGAGCAAGCCCGCCGGCAGGAGGAGCAGCTGCGCACCATCCAGAAAGAGCACGCACGCCGCCAAGAAGAGGATGCCCGCCGGCAGGAGGAGCAAGCCCGCCGGCAGGAGGAACAGCTGCGCGCTATCCAGGCGGAGCAGGCTCGCCGCCAAGAAGAGGATGCCCGCCGGCAGGAGGAACAAGCCCGCCGGCAGGAGGAGCAGCTGCGTGCCATCCAGGAGGAGCAGGCTCACCGCCAGGAGAAGCAGCTGCGCGCCATCCAGGAGGAGCAGGCTCACCGCCAGGAGAAGCAGCTGCGCGCCATCCAGGAGGAGCAGGCTCGCCGCCAGGAGGAGCAAGGCCACCGGCAAGAGGAACAGATGTGCGCATTGCAGAAAAGTCTTTTGACCGCCATCACCGACAGCATGCGGAGGGTAGAAGCGGTGGAGGAAACTATGCAGCAACATGAGACTCGCCTCTGTTCCATTGAGGAAGGTATCAAAACTGTACAACAACACGGAAACCGCCTCTCCTCCGTCGAGGAAGTTGTCAAGAAGCTCGAAACGAATGGAATCCCGGCCTCAGCGTCCATAGTAAGTGCATCGACTGCAGGCGGAAATTTCAAAGTCCCGCCTTTCGATGGAACCTCTTCCTGGGCGGCTTACAAGCTACAGTTTGAGGCTGTGATGAACCTGAATGGGTGGACCAAGAACCAGGCTAAAACCGCGCTTACTTTGGGACTACGAGACAAGGCTTTGACCGTGCTGGAGGCCTTGGGGAGTGATGCAACCTACGAGCAATTGCTGGAAGCCTTGGAATCGCGCTACGGGGACTCGCACTTGGAGCATGTTTTCCGCGCTCAACTCCGTGATCGATGCCAACGAGCGAACGAGTCATTGCAACAGTGGTCCCTGGAGGTAGAAAAGTTGGTCCGGAAGGCGTACCAAACATCGCCGGCATCGGTCATTGACAGCATGCTTTTGCAGTCGTTTGTCGACGGTATTTTCGACGCAGAAGTAAGAGCTGCCGTGCGCTTGGGTCATCACGGTCACATCAAGGAAGCCGTCGCGCATGCGCTCGAAGTAGAAGCCGTCCGACGAGACCCGAGGAGTGGACGTCTGAGGGAGATTAATTCAACGGAAGTGGAGCGGGTTAACCAACGCAGAGCTTTCGTCCCTAGATGCTACAACTGTGGGGAACGGGGACATCTGAGAAGCGGCTGCCCGAATCGGGTTACAGAGAGACGAGGGACCGATGCTTGTGTACAAGCGTCGGAGAACCAGGAAAACTAATTCCAGCCAGGGCTGAGGGGTGGGCGCTGGCCGGTAGACATGGAGCCCCGAAAATCAAGGTTCATCAGAGCACAGATGGCAACAGCTTGACTGTTAATGGATCAGTAAATGGAATTCCGTGCTCATTAACTTTGGATACTGGAGCGTCGCGTACGGTAATTGGAACACAGCTGATAAGAAGAAGCGGAAAGATCAACGTTTGGAAGGGAGCTTACCAGCTAACAACGGCTACCGGCCAGCGCATACCAGTATCAGGTGAACAGAAAGTGGCTATCAAGATTGGTGATAAACTTTACTGGCAACAAGCGGTAATAGCTGACATCGTGGATGACTGCATTATTGGCCTGGACTTTTTGAAGGACCATCGGTGCAAGCTCGACATTCACTCCGGCGTCTTGAAGTGTGGAGAAGACGAAATACCGATGAGAGGCGGTGGCGAAGGCAAGGTGTACTGCATTAAGAACACTAAACTATTGCCTAGATCACAGACGCTAGTTCCAGTAATTTTTCCTGGAAGTAAAAGTTTGAAACAGCGACGGTGGACAATACTTGAAAAAGTGGATAAC
The DNA here is from genome assembly GCA_939531255.2 of Thera britannica. Classification (NCBI taxonomy): domain Eukaryota; kingdom Metazoa; phylum Arthropoda; class Insecta; order Lepidoptera; family Geometridae; genus Thera; species Thera britannica. The sequence continues at coordinate 5,632,413 of OW618040.2, read as the reverse complement.
GAGTCATCGTGGCTGCCAGCACGTACGGTCATAAATTCATCCGCAGAAACAGTGGTACCTGTGTTAAATTTGAGCAATGAGGAACAGGTGTTAAAGAAGGGTACCCTAATAGGGCGGAGCGAAGAAATCGTGTGGTTGCGGAATTGTCAAGAAACTAAAAAGACGGATGCAAGTTCAATCGACGTTAACAGTATACTGGAAGAATGTAAGCGCGATTTGACAACTATTGAATTGCTCAAGGCGAAGAATTTGCTACGTCGGTTCGCCGATATATTTTCGAAGAATGATGGTGATATCGGAAGGACGAGCATGGTTCAGCATAAAATCAATACTGGAAATGAACAACCTATACGACAACGACCCCGCCGAATTCCTTTTGCCAGAGAAAAGGAGGTGGACGACATGATTCAAGACATGAAGGATAATGAAGTAATCGAACCATCGTCCAGTCCGTGGTGCTCACCAGTGGTTTTGGTAAAGAAGAAGGATGGGTCAACGAGGTTCTGTATTGACTATCGCCGCCTAAACGACGTGACCAAAAAAGACAGTTATCCATTACCAAGGATAGACGACACCTTGAATACTCTCAACGGCATGAAATGGTTTTCTACGCTGGACCTAAAAAGTGGCTATTGGCAGGTGGAGTTGGATCCTAAGGATAAGGAGAAGACCGCGTTCTCCACAGGAAAGGGCCTCTGGCAGTTCAGAGTGATGCCGTTTGGGCTGTGCAACGCCCCGGCTACTTTCGAGAGGTTAATGGAACGTGTCCTTGCTGGGTTGCTGGGAGAAACCTGCTTGGTGTATCTCGATGACATTATAATAGTGGGGCGAGAATTTGATGACCATTTGAAGAAGCTGGAATCCGTATTCAATAAGTTGAGAAGTGCAAATCTGAAACTAAGCCAGAAGAAGTGCTCATTCTTCAAACGGCAGGTGAACTATTTGGGACACGTTATTTCGGAAAGCGGCGTCGAAACGGATCCATCTAAAATTTCGGCGGTTAAAGATTGGCCTGTGCCTGCGGACAAAACACAAGTACGGGCGTTTATGGGACTTTGCTCTTATTACCGTCGTTTTGTCAAGAGTTTTTCGGATATAGCAAAACCATTGCATAGACTCACAGAAGAAAAACGACCTTTCGTTTGGGACCAACAATGCCAGGCGGCTTTCGAGGAACTAAAGAGCCGGTTATGTGAAACACCAGTACTCGGATATCCGGATCAGTGCAATGAGTTTGTAGTTGACACGGACGCAAGTAATACAGGGATAGGAGGAACACTCTCACAAAGAAAAGGAGATCAAGAAGTTGTGATAGCTTATTACAGTAAATCCCTGTCAAAACCAGAGCGGAATTATTGTGTCACTCGTAGAGAGCTACTTGCAGTTGTCAAAACGCTTCAGCATTTTAAGAAGTATTTATTGGGACGGAAATTTCTAGTCAGAACAGATCATGCAGCTTTGAAGTGGCTACTACAGTTCAAGAATCCTGAGGGACAAGTTGCGCGATGGATTGAACAACTACAGGAGTACGACTTTGTAGTAGAGCATCGCTGTGGGAAGTCTCATGGGAATGCTGATGCTTTGTCAAGACGGCCGTGTTCTGAAGACTGCAAGCACTGTGTGAAACAGGAAGATAAAGAAAAATCTATGGTCCGAGTTATAAGAACTGATACAGTAAATGATGATTGGAGCAGCGATGCCATGCGTAAACTACAAGAAGAAGATGAAGACCTTAGACCAATACTCAATTGGGTGAGAGATGGATCCGCACGCCCAGGATGGAGTGAAGTTGCTGGAATGAGTGCAGTAACGAAGAGCTATTGGGCACAATGGAATAGCCTGCTCTTACACAATGGTCTTTTATGTCGAAAATGGGAGAGTGCATCAGGACAAGACAATCATCTTCAGACAGTTGTGCCGAAGTCAAAAATTTCTGATATACTGCGAGCGTATCACGACGGAACATCAGGCGGTCATCTCGGTGTGAAGAGAACTTTGGTGAAAATTCGTCAACGTTATTACTGGTTGCACTGCAAGGAAGATGTTGAAGACTGGTGCAAGAAATGTACGAGTTGTTCCTCTGTCAAAGGACCACAAACAAGAAGTCGGGGAGCGTTGAAGTTATACAACGTGGGTGCTCCTTGGGAACGAATAGCTTTGGATGTGGCCGGGCCGTTTCCAATGACGAATAGTGGAAATCGTTACATTTTGGTAATAATGGATTACTTCACAAAGTGGCCAGAAGCGTTTGCATTACCAAATCAAGAAGCTGTTACTGTGGCTAGCAAACTGGTGAATGAAGTTTTCTGCCGATTTGGACTACCCCTTGAAATCCATAGTGACCAAGGCAGGAATTTCGAGTCGCAAGTCTTTCAGGAAACATGCAAGATTATGGGGATACACAAAACTCGGACTACGCCGTATCATCCGCAATCTGATGGAATGGTGGAGAGGTTCAACCAAACTCTAGAGCGGCATCTGGCAAAAGTTGTTGAAAGCCATCAGAACAATTGGGACGAGTACATTTCTCTGTTCCTTCTGTCGTATAGAACTGCGGTTCATGAGAGTACCTCTACTACACCGGCCCGAGCGAACTTTGGTAGAGAGCTTCGACTTCCAGCGGATCTTCTCGCGGGTTGTCCTCCAGATACGCCTAGCTGTATTTCGGAATACGCGGAAGATTTGAGAAGGAAAATGGAGGAAGTTCACGGGCATATGAGGGAAGAGAATCTGCGTGCTAGTGAGCGAATGAAAACGCGATACGACAGAAGCGTCAACTCCAAGTCCTTTGAAGAAGGTTCTGCTGTTTGGCTTCACAACCCCGTTCGAAGGAAAGGAAAATCTCCAAAACTACAACCGAGTTGGGAAGGCCCTTTTCAAGTAATTACGAGGATCAATGATGTCACATATAGAATTCGGAAAACGCCAAGAAGTCCAGCGAAAGTGGTTCATGTGGACAGGTTGGCACGGTACTACGGCTCTAACGATGCTCGGGACGAGCACGTCTAAGGAGGGGGTAGTGTGACGCCGTGCTGACGTAACTACGTAAGCGTGCAAGGCAGTGAAGTTTTTGGCAAACATCGTCATTGTCACAACGGCCGGGCTGTCAGAGCTACGACTGCAAAGCAGACGTACGCGAGTTCGAGCCCGGTCCAGCTATGAAGATTTTTGTTCGACATTTTAATGTTACCAGAAAATTCTAGTAGCGGCGAGGGCCTTCTTTAAGGAATTCAAATAAAGAACCGAAAGTTCTGGACTAAAACAAGAAATGATGTAAGAAGGAAAAGACGATCGGAATCCAACAGAAGAAAACGAAAAGACTAACGAAATTCAATAAATGACGATCAAAATCCAATAAATGACAATCGAAATTCCGGGTATATAAGGAGCTGCAAGCGCGTCTACGGGCAGTTCAGTGGAAAGTGATCTGAAGAAAGGAACAAGAAGGAAAAGTGAAAAAGTGGAAAAAGTGAACAGTGAAAGTGAATAGTGAAGTGAACAGTGAATAGTGAAGTGAAGTGCAAAGTGGTAAAGTGCTCCCAGTGGACTGTCAGTGTTCGGAGCACAGCGTTGGACCGTGTAACGCATAGTGCGCGGGGACAGTGTCAGACAGTGCTACGCGTTTCGTGCAGTGCTACGCGTTCAGTGCAGTGTTACGTGTTCGTAGTGCGAATAAATCGCTACTTTCGGTAAAACGTTCGTTTCCTTCCAATCCCTGTACCCACTTCCGTAACAATATTGATTACTGTATAATAGATAGTATGAACTCAAATGCAGTAAATATGAACAGCATATTGTATTGTACCCGTTGTCTTGTTGTATTCTGATACAAATCTTATATTTATAAAAGAAAGTCGCTTACACTATTTATAACTCAAGAACGGCGGAACCGATTTGGCAGAAAATTAGTGGGGAGGTAGCTTAGAACCGGGAGAAGGACATAGGATATACTTTTTATCCCGAAAAAGCAACGGGAACGGGGTGTTACGGGAATTACATATTCACTTGTTGTGATAGTAAGGTATGCAATAGGAAGTACTCATTCCTTGTCATAGAACCTCGTTAGTTGCAGATTATTATTCGAATGCTGGCGAAGCTTCTGTTAATGAGGTATTATGCCAACTGTAGGTACTCATATGCAATGTATCGAGTTGTAACCTAGAATAACAGCTTGCAGTCGCGAACTTTCGTGGCTGTAAAGTTATATGTGGTTTCGTCCTATTTCGTTCAAATTCGCTCAAGCTCCACACCACTGATCCGACAGAGATCTATTGTGTCTACTGTACATGACTAATACAATGTGGTACATGACTAATATGGCGCGAGCTTGCGGCAGTGGCGGCGCGCCGACAACAGTCGGTTTTCGAATTTTCTAACAGCCTTTACTCACAGGCAGTATGATAAATTACATCGTCATCATCATCCACTGCTTGAATTATTCCAGTGCTTGGTGAAAATCTCGTATTATTCTTCTCCTAGAGGCTCCTAGTATTTAAAACAATATCGGACCTCATTTGTTTACGAGTCTATCTCATCAAGGAGGTTGTAAACTAAGCAAGGAGTTTAAATGTGTATGTACCATATCTACTTCCCTTTGTAGTATTCCTATAACTTTTTGATATTATTTCATTTACGAGGCGAGATACAAAGTTTTTGTTGAAGCATTCATTATCATACTGTAATTGGTACTTGGAAGTTTGCAGTAGTTTTCTAGGGTACGCCATTTTACTGAGCCAAGTAAAAAATATTTCTAAAGTTTTTATCAGTTTTGCATGAAAAGGTACGTGCGTACCTTTCGTATATTTTTATCGTATATTTTTTGCGTGGGTAATTGTGAATAGTATTTTTGGTTTTACCACTTCAAAGAGGTGAAACCGCTCGGCTTATACTACCCAAGTTTAGTAAGGTTTTAACGTTTTCGGTATCAAAATCCATTACTATTTTGCTTACTTACGCAATAAGACAGCTGGTACTAAACTACCTTCAATATTGCACTGTCAGCAAAGTATAATAAACTGAGTAGTCTGATTCCCCCGTCGGTCATAAGACTTGGGTTCGTACCTTCGGTAGAGAGGCATCCCAACAGCAAAGTCCATAGGGACAGCCCATGAGCCGGCCGCGAGTGAATCCACGACATTTTACATCTTCCGATTTGAACCAGTCACACAATAAGGCGCTTTGTTCACATCACCGCTGACCTATTTTTCTTGTAGTCTCGAGAATCTGAAACAAAGATAGTAAAAATGAAAAAAACAAATGAAATAATTTATTTGCTTGAAGCATGGTACATTTTGGATGATGAATCATATCCTAATAATAGTATAAACGCGAAAGTTTGTAAATTATGGATGGATGGATGTTTGTTACTCTTGCACGTAACAATTACTGATTGGATTTTAATGAAACTTTACAATAATATAGCATAATTATGTGTCAGAATAACACATAGGCTACGAATTATAAAGATATTGTAACGGGGAACGGGGTGTCACGGGAACGGGGCGAGCGTAGCCGCGGGCGGCCACTAGTAAGTAATAAATAAATTATATTGAGGACAATCCGAACAACACTATTTAGCCCCAAATTAAGCAGAGCTTGTACGATAGGAACCAGATAGCTAATATAATACTTATACATTTTTTTTGGAAATATAATGTAACACATGGAACAAACATCTGTGTTCATCACACAAATATTTTTTGAGGTGGGGATCGAACCCGCGACCTACGGCGTAGAAGGTTACCAACTAAGATTAGAGGCCAATCATTGAAATCTAGAACCTGCTATGTACCTTGCTTTGTTATAGGCGATGGTAGGGTCACTTGTTCCATCAGCTAATGTACTCAAAATAACCTGTATCCCGATTCTGAGTTTTGCTACCACATTTCGTCTACGAAATGTTGTTTCTGTGTGAGCACTTGCCTCTTTATTTTTGTATGGAAAATTGATGAGACAACAACTCGTTTCGTTTGTACGTAACGTATTTTTGCTGCCTCATCTTTTCTCCATACAATAGAGAGAGACAAATAGGCGAAACGAAAACAACATTTCGTGGGCGAAATGTGGTAGCAAAACTCAAAATCGGAGTGCTGCTCTTCATAAAATACCTAATGTAAGTAGTAACAAGAAGTATTAGATTAAATGTGTTTCCCGACTTGTTTTAGCCTAATAGGCGTGTTTATAGGTTGTAGGGGTTATTAGGGGTTACCTATTGTGGGTAAGCAGTAATTTGTATGCGGGCTTTGCGAGGTTTTAGCGAGGGCTAGATGTTGTGGCTATGAGACTTTAAGACCACATCCGAAAATCAGCATTAGAATAAATAACTGGCGATATCAGAAGTCTGAATACTACTTACCCTGTGTGGGTTCATCTATCATCACCTGTATCTAAGTCCATTTTTCAATACGATTGTATTCTTAAAATGTTTAATGTATCTTCCTAATATTGTAGAACTGTCTCTGTTTTGTAAATCTATACTGGATTTGTAAATGTTATTTTATTTAGTTTATGGTGGTAGTTGTAATCACTGGTTTTTTTATTATTATTAAAGTTTATTTATTGTTTAAATCACGTTTTTATGATCGAATTTGGTAAACTCTATTATAGGTCTCGCTAAATATAGGCTAGTCCTAGTGCGGGTTCCATTGTATATCTTTACTAGCTGATGCCCGCGACTTCGTCCGCGTGGATATTTGAGTTCTTTTTTTTTATTTTGATATGACCAACTGTAGTTACCATAGTTTTGAGCTTGTACGTTAGAGTGTATTTGAATTTGAAGGCAAGTGCTGTTGTTTTATTTTTCAGCAGTGTCTAATTTAAGTATGATAGATGTTTCCCGCAATTTTGTCTTAGTGGTTATCATCGGTTTTTTTGTAAACCTTTGTGTGTATTCGAACCTGGTGACAGATGCTGCGGTAGCTGAATTTTTTTAAATGTTTTTTTGCGTATTTTGTAAAGCTCTTTTTCGTGATTTTGTTTAAGTGGCTAATTTGGGCTATCGTATTTGTTGGTGTATAATCGAAACTGATTTTTTTAAATGACATGACCAACTGCTATTTACCATAGTTTTGAGCTTGTACTTTAGAGTGTATTTGAATTTAAAGGCATGTGCTATTATATTAGTTAGTTATATTGTAGCTGAATTTTTTCAGCGGTGCTTAGCTTCGCTATGATAGGTGTTTTCTGCGATTTTGTCTTAGTGATAATCTTGGGTTTTAAAAATTTGTGAAAATGAAGATTGAATTGCCGCCTTCCTGGTTTTTTTTTTTCTTTTTCTCTGGCGGGCCTTCGGCTTCGGCTCACCAGCATTATTCAGCTATTATTTTCATTCTCATAATTTTAAAAATGGTAAATGTCAAATCTATGTTATTTTAAATAAATAGTTGAAGCTATATATTAATCAAGTAATTTAGAAGATATAATTATTATTTATTTAATACTATCTTTATGTTATTTAAATTTAAATTTTACATTGCGCTATCTTATTAGACTTTTTAAACTTCTTACTGTTGTAATGGGTTTCCAACCTACTTGCTGAATAAAAAGTTGCAATTTGGTTCAACGACCTCCTTGCAGTTAGAAAGACTTTAGAAAGTTGGAAAATGGTTGAATAAAATAGAACTTGTTTTTTTTAATAATTTGACAGCTGTCAGTAGAAAGCGATTCTCCCTAGGGCTGAAAGTTCTACTTTCAATAAGGCCCCTCAGGCAACTTCAGACCTACTTTCAGAGTATGAGTAATGAAAAGTGTATTTCAGCGGTGTTTAGTTTAAGTATGAAAGATGGTTCCCGCGATTTTGTCTAAGTGGTTATCATCGGTTTTTTTGTTAACCTTTATGTGTATTCAAACCTGGTGACAGATGCTGCGGTAGCGGAATTTTTTTAATGTTTTTTTTGCATATTTTGTTAAGCTTTATTTCGTGATTTTCTTTTAGTGGGCTATCGTATTCGTTGGTGTATAAACGAATCTGGTTTTTCATAGTTTCGACTTTAGAGTGTATTTGAATTTGAAGGCGAGTGCTGTTGTAGCCGATTTTTTTCAGCGGTGTTTAGTTTAAGTATGATAGATGATTCCCGCAATTTTGTCTTAGTGGTAATCATCGGTTTTTTTGAATTTTTTTTATGTATTAGATGCTGCGGTAGCTGGAAATTTTTTAATGTTTTTTTTTGCGTATTTTGTATAATGTTTTTTTATCATATTTTGTAAAGCTCTTTTTCGTGATTTTCTTTTATGGGGTAATTTGGGCTATCGTATTCGTTGGTGTATAATCGAATCTGGTTTTTTTAGTTTGATATGAACAAATGCTAGTTACCATAGTTTCGAGCTTGTACTTTAGAGTGTATTTGAATTTGAAGGCGAGTGCTGTTGTAGCCGATTTTTTTCAGCGGTGTTTAGTTTAAGTATGATAGATGATTCCCACAATTTTGTCTTAGTGGTTATCATAGTTTTTTTGAAAATTTTTGTGTATTCAAACCAGGTGACAGATGCTGCGGTAGCTGGAAATTTTTTAATGTTTTTTTTGCGTATTTTGTAAAGAACTTTCGTGAATTTGTTGAAGTGGCTAATTTGGGCTATCGTATTCGTCGTTAGTGTATAATCGAATCTGTTTTTTTTATTTGACATGACCAACTGCTAGTTACCATAGATTTGAGCCTCCACTTTAGTGTATTTGAATTTTAAGGTGAGTGCTGTTGGAGCCGACTTTTTTCAACAGTGTTTAGTTTAAGTATGATAGATGTTTCCCGCGATTTTGTCGTAGTGGTTATCATCGGTTTTTTTGTGAACCTTTGTGTGTAATCGAACCTGGTGCCAGATAATGCGGTAGCTGAATTTTTTTAAATGTTTTTTTACGTATTTTGTAAAGCTATTTTTTGTGATTTTTCTTAAAATCATTTTCCGTTTTTTCTTCTTTCAGAAAAATAATTTTCCTATCTTCTTTCTTGGCGCACCTCTGCTCTATTAGAGGAACACACCTTCTAAGTTTCATGATTCTAGGGCTAACGGTTTAGGCTGTGCGTTGATTTTTCTTTATACCATTTTTCCCCTTTTTCTCCTCTTCGGTAAATAATTTTCCATTTTCCTTTCTTAGCGGATGCCTACGTCTTAACATCTACCTGCATGCCAAATTTTAGCCCAATCCGTCCAGTGGTTTGGGCTGTGCGTTGATAGATCACTATGTCAGTCAGTCAGTCAGTCAGTCAGTCAGTCACCTTTGAGTTATATATATATAGATAGAAGAAGATAAGTGGCTAATTTGGGGTTTCGTATGCGTGTTGGTGTATAATTGAATCAGATTTTTTTTATTTGACATGACCAACTGCCGGTTACTATATTTTTGAGCTTGTACTTTAGAGTGTATTTGAAGGCGAGTGCCGATTTTTTTCAGCAGTGTCTAGTTTAAGTATGATAGATGTTTCCCGCGATTTTGTCTTAGTGGTTATCATTGGTTTTTTTTGTTAACATTTGTGTGTATTAAAACCTGGTGACAGATGCTGCGGTAGCTGAAAATTTTTTATTGGTTTTTTTTGCGTATTTTGTAGAGATATTTTTGTGATTTTATGTTATATTAGTGGCTAATTTGGGGGTTTGTATTAGTGTTGGTGTATAATCGAATCAGATTTTTTTAATTAGACATGGCCAACTGCTGGTTACCATAGTTTTGAGCATGTACTTTAGGGTAGGTTTGAATGTGAAGGCGAGTGTTGTTGTGGTCGTTTTTGAAGCGGTGTTTAGTTTCGGTATGATAGGTGTTTTCCGCGATTTGGTCTTAGTGGTCACGTTGGGTTTTATGATTGTAAACTTTTGTGTGTATTCAAATTTGGTGACAGATGCTGCGGTAGCTGAATTTTTTTAATTGTTTTTTTGTGTATTTTGTAAAGCATTTTTTGTGATTTTTCTTCAAACTATTTTTCCCTTTTTTCTTCTTTAAGGGATTTTTTTTCCTATTTTCTTTCTTAGTGCACCTTTGCTCTATAAGAGGAACACATCTTCCAAGTTTCATGCTTCTAGGACTAATGGTTTAGGCTGTGTGTTGATTTTTCTTTAAACCATTTATCCCCTTTTTCTCCTCTTCGGAAAATAATTTTCCAATTTCCTTTCTTAGTACACCTCTACGCTAAAAGAGGAACATACCCTCCAAGTTTCATGCTTCTAGGACTAACGGTTTAGGCTGTGCGTTGATTGTCAGTCAGTCAGTCAGTCAGTCAGTCAGTCAGTAACGTAAGAGTTTTATATATTTAGATTTATGTTAAATTGAATTCTCAAATATTATGATATAAATAATAATTTAGCTCTTTTTACAATAATTCTCTCAGAAATCACACCTTTAGGTACCACAAGCAACACTCACACAGACTCAAAATCAGAGCCAGAGACAGAGCTTGAGGTAGGTCTACTAATAATGTTAGTATTTTATTATTTAGAATACGTACAAATCTCGGCAATAAGGTTAATGTAAAATAGAACGCCTAGTCACGCTGTGCTGAAAAATACTTTTTTCTTTTTGACCTAAGTATCAGTCGCTATATTGCGGAGAGAAAGTAGGTTAAGTAAATTAAAATACCCAGCTCCATTAGCACGAGAACTAAGAGTTAACAAGATGCTGTTAAAAAATTCAAGTAAAAAATGGTTACCACATCTGCGTCCCGTGAGGCAGAAGGTACTTAGTACTACGCTTTTGTAAGAGCTGCAAGATGATAATTTGTGTAAATAGGTGAAGTAGAATAGTAATGTAGGGCGGTTGCACATTGCGCGTGTTTTCAGCGCGCAATTTGTTTCTATCATACAACCTCTCTGAAGGTCTACCACAAGTTCTGTCTGGCTCTGTCTCTGGCTCTGGCTTTGAGCCTGTTTGAGTATTAACTTAATAAATCCTAAGTCAAAACGTCACACACACAGACTCAAAACCAAAGCCAGAGACAGAGCCAGACAGAGCTTGTGGTAGGCCTACTGCTTAGTTTGGGGCTAGATAGTGCTGTGTGAATTGTCCACAATATTTATTTTTATTTTATATTTATACCTACACAAACGACAAAGTAAGAATGACGCCCAGTTTGTTATAGCCTACACTTATAAATAATTGCAAAAATATCTCACTTTGCAATTGGCACGACCTCATTAAATTATTCATTAACCAGAGCACTACGCTATCCGTAAATTGAAATTTTAATCATAGAGCTTTCTATTCGCTTTCACGGATGAATGGTCCCTTTTTAGTAACAGGCTTAGGCCAATTAACACATGGCCATTAAAACCTGGTATCGCTATAGTACGACAAGGACTTTGTAACTTTTAATTCCTGCTACCTTATTAATTAGATAATGGACCAGAATTTTGTACATTATATTTTTGGAATAAAGTTAAATCCATCCATTCATGTTTTTACCAATATACTGTTTGCTTTGGTTGGGCGAAATGTCCATTTATTCATTATTTTATTCATTATTTCAATAATCTTGGAAATCATTTTGACAAAAGTACATAATGATAAAGATTTTCCTGGCAGTTCCCATAGCTAACCTCATTCAAATAACAATAGTTGAAGTATGCATGTATATTAAATTATAATTTCTGTATTCAGAAAAAATAATCTGGTTCCCATAGTACCTACAAGGTTTGCTTAGCTTGCTACTAGAGCGCATTCATCAGTCAAACGCTATACGCTCGATTTAACCACAAACCTTTGAAACGAATACGTGGCAATCGGATAAAAAAATCTTCTGTTTATTATCCCAGTAAAAAAGCTCTATTCATTGCAAATTTCATCCAAATTGTTTCGTTTTTGTCAAGTGATTAAGTAAAAAAAATAATCAGAAAAGCATGACGAACACACTAAAACCACTTTCAAGTATCGTTCACAATTTTATTCCAAAAAGTTGACTGTTGAAAGATTTTTTTTTCGAACGGAGTCTATCTCACTCACAGAACTTGACTGGCCTTTCAGCTCGGTAGTTAGTAACCCTGCCTTCTTCGCCGTAGGTCGTGGGTTCGATCCCCACTGAGAACAAATATTTGTTTGGGGAACCCATATGTTTGTTCTCGGTCTGGGTGTTATATGGTATTTTAAGTATGTATTTTCAAAAAAAGAAACTATGTAAGCATTATATCAGCTATTTGATTCCCATAGTGGCCATAGTACAAGCTCTGCTTAATCTTGGGCCAGATAGTGTGTGTATTATTGTCGACAATATTATGTATTTATTAACCTGCAGAAAACTAAAAGATAACTGGTATTTCAACTTTGGCTGGAAGATTCTTACTAAAGCATGCAAACGGTGATCATTTCGTTCATTCAAAGTGTTTCAAACTTGGTTAGCCTCTAGTCCATTGATTCCCAACGTGGTCCAAGAGGACCCCCAGGGGTCCACGGGAGACTCGTCGGAGGTCTACGATGGCATGACAAAAAAGTGGGGGTTCACAATTCGTAAGCGGGGGTCCACGAAAACTAATCTGGTTTCGATAATGAAGAACTAAAATGTTGGCTTCACCTATCAATTTTACTTTTTTCGAAAACTGGTAATTTGTAGTAGGAACTCAGTCGCAGCGCATATGTCCATAGTTTGATCTAATCTCCATATTTTTTTGTTGACTGGAGTTATTATAAAATGTTGCTGCAGGGCAGGGGGTCCACAGGAACCAGCAAAATTATTAAAGTGGTTTATGAGAAAAAAAATGTTGAGAACCTCTGCTCTAGTCTGACGAACATCCATCGCAGTCGCGCTCAACAAACACTTGGGAACTAGCATCTTGGCTTAATTAACGCTATTCGTGTAAGATTGTACACCCATATCTACCACCGCATCACACCATGCATGCAAAGTGCATCATATGTTTAGCTATTGTGCCTTTAGTTTGTAAAGCCCCTTACACACGTAGCTATAATATATATTAATATGCCGTGTAATAATATACATTATAGTAAGCTGGTGGTATAAGTTGGTGACGTCGTAGAAATACCAAGGTCACCGACATAGCTCGTATATTTAAATATTTAATTGTTGGGGAATAGAGGTTCTCGAATGACGACCACGAACCGGAAGACGAAACGTAGGGCGCCCCACCCACCAGATGGACCGACAACATTGTTAAGATCACGGGAAGTCGGTGGATAGAAGGAGCTCAGAATCGTTCTTCCTGGAAAATGTGTAGGGTGTAAAATGTCAAATTCACAATCAGAGCCCCCAAAAACCTATTAAACGATACCCATATCAATATATTGTGAAAAAAAATTAAGCCGCCATCTTGGATTGAAAAAATATTGTGGAATTCACAATCAGAGCCCCCAAAAACCTATTAAACGATACCCATACCCATTTTTTAAGGAAAAAAATGAAGCTGCCATCTTGAATTAAAAAATTAATGTTGAATTCACAATCAGAGCCCCCAAAAACCTATTAAACGATACCCATATCCATTTTTTGAGAAAAATATGAAGCCACCATCTTGGATTCAAAAATTAATGTTGAATTCACAATCATAGCCCCCAAAAACCTATTAAACGATACCCATATCCATTTTTTGAGAAAAAAATGAAGCCACCATCTTGGATTCAAAAATTAATGTTGAATTCACAATCAGAGCCCCCAAAAACCTATTAAACGATACCCATATCCATTTTTTGAGAAAAAAATGAAGCCACCATCTTGGATTCAAAAATTTATGTTGAATTCACAATCAGAGCCCCCAAAAACCTATTAAACGATACCCATATCCATTATTTAAGAAAAAAAATGAAGCCACCATCTTGAATTCAAAAATGAATGTCAAATTCACGATTAGAGCCCTAAAAACCTTTAGAACAATAGGTATACGTTAACAACTTTTGAAGAAAAAAAATAAAACGTCTTCCGGAATAGAGCCCCCCCACTTTTCTTCATAATTATTATATTTATAATATTTCCTTTCGCTTTGCCGTGAGTATTTACTGCAGCTCGCTATAGATAGTGCAACCCACGAAGGCGCGCCCCACTATTCCTCCTAACCGTTTATAGTATATGTGTGCAAGCTTCCGTCAATGTTTGAGTGTTATCGGTACACACTAATTACCTATGAGTGCACACGCACACTACAATTAATAGACTACGGTTGGCGACTGCCGCTCGGAGCAAACTGCCCGCACCCCGCGAGGGGCGCGTCTTCGTGAATTGCACTATCTATAGTTATGTACGTACTCACAGACACAATGATAGTTTCGCACGATGCCATTTACACCTAGTGTGACAAGAGTAGGTAACTCATGATTTGAAAACATTATTGGTTAGTTGAGAGACTAACCCCCGAATACTGAAACGCAACTCAGATTTAAGCACGTCTCAAGCGACGAATATTTGACAGTTTTCAATGAAAATCTGTCAAATATTCGTCGCTTGAGACGTGCTTAAAACTGAGTTGCGTTTCAGTATTCGGGGGTTAGAGATATAATTTCATGATATTTAAAACTAAAAATAAAAAATCTGAAGTCAGGTTTCTTAATAAATACATATTTAAACTTAAACTAACCATTATAAAACTTTTCTTTGGTGTTTTTTTGTTTCATTTTAACCTATATTCCGCTTCTTGAGCTACGTAATGAGTGTTTAAGACATGAATCCTAGGGTAACTATTTACCAGGCACGGGCAACACACAACTCCATCCGACTAACGTTCAAATTCCTACGCTGATACCATACTTTCAGAGCGGCAACGCCGCATTTTTACGGGTGCGAACATACATTTGAAAATTCTGGCGGCAAAATGTTCTTTTGTTCATTACTAGGAAACTACTTGTCCTAGAGAGTCCAAAATTTTGGAGCCGAGTGCTCTAATTCATAGCTCGGTTTGGACACGTCAACCGAATCTGTAGCTATTGTAGATCCTCAGATGTAGCATGTGCGTGCCAGACAAACGTGTCTCCAGCTAACACAGTCATCAAAACTTCTAACTCGGTGAGTTTTGAACCTAGACACTTGAAATATTTGGAGCATCCATGATATTTTTTGCTCTAAATTTGGAGATATCAAGCAACTTTCTAGCTATAGCCATTCCTGAGATCCACATGTGTTAGCTGGAGAAATGGCTTCCCAGCAAACACGTTGTTATAGTCTTCTAACTCAAAGAGTTTTCGAGCTAGAGACTTGATTTTTTTTATGCCGGGTGCTCTAATTATGCTCTAAAATTTGGCGTTTACTATATAGCTCTATCGTTAGCCGTTTGCCCACACTGAATGAGGAAGCTGTGGAGCCGCTCTCCAGCTAACACACCTATAAAGTCTCATAGAGTCGTTGTTTTTTTTGCTGCTAAATTTTCCTTCAAATCAATGATTGCTCCAATTATGCTTTAAATGTTGGCGTTTTCAGAATTCGCAATTTCCATATGAGGAAGCTGGAGAAATGCACATGGGGAGGCCTATGTGCAGCAGTGGACTTATTCAGGCTGATGATGATGCCTTGCTATAATTTATATTAATATAATATATTCTAGCTACGTGTGTGACGGGCTTAAAACCTGCTTAAAATATGGTACATAGTCGTATCTATTTGATGTATTAGTTCTTACAGAAAATGTCTTATACCTACATTGTGGCCTATGTACTTTCTATGATGATGATGTATAAAAAGTATTATATCTACTATCTGGTTAATGCAACCTATGCTTGATAAAGCCAGCCTTTAATACGCAAACAAGGAGAGCGAACTGAAAATTTTAAATATGGCTTTACATTTTTGCTCCAAAACCAATTACGTGTATTGGGTCATGTTAAAAACCCCCTTACTGTTATGTTACCTCGGGGTAGCCGCGGGGATGCAATAGGTAACCAGACGACCAATTTAATTTTGAGCCAGAATATTAAAATCTTAACTACCTACCGTGCTAACTGGGTGCGGCTTCTCATAATGAAATTTATATTAAAGGCTTATCAGACTTAGGTGCTGCTTTATTTGCGAGTAACACCTGCTATATTAAGGTTATTTTAGGGTCCTATGTATTATGTATTACGAACGGAAAACATAATGTTTGTTTCGTAAGGGAGTTGTTTTTTAAGAGTTCTACCTTTTTTCTTATCATTATTACTGTTGAAGAACAAAGTGAGTTAATTGGGTACTTAAACAAAGTATTTGTTTATTTTAGAGATCAGGGAGAGAAATAATCTTCAATCGGGATCTATTGAAAGCTTTTATAATTTTATGCATATCGCTGAACGGTTTTTATCCAGGGCAGTATTTGAAAATGACTACGTAAGCGATAAATGAATAAATAATGTACCTGCCTATAGCAAACAAATAAAAACTTCTCTTCATGGAAGTATTGAAAAATGTGTTTGATTTATTGCCAGAAAAATATTTTCATTTAGCAAATTATAGTGCTCGCAGTATAGTTATGTATTAAAAAAGTAATAAACGCTATGCTACGGCAATAACCGAGTGGTATAAAAGCAAAACCCAGCCGTGAACTCTTTCATTTGGACTATCATTTACATCTTTTAATTTCCTCTAAAGAGCGCTTTTGTTTTCACAAAGCTATTCGGCGAATCTTTATTAAACGAACTCCAACGAAATGCATATTGTTTGTTTCAGTTCTAAATACAGGCTAGTGATAGCTTCAATTGATGTGCTAGTCGAAATTACTATTCTAGGTTTTTAATAGCCCCATTCGATAGACCGACGACATTGTAATGATGATTTGGTTTTATAAATATTAGTGATATCAAATGGTTTTAAGGTTTTTTTGGCTTAACTTATTCTATCTCCTATCTGTATAAATGTAGCGTGCTTAGCTAGGGTACAAGAATCTCTTGCATACGTAATTTTGCCGGGTTAAAGCTACTAATCTTTATTACACACAAAAGCAACGGTTAACATGCTGAAATGTACCACTTAATCCGGAACAAAGCCGAAGGCTAGCTCGCATGTGACGGGTCCACAGCGTTGTGTATTGTGTACGGTGGGCGTGCCGGTTTCTCGCCGATTTCAAGGGCACAAAAGAAACAATAAATAATTGTGTCGGAAGTTACCGGGATATGAAAAATTCACGCGCTATTCTTTGGACGTTATAATGGATATTAGCGATTGTGGGAGCGTAAATCAATAAAATTGAAGGACTCGCGGTTAACGGTGGCAGGTAAGCACCTATACCTATGCTACTGAAGGCTATTATTTGACCTTATTCGGTACAATTACACCAGTCTCAATTGTTATAATCAGGGTATGTTGCTGACTCTATGCTAACAATATAAACCCCTGTAGAAACGTTTAATTTTGTTCTATTGAGCAAAGAATATAATTTTTAATTATCTTTTATTTGAAAAACTCGTGGCATAGCGTGGGTGGTCGTTCCCAAAAAGCCAACTCAGTTGCAACGTTCATTCACTCATACATATAATAGCAAGCTGTTCCCTGCCACGCTTTGCTGTGGCACTTATGTGACTGATCCAAAAAATAAATTAG
The DNA here is from genome assembly GCA_939531255.2 of Thera britannica. Lineage (NCBI taxonomy): Eukaryota > Metazoa > Arthropoda > Insecta > Lepidoptera > Geometridae > Thera > Thera britannica. Next base: position 5,614,993 of record OW618040.2, on the reverse strand, counting down.
ATATTTTTTTGTAAATACATTCTTAGAATACAATAACACCCAGACAGAGAACCAACATCTGTGTTCACCACACAAATATTTGTTCTCGGTGGGGATCGAACCCACGACCTACGGAGCAGAAGGCAGAGCTACTACCTACTGAGCTGAGAGGCCAGTTAATAAAAACAATCCTTGATGTGAATTAGATATCATGCTAAAATTTTAGCTAAAATTGAAGCGTACATAAACCAACATTATTTTTTTATATACATACATAGAAAGATAAAAGAAGAAGATATATACCTCAGTTTTATGTCATTATTTTACTTCTTCTTCTTGCCTTGTGTGAAAGTAGATTTAGTACGCCTTGAAGAGGTTTCTTCGTCCACATAGAAACATGTTTTCAAGCTTTTTAGGTTCTATGATGACTTGCAGGTTTTCTCACTATGTTTTCTTTCGCTACTTGAGGGCAACATCTAAAAACTATTATATATATATATAACTCAACATTCAAATAAACTCATGCAAGCATGACTGGATTTGAACCCACGATGACGGAGCCTCCACCATTAGGTCACCAGAGCTATCATGATTTTACTAAGAATTTGATGGAACGGAGGTGATTAGAAAAAAGCGAGATCTGTTAGTGGGGTGAATAAATCAAAGAAAGCGTTTTTTTTTTGCAGCCCCTTCCGTGGTATATTCACCTCTCTTTTATTTCAAAGAACAGGCTGAATGGAAATGTGGTTTTTGTGTGTTTTTGTTGATAATTCTGACAAGGAATCTCTCTTACAATTTATAAAAGATAGGGTATATACCGAAAAAACCAGAAAAAGAAGAAACAAAATGTATTTTTATTACCAAAGCACACAAAATTAACAAAAATATTCAAAAGTGTACGGGAAGGTTGAAAATGTTTCATTCTATGGTACCTGAACACATTAATAGCGGTAATTATAAATATGTTACCTAGTTACCTACCCTCATCAATGTAATTGAAATGAAGAGACTGTCGACTGAAATCCCCAGACACGAAGGCTAATGGAATTCTAAAGCAAAAACCTTCCATGGCTACCCAAAACTTTTTCAATCAAACAAATTGAAATAGCTAATAGACTTATGATAAGTCTGCGTCCCCGTCTACGTATGGAAACATACCATATTTTCCTAGTAGTACATACGATATGAATAAAAACTTACCATCAGTTACTTTAGTATCCGTTGCAATAAACAGACACAAAAAAATGTTATTTTTTCACAATTTTAAACACAAAAGAATCCACTCATGGCATTACACGGCCAAACTATGCTGACTATTGAGAAACCGGGCTCAGAGAGTCGAAAGTATTTCGTAAATTGCGCGCGAACCTTTCTGTGCTGAAACCGGGTTCCAGATGGAATGGTGCGGGCTGAGCAGCATCAAGCCAGTTACTGACTGACTCCGCACACCAACTGTAAGCAACATCGCGCATGCTCCAACTGAATTACCTCCAAAAGCAAATTTAAAAGTTATTTCTCGTACCTAGTGCTAGTTTTGTTTTTAATGCTCTTCTTGCGGTGAGCCTGCAGTTTGTAAATCAAAATAAATTTGATTAACAGTCAGTATGTTATACATTTGTATGCTAAAGCTCTGGACTAGAACTTTATTTGGTTTTTAATTTACGCAGCTTTAAGACGTTTCAAAGTGATCCTTGTGATACTACTGGGATGAATACATTTTAGACTTTGACTTTGATTGAATGGAGGTCTGATTTCCAGAGGTTCTTAAGCACGACGACAAACCTTTACATAAAATCAGGCCAGTTTATCATAGGGGTAGCCAGAGACCACGCATTTCAACTTGCTAAGATCTTGATATACCTACCTCGTAGAACCATAAAAATTCGAGATCCTTCTTCTCATAAGATCTTTCTTCTTCAGGTTCTATTCGGGACGTCTAGTTGTTTTTCTCAATTCTAATAAAGCATTTTGAGAAAATATTTCCAGAGAGGTGATCGGTCAATGGTCTCGCCTCGCTGACGCTACCTTCAGTAAACACCCTTAGAATATTTTTCTCAACTTATTCATATTTTGAGTCCTATGTAAATTCGTTGAGACATGTTTGAGATTGATTCGCCTCTCACATTGTGTAATATGTTTTCAGGTATAAGACTATAATATTTCAGGATTCAGGTCTTCGGGCCAGGTGCGAAATAAATTATGAAAGTACGTACGTGTACGTGTTGCGGTCACTTATCAGGGGCGAACGGAACCGCTCTCCATTCTTCAAAGTCAGCCGTACGTTTTAAATAAATTTACATAATGACCATCGTTCCGATACTAAGATTTTTAAGGATCCATTATGCATGTGCCCGTTAAACTAACCTTAGGGTAGCTGTATTGTATATTATTGCAAGGATAAGTGAAATATTTCGCGTTTTCCATAATCATAGGCAGATTTTTATTTAAATCTTTTTTGCACAAAAAACAAGTTTGCATAAAGGCTAGACAGCATTTTATACCAGCCAACCTTGTCAGGTGAAAAACAGAGAGGTTGGCGTGCTTAAAACTGATTAGAAAAATAGTTTGACTTACCTATTACGTAACAAACTTATACTCACTATAAATTACACAAAAAATATAACAATATAAATATAAATAAATGAATTATATAAAATAATACTTATACATTAAACATGAAGAAAAAATCACATCACAATATCACATTGTACTGGACATCACAAAAAAAATTAAGGTACGACTGAATGGTATACACGGCTGTAAAAATTAGGATAAAACTTAGAATACTCAAAGATGATGTACAGGTGACCTGAAGGGCTACCACAAGCTCTGTCTGGCTCTGGTTTTGAGTCTGTGTGAGAGCTTGTGGTAGACCTACTGGAACCACATAAAGACTACTCTTATCCAGGTAAGTACCTTGCGGTGCCGCGGGCGAATACTACGCTATAAAGTCTGCCGCGTTTTGTCCTAAATAAAAAGCCATAAAAAGGTACTGAACAGTCTCTTATTTATTCTTTGTACACACATCCGTTAGTAATACCTACATATCTTACTTAGCGGTCATCTACAAAAGAAAGCTTCTTCCCGAAATAGAGTTGATTGTACTGTGGGTGTACAACACCGATGGCTTATGAAAGAGGGAAGACTTCAATAATGACATAATATACGTAATATTTGTAAATAATCTTCTCTGATTTTAGAGATATCTATATCTGATTGATTGCCGGCTTTAATAAATAAATTGGCTGAGTGATTGTGTAATTCTGTTGCAATCAAAAGTTTGATACTAACAAGAGACAGCGATCACATATCTTGTTGCCATCATTTTTGACCACTATCTATTTGTTGCCATGCTAGTTTTACAAAGCAAAGTTCCTATTCGCTATCTCATGTTTATTACTAACATTATATGGGTCCCGATGTCTGACATTAATTAAATAATAATAATAATTACGCCAACATTCAGTCTTGTTGCAATCGTTCCTTGTCTAAGACCTCAAAATAATGTCAAAACTGACAGATGCGACTAGGTTTTGATTGCAAATACATACACAACCAGTCAAAGTTTACATAAAAAAAAAGTCATTTTGTTTGACTGAATTGATAGCTATTCGAATATTTTTATAGTGAGATTCATCGGTGTCACAAACATGAAACATGAATATTTGCTGTAAATGCGCAAAGGGATCACTCCGGCATCGCATCGGGGGAAGGTATCAACTCAATGTTGTAAATAGCAGATTCATGACGTGAATTCTTTATTAGAAACCTACATCATTTAGAGACTAATCTCGATGAATTTATTATGATTTATAGATGAGATGAGAGATTATACGACGGACGACGGAGGTCGGAATCTAAAGGATAAAGCGGATTGGAGAGTCCAAATTTTGAGCGTTTGTAATAGGTGTCATAACTCATATGTCCGTGTGCGTCCTGTTATTTTAATTAAGTAATATGGTAACAATAACTCTTGCCGTAGTAAATTAGCTCATGTGGTTATCGTTTCATTGCTGTAGGCATCCACAAAGTTTATTTAAATGGTCGTTTTATCCAACAACTGTGCAAAACCACTCAACCCTTTTAAAACCTCGACCCGAAGTGCGTCCGGCGAACGATCGTTAGCAGACAATAATGTAATACAAGTGATTCAGCTCCTATTTCCAAATAAAAATAAGGTCAAGGAGTAATTGACCGGGTATTTCATTGTGCTCACAATCTTTATCATAATATTGATAATTGATTAAGTATGCTGAACTAAATACTGAATACATTTACCTCTCGCCAGCAATTCCTAAAGTGCCATCATAAAAGCTTGATTTAAAATGAATACTAAATTGTCAGTACGAAATGACCAGAGTGGATCAATTAACTATTCACAGAATATTTTTTTTTATATACAAGCGGGCGCCCGTGGCTCCACTCGCCACGTTCCGTTAATATTTCGGGATAAAAAGTATACTATTCCAGACTATAATCTATCTCTGTGCCAAATTTCATCCAAATCCGTTTAGTCGTTCTAGCGTTATTGAGTAACAAACATCTATCCATCCATCCGTCCATCCATCCATACTTGCAAACTTTCGCGTTTAAAATATTAGCAAGAAGTATAGGATATAGGCTTGCGTATGACCGCAATCTCACCTGCTGGTAAGTGATGATGCGGTCGACGGTGTAGCAAGCTTACCTAGAAGATACCTGTTCACTCTATACTCTTAAAAATCCATAATATATAAGTATCCAATATCCAAGTTATATAACTTGGATATTTTTAAGAGTATTCGTATTCTAAGTGTTCGGAAAAACAGACGCCGGCAAGGAATTCCATTTTTTGGCTGTCCGCAACATAAAAGTTACCAGTTACAAGTTAAATAACATTTATCTCGGATTATGTGGACCAGTGTAGTCAAGAGGAGTCTTAACACCTATAAGTCTCAAAGATACACCAGCAACACAGTGCAATGCCACCTCAGAACATTTGGAATTTAAGGAAGGCTCAATATCTTGTGGCCATATTCTTTTTTTAAATTTATTTTGTTCAGTTTGTTTTATTTCATCTCATGTTATTATCATAATAACTTCATGTCCTGTAGATAATAAAGGAGTAATAGGTAATAACATGATGTAATACTTTATGCCCCACAGCGTATGAGCTTTTCACTCGTATCTACAAGCTAGTGTTATTTTAGGTTTGCGAACGTGAACGTGGTCCGCTGCTGAAGGCATTATATGGAAAATTGAATTTGGGAGCCTTTTGCGAAGCCAGTCGCTCAAATAATATCACTTACCTTCACCTTACACTTGACTATTACGTGCTAAAACAGCGATAGAGTTATCGTGAAATTGGGCGTTCATTGTTTTTTTTTATACAACTAGCTGATGGAACAAGTATATGGCCCACCTGATGTTAAGTGGTAACCATTGCCTATAACAAAGCATTGCCTCGTAGGTCACGCACGTTAGGAACGTGCCCTACGATGGACTGTTCTTCTTCCATCAACTTGAGACTTAAAAATGTTCAGCCCCACGTGCCAGTAATTTCCCTGCGCACACCTAGTTCGCTGGCGGTAGCGATCAGTGAAACGCTGTCAAATATCGCTGTCAAATCTCAAATCTGACAGCGATATTTAACAGCGTCTCACTGATCGCTACCGCCAGCGAACTAGGTGTGCGCAGGCCTTTAGGCGTATTTTGATCGCCTGCGATAGCGATCAATGTATCGATGTCAAAGTTCACGGCAGTGTGTGTGGATGTATATCATAAGCTGAAACAGTAGGCCTACCACAAGCTCTGTCTGGCACTGTCTCTTGCTTTGGTTTTGAGTATGTGTGAGTGTTGACTAAATAAATCCTGCGTCGAAACGTCACACACACAGTATAATACACTGGTGAGCACTTACAAAGATTCAAAACCAGAGCCAGACAGAGCTTGTCTACTGAGCTGAAAGGCCAGTCCAGTCAATATGACGTACAAAATACGTAGGGGTCACTTTTTTAGTAGGTACACGTTAGGCACCATACATTCTTGTCGCAATAAGGCAAACCCTCGCGTCCTCGTCTCGCACTGTAATTGGTCCTGTCTTTGGTCGCACTCTCGGCGACGTAACAGATGTTCCCAAGTACCAGTTATTTTTACTGCAAAGAAAATCTTACCCATCCTTGTTTTTCGGGTCAACTACGAACATTATGAGTATTATGAACTACGCATTTTTTATCAACTTGGTACTTTGTTTCAACTATCACTGAGAGCATTGGTGGTCTAGGCCTTCCGATCCTAAGGTCGTGGATTCAAATCCAGTCGTGCACCAATAAGTTTTTCTTTCCTAAAATGAATGTGCACTATGCCAGTACTCTCATACGGTGAAGGAAAACATCGTGCGGAAACCGGCATTTAGGTTACGACATGCCGGTTTCCTCACGGTTTCCTCGGATCCTGTCAAGGATCCGAGGAAATTTCAACATTTCAAACTTAAGTTTGACATATTCTGTCTAGTGCACGAAAGGGGCCTCTTTGGGGCACACTTAAAATTCTTTCACCACACTGGTTCGCAACTCGGTATTCAGTTGTATCACAAGGATCAGAAGGGCAAGTCCCACTTCATTTTGTCTCTTTTTATTGTATGGAGAAAAGATGAGACAGCAAAAATACGTTACGTAGAAACAATCGAAACGAGTTGTTGTCTCATAAATTCTCTATACAAAAGAGAGAGACACACGTCTTCACACGAAAACTATATTTGGTAGACGAAATGTGGTAGCAAAACTCCGACTTCGGGTACAGTTTGAAAAGCTTTAAAGCTAGGTGAGTCTAGGTGCCAGTTCCACGCGGCCATCTCAGAGTTGTATCCGGCAGATGGCAAAATAACTATTTCCGTCGTTTACTGTCAACTCTAAGTAAAGGGCTTTCTTCTTCTTATCGTGTCACTAATACTTTCGAACCAAGTGTGGTGAAAGGATTTTAAGTGCTCCTCAAAGAGGTTCTTTACGCGAACTTGACACTTGACACAAATTTTCGAACTTTTTAGGTTCTACGATATGCCGGTTTCCCCACGATGTGTGTTTAAGGTTGTTCGATTCCGATACAAACTGAATTTACACAACTATGGGCAAACAAAGTATAAATGTACACTGAAATAGCTGTAATAGAATTTTACAGTGGTCTTTATTGCCGGCCAGTTATATAAAGTTGGAGAAAACTGTAGGATAACAGAAATATTAATAAAAAACCAAAAAAGTAATTTTTTCGTCATTCTTTCTAACGGGTACTCGGCATTGAATACGTGAATAAGCTTAAAACATATGTCAAAATAGTCGTAAAAGTCTGTTAGTTCTTTTTCTGGAGCCTCGACTGCCACGACGATATAATAAAGTATTTATAAAAGTTGTATCATTTATATCAGCTATCTGGTTCCCATCGTACAAGCTTTGCTTAGTTTGGTGCTAAATAGTGATTTGTGTATTGACCACTATTTTTGTTGTGTTTTATGCCTCTGATATTAATTAGGCGGTTGTGCAATAATTCATAATAATGGTTTTTGTAAATGTACATTATGTTGTTAACAATTTTTAGAGTTGTTTATTTATTTTATTTATATAGTTGTTTACTTCAAATGGAAACAATATGGGCACTTTCTGGTTTAAAAAGGCACAGATTAATATAGCTATCCTATCCGATATAAATTGTGAACAGCATCAATTTGATGGACGTCTGCCGTAAAATCAGAAAATAAAGCGTTTTAATTGCCAAATAAAGCTTTAACGTTAACTAAATTCCCTTGGGATATCTGGGATCCAGTAAAAATAGATTTTAACGATAGAAAGGAACTTTTACCTACGATTCGCGCATTATTTTTATGTATTATCATTCTATTTTCAAGAAGTTTTAAGTATTTGGCCAATAAATTAATTATATTTTAAATCGAAGTTTTTGACTGCAGATTATCTTATTTTGATATTCTTAAATCTGTTAGAATGTAATTTTATTTTGTGATCTGTTAGCTTTTTAGAGCCAAGTTCTTTATTAGAAAAGTTTCAAACGTCAAAGAAAAAACATTGTAAAGCCCCGCGCACTTCTAAGCATGCTGTGATGGCGATCAGTGAAACGATGTCAAATATGATAGGTATTTGATTTCTAATTCATATTTCATATCAATCATATGAGCACGTATATAGCAGATCTGGATTTTATGAGATAAAATGGTTACTCAAGAGGCATTATCCAGGGAGGAAATAGGGGACTACGTTTGTATAGAGAGTCGCCTGTGTGATTCCCTCTTAAGGATACCTACAGTTTAGTCAGATATACTGCTGATATTTAAGTTTAATAAGAAAACATACACCACCGTTATCTTTCGGGAATCATAAGTTCATTATTTGAATCGTAGGTACTTAGATTGTTCCTTTTGTCTTTATTTATTAATAAGGTACCTAGCGGTTTTCGCCTCACTGTGTTCGAACTTTGAATCCAATTAAAATTCTGCCATTGTAGTTAAAACTTCATGCAAAAATAGAGCTTTTCGACTAAAACCCGGGTTCGGAAAAGAGAATCACGAGCAACTCTCGTTGCTTAGGTACTACGCAGATTAGACAACTGCCGAATTATATCAGCGGCCGTAATTTTTCTTCGCTATCGCTGTCAATTATGACAGGGATATTTGACAGCGTTTTAGCTGATGTTGTAAATGTTGTCCAGTTTTTTTTTTCCAATTTATAGGCTTGCGTTTGACTGCAATCTCACCTGCTGTTAAGTGATGATGCGGTCGACGGTTTAGCACGCGTGTTCACTCTTGTCTTGAAAACGTCCAAGTCGTAGGTGTTTGGAAAGACAGGCGCCGGCAAGCAAGATTTATTGAAATGCGGCTAACAAAACTAGTGAACGCAAGGACAAATTAAAGACCCTTTACAGACCCCATCTTTGATAAAATATTATTTTTATTGATGTTGATATCCTTTGAAACCCAAGCACAATAGACCTAGTACTTTTGTACCACAAATGCCACGAAGTCTCACTAATGAGTTCAGCTAAACCTGTTGTTTTTACAACTCGTGCTAAGAGTGAGATAGCGTTCTGAAAAAAAGCCGACCGTCTGTGTTTGTGAGCGCTGTAACGAAGGGAGCACGCAACAGACGGTAAGCTAAACAAGCCTTCATTAAAATAATTCATTTCATTACCCCATTCGGACACGCAAGTGTATTTTGAAAATTTAAATACAACAAGCACCCAACGCCATCTGCTAAAAGTCTGCTCGCTGTAGGTTACCTTTTGTTTTGGAATGTAGATTGCCTTTTTTCTTAAATTTATTTTAGACTGTTTTCCCCGCGTACCTAGATAAAATTAAAATGCTACCACAACATAGTTCAAACCTAGGGTTACACTCAGAATAGATGTAACTCTGACTATGTACCTTTATTTATATAACTCGGTTAAACTGTGCGGTTGGATTCAGTCACAAACATTCAAACGTTCAAAAACATTTATGATACTTGTCTAGTGGTAACGTTTGCGTGGTACTTACCCAAATAAAATTTATTTGACGGGTAGAGTCGAAGCACACAGCACTCTAGCTTTCAAACTCAATATATACGACTAAGCAACAAGTTTTGCAATGCGTTATGAATATGAAGTGAAGACGGCGACCGACGCCGCCGTTTAGCAAAAATGTCTGCTACAATAATAAAATGTATGTACCTATTCATCTTCAAATCTAACTTACTTATTGTATGCAGGTATATCAAAAATGTAGAGGTATAAAATGAAGGTTTAAAACTGATACAAGTATGATGTGGTAGCAAATGTAAATTGATTGCCTACGATACCTATTTCGTTGGGGAATGATGACGACCACGAACCGGAAGACGGAACGTAGGGCGCCCGTCCACCCGATGGACCGACGATATTGTTAAGATCGCGGGAAGTCAGTGGGCGGAAAGGGCTCAGAATCGTTCTTCCTGGAAATGTGTAGGGGAGGCCTAGGCCTATCCAGCAGAGGAATTCTTCTAACCTAGAATCAGTTCTAACCTAGAATTCTCAGTACCGCATGGATCAAGCATTGCGAATCAATAATGTTACTAATGCTTAGGTATTCGCACTAATGTGCTACGAGTAGGTTCAACTGAATACCGGGCTTCAGTTGAACGATCCAAATCACTACACCAAGGGAAGGCAAACGGGGTGAGCTACAGCCGCGAGCCCCAATCTCATCCATCCAACCGATATGTGGGTAAAACATGTGCAATATGCGTGCATCGGCAGAATTCCAACCGTAATCATTTCCCGATAACGTTATTTTCAACAAACTTCCTCAAAACCTAGGCCCACTCAAAAAACCATTAGTGATAAATTCCAACAAAATTGATAATTTTAACAATGTACTACTACCTCCGGTTACATTTATTGTAATTAATGTTTGTTGTTTTTTTTACATGGCCCATCTCTTGGCCACAATTTCACCTGATGGTAAACGACGATGTAGCCGACAATGGAGCAGGATGATTTAGAAGATATCTGTTCACTCCCACCTTGCATAGGCCCAGATTGTAGTGGACAGGAAAACAGCCAAAGGCAATGAGTTGTAAAATTAGGTGCAACACTGTACCACTATTATTTCTTAGTGCATCTGAGCCAAACATGTTATTATACGCTTCTACATGCTATTAGAAGCGTATAATAACTTAATAACATGATCGCTCTTCAGCGATAAAACTACCTATACTGTAGATTAAGTATTATATTTTTAAAATTATTACTTGTTTTTCTATTGTTAGGTGTAAAGTATTTTATAAAGAATTTTCTATTCTAATTATAAAAATAAGTACTTGGATAAAATCTTTCTCGTATTTTACAAACCATATTTTAGGTGCCCATAGTAAGTATTAGCAGTTGTGGTTCGTAAGTCCAGTAAAGGATAATCTCAGTAAATCTGTGGGAGAAGCCATTAAGCTGTCCGGTATCCGGATACGCCTGCGTAGGTCTTCATCGGATCTCAGGGAAATACAATTCAAAGTTATCATGTTTATTTAATTAATAATAAAAACTATTAGAGTCAAACATAGGAGAACTCTTTTACTACACCTATACATATAATAGCAAAGTTCTTTAAATAATTTAACCTTACCTAACCAAAAAGGGAGAAGGCTTTCAATTTCGTTGTATTTATTTGGTTATCACATAATTTCAGTGATTTCTAAGCCGATTTGAAAAATTCTTTGATGAACAATTCCATGAAGTCGGTTTCTCAATCTTGTTACTGGTTCTTTCGAGCCAAGTGTGGTGAAAGTATAAATAAAAAAAATAAACAAAATGACACATGTCTTCGGTCTTTTTAAGATCAACGACATGCCGCTTTCCTTACGATGTTTTGCTTCACCATTTGAGAGTACTGGCATAATGCACTTATATTTTTGGAAAGAGCCAGTGGAGCAGACTGACCATTTGATGAAAAGTAGTCACCGCCGCCCAAAGAAGTGATAGACCCGCCTTTTGAAGGACCCTATGTCGAAGCTCCGAGGGAAAACCGCATCATTTGAACCCACGACCTTAGAATCGACGACGGGACCGCTACCACTAAGCCACCTCTCGATTGAACTTTTAACCTTTTGAAATATTTGTTGACATTTACACATTCCCGAATGGACTGAATCTAAAATCGTACTACTACACAAAAAAGGAGATATTTATAATATAAACAACTACAGACCTATAAGCCTGATGTCAAACATTTACAAGATTTTTGCCAAGGTTATACTTAGAAGACTGACTAGAGTACTTGATGATAATCAACCTATTGAACAAGCTGGATTTAGAAGCGGTTTCTCCGTGATGGACCACCTGCATGTCGTGAAACAGGTTATTGAGAAATACAAGGAGTATAACTTACCACTATATTGTTCTTTCGTTGACTATAATAAGGCCTTCGACACACTTGAGCACGATACGATATGGCAGGCACTTAAAGAACAGGGCGTAGCAAACAAGTACATCAGGATTATTAAAAATGTATACACAAAAAGCTCAGCAAGGATCCAGCTAGAAAAACAAGGAGAGCTTATACAAATTGAAAGAGGAGTCCGTCAAGGCGATCCACTATCACCCAAACTCTTCTCAGCAACACTAGAGAAGGTGTTCCGCCAGCTGAATTGGGATAACATAGGGATAATAATAAATGGAACTAGACTAACACATCTAAGATTCGCTGATGACGTGGTTCTTTTTTCAGAGACACCACTAGTTCTACAACAAATGCTGGAAGAACTAGTCAAAGAAAGTGCTAAGGTAGGACTCACTATGAACGCTGACAAAACAAAACTTCTAACGAATAGCGAAAAAGTAGAAATCAAAGTAATGAACAAAACCATAGAATATCAAGACGAATACATATACTTAGGGCAAGTAATCTCCACAGAAAACTTACACGAAAAAGAGACAAACCGGCGTGTAGCCAACTCTTGGAAACGATACTGGTCCCTAAAAGATGTCATGAAAAACAAAGAATTTAGCATTAAACTAAAAATAAAACTTTACGAGTCTTGTGTTCTGCCTGTACTTACCTACGGCTGCCAAACTTGGGCTCTCACGAACACGCAACTCCGCAAACTTTCAGTTTGCCAGCGCTCTATGGAGAGAAGTATGCTTGGTGTGAAGAGAAAAGACCGAAAGAGAAACTCTGAAGTGCGGGCGGAGACCAAGGTGACCGATGTCATATTTAAAATCAAATCCCTGAAATGGCGATGGGCAGGACATACACTCCGCGGTATTGACAAGTGGAGCCAAAGAGTTACAGTATGGTACCCAAGAATCGGAACAAGAAATAGAGGAAGACAGTACAAGCGTTGGAGAGACGATATCGAAGTAACAGGAGGAAAGCTATGGTCAAGATCTGCAAACGACAGAGTACAATGGAAGGCATTGGAGGAGGCCTATGCCAAAGGGCACACAGAACACAACTAAAATAACTACAAATAACTGTCTAAATGTATAATTGTATTATTGTATATGTTCTGAATTAAACGGCTTTTATTATTATTATTATTATTATACACATTCCCGAAATATGAAAATGCGATGGAAGCTTCCACGTGAAGAAAGCAACCACAATATCAGTTCCAAGAAACCCATCAAGCATGCTAACAATTGCAAAGTTCTTCAGGGGGCTTACTGCTACCAGGAATTTACTTCTTTGATCATATCTACTGTTAAAAGCTGCATCAAAGGCAAAGGATGAAAATACTACGAACGAGCTACTACGAACAAACTATACGCCGTAACTTTGGATTACTTGATGACCACGAAGGTAAAATCTTTTTTAAACCAACTTGCCGCCTCTTTTTCAAATAAAAAAGGAGAAGGTTCCCATTCGGTTGTTTTTTTAATGTTTGTTATTGCATAACTTCGTCATTGAAGGCGATTTCAAAAATTCATTTTTATTTCCATGGTTTGGTTCCACAAAAATAGAATTTTTTAATCGATTTTTTTTGGGATCAATGTCCCAAAGAAACATTTATCAAAATCGGTTTAAATAGTTTGGCTATGAAATCAGTTTCTCAAGTTCTTTTAACATATATTATTTAGAACGAAGTGACTCTTGTGGTTTTATTCAAAAAGCGCGTGTCGCTGGGAAGGCTTTCGAAGTCAATGCCACTCACCTCATATACTCGTAATTATAATAAAACCGACTATAGAAAGCAGCATAATAGCGTGGAACGCAATGCGGTTTTTTTCTTAAAATATTATTTAATTGTCATAAAAGATTACTCGATAATTATAGACTATATTATTACCTTTCTTATTTTTGATTTAAAAATTAAAAAATACACCCAGTTTTCTTTAAGTGTGAACGCTATTTTCTTCCTTACCTTAGATCAGCCAACATTTTGACCAAGAGAAGATATAAAAGCCACCGTTCCGTTCGTTCAAGCCACCGAACTTACTTTGACGCCCACCAGTCAAAGGACTTTTAGATTTGTCCTAACAAGCTGACGGACATTACTAACGTACACATTTGTATGAACGTACCAACGTACAGATTCGTATCTCCATGCAATATGGTTCTTACCTACCATTACTAGTCTTTGAAAATACTTCGACCTACAAAACCATAATTAGGAATTACACTTTTTATTAAATTCAATTAGCATAATGAAACATGGGTTACAGAGATGGGTTACGATATGATGTTGGATAAGACGGTCGAGAAAACGCTGACGCGTCGTTCTTGATTCCTTCCACAACGACTGGCTATTATACAGTTGGCCGAGGATCGTGGGGAGGGGAGAAAAATGGGGGAGACCTTTGCCCAGCAGTGCATGGGATAGTAAGGGTTAATAAAAACAATGCGTTGAACTTAATAAGCTCAGCAGCTTTACAGCATAAATCTATCTATATAAAAGAAAGTTGGATTAGTTACACTTTTATAACTATCGATAATGCTTTATTAGGAACAAAAACCAATTGGTACATAATTAATCTACGGAAACGATGACATCTACAGAAGCTAAAAGCTATGTCACAGACATGAATGAACACCCTCTTTGTATTTTGCTAAAAATTGGTGGGGAGGTAGCTCGGGAGGAAGCAAGTGAACGGGGCAAGCGAAACCGCGGGCGGCAGCAAGTGATTTTATAAATAAACATAGCTCCCAGATTTATATAATTAAATATTAATCAAATTCTGCTGCTGACTGTACAAAGTTATCGAACAAGTGATTGTTTAGGCTCAGGTGGGAACAACTTCAAAATAGCTCTTGCTGCCTCAGCGCGGCAGAGCCTCGGAATAAGTTAGGAGGCCATAAATACATTCTGCATTGCGTATAATGTTCCAATAAGCTATAACGTATTTTAGAACAGGTTTAATTAATTACTGGCTCTTTTCCTTGTGTACTCATTCATAATGTTTGTTTTTTGCAGGGTGGGGTTCGTTCCCTTCGAGAACAAATATTTGTGTGGTGAACAGATGTTTGTTCTCTGTCTGGGCGTTATATTGTATTCTAAGTATTGTTAGCCGTTTTTGGGAATAAGACATCCCTACTGAGACCGAGCGACGAGTGACATCGCTAGTACTGGAGAGGAAGAAAATGGCGTCGAAATGCATAGTTGAATTTTGTGATAAAGTAAAACCCAGTTTTAGCTATATTAAATATTTACATTTGATTGCAGTTGACTCTACAAATGAATTACAAATTTTGCGCAAATCTAGGCGATCTACGCAATATTTGACACCGATCGCCATCACAGGCGATCTAGCTGTGGTCGTAATCATTATTATTATGTACGAAGTTGGCGTAAGAAATTGTAGCCGTATAAATAAGAATATTTTAATTAAAAAAGATTTCAAGAAATCTCGGTCATCTCGGTCCGGCGTAGGGTACCAGACAATATAATTAAGTTAATGAGAATAATTTAATTCTCGTAATGAAAATTCTGAAAAAGCAGAACACCTTAACTTGTTTACGAGTCCTGAATAAACCCACCAAAGCACGGAGGTAGGTAATATAATTAAAATAATTCGACGTCACGTAAAAGATAAACACAGAATTAAACAGAAAATTAATCAAAATTAAAGCTATATGAAAATGCATTGCAAATATTGCAATGTAATTTTATCAAGGAGGTAACTGGTGGCCTTGTGTTAGCCACGCCCTCCGAACGTAAGGACGTAGGTTCAAATCCAGTCGTGTTGTATATAAACGGTTCCAACGATTATCATGAAATTTTATTGTTCTCGTTTTATTGTTTTCAACAATCAACTTTATCGATAACCAACTTAAACATAAACTTATTTAAGCTATTCCAGCAGATGGCCTTGTAAGTAAGATATAATATAATATATATTCATATTTCATCAGTATGCAAGTAATGCTTATTGAAATGTAATTTCAAAAAAAATACGATTGACAAAAAAAAAACCGAGTAAAGCTCGGTCATACCAGATTGTGTATAATATTAAACGAAACATGCATGTGCGGTTTAAAGTAGAGAGGCTCTTTTGGTAGGTATTTACCTAGTAGGCACCACTACTCACTCATTTAATACTGCACAGTACAAACAAAAATAAGATAAACAAGTAAAGTAAAAACACCTTATTTTCTGCAACACAATTTATATTTCTCCACTGAACCAACACTTTTTACATTTATTCCATTAATACGCCATATCGTGTACTTTTAAAACTCTAGGTATAATTTTAAACTCTATGTACAATCTAAACACTGTCGGTGGGGCTAGGTTCCCATTTTATGACCGTTCGTCAACTCGACTCAATTCCGACTACCAAGCCACCTCGATCACTCCCGCAAGAAAGCTTCAAACGGGAACCTACCCTTCCACCAATAAAAATGAACAACCACCATCCTTTTTTAATTCTACCGGAAACTACATTAAATACTTCCAAATCCTACCATTCGATAGACAAAAACGGAAGTCATAACTATGATTATTTTACTTGCCGATCGTTCTATAACAATATTTCTTGATTTAAACAAACTAAAATATATTCTATAAATGAAGCTAACATTCGGCCAATTCTGACAACTATGTATGTCCTCATACATTTTTCCTATGAATTTCCTATTTTATTTACGAGCATTAACATAATGTACAGTATTTCATTACATTTTATTCTTATAACTAGGTAGGTACTAGGTATACTTAAACTGTAGGACCAACATTAAATGGCAATTGCTTAATTAACAACATTTCTGTATTTCAGTAACTGAACACTATGAATAAAATCAAACCAAGACTATGCCCTTTGCACACAGGTTACATTTGCTAACCCATTTCCTTTTTTTTTCTTTACCCTCCCTTCTTTTTTTGTATCATCATCATCTTAACTTTCATTCCCTTTTCTAAATGCTTTCTTTTTTTCCTAAGCCTCTCACAGCTCCTAAACGCAACTTTTTATTATCATCTCATTTTTCATCCCCTTTTCTAAATGCTTTTTTTTTTCCTAAGCCTCTCACAGCTCCTAAACGCAACTTTTCATCTCATTTTTCATCCCCTTTTCTAAATGCTTTCTTTTTTCCTAAGCCTCTCACAGCTCCTAAACGCAACTTTTTTGTATCATCTCATTTTTCATCCCCTTTTCTAAATGCTTTCTTTTTTCCTAAGCCTCTCACAGCTCCTAAACGCAACTTTTTTGTATCATCTCATTTTTCATCCCCTTTTCTTTTATTTGTGGCTCTTTTATCCACCTTCTTAATCCAATATAGGTCTTACGACTTACTGCTGCCCCATTCTCCATCTTTTTGGAGTCTCATATATATTCTAGGATAATTTGCAAATGTCTAAATTACATTTACTATTAAATTACATCAACTGAACAAAGTTATTGTTCTTCATCATTGTGTTCATTTACATCATAGATTCCATCCTTATTATCGTTATCAATTACATTTTCATCCTAATCACTAATGCTCTTATTTACTTCTAGTGCTGCTACATGAACCCATGGCATCATTCAACTAGCAGAAACAGTCGTTTTCCGTTTGTATTTTGAACCAATTAGCCTTGTAATGGCAGCGATCAAATCAAATAAAACCAAATCAAAAGTGTATCCAATCAGCAGGATCGCAAGGATCATCTTGAAACATCTTAAAGCTAGGTGAGTCTAGGTGCTAGTTTCACGCGACCAAGTCTAGAAGAACAGGCAACAAACCACGGCCCGGTATCCACCGCTTTTTTTTTTTTTTTTTTATATGATCCTTTTACAAATCAAAAATAATATAAATTAGTAGCAGTGAAGTTCCAGTGTGGTGCCACTTCACTTAGTGAGACGTATACAATAATACAAAAGCAGAAGTTTAGATTTCATAACGATCATGGCCTAGGACCCAAACTACTTTTTAAGAACCTACAAATGGGGAATAAGTTTTTTTTTTTTTATTTAACGAAGTTTTTGTTATCTTTATTAAGTCTCTTTTATTATACATAATATGAGCTGGTCGTCCATTTGTATAGAAATTCTGTTTTAATTTTAGTAGTTCTCTATCAATCCTATCTTTTACTTCTTGCCTAATTTCAGTAACATCAATGCTAGGGGCATAAGGTCTCACTAAGAATAGGTCTACGTCCTCTTCAATGAATGCTAGTGCCAAACAGAATCTCAGATGCAGTACGTCCCGTGGTTTTTTTTGAGGTGTTATTGAGACCCCATTGAACTTTATCGACTCTTTCCATCAAATCTCATCTTGAGAGCAGTCAATGAGCTTACAATAGTCTGATTACACCTCTCAACTTGATCATTGGACTGAGGACTAGCAACAGCGTTTAACATTAATCATATTTTTCCAATTTATACAATATCTATTAACACACCGCAATCGTAAATAGATGAGAAGTGAAACACGTATCTACCTCTGTCACTGATTAAACGATCGGGGTCTTGAAGGTATCAAACATATCTTCCAATATAATGAACGCACTTTTAGTGTCCCTTACAGGTTTCTAAGAGACAAATTTTGTAGAAGTATTGACTGCAACTAAAAGAGTTGCCTCTTTTTGATTGCTGGGTTTGGTGAAAGGATTGAAAGGGTTCAAGGTGGTCAACTCCAGACATGCAGGGACATACTTTTTAACGAATTTGGTCATTTTCGGAAACCAGTAACTACGTTTAATTCTATTCGTTGTATTTTCTATTCCAAGATGACCAATATCATCATGGTTAATGGGACATAGTTGACACCTTCTTGCCCTTTAGAACGACACATTTCAAATTATAGAACATCTTTAATTCTTCGTAACTCAGAATCACCCAGTTGTAAAGTATGTACCTAACCAGGACGGAAAGCTTCTTTTGAATTTGACCTTTGTAAGAGTATTCTACTAGCATCAGTATGGACCTCACTTTCAGGATATGGATCGTACACAGCTAACACCGGCCTATCCATTTGTTTGGCTTTCAAAGAAACTATGTTGTTATTCGTCAGTCCACAGAAAATAACGTTTTTTTTTTTTTTTTTTAAATAAGCAGCTGTATGTACGATTAAGGCGAACTTGTGTATAAATTTTCTAATAAAAATAAAAATATTTTTATCTCGGGGACGAATTCCTACAGATTCGTAGCCTAGGTAATCGATTAATCCAAAGGAATAATAAAATAAAATAAATAAATGTTGTGGACAATACACACAACATCATCTAGCCCCAAATTAAACCGAGCCTGTACCATGGGAACCAGATAGCTGACGTATGACGTATTGTTTTTTTTTTGTAAATACGCACTTAGAATACTATGTAAAACCCAGACCTCTGTCAACAGACATGTATTTCATCACACAAATATTTATTTTGTTTTTGATGGGGATCCAACTATAAGTCAAATCCAAAAACTTTAAGTCTAATCCCAAAATGTAAGAAACTTTGGACAACTATGAACTACTTTAAACGACTTGCAAACGATTATAAACGACTTTAAATAACTTTAAATAAAATAGAAAATAAACTAGAAACCACTTTTTAATCGATTTGAAACTACTTTAAACGATTTGAAACTACTTTAAACTATGGAAACTTTTGAAACTGTTGAAACTGTTGAAACTGTTGAAACTGTTGAAACTATTGAAACTATTGAAACTATTGAAACTATTGAAACTATTGAAACTATTGAAACTATTGAAACTATTGAAACTATTGAAACTATTGAAACTATTGAAACTATTGAAACTATTGAAACTATTGAAACTATTGAAACTATTGAAACTATTGAAACTATTGAAACTATTGAAACTATTGAAACTATTGAAACTATTGAAACTATTGAAACTATTGAAACTATTGAAACTATTGAAACTATTGAAACTATTGAAACTATTGAAACTATTGAAACTATTGAAACTATTGAAACTATTGAAACTATTGAAACTATTGAAACTATTGAAACTATTGAAACTATTGAAACTATTGAAACTATTGAAACTATTGAAACTATTGAAACTATTGAAACTATTGAAACTATTGAAACTATTGAAACTATTGAAACTATTGAAACTATTGAAACTATTGAAACTATTGAAACTATTGAAACTATTGAAACTATTGAAACTATTGAAACTATTGAAACTATTGAAACTATTGAAACTATTGAAACTATTGAAACTATTGAAACTAGAGAGACTATAGAGACTATAGAGACTATAGAGACTATAGAGACCATAGAGACCATGGAGACCATGGAGACCATGGAGACTTTGGAGACTTTGGAGACTTTGGAGACTTTGGAGACTTTGGAGACTTTGGAGACTTTGGAGACTTTGGAGACTTTGGAGACTTTGGAGACTTTGGAGACTTTGGAGACTTTGGAGACTTTGGAGACTTTGGAGACTTTGGAGACTTTGGAGACTTTGGAGACTTGAGACTTTGGCCTTTAAAACTTTGTAAACTTTTTAAACTTTTTAAACTTTTTAAACTTTTTAACCTTTTTAAACTTTTTTTTAAACTTTTTAACTTATTTTTAAACTTTTTAAACTTCTTAAATTTTTTTAAACTTTTACTTTGTAACAGATCTCGCATGGTTCCAAAATCAATTTCAACTTCTATGGCGTACGTAGCCAAATACAGTATTTTAGTATGTGATGCCTACTGGCCTACTCTATTTCTAGCCTGAAATTTATTAAACAGCGCAAGAGACCACCCTCTCTATTGACATTTTAACAGCTGATTTGTACGAGTGTATTTCAAAGTGAGGGCACTGTATTTAGTGGTTCTGACCGGGATGCCATGAATTATGCAGTCAACTGCGCGCTTGCATCTTTATTTAGTTCAGAAGGGCAAGTTTTTGTAAAAGTACACCTCTCTAAGTTCGTTAAACTAACTTTTCATGTCTTCCAAGGATTGGCCATACGGTTCCTTCATGAGGAAAACATTTATTGATTGTTCCTGCCATTCTTGCCAGGTGAACAGAATGAAATTGAGACTTTCACCGCTACCACGTTTTGGCCGATCCTAGGAATTTTTGTAACCCATGATGGGTTGTGGATTTGTCGTACCAACAGTAAACGGTGGCACCATCACTAACCCTTTTAAGTCAAACGTCAATTATATACGCTGGTTCTCCAAGGTTGGGTCAAAATAAAGAATGATATATTTGGCATTGCTACTTTTACTGCTGATGGTTCCACATGCTGACTGTTGTGACGACAATTGTTTAAACAACTTTGCTACTTCACTAGAAGAAAACTTAAAACTAGTTGATCTTTGCTTCTGCTCTAGTAAAACGATTATATATACCTAATGTATCTAACCTCACTGCCACTTCTTGTTTCAGGACTTTTTCCAGGTGATCGGCATCGGCACTGATGATTGGGAACCACACAGCTCCTACTGCGGCTTTGTGCCAGACGCCCGCGCTCTTCACGTGTAGCCTCTTCCAGTTTTCGCATACGCTCTCGAAGTTGATGTAGCTCTCGTTCCTGGTTCCGTAGATGTCCGCCGCTTGCTGACGTTCTCGAACCACCACTGTGCCAAATGCGGCTGCGACTACGGTTTGGGCTGTCCATGCGGCGCGGCAGGCTGAATCTGGGGCAGAACTGACCAGATGGCGCCGCCTACTGTTGTCACGCTGCTTAACTCCACACTCGAACAAGAAAGAAAAACAATGTGTGAATAAATATTCTTGAGACATTTTTATTTAATATCCAGAATAAAATAAAATTTCTGTAGCCTGAATGATTTAATTTATTTAGTGTCAGTGTGCCCTAGGCATGCATGCAATTTTCATTGCTAAAGGTGGGTAGCAGAAAGAATAAAATAAAATTGGCCATAGCTGATATCCAATCATGATTAAAAATAATACTAAAGCAGTAACACTGATGTATAGATAGAAATGTAGTAGCAGTGTATACCTCTTATAAATAAGCTACATAATAATAAGTCCAGAAATAAAACCAGGAGTAAAAATAAAATAAATAATAAACAATATAAACCAATATCTTCATTAAATATACCAGGACAGCAGCCACCAGGCATAGGCAGACATTCATTTATATGCCTTGGATATACTTAAAATGTCTTAAAGATATCCTACGCGGGGTAGTCAGAGGATCATCCAAAATTTACAAAAGCGGGTAGTAAAAATATTTCTGCTGGCTGGCTTTGCTCACTAGTCTTGATCAAAATTTCTATAAGATTCTTGCAACATCGCGTGGCGTATAAAAGAAAGATAAAAAAATAAAATATATAACTAAGAACAAAACAGGTAGATTGCTTCTCAACTAAAATCCATTAATAATAATAATGTGATGAATTTCAATAATAGTTCTAATTTTAATGGTTTAATAGAAATTACTATTATGATATTTGATGACACTTGTCATATTTGTTTGTGAAATTGTCTGTCAACTTCATAGAAATGCCGTTGGCAACACTGACTAACTCCCTCCCTCCTTGACGTTGGTTGGTAAAGTAGTGGGGATAGACGGTTGGCGATGGCAGGGAGCGAAGGATTGGGGGCAGTCGGTCGTTGGGACGAGTACGGAATACAACTTAAAGTGTAGTCTTTATGTATATCAGTTTGTTAAATATTAAAGTGTAACGTGGAGTAATTATTACAGCCTATTTTACGAAAAGAAGTGAGTTTCTTTATATCTCAGAAGTGACAAGAACTTACGGTATGTAAAATATTTCTTACGGATTTTAATATGATTCCACCCGCCAAGTAATTATTTTTCTTGGGTTGAGTAGAAAATTATTTAATTTGACTAAAAGTTCAAGGGTACGAAAGATTTTGCGAGCATGAATCGGTCGAGATTGCCTCGAGATTATCCGTTTGTGCTAGCTTTTTCGATCGAACTTACGAACAATAACGGGTACTTACCTAAATGTTATAATTTAATGATTTTATTTTTACTTAAGGGGGTGAAATCATTCGAGTTTTAATCTGATCGTTCGCATCCTAACGTTGTAGGGTAGGTATAGAAACCAGGTTTGAATTAGTATGTTGATTCGTTGTTCATGCGCACTGGTCTGTATTGCACAGAGACTATCCGGTAATGCTGACACCTTTCAACAAGTTTTAATTTTGATTGTCTGAAATGCCTGATATTATGCCTACCCTAAAATGTGTGTGGTATCATATGAAATTTGATATTAGCCGCTCATCCGAACATGAAATGGCCTGCACCTAATATTTAACGACTTTGACTGCTTAGTTAAGCTGTTTCATTTCAAACAATTGACATTCCCTTAATTTTTGGAATATACGCTAAGTTTACCGAAAGATATTTTAAAAATATTAACGAACTTAATAACAGCAAATAGTTTTACATTATTATGCATTACGATGATCATTTTATTGGTTACCCTCTGAAAACACATGACTCGTGTTACCGTGTATGAAATTAAGTGAAGGTACTTGAGTGTAAAAAACAAGCTTGAGTTTGAGCTTGAGTGTTAAAAGCAAGTCAGTCCTCTGAAGCATTCTTGTTACTTTTTGATATGCAGAACTGTAGTGTACTTAGGCAAGGCCTACTTTCCTGTCTAGACCCATAATCAAACATTTTTATGTCCATGCTATTAGTCGCCATTGTGCCGATGTAGCATAATGTACAAAATTAAATAAATACCCTTAAATAAATTAGAATATCTGTTGGCATAAGCAGAGTGTTATTGGCTGGGTTATGTTGAAATTATTATTTGTAATGTTTCTGGAAATATTTATTTCTTATAATTAACATCAAAAATGAGTGATCGAATAAAGTTTAATAATAAAGTGGCCGTAAATAGCAAAGACCGAGCACAATCTTGAATTTCATACAGGGGCTATCCGATAGTGCTAAAACTGTTCATGTACTGCTAATATCATAGCAGCTCAGTAAAGTTTGAGTAGCCTCTAACCGCAAATGTCTAACCATGCTGGATTTAAAATAAGTAAGTTAATGATCATGATCAAGCCTACCCTCTAAAGCGAGTTTTTGAAGCAAAGTGAGCTAAACTTATCAACATTGTAGACTATTTATTTATTATTATTCTTAGGTAAACAATCAGTAGATACTTATATTCTAAGTGATAATTTAAAACGACAACTGTTACTAGGGTCCATTAAACAGGTTTCACATAGTAAGACTATTGGAGCAAAAAAAAAAAAAAAAAGGTAGACAAACTATAAAATGAAGACACAATTTTTTTTAAGAAATTGCAATTAAAACAGAAAAACAAAAAGTACAATAAAAAAAAAAAACCTAGGGAACCTGGGGAGTCTCCTCGAAACAGCATTTGGACAAAATGTAAGTAGCAATTCTTGGTGATTTTGAGCAAACAGATCTAGTTTGGGGACTTAACCAGGCCATTGAACGTAATTACTGCTCGTCTAAAGAAAGTGTTTTGGTATCTGTGTTTGGCTAAGTACGCCATAGAAGTAAAGATTAATAAAATTTTGGAACCAAGTGAGTTCAGTTTGGCAATGTACGCCTTAGAAGATGAAATTGATTTTGAAACCAAGTGAGTTCAGTTTGACAAGTGAGTTCAGTGAGTTCAATTTGACTATGTACGCCATAAAAGTTGAAATTGATTTTGAAACCAAGTGAGTTCAGTTTGACTATGTACGCCTTAGAAGATGAAATTGATTTTGAAACCAAGTGAGTTCAGTTTGACAAGTGAGTTCAGTTTGACTATGTACGCCATAAAAGTTGAAATTGATTTTGAAACCAAGTGAGTTCAGTTTGACTATGTACGCCTTAGAAGATGAAATTGATTTTGAAACCAAGTGAGTTCAGTTTGACAAGTGAGTTCAGTTTGACTATGTACGCCTAGAAGTTGAAATTAATTAACCATGCGAGATCTGTTTGGTCAAAGTTCAAAAAGTTCAAAAAAGTTCAAAAAGTTCAAAAAGTTCAAAAAGTTCAAAAAGTTCAAAAAGTTCAAAAAGTTCAAAAAGTTCAAAAAGTTCAAAAAGTTCAAAAAGTTCAAAAAGTTCAAAAAGTTCAAAAAGTTCAAAAAGTTCAAAAAGTTCAAAAAGTTCAAAAAGTTCAAAAAGTTCAAAAAGTTCAAAAAGTTCAAAAAGTTCAAAAAGTTCAAAAAGTTCAAAAAGTTCAAAAAGTTCAAAAAGTTCAAAAAGTTCAAAAAGTTCAAAAAGTTCAAAAAGTTCAAAAAGTTCAAAAAGTTCAAAAAGTTCAAAAAGTTCAAAAAGTTCAAAAAGTTCAAAAAGTTCAAAAAGTTCAAAAAGTTCAAAAAGTTCAAAAAGTTCAAAAAGTTCAAAAAGTTCAAAAAGTTCAAAAAGTTCAAAAAGTTCAAAAAGTTCAAAAAGTTCAAAAAGTTCAAAAAGTTCAAAAAGTTCAAAAAGTTCAAAAAGTTCAAAAAGTTCAAAAAGTTCAAAAAGTTCAAAATGTTCAAAATGTTCAAAAAGTTCAAAATGTTCAAAATGTTCAAAATGTTCAAAATGTTCAAAATGTTCAAAATGTTCAAAATGTTCAAAATGTTCAAAATGTTCAAAATGTTAACAAGGTCTCAAAAGTCTCAAAAGGCGCAAATGTTTCAAAAATTCTAAGTTTAGTAATTTAAAGTCGTGTTGAGTTGTTAAAAGTTAAAGATTGGATTTTGGATTTGGTTTATAAGTAAAGATTTTGGGTTAAGATTATATAAGTTTTTGGAGATGAATAAAAGATGAAAAGACAATGAATTAATTATGAATTAAAAATGAATTAATGATGAATTAAAGATGAATAAAAGATGAATTAAAGATGAATAAAAGATGAATAAAAGATGAATAAAAGATGAATAAAAGATGAATAAAAGATGAATTAAAGATGAATTACAGATAAGTTAAAGATGAATTTAAGATGAATTTAAGATGAAATTAAGATGAAATTAAGATGAAATTAAGATGAATTTAAGATGCATTTAAGATGCATTTAAGATGAATTTAAGATGAATTTAAGATGAATTTAAGATGAATTTAAGATGAATTTAAGATGAATTTAAGATGAATTTAAGATGAATTTAAGATGAATTTAAGATGAATTTAAGATGAATTTAAGATGAATTTAAGATGAATTTAAGATGAATTTAAGATGAATTTAAGATGAATTTAAGATGAATTTAAGATGAATTAAATATGAATTAAAAATGAATTTAAGAAAAAATAAATGTGAATTATTTATAAATTAAAAATAAGCGTTTTATAAAAGACTTACTACTTACTAAAATATCAACTTAAGATTAACTTAAGATGAGTTACAGTTTTAGGTGTTCAATTACAGTTTAACAGTTCAGTTTTACAACTGAATCGCAGTTTTAAATAAAAATTGGACAAAGATTCTAATTAAAGTTAGTGCGTCGTAAACCTGAACCACTAGATTGTTTACGTACCGAAACAGCCACTGTCGAGAAGATGTTTGCATTTCAGCAAGGACAATGAGGAGATGACATAACTAGTACATGCCTGCAGTGCCATGGCAGGGCATGGCACGGAGAAATTCAAGTTGATAAGTTCTTCGCTGTCAGAATTAATGATGGCGTTTTTATGCATTTACTGAGCTAAGTTAAACGTATCCTTTGTAGTATTTAAAGTGCAAGACTAAGTACAGAGAACTCGTCTAAATGCCGTGGATAGTGTACATTTAGTGTTTTATATTTTTGGAATATATTGTTACTTTTTAATTATTTCACAATTGGAAAACCTATTCATTTCAACTAGTTATAAAGCAGATGAATGATAATATATTTATTCACAGTGTGCTTGCAGATCTGTAAATTTTATGACGAGTTTCAGATCCTTAAAACTCCAGGCAAAGTTAGTAGCGATGCACCGCAGAAGGTGCCACAGGACACAGCCGTGACGCACCGCATGAGCAGCATGAGCAGTGATGCACCACGGAAGGCGCCGCATCAGTGGTCTGAACCGTGATGCGCCACGGAAGGCGCCGCACCAGCGGCCTGAGCCGTGATGCGCCATGGAAGGCACCGCATCAGTGGTCTGAGCCGTGATGCGCCACGGAAGGCACCACATCAGCAGCTTGAGCCATGACGCGCCTCTGAAGGTGCCGTAGTAACAGGCTGAGCCGCGAGTTACGTAGCAAGGAGAAGAATTATGTAGTTTATTACCACAATTTTATTTTGTTTTATATTTTATTTTATTTGTTTATTAGGTACACAAAACAGAGTACAATCGATAATTTACAGGCATAAATACTATTAAGTTATGAGCTAGACAGTACCCCAAAACATGCGTACACAGAATGCATAGAACAGGAAAGTTAGTAAATAGCGTGTAACCAGGCTTAACTAGTAGTAGGTGATTAAAGTTAACATTTACTTGGAACTTAGGTGTACTCATACAATTATTTTATTACAGTAAGTGCACACACTTTGAGTTAAGACTCGAAGAGATTGCAGAATTAATTAAATAACTAATTTGAGTTTTCGGCACACTCTAATGAAAGAGTGGCCAAAGATGCATTCTTGAATTTATTTAGATTATTGTTAAAGATATGAATTTTATCACTGTATTTAATCAATAAATCGTTAAATAGGCGACACATTCTGACAACGGGGTTATAATAAGAGGCGTTGTTTGAATGGACTTGTAAGGCGAAAGTGTTCTGAAAGGGTTGCCGAGGTCTAGGCTTTATATTTAGATAAATAAGATAAAGTAAGCAAGGAGAGTCGATATGCGAGTGGGTAATTTTGAAATGATACAGTAGATCATGATATTTGCGACGATTTTCTAATAACATTAAATGAAAATGATGGAGCTTTGCAGTATAAGTAAGGCAAATTTCTATTAAGACCACATCTGTAACTTAAAATACTGTATTTTTAACCATGGAGATGTCTTCCTATCACAATCGGAGTATAATTTATGCTATAGGAATATTTAATTTAAATAATATTTTACCCGAATGCATTGTTTATGGCTGGGATGCGAAGACTTTTCTGATACAAAACTGTTATATTATCTTAGAAATTTCATTTAGTTAAATTTTTTTTGCATACAGGTTTTGAATATGGTAAACGGGATATCTAACTGTAATTATTTTTAGATAGAATTATATTTTTAATATCTGTTTATTCTAAGAAATGACTAAGATTTATTTGGGTGTCTTCGTATCTTCTACTTAATAATTTCATTTTGTTTACAAGTTTTATTTTGTAATTTTGGATTTGTCTTAATTTGTTCTTATTAGTTGTCTGAATTTTGGTAGTCATTCAAGTTTCAAGTTTTGTTTAGTCATACATATACATAGGTATCATGTTATCATTATGCTCTTAGCATGTGCTTCCAGAGTAAGCACACTGTCGGATGGCCGAATTTGATAGACATTAGATTTTTTTAGATTGTATTTGTATGGTCATCCTTTCTCATTAAGTATTTGTGTTTTAATTCAAGTTTTGTTTGTTAGACATTCAATTTTTTTTTTTAGATTGTATTTGAATGGTCATCTTTTCTTATTAAGTATTTGTTTTAAATTCAAATTTTTTTTTGTTAGATATTCAATTTTTTTTGGATTGTGTTTGAATGGTCATCTTTTCTCATTATTTGTTTTGAATTCAAGCTTTGTTTATTAAGTTATCATATTATTATATTGTGCACTTAGCATGTGCTTCCAGAGTAAGCACAGTGTCGGATGGCCGAATGTGATGAATTTCAATAATAGTTCTAATTTTAATGGTTTAATAGAAATTACTATTATGATATTTGATGACACTTGTCATATTTGTTTGTGAAATTGTCTGTCAACTTCATAGAAATGCCGTTGGCAACACTGACTAACTCCCTCCCTCCTTGACGTTGGTTGGTAAAGTAGTGGGGATAGACGGTTGGCGATGGCAGGGAGCGAAGGATTGGGGGCAGTCGGTCGTTGGGACGAGTACGGAATACAACTTAAAGTGTAGTCTTTATGTATATCAGTTTGTTAAATATTAAAGTGTAACGTGGAGTAATTATTACAGCCTATTTTACGAAAAGAAGTGAGTTTCTTTATAATACAATAGGGTAAAAACATGGGCGTGTACTTACCACTTTCTGATCTAAAGTAAAAACACCTTATTTTCTGCAACACAATTTATATTTCTCCACTGAACCAACACTTTTTACATTTATTCCATTAATACGCCATATCGTGTACTTTTAAAACTCTAGGTATAATTTTAAACTCTATGTACAATCTAAACACTGTCGGTGGGGCTAGGTTCCCATTTTATGATCGTTCGTCAACTCGACTCAATTCCGACTGCCAAGCCACCTCGATCACTCCCGCAAGAAAGCTTCAAACGGGAACCTACCCTTCCACCAATAAAAATGAACAACCACCATCCTTTTTTAATTCTACCGGAAACTACATTAAATACTTCCAAATCCTACCATTCGATAGACAAAAACGGAAGTCATAACTATGATTATTTTACTTGCCGATCGTTCTATAACAATATTTCTTGATTTAAACAAACTAAAATATATTCTATAAATGAAGCTAACACAAGCAAGTAGGCAGTTTCCCACCAAAACAATAAAAAATAAAACATTCCAATTTCAATTCACAGGGTACACTTACCTCGAAAGGTATTAATAGGTAGGTAGTTAATTAATACGAATAATAGATGATGTGTATTGTCTTAATTATTAATTATTGTCTATTTAGCAAAGTAAAACCATAGTAGTTTGAATTGCCACTTATTGGTAGGTACCTATCTGCTTTTGTCTTCTTTGAAATGAAACTACAAGCGGATTCTTGGAATACTCAGTCAAAGCCTCATTGTGCACCTCGTCGATCGAACAACAGTTCTCTCGTTCGTATAACTTTGAATCAGCGTGAATGCTATAAATAAAGCTATGAATGTTTATGCTTCTGTAATTAACCGTCGGTTATTTTGTTATTTTTCATCACGATCTGTTAACAAATGAAAGCGTGTAAATATTCTATTCATTTTGTAATTGAAAACGATGAAAGACAGCAAGTTGACTGACGGAATTTTTAATTAAAATGCTTTTAATTGAGTATTTTTGTTTATTTTTATTACATACATACATTATTCATAGCTAGGCATGAATGCGTATAACCAAGAGGATTCGTTTACGGCCTTTTTAATATTCAATATTGTCTTTTGCCCTACTGAGGACTAGTTTGATAGTATGGGATGGAAAAGTCTGACTGACATTTGACTGCTGAATAAAATATCAGTCTTTTCTATCTTCAGTGCAGACAAGTGTAGGTATACAATTTGTAACTGGTTTGTAATCGTAATTACTGATTAGTTCAGCCATTTTTGAGTAGCTCCATGTGGCCTTACATCTAGCTCGCCTGCGACTGCATCATGTATCGCTGTCCAATGTCACACTGTCAATGTTCGCGGTATTGTGCGGATGTATGCAAAACCCTATGCTGAAACTGATCCCCATTGCAGATCGTCTAGATGTGCGCAAGGCTTGAGGCAAAACCAGAGATAGATTGAATATTGAAAACGATAGTGAGTATCAATGTAAAATTTTGATAGGTACCTACCTGTGCAGCCATGTTCTGACAGAGTGCCTCGAACAGTAGGTAAAATGGAGTAGATTTCCGAGAACAAATATTTATGGATGTTTTTTCTCTGTCAGGGTTTTATATTGTATTCTATGTATTAACAAAAAAACTGTATACACGTATTATAACAGCTATGGTTCCAATAGTATAGGGTCTTAGTTTGGGGCTAAATAGTGTTGTGTGGATTGTCTACAATATTTATTTATTTATTTGTCCAGTACCTATTTGTGCCATCAACTTCTCAACCTGTCTTAAAAATAGAACTATGAGAGTGGCGGAACCTTTCAGTCTTAAATAAGGCAGGGAGATATCTACATTCTAAAAACGGAAATACGTTACTTTAGAGCACTGACAAGTTTTCGCTGGCACATTTTAACATTTATATAGAAATATCCCCTGCGGAGCCAGGCCGGGTCCAATAGTAATATACATGTAGGTAGGTACTTACTTTACATCCTTGTATTTTATTGTTTAATTGTAACTTGAAGTGCGACTACCCGGCCGGGTTACGACGGGATAGACATTAGGCCGAAATTACAGTTTGTGCTTAACTTCAAAATGTAGTAATCATGATGAGTATTCTCGCTATATTTTCTACTAAATAACAATAGGACAGCTTGGATCCTTTGGAAATGACACGTTAACATTTGAAATTATTCTCGGGTAGTGGTCTAAAGTAGAAACTTTCGACGACTGGGGTGATTGCGTATCTTTTTTTGTAATCAATACCTAGTCGCATCGTCAGTTTACCTTGCTTTTGAGCTTCGATTGCAATAAAAAACGAATAGAAACAAAACTTATCTTTGGCAAGGAACGATTGCAACAAGGACGAATGCTGACGTAATAAATATGAGATAGCGAATAGGATTTTTGTTTTGTAAAATTAGCATGGCAACAGATATAATAAAAATTAAATCTGCTTTTTGTATAAATTTTTTTATAGCAACAGATATACACAATCACCGGGCAGATACCACTGCCATTTTCACATTTGCATGATCGCAATTTCTATCAAAGCGGTCAAGTGCGAGTCGGACTCGCCCATGAAGGGTTCCGTAGCAACAAAGTAACATAATCTAAAAGTCCTTGTAGTTCGTCGAAAGGTAAATTGCGGTTATAACGTATAAAAAGAAACTACTCTCTAGATCTCATTCAAACCAAATATCGTTGGAAGTCTAAAAAAATAGGCACACTGTAAAACGTTTTTCGAAAATAACTCTTTTGGTATTATCATAGTTTTGATTTAACCAACCCGTATTTGTGAAGCTTTAACTCAATTCTATACGGTGCTGAACAATTTATTTTAAATCCCTTACCAGGAAACCGTATTTACTAAAACCTCTGTGGCGCAACAAAATAACATTCAAATATTTGTCTAAGCTACAATATTTTTTCGGAGTTCTACAGAACTAATAATACCTACAACAGAGGTACTTAATGAGAGGAGGTCCAAACAGGAGGTATATGAAACCATCTCGGGTGTTTATTTGTTCATTTTATTGACGATGTAGAAAAAGGGTTGACCTCTAAAAGTTGAAGTTGAGGCCCTGCCTGTCTGGAGTGCCTGTCCAATATCTAACAACTGTGTCAGTCAATGTCAATAATTTTGTTATACCAAACCTGGATCAATCTTGATGTTTTGACTAGAAGGTATACAAAATTAAGCTTGTAATGTGAAGCTTTTACGATAAAATACTAACATACCTATGAATATGCTTTATTAAAGAACTATACTATACGACTGGCCTCTCAGCTCAGTTGGTAGTAGCACCGCTTTCTGCGCCGTAGGTTGGGGATTCGATCCCCACCGAGAACCTATTTTTGTGTGGTGAATGTTTCTCTGTCTGGGTGTTATATATTGTATTCTCATTAGTATGTATGAAAGTATTATAGTATATCTGGTTCCTATAGTACATATTTATTTGATATACATATAATATTCAAAGTATTAAGTTGGTTTCCAAATAAAAATAATTAAATAAAATTAAATAATTCAGGCGACATCGGTTGCTTATACTTATAGGGCTACTTTTACGTATAGCTAATCGACTAATAATAACAATAAATAATACGGAAAATCCACACAAAACTATCTAGCCCCAAACTAAGCAGAGCTTGTACTATGGGAACCAGATAGCTTATAACTTAAATACTTTTTTTTGTAAATACATAACATACAATATAACACCCAGACAGAGAACAACCATCTATGTTCACCACACAAAAATATTTGTACTCGGAGGGGATCGAACCCACGACCTACGGCGCAGAAGGCAGAGCTACTGCCAACTGAGCTGAGAGGCAAGTCGAACTAATTAAACACTAACAGCTGGTTAACTCAAATTTTTGCTCAGGAAATGAGTTAAACATTTATTAGTGTTTAATTTGTCAATTAGCACTCTTTGAAACCAACCAGCCTTTAGTTAGGTACTCCAATTTACTTCCAATTTCCGTTCGACTCCGCCTAACTTACTTCTCTTCAGAAACTTAGCTAATACAAAGACCTTCCGGGTATCTTAAGTCTTTCTAGCTGTAGAGTTATTTTAACCTTTCGTTACGTAAGCTTTGTATCTCCTAGGAACTAGCTTGTATCTATAATACCCTTGAGAGTGTGGGATCATTATCTTTAAAAAAACCTCTTCCTTCACTCAACATATGCACCTAACCTAACCTATGCATGGTCCATGTGATACTTACTTACACCTAAAAACTATGCATGTACAGTGGCGGTATGAAAATGTTCGTCAGTCTTCAACTAGATTCGTTCAACGTATCGCGAGCACATTACCTTTTGAAACTGAATAGACAAAATACACGTCACAAATTATGTCAAAATGTGTTCATGATCAAGGCACTGGTGCAAGCGAAAAAGCGGTGACGAACATTCCATACCACGACTGTACAAACTCAACCATGTGTAAAGCAATAAATGTATTGAGTATTGAATATTGAGCTTATTATGTAGTTAAATGTACATTTTTGTTACCTAAGTACACGAAAGGAGCCTCTTTGAGGCGTACTTGAAATCCTTTCACCACACTTTAAAGAACCAGTGACACGATAAGAAGAAGAAGAAGAAGAACCTAAAGGTTGAAACACCATATTTTGATGGCGTAGATTTTATATTCAATTTGCGTTTGTATAACGCAATCTCGGAATATTTTATCTTATTCTACAATATCGGATTCAAATGTAACCCCTCATATTGGATCTTAACAAGGTAATATTATTCACTATTCCAATTTTCAACTCTCTCAGACGGAACGATACTGATTTGAAGGGAACTTGTGTATTTTCTCTACTTACGCACATCAGAGCGATAGCGATCAGTGAAACAGTGATATTCGACAGCGTTTCACTGATCGCCATCGCCATCGCTCTAGATGTGCGCATGCCTTACTTTTACTATCCTGCTTCCAACTAATATTAAAAATGCGAAAGTTTGTAAGTATGGATTGTTACTCTTCCACGTAAAAACTATAAAATGGATTTTACTTAAACTTTACAGTAATATAGCTTATACATCAGAATTACATGTAAGCTACAATTTATAAAGATATTATAACGGAGAACGGATGTAAGTAACGGGAACGGGGCGAGCGAAGTCGCTGGCGGCCGTACGTGCGGGGCGTACCTACATCTAATATTCTTTTTCTAATTATCGTATCATTGGATCTTTCAAACCAGTGTGGTGAAAGGGTGTTCAGTGCGCGTCAGAGAGATAACATCAAAAGTTCAATACACTTCAGAAGACCTAGGCTGAGATTCATAGACCGCACTTTGCTTTACAGCAAAGCATTCTTCGCAAAGTAAGCTTTGTTTATCGAAGTTTCCTGTCAATATTTTGAATAAAGAAGAGCTTGACAGAACTATGAAATATATTTTTGGTTGAAAGTAGAACTTTCCATCAAAGTAAAGTCAAAGTTCGGCCTATGAATCTCGGCCCTATAGAAGTTAAGCGCACGTTTTTTTTATAGAGCACGGTGCGATGCAAACTCAATTTTCTGGCCATGTAAAGTCCAAGTTGGTATTTGTCAGCTTCGGAAAAAGATTTACCAGTCAAAGTCAATAGGCGTCAATTAAATCACAAGGATCACTTTGAAACGTCCTTATGATTATGGTTCCAGTTCCATGCGACCTACTTACCTGGCGTAGAAGAGCAGACAATTGGCGACTAGGTTTCTATACCGTTCTATGATTCTTTTACAAAATAATGAAGCTCCAGTTACTTTTATGCTCAGTAACTAAAATATTCTATGGCTGGTTTTATCGACAAATTAAACACTGACAAAACATTGCAAAAAACATCCCCCATTTTCATAAAAACATTTATTTTTTGTTAAAGACTTGTCGATAAACATTCCGTGAAACCAGCCCTTCAGCCACGTCACAGTTCAGACACATCTAAGCATTCTACGGTGGCGATCAGTGAGACGCTGTCAAATATGACAGCTATATTTGACAGTGATCGCCACTGCAGAACGCTTATATGTAAGTAGTAGTAAAGCTTTTGTGAAGGGCTCGTCCGGGGAAGTACTACCACCATGCCATGCCTATTTCTGCCGAAGCAGCAACGCTGTGTTTCGGTTTTAAGGGTGTGAGTGTCAGTGAAATTACTGACGCGTGAGGCTGAACATCTGTATGCCTCAAGCAGAGCAGTGCATCGTAGGGACGTTCCTGACGCGCGTGACCTACGAGGCAATACTTTGTTATAGACGATGGTTACCACTTTTCATTACACTTTGCAATGCTTTAGAGTTATTGAAGAGAATTCCTTGTGTAATGTCTTGTATAACAAGTAGCCAGTATTCTCTAGGGAGAAGAGGAAAGGGCTCGAGGTTTTAAATCATAGTTAAATGCTTGTCCGTCATGATGAGCCGGCCTGTTTTATTCACATTCAGAACGCGCCCCGTAGAGATATAACGAGGAATTCTCTCGTTTATTTGTTACAGGAAAATTCTTTTTGTCCTCGTTTCACTCCTGACATCCGAATAGCGAAAGATTACTCGGCTATTATTTTAAATCAGGGTCGGACTGGAAGAAAAGATAGATATAATCCTAGGTAAGCTATTTCTGACTGGCGGGTTTACGCTTTCCTACTGGTGGGTACCTAATATAATACTTTTCGCCAGACGAAAATATTTCCGTCTCTTATTTAGACTTGTCAAAAACAAAGATGGAAATATTAGCGTTACTTTGAAATAGTAGAGAAAAAGAAAATATGAGGAGCAACAGGCTGGCGTGGTACGGGCATGTCATGAGGAGGGATGAAAGTCATGTGACTAGGAGAGTGATGAGTATGGATGTAGAAGGATATAATGGGTAGAGGTAGGCCAAAGAAAAGGTCGACGAACAGTGTGAAAGATGATATGGATAAGAAAGAAATGAATGCAGAGACGAGACGGCTGATAGAAGAGAACATTTTGTGCCGACCTCACAAAAAGTGGGATAAGGGCAGGAAGAAGAAAATTTAGAACTTTTAAACGCCGTTTTTTCGTGATCCTATTAATAGGACCACGACGGAGAACTATTTATTGTAGTCCCATTAATATATGTACATCTATTGCATATGCTTTTAGGCATAGGATTTAATCAGGCTTTTGTTGCCCCGCAAATTTCTATAGAGTCTGTTCAGAAAGAGAGCCGTCGTGGCCAAATTGAGAACTAACGTTTCGATTTTTATATGGCAGCTCATCCCTTTCTTTCTGTCAGCATTTTGCATCATAAAAATTAAATAAAGGTAAAGTACACTAGTTGTGATTAGGATCAAAACGCAACAGACGCGCTATTGTATTGCCCACTAAACAAAAAAGGTGATTAAGCACAGCAGCGCCCTCCGATCCCACGACGGCTCTCTTTCTGCACAGACTCTACCATGGTGTGGGCCACATACCTACTTGTGTAGGTACTTCTCATACTTAAATAAGTATATGTGTATGTATATTAAAATATGTTTAGAAATTAAATCTGAAATAGGCCACACATATGAAAATAATTTTCGAGACCGTCTCTTAAAATTTGCGACTTCAAACAAACGACTTCATTTAGCACAGTTTCCTTAAATTCGCACTGTGAAAGTTTGAAAATGGACTTGGTACGCCCCGGCCGGTCCCCGGGGCCACGGGAATAAATAAACACGCTGACGAATTTAATTTCCGCATTTATTATTTATCATGTTGGAAAATTTAATAACTGACATTTTAGTTCAAACAGCCAGACAAAATTTGGATATTTGGATGTTTTACGAAATTTCATGCATACCCGCATCGAATAGTTATCCAAATATTCAGGCTTAGATAATATCATATAATATGGTGCTTTACTTTGTTCGTTTGGAGCAGGTTTGTGTGCTAGTTATCATTTCGGCAACTAACTAAATTATCAAAAGATAAATTAGAGTTTTTCGCAAATAACCGTCATTTGAAATGGTGGCAAAGAAAAAACATTGTCATCGATTTTGAAAGCAACTGGTAGGTATGATGTACCGCGCGTGTATTCCAACAAAATATTATTCAGATTCTCGAAACAAGCTTTGTTTTTATGTCAGTTCCAGGAAATAGAGGTTAGATAGATGCTAGATATCTCAAAAAGATCTGCACTATTCCGACGACGGACGTACCTTTTATCATTGAATATGTATATGTACCTACTGGAACGTTGGATACGCTTCGACTGTATAAGGACCTATTTGGACGAACTAGGTCAACCTGAAACAACATTTACTTACCTACCATGTTAACTTCGTTCAATTTGAGATGGAGTAACAGCCTCTGTATCGTAACAAATAACTTTCAACTCTTATTCTCTCAAGGGGCAAATTGAAAAATTCCTGAAGAAAATGCGGCCTGTAGCACTAGAAAATCTTGGACATTTCTATGTCCGTTCCCGCGGACATTTATCTCCGTTTCACACATGTCTACGTTCACTTTAATGCACGAGAGTACTCACATTTTTCGAAACTTAAGCATACCTCCCATGGAAGCGGATGGAAGCGCTATCCCCCATACCCTATAGCACTATAGTTGTGAAGCACGTAAGTGTAGCCATTTTTTCTTTTGTAAGCTTTGTTTATTCTTTTCTTTTCCTTTTTGTTATGAGTAATGGAGAGGCTGAGAGCAAGTGACACGAGCGGTCGGCTCTCAGACGAGAAATACGTTTACAATGTGTTTGCGATTGTTGCTTTGGGTTGATTGTAAGATTTCCCGCCACTTATATGCGGGGGATGTCGCGCATTTTCCTTATGCGGTCGCTTATTTAAATTTATATGTGACATTTTTTATGGAACGCTGCTTCGCTTTCACGGATCATAACACTGTGGATAAGCAATCGTTTCTTTTTAGTGTATTTTGAGTAGATACTGAGTTTTGTTGTGATACATTGGTACTCGTACCTCAAGTAACAGATATAGCTTGAAATTCGATTGAGTCAAAAATTTACGAATTCGCAGCAAGCTCGTTAAGCTTTTCGAGGTACGGACAGGTTCACGTGGTCATAAGCTCAACATTGTTAAATGTGTCCCCGCAAGTTAGGTCAGAAATAAAAAAACTCTTTTTAACCAAACCTCATTTCATAAGCAGTTTATATCTCAAAGTACTCATCCATCACCATTATCCTCTCTTTTCAGAGTCGGCGCTCAAGATCATATCCACTATAGCAAGGTAAGCACATAATAATATACTTATTTACTTATGTCTGAGCTTGTACGAAGGTGAGTGAAAATGCTGAAGACTGTTCGTGGTTTTTAAATGGTGTAATATCGCCTAATTTGCAGTTGGCCTAATAGGTGGCAGGATAGGTTGTAAGGTATGCGCGTGCGAGCTTGGCTGGATCGCTTGGCTGAATGGATCCGTCAGAATAATAATGTTTTGTGTGAGTGTGTGTGGCTGACTGAACTTGACTGAAGGCGAGGGACGCGCTCGACTCTCGGTGCCGCGGTGACCGGTGAATTAAGTTTTTCCTTCAACAACTTGCATTTATGCTAGACTAGCGATCCGCCCCGCCCTATAATAAATATAGCTTTTCACCCCACCAGCTCGTAGAGTGTGTTTTGCTGCTCAATATCTGACTGCGAAAGCCGTTTTTATCCGCTAGAGTCTAGAGGATAAAGTAAATTTGAATTTAGAATATCGTGTTCATTAAATTTGTGAATACACAACCTATTTACTTCTACCTCCATGGTGCCGAATTTATCATACAACCTTTTTAAATTTGTTAAAAACTCGCACTCGTAACCTTCTTGGTGTATTTGTGAATTCAAAACATAATTAAACCTATTTACTTCTACCTGCATGGTGCCGAATATAACATACACCCTTTTTAAAATCGTTAAAAACTGATACTCGGAACCTTCTCGGTGTGCTACTTTTAGTCGCGCCATATTCTTTTTTGCATTTAGACATTTCCTCGCTGAGGTGGGATGAAAAGTTACGTGTTGCACTCCAGCGCAAAGATTTTTCACCTTGTGCTCTTTTGATTCCTTCGCCAACGCTTATGATTCTAACTTTTAAACCACTCGCTACGCTCGTGGCTAAATTTTAGAATCCTTCGCTTACTTGGTCATCAAAATTGAGCACGCGGTTAAAAAGCAGCTTTGCACTCTTGTATAACAAATAACTATTATGCTGTGTTATTCTAGGATAATAAAGTATTCTGGGAAAACAGATAAGTAGTTTTTGAGTTTTTCAATACCAGCATACAAAAATACAACACATCTATATAATATTAGCATGAAATAAAAGAAAACTAGAATAATGAGGTATATATTCTAAAGATTTCGCTTGTGTGTGAGTGACCAAAGTCACCGAATAAAAACATAGACTTATTGGAAGTTTTTCCATGATTGTGTCCCACGGGCGATCATCGGATTCTAAGCCCGGATTCTACAATTCGGCAATAGCTGCAAATTCCTTTTTTATGGTTATGGTAATCGTACAATTTCAATAAGGCGGTACCTAGGTAGACGTTTATTGCTCAAGGCATATCTCAGGCGCGCGGATATAATAAAATATGTCGGAAATTCGCAATTTAAAACATTTAATGACATCCTTCTAGAATATACCTACCTAAAAATGTATTATTGAGCTGTAATACTAGTTTCTGTCGGGTTACGTCGGCACTGGCGGGTGGGTGGGGCTTACTTGGTGCCTATAGCCTAGCGAGTCACTGTGCAGTTGGTGCGACTATCGAGGACGCCAAGCGCGAAGTGCGGCTGGTCGCAAAGATTCTTGAACGTTCGTTTTAAAAAGCTACTCGCTAGTTGACAAGGCACTAGGCGCTAAGCAAGCTACCCGTCAGCGTCAGTATACTTTCGTAGCCTCACGCAATATATTTTTATTTGTTTAATTATCAAAAAGATACACAAGTAAACCATAGTAGATCCCAATAAGGTTTGTGTCAATGTTGACCCAATTAAAAAATACGCGGTATCGATAATATTAAAATACGCTTCCTTTTTTTTTCGTAAAATAACAAATGTTGGTTGGTACCTATTTTTTGGGATGCGCACCAAATATAATACATACTAGTAACTATATTACAGTTTTACATTGGATGTAATTCGTATTGGACGTATTTCAGTAGGTACATTGTTTGTTTGTAAGGTTTCAACAGTGTGCAATCTCATCCAAGTATGGTCGGCACGCTAAAACGATTTTCCTCTGTGATTCCAACCAAGTGAATACACGACACTTAGATTATACCTACAACCGAAATAACATCGTTATCGTACAGCGAATTTAGCAGAATAATGTATGCAATGTGTGCAGTGCGGCTTCCATATAAATTCAGTTACAGCCTTGTCGCCTGATGGGAAGCTACAATAAAAGAGTATTCGCAAAATATAATTACTTTTCTGTGTTAAAAAACCTAAAACCATTTAACCATCTCTGGAATGGCGACGGTGACTACGTTCCATCAGGTGGCCCGTCTGCTCGTCTGCCAGCTATGACATAAAAAAAAACCGCCGAGAGGATCACACTCGTTATTGTATTGAATACTCTGAATACCTACTTGATGGTATCGACAGCGAAACAGTTTGAAATGTAAATATAAAATCCGTATGAAGTTTCTTGACGCTCCAAGAAGTACCTACCTGACACCAAAAAACTGAAAAAATCGGAACAATAAAAAAAAATCGGACTATCTTCACTTGAAAATCACGCGAACGCGTGCATTGAATTCAGTTTGGGAATAAGACCAGCACGCGATTTATTTTAAAAAGAGTTGGCTAGGTTTGTTTGTTTTGACAAAATTCTTCGTTACTATAAGGTTTTCATCTTCTTTCTTTTTCTCAGAATCTTGAATCACCAATAAACGATGTCAATCTTGATTCTAGTTCATTTCTAAAAGTTTATGGACCTCTTGGATAAAGATTTAAAATCAACTACCCAGCACTCATTTAAATTGGCCTGATTTACTTTAATCACATTTTCTACAACTGCTGAAATTGGATTTCGATTTATGATCGTTCAGAATGTGAGTCTGAGTCGGGCTGAGCTTCTCAGAGTTTGAATTGGCTTTCCATGTATAGGTAGCTTACCTTATAATGAACCATTCAATGCCTGAAATAAGCAGCAGCTCGTTCTTAACACAAACTGTTGAAAGCCTTGTGACCCCCATTACCGAAAATCAAGTGGTAAGCTTATGAGCGCCTGCCGATTAGAGCGGTCTTCCGCTTTAATTGGCAAACACTCTCCGCGGTGTTTCCGCGGGAATTAGCACAGGTATTAGAGCAATTTCCTCGAAATGAGGCTAGCTAACATGGGTACCTACTCTACTGCTTATTGTGATGGATAAGCGGCACTTTTCTCGAGATTATTAATTTTCACGAAGGACAAAACCAAGGTTAAAAAAAGCAGCCAAGTGCGAGTCGGACTCGCCCATGAAGGGTTCCGTAGCATCAAGTAACATAATATAAAGGTTCTTGTAGTTCGTCGAAAGGTAAATTGCGGTTTACGATTTATGACGTATAAAAAAAAACTACTGACTAGATCTCGTTCAAACCAAATATCGTTGAAAGTTTGCATAGTCACAACATATATTTTTTTTAGTGTTATCATTCCCTTATTTTAGAAGTTAGAGGGGGGGACCAACTTTTTTCAACTTTGGAAGTGTCTCTCGCGCAAACTATTCAGTTTAGAAAAAAACAATATTAGAAACCTCAACATCATTTTTGAAGACCTATTCATAGATACCCCACACGTATGGGTTCAATGAAAAAATTTTTTTTGAGTTTCAGTTTGAAGTATGGGGACCCCCAAAATTTATAGTTTTTTTTCTATTTTTGTGTAAAAATCTTAATGCGGTTTACAGAATACATCTACTCGCCAAGTTTCATCAGTGTAGCTCTTATGGTTTCGGAGAAAAATGGCTGTGACACGGTCGGACAGACAGACAGACAGACAGACATGACGAATCTATAAGGGTTCCGTTTTTGCCATTTGGCTACGGAACCCTAAAAACTAAGCGTAGTAAGTAATAAATTTATTAATTTGGAATGCTCGTAGGAATTCCGAGGAAATTTCTTTGATAATGAATGTTACATTTACGAGGTATGTACCTATAGTTCAGATTCATTATAAATTCTTTTTTTTTATTATTTGTGTTGTGAACATTAGGTAAACACCTCGTTAGTAGCAAGGAAACGAAACCACGAAATATCTGCTCCAAAAACCACAGTGCCAAACGAACGAGATATATATAGCTAGGTACGAGTATACTCGTTCGTTTCTTTATAAAGAGACTTCGAATTTGTAAGACGTCTGGAACTAGTTACCTTTGAACTAGGCAGAGGGAATTCAAAAGTGAATTTAAGTTCGTGTTGTGACTTTTGAACTCACGAACTGGCTCTAGTTAAAAAAACCCTCAGAAGACTTTAATTATTCAAGTTGTACAATCGCCCTCAAAGTAGATTGGCAATTCCAGTTATTACATTTTCTTTTTCTCTGGATTTGTCAAAAGTATGCTTACAAATAGTTGTGGCACAAAGAAAATCTTTAAATAAAGATCAAAAATCAATCTACAATGAGTTGGTTTAAGAAATATTCGAACTTTATAAACCAGTACCCTACCACAAGCTCTACCTGGCTCTGATTTTGAGTCTGTGTGAGTGCTCACCAGTATATTATACTGTGTGTTTGACGTTTCGACGTAGGATTTATTTAGTCAACATTCACACAGACTCAAAACCAGAACCAAAG
This sequence comes from Thera britannica, assembly GCA_939531255.2. Classification (NCBI taxonomy): domain Eukaryota; kingdom Metazoa; phylum Arthropoda; class Insecta; order Lepidoptera; family Geometridae; genus Thera; species Thera britannica. The sequence continues at coordinate 5,572,372 of OW618040.2, read as the reverse complement.
ACGGAGCGAAACAGAGCTTGTGGGTAGGCCTCAGAAAGGCCAAATTTATTTTTACGTACCTACTGCATCTAGTAGTGGATTATATTGGATATTTTCTATACCTATGTCTTGGCGTTGGCATTTTTTCCAATAGAGCATATCGGTGGAATTGTTTTGATATTTTTATTTATTATCTATAAAAATGTTTCAAAATTATTGTTTCAAATTGCAAAGAGAGTCTCAACAATAAACCTTAGAAGACACCCCATTATTATGTATTATACGATCTTTTTTGCTTCAGCATCTTTTGTGGATGATTTATATTTAGTCAGGGGCAATTTTTCACTCATGCCGTTATTTACGGGTCGCTGTAGTGCCTGGGACAGGATTTTAGATCGAGAAAGCCTTCCTTGAACCTATACCAGCACTAATACCACGTGGACTGCAGACTTAGTCGACCGAAGCTTACTCCGGTCCGCAAAAAAAACATTATACGAGTATTGAAAGCACATTTTAAAGCATTGTTTTGAGTGTTTTTATAAATCTTTGTTTTATTGATATAGGTTCTTATCACTTTTTCTTATCGTGTCACAGATTTTTTCGAACCAAGTGTGGCGAAAGGAATGAAAGTGCGCCTCAAAGAGACTTCTTTCGAGCAGTTGACACATATTTAAAAATTTTTAGGTTCTACGACATGCCTGTTTCCTCACGATGTTTTCCTTCACCGTTTGAGAGCACTGGCATTGTGTAGGTACATATATTTTTGACAGAAAAACTCATTGGAACACGACTGGATTTGAACCACGACCCAGCCCTCTAATTCTTCCTATCACTGCAAAGAATAGACTTCCTCTATACCTACACTGTTCCTAGGACGAGGTACCCTTTGTTTTCCAGTTTGTCATCGCAATCCAATTTGTAATTTCTATCTAAATTGACTTTACTTGGAGATAATGCTTGATCATTCATATTTTAACATGATAATAAAAGTTCAGCACCCGTAGCGGTTGGGCCTTCAAACTTCTTAGATTTTAATTTCCGTAGGTATTACTTAGGTAATAATACCATATTTTTGTAGAGATAATTCCTGTAGGCCTACCACAAGCTCTGTCTGGCTCTGTCTCTGGCTCTGGGTTTGAATCTGTGTGGGTATTGACAAAATAAATCCTACGACGAAACGTCTCTATAATACACTGCAGCACTCACACAGACTTAAAACCAGAGCCAGAGACAGCGCCAGATAGAGCTTGTGGTAGACCTACTGATACAGGAGAACATGTTGTTCCGACCCCACATAAAGTGGGATAAGGGCAGGAAGAAGAAGACGAAGAGGTACAACTTAGGTAAAACTCCTGGCACAACTCTGGCTGTAAATAATTATACCCAAGGAACCCAAGAAAATTTTCCCCATAAAATTTACCGTGTAATGCGTTTTCATAGTCGATGAAAGGTGAGTTATTGTCGGTCGTAAAAAGTAGGCACATTGAATGCGAGAGCGTGAGAATTTCAGAAACAGGCACACACCGTTTTCACGTCAACACTTCGCCTGAGAGACTGGAACAGGAAATCACTCATATTTCCATCTGTGGCCATGAATTTAGTTCAGAAGAAACGTAAAATATTTTCTGTGGTCCATGTTTCACGCGCCAGATAACATCCAGAACCTTTCTAATCTAGTAAAGTGGACGCAGGAAGTCTTTAAACCGTAAATTGCGTTAGTTTTAAAATACGGCGGACTTCTATCGGAAGGTTTTATTGCGCTTACCTACATAAACCTATACGTACAATGCAGTCTTATTTCAATGTATTTTTAGTTGTAGGTATTTTATGTGCTAGTCGCAATGTTTTTATTTTCTTCTTCTTCTTAGGGTGCCTCTCCAATAATGAAGGTTGGCAGTCATCCTTTTAAACTTTATTTTATCTAGGGCAAGCCTAAATAGGTCTTCTACTTTCTTGATCCCGGTCCATTCCCTGATGTTGCGAAGCCATGACGTTCTTCTTCTACCTACTCCTCTCTTGCCCAACAACTTGCCCATCATAATAAGTTGGAGCAGATGGTAACGCTCATGCCGTAAGACATGTCCCAAGTAGGCAACTTTTCTCTGCTTTATAGTTCGCACGAGACCGGGCTTTTTTTTTATTTTAATTTATTTAATTTTGTAATGTATGTTAGTCGAGAGTTAGAATTATGAAGTGGATTCGCTTCGATGCTACAACTTGTCGCTATGGCCGTACAAACTTGGAGCCCATTAATATTTTTTCCTGGGGGCATCGTTGATCCTCAACAAAATACTCAACAGTTGAAACTGAGCTCAACCTATTTATTGCTTTTAAGATTACTTTATTACGAGTTTCTTAATCTTGAAAAGTCCTCTAAAATGCTTTTTCTTTACGCAAGTAATTTATTAACAACTTACATTTTATGAAGATTATTCTGAAATTGATATAAAATTTTGTGTGCTTTTTCAGTTCAGTTTATGTTTGTTTATGCCATTTTTACCTACTTGACGAGCATTCTTGGTATTTCGAGACAAAGAGGAACTTACTGTCACGTGAGACTGAACATCTGTATGCCTCGAGTTGATGGACGCAGGGCAGTGCATCGTAGAGATAAATCCTGACGTGCGTGACCTACCAGGCAAAGCATTGCCTAGTAGGTCACGCTGTAGGCAATGGTAACCACGTATGGTTATAGTTAAAACTTGTAAAACGCACTGTAAATGAATGATTGACGGATTGAAATTTTTGTGATGGCCATTTGTCGAAACACTGATAATCCAACTTATATACCATGCGCAATATTTTCAATTTTATTTTTGGTCTACGGGATCATCACAACAGAGATAAAACTATTAAATGTCAGTAAAGGGTCAGCTTTTACTAGCTGCAGTATATGCTGACCGTACGATAGGAGTTTAATGTATTGTATACTTAAGTCATTAAATTATGACGTTTTTGACGTGACAACGTCTTATAAAATATGACTCATGCGGCGTTACCTCGCTCAGAGGCGTTCCATTTAAGGCTTGAAGTGCAAGCGAGAGCACGGAACGAGCGACAAAGAGGCACAATCGGCCTCCGCGTTCGGCAGCGTTCGACATCTGTCTCTCTCCTACTTGATTGAGCGATGCGTCCGCGTGGACAGCTGTATGACGTTGTCACGTTCAACTACCAGTAAACCGACTTTACAGACAACCGATTTTTTTTAATGGACAAGGCTGGTGTTCGTCTGAAGATTCTTTCAGCGCTACCGGATAATACAAGTCCGTTGCTCTCCCGCGTCAGTATAAATAGCACATACTGTAGGTAGGTACCTACATACTTACACACGTCTGTGAGGGTGCAGCAGCTGAAACAAATTGCAGGCAGCACCGACTGCTACCAAATGGATATAATGGAAACGACCGTATATTGGTCCGCGTAGATTTGCTACTAAGAAATCTTTTGAACAGACATCTACATCTTTTCTGTTTGTCTTGGCCACGTGATGTAGCGTAGATTAACCGCTAGACGGTTATTCAAAGTAGTCTATGTAATTTAAGTGAATTTGACATACGTAAGTATATTATGTACCGATCAGGCAATGGCAAATAATAGGTCTTTACCTATGAAATTGCCGTTCTTCAGTACTGGTCATTTCAAATAGAAAAAAAGTTTGGAATGGCTTTGTATTTTAAATTCAAATTAATTTTGTTTTAAAAGCATGACATTCCTTTTACAAAATCAGTCTTTTGTTTATTGATTAGCGTTGTATTTTCATTGCTTTTGAACATTTTTCGTCATAATGGATACTTTAAAAATTCGTGTAATTATGGAATATGAGTTCCGTCGTGGCACCAATGCGACACAAACGGCACGTAACATCAAAAACGTTTACAGAGAGAACTGTACAAACGAACGCACAACCCGTTATTGGTTTTCTCGGTTCCGTTATGGAAATTTTGACTTGAAAAATGAAGCTTGTGGTCGTCCGGAGACTTTGGTCAACAATGAGGAATTAAAGGCGATTGTGACTCACCACAGCTTTTTACAAAACGGCATGAGCATTACTGCAGATGTGTACTGTGAAGAACTGGAGACAATGATGGAGAAGCTTGCACATCGGCAACCAGCTTTGGTCAATCGGTCGTCCCCACTGCTCCTTCACGACAACGCGCGCCCCCATATGCACATCAGACAGTCTCCAAGCTGCAAGAGCTGGGATTGGAAGCTCTCCCTCATCCGCCATACTCACCAGACCTTGCACCTACCGACTATTACCTTTTCCAAAATTTAGAGAACTTTGTAGTGGGTAAACAATTCAATTCCCGAGGGGCAGTACAAAGTGCCTTTGAAGAGTTTGTTGCCTCCCGTCCAGCTGAATTTTACAAGAAGGGCATTAATAAACTGCCAATGCGTTGGCAAAAATGCGTCGATTGCATGGGTGATAACTTTGAATAAAAGAAATAAAAAAAGTTAAAAAAAAAAGTACTTTTACTTATTCCATACAAAACGGCAATTTCATAGGTAAAGACCTAATATAAGCTCATGGGGTTCATTAGGGAATTATGACATGATAACGGAAAATCGACGTGTTGTTGTTATATTGTACTGGTATTGTATGCTAAATAAGGTGACGCAAGTTCATTAGTTTTTCCCACCTCTAAAAATGCTCAAGCCTTTCACTTCAAAAAAACTTTAGATAGATGACTAGGTTATCTTTGAGTGCTCCATGCAGGCATTAGATGTTGCAAAGAAAGCGAGCGTCTGTCAGGTTCAAAATAACGTTGAATTTATTAATCCGAATGTATTTTATCTGCTGTTGAATCAGAGCAGGATGGACCCAACTTGCAAGATGTTTGCTTGGAATATCTTATGTACCTAGACCGACCACAAATAAAGCATTTTTTTCTAGCTTGGAATAGAATGCGATGACGTGAATATTTATTAGATTTTGGTGCAAGAAAGAGAATGTGGAATTAGATAAGAATTACATGAGCTCTCTACAACCTTAAACATGTAAGTAGGTATGTATCTTCTCAAACCACGAGGGTCGTATTTTATATCTATCTGTCTTTTTTTATACAGCTAGCTGTTGAAGCAAGCTGGGTCGTGTCATCTTCGGGGTCGAGTCGTCACTCCCTCCGGTTTCGCACAAAAATGAAAAAATATTTTTATTATACATTGTATTATTCTGCAACACGTGAAAATACCTGAAATATCATGCTAGATTTATTAATTTTCATCTTTTGTAATTTTATCAACGAAATGTACCGTTTAATTTTTAATATGCAAATACCCAGTTTCATCTACCTTAAATCGATGTTTGTCGCGCTCGATTCCCAAGTAGCTGTGAGGCTTCGACTAATTCTTCATGAATCTCCGTCCCAAGGCGTCATTTTATTTTCATCGCCTCTGGCTGTTATATTTGCATGAAAAATGCTTCCGACACGACGGCTCCGAGGTGTGAAAATAAATAATGAAGACTCCAACAGTTTTTATTATTACAATCGATCATAATCCAGCTCGTTGGGGATACAGTAGGGCTGAATAAACTCAGACAGAAAAAATAAACATTTTATTACGAGAAAGTATTAGATATTAATACAAGAAAGTCAAAGCCCTAAGCAATTAAGTTGAGTAGCAACAAACTTAGTAGACGCTGTATTATGAACTTCTAGCAACTTTTATTGTATTACCAACTAATCACTACAATTAGGCATTAACTGCAATGGCAAAAGTTATTTTTAATTTTGTAGTTAACTTAAAATATCAAAATACTTTATAGTGAAGAATTAAATCAATGTCATGTTATAAAAGTACTTATTTAATAGAAATAAATATGTAGTAGCATTGTGAGACCGACCTTGAGATATTTTGTTAGAAAGAAAAATATTGGCATAATAAAATAATAATAAGTATCATAATAAATACAGCTGAATTGAGAACCTTCAGTTATGAAATCAGTGTTTTTTTCAGACATGTTCTATCTTTTTTTTATCTAAGTATACCTAAGTAGTAACTGTAATATTTTGTAGAATTATTTATTTGCTTGCGATCATTTTCCTACTACCTTGAGTCAAGCTGTAGTCGAGATACTATATTACAGTGTTGGTACCAATATGAAATCTGTAGCTAAATTGTCAAAGTTTTTCTCCGGCGCTCTCCAACTTTGTATTCCCGCATTTATTTTTGTACGCGGTCTAATTCTCGTCGTTGTCACAGTCGTTTTGTAACCAAATTCTACAAAATGAGGTCTGCTGTTGAAATGAAATTGGTATTCTAAATGAATTGGGTTCTTAGTAAGTTTTGCGGACCCTTTTACTTCAAAACAGTGCTTGATTTTTAATTCGATTCAAGTTCTGCACGACCACTGAATACAGAACGTCTTGATTGTGAATACAATTCTTGGAACAACTCATTACAATAAATCTAAAACCAAAATTAAACGGTTGGAGGTGAGTTAATTTCCTTCGTAATTTTCAAACATGGTTGGAACCTACACCGAGAATGCAGTTTTAGATTAAACACATGCACACTCTCGCAGGCACACATGTGTGGGGTTAAAACCAGACACAATGAAAATTCACGAGCTTTCCATAATCTGCACACACGTTCCGGATTTTTGTGTATAAACAGAACGCTATTTATGAAGGTATAAGGTGAGGTACAATATTGTTTGCCAGAAGTTCACGTAACGTGTACCTAATAAGATCACGTTCATCCTCCCACAAAGGGCTCGTGAAACGCTTTCGATCAAATATTGTTACGGCAACATCCGACATCCCTATAATCAACAACTTACGTTGTCAATTAACATCCAAAGTTTGCCAATACAACCAACAAAATAGTAATAAAGGACAAAAACACAGCCTTACCAAGTTCTATGTCCGTTATTAATTTTATTACTCGTGTCTTGTGTCAGGAGGTAGAGGACGTTTTCCTTGTTTTCAGGCGTGGTTGTTTTCCTTATCCTTTTTACCCGTCTTCAAAGTATGGGGCATTTATCAATTCGTCGGGTATTGTTGTGAACATGACTAAAAACGAAGTGCGAGTAGCTATAAAATAAATATATATTTACAGTTCATGCACTAAGGCAATATTGTAATGTAGTACATAATATATTATTATTATCTATCACAAATATAATGTAAGATTCAATTCAATACTTCTTTCTACGCGCAATATTAGTGTATCTAGAGCGTTGAAGGACTAAGTCGCATTATGCCAGGTCATATTGAGAAGTGGACTTTATAGCTAGTTAGATCTAACGCGATATAGGTTAGAGGAAAAGAATGCAAAGAGGTTTATAGACATATTAATTTCAACAGCTATTTAGTAGAAGGTAGCTGATGAACTGTTATACCACAACTCGGAACGTAAATTGATTGCTTTGTTCAAATGTAAGGTTTGGACGTGCTTCTGATGACTGCCTAGTATCCATAAAAGGTTTTGAGTAGGTATAAGTTACTAGGCATGCAAAAAAATATCAGAGGAGGAGTATCATGCCCTTTGCCAAAAACCGTGGCAAATTATTCATCATCATCATAATCTTATTTATTATCATTCTTTTTAATATCAAAGTTACAGTAGTATAACAACACTCACAATCCGAAACATGATTACACCTAACCATTTGTTTGTGTTACATTCCAGAGCCATGCCGTGTATCTCGCATTCCGTGAATGGACACTATTTGGCCGTGGGGACAAATAAAAATAATTTAGATACAGCGAGATTAACTAAATCCTATGATAAATGAGGGCAGAGCAAATGTACCGACGCGACGTAGAGCGCGGTCTCTAGCGCATTCGAAATAATTTGATTTATTTCACATATTAAATGGTTGGGTTACATTTTTATTACTATTTAGTAGGTAAATATTTGTTTAGGCGGAAAAATTACTAGAATCAATATTATTTTTGAAACTATCATGGTAATTTTTATTTTCATGTTTATTTTTGCCGATATTTCAAACTCGAAAATTATTGATCATCTAACTAACCCATCAATGATAATCAATTAATAATATTTAATTTAGCTTTGGCTATATTTACAAACGAAATAGATCTAAACTCCCTTCACGTGATTTTACCTTTCACTTTGGACTACTCCGATAAAACACTACTGTTTTTTAACAAATCGTCAAACATACAGCTGAAAATCTGAGCTATTCCCATTTTGCCTAGCTGTAACACGCACACCATTTAATTTTTTTTACTTTATCTTGTACTTAGTTGTATTTTTAGTTTTAATTATGCTTTTGATTTATTTTCCCTGTTATTTCTTTTGTGTGTGTTTACTGTCTTGGCAAATAAATGATTTATCTATCTATCTATCTATCTATCATACAAAATATCCGTACAAAATATTTATTTTCGGAACAATTTTCTGATACAGAACAAAAATAAACTATGATGATACACAAATAAACTATGATAGGATACGGTAGTAACACGGTAGTTATAGAAACATAAAAGTAATCGATTGCGCTGGTTCATTCGTTCGTTGGATTAACCGCAGTACCTATCTCGCAAGTCGACTAAAATACTGGTTTACTATACGAACCAACCCAGAGGAATAAGGTACACGCAATTGTTTGCAGGGTGAGCCATTTATGTGGTCTGGGAGTTTTTCAACATAGCTCTTTGCCTGGGGGTTCACGGTTTACCGGATGGCGTAACGCTCTAAAAAAATACATCAAACCACCCCCCAGATATACTTAAAGAAGTTGAATACCAAAACATCAGAAGGTATAACTTTTGAGTATTGTCGAAACCAATAAAAGGGTAAGAAAGAGGGTAGATCGATTTGTCTGCCAATAACATTTCTTTTACTCGTGCATGGACTTCAGTTCAACCGTGATCATGGTGCATGCTACTATGCCGAAATATCGGGAGTCAAAACTCACAAAATTTAGTAATGGTAAATATCCCGTTGTTTCATAAAAATATATCAGAAGGTGTCTTCTGCGCCTGTGGATTTATGTTGTGATTTAAGCCTGTAGGCCTACCACAAGCTCTGTCAGGCTCTGCCTCTGACTCTAGTTTCGAGTATGTGTGAGTGCTCACCAGTGTATTATGCTGTGTGTGTGACATTTCGACGTAGGATTAATTTAGTCAACTATCACACATACTCTAACTAAACCAAAGCCAGAGACAGAGCCAGACGGAGCTTGTGGTAGGCCTACTGTTATGGCTAACGCTTATCTCGTAACTTCTGAAGTTGTAAGACCAGGAATTAGTTAAATAAAGGATCTTTTACCTACTGATAAGATAACAAGGTCACGAAAAGCTCACGTAAGTATTAGTGTCTGGATCCAGAGCTTAGTCTGGAAATAAGTTTGAAATGGCAAGTCGGAAAAACATGTTAAGCCGTGATTAGGGTCACTACGTGTCTCTATGTAGACTCTAGTTTTCACGTTGCTGCTATAATTTCCTGAGGCCACAACTCGGAAAAATATTGTAGCAAACAAGGATTTCAAGTTTACTTAAGGTTGTACGGTTTCCATACAAACTGATTTCGATAAGAGTATTGTAGTATTGTATTGAGTATTGATATAGTTGAGTATTGTACACTGAAATAAACGTTGTTAGTTTATATTATTCATTATTCGTGGCAAACTATATTAAGTTTAAGAAAACTGTAGACTAATAAAAGCAGCCAAGTGCGAGTCAGACTCGCCCATGAAGGGTTCCGTAGCATCAATTAACATAATATAAAGGTTTTTGTAGTTCGTCGAAAGGTAAATTGCGGTTTACGATTTATGACGTATAAAAAAAAAACTACTGACTAGATCTCGTTCAAACCAAATATCGTTGAAAGTTTGCATAGTAATGTACAACATATATTTTTTTTGGTATTATCATTCTCTTATTTTAGAAGTTAGAGGGGGGGGGGGACCAACTTTTTTCCACTTTGGAAGTGTCTCTCGCGCAAACTATTCAGTCTAGAAAAAGACGATATTAGAAACCTCAACATCATTTTTAAAGACCTATCCATAGATACCCCACACGTATGGGTTCGATGAAAAAAAAATTTTTGAGTTTCAGTTTCAAGTACCCCCAAAATTTATAGTTTTTTTTCTATTTTTATGTAAAAACCTTAATGCGGTTTACAGAATACAGTTACAGTTTTCATCAGTCTAGCTTTTATGGTTTCGGAGAAAAATGGCTGTGACACGGTCGGACAGACAGACAGACAGACAGACAGACAGACAGACATGACGAATCTATAAGGGTTCCGTTTTTGCCATTTGGCTACGGAACCCTAATAATAAAAACGACGACTTAACCGTGTTGTATTCGCTATTCACCTAATAAAAGAAAACTGTAGAAAAAATGATTTTTCTTCAGTTTTTTTCAACTTCATATAATATATTTTGCCGTAAATAAAGACAAATATAAAAAACAGCCACAGTTATTTCAGTTTGTATGGAAATTGAAAAACCTTAAATCATCAAAATTTCCTTAATTCAGTTACAAGGGTCACTTTGAAATGTCTTCAAGGTGAGTCAAGGTTCAACGCGACCAAGCCTAGAAGAACAGGCACCCAACTACAGCTTAGTTCCTACCGATTTTTTGCATGATACTTTTACAAAATAAAAATAACAGGGAAGTTTCAGTGTGGTGCCACCCCAACTTAAAAAATACGGGTTGCGCTCCGGGAGTGCCGGCAGAAGTGAAAACTTGATTATTAACGTTGAGCATGTTTGATATTTTGGAATGGTTAGTGGGGGCTTGTTTGTTATTTGGCACGCTGTAACATACACGAACATTCGCGCAAGCGCCCTGCGCTGCCTAAACGAAACAGTAGGCCCAGGCATACATTTTCGCCGCGCCGTAGAGAGGGGATAGCTGTCTACTCTCCATCCGTCTTACGCTTTTTCGATCAGGTCACGTGTCCTGACGCGCTGACGCGAGTTTAAGATTTTATACCCATTACAGAAAAAGTGCTCAACGCCGCTAAAGAAGTTTTCACTTCAAAAAAATAATAAAAATTAACAAAAAAAAATAGGGAGAGATTCACGGCCTTTAGATTGGCTTTTCAACAGCAAAACACACTGTAAGTAGTATATAAATGCATATTGTTTTCTCCGAACCGCATAGTCTCCAACAATATGGTCGCACTGAAACTTTGATCGAACACAACAATTCAATTACCCCTAAGCAATGAATGTAACAATATGCAAGCGCCAAGAAGCGGAGACAGGAAGTTCGGGTTCACAATAGACTCAAACAAAACACAAGACTTGCGTGTTCGTTGGTACCGCATCTTGTTGTTCTACAAATTAAGTGCTAAAACTCACTGATGGTGGAGAATTGGTGTTTATAACAACTGAACCCTTCTTTTATTTGTCGCTGTTCAGTGGTGAAAACACTCGCATAATGCTGAAAAAGTTATAGGCACTCACAAACAAAAAGGTTCTTTCTATTTGTTTAATGAAAACAGAAAATAAAAATGCGTACATAATAAAGTTTATTCTCGTTCAAACTGATTTCTAAACCAAGTTAAGTGCTAATACTAAGTTACACATGAAGAAAATGAATATTAACTGGAGATTGAGCAAAGAAAATAAATTCTTTCCTTTTTTTTGTCGGACTGGCCTCTCAGGTCAGTTGGTACTACCTCGACTTTCTGCACCGTAGATCATGGGTTCGATCCCCACTGTGAACAAATAATTGCACGGTGAACGCAGATGTTTGTTCTCTGTCTGAGTGTTATATTGGATACTAAGTATGTATTTACAAAAAAATATAAATATCAGCTATCTGATTTCCATTAGCTCAGCTCTGGTTAAATTGAGTCTAGATAGTGTTGTATGGATTGTCCGCAATATTTATTTATTAACTTTGGTACCTTTCAGAACTGTTTAAACCTACTAAAATTACACTTTTGAGTTTTGACATTGATAATTTTTTTTTTGTCATGAAATCAGTAGTTATACCTACATCAAACAAAATAGATTGGTATAGTTCGGCCGTTCAGAGAATGCGTTCCTGACACGTCGCGATTGAACTGACAACGTAACTTTGTAATGGCGTTGCAGTTACGATAAAAATATTTTTGCTGGTTGTTTACCGTTTTAACAATTGATGAGCATTAAAAAAACATTATTATATCAATAATCAATGAATTTTATAATTTTGTGCCAAACTGAGTGTCAAATAACTTGTTATACAATATTTTTCTAAATCTATACTGCGCTATTACAAGGTTATGTCAGCGCTTTATATTTGTAGTGCTGTACTAACTATGTTACTAGCAGTGACTAACTGATCAAACTGTCAAACGCATTCTCTGAACGGCCGGACTATAGGTACAATTCTTTTCTGTTACCCGTGAAGACTCATTAGTCACAAACGATATTAATATTTTGCGTCATCTAAGTAAAGAAAGCTTGTAAACAACTGAAGAGATCTCACAAAACAGTGGGGATCCCAATTAGGGAGCCAATGTCACGTACAGAGGTTCTAACTAAGCATTACCTACCAACACGATGTAACTCGAAAAACTGAATATTGCACGCCGCCGTTTTGGCATAAGCAGCTATACAGTGTCTATACGTCAGCATCAAAAGTAGATTGGCATTGATGGTTTCTAAAGTTCGAATATTTCTTAAACTGCTCCACTTTAGATTGAAGTTTTGAGCTTTATTTGAATATCCCCTTCGAGCCGCAACTATTTGTAAGCCGGATTTGACAAATCCAGAGAAAAATTGAATTTAATAACCGAAATTGCCAATCTACTTTTGATGTTAACTGTACAACGCAATGTGTCACACAGACGCTGTTGGATGTAATGCTAGAAATACTAATAAAACAAAGCAAAACTTAAAATAACTCTACAAACTAGAGCTATGTTGCTTCCAAAGACCCGTTTGCATGTAAACTTCCACAACAGGAGTTATCAGTTTCAGTGCAAACTGAATTAACCGGCGGACATACACAATTAATATAAAATTAAGTGACAGCGATTTCGGGAACAAATCGCCGTTTTATGCAAATAGCCAACCACAGTTATTGTGAGTTATATTCCGTACTATATTCCGCCAGAAATCATTAAAAATGTTTACGAGCAACATAAACTTGTTACGGTTACTTGTATACCAGTTGTACACCGTATATAATAATGGTACTCATAAGTAGAAAAGTTAGAGAAGGCTATTTTGGTTATGTGAAAAAGCCTCAGGGCGAGAATCTTTTTCGTACAAGTACCTACTTTTGAGTTAAACTCACGTTCCGTCGTGCAACAGTTTCTGCCAACATTAATGATTGAAGTGATAAATCCACCACCCACAAGTATTATATTATGTAAGCCACCCCAACCTCTACCAGAGTTGGGTAAAATAAATAACTTCCTTCTCCAATTGGCTAGTCTCTAACTTGTTCGTTCAACAGGAATAACTTTCCCGGTGGTCAAATTGTCTCGGATGACAAAGAGTGTACTCTAGTCACGTAGTAATATTTCTGTTCTGAGCTCTAGTCTCTAGTCCATACATACATAGGTATAATAAAATGCCTTGTATATTTTTTGAGAAGCCGCACCGAGCACAATCTCCGCACAAATCTTTCACAAAGGTTTTTGAGCGTGTGACAGCCACTTTATTTTTTGCGACAATATAAACCAGCTTATATTATTTTGATAGAATCGGAAGACCCAATATTAAAGTTTTTTGCTTGAATTATTTAGCTCTTTGGAATCTTACGGGAATATTGTGGCGAAATTGAAGCTTTTTGCTTGTACAACTGACTATACAGAATATTACTAAGTAGGTACCTACTTATCACCTGTATCTTCTTCCTATCGTGTCACTGGTTTGTTCCAATCAGTGTGATGAAAAGATTTAAGTGCGTCTTTAAAGAGGCTCCAAAAATCATAAATGGGCGGTACTTATCTATTATTAATTGATCAACAAAACTCTACCTGTGTGTGTGTACGTTGTGTTTGATTTTTTTAACTCCGTAATTTGTTTAAATCAATTTTAACGAATAAGTGGGTCAATCTTATAATTAGAATATACAACCTTCATGCAACGTACTTTAATTATGTACTTCGTTAAATGTGTTTTTCATGATATTAAAAAAAAACAAAACCACAAAGTGCTTTACGAATAAATGTAGCAAAGCAGGAATTTCGTGCCCGCTTGTTGTCTCTGCGGTGTGTTCTTTTTGTTTTGTTCCATCGTTCCTCTAAAATGCTTGCATTACTGTGACTCAGTTCAACTTCACTTCAGAATTTCGAAAATTCTGTCTTCCTCTCACATTTAAGTACTAGACAATATTATTAGGGTTTTATGTTCAGATAAGATGTATCGTGTATTTCTTCGACTTAAAAAACATTTCTTTATCTTCTTCTTACTTTTCTTCTTTTTTTTTAAGTGTTTGTGGCAATTTTCCATTCCGACAAAACATAGTAACTAGACCTCCACAGAAGAGTATAACAATGTATTTTTTTTTTAGTTTGGCCTGCGTGGCAGTGCTTTTTTATAGGTGATGGTTACTAATTAACATCAGGTGGGCCATTTGCAACGTCATACTCATTGCCACGCGCCATTTGAAACCATGCTGATGGGTTTCCAACCTCCTTGTGTGCTTGGCAGCTGGACTAATCGAACGACCCTGCGAACGACGACCTAGTGCTAGCTAAGCCGGTTTCTATACCAAGCTAGTTGTATAAAAAAAGAGCAACAAAATATGAAATAGTTATCTGGGTTCATGTTTTCTCAAAGCAAACAGAAACAGGGATTCTTAAAGATCCACAAAACCAAGAAAGCGATCAATCAGCCGCATCCGTTTGTCACTCTCATGAATAATACAACACCAATCATGTGAAAAGTATCAAATATAACGAAATATGTACCTATAAGTAATATATTTTTCCTAGAATAGAATTTACCGCTGACTCTTAGAAAAGCAGTAGTTCTTCGCATTGAGAAATAAATATTTTTACGGAATGAAAAGCTGTGAGTTCAACGAAGCAGAAACTAGGTAAGCACTCATATTTAATTTTCTTAATTAACACCCACCATATTCCACTTAGGTACACCAAACCTTTAGGTTGAAGTATTCATTAATTTAGCCATAACTATTTTAAAAACAGTTGGTTGGTAAATAACACAGCTTAACTTCATTAAACAGGATGGATACGACAGAATAAAAGATAAACTGCATAGATAAGGTACTATTTTCAAGCTCTGTACCAAAAATGAATTAAATAGGAACGTTAGCTTAGTCGCAAATGATTTTTTAAGGTTTTGCTTCATTTAACACGCACAGAAAAATATGTTTTAAACCAAGAGTATTCCCCTTGATCGAGGAAATTATTCTTGTAAATATGTATAACTTAAAATGTATTAACAACCTGTTGCGTACCTACAAGCTGTGGACTTACCAAATTCCATGCTAATCGAATATATTTTTTTTTTTACTTACTATAATGTATTAAATTATCTTAGCAACTGACGTGACAAGGCCGTAGTATGTACCTTTATATGTAGCTTCTAAGCTGAAGTTAAGTTGAAAAAACCAAGCGTCCCTGAGTTTCAAGTGGCGAATAAATAATAAGTCATAACTATGATAAAACTTATGCGCGGTCAGTTATCAAACATCAAACTTCGACTGATCCAAGTTGTTTGGTCTTCGATCTTCGATCCAGTGGAGAAAACAATGTACCTATCTATAAATGTGCCACCGATAGCAAAAAGATTTTTATTATTTCTGTAATTAAATTTACTGATCTATGTACTGAAAGAGTGATATCTATACCCTTGAAATTCCGTTAGAACTCTGTTTATCTTATCTTAAATAACAATAATCTACGCACATCTACTTACGACGCCATCTTTTCCCGTCTAGTGATGTGTTTCGTTGCCCGGTCTCAGTAGTGATGTGGTATTCCGAAAACCGACTATCAGTAATTCAGTACTTACTTTACTATAACATTTATGTTTGAAATTCACTAAGTCGGAGAAGGGCGTTAATGTTCACGAGACAGTTTATTACCTCTGCGAATGTTATATATAGTCTACCTTAATTTTGTGCCATGTATTTACTTCCGAAATAAAAAAATTGATATCACTATGGACTGTTCTATAAATCAGTTTTTTTGGACCATGCACCTACAGTGTTCACGCATGTTTAAAATTCACCAATAAAAACTAATATTAAAGAAGTTTTAGCTATTTTTAAAAAATATCGTACTAAAAATGATAAGCTGCGATAACTGTATCGCTGTCAAATATTGCAGCTTATCGCCTCGATGTGGCCGTACCTTTAATACTTATTAAAATTCAAAACCGTACATAAGAAACCACTTTCCGAGCGATAAAACGGAACTTTTCCAGCTCATCTTTTAAAATTTTGATTACGAAACTTTAAACTATTCTTAGTTGTTTTAAAAGTATTGAATGAACGCCAATATCCGATCTTGCGCGATTTTCCGAACAAAGTTAATTTAACTCCCGTAGCGTTTGCTTTTTGCACAGATTAAAAATAAATTGTCAGACTAAAGAATTGAAGACTCGGAAGCGACCGGTTATTTTCCGGATTGAACGAACATTTTAACTTTGACTAACAAAATGCTTATGCAAACTGCATGAATGATCTCTGTTAGAATGCATTTGGATAATTCATTCAAGACATGCAACGCAATAAAATGAACTATGCAACACGAGGTTTTTGCATACTTAAATAAACACCTTATCAAACCTCGCTATGCGCTGCTTTTCTACCAGATATCAATTAAAATGCCACCTCGTGCAAAGATCCTATAGTTATTTCAGAATTTTTGTTCAGTTTCAAAATGATAAAAAATAAGGTGTAAAAAAAGCAAATAGGTTTTTTTTTAAGTAATTGGAGACTGTGTTTTCATTTGTTCTCTCAATATTTTTGCTAACCTTGAATGCAAATGCGTATAGCCCACATAGTCAACACCCTACTCTACTTTACTTTTTTTATTGTTTTTTTTTTTAAAGAAAAGATTCAAGTAGGTGACAGCCAGATCTGTCAAACTAAAAAGCTAAGTCCTAAAATCAAACCCAAGTTTTATATATATTATTACTTTTACTTGCTACTGTACAAGTATCTAAGTACCTAGGTCGTTTTCCTGCTAATATCATCATCGATCATTTAATAAGGCGAAAATAATATTTTGCGTATATGATCAAAAGCACTTTCCACGAAGGAAGTACAATAGTTTTTTTAGAAAATAATGTTCATTATGGAGGTTTGTTGCCAACGTTCACGTTGTGTGTGGTAGCGGCTCCACCTTCCGATTATAAGATCGTGGGTTCATATCCAGTCGCGTACCAATAGGTTTTTCTGTCGAAAAAAATATGTACACAATGCTAGTACCTACTCTCAAACGGTGAAAGAAAACATCGTGAAGAAATCCGCGGCTTAGTCAGCTCCGCACGTATTGACCATGTCTTTCTTGTGGATAAGGCCGACTTAAGCTGTCAGGATGCTATAAGTGCTGGGCATGATTATTGCATCTAAAATCCTGTCCCAGGCACTGTTGCGTCCCGTAAGTAGGGGCATGAGTAATAACCAGTTGCCTATATACAGGGTGTGGCGTAAAGAGTGGATAATCCTTTAACTACGGGTCGGGGGCATCACAACTGTTCAGAAAATAAAAACATGTACCCAATAAAAGTCCCACGGTTTTCGAGTTATTAAACATTTTCGAAATTTTCATTATTTTGTACTTCTGTCCATACTTTTCGATGCCAAGATCACAAATCAAAGAATTTTCTCCATCTGTTTTTTTTATAGCATTCTTAGATAACTGTTCTATCAAATGATAACTGCCATTGGTATGTCAAAGGTACAGTTTTTTTTTAGAATTTTTTTTAGAAATAAAAATGTGGTTTGCCAATTTTTTCCAAAAGTTTGACCTCCTGTGGTTTAAAAAAAATGTACGGTCACCCTGAGTGACCAACTAATAAATAACTTGCCTACTTCATTGAGATTCCGAAATGGTATAGCACTTGCTAGTTCCAACTTTCAATGCAAAGAATATTTGTGTTAAAAAAGGGTAAGGGTCATTTTTTCAAATTACAAGTAAGATTTTACATAGCAATCGAATATACTAAAAACAGAAAATAAAACAAATTAGATATTTAAAATACATTTATTACTTTAAAATTTCTTACAACAAGTGCTCAAAATGGCTTCCACTTGCTCTTATGCAAGCCCTGCATCTTCTAATAAAAGAACGCTTTATCTTGCGCGCATTTTGAGCATTTTGAGCCATTTTGAGCACTTGTTGTAAGAAATTTTAATGAAATAAATGTATTTTAAATATCTAATTTGTTTTATTTTCTGTTTTTAGTAAATTCGATTGCTATGTAAAATCTTACTTGTAATTTGAAAAAATGACCCTTACCCTTTTTTAACACAAATATTCTTTGCATTGAAAGTTGGAACTAGCAAGTGCTATACCATTTCGGAATCTCAATGAAGTAGGCAAGTTATTTATTAGTTGGTCACTCAGGGTGACCATACATTTTTTTTAAACCACAGGAGGTCAAACTTTTGGAAAAAATTGGCAAATCACATTTTTATTTCAAAAAAAAATTCCTAAAAAAAAACTGTACCTTTGACATACCAATGGCAGTTATCATTTGATAGAACAGTTATCTAAGAATGCTATAAAAAAAACAGATGGAGAAAATTCCTTGATTTGTGATCTTGGCATCGAAAAGTATGGACAGAAGTACAAAAAAATGAAAATTTCGAAAATGTTTAATAACTCGAAAACCGTGGGACTTTTACTGGGTACATGTTTTTATTTTCTGAACAGTTGTGATGCCCCCGACCCGTAGGTAAAGGATTATCCACTCTTTACGCCACACCCTGTATATGCAAAGGCCTGCATACTTTTTTTACCTTTGAATGAACGACAGCATCGATCAGTTTTTTCCGGAAAAATTAAACCGTTGCTTGTAGTCCATGATAGCTGCCGGACTATAACCGCAGAAGGGAGCTACGTTTGTAATTGAAACTTTTCGTAATCCTGCAAATCAGCTACCTTACTACCAACAAGTTATTGTGCAACGAATATTAATGAATGATGGATTATTATCACATTTTTTTATATTTTATTTATTGGGGTAAACAAACAGTAGCACATTAAGAAAAAAGTTATGATAATATAGGTATTAAATATACCTACATTTAAATGTGCAAACAACACCGTTTAGATTGATAAATAGATAGATAACTCTCTATTGATTACAATGACACGCAAGGTAAGTATATTTTCGTTAAGTTATATATATATTTTTGTATTAATAAGTACCTACTTGTTTGAATCGAAATAGTTTCAAAGTTTATGTATTTCTAGGCAATCGAAATAAAGACGCGTACTTTCAAGCATAGGATTACTGTATTACGTGTAACATTGCTTTCAATTACCCATAACGGTTATATCCTTACTGAAGACCAAACCGAAATAAGGAAACAGTGTTATCTGTAGAGACAAACGTTTTATCTTCACATTATTATCATTGCGCTTGGGTCGTTATCCCTGCTCAAATGACCACTACTACAATAACGGACATTTGTGCTACGAGGAAATCATCATAACATCATCTACCTCGAAAGAAAACCGTCTGGGCTTCGAAATTTTACTTTTCTGGGCTTTTTTGAGCTCTAATTACATATATTGTAGGTGTAGTGGCGGAATGAAAATGTTCGTCGATTTCCACTTGATTTGTTCAACGTATCACGATCACATACTATCTTTTGAAACTGAATAGACAGAATACACCGATAAGTTAACGTCACAATTATGTCAAAATGTGTTCATGATCAAGGCACTGGTGCCAGCGAAAACCGACTCTAAGGTGACGAACATTTTCATACCGCGACTGTACATCATACATAAAGCTCAGCATTTCTGGCTCGCGACAAAGGTTACCTACATAAAGACCGTTCGAGTCGACGTATATTTTGCACATTTTGCCAAGAACGCACAAAACGATTACATCCACTATGGTTGTCGTTCGTTTTGGCACGAAACGAAAATTTCAAAACTTTTGCCTACAGTGTCTCGAACGGGATGACATTTGACGCACGACTATCAAAATATTTGAGACAGGTGTGTTTGCGCGCCAATCTTGTTTTGATTGATTTTGAGTTGAGCGGCACGGGCAGCGGGTTTTTGTTAATGATGCAGCGTTGGTGTCGGTAGGGTAGAGTATAATTGAGCCACAAACCTTTCGTAGAGAGTATTATATTCCTTGCCACAAACACTCACTTACATCGAAACATCGTAAGTTTCGCATTTACATATATTATGGGAGTTGGGGAGGCCACTTGTGAAGCTGCGTGTGTTGTGTCTGTGTCGACACATTTGCGTCTTCGCATCATTCCAATTTTGGAAGAGTTCGAGCATGAATACCAATTTAGCACTAGTACTAACAACATTGAAAGATATAATTAGAAGAACGATAAGAATTTATTTTGGAAACACATACAAACCAAAGGACAAATAAATCAGTGTAGGTACAATTTACAAGATAGCTAGCAGGTAGGTAGTAGGTAGGTAGGCAAACAAGTAGGCTTACCCACCGTAATGGTAGATTGAGACCTAGGAAAACAAAGGAATGAATTCTAAGTAAGTGTGTAGGTCCCCATGGTAGGTAATAATCCACTAGGTAGGTAGAGTACCCTGCTCAACACGTAGACACAAAAATTTACGGGCCGCAAATCAGTTCGTACCGTGGTCCATGTACCCGTGAGACACAATCTGTTCCCAACTCAGCATAAAGCCGCTCCTTGAAGTGTAGCGACGCTGATTTTCATGTGGAACCAGTGAGTGGCTTCTTGACTGAGTCTTCCTTGGATTTTTCAGACGCCGAAGATCTAGTCCAGTTGCTTAGTATGAAAACGACATTCGTACGGTAATAGATAGCCCGGTTTGAGCCATTTATGGATATGGGTAGGGTTACAGAGTCCCCGTGTTCTCCATCTCAGTCGTAAAAATAATTAATTTGCTTTAAATCTTTAACTTTTATTATTTTGCAACACAACAACTAATCAATCTCAAGTCACTGACACAAATGTCAAAAAACAATAATTTTTACCCATCGACCTAGCTGGGTAAAAAGTAGCACAAATCGGTAGCGTTTTTATCCAACTCGAACCGGGGTGAAAACTGTTCAAAACGATCACAGTGATCACTTTTCTTTCGAACCGAACATGGGTTGAAAACGAAAATTTCGTTATTTTCGTTTTTACCATGTGACTCGAACAGACCAATAATGTTAAATGGTTATATTCTTCTACTTCTTTATTAATGGCACCTGGCCATTCCATGGAGGTTGGAAACCCATGACAATGGAGAGGAAATGTCATTGGTTTGATTAGGATGTGCGCGTACTCGATGATTCTAGCAGCGGTTCCAGCTCTGCTTTTTGCTATGGTACAAAATGTATTCTTCTTTTTCTTAATTTGATAGAATCTCTCCAAAAAAGAGTGGCTAACTGAAATTTTGAATAAAAAACCTTAATGTTAATATTTTAACTAGAGATGGAAAAATCATAAGTATGTTTAAATAAAAGTAAATTTGACATGTACGTAAATTACAAGTAAACTTTACATTTTAATTTACGTACATGTGTACGATATCGTACTCGTATACACGATAAAAGACAAAATCGGGGCCATGTTTATTTTTATCAAGTTTAAAATATATTTTAAGTTGAGTCATTGTTTACCATCAGAGAAAAAAGAGCTTGTTATCGCGATATAGAGTTTCTTAAAGCAATTAAGATGAAGTCTGCGAAAAAGAATTTATGATGGACGCCTTTGTTGGCACAGAGTTTGTAATTAACGAGTTCAAAACACTGCCCGTATGGTTTGCAAGGGTTTCTTTAGTAAGCAGGTATCTGATATTCATTATATACGTACCTACCTATATGCATCACGAGAAATATGAGTTGCCGGTAATGAGGAAATAAAAAATATTTTCTATTAAATTTCTATTCACGGAAATGTATTGAAATTCATAAATTAGTTCTACTTTTTAAAAACGGTATAGCTGAGCTTCAATAGGTAGGAACTTAGGTAGGTACTGTTTTGTATATCTCGATATATAATTTAAGTAATCTGTGGTAAACCTGCCTGGTAGAGACCGCTGTTAGCGATAAGGCCGCCCATTGTATTACTGTGTGTGATACTTAAGCTAAAAACTGCTGCTACTTATTAATATAAATATATATATAACTTAACTAATATAATGACGAAAGATTTGTATTTTTATGTGTATGTTTGTAATGAATAAACTCAAAAACTACTGTGCCGATTCCAAAAACTTTTTCACCATTCGAAAGCTAAATTAATCCTGAGTAACACAGGCTATATTTATATGCTTAAAAAATAAATGTCCACCCGCGCGAAACCAGAACAGGCCGCTAGTATATAATAAAGATTTCAAGGCTAATGCGCAATTCAGACTCAACGATGCTTAAACACCTAAATTGGTTAACATTTGTACACCATATAGAATTGGGATGTCGATTTTAAAATTGAGACTACGTTGCGAGTCAAAGTTTTAGAAGGTAATCTGGTACACAGATACTTGTGAAGTAGGTGCCTTCAGCGCAAGTAGGAACAAAATTACTTGAGAGGGTGTTATGGCGGCTGTAAGTAAACCGGAGTGTCCTGAAACCTGAAAGGACGAGCCCGGCTGCCAAACGTTATTGAATATAAGGATGAAGGTGTCCTGTGGGACTGAAATATCAGGGGCGAAGTTTCGCACACGATGCATATTCAGCGGTTAACGCGTAATGGAATCCTGATATTGGACAGAAAATAAAGTGGGAACATATTTTTGGCGAAAATGCCTCATTGGGTTTGCAATCTTTTAAAGAATCAATCTCCCTTAGTAACACACGTATATGGTGTATGGTATAAATGGTATAAATATGTATGGAATATCGTCTTCAATATTTCAAAATGCTTCGAGATCTAGCTTAGTCTATCTAGAATAATCTGGATTCGAGGTAAATAGAATTAATAATAAATTTAAGGTTCGAGTAAGACGTTTACCTAATGAAAATATGAAACTTATTAGACTAAATTTTTTCTATAATATTGTTAATTCATGCCAATTGTTTATTTACCTACCTAAAATGCATAGGATAGCTGAAAAATATTTGAATGTGTTTATAATAATTAATAAATACTGTAGACAATTCACACAACGCTAAGCTAAAGCAGAGCTTGTACCATGGGAACAAGATAGCTGATATAATACTTATGTACATTTTTGTAAATACATACTTAGAATACAATGTAACACCCAGACAGAGAACAAACATCTGCGTTCACCACACAAATATTTGTTCTCGGTGGGGATCGAACTCACGACCTATGACGCAGAAGGCAGGGCTACTACCAGATGAGCTGAGAGGCCAGTCAAATTGCCAGAAGGAGCTTGAATAGTTTTCAAATCATAATGCAGTATTTTTTTTCTCGCAGCGAACAAAATTTCTGCGACAAAAGAGTTTGTTTAACCTGGGGGTGTGTTTAATCTAACTACCACAAGTTTTCCGCAGTATTATGGTAAGATATCCTTCCTGACTTTGGAAGCCTTTCTCTTTGCTTGGTCCGATACGTGCTTGGCCTATTTTATGTGGAATATCAACTACGTATTAGTAAGAGGTAGTTTTCTTTTTTATCAATGTTTAGGCCGTATATTATGTTTTAGCTAGTAGGTGTGACAATGGGCAGGTCATATAGTTCGTAGAACCGATAAACGCTGGAGAATAAAGGTTCTCGAATGGCGACCACGAATCGGAAGACGAAACGAACGATGCCCACCCACCCAATGAACCAACAAATTTGTTGAAATCGCGGTAAGTCGGTGGATGGAAAGAGCTCAGACTTTTTCTTCCTTGAAATGTATAGCGGAGAGGTCCCGCAGTGGACATCTGGGCCCTGGACAATTCCACAATTTTTTCGCTTTTTGACATATACGTATATGTCGAATTGACAGCTTTATTAAATAGGGGCCTGGCTGATGATGATGATGATGAGGCAGTATATAATATTCCTCGACTGGAGCACAGCATAGAACTCATCTAATTAGTATAAGGTATCGTACACTGCAGCTAGAACCCAATTCGTTATGTTGTTATCTCCGGACAAATAGTACTTTAGGGAATGCTGTTTCAGTCTATTAGATTAGGTATTTATGTGCAGCTTAGGATAATACTAAGCTGTACGGAGACGTAGACTTTGCCATGTTTTAGTAATAAGCTTGCGCCTCCATTTTGTATTTTTTTACTGAATACCTTGGAGGAAAGCTTAATACCATATGAATATGAATGAACGAATGAATGAAATTATACACCAAACAAAGAGGTTAAAACTGTATTATCGGATGATGTTATCTTTAGGTGATAACTTTCAGACAACCTTTGGAGTTGGAGACCTCATCCCTCAAGACAAGAGTAGACAATCATGCAGTTATAAGGATTTAAGTTGAGCGTTTTTTTATTTTTTATGAAAACGAGGTACCTAGTATGATCATATGACTTTAGCTTTGTGTAAGAGGAGCGTAAAAGAAAAGTGCCACCATAGAAGGAATGAACGATATATAGCAATGATAGTAATAATACTATCATTGCTATATATCGTTACATAGCAATGAAAGCAATGATAGTAATAATTAGCCTAACTCATTTATTTGTAATAAGACGGTGAATGTCTGAACATGCTATGATATGATACTTAATAGTTAGAGTGTAATTCGGTAAGCTTGTAAATGAAGCTACAACAGAATAGACGACGCTATGTTTCAAGAATGACTTCAGCCGTTGTGGTCTGGGTCGGTGCCTAAGTGCTATTATAGGTCACCGGTGGCTACTATGGCTACGCGGGCACGTAACAGAGGTGAGGTGCTGACGTCCCGTTCGTTGTTAAATCTTTGTTTAACTTCTAAGTTCTATGCATCATAATATAGTTCTAAGATAAAATGTCATTCTGAAAAGGCACATGAAGCGATGGCAGATTGAGCCCTGGATATGGGTGGAGAACGCAACCCAACGTACGGTGAATCCACACATATGATCGAGTTCGAGGAAGATTGTCAAATCGATCTCGACAGGAGGCGACACGAATTAAAGACCCGACCACCAGCGGCCATCTCCTATAACTACGATGGCGGGGTACTGACGTGCCCCATATATGCTCGTAGGTGCCTTTATTATAAAGGTACGAGCACACCAGTCACACTAGGACACATCAGAGGGCAGAACGACGAAGCACACAAACATTAAACAATAATATTATAATATGTCGCCAAAGGGAAATGAAGCCCACAAACATTAAACAAATATGTCGCCGAAAACGGCAAGGAAATTGTCATCATCATAAATAGTTCACCAGCTCTTTATTCATAGTACCTTTTACTCAAGGATTTTTTTTTACTCTTTGGTTCACAAGCAAAGAATTTTCATAAGCCTCTTAGCTCTAGTGGTGACCAGACCATGATTTATAAGAGTGCGCGCAAGACATCTCTGCGCGTGACTGATGGCAGATAACATGGAAAAAATGGACTATAAATAATCTCTCAATCACAAACATGACGCAATGCAAGCTCGATAACCCCTTTCATATTTGTAATCAAAAGATATATTTTCCATTTCATTTTTTTCATGTTTTTCTCCAGCAGTCACGCGCATAGTTAACTTGCGCGCACTCTACCTCTTTGTGACAGACGAACATACCATATCGCTTAGTCTTTCCCAAACGTATACCTACAATATAAATTCCTTGGGATCAGGTCACCTATAGAGCCTCTATGGCTCATCGCCATCTACACTCGATAATAAAAGCTTATAAATAAGATTCAAATAAGTTATTCGGTAGACTAAATTGTTGAGTAGGTAAGTATTATCTTCATAATATTCATGTTAGTACTAAATATTGTTTTATTTCTCACATTTACATTTTACGCTATGTAATCATGAGAGCGATATACGTATTTCCGACAAGAGACCGGCCATATAGTAGCGCAACTTCTGTTGTGTCACATCCTATGGCGCGTGGTGGTGTGGGTACTGAGGTCAATATAACACTATCAAGTTGTTGGACGAAAGGAATATTTGATGGATAGCGTGTCCCTTGGTCGAGATTAGATACCACGATGACGAGATTTTCCAAGTGTACCATGTTATCTTACTGCATAAATGAATCTGAATCTGAATCCACGCAACCACAGGTACAGTAACGCGACCAAAAAACGTGCAAAGAGAGATAAATGATTTCATAATAAAGGTAATCAACGTTGGTTGCAGCGCGTCACGTTGATGCAAATGTTGCAGGATTCCAGCGCCATTATCTGTGGAGAGTCCACTGTTAAATAAGTTCTGGTGTGCCTAAAAGTTGTTTTACAAAACAAACTTCTTGGTAAGAAAACTTTTTTGGGTAACATTGATATTTTTTGGTGAAGTATCTGCTATTTTATTGCTCAAAAGTTTGCTCAACGTGATTTTTATTTATAAAAACATTCAGTGATTATAAAGCTCAACAAAATTTATAACGTGCTAGCTAGAAGTTGATTGATTGTGGTCTTTGCCGTTTTATTGCAAATGTTTTGGAGTTGCAGTGCCGTTCTCTATGGAATAGAAGTCTGAATAAGTTGTAGCAAACGTACCTACTTCTAGAACCACGCCGCTTATAATGCGATGAACACTGAAATGTGAACATCGTGAACCGTTTGCTCCACTTACGGAATCGCTGAAACCCCCATAAAAGTGTTTGTTCGCCTTCATTACATCTTTCAGCACATTTCCTTGCTGTTTATACGCGAAATACCACTGTTTTGTTGCACAGATAAATTGCTAAAATAAAATGAGTACCTACCTAAATAAATATTTGCGGACACACAGCGCCATCTAGCTCCAAACTAATTCAAGTTTGTAGCATAAGAACTAATAACTGACAGAACGCAATCATATTATAAGATTAAAGGCCTGCACATCTAGGCGATGGCGATGGCGATCAGCTGAACCCCTGTCAAATATGACAGCGATATTTGACAGCATTTCAGCTGATCGCAATCGCCATTGCCTAGATGTGCGCAGGCCTTTACAATATTTTTTTGTATATGCGGAGGACAAATTATTTCAAATGATTGTATTGAGTAGGAATCGAACCTATAGTACGTTCACACGCGCGCGGGACGGGCTGCATGCCGTGCAGCCCGCCAGGCAGCCCGTCGGGCTGCACGGCGTGCATGTGAACATCATACAACGCAGAAGCAATATTTTAATCCATGGATTCTAACAATCATTAAGAATTTGAACATCTTTCAGTTAAATGCAAGGATTGTTTGCATAAATTCTTTGGTTGAATGTTTTTTCAGTAAAAAACACACAAATCTGCGTTCTCATTATTGTGTGGTCAAAAGTTAATACACAAACTCAAACTCACATTACAAATAAGTAGGTAGGTATTTAACGTGAAGTCGGCAAATGGAAGTTGGTTTAACTTTTTGATTATTTAGGGCTGTGTGCACCTAAGAGTTATCAACCAGTTAAAAGGTATGTGATAATGTAAAATGTTGTGTAAGTACACAAATTCTAAACAGCGGTTATGGTTGTTAATCAGATGATAATTGTAGCTCAAACCCTCGGTTAGAATGATTTGGTACATTGACAGATTTTCTACAGGTTATGTTTAATCTATTAGCCAGGTTGTCTAGAAGAAATCGATCTATAGCGATAAGACCACCCATTGTACATTTATTAAATAAGTTATTTTATGTTAAACTCTCTTTTGTTCGTTTATAAGGTAGATACAATAAGTAATTTTCTATTTATCTATCTTTATTATATCGTGCGTGATGGTGATCAGTGATTTTATAGCTTCAAATATGTTGAAAGGTGAGTGTAAAACAGTAACCCATGTTTTTATAAGTACGGCGAAAAAATTCCCTTAAATATGTATTAAGTAATAAACATCCCGTTAATATTAAAGTTAAAAGGCGTATAAATCCTCTTAAAAGCAGACACCTACCTACCCAATTCGCTATTATGCTCGGATTTTATGGTTCATTCATACCTACATAATGTTACACTAGGTAGATACGTGTAACATGTTAATTTTCCGACCCAAAAGTTACAGAAAATTATATTTGCGAAGTACCTCACAAGGTAGGGTGAGAGGTAGTAACAGTTACCCACCTATCCGTCCTAATATTACAAATGCTAAAGTCACTCTGGTTATTCGTTTCGTTTTTACATTTTCACTACTAAAATATTGAACAGATCGTAACAGATCGACAGGACTGGATGAGATTTATTTTATTATTTTATTTTATTTTATTCGGAAAACAAACAGTGTTAAAAAACTTAAAAAAAAATGATTATATTAAAGCGATTCGAACCAGTCAGTGCGTGAAGAGGGCTTGTTTATAAGTTGAAGGTTTTTAAATAAAGAGGTCAGGGAAGCCAACTAGATTATTGAAGTAGTTAGCAGATCTAATAATTCTCATCTCATTATAGGCCTATAATGTTATGTCAGGTCATAATATAAGTTCATTCGAATCTGTTCTGCCGTAACGTTCCATACATACACACACGCATTTATAGCAATACTAGTGGCCGCCCGCGGCTTCGCTCGCCCGTTCCCGTAACACCCCGTTCCCGTTGCTTTTTCGGGATAAAAAGTATCCTATGTTCTTCTCCCGGTTGTAAGCTACCTTCCCACTTATTTTCTGCCAAATCGGTTCAGCCGTTCTTGAGTTATAAATAGTGTAACTAACACGACTTTCTTTTATAAATATAGATAGATTAGTGTGATCTAGCGCTGAGCTATTACCTTTTTGTCTGGAATGCAACACACACGCCATCTTAATTTTCGTAGCTAGTTCTTATTTTCTTGTTAAGTTTTTGTTTTGTATTTTTTTTTCTTTTTTTTTGTGTGTGTTAAATCTAGACAAATAAAGTTTTTATCTATCTATCTATCTAGTTTAGTATTCACTTACCTGTGGCACAGATAGAGAATACTATTATACTCTGTGCTGTGATTGACAGATCAATTAATATCAACCATCAGTCACGGTCAAGCCTCAGTGTCCTATGTTACCTATGTAAAATATTAGATTGTAAGACAAGGGGCTGGGGCAAAGGTAGTATTTCTGCCAAGGGCGATCTAATGAGTCTAGAGCTAATAAATTGTAAGTAAGCCCGAAAATGTAGCGAGGGATTTCGTCCTTCGTCTTGAAGAGAGCGGCAGTCTCCTATAATATTTCTGGGGAGTTCACGAATACTCACACATAGTCGTAGCAGAAACAGTGCTTGAGTCTGAGTCAAGCCTCAAGTACTCTCAAGCATAGATTTTTTGACAGTTCAAAAATCTATGCTAGAGGCTTGAGAATCAAGCACTGATTCTGTATACGGGCCTTAGATCTCCCACCCCCAAGCAAAGTTTAACAATAATTGCTAATGTAATGCACTCGTATTTCTTTCCACTTCGATGCTGCCCAGCATCAGCCGCTCAAGTTTATTAAGAGAGACTGGGCTTAACTGAAGCTTCCAGTGAAACACTATATCTTATTAACAGTTTCTACGAGGTAATACAGAACTTTTTACGAGCGTGGTCGATGAAAATTATTTCCGCTTAAAAATATCGCAAATAAAGCTCATAAGAGAGAAACAAGAGAAAAGGACCAAGACTTTTGAACAAAACTTGGCGTGTGGACAGAGAATTAGTCTTTAGTTAGAGCATACTAATAAACTTATGATGAATGCAAGTATTTACAAACGATCTAGAGATAGTTTAAATGATCCAAATCAAATTACAATTTAATGTAGTAGCATAAGGTTTAATAATGTTGTAGAGAAATGATATCACTTTTCGTAGGCAGGCAACTAGATTTTATAATGTCCCAAAAGGCTAAAGGTGACTGTATATTAGGCTATCCCCTAACTCAGTACCTAGCCCAGTTCCACAGACCTGAAAATTCAAACCACAATCGGTTTAAGTTGTTACGTAAATAGGTACTTCCATTTTGTTACAGAGGCGCTAACATAAACAGCCATTCCTGAAAACTTCCACGTAGCTTTCCAGGCGTGAATATTGTTTACCGAATGGGTATAGCGTGCCTTGGAAATGTTTTAAACTAGAGATTTCAAATCACTGAAGATAAAAGCCACTTAGAATAATATGTTTTATAGTGAGAAGCTACTTACTTAGACTTTTCTCCTGATAACAGGGTGCAAAAATACTGCTGCCAAAAACATAAACCGAGCTTTCCGCGCGCACCGTGTTAATAAAATAAAATATGGGTACCAAATAACCAAAAACCGGCTAAATGTATGGCAGACCATGAAGCTTCCAAAGTCAGTACCTATACCTTAGAATCTCATGTATATTATAGAGAGGATGACTAAGTGTGACCATGGTGACAAAATAATCCCTTTTGCCGCGAAGAAACTGTGATAACGAAAAAAATGTATATCGCAGAATATTAAAACTTAATTCAAATCCGATTATTTAATTAAAAACGTATTGTGACTCGCGTTCTATCATACAAGCTGTCATCATGCCATCCTTATTAGATATAACACAGTGGTTCTACCTAATATAGAGAGTCTACTCATTGGTGTTTCTGAAATTGAAACAGCTATAAACTAAATAATCATCGGGATAAGGTCATACATGCCATACAGGCCATAATCCTTAGATAGAGGAACCAATGTGAGCAGTTTTCCGAAGCTAGTATTATACACCTTGTTTAACCGGTATTGAATCAGATATATACAGGATATTTCCTATATATCCTACTGCATGGCTTACAGTTAAACGAGGATTCCATTATGTGAAACGATTTGCTACCGTTCCGCAGGCGCCACTGTAAAAACGTTCCACTTTTCATTTTGAAGTGATTCTTGCCTATTCCACTGAAATGGGCCCTGTAAAGGAACGCTTTTGAGTCCGTATTCGAACGGGTGTGTTGATTTTACATATAGAACGTAGTACTATTATTTATTCAGTGTCCAAAGGTAGCGTTCGCGTTTGGCTGGTTTTCATAGCATACAAGAGGTATGAAGAGAGCAGAGTCAAACATACATTGAACCATTCGTTGAACTCCCACAGTTAATTTATACTAGCGTAGGTCTGTCAAAACAGTAATCATTTTTGTTTCTGATCATACTTTTCTGTCAATTGGTTTGAGTAAATTGTATTTTTAGGGCCGGTTTCAGAGTTTGCTAATTGACGAGTTAAATATTTGACAGTGGTTTATCTCAACATTTTCAAGCACGAATTTGAGTTAGGCTTAAACCAAATGTCAAATATTTGATTAATCGATCAGCAATCCGTGATAAATACACCCCTAATATAATTATCTCTACAGAAAAGTCTAAGATATAAAATAATCTGGAGTAATCTGTAGTCCCTTGGACATTTTATTAAAAAGAGCGTAGAGATACCTAGAAATTCTAGCGAAGTAAATGTAGAGTTCATCCTGAAATGGCCGCGAGCTGTAATAATAAAGGACCTTATACCCCACAGGGCTGTAATTTGCACCTGTACGCACAGATATTATCTGAGAAATTTCGAGTAACTCGGGCTTGGGTCGTGATGCCAAATCGGAAATATTTTGGGTTTACCCTATTGTAATATTAGAATCGCGTGTGAAAAGGATCTTTGTTAGGGTCCATATTTTGCTTATCAACTTAAGTACCTATCTAGTTAGCTGAACTGAACTAGTTGCTGATGTAGATAACAAGCGAGTCATTGAAACCCCTGTGAATCACTTCACCAAAAAAATGCTCTCTCTTTAGGGATCTAACTCATTATGTCCTGAAAAAGTACTACTTGAAGCATGTGGGACATGTGGGTGTATAAATATTAATACCGTAAAGTTCTATTTCTCTCGCACAAAGAACACAGGATCAATATTTTTGATCTCGGAAGTAATTAGGTATAAGCCGTCGTTGTCGAAAACGTTGAACCTGTAGTGTCATCTTTACGCCTACGCAATGACTCAGACAGATTCATAAACATGATCTCACCAGCTACTTACCTCACAAATATGGAAACTTGATTCAACTTTGGAACACAAAAACGGTATTTTTCTACCCAGTAATAAAATTACTGGTGAAGTCTAAAATTCCCTGGAGAAATATTCACAAAGTGTCGAGTCGAAACGAAAGCACGTAGAAGCGCCGCATTTTAAAGTCTTCAGGTTTCCACATGTCGGTAGCACCCAATATTCAAATATATTGATACGATCTTATTGGACTCTTTCGCTTAGAAAAGCTTCAGTGTAGCCGAATGCAACGAAAATGTGCCTGAGAAATTGGAATATCTCGATTTTATTAGAAGCATGTCTCGGTCTGTTTACATACACCGTGTTTCGTGATCCCAGCGAACGGTACACGCCTGCGACTTTAGACCGTATTTACCAAAAGCGTATTCATATTAGATTTCCGAGGTCCCAATGCCAGGCGGCCGTATCGAGAATGTCACCGATACGTTCAATACTTTATTCGAGCCTGCTCGAGAGCGCCCGCGACACTCAACTGTGTCGAATAAATACAGGTTGAAATATATCTCTCGTGTCGAGCTGTGATCCCCTATTATACGTGCCATAAAAAAGATGAATCTTTGTTTGGTTTTCGTGTTGTGCGGATATTTTTTCGCGTGGACGTCCGGGATGTTGTACAGACGGGACGGTGACAATGTTTTAATACCGGGTGAGGTTTTTGTTGCACACTAATAATATTTTGATTTAATAATATACTTGTGCTTAACGTGCCTTATCCACATGCTGTGTAAATACCTTCAGACCAAGCATTTTAACAGGATTACCCACCACTGAAAATATGTAAAAAAGGGTCACTTAAATTAGATTGTATAATGGGCTCAGTTGAATCTGTGTTTGTCTGGGGTCGAATTGAACCCGTTTATAACTGAGTGTCGAGACTCGAGCGACCCTGTAAAAATACGTAAGGGATACTGAAAAATAGGATAAACGGCATTTTGTTTTTGTGGCCTAAGTTTTCGGTAGCAGTCTTTTAACATCCTGTCTATTTTTCTATACTTTATGGACATTTAGTATGGATATGAAGTCCAGAATAGCAATAGCAAAACAGGCATTTAATAACAAAAAACAAAATTACACATCGAAGATTTTTTCTATGCGTAAGTAGGTATAGAAAAAATCTTCGATGATAAACTTAACATATTTTTTTTTTATGTTTTATAAGTTTTGTATTTTGTTGTTTTAACTGTAAAGTTAAGAAAAAATATCATTAAACGCAACCGCTCTCTGCCGCCGTAAGCACTGTCGTGTGAATCGCTACCTCTGGCACCTTCACCATCATGAACCTTTCTTGCACCTTTGCTGTAAGTGTGTGTGTAAGCAAAAAAAACAATCAGAAAATATAAATTGATACGATACTTAACATAAAACTACACATATTACTTCGGCGGCAGGTTGCGTTGCATAACCTTGATGGTAAAAATATGGCGTACTATTGATCGAATCATTCGATTATGCGCTCAATTTGTATTGGAATAAAGATAAAATTACAATATTATTCGGCTTAAAACAACCTGATTTGCACTAGCAAACTCACCTTCACCACTTTTACGCACACAATATTGTGTTGGGTACCTACCATTGCACATTGTTACACGCCGCCAATCGGTCAATCGGTTATGCTAATCAGCTGTTTAAAGGTCGGTTAAAGTTTTGGTGTATTTGGTACGTAACTCGCTAGGTTATAGGTAGATGGTAGACTTGTTTATATCAAATGAAGATGACACCTCTTACATAAATTAATTATATTAATGTATATTTTATTAAAAAGCATTAGGATAATAGGAAGTATGCGAAACAAGTAACAAATTTACATATTATACGAACGGTACAAGGTTAGTATTTTATTAAAATAATATTGTTAAAACCTGTATTTGGATCTATTGTAAATAGGTACAGGGTTTATAGAGCGTCAGGGATACAACTTTTCACCATTTTTATATTATATGTTGTGTACTTACATTATAATAATGTTAGTATACTTATTTAAAAATAGATATAATGAAGTTTAAACTTAACAGCTATCTGGTTCCCATCGGCACAAGCTCTCCCTAATTTGGGGCTAGATAGTGTTGTTGGATTGATCACAATATTTATAATATATATTTATTTACGAGACAATGTATAGACCCATAGCTTATGACTTGAGGCATGCAGATAGACAGTGAAAAACGACCCGATTTTGAAAACTTACGTCATGTTATATGATCGAGCCCGAAGTCCCAGTGCATTTACAACATTTCGTTACCAAATGTTGTTTTCGTTTTGCCTATTTGTCTCTGTCTATTGTATGGAGAAAAGATGAGACAACAACTCTAACTACGTAACGTATTTTTGCCGTCTCATATTTTCGCCATACAATAGAGAGAGACAAATAGGCAAAACGAAAACAACATTTTGTAACGAAATGTGGTAGCAAAACTCCGACTTCGGGTACAGCATAAAATAATATGACGTAAGTTTTCAAAATAAAAGTAAGTTCACGGTCGGTTCCGTGGTGTTCCTCTTGTTTTATTTCTTTCCTTTACAATATTTAAGCATCTTCTTTAAATATAGAATTCATGTAACTTGAACCCGAACTACAAAGTCGAGAATACCACAGACTTTTTAGACTCTTTGCTGCTGTTTCCAACCTCCTTGGAGAATATGAACCAAATCGTAAGTTCCTTGTCTGTTCTTCTAGAACGCCTGGAACTGGTACCTAGATTTACCTAGTTTTAAGATGGTTTAGAGTAATTTTTGTTATTTAGTTAATATACGTAATGTATTTTGACTTAGTCTTTATGTGCATAGACGAAGATGGAATAAATAGTAAATAGAACAAGTAAAATAATAATAGAGTAGTGATTGGAAACCTAACCAACCATGATAACATCTAAACATACAGTAGAAACCTGTTTCTATTTTAGATTGTGTACAACTTTTCAATATTGAACAGCAAATTACTACTAAATATACTATCTACTATCTACATCTACATGCTTTGATAATACGGAGACAGACTAGAAGGCGTGGCCTTGTCTGCAGCGCCGTGCCAGGGTCAGAAGTCAGGTAGTGTCAAACGGTAAAGTCATCAGAGTTTAATTGCAATAACTTGTGTACATACATCAATAAATTTTCAATAGTTTCGGAAAAAGAAAAAGAGAAAGCTGGAAAAAGGGTAGGGAGGCCTTTGCCCTGCAGTAGGACAAGATAGGCTCAAAATAATAAATAAATAATAGTTTCAAATTAGCCCACAGCGTCCTATATCAAAAACCGCCGTAGTAATAAAAATTATGACGTAATTTTCAAAATAAAAGTAAGTTCACGGTCTTTTCACGGTCGGTTCCGTGATTAAAGTCATTGGAAGGCAATCTGGTTCCTCTTGTTTCATTTCTTTCCTTTACAATATTAAGCATCTTTTAACTAACTCATGTAACTTGAACCCGAACTACAAAGTATATATAGGTACATACCATAACATTTAACATTGACTACTGTGTGAAACTAGAGGGCGCGCAAGTTACCTACGTGTTGCTGGTAGCAGAAAACATTGGTGGTGGCTCAGTTGGTAGGAGCTCCGCTTTCTGCGCTTTAGGTCGTGGGTTCGATCCCCACCGAGAACGAATATTTGTGTGGTGAACACGGATGTTTGTTCTCTGTCTGGGTGTTATATTGTATTCTCAGTATGTATATACAAAAAAATTATGTACAAGTATATCAACTATCTGTTTCCCGCATAGAACAAGCCCTGCTTGATTTGGGGCTAGATAGTGTTGCGTGCATTGTCCATTTATTTATTTTTAATAGGGAAACGAGCTTGCATTACGTTTAATGCAAGTTCATGTTTGTGATTGGGAGATTATTTACAGTCCATTTCATCATGTTTTCCACCATCAGTCACGCTCAGAGTTAACTTGCGCGCACTCTAACATGCTAGTATCATAGAGTTTTGGTTATCTCTGGGCAAAATCGATGTCATGGTTAGTGCACAAATCTTTAATTTATACTCGTATTTAGTTCGGAAATGGGTATCGATATCCGTGGATTAAACTATTCGTGACCGATCGCTAATTCAATCTGATATCAATATCGGTTGACATGACCACAAGCGCACACAAATGTGCTCATGGTTATTACAGGTTTGTTCTTATTTAGATAATAATGTTCAAGAAATAGGTTCCGCAAGCAATACTATTGTTTTATCCAGATTTTCTTAAGAAAATCCCGAGAAAAGCGACAAAGTTTATCCGTTCAATTCGCGACACAGTCGTTGACCTAAGGTCAATAACTTCAACAGCTTGTATAGTACCTAAATATCATTTGGCTATTGATCCTGCGATCTTAGATTCGTTTTTTTTTTGGAAAATATTTTACGAAAAAAATTGCATAATTTTTTGTTATCAAATAATTACGACCAATAAATTAAGCCTCATCCGTTTGTTCATAAAAAATAACTTTAAATGTTTAAGAGTGTCCCAGGCAATACCAGCTTCGTAACATGCGTTAGCTAGTTAAGGCCTGATGCGCACACCTAGATCGCTGGCGTCGGCCAGCGACCTATTAAGTGTGCGCAGGCCTTTAGCATCCTAGTAGTCTGTGGTCGTAAATAGGGGCAAGAGTAAACATGTTGTCCCTTGACGCCTGTATATCATCTACTACACTATATGCAAAAGACATTCATAATGCCTGACATTTTAGTGACTCGCTAAAAGTCTCTTGTCATTGTCACTTTCATCACATCCCGCGAAGCTCAGTATCCGAAGTCGGAGTTTTGCTACCACATTTCGTCTACCAAATGTTGTTTTCGTGTAAGCACATGTCTCTCTTCTGTATGGAAAATTGATGAGACAACAACTCTAACTAATATACGTAACGTATCTTGCTGTCTCACCTATTTTCCATACAATAGAGAGAGAGACAAATAGGCGAAACGAAAACAACATTTCGTAGACGAAATGTTGTAAATGACGTGGGTCTTGCCCTTCTAAACACTCGACTAAAGCCCATAGGGATTCGTTTGCTGTCATTTTGAGAAGTCAAATTACACCAGAAAAACAATTACCAGAAAAACAATTAAAATGAAAAAGCATAGCTTTTTCATTTTAATTGTTTCAGATAGATCAATAGAAAAACAATTAAAATGAAAAAGCATAGCTTTTTCATTTTAATTGTTTTTCTGGTGTAATTTTGACCTCTGCTGTGTTATTTCGGTGGTATTTAACCAACTTTTCTTGAAGTCTTAGCACAAAGTGTGAGGAATTGGAATGAAAGTGTAGTATGTGATATCCTGATTTGATCGAAAACGACCATGAATGACCATGACCATGAATCAGATCAAACCATGGTTTTGACTAAAAACTATTTTGACTCTAAGTAATATAATTATATTATCCTCACTTGACAAATATGTATTATCCTCACTTAAAATTATTACAAAATGGCGAATGCCACCAATCGAGAAGAAGAAACCCCCTACAAAAGCAGCGTTCTTTAAAACTACCTATACTTATTACGCAAAAATAAACTAAGTCGTTCTGTGCACACGCGTCTATGCGGTTCTTACGTAGACTCTACACAAATGTCGTTCTGTACACGCACATCTGTGTGCGGTTCCTACACAAACTACACACAAATGTAGTTTTGTACACAGGCGTAATGTGCGCATGGCGCGTGCTTTTCTCAAATCAGGCTAAACCCTCTGAACATAAAAAGGCGTTTTCCCTGATGTTCCGTGGGCTAACGGCAAGTCCGCGGGGTGCACAGCACAAGCTCGAATTGGTGGGGGGCTACAGTGTTCGTTTTATGCACTGTATTATTATAAAATAAAACTAAACCAAAGGTTTTTTTTTAAATAGGACATACAGAGTAACATATACAGGTCGTGGGTTCGATCCCCACAGAGAACAAATATTTGTGTGGTGAACATAGACATTTGTTCTCCGTCTTAAGCTTTAAGACGTTTCAAAGGGATCTTGTGTTTTTTTTTTTTTTTGCTTTTTTCCGCAATTATACAGGATAAAATTAGTCCTCTCTCTTTCTAATACTATAAGAATCAAAACCCTGCTGACTGACATTTGCACCAGCCTGTAGTAACTTTCCTTGTCTTTTTACAGATCTATTGGCAATATCTTCAACGGTGATCCCCTTGCCAGCCTTGACAGTATACAGCTATGAGAAAAAAGTACTGCAAGAAAAGAACAAGAAACGAACTCCTGGAAAAATACTAATCACGAAAGCGCCTGAATAAAAATCGATGCCAAAAGGCCTGCGCACACCTAGGTCGCTGGCGATGGCGATCAGTGAAACGCTGTCAAATTTGACAGCAATATTTGTCAGCGTTTCACTGATCGCCATCGCCAGCGACCTAGGTGTGCGCAGGCCTTAAAAACTAACCGTAACCTTTTTAATAATATATATATTTTTAATAATAACAGATTTTTATGACTCAAATGGCGTTTTATTTATTGACAAGGAATCAGTGGAGTAGGTTCTTGTTTAATCATGATCATCGCCAAGAAGAAGACAGGATTCTCTTATACTGACTGGCCTCTCAGCTCAGTTGGTAGTAGCTCTGCCTTCTGCGCCATAGGTCGTGGGCTCGATCCCCATCGAGAAAAAAAATTGTTTGGTGAACACAGATGTTTGTTCTCAGGCTGGGTGTTACATTGTATTTTATTTTATTTATTTATAAATAAATACAATAAATGTATGTCTGTGTGTATTAAAACAAAATTACAAGTACATATAAGTATTATATCAGATATCTGGTTCCCATCGTACAAGCTCTGCTTAGTTTGGGGCTAGATAGTGCTGTGTGGATTGTCCAGAATATTTATTTATTTATTAGAAGGGTGGGGGTGTTGTGTCACCACACCACGCTTGGCAACTGAATTTAGAGACCGCAATGTTGATGTACTTAATTCAACATTCCCCATAATGCGAAAACATTCAAACTAAGAAGTACTACTTGAACTCATTTTGTCAAATACAATTAATTACGACAAACAACAAACAACACAATTTTTTCTCGCGTTGAAGTGTTGATTTGTTTTTTGTTTCAATAAACATTTTAAACCTTTGTTATGTTCCCTCCTTGGTTGCCATGTTTCAGAGTAAAAGATCGTTCCATTTTTAGGGTTCCGTAGCCAAATGGCAAAAACGGAACCCTTATAGATTCGTCATGTCTGTCTGTCTGTCTGTCTGTCTGTCCGTCCGTATGTCACAGCCATTTTTCTCCGGAACCGTAAAAGCTAGACTGATGAAACTTGGCGAGTAGATGTATTCTGTAAACCGCATTAAGTTTTTTACATAAAATTAAAAAAAAAGCTATAAATTTCGGGGGTCCCCATACTTGAAACTGAAACTCAAAAATTTTTTTTTCATCGAACCCATACGTGTGTAGTATCTATGAATAGGTCTTTAAAAATGATGTTGAGGTTTCTAATATCGTTTTTTTCTAAACTGAATAGTTTGCGCAAGAGACACATCCAAAGTGGAAAAAAGTTGGTCCCCCCCCCTCTTACTTCTAAAGTAAGAGAATGATAAAACTAAAAAAAATATATGTTGTACATTACTATGCAAACTTCCAACGATATTTGGTTTGAACGAAATCTAGTCAGTAGTTTTTTTTTATACGTCATAAACCGTAAACCGCAATTTACCTTTCGACGAACTACAAGAACCTTATTATGTTACATCAAGTAACATAATATAAAGGTTTCTGTAGTTCGTCGTGCTACGGAACCCTTCAT
This sequence comes from Thera britannica, assembly GCA_939531255.2. Taxonomy (NCBI): domain Eukaryota; kingdom Metazoa; phylum Arthropoda; class Insecta; order Lepidoptera; family Geometridae; genus Thera; species Thera britannica. The sequence goes on along the minus strand of OW618040.2, from coordinate 5,532,611 downwards.
GGGCGAGTCCGACTCGCACTTGGCTGCTTTTTTAAATTACACGACAGATATGAGTGTACTACATGGACCTATCACAATCTTGTTCCTTGGTTTACTATGTAATATATTATATGACAGTAACTATATCCGCCGCTAAATATGACAGTAATGGATATTCATACATCTTTTGTCGGCCGCTGCTCGCATAAATTTGCCCATTACAACAATTTCGATTTATCTCTAAGAAGGTTGTCTAAATAATGCTCACCGAGCAATAAACACATGACATTTAAGCAGTCGAATAATAAGTGTATCGATACACTGTAAACATACCTACCGGGAAAATTAGTCTCGCGCCATTGGACACCTCTACGAATACGCCGCGTAGCACTGCTACGCCAACTAAGGAATACTGCTACACTAATTCTGAACTAAGTTTTTAATTCCCAAATATGTTTTGTTTAATTAGGGCCGAATTCTATATCAACAAATTCGTTGGAAACTAGTGCACCATGTTTAATTATTTTCATCATTAATATGGTATGGATGGATGAATGAGGTATGGATATATAAACCTAGGTATTATTACGGGGAAAACTATCCATTGATTAAAGCTAATTTATAACACGGCATACAAAACATCTACGCATTACGACGCCATATTTTTCTATCTCGACTAGTGATGTGAATCGTCGTCCGGTCTCAGTAGGAATGTCCTATTCTCAAACCGGCTTACAGTATACCTATATGTATATGTACATATAAAGTAAAGGTACCTAGCAAAAATGTGATTTTCGTATTATGGTGATCAACGTATATAGGTACTTTAATATTTAAAACGTATGCACGTTGCCCATAAATTCGTTAGTTTAAGATTAGTAGAGCAGAGAAGAAAGATGAGTATATAGTAAAAAAGGAACGACGACGAACAAACGACTGGCCTCTCAGCTCAGTTGGTAGTAGCTCTGCCTTCTGAGCCGTAGGTCGTGGGTTCGATCCTCACCGCGAACAAATATTTGTGTGGTGAACGCAGATGTTTGTTCTCTGTCTGGGTTTTATATTGAATTCTAAGTATGTATTTACAAAAAAAATATATGTGTAAGTATTATATCAGCTATCTGGTTCCCATTATACAAGCTCGGCTTAATTTGGGGCTAGATAGTGTTGTGTGAATTGTTCAAAATATTTATTTTTTATTTATTATTAAAGATTCTATACCGAATCTGAAGGTCGTAGAAAAATATTTATAGTACCTGCACTTAGTGTTAGTGGTTTTATGTGTGTTTGGCTTCATAAGCCGTCCATTAAAGTGGACGCAGGCGCTAACTATGAATGCCTGCTCCGGCACTACGTTTCAATAAAGCTTAGCATTTTAGGTGAAATTTCAGCAGCAGAGAAATTTTGGTGATACCATATCATCATTATCAGTTTAAATGACCACTGCTGTGTTCAATCTTCTCCTTTCCAGTAAGAACGATAAAGCCATCTACATTTTTTATGCAAATGATAGACAAACGGGCTTACGGCCCACCTGATGGTAAGTGGTCACCGTCGCCCATAGACACCAACAACACCAGGGGTGCTGCCGTTGCGTTGCCTACCCTGAAGGAACTTGTTTACATCCATCCAATTCCCTCTATCTTCAGTGTCATCGGTCCAACTAGTGGAGGTGTCAAATGCTTCGTCTTCCAGGTTAGTTATTAATGATATAAAAAACAGCGAATTCTATGAGGATCTAAAGGAGGAAAAATATTTAGTTTAAACCCCTACCCTCTTTTATTTAATAAAGTATAGTGCAGCTAAATAAAATATCAGATAAAATACCGGGAAATTTCATTTCAGAATCGAGATTTATTTAAAAATCTTTCACTCACTTTCACACTTCAAGCCTCAAAGAGAAACAGCAAATCACTTCGCAAGCTAAAGTAAAGCTCCTTGCTCCAAAGCATTTGGTTTGCAAAACAGCGGTGGCCGTATTAGAGCGACTGTAATACAGCAACCGTCATTGGCCTGTAGAATTCCAAGCAATTTCTAGGAATAACGATTGTGAGCCTTATTTACCCACTCACTTCCAATGTTTACAATTATCGTCGATTTATCGAGAGAGAAGGAGGTTATATAGGTTATATAGCAATATTTATATCATCTACCTAAATTGGTAAGAGATGGCTAATAAGGTATACAGACAAAATAAATCACGACCTCAAATGACGACCAGTAATTCTTAGAACACCTTGTATTCGTTGGCGTTCAACGCTTCATCAGAAAACCATGGTTTATTCGCAAACAAGGCTTTTTTCCGCTAATGAAGTACCTACAAGTTTATCGGGAGCGCAGAATGCTCCAGACGCTAGGTAATCAATCAAATATTTGGCCAAGTCATGAATAAATTTACTCAAGAAACTTCTCAAGTTTGCATAATGGTGGTATACCTACCAGATTGTACAAGGATTCTTGAGGACTAAACAATGTAGTCCAGTGGTTATCGTGTACATATTTAGGAATATACCAAAACAGACCAATTTATGTTTTAGGAGTAGGTAACACTGATTACGTAATAGCAACACAGAGATTTCTAAATATAAAAGAGGACAATTAAAACTGTTTTGTTCTTTATTTGAATTACTTCTTACTATTTGCTATTTATTTAGCTAAGCATACTTAGCATAGTTGCGTGCATTGTCCATTTATTTATTTTTAATAGGGAAACGAGCTTGCATTACGTTTAATGCAAGTTCATGTTTGTGATTGGGAGATTATTTACAGTCCATTTCATCATGTTTTCCACCATCAGTCACGCTCAGAGTTAACTTGCGCGCACTCTAACATGCTAGTATCATAGAGTTTTGGTTATCTCTGGGCAAAATCGATGTCATGGTTAGTGCACAAATCTTTAATTTATACTCGTATTTAGTTCGGAAATGGGTATCGATATCCGTGGATTAAACTATTCGTGACCGATCGCTAATTCAATCTGATATCAATATCGGTTGACATGACCACAAGCGCACACAAATGTGCTCATGGTTATTACAGGTTTGTTCTTATTTAGATAATAATGTTCAAGAAATAGGTTCCGCAAGCAATACTATTGTTTTATCCAGATTTTCTTAAGAAAATCCCGAGAAAAGCGACAAAGTTTATCCGTTCAATTCGCGACACAGTCGTTGACCTAAGGTCAATAACTTCAACAGCTTGTATAGTACCTAAATATCATTTGGCTATTGATCCTGCGATCTTAGATTCGTTTTTTTTTTGGAAAATATTTTACGAAAAAAATTGCATAATTTTTTGTTATCAAATAATTACGACCAATAAATTAAGCCTCATCCGTTTGTTCATAAAAAATAACTTTAAATGTTTAAGAGTGTCCCAGGCAATACCAGCTTCGTAACATGCGTTAGCTAGTTAAGGCCTGATGCGCACACCTAGATCGCTGGCGTCGGCCAGCGACCTATTAAGTGTGCGCAGGCCTTTAGCATCCTAGTAGTCTGTGGTCGTAAATAGGGGCAAGAGTAAACATGTTGTCCCTTGACGCCTGTATATCATCTACTACACTATATGCAAAAGACATTCATAATGCCTGACATTTTAGTGACTCGCTAAAAGTCTCTTGTCATTGTCACTTTCATCACATCCCGCGAAGCTCAGTATCCGAAGTCGGAGTTTTGCTACCACATTTCGTCTACCAAATGTTGTTTTCGTGTAAGCACATGTCTCTCTTCTGTATGGAAAATTGATGAGACAACAACTCTAACTAATATACGTAACGTATCTTGCTGTCTCACCTATTTTCCATACAATAGAGAGAGAGACAAATAGGCGAAACGAAAACAACATTTCGTAGACGAAATGTTGTAAATGACGTGGGTCTTGCCCTTCTAAACACTCGACTAAAGCCCATAGGGATTCGTTTGCTGTCATTTTGAGAAGTCAAATTACACCAGAAAAACAATTACCAGAAAAACAATTAAAATGAAAAAGCATAGCTTTTTCATTTTAATTGTTTTTCTGGTGTAATTTTGACCTCTGCTGTGTTATTTCGGTGGTATTTAACCAACTTTTCTTGAAGTCTTAGCACAAAGTGTGAGGAATTGGAATGAAAGTGTAGTATGTGATATCCTGATTTGATCGAAAACGACCATGAATGACCATGACCATGAATCAGATCAAACCATGGTTTTGACTAAAAACTATTTTGACTCTAAGTAATATAATTATATTATCCTCACTTGACAAATATGTATTATCCTCACTTAAAATTATTACAAAATGGCGAATGCCACCAATCGAGAAGAAGAAACCCCCTACAAAAGCAGCGTTCTTTAAAACTACCTATACTTATTACGCAAAAATAAACTAAGTCGTTCTGTGCACACGCGTCTATGCGGTTCTTACGTAGACTCTACACAAATGTCGTTCTGTACACGCACATCTGTGTGCGGTTCCTACACAAACTACACACAAATGTAGTTTTGTACACAGGCGTAATGTGCGCATGGCGCGTGCTTTTCTCAAATCAGGCTAAACCCTCTGAACATAAAAAGGCGTTTTCCCTGATGTTCCGTGGGCTAACGGCAAGTCCGCGGGGTGCACAGCACAAGCTCGAATTGGTGGGGGGCTACAGTGTTCGTTTTATGCACTGTATTATTATAAAATAAAACTAAACCAAAGGTTTTTTTTTAAATAGGACATACAGAGTAACATATACAGGTCGTGGGTTCGATCCCCACAGAGAACAAATATTTGTGTGGTGAACATAGACATTTGTTCTCCGTCTTAAGCTTTAAGACGTTTCAAAGGGATCTTGTGTTTTTTTTTTTTTTTGCTTTTTTCCGCAATTATACAGGATAAAATTAGTCCTCTCTCTTTCTAATACTATAAGAATCAAAACCCTGCTGACTGACATTTGCACCAGCCTGTAGTAACTTTCCTTGTCTTTTTACAGATCTATTGGCAATATCTTCAACGGTGATCCCCTTGCCAGCCTTGACAGTATACAGCTATGAGAAAAAAGTACTGCAAGAAAAGAACAAGAAACGAACTCCTGGAAAAATACTAATCACGAAAGCGCCTGAATAAAAATCGATGCCAAAAGGCCTGCGCACACCTAGGTCGCTGGCGATGGCGATCAGTGAAACGCTGTCAAATTTGACAGCAATATTTGTCAGCGTTTCACTGATCGCCATCGCCAGCGACCTAGGTGTGCGCAGGCCTTAAAAACTAACCGTAACCTTTTTAATAATATATATATTTTTAATAATAACAGATTTTTATGACTCAAATGGCGTTTTATTTATTGACAAGGAATCAGTGGAGTAGGTTCTTGTTTAATCATGATCATCGCCAAGAAGAAGACAGGATTCTCTTATACTGACTGGCCTCTCAGCTCAGTTGGTAGTAGCTCTGCCTTCTGCGCCATAGGTCGTGGGCTCGATCCCCATCGAGAAAAAAAATTGTTTGGTGAACACAGATGTTTGTTCTCAGGCTGGGTGTTACATTGTATTTTATTTTATTTATTTATAAATAAATACAATAAATGTATGTCTGTGTGTATTAAAACAAAATTACAAGTACATATAAGTATTATATCAGATATCTGGTTCCCATCGTACAAGCTCTGCTTAGTTTGGGGCTAGATAGTGCTGTGTGGATTGTCCAGAATATTTATTTATTTATTAGAAGGGTGGGGGTGTTGTGTCACCACACCACGCTTGGCAACTGAATTTAGAGACCGCAATGTTGATGTACTTAATTCAACATTCCCCATAATGCGAAAACATTCAAACTAAGAAGTACTACTTGAACTCATTTTGTCAAATACAATTAATTACGACAAACAACAAACAACACAATTTTTTCTCGCGTTGAAGTGTTGATTTGTTTTTTGTTTCAATAAACATTTTAAACCTTTGTTATGTTCCCTCCTTGGTTGCCATGTTTCAGAGTAAAAGATCGTTCCATTTTTAGGGTTCCGTAGCCAAATGGCAAAAACGGAACCCTTATAGATTCGTCATGTCTGTCTGTCTGTCTGTCTGTCTGTCCGTCCGTATGTCACAGCCATTTTTCTCCGGAACCGTAAAAGCTAGACTGATGAAACTTGGCGAGTAGATGTATTCTGTAAACCGCATTAAGTTTTTTACATAAAATTAAAAAAAAAGCTATAAATTTCGGGGGTCCCCATACTTGAAACTGAAACTCAAAAATTTTTTTTTCATCGAACCCATACGTGTGTAGTATCTATGAATAGGTCTTTAAAAATGATGTTGAGGTTTCTAATATCGTTTTTTTCTAAACTGAATAGTTTGCGCAAGAGACACATCCAAAGTGGAAAAAAGTTGGTCCCCCCCCCTCTTACTTCTAAAGTAAGAGAATGATAAAACTAAAAAAAATATATGTTGTACATTACTATGCAAACTTCCAACGATATTTGGTTTGAACGAAATCTAGTCAGTAGTTTTTTTTTATACGTCATAAACCGTAAACCGCAATTTACCTTTCGACGAACTACAAGAACCTTATTATGTTACATCAAGTAACATAATATAAAGGTTTCTGTAGTTCGTCGTGCTACGGAACCCTTCATGGGCGAGTCCGACTCGCACTTGGCTGCTTTTTTAAATTACACGACAGATATGAGTGTACTACATGGACCTATCACAATCTTGTTCCTTGGTTTACTATGTAATATATTATATGACAGTAACTATATCCGCCGCTAAATATGACAGTAATGGATATTCATACATCTTTTGTCGGCCGCTGCTCGCATAAATTTGCCCATTACAACAATTTCGATTTATCTCTAAGAAGGTTGTCTAAATAATGCTCACCGAGCAATAAACACATGACATTTAAGCAGTCGAATAATAAGTGTATCGATACACTGTAAACATACCTACCGGGAAAATTAGTCTCGCGCCATTGGACACCTCTACGAATACGCCGCGTAGCACTGCTACGCCAACTAAGGAATACTGCTACACTAATTCTGAACTAAGTTTTTAATTCCCAAATATGTTTTGTTTAATTAGGGCCGAATTCTATATCAACAAATTCGTTGGAAACTAGTGCACCATGTTTAATTATTTTCATCATTAATATGGTATGGATGGATGAATGAGGTATGGATATATAAACCTAGGTATTATTACGGGGAAAACTATCCATTGATTAAAGCTAATTTATAACACGGCATACAAAACATCTACGCATTACGACGCCATATTTTTCTATCTCGACTAGTGATGTGAATCGTCGTCCGGTCTCAGTAGGAATGTCCTATTCTCAAACCGGCTTACAGTATACCTATATGTATATGTACATATAAAGTAAAGGTACCTAGCAAAAATGTGATTTTCGTATTATGGTGATCAACGTATATAGGTACTTTAATATTTAAAACGTATGCACGTTGCCCATAAATTCGTTAGTTTAAGATTAGTAGAGCAGAGAAGAAAGATGAGTATATAGTAAATAAGTTATAGTTTAAAAAACTAAAAAAAAACGCTTTTATAACTAATTGAACTAAAAAGTTAAAAATAAAACTGTGATAATCAATTGAAAATTTATATTATTGTACAAAAAGCGTGGGGTGCTTTTTATAATAACTTCAGATATAATAAAATAAACTATTGATAAAATATTTACAACAATCAAAATCAAGCCCCCCACGCTTTTTGTACAATAATATAAATTTTCAATTGATTATCACAGTTTTATTTTTAACTTTTTAGTTCAATTAGTTATAAAAGCGTTTTTTTTTAGTTTTTTAAACTATAACTTATTTTTTACTTTTTAGTATTTTTTTTTTCATATTATTGCATTGTCATCGACCTTTGACAGGTGTGCAAAGTTTGAATCAAATCTGATCGTTCAAAGTAGGTTTTTTTTTTTTTTTTTTCTTTTCATTTTTTTTTTTTTTTTCATATTATTGCATTGTCATCGACCTTTGACAGGTGTGCAAAGTTTGAATCAAATCTGATCGTTCAAAGTAGGTTTTTTTTTTATTTTTTTTATTTCTTTTCATTTTTTTTTATTTTTTTTTCATATTATTGCATTGTCATTGACCTTTGACAGGTGTGCAAAGTTTGAATCAAATCTGATCGTTCAAAGTAGGTTTTTTTTTTATTTTTTTTATTTCTTTTCATTTTTTTTTATTTTTTTTTTCATATTATTGCATTGTCATCAACCTTTGACAGGTGTGCAAAGTTTGAATCAAATCTGATCGTTCAAAGTAGGACAGAATCGAGCTCAAAGGGGTCGGTTACATACATACATACATACATACATACATACATACATACATACATACATACATACATACAGGTGAAACTAATAAAAGCGTTATAAAAAGGAACGACGACGAACAAACGACTGGCCTCTCAGCTCAGTTGGTAGTAGCTCTGCCTTCTGAGCCGTAGGTCGTGGGTTCGATCCTCACCGCGAACAAATATTTGTGTGGTGAACGCAGATGTTTGTTCTCTGTCTGGGTTTTATATTGAATTCTAAGTATGTATTTACAAAAAAAATATATGTGTAAGTATTATATCAGCTATCTGGTTCCCATTATACAAGCTCGGCTTAATTTGGGGCTAGATAGTGTTGTGTGAATTGTTCAAAATATTTATTTTTTATTTATTATTAAAGATTCTATACCGAATCTGAAGGTCGTAGAAAAATATTTATAGTACCTGCACTTAGTGTTAGTGGTTTTATGTGTGTTTGGCTTCATAAGCCGTCCATTAAAGTGGACGCAGGCGCTAACTATGAATGCCTGCTCCGGCACTACGTTTCAATAAAGCTTAGCATTTTAGGTGAAATTTCAGCAGCAGAGAAATTTTGGTGATACCATATCATCATTATCAGTTTAAATGACCACTGCTGTGTTCAATCTTCTCCTTTCCAGTAAGAACGATAAAGCCATCTACATTTTTTATGCAAATGATAGACAAACGGGCTTACGGCCCACCTGATGGTAAGTGGTCACCGTCGCCCATAGACACCAACAACACCAGGGGTGCTGCCGTTGCGTTGCCTACCCTGAAGGAACTTGTTTACATCCATCCAATTCCCTCTATCTTCAGTGTCATCGGTCCAACTAGTGGAGGTGTCAAATGCTTCGTCTTCCAGGTTAGTTATTAATGATATAAAAAACAGCGAATTCTATGAGGATCTAAAGGAGGAAAAATATTTAGTTTAAACCCCTACCCTCTTTTATTTAATAAAGTATAGTGCAGCTAAATAAAATATCAGATAAAATACCGGGAAATTTCATTTCAGAATCGAGATTTATTTAAAAATCTTTCACTCACTTTCACACTTCAAGCCTCAAAGAGAAACAGCAAATCACTTCGCAAGCTAAAGTAAAGCTCCTTGCTCCAAAGCATTTGGTTTGCAAAACAGCGGTGGCCGTATTAGAGCGACTGTAATACAGCAACCGTCATTGGCCTGTAGAATTCCAAGCAATTTCTAGGAATAACGATTGTGAGCCTTATTTACCCACTCACTTCCAATGTTTACAATTATCGTCGATTTATCGAGAGAGAAGGAGGTTATATAGGTTATATAGCAATATTTATATCATCTACCTAAATTGGTAAGAGATGGCTAATAAGGTATACAGACAAAATAAATCACGACCTCAAATGACGACCAGTAATTCTTAGAACACCTTGTATTCGTTGGCGTTCAACGCTTCATCAGAAAACCATGGTTTATTCGCAAACAAGGCTTTTTTCCGCTAATGAAGTACCTACAAGTTTATCGGGAGCGCAGAATGCTCCAGACGCTAGGTAATCAATCAAATATTTGGCCAAGTCATGAATAAATTTACTCAAGAAACTTCTCAAGTTTGCATAATGGTGGTATACCTACCAGATTGTACAAGGATTCTTGAGGACTAAACAATGTAGTCCAGTGGTTATCGTGTACATATTTAGGAATATACCAAAACAGACCAATTTATGTTTTAGGAGTAGGTAACACTGATTACGTAATAGCAACACAGAGATTTCTAAATATAAAAGAGGACAATTAAAACTGTTTTGTTCTTTATTTGAATTACTTCTTACTATTTGCTATTTATTTAGCTAAGCATACTTAGCTAAATAAATAGCAAATAAATAATCATTAGGTATGTTCTGCAACACCCTTTTACAGTTATAAATGCCCGCTTATTATTATAACAATTCAGTTGGTTTGAACGTTACTTTCAATTTGTTTGTTTAGCTTTTGCTTAGCATATCTCAGAACAGTTCTATTTACATTACGCGCTGGTGTAAGCATTTAAGTACTTGGATAAAATCCACCTTAAGTCCGCAGTAGAAGGTATACTTTTCCTTGTTCTCATAATAAACATGTGTGACTTTATGGTAGCGGTTACGACTACATCGCTCGTTTCACCTGCACCCGTGCTTGCATTCCGGTGCTTTGGCAAAGCCTTTACTTCTTCACCTACGTACTAAAGACTGAGTTTATGTGATAGCGGTAGTCTTCATAATGTTGGTCGCACTCGCTACGTAATTACAGAGCGGCGTTCGTGCTTTCAGATGGGCTGAAAGAATCACCGGGTAAATGTCATGTGGAAATAATATTGTGGGCAGTACACACAACACTATTAAATTCAAATTAAAAAATATATTTATTCAGTTACCACAGAGCATATAAGAACGGCCATGTGGCTGGAAATGTGTCGCCAAAATGCATGTGCTCCAGATTCTGCAGATCTTTCACTAGTCCTACAATTAAAATTGCCTTGCTGCGCAATAATTACTTTCCGAACAAGAAGTCAAGCGATAAAACAAAGAAATACTTTCTTTGCATTCTCATTTCTTCCTTTTTCTTAGAATCCTCATATTAAGTAATATTTGAAATAAAATAGTGAAAATATAAAACTGGCGCCCCCATACAAACTAATTTGTGATATAAGCAGCTCCCATACAAACGGCGAATGATAGTCTTCCTTTCAGTATTCTGTGCCAGCTGTTATCTATAGCCTGTCGAATTCATTGTTTTGTTTCCCAATTTTGGTTGAAGATCAATGGATGTCATCAGTTGACGCGGGAAGTGGCTTCTCACATGCAAATGTTGAAGCGACCGCCACCGCTGCGCTGCTCTCCGCCCCGATTGGACGTCAAACGGTGACCCCGATTTTACAACATAAGTACAGCAAATTGGCACTCTGCTTCATTAATGAGTACATACCTACATAGCATAGACGTAGCTTCAGCCTGTATCGTGTTTTGTGGTTGGTCTATAAAGCGAAAAGATTTGAAAGCGCTGAGCAAAAAAATATCTCCCCTTTGCTACCTATACTGAAAATGAGAACCTACTTAATGTTTTTTTTAAAGTTGACCGACCGTGACCGGATTGACGAACCAATACGGCAGCCATTTTCTTAGCAGCCTCTACCTAAATCACTTACCTACTTAGGTTTAGGTACTTATCTACCTATATTTCATGCTATAGGTATAGTGTATAGATAAGAACTATTCAACAGCAGCCATAGCTTATGTTGGCGCCTTTGAGAAAGATATCGGTGCGTTTCATAGCAGAGTTGAATTTATTTTTCCTGATACAGGAAAGATAGAGCATTATCCGTCTTCCTATGAATAAAGTTTGTCGATTCTGCTGGGCAAGTCTGACATAACTGATGAACGTACGTTATCGGTGTAAAAAAAATAAACACAACGCGGACAAATAGTTTACCTTTTTATTAGTTTGTCCCAATTTTTTTTTTTGACGCAACGCGTGCTTAGTATGATAGTATGATACTTAATCTAGTAACTAATCTTAGAATTTAGGTTTATCGATATATTTATTTGCTAATTAGCACGCAAACACAACAATATTATGTTGGAATAGATAGGTAGTGTTAACCAGTTTTGGGAATAGGACATCCCTATTCGGATCAAGCAAGAAGTTACGTCTCTAGTGAAGAAAAAAAAGCGGAAGAAGGAGAAGATGGCGTCGTTAAGCGTAGTTGTATTGTTTGCGGTGTAATTAAGTAAAACAGAATTGTAGCTATAATCAATGAAGAGTTTTCGTCTTAATAGTAGGTACATAAACAACAACCGAAATAATAGGATAGGATGTCCTTTAGAGAGTGTCCTCTAATTCAATGGACCCCGAAGCGAAGAAAAAGGAAATTAAACCAAAAGATCGAAATGAACTTGTCAAAGGCAAAGTTTATTAAACAACTTGTAAGCGATCTCAAAGTAAAAGTTCGGTATCTCGGAAGCCGCCAGACTCGAGATTACACCCAAAATGATAAATTGGTGAACTGAAGACCGAAAACATTGTTTTGTCGTTATAAACCTATTAATAGGTAGGTACCTACGTGGGCAGGAAATCGAACATTTCTTTGAGACCATATCATTTTTTTCGAATTAATTACAGTTGTAAGCTTTCTTCATGGCGGATTGTTCAAGACTATTTTTAACAGAATTTCTATGCAGTAAATTATAAATTGTGGTAAGTACCTACCTGTTTTGTTTTGTATTGAACTTTCAAGTGATTGAAAGCTAATTTTATCAGTTTTAAAGTGATATATAAAAATAATTAAGTAATTAAATTTCCTACTTTTATTAACCGACTTCCAATCGAAAAGGAGGAGGTTCTCAATTCGGTTGTATTTTTTTTTTCAGGGATCATCTTCAAATTCAAATTCAAAGTAACATCTAAACAAGTAGGCAGTAAATATGTTTTTTTTTAAACTGAAGCCGGGCTTTGTCGGTGGGCAGAAGACATTTTAGGTTCCATGGCTGGCCTTTTTGGAATCAAGTTCAATTATTTGACTATCTGATTTGACTATCCACTCGCTAACAGCCTTACACGAACGTCTCAGAGCTGCTAATTGGAGGTCTACGCCGGTCAAGTTTGATGGCTAACAAAATTACTTTCAAATGATATACATACTTAGGTACCTACCACTATGCCTATAGTTCATTAGACAGAAATTGAAAAAAATTGTCCACTAGGAGGTGCTTACAAGGCTGATGATAATGATATTGAAGGTTTTTTCAAAGGAGTTTCTTATTTCACCTAGCTCATCTTACAGTAGACGCTCTCGACCCTAGGCGACTCCCATTAGTTTTTACGCGGTGTCGCACTCGTGAGAGTTTTTACGACTTTTAAAAGTCCTTGCCCTGCCTGTGTCCTTGCACATGATACGAGTTTAAACAACATCTAAACTTGCACTCACCCTGTAAAAGCCCCTATGTGTAAACCTATAAAAGTAGGCATAGTGCGCTCTAATGTAGATAACTATTTTGATTATACGCCTTGTTATCCAGAGGTACAAAAATCGTTTTAAAAGGTTGATATTGTGCAGTTAGGCTTCCAGTTAACCTTTTTCCCTTTGGATGAATTACTTACCTACTTCAATAAACATACAGTCCGAAATTAATTTTATTACGTGCTTTATTGCGACTGTGTTACATTATTATACCTACCTAATATCTACAGGGCGAGTCTTTTCTAGCGCACTCTGAGGGCCAAATCTAAACGGCTAGGTATATAGGTATAGTTTTGACCTATAAGAAAATGTGGTAGAAGTTCCAGGCTCCAGGCTCGAACTTGATAAAAATAAAAATTGCTTTAAAAACGATGAAATAGTTTTTTTGAATTACTAGAAGATAATTATGGCGATTTTTTCACCTTTTTGATTATCATCATCACACTACATTCCTAAATAAGTGCGTGCGTATGTATGCACCTATTATACTGTTCGTTGCTATTGTAAATTAATTAATTTCAATTCACTGCTTCAATTCTATTGTGTTTGTGCGGGTGTTTATTTGAGCGTACCGCGAGCCTACTGCCCACGGCCCGCGCTTCGCGCCACGCCAATAATAATACACAATAGCAAAACAGCAAATCAACATTTGTCACAACCGCAATAATTTCCGTTGCTGGTGCAGGCTTCCTTTGTGCCAGTGGCGCAAACAATGCAAACCAAATTCAAATCTACTACATTTTAGGAACCTTAATTCGTGATAAGGCCAAGTACCTACCTACTCAACTAGTCATTTACCCATGCGACGAGAAGTTTGTCTGTCTGATCAATAGATGAACAGATAGAGGCGTACCTCTATCTGCCTACGGATATTAAAAAAAAGATAAACATGTGGAAGTACGAGTAGTTAGGTGGGTACCCAGCTTTTAGCTGGGCTAAGAATTACACTTTGGACCGATTTGGATTCTAATACGATCGAATCGATTGTAACCCGCATTCTAATTATAATTCACGTAAAAATGATAATTAAAAAATCTCGAGATCTGTCTGGCACCAAAACGCAAAGTTAATCATAAAATTAGCGCGTTCCATAATTTGTCTTGTGGCGACATCTAGTTCGTTTACCGTAAACTATTCGGCTTCATTCAGCTTCAGTCGCGGACAACTATTTCTGTACGACTTTTTACAGCTCTCGGTAATAATCATTTAATTTTTATTGGTAAAGTGTATGTTTCCAGTTCAGTTGCTTGTACAAGTAAATGATGTAGGTAATTAATTAACAATTTTAATAAAATAAATAAAATCTCGTGATCCAGGCGAACCCAACGACACATAATTTGCCAAAATCGAGGCTGCAACTCACAGAACACACATTATCCCGCCAATCAACTGAAAGACAGAGGGCAACTAGGTATACATTGACTGTAGAAAAAGAAAGCTCGGACCAGAGCACGGATGTTAGCTGTGATGAATCAAGAAGCAGGATACCTACATAGAATGTGGCATGGAATAGCGAATTTTAGCCTGCTGCCGCGCCGCCTACTTAGCACAGATTATTAGAGATACTACGTATCTACTTATCAAGCTTAACAATCAAGTTAGCAAGCTTTAAAAAAACTAACCAAATCCGTCAAGTGGGCAGGCAGAGGGCAGGTCAAACGAATCCCACCCAGCGTTTAATTCAGGCAGGACTCTCGGGACGGCATACGATTTATAACCTGTGCTCTAGGCGTCTGCTCCATCCGTCAGTCAAGTCATAGGTTTGTCAATGTCAATTGCAATATTTTGGTACGGTAGTTACGATGGTTTGGTTGTAAGCGGGCTTAATGGAAATAATGTAGCTCCGTACTAAAATGGCGGATGTCTCAAGTAGCGAGCGCAAAGTGAAACTCAACAAAAATGGAAAAGTTGTTAAAAGACGAACAAGAAACCCAGAAGGTAATATTTAGATTTCTGGCTGTTATATCTCTTCAGAAACAAAGAACACTCGCTACTAATTCCGTTGGGTTATAATAGAAGATGCGCCACCGAAGTCTCTAATAATAATTGCCACTTACTACCTTATTACTTTTCTTGTCAAGATTTCGACCTCGCTTGCTTTTGTTTACATTTCAACACAAAACTTGACAAGCATGATGAATGTAATCATGTTTAATCAAATTAACATGAGTTTAACTATGGGCGTTAGTACACTATTGCATCTAACTTCATGTGATCGTGGACTTCAATGTGATCCAACTAACCGCCTTGCTAAGTATTTTTTACAGATTTTACTGTAAATCTTTATTTATGTTCTTCCCGGGTTCTGCCGAGACATAAATGATGTGAGCTAATTTCCAATGTTGTAATTTCAGAATGGCATAAACAAAAACAGAAACGCCTACGAATTGCAGGACAGGAATACATAAATGCAAATGGGAAATTAGTTCCTCCAAAGCAACCTGGTTCTGATTGCAACTGCAGACGAAGGTGCTTCCAAAAAGTCCCTGAAGAAATTAGATTGAGAACGTTTAACGGTTTCTACTCAATGAAAACACATGATGAACAGAATGCATATTTATTCGGCCTGATGAGACAGGTGGATGTGAAAAGAAAACGAGTGAAATCAAGTAGCCGACGTACATGTACCTTTGAGTACTTCATTAGAGTCAAAGGAAGAGAGACTCAAGTCTGTCAAACTGCTTTCAAAAATATCCATGCTATCACTGAGAGAAAGGTCAGAGTACTATGTAAGAAAATGGATGACGGTGTCATGTTTCCCAGTGACAACCGTGGTAAAAACAGCCATCGAAGGTCAGGCGAGGTACGTCTTCCTGCAGGAATTGTGGAGCAAATCAAAAACCATATATATTCCATTGTACATACACATCGTCTTAAGGACTTTATAAGGCTTGATAAAATTGCTGGCTTAGAAATAAATATCTCAAAAATGTGGAAAGATTATATCAAGATCTATGACCCCGAAAATATATCAGCAACAATGCCTAAATCTAAAAAGAGTATGGAATTAGTTCCAACAAGTGACCCTGAACCGCATCAGCCTCCACCTCAAGAAACATTTGCTCCTGTCACCTACCCTGGTAGTGGCCAACTGGTGAATATTGCTGAAAACTATTTCCAGAATCAATACCAAACCGCATTGCCTGCTGGAACAACAAATTTTTATCAAACCCCTAATAGTGGCCAGAGTATGGGTATACTCTTGCAAGCTGCACCGAGACCTACACAGCCCACCACTGCCTACATTGTATTGCAGGCTAAACCGGAAACTCAAAACACCATGATAGCTATTGACAATACAAGGTACAGCTCCGAGATGATTGAAATAGAAGTAGATGCAGATAAGATTGAAGGAAAAATTAAGAAGGAACGCAAAAGAGGCCCCACTGTGAAACAGTGGAGATACACCAACATTTTTCATGATGAGATCAATGGTGCAGCTTTGGCAGCCATCAAGACTAGGCTTGGAATGTATTATGCTGAAAGTGATGCAGCACGGAAGAAGGCTAAGCAGGCTAGGCCTTCCGACTCTGTCCAGACCCAAACTCAGCAGGAACCATTTACTGATATAAGGCCAGCGCATGTTACAATATATACTCATGCTCAAGGACGTAACTGAAATTTAATTCAGCTAGAAAGCATCAGAGAAATCTTGAATCATGGTTGATTAATTAGAGCAGATGATTATTTAAATATTTTTTATGAAAATCATGCTGCCATTGATCTCTTGCTTTAATTAACTGATTAATTAATATGAAAATTTATTTTTCAGGTTCTCTATTTTTTTTATGAATTCCTAAGATCTATGTTATTAATTGAATAAATATGTATAGATTAATGATGAGTGTCTAAAAAAACACTGCCTGGGGTTTGTATTGTACTGTACATGAAGAAAATATAAAATGTGTTGTCTGACAAACTCTTATGGTTGCCACATTGCTGATAAGACAATAATTTTTAACATAAATTCCACAGAGAGTAAATGATAAACAGTACCTACTATGACCAACAATAATAATATGCAATAGAAGAGGTCTTCAGGGCTAAACAGTCATCACTACTGTTATTTCTATACAAACCTAGTCTATAACATATACAATCTGTTTAGGTACATATTTAAAAATGATGTAATAGTTATAGTACCTAGTTGGTATAAACATTGTGTTAGTTAGATCCTTACGATTTCCTTTTTAGGGTTCCGTAGCCAAATGGCAAAAACGGAACCCTTATAGATTCGTCATGTCTGTCTGTCTGTCTGTCTGTCTGTCTGTCTGTCTGTCTGTCTGTCTGTCTGTCTGTCTGTCTGTCTGTCCGACCGTGTCACAGCCATTTTTCTCCGAAACCATAAGAGCTACACTGATGAAACTTGGCGAGTAGATGTATTCTGTAAACCGCATTAAGATTTTTACACAAAAATAGAAAAAAAACTATAAATTTTGGGGGTCCCCATACTTCAAACTGCAACTCAAAAAAAATTTTTTCGTCGAACCCATACGTGTGGGGTATCTATGAATAGGTCTTCAAAAATGATGTTGAGGTTTCTAATATCGTTTTTTTCTAAACTGAATAGTTTGCGCGAGAGACACTTCCAAAGTTGAAAAAAGTTGGTCCCCCCCCCTCTAACTTCTAAAATAAGGGAATGATAAAACTAAAAAAAATATATGTTGTACATTACTATGCAAACTTTCAACGATATTTGGTTTGAACGAGATCTAGCCAGTAGTTTTTTTTTTATACGTCATAAATCGTAAACCGCAATTTACCTTTCGACGAAATACAAGAACCTGTTTCCTGTTTATTTTCTGTATATTATGTTACTTGATGCTACGGAACCCTTCATGGGTGAGTCCGACTCGCACTTGGCTGCTTTTTTTTATATTTTATTGACTTACATTAAAAAGTTGCTATGCTAACAAGAAATTATTTTTTTCTTATAGCAGACCTCAATGGTGGTTAATAGTGGGGGGGAGGAGCTAAAATGACCCTAAATAGAAAAGGTAGTTTTGCTAGTGAGGGAGTGAATAGAAACAGTTCTAATGGGTTTTTAGCTAACACCACTTTTCACTATGATTGCGAGAAAATAAAATAATCTAATACATTATGAAATTGTTGAAAGATATCTAGTCTATATATGATGGGTGCTGAGGGCACATGGCCTGGCCGTCCCAGTGGCCAAGACTGTGGCTTTCAACCAAGAGCTGTCAAATTAAAAAAAAACTTGCTCTATTTACTCATTTTTAATGAACCACGTTACATGTTCTTTTTGGAAGATTTATAGGTACTTCCAGATTGGCCACAGAAACATAAAAATCGCCTAAACAGTTTGGCCATGATGTCAGTTTCTCGTAAACTTGTTTGTTACTATTAAAGCAAACCAGTCATGGATTTTTATAAGTATTTATTAAACTCTTAAAAATTACGCGGACAAGACGCACACACCACCAGCAGCCTTGATTTTTTCCTCAGCTGTTTTTGAGAAGAATTTAGCTTTCACTATGACAGGTTGCTTGGGAAGTTTGCCTTTGCCTAATAATTTGTAGTATCCCTGAAATAAAAAAAATACATTATTAAAAGAGATCCAGAGATATTTTTCTGGCCCTGGGACCATGTCTTCTATGTCTGAATGCAAGATATCTTCTATATGTAAGTATTACAAAAAAAAAATATATTAGCTATGTATCCTATGGTACAAGAGCTGCTTAATTTGGGACTAGATAGTGTGGTGTGGATTGTCCACAATATTTATTTATTTTTTATTTCTTGGGGCAGATTACCCACCTACGGAATGACGCTATTTGTTGAGTAAAATGTCTTTTTAAAATATATTTTTATCAGTAGGAGAAATTAGCCCTTAGTAGAATAAATAAATATTGGTGGACATTTCCAAAGAAATCTTTGTGCATGTTTGTTTTACTATTTTCACTATTTTCATTATCATGCAAGAGAAATAAACTGTAAAGTATTTATTTGGCCCTTATTTTGCGTAGCAAAGTAAGGGCCAAACACTAACTAGAATAATAAGGTTAACAGTACTTACAGCTTTCACAATATTGATGACAGGGACCTTGCCATCTGTGGCGTTGGCATACTTGAGTCTTGACTGCTCAGACACCAGCGTCCATAGCTTGTCCAAGTTCAATACGGGGCAGAACTCTTTGTTTTTCCTTTGATGGTAATTTCTCATACCAAGCTAAAAATGGAGATTTTATTCATTAGACTTAGTTTGTGATAAAAGGCGAGGTTTTTATTCTATTTTATCAGAAAATTTGTATTTGTTTGATGGTGTGATTTTAATTCATTAGACTTATTTTGGGATGGAAGGTGGGGTTTTTTATTTAATTTTATCATTATATCATATCATAATATGGATACTATATAAGTAAACAGATCTGTGACTCTTTAAGATTGGCTTGAGATGTATAGTTTTGACGAGCCTGAGAGACAATGAGACAACTGAGTGAAAGACCTTAATGCTGGTACACAAAATGCCCAAATATGCTACTTAATTAGTTAAATAGTTGAGTTGAGCATACCTTGCCGAAGTACCCAGGGTGGTACTTGTCCATGTTAATTCTGTGGTGGTGCTCTCCACCAGCATTACCACGACCTCCGGGATGCTTGCGGTGCTTGCCTGGAAACAAACAATGCCAATTTTACTCGGAAAGACTCGGCTATCATATAATAATAGTGTCAACTCTTTAGGTAGGTACTGCAAATTAGCTATTTCGATAATCTCGTAAGTCCACAAACTTCTCAATATAATAGATAGAACCTACCTGAAAGACGTCTTTCTGAACGGTTCAGTGTTCGTTTATTTACATAGGTTAGGTTAGGATTAGTAAGTTTGTAAAAATTATCCATAGCTCTATGAGTAACAATCGATATCTTACCAATACGACCATGTCCATGGCTCACGTGTCCTCTCAACTTCCTAGTTTTTTTCTTTGATGTGGCCTGCAGGAAAACAACATCACATGAATACAATATTATTTGGCGAAGTGTTGATGTTTAAATAAATAACACAATCACTAATTATACACTTCTATTGCGTAAAATTTGAATACTTTTTATCATTTCACAGAAGATTAGTGCGATATATTTCGATAAAAGTGCAATTATTTTTCACGAACCATTTTTCGCCTCCCGTCAAGATTTACAAAGAAGGAGAAAGAATAAAGCCGCCCAGCAAGCAAGCAAAAGAACTGTCAATGTCAATGTAGTTGTCAAAGTCTATTATGTTGAAGTTTGTTGTCTTTGGCAGGTCTTTTTAGTTTATATTCTCTAGTCTGAGAAATATAGTTACTAGTCTAGAGTCCGGATTCCGGAAAGATAACTCTGCGCGTGGGGGATTCGTTTTCTTTCTGTTATTTTGGGAATGAAAGTATATTAATTTGGAACGTAAATTTAAGAATGTACTTCGTCCAAGCTTTGGATCTATATTTTTTTTGATCGAACGAATAGTTTTTGTTGAACGATAGGACTAATACTACTTATTTGGCCGTATTTCGTAAACATTAAAATAGATGTTCATGAAAAGTAATAAATAAATAAAATAAGTATGATAGAGTAGTAAGTAGTTTAACCAAAAAGATATAACAAGATATACCAACTCGGCATCGTTTAAGTGTGTGTATTTGTTATTTTTATTTTTTCCGTGAAAAGTTAAGTCATTATTTATCGCGGTTATGGTAGCGGCATGCATGCCTTATCCTAAGGACTTCTGTCTAGCTAGTAGCTAAACAAAAGTATCAAAACATTTAGCTATATTGCTTTGCTTCCTTCATAAATAGCAGTGATGTACCGTGTCGTGTTTGATCGTGCGTGCTACGGTAATGTAAAAAGAGATCGAATGTATTCGTTCACTCACTTTGTCAGCTACTCCTACTCATTCAAGTGATTGGTACAACACTATACAAAATCTCAGTATGTTTCCAGAAAATGGTGGGGTTGTGTGTTGAATTAATTGCTGACACGTATTTTGATAAATCGTAGTTATTTTGTGAAAATCTGAAGATGTTGTCATGTATTTAGTAGTTTTATAGTGTAGTCCATCATTAAAATAATAAAATGGAGTTTCGCGAGACCCTTTTGGCTGCTCAGCGAAATCAACAACACAAGTCATCTGTGAGTTCCATTCGTGGTTTTCATAAAAGTAATATGCCTGCTAAAAGAAGTATCCTTTCATGCTGTGGTTTATATCGGTACTGTGTGTTTGTGTTTGAATTAATGACACAAAAATTCAAACTTTTTATGTAATTTAGCCCATCCTTTGAGGTTTTGCCATCGTGTGAGTAACTTTCGAATGTTTCAGGAGAGTTCGTACTACAAAGCACGGTTTGATCCGCCTAAGAAAGAACAGAAGCAGAGGGATAAGCTATCTGCAAACATACAAAAGTTCTTGGCCAAGAAAGATGAAGAAGACAAACAGAAAAAGTTGGATGCTCAAAAGAAGCGTGATGAGCTGCTGGCCATGAGGGATCCAAAGCTAATGAATAAGATAAAAAAGTCTTTGAAAGTTTTCAAATCTGCTAACAAATCTGTGATAGATGATGCTTATGATCGGGATAATACGGCTGTCACGCTGAACGGCCCCGAGCAGCCGGACCAGGATGACTATGGCTATGAGTCACAGGAGGCTGCAGCTATTTATGCTAAAATGATGCAAAAATATAGTAAAATACCTGAAGAGCCAAAATTTCCTATAAGCAGTATGTGGTATCTTTCATTTTATTGATTAGAATTTTTGCATTGTATTGGGTAATACCTAGTAGGCCCTTTGCTATAGCTCTTTAGTGGTTTAATTCGTAACTAAACCATTAAAGGGCTGTAAATCAATGTTGAATTTCAAGACTCACTGTTGAACTACTACTTCTAGGATAGATCCTCTTTTCTTCTTTAAAACAGTAACATCAGGTCTATAATATATACAAAGCAGGTGCAAAGTCCATTGACCATCTGTTCATTCTGTCCTTTTTCTCATGGAAAAATTGATTTTGAGTTTACTGTTAAAGTCTGTACCAAATTAACTATCTGGATGTACCTAATCTGTTAGTTATTCTATGTTCTTATGTTTTTAGACAGTTCAGTGAAAAAAGACTTAAATGGCACCAGAGAAAGAGTCAAGCAAGCCTTGCAGCACGAGGATGAGCCAGTTCCTCATAAAAGAAGGCGGAGGACCAATGGGGAAAAGAGTGCCGATGGTAAGTTCTAATAGTTCAATTGAAACTTTTGATAATTTTGAAATTTCTAAATTTCCATTCTCAAAACTATGTGGTATGAAAGACACTCATATAGATAGGGATTTCTAGTGTGAAATAAAAATGAAAGGAAAAGTTTATTACAAAAAAGAAAACTAAAATACAAACAGGGTATAGTTCAGGCCAGCCCTGAACACAATGTCATACAATATGCAAATGGACTATACTAGCTACTATAATAATAATATTATTATTATAGGTAGAAGAGTCCCGCGAAGTAATGTGCAGTTATGCTCTTTCTAGTTCTAGTCTGTGGATCATGCTCGAAAGCCGTAACAAGATGCACGAAGAATATGCGAAAAGCCTCCGTGCCATAAGTGTAGCATTAGTGCTTGTACCCATGGAGTAATTTATTAATTTTATGCATTTCACATGTGGTTATATGCTTTTTTTTCTTATATAGGCCGAGATGAAAGTCCTCCATCTAAATATGAACCAGAAAAAGAAAAGAAAGATGAAAAGCCAAAGTCAGATAAGCCCAAGTTTCGAAAGCCAATGCCGCCGCCAATCGATTTCAATCAGCTTTTGAAATTGGCTGAACAAAAGAAAAGTGAGCCCCTTGAAGTGGAAAAGAAGAAAGTGGAAGACAAAACTAGAGAAGGAGAGAGGTTAATGACAAAACGGCAGAAGCAAGAGTACGAAGAGGAAATGGCGCGTCGGCAGCGCAGGCAAGAACGATTGGATGCTCAAAAAGCAGGTGGCAGGAAACGTAAGGAGCTTATAAAATGAACCTTAGGTTGATTAGAATAACTAACAAAGCTTTTAGTATAAAAGTAAACTATATTCCATGTCTCATAGTATGTCTGTTTTATCCCAAGTTTCATCCACATTGGTATCTAGTGATAAGGATTGTAAGAGTAACAATAACAAACATCAAAACTTTCCCACTTACAACATTAGTAGTAACTATCTCTTTGATTTATTATTTCCCCCAAATGCTTACAACATCATTATTTATTTTTCAGTTCAAACTCCAAGGGAAGAGAAACCAGTAGAAAAAGATCGCAAAACAGAGCCTAGTGGCTTTGGGCGGATTCCAAAATTAAATAGTTCTACAACTGACAGAAACAATAGTCCCAGACCTATAGATCGAGAAAAATTTGAAAAATTACAAAGAGAAAAGGAAAGAGTTCGTCAAGAACGAGAAAAGATAGATAGAGAAAAAGTTAAGTTAGAAAAAGAGAAGTCAGACAGAGACAAGACAGATCGGGACAAGCTAGATAGATTGAAAGCAGAGAGAGAACGCATCGAAAGGGATATTGAAAGGCTTAACAAAGATAGAGAACGATTAGAAAAAACTAAATCAAAGCTAGAAAATGGAAGATCAGATAAATATGTCGACAAAAAACAAAGTTCCAGTGAGACTATAAAGAAGAACATAGATTTAAAGAGTCAGAACACATATAGGATAGATAAAAATTCTAATGATAAGAAACTAGGCAGTAGAAACACTGGTAGAGAGATTAACGGCCATAGCTCTCATGAAAAAGCAGTGCCAAAACTAAATAGGGAACAGTTGAAGAATGACGTCAAAGCAGCAGTTAAAGCCAGAGCACCTTATGGTGATGGAAAACAAGAGAATGGTAAACGATTACCGGAAAGTAAAGTGCCTTTAAAACGACCTGATGATAGAATACCTGGCAAGCCTCAAGCTGGGCCCAGTAAACCTAGAGTACCTGATTCGTTTGATTTTGATAAACATGTTAATTCGCTGAAGAAGGGTTCAGACTTATCAAATAAGAATGGAGCGCGGCTTCCACCCTCGGGCATAAAACGAAAACCACATCCAGACGACAAAAGAAAACCAAATCGTGAGTATAAAATTCATGAACACAACAAACATGCATAATCTTTTATGATTTATACATTGTCTGGCTGGGGTAACTTGTCATTCATATTTATGCGCTGCAGTAGTGCCTAGGCCTAGATTTTGGCTTACAACTAGGTATACTTAATACTCAATCCATATGAAACTGACTTATAAAGCGCCCATTACCTCGGAATACACGTCACACATGAGAGTACGTTCAGGCATTGCGGAATCCGCGCGTATTCAAACCTCGTGGTTCTAAGCGCGAACAAAATCCGCACGGTGTAGGTAAACATCCAGAAGGGGTATTATAATAAGCTCCGCGCGGATTACGCCATGTCTGAACTAGTACTTGCGGAGCACTAGTATTCATATTCTTAGCACAAAAATCCATTACAATATGATGATAACCAGCTACATTTTGTTCTCAACTAACTACGTCACACGTGTTTGTGCGAAAATGTCCTATGACTGACGATTCGCCAAACGGCCAAATAAAGACCCACTAATATTGTAGTTTTAATATTTGGTTCATAAAAATCGGTAAAATTCCAGGTCGCGTTCTGGATTCAGAGTCCGAGTATGATTCAGAGATGGACGACTTTATCGACGATGGCGAAGTGGACACTGACTATTCGAAACACATCAAGGAGATATTTGGTTATGACAAGTCAAGGTTCGTTGTATTTTAAACGCTGTTACAGCAATCGCTTTTCTTTTATTTTGTCTTTTACAATACTTTATTCTTTAGTTTAAGAAGTGGCATCGTACGCGGGAGTCGTGGAAATATGGGTTTCTTTCCCCAAAACAAAACTTCTAGTATATTTTACCAAAATTTGATTAATTCGAACCACAACTACTTTGCAATGTCTTGCAATCTTATGTTATGGAATATTATGTATTTATAAAACACGTTTTATAATTCTAGATACCGAGACATGGATGACGAGGACGATCGAAACATGGAGTCCAGTTTCGCTCAACAACAGCGCGAAGAGTTTCTGAGCAAAAAGATTGGTAAGAAACATATCTGCTCTATTTTACATTTTACATAACAATGTTATGGCAAAATGCGACGCCAAAAAAAGCACACATTTTAGAATAATATAATACAGTAAACAAGTGCTGAAGTGAAGTATAGACGAATGGAGCCTCTCTGAGGCGCACTTGAAATTCTTTCAACACACTGGTTTGAAAGAATCAGTTACGCCATGCGCCATAAGAAGAAGAGTGGCGAATACAATTGTTAGCTTTATAGTGTCTTTCAATGATATTTACCCATTCATTCCAGGTATAATGGAAGATTTGGAAGACATGAGAATGGAAGCAATGGAAAAGAAGAAATCTTCAAAAAAACGTCGCATTAGCGATGATTGAGCAAGTCATACGGACAAAGAAATATTGGTAATAGTGAAGCCACACTGATCATTTATTGAAACTTGGTCTACCATGACGAACGAGAAACAAAGTTTCGTATTGACGATTTGTGTTTCAACTTACACTGCGTGGCAACTAAGTAACGATTTCACTGTTAAGTTGACGTTGCCTTGAAACTACGCAGTGTAACTGAAAACGTTAATACGACCTGCATTGTTTTTCTTTTTTATGGTAAACCAGGAGACAAGAAAAAAAATCCACTGTTTGTTCACGTTTCCGCTGGAATGATAAAATTGTATGAAGATGTCAATAAGATGTAATTTCCAAATACTTTTCATGTGCTCGCTTATTGCGGCGCTCTGGCGTAAACGCAAAGATTTCTCTTCAAGTTTATTTTATGATTTTGGTTTTCTCGGTTCATTAAAGTTTTCAGCACGCCCGATAGATGGCGCTTTTCGCGTCACCATTTACAACTCGTTCTCGAAATACCGATGTAATTTTTTCGTTTTCGGCTATTTATATTATCGTCATCATCATCCTAGATCAGTCCACTCTTGGACGTAGGTCTCTCCCAAGACGCGCCACTGAACCCTGTCTTCGGCTCACCAGCTCTGCTTGCTCCAGCCACATTCAGCTGATCGTCACCCCACCTTGCTAGAGGGCGTCCTACACTACGCTTGCCTAATCGCGGTCTCCATATTAGTAATCGTTTGCTCTAACGGTTGTCTGTTTTACGACAATCATCACCGGCCCACTGCCATTACAGCTTGCTAATCCTTTGAGCTAAGTCGACTATACCTTTGTTCTCTGTCGGATAACCTCGTTTCGGATTTATCCTTCAAAGAGACTCCGAGCGTAGCTCTTTTCATAGCTCGCTAAGTGACTTTCTGTGAGTGATTGTTTATTGTGGTGGTGATTTCTATCATAAATAGCCGAAAATAAAAAAATCGCCTATTAAAAGTGGATTTATCTATAGATTACGGGCGGCAGATCGAACACGCAAGTTTTTTTATAAAGTTGGCAGCTGAATCTATCAAATGCGGTTAGTGTGGTTACACTGTGTTACCTAAATTGTTATTTATTGTGGGCAGTTTTTCCATCTACTTCATAAAGTTATTCGTCGATTCAAGAATGTCAGTTCTTGTTTTTAACTAGGCTAAAAAAGAGATGGATTTACTTCTATCCGACGAATAATCTGTAGATGGACAAATTTGCTGTAATATTTGTAAATTAATTTAAATCGTTATCTGCTTAGCTTTATAAAACAAGGTTATTTATAGTTTGGTTACAATTCAGATATATTCTATTGAAACACTGAATTAATAAATATTTAGCTAGATAAGGACATAGGAATCAACTGGAACACAAAAATTATATTCATTACATTAAATCAATTACATAGCCGTGATAGGAAATTTGGCTCTAAACCAAATATAACATTGTTAGTAGGTACAAAAATTATTTACTGTTATATAGCTACTTAATAAAATAATGTGAAACTGTCTAAGTAGACATTATTGGTTCACTGTTAAATATGTATTTTTTTCTTATCACTTTTCATAGGTACTTACACATAATAATTATGTTAATTGTTAATATTTACTTAATTTTTTTATCCCACATTTTATAAATCTACGATCAATCACTGTCAGCTAAGTACTTATTAGAGAGTCATTTGTGTAGTATCTTTTGTAATCATTCGATTTTTTCGTATTTAAGTGCTTATGTATATGTTGTACTTATGTATATTATTTAGTCTAATGCTACCTACTGCTGACATAGAATAGAATAAGTACTACAATATAAGATTTTGACACAAGGCAAAGCAAGTGTTTTTTTTTTCTACTCAAGAGAAATATTCAATCCAGAGTGAAAACGTATAATTTTTTTAAATATGTAGGTATCTGAATCTAATTTCAGCCTGCGAAACATACCAAGCATTTTCTTGTGTGTTGTTGAATTTAATTTGGGTTTGCATAATATTTTATAAGCCATGCATCTTTGTACACCTTAGACATAAGTAAGATTTGTAATTTAATTAATAGTCAGCATAACAAAAATGAAGAAAAAAATGTTTGTTTAAGTATATGTATACGAAAATAAAGCCTTGCGTATTTTCAGTACAATGTGTTTTAATCCTCATTTCAAACTTGAACGCTTTTACAAAGGGGGTCAAGATGGGCGTTTAGACGACAAGCATTTGATTAAGATGACTGTTATGCAACTAAACAAACTTCCAAGCCCTTTTCGTATAGTGCTTTTCAACTGATTGATTCTGTCATGAATTTGTCATAAGCATGAATCAAATATACCTAGTTGAAAAACCTTACCAAATTTAACGTCGACATACCTTTTGTTTGTTCAGTACCCGAAGTCCGAGTTTTGCTACCACATTTCGTTACCGAATGTTGTTTTCGTTTCGCCTACGTGTCTCTGTCTTTTGTAAGGAGAAAAGATGAGACAGAAAAAATACGTTACGTAGTTAGAGTTGCTGTTTCATAACTTTTCCAGGCAAAAGAGAGAGATACGTAGGCGAAACGAAAACAACATTTGGTAACGAAATGTTTTAGATGCACTGGGACTTAGGGTACAGGTTATAAAATTAAATTATTCTCTAAAGGTAAATGGGAAAAGTTAAAAGTTTTACAAGTTGATAATCTTACAAAAGGGTTTCCGCCAAAATTGCCCCAGTCCCGGCGCAAAAGAATTGTATCTCAGATTTTAGATACTTATTAGTAGAAACAATATCAGGTGTCGCTATTTCCTGATTTCGTGGCTAACATGTTTTTTTTACCCAGAGAAGTTTCATAGGCGCTACATGCAAAAATGACACTTTTTAGGAAAAACTTCATGTTACTGTGTGTAATTGACATTGAATTGGCAAAAAACTAATAAAACACACCATATAAACACATTATCACATAATTATGTAATATAATGTACCTGACCTATGTCATTTTTTTAAAAACTTCATTTTACTGTATTAATTCACTCATTAACAACACAAACGTGCGGGTAGTTGCAAAAAATGAATATAATACGTACACACTGATACGACTCGTGGTTGGTTCCTCCTGATTTATTTTGTTTTTACGGTGACTTGGCATTAATCTCTGGACTTTTGATTTTTCTTGTGATATGGCAGACAATTGTGTTTTGTGTACACGGTCACTTCGGCGACTTCGAAGACATGTTCTATTTGAACATTTTCTTCAATCACGTCGAGAATTCGTGGTACATATTGTACGTGCTATTGAACCGCCCCAAGAGGTATGTTTAAAAAACTATTCCATTTAAACAAAGTATTTATTTTAACACAATGAATATATGCATAGATATATAAAGAAACTCACTTCTTTTCGTAAAATAGGCTGTAATAATTACTCCACGTTACACTTTAATATTTAACAAACTGATATACATAAAGACTACACCTTAAGTTGTATTCCGTACTCGTCCCAACGACCGACTGCCTCCAATCCTTCGCTCCCTGCCATCGCCAACCGTCTATCCCCACTACTTTACCAACCAACGTCAAGGAGGGAGGGAGTTAGTCAGTGTTGCCAACGGCATTTCTATGAAGTTGACAGACAATTTCACAAACAAATATGACAAGTGTCATCAAATATCATAATAGTAATTTCTATTAAACCATTAAAATTAGAACTATTATTGAAATTCATCACATTCGGCCATCCGACACTGTGCTTACTCTGGAAGCACATGCTAAGTGCACAATATAATAATATGATAACTTAATAAACAAAGCTTGAATTCAAAACAAATAATGAGAAAAGATGACCATTCAAACACAATCCAAAAAAAAAATTGAATGTCTAACAAAAAAAATTTGAATTTAAAACAAATACTTAATAAGAAAAGATGACCATTCAAATACAATCTAAAAAAAAAAAATTGAATGTCTAACAAACAAAACTTGAATTAAAACACAAATACTTAATGAGAAAGGATGACCATACAAATACAATCTAAAAAAATCTAATGTCTATCAAATTCGGCCATCCGACAGTGTGCTTACTCTGGAAGCACATGCTAAGAGCATAATGATAACATGATAACTATGTATATGTATGACTAAACAAAACTTGAAACTTGAATGACTACCAAAATTTAGACAACTAATAAGAACAAATTAAGACAAATCCAAAATTACAATATAAAACTTGTAAACAAAATGAAATTATTAAGTAGAAGATACGAAGACACCCAAATAAATCTTAGTCATTTCTTAGAATAAACAGATATTAAAAATATAATTCTATCTAAAAATAATTACAGTTAGATATCCCGTTTACCATATTCAAAACCTGTATGCAAAAAAATTTAACTAAATGAAATTTCTAAGATAATATAACAGTTTTGTATCAGAAAAGTCTTCGCATCCCAGCCATAAACAATGCATTCGGGTAAAATATTATTTAAATTAAATATTCCTATAGCATAAATTATACTCCGATTGTGATAGGAAGACATCTCCATGGTTAAAAATACAGTATTTTAAGTTACAGATGTGGTCTTAATAGAAATTTGCCTAACTATACTGCAAAGCTCCATCATTTTCATTTAATGTTATTAGAAAATCGTCACAAATATCATGATCTACTGTATCATTTCAAAATTACCCACTCGCATATCGACTCTCCTTGCTTACTTTATCTTATTAATCTAAATATAAAGCCTAGACCTCGGCAACCCTTTCAGAACACTTTCGCCTTACAAGTCCATTCAAACAACGCCTCTTATTATAACCCCGTTGTCAGAATGTGTCGCCTATTTAACGATTTATTGATTAAATACAGTGATAAAATTCATATCTTTAACAATAATCTAAATAAATTCAAGAATGCATCTTTGGCCACTCTTTCATTAGAGTGTGCCGAAAACTCAAATTAGTTATTTAATTAATTCTGCAATCTCTTCGAGTCTTAACTCAAAGTGTGTGCACTTACTGTAATAAAATAATTGTATGAGTACACCTAAGTTCCAAGTAAATGTTAACTTTAATCACCTACTACTAGTTAAGCCTGGTTACACGCTATTTACTAACTTTCCTGTTCTATGCATTCTGTGTACGCATGTTTTGGGGTACTGTCTAGCTCATAACTTAATAGTATTTATGCCTGTAAATTATCGATTGTACTCTGTTTTGTGTACCTAATAAACAAATAAAATAAAATATAAAACAAAATAAAATTGTGGTAATAAACTACATAATTCTTCTCCTTGCTACGTAACTCGCGGCTCAGCCTGTTACTACAGCACCTTCAGAGGCGCGTCATGGCTCAAGCTGCTGATGTGGTGCCTTCCGTGGCGCATCACGGCTCAGACCACTGATGCGGTGCCTTCCATGGCGCATCACGGCTCAGGCCGCTGGTGCGGCGCCTTCCGTGGCGCATCACGGTTCAGACCACTGATGCGGCGCCTTCCGTGGTGCATCACTGCTCATGCTGCTCATGCGGTGCGTCACGGCTGTGTCCTGTGGCACCTTCTGCGGTGCATCGCTACTAACTTTGCCTGGAGTTTTAAGGATCTGAAACTCGTCATAAAATTTACAGATCTGCAAGCACACTGTGAATAAATATATTATCATTCATCTGCTTTATAACTAGTTGAAATGAATAGGTTTTCCAATTGTGAAATAATTAAAAAGTAACAATATATTCCAAAAATATAAAACAATAAATGTACACTATCCACGGCATTTAGACGAGTTCTCTGTACTTAGTCTTGCACTTTAAATACTACAAAGGATACGTTTAACTTAGCTCAGTAAATGCATAAAAACGCCATCATTAATTCTGACAGCGAAGAACTTATCAACTTGAATTTCTCCGTGCCATGCCCTGCCATGGCACTGCAGGCATGTACTAGTTATGTCATCTCCTCATTGTCCTTGCTGAAATGCAAACATCTTCTCGACAGTGGCTGTTTCGGTACGTAAACAATCTAGTGGTTCAGGTTTACGACGCACTAACTTTAATTAGAATCTTTGTCCAATTTTTATTTAAAACTGTGATTCAGTTGTAAAACTGAACTGTTAAACTGTAATTGAACACCTAAAACTGTAACTCATCTTTAGTTAATCTTAAGTTGATATTTTAGTAAGTAGTAAGTCTTTTATAAAACGCTTATTTTTAATTTATAAATAATTCACATTTATTTTTTCTTAAATTCATTTTTAATTCATCTTAAATTCATCTTAAATTCATCTTAAATTCATCTTAAATTCATCTTAAATTCATCTTAAATTCATCTTAAATTCATCTTAAATTCATCTTAAATTCATCTTAAATGCATCTTAAATGCATCTTAAATTCATCTTAATTTCATCTTAATTTCATCTTAAATTCATCTTTAACTTATCTGTAATTCATCTTTAATTCATCTTTTATTCATCTTTTATTCATCTTTAATTCATCTTTTATTCATCTTTAATTCATCATTAATTCATTTTTAATTCATAATTAATTCATTGTCTTTTCATCTTTTATTCATCTCCAAAAACTTATATAATCTTAACCCAAAATCTTTACTTATAAACCAAATCCAAAATCCGATCTTTAACTTTTAACAACTCTACACGACTTTAAATTACTAAACTTAGAATTTTTGAAACATTTGCGCCTTTTGAGACTTTTGAGACCTTGTTAACATTTTGAACATTTTGAAAATTTTGAAAATTTTGAAAATTTTGAACTTTTTGAACTTTTTGAACTTTTTGAACTTTTTGAACTTTTTGAACTTTTTGAACTTTTTGAACTTTTTGAACTTTTTGAACTTTTTGAACTTTTTGAACTTTTTGAACTTTTTGAACTTTTTGAACTTTTTGAACTTTTTGAACTTTTTGAACTTTTTGAACTTTTTGAACTTTTTGAACTTTTTGAACTTTTTGAACTTTTTGAACTTTTTGAACTTTTTGAACTTTTTGAACTTTTTGAACTTTTTGAACTTTTTGAACTTTTTGAACTTTTTGAACTTTTTTGAACTTTTTGAACTTTTTGAACTTTGACCAAACAGATCTCGCATGGTTAATTAATTTCAACTTCTAGGCGTACATAGTCAAACTGAACTCACTTGTCAAACTGAACTCACTTGGTTTCAAAATCAATTTCATCTTCTAAGGCGTACATAGTCAAACTGAACTCACTTGGTTTCAAAATCAATTTCAACTTTTATGGCGTACATAGTCAAACTGAACTCACTTGTCAAACTGAACTCACTTGGTTTCAAAATCAATTTCATCTTCTAAGGCGTACATAGTCAAACTGAACTCACTTGGTTTCAAAATCAATTTCAACTTTTATGGCGTACATAGTCAAATTGAACTCACTTGTCAAACTGAACTCACTTGGTTTCAAAATCAATTTCATCTTCTAAGGCGTACATTGCCAAACTGAACTCACTTGGTTCCAAAATTTTATTAATCTTTACTTCTATGGCGTACTTAGCCAAACACAGATACCAAAACACTTTCTTTAGACGAGCAGTAATTACGTTCAATGGCCTGGTTAAGTCCCCAAACTAGATCTGTTTGCTCAAAATCACCAAGAATTGCTACTTACATTTTGTCAAAATGCTGTTTCGAGGAGACTCCCCAGGTTCCCTAGGTTTTTTTTTTTTTATTGTACTTTTTGTTTTTCTGTTTTAATTGCAATTTCTTAAAAAAAATTGTATCTTCATTTTATAGTTTGTCTACCTTTTTTTTTTTTTTTTTGCTCCAATAGTCTTACTATGTGAAACCTGTTTAATGGACCCTAGTAACAGTTGTCGTTTTAAATTATCAATTAGAATATAAGTATCTACTGATTGTTTACCTAAGAATAATAATAAATAAATAGTCTACAATGTTGATAAGTTTAGCTCACTTTGCTTCAAAAACTCGCTTTAGAGGGTAGGCTTGATCATGATCATTAACTTACTTATTTTAAATCCAGCATGGTTAGACATTTGCGGTTAGAGGCTACTCAAACTTTACTGAGCTGCTATGATATTAGCAGTACATGAACAGTTTTAGCACTATCGGATAGCCCCTGTATGAAATTCAAGATTGTGCTCGGTCTTTGCTATTTACGGCCACTTTATTATTAAACTTTATTCGATCACTCATTTTTGATGTTAATTATAAGAAATAAATATTTCCAGAAACATTACAAATAATAATTTCAACATAACCCAGCCAATAACACTCTGCTTATGCCAACAGATATTCTAATTTATTTAAGGGTATTTATTTAATTTTGTACATTATGCTACATCGGCACAATGGCGACTAATAGCATGGACATAAAAATGTTTGATTATGGGTCTAGACAGGAAAGTAGGCCTTGCCTAAGTACCCTACAGTTCTGCATATCAAAAAGTAACAAGAATGCTACAGAGGACTGACTTGCTTTTAACACTCAAGCTCAAACTCAAGCTTGTTTTTTACACTCAAGTACCTTCACTTAATTTCATACACGGTAACACGAGTCATGTGTTTTCAGAGGGTAACCAATAAAATGATCATCGTAATGCATAATAATGTAAAACTATTTGCTGTTATTAAGTTCGTTAATATTTTTAAAATATCTTTCGGTAAACTTAGCGTATATTCCAAAAATCAAGGGAATGTCAATTGTTTGAAATGAAACAGCTTAACTAAGCAGTCAAAGTCGTTAAATATTAGGTGCAGGCCATTTCATGTTCGGATGAGCGGCTAATATCAAATTTCATATGATACCACACACATTTTAGGGTAGGCATAATATCAGGCATTTCAGACAATCAAAATTAAAACTTGTTGAAAGGTGTCAGCATTACCGGATAGTCTCTGTGCAATACAGACCAGTGCGCATGAACAACGAATCAACATACTAATTCAAACTTGGTTTCTATACCTACCCTACAACGTTAGGATGCGAACGATCAGATTAAAACTCGAATGATTTCACCCACTTAAGTAAAAATAAAATCATTAAATTATAACATTTAGGTAAGTACCCGTTATTGTTCGTAAGTTCGATCGAAAAAGCTAGCACAAACGGATAATCTCGAGGCAATCTCGACCGATTCATGCTCGCAAAATCTTTCGTACCCTTGAACTTTTAGTCAAATTAAATAATTTTCTACTCAACCCAAGAAAAATAATTACTTGGCGGGTGGAATCATATTAAAATCCGTAAGAAATATTTTACATACCGTAAGTTCTTGTCACTTCTGAGATATAAAGAAACTCACTTCTTTTCGTAAAATAGGCTGTAATAATTACTCCACGTTACACTTTAATATTTAACAAACTGATATACATAAAGACTACACCTTAAGTTGT
Organism: Thera britannica; assembly: GCA_939531255.2. Taxonomy (NCBI): domain Eukaryota; kingdom Metazoa; phylum Arthropoda; class Insecta; order Lepidoptera; family Geometridae; genus Thera; species Thera britannica. The sequence goes on along the minus strand of OW618040.2, from coordinate 5,497,623 downwards.
ATTCCGTACTCGTCCCAACGACCGACTGCCTCCAATCCTTCGCTCCCTGCCATCGCCAACCGTCTATCCCCACTACTTTACCAACCAACGTCAAGGAGGGAGGGAGTTAGTCAGTGTTGCCAACGGCATTTCTATGAAGTTGACAGACAATTTCACAAACAAATATGACAAGTGTCATCAAATATCATAATAGTAATTTCTATTAAACCATTAAAATTAGAACTATTATTGAAATTCATCACAGATATATGCTAATAATTACTGTTTAAGTAAAATAACGCATTGAGCGCGCTTTAAATGACTGAGTATTGAGTTCTTAATGCACACTTGAAACATGTATGAATAAACTTATGTCGTCCTTGTTCCTCAATAACAACATTATGTACTAGGGTATATGTGTGTGTTTTATTCATTTTTTGCCAATTCAATGTCAATTAGTACAGTAACAAGTAGTTTTTCCTACAAAGTGTCATGTTTACATGTGGCGCCTATGAAACTTCTCTGGGAAAAATAACCATGTTAGCCACGAAATCAGGAAATAGTGACACCTGATATTGTTTCTACTTATAATTATCTAAAATCTGAGATACAATTCTTTTGCGCCGGGACTGGGGTTTTTTTCTATGGCCCGTGGCGGAAACCCTTTGTTTTTGTAAGTAAAAGAATAAAGTTTGTTAGATACGTCAAGCCGGGGAGCCGTGCGTGGGCTTCCTTGCCAGAAACGTCCGTGGTTGAACCTATGAGTATTATTAAAAATGAAGAGGAGGAACATGCTTTTATTGAGTGTACTGACTTGCTCTTGCCGCTGGAAGCTGGATTTTACAGAATAGAATACGTCCTCTGCCCTGCTATTCCTGCAACACGGCTCGTTCGTTCGGGTGATCACTGAATCCAAGTTCGATTTTCAAATTTTTCAAAACAAAAATTTAGAACTCAGCCACAGCGGGTTCAGCGATTACCGATTACCTGAGGGATTTGTGTTGCAGGTTACGGTTACGGTTCGAATCTGGCCAATCCTCATCTGCTCATTCGTCCATAGTCGTTAAGAAGATTATATTAAAGAAGATTACATTTTCTTGGTTTGCACGTACGCACTATGAAGACGAGTGGAGCATTATAATCTCTTCTCTTGGTCCTGAGGAATTGTGTTCTGTAGCTAAGAACACATTACAGTTTGGCCGGCGTAACTTGACAGGTCTGAAGTGAACTGTTTGTGTGAAAATGGCAAATGACTGCCGGAAAAATAGCAAAACGGCTAGCTTCAGGTCTGCCAAGTTACCCTGGCCGTATTAATTAGGTTCATAGCAATCAGTCAGCGTCAGATAGTCACTGTCACTGTCAGCAGCTGATGTTCCTCCTTGTCCTTGGTCTCGGATCTCGGAGTATTGTTCTGTCTTTCTGAATTTTTGTTGTAATGAGAATCTGAATTTTTGTTGTTGTTTGTTGTGTATTATTCTTCATCTTCACACTTCGAATTCAAGATAAGTACGTATTAAAGGATACATTTTATTTCATAGCAGTGCGTGTGTCACCTACTTTTCGTTTTGCTGACTGAATGTAATTTAATAAATGATTATGAGAACTCTAGCTTTTATTGATGCATAGCCGAATATTCTCCTCACTACATACAGTGCAATATTTGTATGTTTAACCTATAACATACAATAAATTTGTAAACATTTCCAGATATGAAATTACTATCAAGCCTTCAGGATGTTCCTGAATTGCAAAAAGACAAGGTTCATCTCAGAAATGAAGAAGAACTCCTAGAAAAAGTTAACAAGCTAATCAAAGATGGGTACAACAATTTACAGATAGTTACTGATTTCGATCACACATTAACCAGGCATTCTTTGGATAATGGGAACACTGTACTAACTAGTTTTGGTAAGTATGCTTAGACATCGGCTCAAGTTTGTCAGTTCAAGCAAGACTAAATAAAATATTTGCTGCAAATCTCAACTTAATTTCAGGAATGTTCAGAGAGTGTCCTTCAGTTCCACAACATTACAGAGATGAAGACAACCGCCTCTCTGGTATCTATAAGCCAATAGAATGTGATCCTGTCATGAAAATTGAAGACAAAATCCAACACATGGTTGACTGGTATGTGGCTGCTCATGCCCTGCTCAAGTAAGAAAATCCTATCCTCCTTTATTAATGTGCATCTTATGATGAATGTTGGGATGTTTTGATTGATTGATGCAAATCATCAATCAATTAGCTTTAAGACGTTTCAAAGTGATCCTTGCGATTCTACTGATTAAATTCACTTTTGATTTGATTTGTTTGCTTCTCAATCATGCCCTAACCAGTAGACTCATTTTAATGAAATTTGAAACAAACACTGTTGCAGTACTAATAGGAATAAACTACTATGCGGGCGAAGCCAAGAGCAGCCACTGTTTATTTATAAAATGCTAAATTGTGATATATTGGATTGTATTATTCTAAGTTTTCAACATCATTTGTTGTTAGCTTAACTCAAAATGACTTTTCATTAGCATAGTTGCTAGCCCTGATTATGTATAGAAAAATGATGAGCGCCTCCGTTGGGATTGTGAGAAACAATATTTATATGTAGCTTTTGTTTGGCATAAAATATTAGTTCTCGCAATTCCAGAATAACCCTACTGAACTACTTATTTACTACTACCTACTGCATTACTTATTTGAACTTAACTCATACTTTTGATCCACAGAGGCATTACATTTCCAAGAAGCGAGTTGATTGATGTGGCCCACAAAATGTCAGAGAGCTTTAGGTGAAAAAAACACTTGCAATTTATTATGGCTCATGTAATGTGTAATTTTTATAATGTTGTCTGCTTTATTCAGGACGGGAGTACAAGATTTGATTTCATGGAGCGAGAGGAAGAATGTACCGGTCTTGGTATTCTCAGCCGGACTTGGCGAGTCGGTGATTGCTGCTCTAGAAGCTGCTAACTATTTGCTACCCAATGTTAAGGTAAATACCAATCAATCATTATGACTTGAGTACACATGATCGATGCAAGAGTACCTCAGGGAAAAGTAAAAAAAAACGGTAGGAACCGAACCATAGTTTGTTGCGTGTTCTTCTAGGCTTGGTCGCGTGGAACTGACACCTAGACTCACCTAGCTTTAAGACGTTTCAAAGTGATTCTTGCAGTTGTATTGAATACATTTTATTGAGTTTGAGTTTGGAAGTGTAATGGGCCCTGTGTTGACAGCCGTTCGGAAATAAAAATTATTGAATAGCAACCACAAACTCTGACTGGGCACTGATGGACCGGGTTAAGATTGCAGGAAGTCGGTGGATGGAGAGGGCTCATAATCGTTCTTCCTGGAAATATATAGGCCTAAATCCAGCAATGGACTTGTTCAGGCTGATTATTATAAATGATATGTATAGCAAGACCTAGAATACAAAAATGGATCACACATTTTGCTTTTCAATGAGGATCTTATTCTTTTTTTAATGAATCAAGTTAGTGTTAAAAAAAAACATGGTTGCTATTGACATTGTTCTACATTTTATAAGGCAGCCTTCATATCTAAATAAGTAGATTTCATTGAGCTTTGTTGTCTTGACCTAGTTATGATATTTAGGCAAGTTTAGTTCTTTTACATCATGAGTTTTAGTTAACTTGTTCCTGAGTACGTAATAAAAACATGTACTAAAAATTGTGATATAGGTACTTTCTTTTTTCTAAAAACTATGGTAACACACTTCTAAGCGAAAACCTTCAAAGGTATAATGGCTTAGACATAGCATCCGCCCGTAACTATGCTCGCGGTGTAGGTACTTATATGAAAAGTATCTTAAATAATTTCAGACTATAGTTAACAAACTATGTGTCCTCCAAATTCCATAAAATACACTTTAAGTTCCTTAAAATTACAACTTTTCTTCTAGGTCGTGTCAAACTTCTTGGCTATGGATGAAGATGACAAAATAATAGGAATAAAGGGCGAAGTGATACATACTTACAATAAGAACGAAGCAGCTATAAAGAATACGGAGTACTACGAGATGGTAAAGAAACGCAGTAACGTGATTCTGATGGGCGATAACATCGGTGACGCTGGCATGGCCGAGGGCATGGAACATTGCGATGTAGTCATCAAGGTCGGCTTCCTAGGACGAAACCCTGAAGGAAACCTAAGCAATTATTTAAACAAATTCGATATTGTATTAGTCAACGACTCAACAATGGATGTTCCCAATGCCATATTGAAGTTGCTGTGATTTAGAGTTGGGCATTTTTAAAGTATTTACTTATTTAATTTGCTTGAATGTGCAATTGAGATTTTTATTAGCTATACGCACATAAAGATACAAAATTTACATTGACACTATGTGTGACGAGTTTTGCACGAAATTGTATTTTCTAAAAGACGTGCTTCTATTTGTTTTTGTTATTATATTTTATGTTACCTTTGTCAAAGACTAGTTCATCATAGATGTAGCTGTAATATTAAATGATACCTACGTCCTAGTCAAAAACTTGGGGTCTGTTAAACAGGTGTATATTTCTATTATTTTATATACTACTAGCGGACGCCCGCGGATTCGCTCGCCCCTTTGCCGTTACGCCCCGTTGATTTTTCTTTTAAAAGTTTCCTTTTTTTCTCTGCTTAGGGAAATCATTTTCCAATTTCCTTTCTTAGTACCCCTATGCCATAAAAGAAACTTACCCTCCAAGTTTCATGCTTCTAAGGCCCGTATTCCGAAACAGCGCTTGAGTCTGAGTCGAGCCTCAAGCATAGATTTTATGACAGTTCTCCATTGAAAAGTGTCAAAAATCTGTGCTTGAGGCTCGACTCAGACCTAAGCACTGTTTCAGAATACGGGCCTACGGAATAGACTTAGGGCGCTTGTACACGCTAAGAAAAAACGCCGGGTCTACCCAAGAATTCGTGTCGTAACAAGAAAATAACTGTGTACACTGCTCGCAGCGGTGCACGAAAAAAATCTTATCTGCGCAAGACACGACGCGGCGAACGTTGTTGCGTTTTCGTGTGTGGAAAAGACAAAATTCTTGTCTTGCGCAGATAAGATTTTTTTCGTGCACCGCTGCGAGCAGTGTACACAGTAATTTTCTTGTTACGACACGAATTCTTGGGTAGGCCCGGCGTTTTTTCTTAGCGTGTACAAGCGCCCTTACGGTTTAGGCTGAGCGTTGATTGTCAGTCCTCAGTCAGTCAGTTACGTAAGAGTTTTATATATTTAGATAAGTCGGTTTTTGAAAAGGAACAAACCCATTGGTATCTTGTTAAGCCTTGTCATTTTATTAGCTGTTTGACTGTAATAGTACTGTACCTACCTATGAATCTTAATTGCTTAATTTATTTTAAGGTGTCCAGATTGGCATGTATGAAACTTGGTTAATACAAAATTTCATTAAGGCAGCATGTAATACTTTATTTGATACTTTTAAATTTTTTTAAACGATAATTATGTAAAATTGGATTTCATACTAAAAGACATTCCATGATGACGTTGGCTTCCTAATCCTATGTTTCTGAGACTTCCATGAATTTTAAATTTTAGTTTCGATGATAGCGAGTCTATGGTTTACGCAAGGGTTTGTTTGATACAGTTTAACGAAAACATAAGGTTTTGTGAAATTATTTTGTTAACATTTTTAAGGGTCAGCGCAAACCACAATGCACACTGCTCAATTATTTTACGAACATTTAAAAAATAGAATCGAAAACAAGCTTATTTTCTGTACAAAAAGCGTGGTTCAGTTCGTTAGTTGTAGTTGCGTTTATTAATTGTATTTCTGATTCGTCTGTGTACGTACTCTTTGACCGAGACGTGATACGGCCACCGTCATTATTTTACGAATATCAGAGATTTTTTTAAAACACCTTTGTGTGAAATGAATTTTGTTTTAGGATGCATTTTGTACCAATTACCGCAGTATAAAGAAGCTACGTAAGAGCCTATATTTTATCTCTCCGAGTAGCGCTATCCGTCGGCATCTTTTTGTATTTGACGGGTCTAAAGTAGAGACGGAATATTTTTAACTGATGGATAGCGCTACTCTGTGACTGTGGAAAGTCCACTGCTTGGCATTGGACTCTGAGAGCCTTCGCGACTTGAAGATTCTGAGAGCCTTCGCGATCTTTATCAATGTCCTCGGTCCATCAGCAGCTGTTTGTAGTAGACTTGTGCGAGGGTTTACTTTAAGTGCATTAATAAAACACATATTTAATTAAATAATTTGTTATTATTCATAAACAACACAAATACTAATGTATTTTCTAGTCATTGCTGTTTGCTTCTCTGCTCTCGTAAGGTTAAAATAACAATTTAGATATTATCACATAGATAGTGTAAATGCAAAATTAAGTAAGGACTGATTTTTCCATCTACGGAATAATAAAATGTCAGCCTTTTGCCTTTGACAAGCCTAAAAAAGAGATTAAGTAGGTAGATTGAAAAATAAGCCCTAATAAATAAAATCTTCGACCAAATAAATGCATGGCCGTGCGGTTTCTGATTTTATGACACGATGGCATAGGCTAACAGATAAATATAAAGGCCTGTATGCAAAAACACTATTTCTGCATAGACTTTTGCTTGACAATGATTTGCGCTAGTAATTTGCTTTGGTCGAAGGACAAAATAGAGAAGCAACACTGTATCGTCATTTAACATGCAACTAATACTTTAACTAAAGTGGAAGATCGAGAGACTATGCTATTAACAAAACAATCGTGAAGTATTTCTAATTCTCAAGATTAAAATACATTATCTGCTCTAACACTAACAAGACTTGTAGTTATAACATGTAACAGCCCCTAACAATTGGCGAAGTTAAACTTACTACGCTAAGAACCAAATGCTAGTATCGATATCTTCTCTTATAACCTGTCTCGGTAGGTACGGTTGTAGGCAATAAATATTGCACATCGGTTTTTCTGCTTTCGTAGAGCGCTATCCCTTTCTGACGCAAACTACGTTCTATGAAATTGAAATTAGCCAATGTGCAATTAAGAAACATATCCATCTCACTCGCACACTATCGTTAACATTAATGTAGAGTGAGAGATAATGATTTGCTGCGTTTTTCATTGAATTCTTTTATTATTATTTTTTGTAAAGACATTTGCTATCGTAGAGCCTAAACGCTAAGATTTTTTTACCTATCTACCAAATTGCAACAAGGCTACGCAATGTTAACTTCTACCATGGACTAATTATATAATTAGTCCATGCTTCTACTAAAACATTATTAAACAACTACAGTTTCGTTATGGCAAGACATAGTATAAAAAGTTAGAAATATTAAAAACAAGAAATGTTCGCGTGTTACAGATGACTGGAAAATACACGATTCATTAGTTCTCACGTAATAACAATCACTTTGAAACGAATTAAAAGCTCTAAAATAAACAACAGTCTTAGAATATAAAGTTATTTACACGAAACACAATATTTTCATAAAAAAATAGCCTACTGTACACATAACAATGGTTTTCTTTCATATAGAAATATATATTCGTCTCTGTTTACAAACTAGAAACAGTACATACATAGTAAAAATAGTGAAATCTTTTAGGAATCATATGACTTATCGCGCACGAGAAATACACGCTGAAGGCAAGGCACTTTATATACATTTTATTTCGACATTATATGAAAACAATGTCTCAAACTGAACTACAACCAATCTTCTGTTATTTTACAGTATGTTTTACACTTATTTTGGCGTAAATACCTACGTATGATGTAAGTATACAGGATGTTTTTTTGAGAAGGGCGGTGATGGCCAAGTTCGAAACCACATACGTTAAGTATAAGGATTTTAAAAAAAGATAAATATACAGTTATTGTTTTCTTATAAATCAAGGGCGTGACTCTTTTCACGACTTTTCTCTAACTCTCGTGGTTTCGGACTTGGTCATCACCGCCCTTCTTAAAAAAACCACCCTGTATAGGATGCGGTATTTTATATGAATTTAGCAATAGTTACAGCTAGTGCATTTCTCTGTACGTTTCAAGTCGCCCTAGAGTTGGGCAGTTTAGGTCAAGGCAGCGGTTCTCGCTATAGTTTAGGTTAGATAACGGAAGCCACAATTACACATCACATACCTACAAAAATACTTGTTCAATTAAATTTAAGTATAATCTAAACTATTAGTCGATTAAGGTATTGTCAGTCCACACCTGACTCTCAAGTGAGTTGTTAAACCTACATAGCAATGTCCGATATGGGCAGATTCTAATATAACTAAGAAAATTCGGGTACTCATTCGATAAAAGTAAGTAATATTTAAAATATTGCCTCTTATAGATCTCAACCAATCAATACACGAGATGATTTGTAACATCATACAAATGAACACCATAACATAAAATTAGAAAGGTGTGTCAACAAAAACACAAAAATATTATAGATTACTGCATAATGGCAAAATTTTAAGTAACTACAATATCTAATGAAGTATGTACTAAATAAAGAGAAACAAAAACCCCTTTCACAATAGAGAAGGCACTGTAGATATAACATTCAGTTGTTATACAAAAATTATGAAGTACATGCTCTTAGAACATAGTAATACAAAATACTGACATACAAACGTTAAGAATAGCAGTAAGTTGGCAAAGCCTTAAGAACACTCTATGTGGTGGGCGCACTTTCTAGACTAGATAGAATACATAAGTTATTATTTATTTTGAACTTTCTTAAGTTGAAATAATTTATCCATACAGTTGTAATAGGCTGTAAGATTATGTATTGACAATGCGTGTCTGTTGAAAAGTATCGTATTAGATAAATAGTTTATATTATTAAAGGAGGCACCAGTATCACAAATAGATTACTTATGGAAGCGTGCGGAATGATAAAATACTGTAAGTACTATTCGACAAGTATATTACCTAAATCGAAGAATAAAGCTCGCCCATCACAATCTGTCCACAATCCATGAAGCGATTGGTCCCGCTCTGTATAAAGCGATATACTATACATTTATTTTAGATTAGTTCTAATGGATCACAGCCTAGGTAAATGTAATTAGCCGCTTTACCGGCAAGTTTGGTGTACTTCACTGAGAATACAACTGATTCCAACTAATCGGATGGGTCCGGTTAATGTACATACTGTTAAAACGATGCCACTTTTTTCCACTGGGAAATTATTAAGACCCGTGTACACTGGAGCAGATAAATATTTCGATTATTAATTTTCTTTATCTAGCGATGAATAATTGCTCTAAAGAGGATAACTAACGCCTTTGATTTGATTGAAAAACATTTTCTGGCACTGCGGCGGCCGCTGCCGCGGCACGCTCGCTCTGCTCGCTCGCCTTGAGCTTAATTTTTATGTTCTAACATAACCTTACCAATCCTAGTCGGATCCGCCCTATAACGTATCAAGGACAAGTTTAAGCATCTAGTGCCAGAACAAAAAAGTAAAAATTAATGTTTGAATTGCTACAGTGTACATGTGGCTTAACTGGCATCGTAATAACAGTGTGTACAATATCATAATGTACATTATCGCCTCCCAATCGGATTCAAATCTTTGGAGCAGGGCTGCAGCCGATTGTTTGGGATTAGGAGTAGTCTCTCCAAAGTTGGCGGTAAGGCAGCGGGTCGGGGTTAGGTGATGGGTTCACCCGGGGAGCACCAGAGCAGCGAGCGCCGCCAGCGAGCTCCGTCAAGTGATGGCCGTCACGTCAGACTGGGTCCGCTCCAGCCCGTCTTCGTCCGTCGCTCTGAGGGGAAATCATCATAATAAGTATCAGCTATCTGGCTCCCAAGGTTAGTTAGTTTGGGCCTGGACTACGCACAAAAAACCTGTCTTCTGGATGTTTACTATCTAGACAGTATTATGCAATGACCATATTATACATTAATAGTGTTTTTTTTAAGAAAAACAGAAAAACTGAAGAGCAATAGGTTGGCGTGGTACGTCATGTCATGAGGAGGGATGAAAGTCATGTGACTAGAAGAGTAATGAGTATGGATGTGGATGGATATGTGAGCAGAGGTAGACCAAGGAAAACATGGATGAACTGTGTGAAAGATGACATGGATAGGAGAGGAGTGAATGCAGAGATGACGGCTGACAGAGGGTAATGGAGGAAGAAGACATGTTGTGCCGACCCCACATAAATTGGAATAAGGGCAGGAAGAAGAAGAAGAAGAAGTGTTTTTTTTAAGATGAGTTTCAAATGACTTCCAAAAGCCCTACCTTGCTTCCTTGTCCCAAGTTGCCATGCCTATTTCTGCAGTGAAGCAGCATTGCTGTGTTTTGGTTTGAAGGGTGTGGGTGCCGGTGTTATTACTGGCACGTGAGGCTGAATATCTGTATGCTGACTGTATGACTGTATGATGGACGCAGGGCAGTACATCGTAGGGCACGTTCCTGACGTGCGTGACCTACGAGGCATTGCTTTGTTAAAGGCGATAGTTACCACTTAACATCTCTTGTTCCATCAGCTAGTAACATAAAAAAAAAAGTTGATGGACGCAGGGTAGTGCGTAGATGCATGCAGGGCAGTGCGGCACCCAAACCCTTAAAACCCAAAGACAGCGATGCTGCTTCACGGCAGTATTAGGCATGGTGGTAGTAATTCCCGAACGAACCACACGCAAAGAGCTCTACTACTAAAACAGTGCAGGTTACTGTTATTGAGTTCCATAGTGATTGTAGTGAGACCCCTGGTGGCCTGGTGGTAGCGGCCGCACCTTCCGATCCTAAGGTCGCGGGTTCGAATGGAGTCGTGTACCTATGATGGATTTTTCTATTCCGAAAATGTATGTACACAATGCTAGTTCTCTCGAACGGTAAAGGAAAACATCGTGAGGAAACCCATGGCTTAGTCAGCTCTGCACGTATTGACCATGTCTTTCCTGTGGATTAAGCCGACTAAGCTGTCAGGATGGTATAGGTGCTGGGCAAGACTATTCCATCTAAAATCGTGTCACAGGCACTATAGCATCCCGTAGGGAGGGGCATGAGTAAAAATCAATTGTCCCTGACGCTATATAAATCATCTACAGTAGATGCAAAGGCCAGTTTACTTTGATATAGTTCGGCCGTTCAGAGAATGCGTTTGACAGTTTGATCAGTTAGTCACAGTTAGTCACATAGTTAGCACAGCACTACAAATATAAAGCGCTGACATAACCTTGTAGTAGCGCAGTATAGATTTAGAAAAATATTGTATAACAAGTTATTTGACACTCATTTTGGCACAAAATTATAAAATTCATTGATTATTCATATAATAATGTTGTTTTAATGCTCATCAATTGTTAAAACGGTAAACAACCAGCAAAAATATTTTTATCGTAACTGCAACGCCATTACAAAGTTACGTCGTCAGTTCAATCGCGACGTGTCAGGAATTCAGGAACGCATTCTCTGAACGGCCGAACTATAGTGTTAGTATACCTGTAGACATGTGCCGCGGCCCGGTCGGTGCGGTAATGCGCCGCGTACGGCATCCGAATCCGGCGGCGCGCGACCACCGCACGCCGCAGAGTGCCCGGCTTTAAGGAGTTACGCACTCCGTGGTACGCCAACCTAAATAAATAAATATTATAGACAACCCACACAACACTATCTAGCCCCAAACTAAGCAGAGCTTGTACCATGGGAACCAGTTAGCTGATATAATAATTATATACTTTTTTTCTTTTTGTAAATACACACTTAGAATACAATATAACACCCAGACAGAGAACAAACATCTGTGTTCACCACACAAATATTTTTTCGCGGTGGGGATCGAACCCACGACCTACGGCTCAGAAGGCAGAGCTACTACCAACTGAGCTGAGAGGCCAATAGAACTGGAAAACATAAGGAGCTTGATTTTTGTCCACCAGATTATTTAGTGGTTTTTATGTGCGATCGTTCCCACTTATCATCAGGTGGGCCGTCTGGTAGCTCTGTATCAAATCCTCACTGCACCATGAAAATTAATCAAGAAAGCATCAGATTGTAGGTACAATAACTTTTCAAAACAAAAGTAATAAACCGTCTTTTGAAGCGGTGTTTCTAAATATGAATTGTTGAATTCTACAATTTTTCGAAAAATGCAGACTTAGCTTGGAGCGACTACATACCATATAACACTATAATATAACACGTATAAAAAAATATAACCTTAAAACGGCCAGATAAAAAAGTGCTAAAATGTACTTCTCGTATAATGTCCCAAAAGTTAAGAGCCGAGCGGGATTTGAACTTTTTTAATAATAATAAAATAAATAAATAAATAAATATTCTGGACAATTCACACAACACTACCCAGCCCCAAACTAAGCAGAGCTTGTAATATGGGAACCAGATAGCTGATATAATACTTAAATACATTTTTTTTTTGTAAATACATACTTAGAATACAATATAACACCCAGACAGAGAACAAGCATTTATGTTCACCACACAAATATTTGTTCTCGGTGGGGATCGAACCCACGACCTACGGCGCAGAAGGCAGAGCTACTACCAACTGAGCTAGAGGCCAGCCAACTCGCAACCTTCCCCTTGGTACGGGGCTGCGCTGACCGCTGCGCCATCAGATCCTAATCAAACTCGACGAATAACTCTTAGGGACTGTACTAAGGAGAAGGTCGCGGGTTCAAATCCCGCTGGGCTCTTAACTTATGGGACATTATACAAAAAAGCGGCCAAGTGCGAGTCGGACTCGCCCATGAAGGGTTCCGTAGGAACAAGTAACATAATATAAAAGTTCTTGTTGTTCGTCGAAAGGTAAATTGCGGTTTACGATTAATGACGTATTAAAAAAAAAATACTTGCTAGATCTCGTTCAAACCAAATATCGTTGGAAGTTTGCATAGTAATGTACATCATATATTTTTTTTAGTTTTATCATTCTCTTGTTTTAGAAGATAGAGGGGGGGGACCAACTTTTTACCACTTTGGAAGTGTCTCTCGCAAAAACTATTAAGTTTAGAAAAAAACTATATAAGAAACATTAACATCATTTTTGAAGACCTATTCATAGACCCCACACGTATGGGTTTGATGAAAAAAAGAGAATATTGAATTTCAGTTCTAAGTATGGGGACCCCCAAAATGTATTGTTTTTTTTCTATGTTTGTAAGAAAATCTTAATGCGGTTCACAGAATACATCTACTTACCAAGTTTCATCAGTGTAGCTCTTATAGTTTCGGAGAAAAGTGGCTGTGACATACGGACGGACAGACAGAGACAGACAGACATGAAGAATCTATTCCTAGTTTTGTTTTTGCCATTTGGCAACGGAACCCTAAAAAGAAGTGACTGACCTAGGCGCGAGTGCGAGTACCGTAGTGAGCACTAAAGTGAACCAGTAGACATGGCTAAAGATCGCGTTATGCATCACGTGGTACGTAGACGGCAAGCCGAGACAAGAGACGCAGATGGATTGGTAGATCAGCGTCAGGATGAAGAAAGATATCATCGAACCCGTCAGCGCTAGCAGGTGGATGACCGTCTGAAAGAAAATACATTTATTATACATTTACCTATATTTGAGCGACTTTGTAAAATCAACACTTGCCAGACTAAAGGTACTTGTTAGCGACTGACGTAAAAAAGAAGCATGAAAACTTATAGTTATAACCAACATATTAAAAATAAGTCATATGATTTTTTGTAGTCGCTAGCTAGTAAAACCTCATAGTTGGAACCAAATGGTGACCTCGCGGAACTCGAACTCTAAGGGAATAATGCAGAAACAATGCTTGAGTCTGAGTCGAGCCTCAAGCTCAAGCACAGATTTTTCGTCAGTTCTCCATTGCAAAATGACAACAATCTATGCTTGAGACTCGACTCAAACTCAAGCACTGGTTCTGCATACGGGCCTAAAAAGCGATCACGGCCGTTTCCTAAAGTCGCATGCAAATCGAAAAATGGTCGATTACGAGTTCACGCTAAATGAAACAAGTCCAAAGACAAGCAAGCGAAGGCACTCGTACCGTTTGAACATCCAATTGCTCGCTTCAATCAACTAAGTCTGGAAACTTATAAATTCATCCGTGCGATGTGCTTTATTCAGTTCAAACAAAAATGCATCACTCATTTTCATGTGCCGCTATAGAAATAATAAATAATGATAAAAATAAATCAGTTATCACTCTTCACTATCCCACACTCACTTACGAGTTTCATAAAGAAAAGCTGCATGGAAAATAATTATACCAGTTTTGTAACACACTATATTTTATTATCATTTTTCATGATTACATTTCATTATAGATTACCTTCATCGCTCATAAGTTTTTATAACTATAACTACCAGCCCCAGTATGTGAACAGATTGCAGAAATAGAGTACAACGCTGTTGTATATATGTGGGTAGCGTTAGCCAGTAGGAATTAAAATACATACCCAGCTCCTAGTCTCGATAGCGACGTAAAGTAGCATGACTGTGAGACAACACGTCATAGTCGAGCATCCGAACTCCCAGATGTCAACCGTAGTGACCCAGTACGCGAACAGATTGCAGAAGTAGAGTACGACGCTGATGTATAGTATCACTAGTTAGTAGGAATGAAAAGACATACCCAGCTCCTAGTCTCGATAGCGACGTAAAGTAGCATGACTGTGAGACAACACGTCATAGTCGAGCAGCCGAACTCCCAGATGTCAACCGTAGCGTCCCAGTAAGCGAACAGATTGCAGAAGTAGAGTACGACGCTGATGTATAGTATCACTAGCTAGTAGGAATGAAAATACATACCCAGCTCCTAGTCTCGATAGCGACGTAAAGTAGCATGACTGTGAGACAACACGTCATAGTCGAGCAGCCGAACTCCCAGATGTCAACCGTAGTGTCCCAGTACGCGAACAGATTGCAGAAGTAGAGTACGACGCTGCGCTGATGTATAGTATCACTAGCTAGTAGGAATGAAAATACATACCCAGCTCCTAGTCTCGATAGCGACGTAAAGTAGCATGACTGTGAGACAGCACGTCATAGTCGAGCATCCGAACTGCCAGATGTCAACCGTAGTGTCCCAGTACGCGAACAGATTGCAGAAGTAGAATACGACGCTGATGTATAGTATCACTAGCTAGTAGGAATAAAAATACATACCCAGCTCCTAGTCTCGATAGCGACGTAAAGTAGCATGACTGTGAGACAGCACGTCATAGTCGAGCATCCAAACTCCCAGATGTCAACCGTAGTGTCCCAGTACGCGAACAGATTGCAGAAGTAGAGTACGACGCTGATGTATAGAGACTCGAGAAGCACTAGCCAGTAGGAATGGGCGCGGTACGCAAGGCCGCGTCGACAGGCACTATATAGTCCAGCGCGCTCTGTTAGAAGCGCGGCCGGGGCTACGCGGTCGTATGCGCCTGGGGATAGAAACAATGCTATTAGTATCTTAGTCAGTCATAAGGCCGGTTTGAGAAATAGTCCTTGAGGCTGAGTCGAGCCTCGAGCATAGGTTTTTGTCATTTTTCAATGGAGAACTGTCAAAAAATCTATGCTTGACTCAAATTCAAGCACATCTACTACACTGATTCTACGCTAAATGATATATTCCTATTCGCTTTAAGCTTTTTCTGAACAAACTTCAACACCCGCTGCACACCTTTAGGGGTTGGGTTTGAATAATCCCTTTCTTAGTGCACCACTACACTACACCAGGAATCTACTCTCCAAATGACATATTCCTTAGACCTATAGTTTAGGCTGTGCGTTGATTGTCAGTCAGTAACGTAAGAGTTTTATATATTTAGATGAAAGCGAATGATATATCGATTCCTTTAATTCCATACTTACCGATAACAGTAGGAGGTAGCGCAGTAAACAAGAGGTTATACGCCATCAGGTGGATCTGGTCGATCATCACCATGGCAGAGAAGCCGCAGTAAAACTGGTACCAGAATATTAGGAACACGAATGTCTGGAAAGAAAAAGATTTCATTAGAAATAGTAGTGCGGTCGCCTAAGTTGAGTTGATTTTATTATTATAAAAAAGGCGACCACGGCTGTTGTAATACGGTCGAAACGTCGGGAAATAAAAAAGGTAATCGTGATAAATATAATTTTCATTTTTTCCTTAATAATTGTGCCTAACGATCGCGTTAATTTCAAAATTGCTAAGATACAAAATATATAAATTTGTCAAACTCTAACTCAATAAAATTTTATTCATTTCAATTCCAAGAATCACTTTGAAACGTTTTAAAGCTAAGTGAGTCTAGGTGCCAGTTCCACGCGACCAAGCCTAGAAGAACAGTCAACAAACTACGGCTCGGTTCCTACCGTTTTTTCATATGATCCTTTTACAAATCAAAAATAAAATGTATGTATGTAATTTGCAAAATAAGGAACTACAATAATACTGACGGCATTTTTGAGGAAGAAGTAGAGTATCATTCTCGCAAGCCGGTCGTAACACCAATGGCCGTGCACGAGTAGTAGTCGCTCGATGAACTTGAACCGCGACAATGCGAAATCGGACGCCATTACTGCTTGCATGCCCTCTTGGCCAGATAGACCTGGAAATTCAAAAATCTATAAATAAACAAATACTCGAGTGCTAAATATGAATGTGGATGTTTACAGAAGTAGAGGTAGGCCAAAAAAAAGATGGATGGATTGTGTGAAGGATGACATGAGTAAGAAAGGAGTGACTGTTGAAATGACGGCTAATAGAGGAGAGTGGAGAAAGAAAACCTGTTGTGCCGACCCTACATAAAGTGGGACAAGAACAAGAGAATGATGATGACTCAAATATCTTTTGCTGTACTTTAATTTAGAAATTTAGTGGCAAATAACTTATTAGCCTGAAATGGCTAGATTGTAAAATTATAGAGTAGGTTATAGAACATAGCGTAAACTATATAAAAAAAAAACTTTTATTTTATAATTAGACAAAGACAATTATTTATTTTCTTCTTATCACACAACATACAATACATGAATAGATGAAAAAACAATTATAAATAAGTTTACATAATGTAATAACAATGAACAAAGAGAAGGACAAAAATTAAAATACTAACAAAACATGGATTTATGAGGTAAGTATGACATGAGGTTATATGATGAGGTTACATTTTTAGAATTAATTGGGTGGGTTTGTGAAAGACTAGTTCGGGGAAGTTTTACAACCAGTACCCGAAGTCCCAGTGCATTTACAACATTTCGTTACCAAATGTTGTTTTCGTTTCGCCTATTTGTCTCTGTCTTTTGTATGGAGAAAAGATGAGACAACAACTCTAACTACGTAACGTATGTTTGCCATCTCATATTTTCTCCATGCAATAGAGAGAGACAAAAAATCGAAACGAAAACCACATTTGCTAACGAAATGTGGTAGCAAAACCCCGACTTCGGGTACTGGCCTATTTCTTACGTCAAGCAACGTTGCTATATTATGTTTCGGTTTGAAGGATGTCGTGCGTGACCTACGAGGCAATGCTTTTTTATAGTCGATGGCATCAGGACAGTTAGTTATATAAAAAAATCGTTTGCGAGAAGTTAATGGTAGATGTCAGAAGAACGAGCAAAAAGGAATATTTTGGGGAACATCATTACTTGCCCAACATCGAGATATTGCCCAGAAACAATACCATCCTCATAGCTAGTCGACCTAATCTACAGGAAAAACATGGTCAATACGTGCGGAGCTGACTACGCGGCGGGTTTCCTGATGACATTTTATTTGAACATAGCATTGTACATTTATTATCAAATGTAGCCCACCACATTGATTTAAAGTGGTAACCATCGCCTATAACAATGACATTGCCTCGTAGGTCACGCACGTCAGGAACGTGCATGCACTACGATGCATCTATACAGTTCAGCCTCACGTGCCAGTAATTTCCGGTAACCACACCCTTCACACTGAAACACAGCAATGCTGCTTCACGTCAGAAATAGGCATGGTGGTAGTACTTCCCCAGGACGAGCCCTTCACAAAGAGCTCTACTATTACTGAAGAACTAGCGACAAAACAAGAAGAGGAAACCTTGACCAACGTCCTAGAAATATCTAACCAATAAATGCTTATGACTTATTGATCCTACAACGTTTAGAACTAATCAAACATAGATTTCCACATTCGAGGAAAGCAAACATTAACCACTTCATCAATTGGATTTGTTGAAATGTCGTTCGCAGTGGGAGTGCCTTAATCGAAGCTTGATTGAACGGTGCTGTGTTTAGCCTTATCTAATCGTTCTGCGATGGCGATCAGTGAAACGATGTCAAATATGACAGCGCTATTTGACAGCGTTTCACTGATCGCCATCGCCATTGCCTAGATGTGCGCAGGCCTTTTAAAGACCATATCGCGTGACAATATTACCTCTAAGTTGAACTAGTATTATCTTATCTGTGGTTGAACTAAGCGACAGCTTTCAGAGTCTAGACTTTAGTTTAGATAGACGATTAAAAAATGATTTTGTATTTGCTTTATTAATTTTAGTTTGTTACTGTTTCAATTATTTGACGGTACATTTTAGTTGTTAGTAGCTCTGCCTTCTGCGCTGGTCGCAGAGCGTGGGTTTGATTCCCAATTATAACAAATTTCTGTGTGGTCAACACAATGTTTGTTTTTTGTCTGGGTATTCTAAAAATTACCTATTGACATTAAAATAATAGACAGTCTACATTTATTCAAAACTAAACTAAAACAGCTTTTGTTGAAAGGGTGTTTTTATTCTACTGATGATTTTATAAATATGTAGTGACATTGCTAGTATTATTTGATTACAATTTCTTTGATTATTATTTAATTTATGTTATGAATTATATTATTTTTGCTTATTATGTATTTTTCAGACACAAATGAAATAAATAAATGAAATGAAATGTATAAAAAAAATACATAGGTTTTATAACAGCTATCTGGTTCTCAGAGTACAAGTTTTGCTTAGTTTGTGGCCAAATAGTGGTGTGTGGATTGTCCACAATATTTATGTATTTATTCATTCAGGGTTCTGGAGTACGAAACCCCAAATTTAAAGGAGTAGAAAGAAAGAAACCTAATATAAAATATAAATATTCAACACTATCAACTATCACCAACACTATCAAGCCCCAAATTAAGCACAGCTTGTACTATTGGAACGAGATAGCTGATATAATACTTACATAATTTTATTTCATAATTCATAATAACTTTATTGCGAACATAGGTGTGGATACAGATGTCAGGGTTTTGAGTAAGGTCTTCCATATTCAACTAATAATAGCATGCAATAACATAAACATAGGTACAATTAAATAGAATGGAATGTCAAAAAATAAAAAGAAATACACATTAAAAGTCAATATCTACAGATTAATAAAATAATACAAAATGTCTATTAGTAAAAAAAAAAAATTAAATTAAGCAATAAAATTACAGATACAAATAACAAACAAAAAAATAAGGATTTTATTCTAAATTATTGTCACTAAGGTAATCTTTCACACTGTAGTATGTCTTTTCGTAAAGCAATTTTTTCACATTATTTTTAAATATGTTGTCAGAAGGTGAGGCCAGCGCAGAATTAGGCAGATTATTATAAATTCTAGTTATCATACAAAATATGCTATTATTAAGTTTAGAAGTTTTATTTTTAGGACAACAAAGTTTATGCATAAGGCGAGTGCTTTTAAAATTTTCAAACAGGTGCACATTTTTTCTAGCGAATAAAACAGCTTCAAGAATATAAATACAAGGTAAAGTTAAAATTTTTAGTTTGCAGAAATATTCCTTGCAGCTGTCAGTCTGCTGTAACTTGCATATGGCCCGCACGCATCTCTTTTGTGCCCTAAATAGTATCTCTTTGTCAGTTGAGTTGCCCCAGAACAAAACACCATACCTAAGAAGGGATGCAACATATCCGTGATATGCAGTTAGCAAAGTAGACTCACTAGCAGTCCTTGACAACACGTGTAGAGCATAGGAGAAACGAGATAATCTGATGCATACATTCTCCACATGAGATTTCCAATTCAAAGTACAGTCAATATTAAGTCCTAAAAATTTCGTTACATCTATCTGTTCAATTCTTTCACCATCGTAATTGATGTCTATGCTATCTATTTTTACCGTCCTATTTCTAAATATCATAAAATTTGTCTTAGTTAAATTAATTTTTAAGTTGTTTAATGTCAGCCAATTTATTACCTTACCCAATGTATCATTCATGTCACGTTCAAGTGCCATTTTGTTGGTACCAGTAAATAAGATGGTACTGTCGTCAGCAAACAATGTCATATGATGATTAGTAATTTTAGGAATGTCATTAATATAAATTATAAATAGTAAGGGCCCTAGAACACTCCCTTGAGGTACACCGTATCTAACAGATTTAAATGGAGAGGTGTATTTAACCTGTTTTTTTTCGGTGGGGCATATTCTTGTTATCTCAGTTGCTTGCATTCTGCTGGTAAGATAGGATTCAACTAAGCTTAGTATATTACCTCGAATTCCGTATGACTCCAGCTTATGCAGAAGTATCCGATGGTCTACGTGGTCGAATGCTTTTGTGAGGTCCATAAAAAGCGCACAAGCCGTAATTTTTCGATCGAGATGATCCATAACATTATTTAAAAAATTAAAAATAGACATATTAATCGATTTCTTTTTTCGAAACCCTGCTTGCTCTTCAGCAAACATATCATGTTTTTCAAAGAATTGGTAAATACTATCGTACATGAATCTTTCAAAGACTTTAGACAGTACAGGAACAAGTGCAATGGGGCGATAACAATTCATGTCACTTTTGTCATTCTTTTTAAAAAGTGGTTTGATAATAGTGCGCTTAAGTTTGTCAGGAAAGATTCCATCAGTGATACAAATATTAGAGATATAACTAAGGGGTTCAGATATCTTTCGTGAAACTAACTTCAGTATCTTAGTAGATATATCATCATATCCTGTACTGTCAGTATTTTTTAATTTCATTATTATTTTTTCTATATCTATCGGCATGATGGGTTTCATAAATAGAGAGGCTAGTTTGTTTGGGATCGAGCTCGATTGTGCAGAGGGATCCGGTTTGATCTGGTCAATGAAAAAGTTATTGAATGAATCTGCTATATCTTGGGGACATCTTAAAGTTCGGCTATTGTGTTTAATTTCAAGGATCTCTTCTTTTATTACACTTGCCTTATGTCTATTAATGATATTCCAAGTGGCTTTACACTTATTATCTGCATTATTAATATAGTTGTCATTTTGCGACTTTTGGGTTAGTTTAATGATACGGTTTAATCGAGTGGATAGATCCTTAAATTTATTTTTATTACTTTCATTTCGTTTTTTTCGGTATTGCCAAAGTAATTGACGTTTACGTTTACAGCAGTTTTTTATGCCGTTGGATATCCATTTAGGTCTTTTTTGCGCGGAGATTCTAATTTGTACTAATGGAAAACATAAATAATAAAATAAAGAGAATAAATCATAGAACATGTCAAATGCATCATTAGGGTTAATGCAATCAAACACTTCACTAAATGTCAGAGAGTTAATGCATTCTATAAATTTGTCAATGTTTTCTTGACTATAGTCGCGTCGTTCTATATACCAATGGTTTATGGTAAGACTTGGTTTTACTGGACATGTTAAAAGTTGGGCAGTATGGTCGGAGAGCGCAAACTCATATACTTTGCCTTTACTTCCCCTAACATTGTGTATGAGATGGTCTATGCATTTGCCACTTCTCGGTCTAGTAGGTTCCTTAATAGCAAATTTAAGATTAAAAGCTGACACTAACTCCATGAATTCATTGGACTCCTTAGATGACTGTAGTGTATTAATGTTGAAGTCACCACAAATTACAATTTTTTTCTTACCGTTACAGTATTTACTCAATATGGAGTTAAATGATGCAAAAAACCTGGCTAAATCGTCTAGATTGTTCTTTGGAGGTCTGTAAATGCAGACAACTATTATATTATGGCCTAATAGCTCTACTCCAGTACATTCAATAACACTAATAGTACCAATTTTATTAATTTCATCGATTTGTTTAAATTTAAGCGTGTTTCGAATAAGAATACAAGCTCCACCGTGACGAGTTTTTCGAGAAAAAACATGACATTTACATGCTTAGAATACAATATGCGACCAGACAGCGAATAAACATTATGATTATAGGATCGAACTCACGACTCTCTGTCCCAGAGTTCCCAGACAGAGAGTCGTGGGTTCGATCGTAGGTTCGATGTTATAATGTATTCCAAGTATGTAATTACAAAAAAAAAATATTTAATATATCATATATCAGCTATTTGGTTCCCATAGTACAAGCTCGGCTTAATTTGGGGCTAGATAGTGTTGTGTGCATTGTCCACATTTTTTATTTATATACGAACCTACACCGACGTCCGCAGTTTGTATCATGGAGACGTCGTTAGCTCCATCGCCTATCGCCAATGTCGTGACGCCTAATTCTTCTTTCACTGCCTGTAACACAAATATTTATTAGAAGTAATAGTCGAGATCTTTGTGATACATTTTGTTCAATAATAATAATAACAGTAAGTAAGTAATAATAACAGGCCTTTGCATCTATTGTAGATGATTTATGTAGTGATCACTCATGCCCCTACTTACGGGACGCTATAGTGCCTGGAACAGGGGTTTTTAGATGGAATAGGCTTGCCCAGCACCTATACCATCATGACAGCTTAGTAGGCCTAATCCGCAGGAAAGACATGGTCAATACGTGCGGAGCTGACTGACCCGCGGGTTTCCTCACGATGTTTTCCTTCACCGTTTGACTAGCATTGTGTACATACATTTTGCGACAGAAAAACTCATGGTACACGACTGGATTTGAACCCACGACCTTAGGATCGCAAGGCGGGGCCGCTACCACTAGACCACCATACCATCATTATAAGTAACTAGACTGGAAAGGACATAGATTAAAAACACAAGGAAATCTAATATTCTAATTTTCTTTTCATTCAATATAATAATACGATGATGAAACCTTGAAAACCTTTAAATTGGTATAAATGCACTTAACTTAATGATCGTCGCATTATGTCATTAAATTCTGTATTGTTCAAACAATCCATCCCATAATAACGCTTTTATTGCACGCTAGTACCAATAATGTACACGAATCACAACCAAATTGAAATTAATACGACCGGCGACGACGGCCAAATAAACATTACAGCTCTAGCCATTACTAGTAAAGGATTTCATTGCCGTTAATAAAAGTAAACAGGCATCTATTGTAGATGATCAGTATCGATGTTTCTTTTTGTATCATTTTTCTTTTAGTGTCCTTGTATTTACCTACTGGTTTATGTAGTAAATAAATGAATTTCTATGTCTATGATTTAAGATAGTTTGGGCAAATTTTTCCTAATGGCGCGAGGACGGGACGACGGTTTGTAGCGTGTGGCGGCGTCAGCCGTGTGCGGTAAGTCTATAAAATATTCGGCAAATTCATCATCCGCACTTGATGTGCAGACTGGGTTTCCGCAAGTAGGCTGCTGGCAGGCCCTTTTTGAGTGACGCTTGACACGTGTTGCCCGAACTTTTTTAGGTTCTACTTAGGCGGCGTTTTGTGGTTGTTGCCGGAGGTCAGTGTGCGGGAACACTTACTCCACAAGTAAGCTTACCTTGACGATGTAAGCCTTCTGCAGCGGCGTGGCGCGGCAACACAGCACAGCAGAGCAGCGACGCGCCAGAGAAAGGAACGGCGCGACAAGCCCCGACCGCCGGTCCAGGATATAAGTGAGCGTGCGTCCGTCGACCACTAGCGCGCGGCTGCCGGTCGCACTGGATCCCTCCGCGAGACCGCCTTCCAGGTAGCTCTTGATTGTGGATTCCGCGTGCTCCTGAATAAATAGGCAATTTGTAAATAAAAGCAACGAACATTTACTGTATAATCATTATAATAATGTAAGTAGCTAAGTAGGCATTGTCCTTGTTATGACAATAATCTGCAATTAGCGCTTTAGGGCCGTGACGGGTTTTACACGGACGGTACGGGACAAAAAGTTTTGGAAATAATGAAAGAGCATAATATTATGACAACAATAATACGTTAGGCAGAAACGATCAAAACGAGTTGTTGTCTCCAAAAGAGAGAGACACGTAGGCCAGACGAACTGTTCAAACTGATCGAGTAAATTTTAGATTAGGGGTATATGTTATAAAACTATAAATTCGCAAAATCGCTCACCTTATCCCTCGACATAAGATACAGCAGTCGGTCAGTTTGCGAGAAGAGTGCCGCGGAGTATGCGATGTTGACCGCTGTCTCTGGCTTGTCTCCCGTGAGCACCCACACCACTATGCCGGCGTCTAACAGCGCGCGGACGGTGCGAGGCACGCCCTCTTGCAAGCGATCCTCCACGCCCGTGCCTCCAACCAGCGTCAAAGCACTCTCGAGCCGCGCTAGGGACTCGCGGATACGCTTCTCGCGACCTGAACAACACAAGTCAACATTCAAAAATGTGTAGGTGTATTACATACCATTAAAAATAGTATAATGAGGATATCCGTAGAAGAACCAAGGTCACCGACATAGCTTGTAGAATTTGTAAGTTGAAGTGGTAATGGGCAGGTCATATAGCTCTAAGAACCAACAACCATAAAGGTTCGCGAATGGCGACCACGAACCGCAAGACGAAACGTAGGGCGCCCACCCACTAGATGGACCGACGACATTGTTAAGGTCGCGGGAAGTCGGTGGATGGAAAGGGCTCAGAATCGTTCTTCCTGGAAATGTGTAGGGGAGGCCTATGTCCAGCAGTGGACTTCTTCAGGTTGATAATGATGACATTACATACCCAGGGAAGTATAAGAAATGTCTCAGATCACATGTAATTGTTTACCGAGGAGAAGCCGAGGTTGACAAACATGTGATCTGAGGCTTTCTTTTTTACTTCCCGTGGTGTGTATACGATTTGTCTGCTCGACGACGAGGGAAAGAGGCAACTTCGGTTCGTGCAGCGGGCCGAAAGTTGCCACTTTCCACCCGGTGAGCTAAAAATAATGTCCGTACGTGGCACCGGTGACGGACAAGATGAGTAGTAATAGGTTGGCATCTTGTCCGTCATTCCGGGCATGTCATGTGGAATGTAAAGAAATGAAAGTTAATGAAAGATGAGGGTCATATTATAAGGAAAGTGATGGATATGGATGTGAATGGTGGTTATAGAAGAAGTAGACCAAAGGAAAGATGGATGGACTGCGTTAAGGATGACATGAGTAGGAAAGGAGTCACTCAGATGACGAATGATAGAGGTGAGTGGAAGAAGAAAACCTGTTGTGCCGACTCCACTTAGCGTGGGATAAGGGCAGGAAGATGATGATTTTATTTTATGCCACATTATAAGAGCAGTATTTATACAAGAATGAACGATATAAAATAAGCCTTTTTTTAAGATAGGACTAACAATGACATCTCGCCTATAGTATCTAAAATAATGTCAATTTTGTGTCAACAAATAGAGATGGCAACAGTCTATCGATCTGCTAAGCTAAATGACTGCTATCGAACCATTATAAACATACCCGTACGGCATCATTCATATAGCCAGACACGATTTAGCGGATCTTGCCAATGTCACTTTCAGTTCAACAAATAGGTCTGCTAAGCTAAATGAATGTTACTAAACCATTATGAATATGAAATTGAGTCTCTAGTAAACACCTCAGCAGGGAGATGTTTCAGATCAGTTACTTAAACGCCCTAATGCCCCCGCAGGGCCCAGATCTGTTTAATGAAGCAATTAATAAACGGTTATGCGCGGAAGGAAGGATTGAATATAGTCATAATAATCTATTTATTTTCCTTAGGTAGGCAGTAGATCCAGTGGTTTGGGCGAGTTTGATCCACAAACACCCACACATTTCCAATATTAGTAGGATATTTTCAATAGTTTATAATGCTTGCTGCATAAGGGAAAAATAACAAAAAAATATAATGCAGATAGCCAAAGGGTAAAATTAAATAACGGCGTCGGATTTTCCGAAAACCTACACATAATTATTTGAATGTTTGCGAAGAGTGAATCTTATATTCATAAGTACGGTTGTAGGCAATAAATATTGCACATCGGCTTTTCTGCTTTCGTAGAGCGCTATCTCTTTCTGACGCACACTACGCTCTATGAAGCCGAAATTGGCCGATGTGCAATATTTGTTGCCTACTATTAAGCGCTACATCGACAACCACATTAAATTCGGTGAAAAGTTTGCCTATAAATTGTAAAAACAACTTATTCTGTGAACGTACGACCCAAGTAACAAAATGATTTTGTAACATATTACAAACCACGAAGGGCCCAATCTGAAGTGGGTGAGATTTTTGTTGTCACTTGCGTGCTCAAATTCAAACTTAATTTATTACATTTACCTATTTTTAAGACAGAAAAAAAAAGATTTTATTAGAGAATGCCTTTAATGATCAATGTTATCCTAGTTATTTGAATAGATGCCCTTTAACTATTATCTACTTACCTCTTAACTGAAATACAAGGTCTTTTATTTTTTGTTCTGAAAATTTAACAAAACAAGTTCAAGTTCAAGATAACCTCTACTAGCGTTTTAGACAAACAAACTCTACCTAAGTAGAGCAATCGGGTTGTAGTGTAATTCTGTAGCTATCAAAAATTGATTCTAACACGGAACAGCGATCACGTATCTTGGAGTAATAATTTTTAGACCGTGCTATCAAATCTGTTGCTATACTAGTTTAATAACGTGAAGTTCCTATTCACTATTTCATATTTATTGCACTTGGTCCTTGTCAAAAATAGGTTTTGTTTCAATTCACAAAATTAATTCATGGTAAATATGCCGTTGTTCATAAGCATAGTGTTAAAAACCATGATAGTTTCAAAAGTTTATACTTAAACAAGTTAATATGCGTAAGTATGTCATATTGTTTAAACTTGTTTTTTATTGCTATTGAATTTCAAAATGATGTCAACATTGACAGATGTAACAAGGTATCAGTTGCAACAAAAGATACGCGATTACTCTACAGAGAAAAAGTTATAAATTAGATAAACATGAGTCCTCATTTGCCCCTGATGACAAGTTCAAACATATAGAATAAAACTGTTTGTTTAATGATAATAACAGGACAAATTCATGCAACAACAATGATACGTCATGTCGAATTATTATTAAATAATACAGCACAATTAATTAAGAATGTATCATTCATTATTTATATTATAGAAATTCAGTTAGTCATTTTTCTGTTCCTTCCATGTGGAAATTCCCGAACGAACTATTTATTCATTTATCACAACCTTTACGATGGCGCAAAAGTACTTCAGATGTACCTAGATATATCATTATCAATTCTAGTTTCTCTACTCATGGCCGCATCATTGTATCACGAAATAAGTGTACAACATTTCCGACACAAATTGCCGGCAATTCAAATAAAGCTAACAAATCGCGTGTCAAGTAATACCTTCTCCGATTTCCGATGCTCGAGCGTGCGACGCAAGCCATTCCTCCCATAGCGCCGGTTGCATGGTCCGCTTGGCCATGACCAGCGTGCGCAGACCCGCGCGCGAGTACTCGTTCAGTAGCGTACGGGTTCTCTCGTAAGCGGCCAGCTCGGCTGAGCCGGCACGCATGGGTGTTAGAGCGCCGAGTACTGTGCTGTCAGCGCCTTTTACGTACAACACCACCTGTTAACAATTTCAATCAAAGTTAGTTTGTATGAGTTTGACCAACTTCGGTGAAGAGTATTTAGGTCATGCGAAAGCTTCTATCATCGCTTCATGACTATATGAAGAGAATAATATGAATAGCGGGCACAAGGTAGGCTATATAAATGGTGGGCCCAATGTCGTCAATATAAGTGGTGACCCCAAGCAAGCGTGTGGCAAGCTACATCCCAAGCTTTTAAGAAGACTGCGCTAGTGACTTTGTAGCCTCAAATAAATGCATTGTGAAAGTGAGTAAACACCGACGCACTTTTTACAACAACGTATTTAAGAATGACGTAGTGCCCTGACCTTTCTAACCAGTATGATCTTAATCCTATTCAACAGTTTAAGCTCGATAACGTGCCAAACTTTAAGGCCAGCCTGACTCAAGGCATCATTGCGTGTCGCACGGGTGAAAGGTTCGAGAGATTGCGCACCATTGGCTATAATTGTACCTATTGTATCATTTGGTTTAGCGCGGCTAAAAAATTACACTTTCACCAGGTCAAATGTAAACAAGTCCATATCGCTTAGTAAAAGTGGTCAAACTTTGCAAGTCATAAAAGGCCATCGCTGATTCATTGCTGGCAAATTTGGGAATTAACACTAGGCGAATGAAACGAACCTTGGAATCAGAACACAGGAAATATTACGTGAAATGACTCGAGGAACTGACTGAAGGTTAATTACTGTGCCGATTAAAACTTCTGCGGGCGCTGGTGTAAATATACCTACAACCTATAAAATCTAAATAAAAAAGGTCTCAATAAATAGGTTTGACGTTGATATTAAAACACGTGTATACTAGCATGCCTAATTTAATTAGTTAAGCTGCTGCGCGGGTGTATCAAGGCAATATCAAGTGATGCCTTGATAATTTTTGAGGACTTCTGCTCCTAATCTAGTGACAAATCAATCGTCACAGGATAGCATCATTCTCACCTGTCCAGATATAGTCCGCATAGCAACCGACATACACTTCCGATTGCTGTCAAACTGTTGCACCCGCAATACTTTGAGCTTGGACAATTCGCCGCGGATGCCCATCTCCACATCATCAGGGGATCGACTGCGAAGCTCATAGCCGTAGGCAAGCGCCGCTTCTGCCAGAGCCAACTCGTCTGGACTCTCGGCCTCAAAACGAGCGATCTGAAAGAAACAAGACTTTACAGTCGCGTTGTTTTATATTAAGTACTAAAGGCTCGAACACACCTAGTTCGCTGGCGGTAGCGATCAGTGAAACGCTGTCAAATACCGCTGTCAGATTTGAGATTTGACAGCGATATTTGACAGCGTTTCACTGTTCGCTACCGCCAGCGAACTAGGTGTGCGCAGGCCTTAACTAGGCAGCAAGATAAAGAAAAAGTCGCTGTCATGTCACATAAGGAATTCAAGGAGGCCGCATTCGATTCAACTGGAGAAAACTGCATCAAAACCCCGACATAAGCTCAGCTTCTAAGATGAACTAGCTGATGGAACAAGCTTATTGGGCCACCTGGTTTGGTAACTATCGTCTATAAGAAAGCATAACCTCCCTACGATACACTGCCCTGCATCCTTCAACTTGACAGATAAAGATGTTGATTTCATGTGCCAGCAATTTAATAGGTACCCACAACCTTCAACCCGAAACACAGCAATGACGACAGAAATAGGCATGGTGGTAGTACTTCCCAGGATGAGCCCTTCACAAAGAATGAAAGGCTGGGGTCTAATTATCGTTTAATAATGGTCGAATATGGTCAAAAATGTTTCCTGCGGCTACCTCAAAGAATCTTGAGTCTTTTACTTGAAATTTGGACGCTGCGTTTAGGAATTTTGAATGTTGCCATCTTAGAGGCCCTAAATTGAGGTCATTTGTATTTTATTACTAGAGAGGTCCATCGGAATAGTGATGACGATATAGCACATCTTACGAACACAGTATGTAGTTATTACGAAGTCGCGACTAACTGCTAGTTATGTATAAATCAAGTCGAATTATTATGAAGACGAGAACGTACAAGTGTGGACATAACCTATCAACACTGTTATTGCAAAATTGTTTAATTATAAATCAACGAGTAATAATGACATGAAATTTATGTTCAGTTTATTATGGCCATAATAAAGTTATAAAAAATTGTTTATTACAAAATTACCTAGATTTGTTTTATTACAGATGGATAATATCTAGAGCTATACCATCATCTATATACTGTGTAAAGTTTTACCTACTCCCTGATCCTTAATGCCGGACACTTGGCTCGCTAAAAATCTCTTGTCACTGTCACTTTCATGTCAACAAATAGAGATAGCAACAGACTTATCGGTTTGCTAAAGCTAAATGACTGCTATATGACCATTATGAATATACCCGTAAAAGTTTCATAACAACAAAAAAACTTGTATCCATAGTTTTTTTGAGTTTCAAATTAAATTACAGCTTCTTCTTCCTGCCCACTTTGTGTGGGGTCGGCACAACATGTCTTCCTCCTCCATTCCCCTCCAATCCTCCATACCTGTCAGCCGTCATCTCTGCATTCAATCTTTCAATCCTCCCGTATTTTGGTCCACATCCATACATATCCATCTACATAATATATGCATAAATTAAATTACAGCTTAATATAACTAAATAATAATATGTAGTTTTATTGTTATCACATAGTAACAAGGGTCATAAATTCACATACAGTGTCAGTAACACATGTAGTGAGGCTCTTTGGGGCACTACATACAATACAAATAGAAGGCTGGCACACCGAAGATTTTCTCTATTTTTAATCGTAGTTTCGTTTAAGTGTCTTTACTCTATGACACAATAGGCTTGAACAAAAATTAGGCACAAGTGAAGTTTAAAAAACATGAGAAACCCACTTTAAGTTCAAACAGCTGAAAATATTTTGATGACATTATTTATAGGATCAATCTGAAAGTATAACCTTCCAGATATAAAATTAGTGAGTTAAATAGTGCCATCGCTAGTGCATACTTTACAGTTATCGACACGTCTCGAAGACTTTCTAGGCAATACAAATCGCTATCTGTGACGCATCGTATTCGCTATTTTCCGTGATCTATTTTCATATGCAAAAAGAAGCACATTTACAATACACCAAAGATAACTGATTGTAAGTATGTAAGTGGTACTATTTCAAGTATGTAGCATCCTTTTTCGAAACCATATAATCTGTAGTCTGTATGTCTGTAGCATACAAAAGTACAATAGTAGATTGTGACAAGGGGTTTTTGACGAGTTCGGAGAAATATTGAATGTAAGAGCGTAAGGAATCACTCACATATTGATATCGAATAACAAAAAACAGGCGTTATTTATTGACTTTCCGTACCACTTCACACAAACATGGTTTCAAGCTCTATAAAGTGAGCGTTTAACGAGTCAATTTTACAATAAATTCAAAACCCCGACTTAGGTGATGAAACTCCTCAGAACATGGAAACGACTGCATGAATTTCTACCAAGCATGGCAAAGATCCATCCTAAAACTAAACGCGTTTGCCTAAATGCGTTCTCCAGGACATTATTTGACCTAGGCTAAACCTAAAAGACCTAGGCGACCTAGGGATCTAGGATAAATTCCCACCTGTTCAGCTGACGTGCTCGGTTCACTACTGGTATTGTCATCTCTAGATCCGAAAGGCAGTTTTGGCAGTTTTATCCTCAAAGGCGACATCGTAGAGGGCGGTGGCGACGGGGTCGTCGATCTTGACTCAGTTAGTCGTGAATACCTGTGAATAACATTTAGATAAATATTTTGTAATAATATCACGACTGTTCATAAGGAGGACATCTTTGTTTGCTACCAGTCACAAACTATGATGTAAGTGGCAGGTACTTATTTGGGGCAATAAACGTGTTCTATCTACTACACTAATATTATAAAGAGGAGGGATTTGTATTTTTTTAACGATAAAGTCAAAAGCTACTGTACCGATTTCAAAATTATTTCACCATTAGAATGCTACATTATCCGTGAGTAGCATAGGCTATATTTGTTTTTACATTTTTTTTTTTATATTTGTTACTAGCGATCCGCCCCGGCTTCACACGGGTGAAATTAATTATAATATAGTTCCAATACAAAATAGCAGGGTCACCGTCACTTAGTAAGAACTAAACAAAGACCTGTCTGCAATTTCAACAATCTAAACTATAAATAGAGCGCAGGTACCACATTTTTTAGTCTGAAGTATTGGGCTTTTCTATTGACGTAGCTCTAAGACCTTATGTCACCGCACTCGACCCCGACCAAAAGCAAAGCACGAAAGCTCTCAGATCTTTATACCTCTAGCGGTCATCCATCCAAATGTGCATCAACCCAAACGACCTTCTAGCTAGACCGTTGCTCGGTAAAGAATTTACCAATCCAGCTACGTCACGGACGCTTATTATCACTTAAAGCGTTTCAATAAATAAACATTGCAACAATTCCGAACTGTGTGAGAATGTATTTTTCATTGCTCATACTCTGAAAGTAGGTCTGAAGTTGCCTGAGGGGCCTAATTGAAAGTAAAACTTTCAGCCCTAGGGAGAATCGCTTTCTACTGACAGCTGTCAAATTATAAAAAAAAACAAGTTCTATTTTATTCAACCATGTTCCAACTTTCTAAAGTCTTTCTAACTGCAAGGAGGTTGTTCAACCAAATTCCAACTTTTTATTCAGCAAGTAGGTTGGAAACCCATTACAACGGTATGAAGTTTAAAAAGTCTAATTAGAGCGCAATGTAAAATTTAAATTTAAATAATATAAAGATAGTATTAAATAAATACTTTATTCTTTATTCTTTATTCTTTATTGTACACACATACAGATGATAGATAAACATTATAAAGCGGGCATGTACAGAGGCGAGCTTAACCCTAAATAGAGTTTTCTACCAGCAAACCTTGGAGGATAGAGAGAGTTATAATATATCTTCTAAATTACTTTATTAATATATCATCCATGTCAACAATATTTATAAAAAATATGATAAAAATTAGCACTGCCTACTATCCTCGTGTGTTGATTCCTTATACGGCTTAATTATTATATTCGTACTCGTACGTTCAACTATTTCTTTAAAATAACATAGATTTGAGCAAACAATT
Organism: Thera britannica; assembly: GCA_939531255.2. Classification (NCBI taxonomy): domain Eukaryota; kingdom Metazoa; phylum Arthropoda; class Insecta; order Lepidoptera; family Geometridae; genus Thera; species Thera britannica. The sequence goes on along the minus strand of OW618040.2, from coordinate 5,464,903 downwards.
TACCATTTTTTAAATTATGAAAATGAAAATTTTGGCTGAATAATGCTGGCGAACCGAAGCCGAAGGCCCGCCAGAGAAAAATAAAAAAAAAACCGGGAAGGCGGCAATTCAATCTTCATTTTCACAAATTTTTCTTTCATGTTTTTATTTTTACTTTCCTTGTATTCGTAATGAAAAGCACAGTGTTTACCTCGGATGAAAGTCTTTTAAGTCCCTCAAGCTCCATTGGCGCCCTCGCTACGCTCTGGCGCCAAACCCGTCTCGGGACTCAAAAAACGTGACTTTCAACACTCGGGTAACAATGTACTATTTTCACACACAAGAATCATGAATCAGGTTATTCGCACGCTGCAGCTCACAAAGACGTCTGTCGTTATCGCGTCAGCCCTTGCGTGGTAAACGGCCTTCAAACCTCTACTTTCAATCTCATTACAGTCACAGACTAATGATGCCACAAAAAATGGATTTCATTATCAGTTCAATACTGTAGCTATGAGTGGAGAGTCTGTCTGTAAACATAACATGTAGGTAGTATTACATTTCTCTAGTTAATGTGATACTTTTATTATCACACAGGAAATATCGAGGAATGATTTATAAACATGTTATGTAAGTACGTTGGTTCGTTGTACCAGTTACAAATACTAGGTACCAGAGAGTAACGACATCGTTATGTATTAAGACCAAGACTCTCAGAATCGACCTATTTTAGATTCAACATTAAACAATCAAATATTATTTGTTTTGATCTGATAAAAATATATGTTGTAGTTTAATAAATAATCTTGATTATTCTATGGTTCAAAACACGATATTGTCAACTTTGCTCGATCAAAAAAAATCGCGAAAACTCCCAATTTCGCGAATTTTTGATCGTTTTTTTAAGTCGTACTTGAAGTAGACCCAACGTTTACTCCCGAAAAACATGTCAAAAAATAGGCAATGAAATTACGAAGAATATTCTACGGTTCATTTTTCTCAAAACAGTTTTTTATTGTTTTATCAAGATATTATATAATAATGCGGCCCGCGCGCTTCGTTTCAGTAGCCGGCCAGGCGTCTTTGAGGTAGGACCTGTGTCGCTGTTGCTAGCTCGCTACGTTCCCCGCAAAATATACGATAAATTATTATTGTTGTTTGCCGTCACAGTATAAAATTGTAACAGTAAGTACAATTAACTTTGTTTTACGGAAATATAAGTAAGCAACACAATTTATTTTATTATTTTTCTTTTTTTTTTTGGGTCATGTAGGGAAGGTGAGATTATTTTGAAAGCAAAATATTTTTTTCCCCCCTCCCCCCTTTAGACCCCTTTATTATTTAAAAAACCTAAAAATGGCCTATTTTTGACCTTTTATTTTCGTGTGGAGCATTGCGGCGAGCGAAGCGAGCCGCCATGCGACCACGGGGAACAACGCGGCGAGCGAAGCGAGCCGTGCTGTGAACCCTCCGAAATTTGCCCCCCCGGAACTCCCCCCCTCAGGGTGGCTCTGCAACGGAGAGGTCCTGCATAATTTTTTAATGGGCAACGTAAAGAGGGTCTAGAGTGATTTTGATTGTACAAAAAAATTTGCCCCTCTTGCCCCCCAGGACCCCCCCTTTTGAGAGTGCTACCGGATGCCGTCGAGATAGGAAGGTTTCGATTGGGGTTTCGTATAGAGGGTTTCTTCCTGAATTGAAAGAACAAAAAAAACTTCCCCCCTCCTACCCCTTTTTTTTCCCCCCCTTTCGTATCTTCCAAGCGGAGTGACTTGCGAGACTTTTTTTTTTTGGGTCATGTAGGGAATTTGAGATTGTTTTGAAAGCAAAATAAATTTTGCCCCCCTCCCCCCTTTAGACCCCTTTATTATTTAAAAAACCTAAAAATGGCCTATTTTTGACCTTTTATTTTCGTGTGGAGCATTGCGGCGAGCGAAGCGAGCCGCCATGCGACCATGGGGAACAGCGTGGCGAGCGAAGCGAGCCGTGCTGTAACCCCTCCGGAATTTGCCCCCCCGGAACTCCCCCCCTCAGGGAAGCTCTGCAACGGAGAGGGCCTGCATATTTTTTTAATGGGCAACGTAAAGAGGGTCTAAAGTGATTTTGATTGTACAAAAAATTTTGCCCCCCTTGCCCCCCAGGACCCCCCCTTTTGAGAGTGCTACCGGATACCGTCGAGATAGGAGGGTTTCGATTGGGGTTTCGTATAGAGGGTTTCTTCCTGAATTGAAAGAACAAAATAACTTCCCCCCTCCTACCCCTTTTTTTCCCCCCCTTTCGTATCTTCCAAGCGGAGTGACTTTTAAAACTTTTTTTTTTGGGTCATGTAGGGAAGTTGAGATTATTTTGAAAGCAAAATAAATTAGGCCCCCCTCTCCCCTTTAGACCCCTTTATTATTAAAAAAACCTAAAAATGCCCTTTTTTGACCCTATTTTTTCGAGTGGAACAGCGCGGCGAGCGAAGCGAGCCGTGCTGTGACCCCCCCCAAGCCCCCCAGAACCCCCTCCTCCTGAACCCGGGGGAAGAGTCGCAGCGAACGAAGCGAGCTGCCACGTGACCACGGGGAACAGCGCGGCGAGCGAAGCGAGCCGTGCTGTGACCTTCCTACGCCCCCCAGAATTAGTGTTACAAAGGGAAAAAACTGATAATTAGTGTTACAAAGGGATTGTAGTGAGTGGATGGAAATTAGAAAAAGCCTTATAACGGCCTCAAATTTTGGCGCAATCTGTAAAAGGAAATTGTCCAAAAGCACAGCGAATACAGTAAAAAATTTACTGTATAAAAAAAATATAGGCCACGTAATGCCAGTAGCTCATGGTGTAGAAAATGAAAAGCAAGCGCTACAACAAATGGAGAGACAAGAAAACATTGTCATCGAACCATGTGGACTTTTCATAGATAAACAATACTCATTTATTGGGGCTACACCCGACGGTTTAGTTGACCACGATAAAATTATAGAAGTAAAATGTCCAATAACGGCATTTAAGACCGGAATAGAAACTGCTATAAAAGAAAACAAAATACAAATATATAAATATGACAAAAAAAACAGTACGTGAATCATTAATAAAAGAAGCAATTGGTATTACCAAGTGCAGGGTCAACTCCATGTTACCGAGAGAAACCAATGCATTTTTGGAATTTGGTCCGGCGAAAATCATCCACTCATAATCGAATACATTCCTAGAGATGACGAATTTTGGAAGGTGGAAATAGAAAAAAAAGTTATTGATTTTTACATGAAATGCCTTTTGCCAGAGATTGTAGACCCGCGACAAATTCGCGGTATGCCAATACGTGATATAATTTTAAAAGAAAATGACGAAAATAATGACGTACCTATGCAGCCAGGTCCAAGTAAGCAATTGGATATAATTCAAAGTCCAATCCAACCTCGTGGTCAGTTTGGTCCATGCAAACCTAGGCAGCTACAATTTGATGAATTTTAGTAGGTAGGTATACCTACCTACCTACTAAAATTCATCAAATTGTAGAAATGTACAATTTCGTAAACTCATCAAAACGATGCACAAAGATTACGAAATTGTATATTATTCACGTTGCTGAATAAAATAGTACATTGTTACCTGAGGATAGAAAGTCACATTTTTGAGTCCCGAGACTTCTGGCGGGCCTTCGCTGGCCAGCATTTTTCAACCATTATTTTAATTTTCATAATTAAAAAATTGGTTATTTTTTTTCGCAAATCTATGTTATTTAAATAAAGAAATAGTTGAAGCTAAATAATAATAAAGTCATTTAGAAAATATATTCTTTATTTAATACCCACTATCTTTATGTTATTTAAATTTAAATTTTACATCGCGGACTAATTAGACTTTTTAAACTTCTAATCGTTGTAATGGGTTTCCAACCTCCTTGCTGAATAAAACGTTAGAATTTAGTTCAATAACCTCCTTGCAGTTAGAAATAGCTTTAGAAAGTTGGAACATGGTTGAATAAAATAGAACTTGTTTTTTTATAATTTGACAGCTGTCAGTAGAAAGCGATTCTCTCTAGGGCTGAAAGTATTACTTTCAATTAGGCCCCTCAGGCAACTTCAGACCTACTTTCCGAGTATGTGCAATGAAAAAGTGATATGTGCCATACGAAATAAAAATATTTTTTATATAATATAGTATAAAAATAACATTTTCAAAATTTAAGTATTGTAGGCAGAAGTATGTGTCGTTTTACAAAATAAATATAATTGTTACTTGTACTAGTTGTATTTTTTACCTCTATGTTCTCGTTGCTGGATCGAATAGTTGTATGTGCCACACGAAACCAAAGTACTTTTTAGTTGGACTAATTCTAATTTTTTTTATTACTTAGCTTTGTGACTGTACCTATATCTACACACAATATGTAACAAAAATACTGGTAATATGTTATCAATACTATCTACAATACTACCTAACTGAAGTTAGTAAGTAAATATCATACCTAACTACTGCTTGGTTTTCTATACTGTGGCACTAAGTTATCGTACGCGGTCAGTGGCGCACGGCCTGCCGGGCGCGTAAATAATTACGTCGCGCGCTTATCATGGCGGGGGCTGAGGTAGCGCTAAATGCCTACTGCGCTCGAATATCCTGGCCTTAATGAATGTTGAAAAAGTTTGGACCATTCAACATTTTGCAAACAAATTCTTTTAAAAAAGAACTTAGTCCAAGCCGCGTCTTAAAACTAGTTGTATAAGACAAATACTTACTTATCATTAGATCGCAGAGTGCCGTTGGAGCGTGAAGGTTTTTCGTTTGCGAATGGTTCTGTGCCAGAATTGGAAACGCTGAGCTGCATATTATCCACGTGCGGCTGACTCACGACCACCGTGTTACAAACCGCCAACATCAGGAGAAACTCACGGACCTGACAATGGAAACAACAGATAAGCAAATATAACAAACTTAAGATAACAAAGTATAAAATCGTAGTTTTATTTACCATCCGGGTGTGATTCGCATCGTTGTTGTCAGATAAATGCTGGAGCAGTCTCCTGTTGGGCGATACTTTGGTGATGGGAGTGACGATGGGCGGCAGTTCTGAAGAGGGCTCAGCGGCCGGACCGGGCGGGTGGTCGTAGTCCACTCCATTCACAGTGCACCGCCTGAACACCATTTTGTTCTCAGTCAGCGTACCAGTCTTATCGCTGAACAGATAACTAATCTGCCCCAACTCTTCAGTAATATTCAAGGCGCGACACTCCGTTCGAATATTCGTCTCAGGGTCATACATCTCTACATCTTGGTGTATGTGATACACTTGTAACAGCTTCGTCATTTCTATTGTAACGTATAACGATACCGGTATCATGACTTGTAAGGCGATTATGTAAGTCCAGAATATGAGCAACCCTTCGTACGCCGGCCTATTCGCGAAGGGAAGGAATGGAGGTTTGTTGATGATGGTTCCGACTAGGTAATTATCCAACCACACTTTGCAGCCGACGGCTCCGGCGCAGCAGAGAAACAGGAGAACTAAGACACACCATATAACATCTGTGTTCATTTTCTTTTCTAAACTAGAGCACTTATATCTAGGTCCGCCGTTGTTGAGCATCGCTTTGGTCTCGTGTCCGGCGTACACGACGATGCCTTCGACGTAGTCTGTGTTTTTGATCGAGCATTCCCTGAGGAGTAGATTCTCTGACGTGAGCGGTACGCGCGCTCCGTCAGGATGTAAGATCGTGCCCGTAAATCTGTATATTTTTGTCGATGGTCGTTCTACTTCCACAGAACTTCTGAACTTGACTGGGTTGAACTCTAATTGCTGTGAAAGAGAAAACCAATTTAACAAGGTTCAGGTGAAGGAGAGAAAGTTTCCCACGCTGCTCTGGACAATATAAAATTTAACTATGTTAATGTCGGTATCATGCTCACCGAGTAAATAAAATGGCCCTAGTCATAAGCTTTATTACGCTGACATTGTTTAGCTGGACGTTATAACTTTACGTTCTATCTAACACGAGTAGATGCCTTGAACTAAAACAATCGTTAATTTAGCTGTGCAAATGATAACTTTTGATACGACAACTGATTAAACAGTCGCGGAGGTCGTGAGACGTACGCCTATTAAATTCTACGCAAACTTTCAACGTCCACAAAGAAGCCTAAAAACACACTGGTCTGTTCATACTCTTAAACTTTCATCTAAATCGGTTAAGCGCCTACGGCGGCGTTTACCTTGATTGATTGATTATCTTACATCCACGAAAACTTTCTTATTTATTATTTTTATAACTGAACCCATGGCGGCGAAATTGCCAATCTTCGCCCACCGGCACCGCTTATCTTTCAATTAGTAATAGTTCAAAGGTGCTACCTGATCTCTAAATCCAGGCGCAACTATCCTCTGTTTTAAATTCGTTTCTCCGTCCAAGTTGCAGGTGTCCAGGTAGCAGATCCCCAGAGGGTTGGAGGAATGCAGCAGTACCATATCCGCGGGCACTGCTTCGTTGTTCGACAAGTGGACTAGATCGCCGACGCGCACGTCTCGCCATTTCACTCGCACGTATCTCTCCGCTGATCTGTAGAACAGAGATAGATAATGTTGAATGCTCTTTGTATTTTTATTGGTCTTAGGTTCAAGCAATTGTGGTGCTATTTTAATACAAAAATAATACGGCAGCTAAATAAATGGCTATACGATATGATTTATAGATCATAACGATAGATGATTAAAGTGCCCTCATAATTCACAAGACTTATTAAATATAGAAAGAAAAAGATTTATTACCTATTGTATGCTTATTATTAGATTTATAAGTTTCACTATCAACGAAATCCCTAATAATGGATCATGTTCTAAAAAGTATGAACCAAGAAAATCGTCTGACACAAACTAAAAAAAATGTTTTTTTTAAATTCATTTCTCTTTATGTTTTATAGAGGGCGCCACATTATTTTTACATAGATTATGTAGAAGAAAGGACATTAAGGTCCGTATTCAGAAACAGTGCTTGAGTCTGAATCGAGCCTCAAGCATAGATTTTTGTCATTTTTCAATGGAGAACTGTCAAAAAAATGTATGATTGAGGCTCGACTCAGACTCAAGCACTGCTTCGGAATACGACACAGAGCACCAAACACGCTTTTGCTTACGCAAAGGAATACGTCCTACATAATGTCACTCAGTAGTTCTAGTAAGAACATCATACAAATCACATCAACGGATTAATTACATTAATTAATTGTTCAAATGAGTTTACTCAATGGGTATTTAATTGTTGAATTTATTTTCAATTAGGTAAGTTAGATAAGACAAACTTTCAATTACCTACTCACTTTGTACAACATTCATAATTATGATTTAAAAAATATCGTATTTTAACTGTACTGTAAATTAGGTAGCTTCATGAGTTTCTTATCAATGTTCCATTTCAATGTTAACGAAGCATCATTAATTATATTTTCACAAAAGTTCATTCAACGAACCAGTTTAATGAGATTGATAAAAATGTATATTATATAGATATGTGTATAATATATGCAACTTCATTGAAGATCAAAGTCAAAAGTAATTCAATCAAATTTCAAGGATCACTTTAACCTTTTATCTCATCACTTTATTTCAGCTGTGCCTTATTTCCCGTCTTGTGGGGACAGCGTAATAACCACCGACCAGCGTTATGGGAATCAAAACTACGATGATATTTTTTACATTCTTAACAGTATCTAAATCCTTTAAAACTGGGTGATAATTTATATCAACTGGTTGTAACTTATGCAAATAAAACTTCCCGATATTTACTGCTAATATTGCTAAAACAGTTATCATACTTATTATATAACTATAAGAGTCAGGTATTATAATTGAGGGAACATAGACTATGTTATACATTTTACACTGACCACGGACATTGTTCTAAAAATAATTCAATTTTAATCTTTCGCAGTGTGTTCATAAATTTCACGTTTCAATTTTATTTAAATATGCAGTTTTTCAGTCAACCCAAAACTTTCCCTTTCTTAAATAACACGTTATTAGATTACATCAGAACCTGAGTTACCAAACCAATACAAGCCTCCACACAAACCACCAATTAACTAATTTTATTTTCTTACTTCAAAATTGAATGCAGTCATTGAAAGAAAACAAATAGGCTCTTGAAAATTGAGATGCAATGATTGTTTGATGTTAGTAACCTCAAGATTTGTTTACTTATTGGAATAACCACATATTGTTAACGAACAAAGAATCTTATACCTATTTTGGGCGAACTCATATTACTGTTTTTCTCATTGTTACCTTTATAATGAAAAAACTAAAATTATTATCGTTTTGTATTAGGCTATTACGATCTTTAACTATGAGCAGAGGACTTACTAATTACGCTTAGTATTTCTTAAGGCCGCAGTCATACTTGCGCAAGTCGACACAGTCCACTGTCTGATGCTCGCTAAAAACCTGTCATTTCTATTAATTTACACCACTTCCTCTAGTACCGGATAATTATTTATTTACTAACAGCCCAATTCTTGAATTTTGACCAACTAATTAGTCATTTGATTATAAGGCAGGTATCCCTATGGTAGATAAGGTAGTTATGATAGAAAAACGAGGAAAACTGATCAAATAAATTACTCGGTGCTCCGAAGCCCTTGACCATGCCCGAAACGCATATTTTACCCATTACCTGCTCATAGTCAAAAATAAAATTAAACCTAACAATGAAAACTATTCTGTAAAAAGCTCACTTCATGCTGAGAACTCTCGAGTTTGCATAACTGGCAATAAGGAACTCGGAAAACCAAAAACAAAACATAAACTCGGACTTGAGGTAGGTAAGTACAAAAATGATGCAATCCGTGAGCGAAAAGTTGTTTGACGGTTGTCAGCCCCTTAAAGTATTGCGTTAGGCCATGAGGTCACTTTCTCCCCACGAGAAACGAACTTTGAAGTCGGAAAAAGTGAGGCGAGCGTGGCTTAATTCCGCCAGTAAGTGTGTCAGTCAACTCAACTTACACCACCGCACCGGTGCGTATGGGTAGGTTCTGTGCCAATGTGAAGGCCAGCCAGCTCGTGGTGTGATATCGGTTCCAGTCAAACAAAATCATACGCTGCGGCCGCTATCAACATCAACCTGAACTTATTAATTGATTCATTGCTTCATGTGTTTTAAGAGACATTTCATTTCAATTACAATTACCTCTCCGGTTAATTACAATAGGGTAAATACCTAGGTAACAATAAAGTCTCTTAGTACGAGTATCTCAAACTATTTTGGAAAGTGATTAATGCTAAACTGATTATAAGGTTATTAAGACGATGATTTCAGTGCATCTAATTTATAAATATAAAAAAATAAAGTAATCTCTTTATTTCTTGTGTAATGCTAGGTGGAATGTTTTTCTACTAATTAACACTGACGGTGAAAAGCAGAATCGCATTCACGGGTTCTTTGTTAACCCTGTGTTAGGTCAGTGACCCGATTGGTGGTGTAGGTAGCCCTGAAAAGGGCCTAGTGACGGGTGATGTTCGAATCCGTAAAAGTGTGTTGAAATGACGGCAATGTTAAGGTTAGGTCGGGTCATTGTAGAGTATCGCAAACGGCTAAGTAAAGCGAGGTTATTTTGCAACTACGTGTGCCTTATTACCAATAAGTCCACTGCTGGACATAGGCCTCCCTTATATGAAAATACAAGGTGTATTTAAATATGTGTACTATGCGAAGGTGGGGGGTTTCAGACCACAATGGTGATCAGTTGTGGAGGGGAGATAATTAAAAATTCCTATTTTCAGTTTCCCATACAAAAATATTTAATTTCATAATGCCTAAATAAATTGACAACCCTATCCTTGTAACCCCTTGACCCCTTGACCTACTACCTCTGTAGGTCTACTACTACTACCTACTACCTCTGTAGCTGAGTTTAGGGTTGTCACTTTGTATAAAGTCAGCTGTTAATGTTGAAACTTCGTTGCAGTTTTTTTCAGAGATACCAATCGAAGTTCGAAAAGTCGTTGAACAAAAGTTGTTCCCCGGGGGGTGGAAATTCACCCTCCTTCAGGATAGTACACATATTTTGATACACGTTGTATATAAGGGAGGCCTATGTCCAGCAGTGGAAGAACGATTCTGAGCCCTTTCCATCCATCGACTTCCCGCTATCTTAACAATGCCGTCGGTTCATCTGGTGGGTGGGCGCCCTACGTTTTGTCTTCCGGTTCGTGGTCGCCATTCGAGATTTTCGAGAACTTTACCTACCAACTCATACTAAACAGTAAAATACAAAAAAAAATGGAAATCGACAACTCTACATATTGTTTACTTTTTGAATTACAACTGGTCGATACAATCAGCATCAAAAATAAATTGTCAATTTCAGTTATTACATTTCCCTTTTATCTGGATTGGTCAAGGTATGGCAACTTCGGTTTACAAATAATTATGGCTCAAAGCGGATTCTCCAAATAAAGTTCATAACCTACAGTGTAAAGTAGGCTGGTTTAAGAAATATTCGAGGTTTTCAAACCAGAAATGCCAATCTACTTTTGTCGCTGACTGTACCTACATACATAAAATACGGGTAAGTATAAGCAATTATGCCGTTATCTATTCACTTTCTTCTCTAGGTGGGGCTTTGTGACGAACGTGCAAGAGAAATTAGAAGCCGAGTCGTATTCATAAATGACTATCGATCTTCGTAAAATACCGATCATTGGTCAACGAGCCTCAAATATGCTCGAATTAACCTATTGGCAATGAAAACTGTTGAAGAAATGAGCATTCAAGGTCTGAAATGAATATAATCAATACCCATCAGGCAGAGGCATCATCATTATTATAAACGGTAGCATGATATTGAAACAATAGCTACTACGTCAAAAAAATATGCATTGTAGGCAGTTTTCCACAATTTAATAGTAAAGTTACCAATCTTTCTATTAGTTAGGAACCTGGTTTCAAAGAAATAAGATTGTGGGCCAGGTTGGGGTACTAAAAATGGAAAGTTAAATACCTACCTTCCACTTACTCTTCATTATAATATGAAGAGTAAGAAAGTAACGATACTAAATATTTTTATGTTCAAATTACTATAATAATAAAATAGAAAGTAAGATATTATTGCGAACAATGGATCAAAAAGAACGCGTTTACGTTTGACATATCAATGGAGCAACAAGGCATTGTTTGCAGAAAACAATGTTTAAAAAGAAAAATAATACCGTCAGTCATACATGTCTATGAGCGCTCAAGACTGTACTAGCCGGTGGTAGTTTACAGGTAATATTACACTACAAACTCGTACATTTACATTATTCTAATTATCATCAAATAACATACTCATTGACCCAAATAATACCACATACCTACTCAATGTTACGCTGTTGGCAAAAAAAAACATCTTGAGTTGAGGTTGACGTTGGTATTATATCATGTATTCTGTGGTTAAGGACATCAACTAAGGAAGGTGTCGTAGTCATATCGAGTTGAGTAGGAAGTGATAGGTCAATCAAACGGCCTCGGTCCGATTCGCAGCCGCCACCGTCTTACCATAGTCGTGAGCAAAAAACTTCAACACCCTGTCTTTACAGACGTATTGTAGTGCTCTCCAAACCGGATACAGTGTGACCTTCAGGTGCCTCAGGGACTTGGAACTAGTTCCGACATACAATAGAATGCTGGCAAGGCTAACGATGAGAATAAGCTAGATTTTACAACGCGTAACACTGACACACTTTACCGATTTTAATATAAGCTTTCCAAATTATCTTACATCTTTTTATCATCATAAATGTTTTAATATAATAATATGGGCTAGGTACGTTAGCTTGCTTTTCTGACGTATCCTTTAAGTTGTTTCCTGTTTGCGGTGGTCTTCAGCTCGGTATGCTATCATACAGGCCTTGGCTTAGTTTAGGTACCGAGGTGGAGTCCTATAAAAATAATATGGCATTGGTTACCTACCCTAATATTAGATGTATCGAGGCAGGGAGACGAGCCTGGTAACCCGATCTACAGGTTTTAATTAGAAACCTACTTGGGTACCAGCTCTCGGTTTAGGCTAAGTTATAAGATAATGTTCTAGACCTAATTTTATCCTTGTCCTTAGTCTAAGTGAGAGAAATAAATAAAAAACCAACCAAAAAATTAAAAACAAACAAAACTTTAATACCGATTAACAACGAAAGACTTTTCTTTTTAAATATCCAGACGAAGGTTGAAAAAAATAAAATTTCACAATTAGGTAAATTGCTGTGGCACGAAACAGCAATTATTTCCTACAACAAATTAAGAACGTAATTGCAACAGGCATGATGCATTTTGTGGATACAATAACTATACTCGTACTGAAATTGAATAAACATCGTTTTTGAGGACACAGCCGATTTTTCCTTGCCACGAATTGGAATAACACGTACAAAACGGTTTTATCAACTCGATTTCTAGAAGGAATTTACACATTATTGTTCTTTCATTCAACGCGCAGAAAAATGATGCCAGCTAGCAAAAAATGCACACAACGGTATTGGCAGGCGCACTGCACTGACGATACAAATAATGGAAATGCTTAATACGAGCTTACTGCTTTAAAATCATGTATGTCTGATCATTGATCTAGAATCCATATAAGATTCTGACGTAGAAGGTAGAGCTACTTAGAGGTCACTGGCATGGCGCCTTGCACTTGCAATGGGTAGGTGTACCAGACAACCGAACTCGTTTCATCGTAAGTTATTATCTATCTACATGTAGATGAACTAGCTTTCCTTCGAAATTGGAAAGTCGCCAATTTGGATTTTCGGCAATACACGCTTTTAAGATTATTGAGAGAGAGCTACGAATGGTATTCAAAGGGAATAACTTTGGAATAAAGACAACATTGTAACTTATTGATGAAAGTAAGTCACGCCTACATCCACTCAATAAAATAATATAAACACGAAAGCACGTTCAGTAATATAAAGTGCCCGACTTCAAGTAGAGATTATTTTATAAAACTACGTGTGGCAACGGAGCGCTATTAATCAATATAAATATGCACATTTCAAAGAATTGACAAATCGATGAAATGGAACACAGCAAGGCTTTTCAGGTTCAGATTCCAAGAGCAAAAACATTACTTTTAAAAAAGGAATATTTTATAGTTTAGTTTTGCATTGCAGATGTCATCATAATTGATGGATTAATGACCACGCCACCTCCATCGATGTCGATTCGACATTGACCGAGCGTCGTGATTGCCGTTCACTCGTCGTTTTGTATGAATATTTAACCGTGTTGACGCCACCAATGGATTCAATCAGTAATTCAATGAGATTGTTTTTCAGGCCTGGGTCGAAAAAGTAGAGCATTGGTTAAGGTCACACGTAAGAAACTACGAAATGGGATGTATTATGTACTACGGACAAATATACCCAAGTTTTTCCTCGTTACTTATTATCCTCAAAGCTGATTGGTTAGGTATACTCGGAAGTCAATCCCATATTTGTAGTATATTTTTTTGTAATTATGGCTTATTTTCCCATTTTGTTATCTTTGACTGAAGGCATCACGCGTGACTTTATTTTTCAACGAATGGTTTAATTTGTTGAATATATTTTTATATTTTCCCGTACACCACAACTAATTAATTTGCTCAACGGGTTAGGTTATGCATGAAAGGCATTACTTAGTAGGTTGGTAGTTTAAATTTTTTTGTGGGTAAGTTCTCATTTCATTATCTTTGCATACGTAACGCGTGGCGTTATTTTTCCACAATTCTAAACAATAGGTTGAATATTTTCAACGATATTCATATTAACATCGATGAAAATATTCAATAGATGGTTTTTATTTCAATAAATTATAATTATAGCATCCTTTTATGTGTTACGGTAACATTATGATCTCTACATGCGCTCCACTAATATGCCTGCCATTTACCTATTGTTTTGCAAGCTCTGATATTTCCTCAATCCTCATACTGGCTGCAAAGATGTTTGTAGCTACGCTAATTATGTACTAACTGAAGCGTTAATGGTTTCCACCTACCGTTCTTCGCTAATTACCTTTGTATTACCACGCGTTACCATAATAGGAAAAGTTATAGTTTGTTACGTTCAAATCAAAGCAAATTGAATGGTTGACTGTCGACACGAGACAGTTATTCAGTTGTCTCATGTTACTGCGTATGGATGTGCAGTAAACATCACTTTCGTGGTAAAAGAGTATTGGGTATCAAATTCAAAAATAAGATCCGACAATTTGTTTAGTGGCCAGAGACCAGATAAATGCAAGCGGCATTCGTTCAAGGTACTACGTACTCGTAATCATTGATGCCCCTGACTACTCTAGGCCTGATTTGCTTACTTGTTCTACTTTGGAGGGCGCCGGTTTTCGAAAGCAGTGTGGTACAACGGCAGGCGGTTGTCGAAAAAAATAAATGATTTAATTATATTAAATTAATTTATGAAAATTAAATTAAATTCCTCAGTAACGGAGTTTATTAAGTTTTTGATAGTGTCCAAATAGTAGTCATTCTATAGTGTAGTAAGTATAGGGTGAAGCTGAAGATTGTATATCCAATCAAAGCTGAACCATGCTTACAGATACCAGTCGTGGAGTATCGTAATCGCAGCTAAATATGCTCAACATACATTACCTACTTTACAATCTAATCTAAAACATAACGCTATGCTCCGTTAGTAGGAGGGACGAGAAAATACGTTGCAAAAATAGATTATTGCTTATTGAATGAACACAGCAATCTCCCAATGCCATGGTTTTTAGATTATATATTACAATTCGAATAAATACGAAAGTTCGTTGCGTTGGTCGATTAACACCTAACGATGGTGGGTTCACATACGTAGAGCGATATCTTAAATTTATTTGTTTGTAATGTATTAAATTAAAGATAAATATGTAGCATCAACTTTCTTCCTAAGGAAGGGTTGAGCTTCATAATGAAAAAAAAAACATGCTTCAGCATTAAGCGGACGTCATCCTACACATGTCATATTGAACAGGCTCAGACTGTTTGTTGATGCAGCTGATAGCACATATATATGCTTTTAGCAAGGGTTATAGTAACACTTCAGGCCGGAGTAACCAGAGCTAGGCTGCAAAGATGATCTGCCTGAACCTATGTAAATGTAATCCGGATACGGAACCGGCTGATAATGATGGTTTATCGGTGCGTGACCATCATTGTTCTGTTCAGGTCTGGTTCGCATTGAATTTTTTTAATATGATACCATTTAATAATAAAAATGTTTAGACCGTTGACGATATTCTTATTTTAAGCTCGATCCTTTCTTACATTGATTTCAATTGGTGTCAATTGACATTGGTATCAATTCTGTTGTTTAGAAATCCTAAAATTTAGCTAATTTCGAGCTAAAATTTCGTAAAATTGTTATTCCTATTCTGTTGGCAGCATCGTAAACTTAAATTTAGAGTGACAGTTCTAAAATTAGGATAGTTACTCAATTTAGTCAAAAAACACGTAAATCCGTCATTTTGCTATTCGGTTGTACAATATTTTAGGTAATTTGCGCTTAATTTTAGAAACGTCAATCTAAATTTAGGCGACATGTTACTAGGTGCTGACTAAAGTTTTGTTGTATGGTTGTTGTGAATTTGTGGACGAAACGCAATCAAACTCAAAAAATCATGGAAGCTGGTTGTAGTGGCTGCAAATATAGAAGCCCCGCCATAGTTTGTACCTAAGTAACTATAACGCCTGCCACGTATGAGCAAGAAACATAGTGGACAATCGGCCGGCTGAAGAAGAAATGTCTGCATCGCCATCGTTGTCTGCATTATTAACCAGAAAAGGCAGCCAAAATTATTATCTCGTGCTGCACTCTATATAATTATGTTTATGGAAGAATTAACAGGTGAATCAAATATAAATAGAACTATGCTTTACCTACCTACTATTCCTTCTCTAATAAGATGTATTCTATGATTGCAGATAGGGATGAAGACATAGTGCTTGAACAAGATGATGGAGTCGAGGAAGAGGAGCACGACATAGATTTCCTCCATGAAGCACGTATAATACGACAAAGAATAATAAACTCTCACTTTCATAATTTTTTAATCAATACAGGAGCATTAGGCTGGTGGAAACAAATAGGTCATACATCTAATATTAAATCATAGTAACTAATATAACCAAACAACATGCGTTATACATAGAGTATGACAGACAGCGGTGTGGAATCAGATAAAACAGGACCGTATTTTATATCAAGTAGCCACTGGAGGATTTTCTTATCTTCCTCCGCGAGGTCTGCCCCTGCCGGGCTTCTTACAGTACCATTGAAGCCGGTACCGGCCTTCCTGGCCTTACCCTTCACTTTTGTTACCCATATACTCCAAATCTGTGGAAAAAAATATTAGTTTCAATTAGAAGGACAACAAAAGGACAAAAACTGCATAAAAAGTTGGTTTAAAATTAATGGCTTGGTTTAAACGTGGCTTTCTACTGGTAAAAGAATTTTCAAAATCGGTTCAGAACATCCAGAGATAAACACTACAACGCCACAAACTCACAATATTTTTTTACCCCAAGGATTCATATTTTTTTAATAGAATATAGCCTATAGGCAAGTACACACACTGTTACATGCTCTATGAGCATACTTAATCCAAGCTATGGCTATCTACAAACATGCTCGACCCTGCGTCTACACTTTAAAGCTTGCTCGAAGAGTTTAGGTGTGCGTTGAAAACGCACACCTAAACTCTTCGAGCAATGGACAGTGGGGTTACCGCTAGTTTCGGTGTGCAGGTGCCTGACGCCTCACGCCTATCGTATGCCACAATTTTGTATGGAGAAACCAAGCTTTTCAAAGAATTCGCTAGGGGCACTTTTGGTTACCGCGGTAACTCCACAGTTCGTTTATGGGTTTAGTTGGATATCACTTGCTAGATTTACTATCGGAAAACAAACAATCAAATCTTTCCTCTTTATAATATTAGTAGGTAGATGAAATAACTTACATGCTGCCACTCTTCAGCAGTCCGGCTACAGCCAAGAGCATTCAGCTCCCCCGCCAGCATTCCCTAAAATTCATTTATTGCTCTATCAGCTTGGTTACCTGAAAACCGGACATACAAAAATCAAATCACTGAAGTGTGTAGCTAGGTATCTATTTCAGAACCAATAAAACATAAATGGTACGTACCTCGTGCCATCAACTTATTAGACAAAAGCCGTTCCACCGACCAATCTTTTTGACTAGTATTTGTTCTTTTTCGGGATCGGGGGCGGTCAGTAGGCTGCATTTTGTAATTTTTCTTTTTGAGAAAAGTTGAGTTGTTGAATTTATTTATTTACATGTCGATGATTGAAGTTTAGCTGTTTGCACCCACAGATACAAAAACCCGTAAAAATAGTGTAAATAGAGCGCCATCTAGCGTCGAGTAGTGCCAAGATGCATGAAATGACAAATGTTTATGTTATCTGTGAACTTAATTTAGAACAAGTTTAGAGGTGTCATAGACACCTTTTAAATTTAGTAAAATGCGATAACAGAATAGCTTATAAGATTTTCCTAACTAAATTAGAAAATTTTAGGCTAGTTTAGCTAGACAGATTGTAAACAACAGAATTGATACCATTGGCATCAATTCTGTTGTTTAGAAGTCCTAAAATTTAGCTAATTTCGAGCTAAAATTTCGTAAAATTGTTATTCCTATTCTGTTGGCAGCATCGTAAACTTAAATTTAGAGTGACAGCTCTAAAATTAGGATAGTTACTCAATTTAGTCAAAAAACACGTAAATCCGTCATTTTGCTATTCGGTTGTACAATATTTTAGGTAATTTGCGCTTAATTTTAGAAACGTCAATCTAAATTTAGGCGACACGTTACAAGGTGCTGACTAAAGTTTTGTTGTATAGTTGTTGTGAATTTGTGGACGAAACGCAATCAAACTCAAAAAATCATGGAAGCTGGTTGTAGTGGCTGCAAATATAGAAGCCCCGCCATAGTTTGTACCTAAGTAACTATAACGCCTGCCATTTATGAGCAAGAAACATAGTGGACAATCGGCCGGCTGAAGAAGAAATGTCTGCATCGCCATCGTTGTCTGCATTATTAACCAGAAAAGGCAGCCAAAATTATTATCTCGTGCTGCACTCTATATAATTATGTTAATGGAAGAATTAACAGGTGAATCAAATATAAATAGAACTATGCTTTACCTACCTACCTACTATTCCTTCTCTAATAAGATGTATTCTGTGATTGCAGATAGGGATGAAGACATAGGTAGTGCTTGAACAAGATGATGGAGTCGAGGAAGAGGAGCACGACATAGATTTCCTCCATGAAGCACGTATAATACGATAAAGAATAATAAACTCTCACTTTCACCCATTAATATTTTTTTAATCAATACAGGAGCATTAGGCTGGTGGAAACAAATAGGTCATACATCTAATATTAAATCATAGTAACTAATATGTATAACCAAACAACATGCGTTATACATATAATTGACAGACAGCGGTGTGGAATCAGATAAAACAGGACCATATTTTTATATCAAGTAGTCACTGGAGGATTCTCTTATCCTCCTCCGTGAGGTCTGCCCCTGCCGGGCCTCTTCCAGTACCATTGAAGCCGGTACCGACCTTCCTGGCCTTACCCTTCACTTTTGCCACCCATATACTCCAAATCTGTGGAAAGAAATATGGTTTTAGTTTCAATTAGAAGGACAACAAAAGGATAAAAACTGCATAAAAAGTTGGTTTAAAATTAATTTTATCCACATTTATTGTATACTGGCGGCTCGCCCCAGCTCCGCATGGGGT
Source organism: Thera britannica (assembly GCA_939531255.2). Classification (NCBI taxonomy): domain Eukaryota; kingdom Metazoa; phylum Arthropoda; class Insecta; order Lepidoptera; family Geometridae; genus Thera; species Thera britannica. Next base: position 5,446,161 of record OW618040.2, on the reverse strand, counting down.
TGTCGTGTTATTGGTGTGTCATTAGTGTACGTTTTCAACGCACACTAAACTCTTCGAGCAATGGACAGTGGGGTTACCGCGAGTTTCGGTGTGCAGGTGCCTGACGCCTCAGCCTCACGCCTATCGTATGCCACAATTTTGTATGGAGAAACCAAGCTTTTCAAAAGAATCCGCTAATAGGGGCACTTTTGGTTACCGCGGTAACCCCACAGTTCGTTTATGGGTTTTGTTGGATATCACTAGATTTACTATCGGAAAACAAACAATCAAATCTTTCCTCTTTATAATATTAGTAGGTAGATGAAATATAACTTACATGCTGCCACTCTTCAGCAGTCCGGCTACAGCCAAGAGCATTCAGCTCCCCCGCCAGCATCCCCTAATATTCATTTATTGCTCTATAGGCTTGGTTACCTGAAAACCGGACATACAACAATCAAATCACTGAAGTGTGTAGCTAGGTATCTATTTCAGAACCAATAAAACATAAATGGTACGTACCTCGTGCCATCAACTTATTAGACAAAAGCCGTTCCACCAACCAATCTTTTTGACTAGTATTTGTTCTTTTTCGGGATCGGGGGCGGTCAGTAGGCTGCATTTTGTAATTTTTCTTTTTGAGAAAAGTTGAGTTGTTGAATTTATTTATTTACATGTCGATGATTTGAAGTTTAGCCTTTTGCACCCACAGATACAAAAACCCGTAAAAATAGTGTAAATAGAGCGCCATCTAGCGTCGAGTAGTGCCAAGATGCATGAAATGACAAATGTTTATGTTATCTGTGAACTTAATTTAGAACAAGTTTAGAGGTGTCATAGACACCTTTTAAATTTAGTAAAATGCGATAACAGAATAGCATAGAAGATTTTCCTAACTAAATTAGAAAATTTTAGGCTAGTTTAGCTAGACAGATTGTAAACAACAGAATTGATACCATTATTACATTCGATTGTCTTCAATAAACCTAGTGTTACATTATAACCAAAACTTAAATTTCGCACTGATTTCGCAAAACGAGAGACACGACATAATTTTACGCAACTTATAAATTACTACGGGCAAGTAAAAAAGGTACTGCCTTACCTACCTGGGTGTTTTACCTACATCAATCAGACTGTAATAGTGCTTTTATGTTTTGAAAACACGCATAGATTTTAAATAACTAGTGACTTGTTCTGGCTTCACTGAACTCTGTAATCATTGAAATTCGTAAATGAGAGATATGAAGGCACTAAATGATCTTGAATTCTTGATCTTTGGGTCAGATTTATACACACAAGGACGTCTTGTCTACCAATTAAAATTTGACCAATCATGTAGGTTACTATGGAATCATAGGCAATCAGTGCTGCCAAATAATAAACAAGTGGTAAATGATGTGTTTGACCCCTAAACATCCTGAAGAATGATTTATAGTGTTTACCAACACTTAAGGGAAATCAAAATGAAATCTGTGATTCTGTTCCTCATGAATCACAGATTTCTGACGGAATGTCTAAAATTATTTAACGGGAATGAAAGATACTCTGTTTTATAAATTTCCTTACCAACAGTTTAAAAGTAAAAGAAGGGAAAAACAAGATGGAAATAGCCTAAACCCCTTTGCTCTCAGTTGAACTGAATGTAATTTACAAAGTGACGGATTATTCAAAGAAAAAGTGACTGGTTGGTACCAAATTAAATGTTCTAATAGGTACAGTTTAATGAATAAACCACCCTGGTTTGTTGGTTGATGGCAATGTCCTTAGTTTACTGGCCACATAAGGTCACACTGCCAAGGCCGTTGCGGAGCACGCAATTAGTAGGTAGCAGCTCTTTGGTGTGGCTTCTTATTAAGCATTTACGTGGTAGGTACCTCCGTGGCACTATATCCTATGCTTGTACTTTCTATATTTCATTATTTTATTTGATCGAGGAATTGACATTTCAGTCCAACTTTCAATTATGAAAGCAGGATGCCGGACCTAGAGATAGCGCGCGTTTCCTCGTGGCCTAATTAAGTTTCCTTGCCTGATAGTAAATGATTTGGCCACGGGGAATACAATTTCCTAGCGGTCATAGAAGCGCTGCTTTGGTTACGAGTTACGAGCTTATTGCGAGTATTTTTCTTCTTTGTATCTTATGATGAACTCTTATGCCAAATTAATACATATTGAAGAGTAATGATGGCATGATTTTACTAAAAAGGGAAATTTACCTACCATGACTAGTGTGTCATTTGTGAACCTTCGGATTAACAAACTTTACTAATATTTTTGACTTAGCTGTTGTGAATGATCGATCACTGATCACATCATAATTATGGCATGCTTGCCAGTGCCACTGTGCCACCAACAAGTTTGTAATTAAAAACAGCCTTTCCATTAATATTATGGACCACTTTCTGAGAATGACCGCTAAATGCCTGTTCTCGGACTGGGTTTTATAATAAAAGTTTATTTATTCCAAATAAATAATAGTATGTTTGGTAAAACTAAATTAATTATCAGAACTGGCCGCTAGTAGGTACTTAAACTTACTTGGATGATTCAATTATTGTTCTGTAAAATGTCAGGATAATTATTAATATTTCTATCAAATTAAACAATAACTGATGTTACAATGGTACATAATGGGTACATATGTTTATCGCGAATTAGTCTGAAGTACCTAATGGGTATGTTTATGTTGCCTTTCGTTAAGTACATATGACTAACCCCGACCGAATTGCGAATAGCTCCGTAAAATCACGTTTATTGCAGAATACGGCAGAAGTACCTAGGTAAGGCACTGACGCATATTCTACGCAAGACTTGGGATTTGTTTAACCATACTACCCACGTGATACAGATTAAGAGATTTTTCCATACACAATTTATAGGCTTGCGTTTGACCACAATCTCACCTGCTGCTGTCGATTATGTAGCACCCTTATCTAGAAGATAATTCACTCTTGTCTTAAAAACATCCAAGTTATAGGTGTTCGGCAAAATAGCCGCCGTCAACGAATTCTTCTTCTTGGCGCTCCGCAACATAAAAATTGAACCAAAGCGCTCGGTGCGGACAGTTGGAACATCAAGCATGACTGCATGAATGGATGTCGCATTTCCGTGCGTCTAGCTAGTGGTTCGATAATAGAATGGGGATGGGAGAATTTGACTTAGGATTGGAGAGAAGCTTTAAAATCTTAGAGATTCTCTGGTGCTCAGGTAAGTACCTACTGTGGACGCTAGATTGACCTATTAGGTCTCGGCCAAATGCCATACATGTAGGTAGTTATATTGGTTAATTCTGGCTTGATCAAACATTCGCCGTTCAACAATCAGGAACTAAAGCTTTCCAATATCACATACATATGTCATGTCATAAGCTTATCAGTAAAGATTACTACTAGGTCCGCTGGTACCATGTCATGGGTATTTACCTACTATCGAAAGGATCCGTAGAACACAGTCCGATACTTTATTTAACAAAAAAAATTCATTTACACGTAGGAGGAGCCCTAAAAAATTGATTTTCTGACTCTCTGACTAAGGATGGACAGTCAGACAGACGGGCACGGCGAAACTATATGGTTCATTGTCGGCCTTCGAAACACTATGACAGCTACGATTAGAAGTATCAAGCAGGTACTTAGGAGAATGACATCAGTCCGATATGATGCCATTTGATTCTTTCAAAACCCTATGAAGACATAATCAGGGTCACAATGTGATTTGTGAAATCTTGAATCTTACCTACCTACATACTGATCTTGGTCAGTGTCTATTTAGTAACGCCAATCAAGCCCCTATTAAGGGTTAGTCCCACCAATGCCACGTAATACTTACCTACTAGATATACAATACTTAATGCAATGAAAAATTATACACAAAAATAAGCCAATAAATAATACAAGATTGTGATAGGTATTTAAGTTCATTGTATTTCGTTGACTAGGGCTCTAGGATAAGATAAAAAATCTTGTTTCCGTGAACACATGCGGAAATTTAAAATCGTAGAATGTGCAAGCTCCCACAGAGTTATAAAATAAAACATTATGATCGGATGGTCCTTCATTGTGTGACTTTGCTTGACAGGCCTTGGCCTACTTTTCGGGGCTGTACCGAGTTTCTGACCCATCTGACACCTCACTCATATTGATTATGCAGCACGTCATTACTTGAGGAGTAGGTAATACACTAGTGCCAACCTACCTACTACTATTAGTAATATTAGTAGGAACTTTTAAGTATATGTATAAGCCAACACCCAGAAACCATGAAAGAAAATGGAGGCGTAATTTAATCGCAGGGGATTATCGCAGGGGATTCCTGTAATAAGTCATTTTATTTAGGTAAAATAATAATAATAATTAGTCCTCCAAGTAATGTTCAAGGATACGCTCGAAGGTTCAAGGATAATAAAAAAACTTTTCAGCAATTTATATCATTTTTTTTTAAATAAAATAATGACGCGTTAAAATTCCCGACACTTACATAAACATCTACTAACCCATTTATGAGCCACTGGCACTGCCTATGTGCCTGCCTAGCTACCTGATGTACGTAAAGTAAAGAGGTACCTACTAAGTAGGCGGTACGTGTAGATGTTTAGAAGGACATCACAGGTACCTACTAGGTGAGTAGGTGTAGGTGCAGGTACCTAGCAAGTTTTTGGTGTGCCCATGGCCTTTTGGGTCGTCAATCACCCCGATCGAACGAAATCACTGACACGAACCAAACTTTCCGGAAAAACTAACCAAACTACCTACCTATTACCTACACCTACCTCATTTGAAAAGTTCGAGGACGCCGTTATTTATTTATTGTCATTGTTAGGTGTTGAACATTTCGGATGTATTAGGACGCTGAACTCCGTGAAACAACTTCTCGCATACTTTGACATTCTGAAAAATATAAAATCACTGAGCGTACTATTTATCGAAAGTCACGAGCTCATCTTGTGTGCAATCCGATGCAATGCACCCAGTTTAGTAAAAAAATATTTCTGATCATAACACGTTTTCCTACTTAAAAGTTAACTTAATATGTACGAAAACTAGTTAGGCAAACTTTTTCGATAAATAAGTTTAATTATTGCCTTTTACTAGTCGTATAAACGCTTCAATTTTTTATCCAGAATCTCAAGTGCGTAGGATGGACCTGTACTTAAGAGATTTTTTTGATAATTATAAGACCGGCAGCTATCGCCTATGTGTCTACTTCACACAGCGTTTGTTTTTGAATGCATTCACGGAAGTATAGCAGTAAAAACGTCATCATCATCATATTTTCAATTCATTTTAAATAGTCTACCGATGCCGGTGCAGCTGTGACCGGAGCTGCCGGAGTCCATGTGTGGACCGCTCTTTTCATTCTGCACTTAATTATTTTTAAGTTTTGCACTAATAAAAATATACTAATAAAAATATAAAAATAAAAATTTGTATTTTTATTTTTTATTTTAATTGTTACATAAAATTTAAAAGTATCAACCTATGGAGCTGTCTCTGTCTGCAATAAAGAAATATTATAATTATAGCATGATCCGATTGTTCTTGTTTTTGCTAATCTATACTAATATTTTATAGAGGTAAACTTGACGAGTTTGTGGGGTTGTAGAGGTAATCTCTAGGTCTACTAAATAAATTTTAAAAACTATTTTAACAATAGAAGGCCATGTTATCTGAGTCAAAGGCCTGAAAAATGAAAAACTTGAAACTTTTTTGAAGTGGGTTAGGTAGTGGTCTTATACAAAGGCCTGCGCACACCTAGGTCGCTGGCGTCGCCGATCAGTGAAACGCTGTCAAATTTGACAGCAATATTTGACAGTGTTTCACTGATTGCTACCGCCACCGACCTAGGTGTGTGCAGGCCTTAGGTTAATTAAAATAGAGGCACTTACTTTTTATATACTCGACAGAATGAGTTGTTTATCCTTTTATCGGACAAATTTCTTCTTCGGTCTTCAAAAAGATCTTTGATAGCAGTCACTCCAAGAACAAACAACACAGGCAGCATTGCCACTTCTTTACCAAATGCACTGATCGCTGGTACCCAGTTCAAAAGCACTATGAATATGAAATAAACATTTGCAATACGGTGAAATTGTTCAAATAAGTTTTTAGGTAAAAATGAGAGTAAAGTGTACTTAGTAGTCCGGATTTTATTGTCACATCTGTGTCCATTGGGATGGTCTTTAGGGGGAGTTTTTTCAGGCACTAAATGATTTGGAATAACTATAATGTGGCGATTATCGACAGCAGGCTGTTGACGGCGCATGAGCCAGAAGGCGGCTCGTCTCAATGGGCCCACATCCGAGGGGCGGCGGATCGTGTAGATGGAGTCGGATCGCGAGGCTTGGCGCGAGTGCTGGCGGACCGAGGTGTGGCGTGGCAGCGCGGGCGCGCCGGCGGGCGCGGGCTCGCGGTGCCCCGGTGGCAGGATGAAGTCTGTGCGGCTGCCGGTGCGGCTGTGGCCAGAGCCGCCGGAGCCCACGCGCGGTCCACTCTCGCCGATCTGCCCGTGCGAGAGTGCTCGCTGGTGCCCGCGCAGAGCTGACTTGAGAGGCGGCCGAGCCGACGCAGCATTTCCCGCCAGCATAGGTGTCCCTCCATGACTTATGGACCTCGAGTGGCCTTTCCCTTTTGGGAACAAGTACGTCTGCTCCGGTGCCCCTGGCAAACAAGGGACGGTCGGTGGAGTCTCTCCGCTTCCTTCTGTTGACATTTCTAAACATTTGAACTGTGAGCGACCTGCTTTTCCCTTTCATTTATGACAGCGTTATCGTGCTGTTTCTTTCGGGTTGGTAGATGTTATAGGGACTTTGTGCCATATCAATCGAGACATATGGACAAAAGTCATTTGCAGTTTTATTTTCACTACACTTGCACACTTTCGAATAGAAACTAAAACTAGGCAACACAGCAAGAACACAATAATTCCAGTAACACTCTTTGTTAAGTTGATTGGAGTCTAACTGCCACGGAGCGGCGCAATGCAACAGTTGTTTGCACAATAATTCGAAAAATTAGGATGATCAAAAAGCAAATTCAGAATGACCCATTCAGCCGTGGGCTTCTTTGCTGACTGACCAAAATTGACAGTTTTTTTTTCTTTGACATCAAAGCGATTGTCTCGCTGGCAAGTATTATGACATTGACATTTGAATCGTATTCATTATCTGTCATCTTCAGTCGTGCTCGTGTTGTCCATGCCCTTTATGTTTTTAATCTACTTCTACTATACTGTTCTCTCATTCAGAGATAATAATATAGCAAAAAATGTAATAAAACGTCTAGAAAGCACTTGGAGGAATTAGAAATGGAGGCGTCAACGTTTAAATCCACGAACAATATTTTCTGCCAAAATTGACGGGGGACGAGGTAAACACGCATGGCACACGCGCATGGCAAAATCCTATTCATGTAAACACACACATTGACAATCCCGCACACGATCTTAAAATTTGCACACAATAGAAAATTTATCGTAGTTACGCAGTGTCAAGACTCACTTAGGATAATCTCTAGTGATGGGCATTCAGTAAGACCGGTAAATTGAACGATGAATAAAATAATGAATGAAATGGGTTTTTAGGTAAAGGTAATTTAAATAAGTTATGCACAACAGGTTTCACATTTTGTAACAGTCAGAAAATAAAAGAACTGAATTTAGTTGTTATGTTTTATTAATGGTTATAAGTTTGAATCAATAGTTCTTAACATGTTATAGCATAGTACACTTAAGTTTAGTCTTTTACTGAATAATTGAAAAATATATTTAAAGTGAAATCACATTACATCGTCAGCCTTCACACCACAGCGAAGTTTGTAGTTCTGCCTTCTGCGCCGGAGGCGTTGGTTCGATTCCCACCGAGAACAAATATTTGTGTGGTGAACGCAGATGTTTGTTTGCCTGAGTTTGAGAACTTTCCGTAAAATGTTCCGAGCAAATCAAACTCGTTCTTGTTGCATGCCAAGTTGTTTTTTGGCCAAAAAATTATGTCCACTCTCCAAACAACAGGGTTATTTGGAAACCTGCATAGGACGTAAAAGAAATATACAAAAAAAAAAATGTTTTCACTACGCCCACGACTTTTTTTTGAGTATGATGTCATGTCCTATTTTATACATTGATGAGTAGAGGGTTTGATGACTGGTACCTAGGATACCCATATTGTGGGATTTGTGAATAAATGTAATCCGATATTTCGTGGCGGCAGCCATCTTGGACCGATTTTCATCAAAAATTGCTAAGAACACTCTCGACTATTCACCTTTCAAACAAACAAAAAACTAAATTAGAATCGGTTGATTCGTTCGGGAACTACGAAGGGACAGACAGACACACACACACAGACACCGCAAACTCATAACATCCCGTCGTTTTTACGTCGGGGGTTAAAAAGCACCAAATACGTAATTAGACAACACATTATGTGATAATAATTTAACGTTTATTTTATCATTCATTCATTCATCAATTTCATTCAACTTTTCCCAACACTATGCCTTCTACCAAGGTATAGTCTTTGACAATACTGTCGTAATACTGTCGCTAATCTGTCGCAACCGGTATTTCTTTTGAACTAAAATTCTACAAAATTACAAACACAATTGACAAAATAATACTCCCTTGTGGTAGGAAATACCATGTTCCCGGAAGTTTGATGTCTCTGATCATCTTTTACAAGAAACTACCATGCAATTCACCATTTTCGCGGAGCTTCACTTCGCGACATGAAACGACACACAATGGCTGCAGTTGCGAGTAAAACATTTTTATCTAAAGGATATGATCGAGATCGACATCTCCATTTCTAATTCCTCCAAGAGAAAGCATGATAATTATAATACATTATCTTTATTATTTTTGTTTTTTTTGTTATTCTTCCTCCAAGTGAAAACAATATGTAGTCTGTGGCATGTGACCATGACCACAACACACGCTCTGTACCCAAAGTCCCAGTGCATTTACAACATTTCGTTACCAAATGTTGTTTTCGTTTCGCCTACGTGTCTCACTCTTTTGCATGTAAAAATGATGAGACAACAACTCTAGCTACGTAACATATTTTTGCTGTCTCATCTTTTCTCCCTACAAAAGACAGAGACACGTGGGCGAAACGTAAACAACATTTGGTAACGAAATGTGGTAGCAAAACTCGGACTTGGGGTACTGTTTTCAACTTTTCAGTCGTTCGAACGGTCGAAATCATGCTTCGTCCAAGTATATGTGCACACTGCACACTGCAGGGAAGAGGGAGCACACTGTAAACGTGAGAGCGAGACGGGCGACCGAAACCGACATCGACGAGCATTCGACGAGATGTCATGACACTCACCGGTCCAACATTGCCAGGCGATTTCTTTGAAAGACTTTTTGGTAACTTTTGACTCCATCAGGCTACTTTAGGGCTAAATTTCAAAGTGATTTTTAGATATTGGAGTTTTTTTTTTAATGAAAGCAACATAAAACGGTCCCCTTTTTTATCAAAATTGAGAATTTGAATTTTTACACTACTACATCAATGTAAATCGCAAATTACTTAAGCTGCTCGTATAGCTTGTTTCCATTCAATTTATTTATTCTAATTAAGCATTACAAATAAATCTAATATGCTATATTAGGTAACTTAAATGAAATATAGGTACAATAATAAAATAAAATATGAGCGTATACGTAATTTGGACACAATAATATGTACTTTTGTACTAATAATAAAACTTTGGTAGATACACTAAATATAACTAATAAACCAACAAAACAAGCAGTCATGGTGCGAGTTGGACTCACCCATGAAGGGTTCCGAAGCAGCAAGTAACCAGCCTTGCCACTTACTAGCCCATAATAAGTTGTGGATTACGATTAGTTTTTTTTATTAAAAAAACTACCAAGTAACTAGATGTCGTTCAAACCAATTTTCGGTGGGAGTTTGCATGGTATACAGGATGCATATGACAAATGCATTTTTTTTTAACTGCTATTTCTAGGCACCATTTTCAAGCTCTGTACCAAAAAACAATTAAATAGGAGGAGTATTTTAGACGTAAATATGTATCTTTCCTAACAGCTGATTATGTCTGTAGGTCATGCACCTTAAAGCCATAAATCTGAGCGAATACATTTCAGCGCAAACGCTGCCAAATAACACTATCGTATTCGACAGCGTTTTACGTCATCGCCATTACCATCGTTTAAATGTGCGCAGTCCTTAGAGCCTACGACGCGTTGTTGCCACTCTGATGAAACTCATAGCAACAGACCTAATTTCTATTTAGTTTTGCGCGGGACGCGCGGGATGCTTGTCAATGAAATAGATTATAGATCTGCGTGTTGTTATTGCATCCTAGATCCTTGCGGTAAGTGGGGCCTCACTCCTCAGTCAGTGCGCCCGACGACGCCATCGTTTCGAAGAGTAGGACGTTGAGGGGCTTTGTGCACGTGCAACAGTCAGGGCATTGTTGGCGTGCCACGGTGTGCACGGCCCTTGAAGAAAATAGGTGAACTCGCCCAGAGCAGAATCTAGTGCAATGGTTTAGGACAGTCTACTCAACTCAGCTAAAAGATCAGGGCAATTGAGTAGCCCACGTATTGTTGGATCAATGCGGTTCGTTCTTGTTTATTGTTTTCTGAGGGAAAAATCTTAATCAACAACTGAACTACTATGAAAATTATGACATAGGTTTTCATTTCATAACGAAAGGTTACTTTTTAATTATTTCAGTTACCTTTTAACACGGTTTAAAAAAAAACCGGCTGAGTCCAGCTGGTCTGACATGGCAGCACTGCACGGGTCCGCTACAGCGAGCGAGCGAGCGAGCGAGTTGTCTGTCGTGTCGATTCGATCCAATCAGAGATTTCCATTTCCAATTTCCATAATCCTTCCGACATTTTGACACCTAGCATTATCTCCCGGTGGCTCATAATTTCGTAGGTGTAATTAGTTGTTTTCTCCTATTTTAAAGTCTTCATCATGGATGAAGAATACGACGCTATTGTTCTGGGAACTGGATTGAAAGAATGTATCCTCAGTGGAATGCTTTCCGTGTCTGGGAAAAAGGTGCTGCACATTGATCGTAACAAGTACTACGGCGGTGAATCTGCGTCAATTACCCCGTTAGAAGAATTATTCGCCAAGTTCAATGCTCCAGCACCTGACGAGACATACGGGCGCGGACGCGACTGGAATGTCGATCTGATTCCGAAGTTCTTGATGGCAAATGGGTTGCTTGTAAAGCTGCTCATCCACACGGGCGTTACCCGCTATTTGGAGTTCAAGTCTATCGAAGGTAGCTATGTGTACAAAGGAGGAAAGATATCAAAGGTACCCGTTGATCAGAAGGAGGCGCTAGCATCCGACCTTATGGGGATGTTTGAAAAGCGGCGTTTCCGCAATTTTTTGATATATGTGCAAGATTTTCAAGAAGAAGATTCAAAAACATGGAAAGATTTGGATGCCAACACTGCTAACATGCAATCTCTCTATGACAAATTTGGTCTGGACAAAAACACTCAAGATTTTACTGGCCATGCTCTGGCTTTGTATCTCGATGATAACTACCTTCAACAACCGGCTATTCAAACTATTCGCCGCATCAAGCTTTATTCAGATTCATTAGCTCGGTATGGAAAGTCACCTTACTTGTATCCCATGTATGGCTTGGGGGAGTTGCCTCAAGGTTTTGCTCGTCTCTCTGCCATTTATGGAGGAACTTACATGTTGGACAAGCCAATTGATGAAATTGTACTGGGAGAAAATGGCAAAGTGGTTGGAGTTCGATCAGGAAATGAAGTTGCAAAATGCAAGCAGGTGTACTGCGACCCCAGCTATGTTCCAGACCGTGTGCGTAAGAAGGCCAGGGTGATCCGCTGTATCTGTCTGTTGGATCATCCCATTGCTAACACCAAGGATGCTCTGTCTACCCAGATCATCATTCCTCAAAAGCAAGTTGGCAGAAATTCTGACATTTATGTGTCCCTGGTGTCTTACACTCACCAGGTGGCAGCTAAGGGCTGGTTCATCGCAATGGTCTCCACTACCGTAGAGACTAATGATCCCGAGTCTGAGATAAAGCCAGGCTTAGAACTCTTGGGGCCTGTGAAGCAGAAGTTTATACATGTCTCTGACTATTATGAACCAATTGATGATGGAAGCCAGAGTCAGATTTTTATATCTGAATCTTATGATGCTACTTCTCATTTCGAGACCACTTGCTTAGACGTCCTTAAGATTTACAAGCGGGGCACGGATGAAGACTTTGACTTCTCTAAGGTGAAGGTAGAACTGGGAGAAGAGGAGCAGTAAATATATTGATACACTCGATGCTCCATATTTAACTATCAGCTGCTTGTTATATTGGTGTTTGTAAAGAGACTTCGGTCTAAGATGAAATAGAAATCATTAGGGTTTATGGTCAATATTTTAAAGCCTAGTTGATAAATATAATATGCAAAATGCTCTTTTTAATTATTTAGGCAAGTTTATACATATTGCTCTAAAATTAATATTTTATTTAAAAGTACTGTTATTGTAAAAGGTTTCATTCTTTATAAGGTTGCTTTTATTAATTTATAAGTATACAAAGATATAAGATGATCTGCACAAGTGGTAGGTTTACAGTTTTGTATGGGAAAATAATTTGTAATGCATTCCATTCCAATATCTGGTTAATTCTTTGATCTTTTAGCCATATCATCTTTTGTCCAAATTAATGAATGCTCATTATACCTAAAATAATCTGTGTAAGATCATGAAAATAAAGTTACAGTGTATTATAATGTTGTTTGATTTTACTTAGGCTCTACCTCTACATAGAAGGATTGAACACACACAATGGGCCTTATTAATAATCCTGGCATAGCGTTGGACTAGTTAATCCGTGTTTTGTCACATTTGTTCGAGTTGCCAATTGCATGTCAATGCAAGAGACAAAACACGGATTAACTAGTCCTACGCTACGCCAGGATTATAAATAAGGCCCAATGTGTATAATCTAGTACTTCTTAAACCATCCACTACTCTGCTCCACTAGCTGCTGGCAGATGCGTATTGTTTTTGAATGAAAATCACCGAAATCACAGAAGAGTGGTCTCATCAAAATGATTTATCCATAGTAACTTACCAATTTACTACCAAAAAGAGTTAGTATAACCACAGATAAGATAATACTATACTAGTAACTGACAGATAACCGCTGGGAAATAAAGGTTCAGCGACAAACCGGAAGAGGCGTAGATCAGCTCGATGGACCGACGACATTGTGAAAAGATCGCGGTTAGTGTGCAGATGGAGAAACACTGCAAGTATCCAATCCAGACGTATGCTTATTCAGACCGATGATTTTTTTTATTCAACTAGCTGATAGAACAAGCGTATGGCCCACCTGATGTTAAGTGGTAACTATCGCCTATAACAAAGCATTGCCTCGTAGGTCAGGAACGTGCCCTCTATGATGCATTCCCCTGCGTCTATCAACTTGAGGCGTAGAAATGTTCAGACGAGGCATGGTGGTAGTACTTCCCGGGACGAGCCCTACACAAAGAGCTCTACTAGTCTTGATACTTGTAAAATACCTAGGTACTGTGTTTTTCGATTTTAACCTATAAAATATATATTCGATAAGCACCAAACCTGTAGGTACCTACTAAAAGATAAACAAAGATTGATGTTTCTATAATGTGTATTAATAATAACTTATACTTAATTTAAAAATAGTTAACATTTCATCCAAAAAATAATAAAACTCATTGGTACTCATTGAATCTACAGGTTTAACACATACTTGAGAGAATAAACGTAATCATCTCTGCACCCTATAAAAATATAGTCGCCATACACTGCTGGGGAAGAAAAGGTTTCGTTGGGTAATGGGTATTCTGCTACACAGACACCGCTGTCTGATTCCATAACATAGAGATTTCCATTATTTGACGCAGCTAATATAAATCTATCATTCAAGGCACAGGGCGTGGAATAAATAGGCGAGGTCAGTGCAGCTTTCCAATGCAAACTAGGTTGGAAGTTTTTTATGTAGATGCTGTAGACTTTACTGTCATGACATCCAAATACCATTTGCCACTTCAATTTGTCGATTTCTTTTATGTAAAGTGATGAAAATATATTTCCTTTAGCGCCTTGGTACTTCCAGATCTGAAATTTCATGTTTGGTGAGTGGTGTGTGATATACAGTGAGTGAGATGACTCAGTCCTATGTTCATAATTCATAAATGAACAAAATACTGTCGCAGGTATTGATCACGAAGTACCTACCTTTATCAGGAGTGATAACATTAGGTGACACAGAATAGGAATAAGTATGAATGACATACTACTATAGTACCTATCAATTAAAATCGCGCCATGATCATGCGAGTTTTTAATAATACCTACGTATTTTTAATGACATCGATTCTTTAGTTAATTTAAGAGTGCTGAATTATTAGAGCCTTATTCTACACTTTAAAAACCACCATCTTTAAGATTTGAATAACTGGACTGATTTGGATGAAACTTTTAGCAGAAATAGTAATACATACCCTGAATGTTTTGAATATTTTGCAGTGTGAAAAAATAACAGCAAAAAAATCTGGTACTCCGGGAATGCCGACTTCTTCTATCGTGTCAATGGTACACACTAGACAATTCTTGAGTACCTAGTATTTTGCCACCTCTACTGCATTACCTGTGGCGTTGACAAGGTCATCCATTGTGCAGATGTTTGGGCACAATGGGCAGGTCAGTAGATGCGGCATTGACTGGATCTGAGCTCCGCATTCACAGCCAGACAAAAGTGGGAATGCCGACATAAGTGGGACTGCTGATAGTTCCTTGTCACACCACTGAGTTGCATTATGAAAAGTGGATAGTAAAAGAGCAATAATCACCTTGATACCCTTTTCAACAGTCCTGCAGTGTATTTCACCGTTGACTTCTGCGAACACGACATACTTATCATGGTCGTAGAGCACCGGGCTCGCGAACACAGGACTGCTAAGAGTTCCTCGCCACGCCACTGAGTTGGTTGCGGCGTGGATGCTCGCACAAACACCTGATAGAGTCCCCAGGAGGATGTATTCATTTTTGGCGACTACTAGATCGGCAGATATCGCTTGATCGACTACGGAGATTGTGTCTTTGATGGCACCCGTCTGGAAATAAACATGACCAACAAGGGTAAGTAGGCAATCTCAAACATATCCTATTATTTTATAAGAATTTCTGACTCTATAAAAATAATCTAGTTAGATTAATAAGGTACCTATAGTCACTGTCCATACACTTATCTAGTTAAAGTAGACCTACCTTCACATACTTTCATTTATGGAAACAGATTCTCTGTCTCATGTAAAACGTGGTGGGTAAGTATTATACATGAGGATACATACGGCTATATCAAGGCATCGAATATTTCCATCATACGAGGCGATATAAACGAGCCTATTACAGCACGCTGCTTTGCTCTTAATCATCGAGCCAATGTTTATCCGCCAGCATTCCTTGCAGTCTTCTAGCGAGAAGCAGACGACAGTTCCATTGTGAGCGCCAACAACCCCGCGAGCTGACGTCATTGGGTCCTCGTAGCACATAATTGATGCCTCTATGCGAGACTTTAAACGTATCAAGCCTTGCCTTATGCCTCCAATCGCATCCATAACAACAATTTTGCCGGAATGACTGGCAACTGTGACATACAAATTACTGAAAACAGAAAGATAATGCTGGTGTACATTCCTTCATTTACGCAGTCCCAAGATATCTAGCGGCATATAAACACACCATAACATATTACAATCAGACTAAGGGAATCATTTAAGGTAGGTAGGTATAGGTACCTACCTTAAATGATTCCCTTAGTCTGATTGTCTAGTCTTAGTTGATTGTCTTGTCGTTAGTAGAATAGTGTTTTAATAAGGACTAGGTAGTCCTTATTAAAACACTAAAAGAATCAAGGATTGTTAGCAAACCTAGACCGAACTTGTGTTTTTTATATAACTAGCTAATGGAAAAAGCAACACGCCAGGAACGTGCCCTACGATGCACAGCTCCATCAATTTGAGGCATACAGATGTTCAGCCTCACATGCCTGTAATTTCCCTAGTGTTTATTACTTACAGTCCTGTTTGAAATAGGGTGGGTGAAGCATCAACACATTTTCCAGTGTCAAATTTCCATATCACTATGAACTCCACAGGGTTGCAAGATACAGTGTCAATATTAGTCTTTTTGGATGCACCATCATTGAAACTCTCAGTGTTAGACCTACACCGTTTCATCCTCTTTTTAGGCTTAGGTTCTTCTATGCGAATTTCATTTTGAGCCATCATTAATATTTCTCCAATTTTGTGCCTTTGTGACATTAGATGCGGCAACAAAAACTTACCAAATTGTGGATTTATAAAGGAAAGCTTATTGCATATTGTTACAGCAAGGAAGGATGTCCCACCAATTGCGAAGAACTCTTTGTCTTTTATCTGGTCAAAGGTGAAGTTTCTGCACATGGTCACTTTCAGCTCTTTCAGAAATGTTGACTTTAATGTGTCCAGATTTTGAGTTGTCCCTAAATTTTTGTCAAACATCTTTGAAAGTAGTAGTTTCGATATTTTGCCGTGAGAATTTGTGGGCAGATTGTCTACTCGCAGGATTTTGTCGGGCCAATGTTTGTCATCCAGTTTACATTTCAGGAAGTCTGATAGTTCTTGACTATTGAGGGTCTCTGAGGAGAAGTACACTACCAGCAGTAGCGGCTTTGGTAGCCAAACACAAGAGCATGTTTTGACTCTTGGGCACTGCATAACAGTAGACTCAATCAATTGCATATTCACTTTATGGCCAAATCTTTTTATGACATCATCTGTGCGGCCTCTGTAGTACACAGTTCCATTTCTTATTTCACCAAAGTCTCCAGTGTCAACAAATTTCAGGGAGTTTTGTTCTTCAAGACCTTTTGATTTGTTAAGGATAAAACATTGTCTGGTTTTGCTAACTGAAATTAAATAAAAAAAAATGTATCAAGTTGATAGTAGAAGTACTTATGTATAAAAGATATGTACTCATAATGTTATCCTTACTCAATATTATCTTTCCAGTGTTAATAAGCTCTTTGTCTGGTTCTATAATTACTTCAGTTTCTGAGAGGCAGTTGCCCAAAGGCACTTCTCGGTCTGTGATAGTTTTGTTCAAGTCCAGTTCTGCAGCACAGGCCCAGCAAGACATCTCTGTCACTCCATACAATGTAAATATTTTAGTTTTATTGTCCCAGTCTTTTAATTCTCTTAATCTCTTTAATCCATTCAAAGGTTCACCACCTAGAGCTAAAATCTTGAGTGTTGAATTGACACCAAGAATCTTTTTGATGTCAACATTTGAATACTGGAAAAACTTTGAGGGTGTTGTCTGCCAAACTGTTATTGCATTTTCTGGGTTAACTGGGAATAGGACATCAGCCTTCTCAGGTGCAATAAGTAGTGAAGCACCATTTAAGCATGCAAGGAGTATTTCTACCATTGCGGGATCAAATGTGAGGGGTGTCGAGAAGTAGATAATATCTTGATGGGTGATATTAAATAGTTTGGTGAGATCATCTACATTTGGTTGGATGCATTGAATGGGGACTTGTATGTGCTTTGGTTCTCCAGTGCTGCCAGAAGTCATGGCTATGAACGAGTGCTGGTTCAGATGCCGGCTTCCATGGTCAACAATTGTATCACAGCAGTAGAAATTAATCACCAAGTTGAATACTGATAAGGATTTATCAGGCTTTTTACCAAATAGTTCTGGGGTGGCATTGTTTTCCTTTGTATTTATGGTGATTATAATAGTAAATGTTACAGCATCAGATATTGCTTTTATATCTTGAGATGGATCTATGAACATGAAGGTTGTACAGCATTTGTGAGCCCTGTAATCAATTGATAAAAAAAGTATATTGTATTGGACCTTGCATATGAAATTGTAGATGTGAATTGCCACATATCAGTGGATAAGTGTAGATACTTACGCAGCAACTACACATGGAATTATGATATTCCTCCCTGAAATTAGCCCAATAGTACCCTTGTTACACTTTAGCTGCAGAAGGTTCTGAGTTAGGTATTCACAGACGCCATACAGCTCAGAATAAGTGTATTTCTTGTATACCCCATTGTCGTAATGTCTCATGGCTGTCCTAGATGGGTATTTGGCGCAGGTTCGTATAAAAACATCGTAATAGCCGCGTTTTAGTTTCATTAGTCGGAATTCGAAATAATTAGCAGTCCACAATGTTTCATAAGAACCACTTTATTGTGTGGCATAACAAAGTCTGCCGAAAGTTTATTTCTATTATTATGCCGGCATGATTGCTTTTTTGATTATTTCTTAATAATTTTAGAAAGCCCCGCTGTTGTTTTCGTTTGAAATGGAAAAACAAAACAAATAAAAACTGACATACGCCAGACAACGACATTGTCACAAAATGCATTCAAACGTCATGTCACGTTCATCAAGCTTCGCATTACCTCATTCTACTCCTTCCTACAATGCACTCACTCACCCCCGAATACTGAAACGCAACTCCTTGCGTCGTCTCAAGCGACGAATATTTGACAGTTTTCAATGAAAATCTGTCAAATATTCGTCGCTTGAGACGTGCTTAAATCTGAGTTGCGTTTCAGTATTCGGGGGTTAGTCTATTAAACGAAGATAAAAAGGCATAGAGTTTTACTTTACATTATAAAACCAAGGTAGCTCCGCCATTAGGCAAGCAAACCTTAGGTAAAACTCCTTGCTGATGGGCTCGGCCCTGTCGACTATGGCTGTCGTGGCTGGAGAGTGAAGGCTACAAATAATGGGGTTACAAGTGGTGAGCGAGAAGGCGAATGATGCTTTTGAGAGTGATTGATAATTTTGTTGTTTAATCTATCTCTTCCGTAGCGCACCAAATCACGTGTGTTTTGATTTCTCGTTGACCGAACAAGGAACCCTGGTTGAATCCCCTAGCCACTTGAGTGTTCCCATTTTCGCCCATACAAGATAATTACGCCAAGCACGCGTCCCACTTCCGGCTTTCGGTTCACTCCGGAAGTTGCGCATGCCCGAATTAATTCCAAAGAAACTAAAAAATCTTTTTCATAACAAAAAACTACTTTGTTTACCTTATTTCAGTCACTTCCTATTAAAAAAGAGTATGGGTATCATGTAGAACATTTTTTTCCAATAAGAAATCATTAAACAGCGGCAGGTAGCATTTTAAAGCTATTTTTTCCGTTACCTTACAATTTTTGAGATTTTGTCGGCTGTTCTTATTTTTACGAAAAACTTTTTAGATCACCATCAAGCCTTATTTTCAAGGAAAAAATACATGTATCACAATCCCATCACAACCCTCAAATCATTTATTGTAAACAAAAACAAAACAAAGAAAATTCACGAAATTGCGCTTGCGCAGCCATTTTTCGCACGGAAAATTTTAATTTTTTTACAAATTTAATCATTCTAAAATATTTTTTCATTGGCAACGCGTCGTTTTATGGCTGCAGGCCATGGAAGCAGGCATTAGGCCAGTTAATGTACAACCAGCCAATCCAAAAGTCCATTTCAAAATTTTGGGCACTTTAGTTCCATTGGACGCGCAAGGGAAAACCATTTCGGATCAAATCTTCCGATGGGACACGCAAGTGGCTAGACAGTGTCTTTTTGCAAATAATCAACGCCATCTATTTTGTATCTCGTGAACTAAGTTTGCGTTCCCTCCTTTTTCGTATGGACTCGGAGTTCTTCTTTTGAGTAATTTGTGTTCTGTGCTGATGGGTTTCCATACTCCTTGAGTGTTTTCGCACTAAAAATAGTTTACACTCTTGTACTTTCCTCAGTGATAGGTTTCCATGATGCAACCTCGATGGCAGTCGAACCACGAATGCACCTACTCCTATAATATAGCATTCCTCTTCCCTGGTCCTATATAAGTAGGTTTTTTTTATACAATTAGCTGATGGAACAAGCATAAGGACCCGATGTTAAATGGTAACCATCGCCTATAAAAGCATTGTCCTCGTTAGGTCACGCACGTCAGGAACGTGCCCTACGATGCTCTGCCCTGCGTTTATCAACTTGAGACATACCTACATCCTACATAATATGTTCAGCCTCACGTGCCAGTATTTACACCGGCACCCACACCTTTCAAACTAAAACACAGTAGTGCTGCTCCACGGCAAAAATAAATAGGCATGCATGGTGGTAGTTACTTCACCGGACGAGCCCGGTAGCGGATTGTACCAAACTTGTAAAAAATACTCTACACTTGTTTTAGATAGGTATCTATGTATATAGTGTTACCACGTGGCGGAATGTTGTGTTGTGACTTGTGACCATCTATCTGCTGAAACTATTGGCTGTTCGTTTAAAAGAGTGATATAATTATATATTTATTTATTTACTAGCTTTGCTCAGCGAGTGGTTAAAAAAAAATACTGAGCGTAAATTAAAAAAAAAAAGGAAAATTTTATTAAATTAATTTTATAGCTAAATTCTAATCTCTCGTATAACAAATAACTATTATTTGAAACGTTTTGATCTCATAAGAATTCTACACTCAAAAATAATGCTTCTATAATCCAACCACTATAAAGTCTGAATGTGGTTGCTATAGGTATAGGGTAATCGTAGCGAGGGGTAGCAATAATACATGGAGGAACCGAAAAAAGTATCGATCAGTTTTTAAAAGATACCTTTCCACCTAAATGAAAAAAAATATTTGACGTAATACGACCTTGTGGTCAGCATAAATCCTTTTTTTACAGAATAATAGTGTCAAGACTCCAGCACAGTTCTTTTGCAGCGTAGGTAACTCCTCGATTCCGGGAGTGGGTTGCATTCTGTAAAGATTTATCTTGAACGATGTAGAGAACAGTTTGTTATTCCCCCCGCCCCGCAAGCGGCTTTGCTTGCCCCTCTCCCGTTACTTTTCTGGATAAAAAGTCCTATGCCCGTCTCCTGGTTCAAAGCTACCTCCCCACCCATTTTCAGCCAAATCGGTTCAGTCGTTCTTTGAGTTTTAAATAGTGTAGGTAACTAACGCGAATTTCTTTTAGATTTAAATCCGTTAGGGCTGGCGCGGTGACAGATTTTGTATAGGCTCGAGGATCTCAAGAGGAGGTCTCGATAGATTTCATTGCTCCTTAAGGGGTCGAGCCTCTAAGTCTGTGGGGCCCAAGGCCGTCTAGGTTTTTAACATTTTATCTGGGCTGGGGGTCAGTCGCCGGACTGCAGCGAACGGAGAACTTTATGGCTTAGCGCATCAGTATTGCGTGAGTGAGCGTGGCATTTTGTAAATTTTGGAAAAAGGAACTGTAACTTTCTTTGTAAATAAAGTTTGGGAGAGAGGGTGGGTGGAACGTGTAGGAGTTTGGCTCAATGGTTGATACATACAAAGATACTTATAATGGAGAAATATTATGCTTTATTCAACTAAAGAATTAACGTAGACATTTTAAAGAAAATATATGATTTAAAATATGACAACTCTTGTCAAACAAACTATAAACAGAAACTTCGTAGTTCTTACGAATGAAAGAGTTCATATCATTAATGAAGGAGTTCATATCATTCACCCCCTGTCTGTGAATGAAACGTAATCTTGAAGGTAGGCTGGTGCTCTTCGTTCTCTTTCAGAGCGGCGTACAACTTCAACATTTTCCACAGGTTGTACAATAGGTGGATCCTCGTTTGGGGACGGGTTATCTTCTGACTGTGGAGGCTGATGTGTCTCGTGCTCATCCCCAGTCAGGTACTCGTCATCGTCTTCGGCAGTCAGGTACTCGTCATTGTCTTCGGCTCTCGGAAGTGGCGCTAATCGCCTGTTAGAAACAGTGGTCTCCCTGCCGTCGGGTAGTCTCACATAGGAGTAATCAGGGTTGCTCTGGAGCAGTTCGACTTCTTCAACGTTGGAATCGTATTTGGAATTTTTGACGTTCCTCTTCATATAAACAGGGCCGGGTGTCATCAGCCAAGACGGCATGGATGCACCGTTGCATGATCGTCGGGGATGTTTAAACATTCTCTCATGAGGCGTCGTGTTTATCCCAGTTGAAAGGAGAGATCGAATAGCATGGAGAGCTGTAGGCAAGGCCTTTTCCCAATCGTCGCCGTCTAGATTGTTAGACCGCAGGTGCAGCTGGATGGTTTTCCACAGGGTTCCATTTAAACGTTCTACTAGACCGTTCCCTTGTGGGTTATAGGGTGACGTCCGGCTGCTGGCAATTCCCAGTCTCGTCAGAAAACTCTTCATCTCTTCTGATAAGAACGAAGATCCTCTATCTGAGTGAATGTACGCTGGGGTGCCAAACAGCAAAAATAATTCTTGAAAACACTTTATCACCGTCTCGGAAGTCATATCCTTGCAAGCAAAAGCAAACGGAAATCTGCTATATTCATCTATAATCGTTAAGATGTATTTATTATTAGTCTTGGATGGTAAGGGGCCTTTGAAGTCTACATTTAGCCTTTCAAAAGGAGCGGTTGCTTTTATTAGTAGTCCTTCGTTCTTAGCATACTTGGGCTTGATTTCAGCGCAGGTGGGGCATGCAGCGGTCATCCTCTTAACTTCTTCAACTGAGAATGGTAAATTCTTTGAACGTACCCAGTGAACCATACGAGCGATGCCGGGGTGACATAGTGATTTATGCAGTTGAATGAGTTTGCCGATGGAAGATTCCTTGACTAAAGCACAAACTCTCGACAGTGCATCTGCGGCTAAATTTTCTTTTCCAGGTCTATATCTGATATCATATTTGAAACAAGATAGCTCGAGTCTCCATCTTTCAATTTTTTCGTTTTTTATTTTGCTTGCATGCGATTGATCAAACATGAACGATACTGAGCGTTGGTCAGTGACGAGTATGAAATGTCTTCCGAGTAAATAGTGCCTCCACTTGCGCAGGGCATCTACAATGGCGCAAGCTTCCTTCTCTATCGAGGGTTGTCTGCGTTCAGATTCATTGAGCATCCGCGTAAAAAATGCTACTGGACGACCTTTCTGAGATAGTGTTGCAGCGATTGCATAGTCTGATGCGTCGGTCTCCACTGTGAATATCTCCTTATTATCAATACTTGCCAAGGCGGATTTCGTAATTTCAGTTTTCAGTTTGGAGAAGCACTCAATTGCTTCAGGCGAGAGGGGTAGTTTTGATTCTACTAATGGCCTTACTTTGGCGGAGAAGTTGTGAATCCATTTTGAGTAATGGGCGAATAAACCTAGGGTTCTTTTTAACGAAGCTGGATCAGAAGGAACAGGAAGGTTGATGAGAGGCTCTAGGCGTGTTTTATCTGGTTTAATTGAGTTATTGTGTATTGAATAGCCTAGGAGGTTAATCGAGTCCGTTTCAAATATGCATTTTTTCAAATTTAATGTTAGATTATACTTTTTCGCGGCTTCCATGAAATTTTGTAGATTTATATCATGCTCCGCTTTGTCTTTTCCGCAGACGGTCACGTCGTCTAAATACGCGTAAGTGCCTTTCAGTTTTTCTGTGTTAATAACATAGTGTAGGGTTCTTTGGAAAGCAGCTACACCGTTTGTTACACCAAATGGAATGCGTGTGAATTGGTATAAATTCCCACAGGCTTCAAAGGCGGTGTAGATCTTTTCGTTTTCCGGAATCGGCACCTGATGATAGGCACTTTTGAGGTCGATTTGGCTAAAATAGTTATATTTAGCTACGCGTGTTACAATGGAGTCGATATTAGGAACGGGGTAGGCATCTAGTTCAGTGTATCGATTAATTGTCCGAGAGTAATCGATTACCATTCTTTTCCTGTGGCTGCCTCCTCCTGCTATTAGTACTTGTGCCCTCCACGGAGACACGCTAGGCTCAATAATTTTGTTTTCCAAAAGGCTAGATATCTCTTTGGCGATAAATTGTTGATCTTCTTCTGAATGGCGTCTCGATGGGATGGCAATGGGTTTAATGGATGATGACAGATTGGTGAAGACAGACGCAGGGGGTACGTACGCTTGAAGTACGTTGCAGATCCGCAGTGCCTCCTTATCCCCACCAAACTGCAATTCCAAAGAAGAATGCGTTTTCAAGATGTCGTGGCCTACTATAACGTCGGCGCAAAGATTGTTGATGACGTACAAAGGTTGTTGCTTGTAGGTGTGTTCATTGATTTTTATAGTTGCATTGCATACTCCATTTACGTGTGATACATTGCTTGCTGAGGCAAGAGTTATCGTCTGATTGCATGTTCTTATCTTAAGTTTCATTATTTGTGCTAGGTCTCGGTCTATAAAGCTGATGGAGCTCCCTGTATCAATTAAAGCGTCGACTTTGTGATCATTAATTGTAATAGGTGTGGTTGCCTTCCGTAAGCTAGATGGAGCAGCAGCGCATGTTTCTTCTGGGTAAGATGATGTGGTCGCCGTGCCTTGGGGCTCATCTTCAGCGATCATGGCAGCATTGTGGCGTAGTTTCCCGGAGCTGCGACAGACACTAGCGTAATGGCCCTTTCGTGAGCAAAGCTGGCACTCAGCGTTGCGTGCCGGGCAGCTGGACCGCTGATGTAGATTTCCTCCACAGAAAAAGCAGCGTCGACGAGGTCTGTTGGTGTTAGCAGCAGCAGCGTTGTGAGGAACTTGAGAAACATCTGCTACAGCATTGAGGGATGTTACGTTGTGACTTGTTTGAGATTGTATAGTTTGACACGAGTTTTCTGCCATTTCTAATGACAAGGCGAGCTTCAAAGTCTCTTCTAGCGACTCGTCTGAATTTTCGAGCAAACGCTCACGTATTCTCTGGCTGGTTATGCCAGAAATTAGCGTTCCTCGAATGGACTGGCTCTGGTGCTCGTTGGCTGTTACTTGTTTGTAATCGCAATCGTGAGCGAGAGTGGAAAGAGCTCTTGAGTATTCGGCTATAGTCTCACCAGGTTGTTGTTTGCGGGTCACTAGGAGATGACGTGCTAGGATTACATTTCTCCTCTTTTCGAAGGTGGTGTTAAGACGGCTTATAGCGTCAGAGTCTTGAGTACAGTCACGGATGATATTGTATATAGTGGGTGCTACGTGATTTATAAGCAAAAGTAGTTTTGCCTCGTCTGTAGCAGAAGCCGCTTCTATTTGTAAGAAGCTTCCGAAAGACTTACGCCAGTGCTCCCACTTTAAGTCCGCACTCGTTGATGATGGTTCTGTGTCGAACCGGTCTGGTCGGAGATAACGTGCCAAGTTCGACGGAGGAGACTTCGCCTCTGTGTCGGGCATGTTGATGCGATTTGTACGTACGCGTATAGAAACTTTAGTTGAATAAATTGATACATACAAAGATACTTATAATGGAGAAATATTATGCTTTATTCAACTAAAGAATTAACGTAGACATTTTAAAGAAAATATATGATTTAAAATATGACAACTCTTGTCAAACAAACTATAAACAGAAACTTCGTAGTTCTTACGAATGAAAGAGTTCATATCATTAATGAAGGAGTTCATATCAATGGTAGTAGAAGTTTGAGACTGCGGCGTAACTGACCTAAAACTTGTTCGCCAAACAAACGGGCCCAATCAATTAGGGGCGGTCAGCGATCGTAGGAAAAGAGGGCAGCGCGCGCGCTCGCCGAGGAAACTCGGAAAATCGTGGCGGGGGCTCGGCGGGCGGGGGGCGGTGGCGGGGGTGGAGGCGGTGCCGGCACTCGGAGTCGGGAGGGTAGGGTGCGTGTCCGAGAGGCGCGAACCGGCATCGATCCAGCGGGCGGCAGTCCGCCGGGGCGGCCGGCGAGAGCGCGCGTGTCATGCGCTGCCTCTAGACATGGCCGGCGCTCGGGCGCTCGTGGCCGCATGCTGGAGCTGGTGGTGGCTGACCATCGCAGCCGGTAAGTACTCACTCTATATTATAATCGTGTCGCGCCCACCCAATAATTACGCCGATCAGCTGATCGCACCGCAGTTTATTCCCTTGAAGCCTAACTTTTCACGTTTTCGTAGCATTTGAAAGAATACGACGGCAGCGGTGCGTGTGTTCTTTATCCTCGACCCCTCGCTAGGTGCTGGAGCGTAATGACGTCGAGGGTTGATGTTTGTTTTAATTGTATTATTTTAATCGATCTTTCCCTCGTGGTCGTTTTACTACTTTTAGTAGTATAAATTGATAGTTTCTTGATCGTTTGGTGTTAGTTTGCTCTTATCTTTTACTACGGCCATAATTTTATTATTTTCAGCATTAGTGCTGTTTGGTAATTATTACTATGGAGGCAATGAGAAGCGTTAGCGTAAAGTTGGTAAAGCGTAGTAGGTACTGCGGCACGCTGGCAACGCGCTGCGCCGGCCGGGTTTGTCTCCAGCCGGCACCTGGTCCGTCGAGGGCTCGTCCTTGGCTCGGGTTAGACTAGCCACTATACAAACCGACGCATTACGTAATACGATGACCGGAGTGACACATTTGCGTAAATATTGATCATAACCATGCTAGTCGTGGTCCGAGGAAGCGAGGTTTACAGTGCAGGCATGCATAACGTACCACCTGCCTCCTGCCTAGATATTGACTGTGAAAATGATATCTTAGAACCACATAATAAATGTTCAATTTATTTTACATCTAAATTTGTTTTTTTAGATTTGCGTAACAGTCAATTTAGCTCTTGCACGGGTCAAATTGAGTCAAAAACCCTATACAAAAGACTTCAACGCGTTACTATTCCAATTCAAGATATTGTGTAGCTTACGATTGACATAATATGTTTTGTTTGGTAGGTCACCTTGCATAAAATGTATGTTTTCGAGTTAGGTTTTTTATTTGACGCTTTTAATTACAACTTGACATCTACTGAAATTATATAATTGAGAAGCCTACTCTAGGGTTTAACTACCCCCAAAACTGTGACCCAGCCCAAAGTTGACAACAGCCCAAAGTGTCAGCAACCAACGAATTTATCGAAGTGGGGCATCTGACGATGCCGGAAAATTCTACTACTCCATTCAGTTTTCCATTAGTCGCAGCTATGAATTTTATTCCGAAAATGAAACAGAGCAATTTAATCTAAGTTCCAGTTTCCTTTTTTGCACTACAAGAACATTTATTTGGCTCAGAGTACCAATGCTTTTTGTACGTCCCTATTGCCCGCCTTACGTAAGCTTCGTAACGTAGTCCGTGAAGGGTTTTTTTTTATAGTCTTGTATTACAATTATAATGTGAATGCCAAAAGGGATAACTTAAAAATAATGAATGCAGCGAAAAATAACTACACCTAATCCAATTTTTACCTGCCTCACAAAACAATAATTTAGTGAGTATACAATTACCTAAATAAATGGTTTTACCATTTCGAATTGGGATTTTATATTGTGTAGAAAAATATTGGTTATGGATAACTGGATATTTTATCTATAGGTAATTCTTGAAACGGTCAAATCGATGAAGCTTTGATGGGGTCATTATTTATCCAGATCAGGATAAATCCCTTTAGAACTTATAGAAGTCTAGAAAAACTGTTGTAGTTAAAAAATCTTTCGATTTTCAAAACCTTCAGTGGTCTTGTGGTGGTGGTGGAGTGATCTTTTTCATGAAATAAAATTTGTAGATGATTTATTGTAACATTGTAGGCATTTGTCGATGTAGAACAACATAATTATTTATTGAATTAGCAAACTAAATTATGTTGGTTTTTTACAATCAGGATAAGTATTTAAGCCCTCACCCAGTAATGGTACCTACTATAAAAAAACAAGTCTGTTAGATGTCTAGTATTACGTAAAATTCATAGGTTTGTAAGGAATTAAAAAGTTACATTGGAATCAGTTTACAAATTTCGGAGATATTGAATTTGCACATTATGAATCAAATTCATACAAACTCGCCGAGGCCGTGGAAAATAAATCCTGTAAGGGCAAAAGGTAGGTACGTTTTCCGAATGCTTACATTGATAAAACGTTGTTTAATATTTGTAAGTCACCTGTTTCAACTATTTCCAGTCAAGTACAATACTGTTATCAGACTACGGATTATTCTCTCTAAACAGATTTAATAGATAAGATATCCGTACAAATAACACCTTCTTGGGAGTCATGATAATGGGTATAGGTACCCAATTAGCATAATATCCTTGATGTTTTTACCATAGTATTTTACTAGACTAGCCCTAGCTAATACGAAATATAATATCATAAATTACTGGACCTCCTACTCATGAGATATGCGAACTGCGAACTGCGACCTGCGACCATTTCACGATCTAGCTAGTGACCAATCTCACGAAAACTACGACTTGTTTTGATTCTCAGACCGAGTAGTGCCCTACTTAAAACAAACTTAGTTAAAAAGGAATTTAAAAAAAAATGCTTGTCTATGTCTATAGAGGTATTTACTTACCAAACTGTACTCGGAATCATGTAAAACCCTGCTTTAGTCTTTATTCTGAGGTAAACCCTACTAAGCTCAAACCCCAGGTTTACTACCAGGTTTACAACTCAGAGACTTGCAGTAGCGAGTCTTTGAGTAAGAACCGAGAAGTAGTAAGTAGTAGCGGTAATGACAAAAAAATAAAGTTCAGTTTTAGATTTCAGGACCAAAACACCAAATCAATACCCAGTTGGATTTCAAAAGATGCACGAAGCCACAAACCAACATGCAATTTCTTTATGAGTTGAGATGAACGCAACCTTATTTTTTCCAGTCAAACATTTTCCTAGAATGAGGCGGGCGTGGGAACGTCTAGTTCCGAGCAGAATAAATACAAATACAATACTGTGAGGCTATCGATCTATTGACACACCTCGGGCTCTTCGGACAAGATTAACGAACTAC
Organism: Thera britannica; assembly: GCA_939531255.2. Lineage (NCBI taxonomy): Eukaryota > Metazoa > Arthropoda > Insecta > Lepidoptera > Geometridae > Thera > Thera britannica. Next base: position 5,417,421 of record OW618040.2, on the reverse strand, counting down.
GAAAAGCAGATCGACTGTGTTGTTCATTTTCTGGACGTAGGTGTAGATTTGTAGCATCTCCTTTTAGACGTCTTGGACTAGTTTTTATCTAAGTTTGCTTACGAATTTGGTTTTGAAAATCAACGTTGCACAGGGATGTTTCAATTAAACTTCTTAGAAGGCAATCTTAAATCGATAATTTTGCGTTTCACTACATATTTATAGAAGTCGCTTAGATTCAACACAAATTACAGCCCGTGGAAAATGTTTTATTCGTATAATCTGAATATCCTGCACTGAGAAAAATGTAAAGCTGAAAAGTTCGTAATTAAGGTGGATTTATTCGTAATGAAGGCGAAAAAACGACCAAGCGTACTTGGACGAAAAACGCCTTCCTAGGTTGGAGGCGTTTTACGCCTTAAGCGTGAGGCGCAACAAATAAGCAGCATTATACTCTCTAATGTGTGTTTTAGACGTATTTTTTTACAGATTAGCCTTAAATAAAAAGCTATTAACGTGGTAAGTGAGATAGGATCGACGAACTGACGATGGGATTTAACTTCCGGTAAGGCGATATAAACGGTAAAGAAGGTGCTCGGGTCACACACGTAAATCTTTCCCAGAGTAATATCCGACGTATCATTACGCCCCAATTAACTTCTAGTAAGGCGTTTTACGCCTTTTCTTACTGCGGTTTAATTTGTTCACAAAGTGTTTTGAATATTTATTGACTGCTTCCTAAGTCATAATAGACTTTTAGTAAGGTGTTTTATACCTTTATTCGCTGCGATTTAACCGATCCGCTAAAAGTTTTGAACGTTTCATAAATCGTAATTTGCTTCTAGAAAGGCGTTTTAAGTCTTTAATTACTGTGGGTTTAACCTGTCCACTAAGCGTTGTCAACGTTTACTAAGTCGTAATCGACTTCTAGCAAGGCGTTGTACGTCTTATCTTACTGTAGTTTAATCTGTTCATTAAGCTTTTTCAAAGGTTACTAAGTCGTAATCGACTTTTTGTAAGGCATCGTACGTCTTACCTTACTGTAGTTTAAGCTGTTTACTAAGGCATAATAGACTTCTAGTAAGACGTCGTACGTCTTACCTTACTGTAGTTTAACCTGTTCATTAACCGATATTGATGTTTTTTTAAGTCGTAATTCTCTTCTAGTAAGGTGTTTTACGTCTTTACTTACTATGGGTTTAACCTAACCATTATGCGTTTCCAACGTTTACTTAGTCGTATTCGCCTTCTAGAAGTTGTTTTAGAATGTTTCATACGATTAAGCAAGCCGTATCGTACGGTAATTTTTGCTTTCTTTACGAGCAGAAACGTTTTATGAAGACCGGGAAAAAAGCCTTTTAACGGCTGGTAACGCTGTTCTCTAAGGGCATGATTGACTTGCTTTACTATCATTTTGTTCATATTAAGGGCATTGGGCCGCTCAAAGTTCACTCTAAGGTAACCTTATCCTTCACATGAACTTCATGATAGTAGATCAGCCAAACATGCCTTCAGTGAACAGCGTAGCCTGCTGCTCTCAGAAAGCTGTTCTCCCAGTCTTTGTAAGCTTCTGAAATTAATAGAACAAAAATTTATAAAGCACCTCAATAACAACTGATTACAGGTTACCAAAATATGTACTAGATAGGCTAGTATTTTCTCAACCCAACAGTTTAACCTCAACCTAGCCTAATAAATAAGCCGATAGCTTTTGCATCTTATAGAAATAATAGTCGTATTGCAATAAAACCATTCAATAAAAATCTATAAATCTGTATTAGAAAATCAATTTAGATAGGTAATTAACTATTTAAATACTAAAAACAAGAAAAAACCGTCTTGGAGAATGCCTTTTTCGTTGTAAAGCTTTTGTAGTCGTGCATTTGCTGTTATTGCCCACAGGCTAGCTCCTCTCATGGCGTAGCTCCTTCCTCGGCAACCGTTATTGCAAGTGACAGCTACTCAACCGGATTACAATATCTGAAATAAAATAATTTATTTTTTAGGAAACAGTTATCGCTGACAAAGTAGAGCATTCTATGATGGTAATTAGTACAAGTAGGTATTATGTTTATCTAACCAAACTACGACCTGTTTGTTATTGACGAAAGTATCGTCAATAATAGACAGGTCTATTAGAGGACAGGTCGGCCTGACATTGCAGGTTCTAAGTCAGAGAAATCGTTTGAATCACTGATAGCAAATGACAAGTACTTACAGTTATAGGTATATGCAGTACGCTGCATAGATGACTGTCTAATCCTTTTTAAAAAGTTCTCCAATACTGCTTGCTCATGATTGAAATCACTCCATTAAAGGTGTTTGGATTTACTTCTAGCCCTGAGTCCATTAAAAAATAGGCCAATTATTAGTTGTTTGGAATCCAGGAAGCCATTAACAGCCTGTTAAGTAGCCCGTCCTCTTTGCGTATTATGTAAAGTACACCTTATCTGAAAAAAATAAACAATTAATTTTCCTAACTTTAAAAACTTCTTTGTACCAATATACAACATTAAATGCAAAAGTTCAGAACTGAAAACACTAAGTTTTATAAATCATTTCGATCGTGTTTCCAACACAACCAGAATCTAGGGAGTAGGTAGGTACCTAAATTTATCAAATACAAAACATGATTAGGTTCAAAAACATCAGGGAATAACTGAGTTTGATACAGGTACTCTACTTACCTCGAAATGACGTATCAATCAGGTGTGTGCCCCATTTTGTTAATAAATGTGTGGGATTCTGGTCTGCCGCGTTCGAAGCACGAAGATGTTTGTCTGGTTGGCTGCTGCTGATAGGTCTGTCTTGGACCTCGGTACATCTTTTTGTCTGTGCCTCCATACACTGACACAGCCAGCAGCGTTTAGAAAATGAGGGAAAATAAAAAAAACCCGCTAAATTAAACTTTGAATGACTCAGAACGAAACCAAACACTCCATCCAAACTCAAACCAAACTGACGAATGAAACAAGTCGATACGTGCGTGCTCGTGGCTTCGTGGGCAGTGCTGCCAACTCGACTACTGCAGATTATGCTAGTTGTGGGTGTTAAAAATAACAAAATAATAATAAATAAATATTCAAGACAATCTACTCAACACTATCTAGCCCCAAACTAAGCAGAGCTTGTACTATGGGAACCGGATAGCTGATATAATACTTACACACATTTTTTTGTAAATACATCTCAGAATACAATATAACGCCCCAACAGAGAAAAACCAACTGTGCTCACCACAAATATTTGTCACAAATATTTGTTCTCGGTGGGGATCGAACCCACGACCTACGGCGCAGAAGGCAGAGATCCTACCAACTGAGCTGAGAGGCCAATGAAAAATATGCTATACGTAATCTTTAAGCCAAAACTGTACTGCATTACTAACTGCCTGTGTCTTATGTGTGTCAATTGGCCTATGCTCCAAGCATAGTTCGTGTAGTTGGCACACAGCACAGAGCAAAAGTAGGTATTGAATCTCGTTCGTCAGGGTTCCAACCAAAAAGCGAGTTAACTCATGGAATGATTCTAAATGGGTGTTTTCACGGATATTTGATTTGTTTGATTTTTTATGTTTGTTACCACATAACTCGTAAACTAATTTGAAAAATTATATCTTAACTTTACTTTCAGATTAGTGCCATAGAAATTTCATCATAATCGGTTCGGCAGTTTTGACGTTGGGTTTTCAAGTTTATATACTCTCTCTCATACAGTCATACGAACCAAGGTTATTTGCCTTAGTAGCTGGCAGCATTATTGAGATTTTCGTTGTACCTACGATAAGTGCCTTACAAAGGTGTATCTCTCAGTAACTAGAGAGCTTTTTAAAACTTAACCCACCAAATGACTGAAAGTCGTTAACCCTTTCCCGCCGGGGTAGTTTTTTTTAACGAATTTCCGCTTTTTAACTTTATTATTATAATAAGATCGGTAAAAGGAAACGCACAGATTTTTTTTAGATTTTTATTATACCTAGAAGTACTATTTCCGAGACCTAGACTTTAAAGTACCGTCAGGAACTTCGTGTTATCACAATGTTAGGAACTTTGATAGAAATAACAACAGTAATGAGATCCAATCATGTCTTATTAATAATTAAATTAATAGGTTTTTAATTACAGATTCACCTCGTGGTATACAAAAAAACAATTATTCTTTTCATTTACGCACAAAAACACGCTGGAATGCGAATATTTACTATGAGGTTTCAACTGAATTTTCTTCAAACTACAAACCTCACACCTTCCCCTGTTCTCTACGAACTTAGGCCAATGGATGCCTCTGTTACCTTAGCGTGCGTCTTTTACAGTGAAATAGTCAGATTTGCGCCTTTTGGAAGGGCCGCCTTTCACAGTATTATCAGTAGAAGTCTTCCTTTTCTGACTAGCCTCTTTCATTGACATCAAGCCTTCTGTAACAGAGCATCGAAAATCTTTTACGGTAGTCTGTTCCATTATAAGTCCATGAATGACATATGAATATGATAAAATAATAGCAAATCTGTCTCTTGGCATTGTTTTACAAATAAGTGCATTGTTGAGATCTGGTGCCGAAGTGCCACGCCCCGGGCGAGTTTGTAACCCATAAAAAAATCATACCTATGAATGTTGGGAATTCCTTCTATTTCAGGTTCAATACCTTGCCTTTCTAAGTAGCTTATGGTTACTTTGGTATACAATATTTCCAATCAATACCTACTAAAAAATATCAGTCGGTGTGGTACAGTGAGAAAACAGTCTTCTACTACTTCAGTATCTGCAATGTATTTCGGTAAAATTGTATCTAGGTCCCTCTTTTTCCATTTACGGTTTGGTTCGGGCAATCGCTGGTTAGTTCGGTGTGAAGACGTATTTGCAGATGGTAGATCAGTCTGAGCACTAGATCCAGGTATTGGAGATGTGGGTACTTGATATATGAGGCACTCCATTACATCTTCATTTGACGGCGATAAAGGCGGAACTATGGCAAAAACACTATATGGAGCTCTTTCGAAAACCTCATTGAAGCCTCTTGGTGAGGGTAGTTGAAGATTTTCCACTTCATCATCGGACACACCTGCATCAGAATGTTCGTCGCAGTCCGGAAGCTCTTCTAATAACAGGGCTTCAATCAGAGCACTATTGTTTTTAATGTCCATCTCAATGACTGAAGCAGTAATAAAATAGATCAGAACAATAAAAAAAAATAAAAAAAACATTCGTTTATAATAAAAAAATACCCACTTTATCGAGTATGTGTATCATAAAAACACATAATTTTTGAGACTACAATCACCTGACGGCACTTCTTAGTCCACATCAGTTTTTATCGAATATTCAAATAAAATAAACTAATAATACATTATACCAGCTTTTAGAAATGTAGTCAAAGATTTAAAGAACGTAAATTGTAAATAAAAATAGCACTTACCTATGATATTCTATATAAAAAACATTTTCAATTACACTGCACAGTGAAGTGAAAAAATGTTCGACAGGTGGTGACTCGCTCTTCAAATTATTCGGCAAATTTACGCGGTAATTCAAATGACGCGTTGTGATTGGCTTACGGAAACGGTACTCTAGAGGATCCTCAGTTGTAGTTAACTAAAAGTGATTTCGTACCTAAGATATTAGACGAAAAATGTGGCGGTACTTCTAAGTACCATAAGGCGGGAAAGGGTTTAAAATAATAAAACTGAGTAAAATATACTTTTCTTCCACCAAATTAAGTACAAATATTTGCGGACATTCCACACAACACAATCTAGCCCTAAACTAAGCAAAGCTTGGTAATATGAGAAACAGGTAGCTGAGACCTACCTAAATAGGTATCAAATTTTTGTAGACACTGGTTTAGGTTCTTCGCTTGATCTAAGTAGATACCTTCCTACAGGAGTACAGGGCTTGTATGTAGAAGCGAGGGTTCTGCCTTTGAATAGCAACAAGGAGTCATAGAGCGTAGCAAACTTTTTTCAATGGAACAGCTATTAATGGGTATGGTTTATTAAACAGCGCTATGATTCAATAGGAACCTCCCTAATAAAACACAATAAAACACTTAAGTGGGTAGAGTACCTACTTAAGTATTTTGGTAGGTAATGTACAAATCTGCCTACCTATCTATTACCTAGGATCGTACTTATGTAGGTTTTAAACGTTTGTATAAATAGTTACGAAAGTATTATCCGTTGAACATTGCCATATCTACGGTTTCATTCACAGAATATGTAAGTCGCCAGATGACGTTATTTCACCATTTGATCAGTCGTAACTTGAGCATTATTGAGCCTTTAATATAGACAAATATTGCTAAATTTACGGTTATATTAGCCAAATATGTATGCCGTTATTAGGCTTTTTTAAAGTTTGACTATATAATATCTCAAGTACCATCCACCCTATCTTAAGGTGAATATTGCTATATATACGGTTTCATTTACTGAATATGAAAGTCGTTAAATGAAGTTATTTCGCCGTTTGGTTAGTCTTAACTCGATCGTATTTCGCTTTAACATACGGTAAATATTGCCAAATTTACGGTTAAATTGGACAAATATATGTATAGCGTTATTAGACTTTTTAAACGTTTGATTAAATAGTAATTAAAGTATCATCCGCCCTACCATAAGGTGATTGTTGTCTTATCTACGGTTTAATTAACCGAATAAGTAAATCGTTTTATGATGTTATTCACCGTTTGATTAGTCGTAACTTGATCGAATTTCGCCTGATGATAACACTAATATCACCAAATTTACGGTTATATTGACCAAGTATGTAAGACGTTATATGACGTAATGTTACCGTTTAACCAGTCGATATCTTGAGCATGTATTGCCTTATGAAAAGGTGAATATTGCCATATTTACGTTTATATGTGCCGTATATGTATGCCGTTATAAAACTTAATGTTACCATTTGATTCGTCAAAACCTGAGCATATTTGGCCTTATAAAAGGGCAAATGTGGCCACATTATACCTCTAAGTTCCCGAATTCATACATCGCTGAAAGACTTTAAGTTTACGTTCAAAGTTTTGTGACTAATGTATATTCTGCCTTATTGTAAGGTGAATATTGTCATGCTTAAGATTATTTATGCCGCTTTCGAAAGTTTGTTTATGACTTAGGTTTAAGTTTGTTTAGTTTTTATTAAAGCATATATCGCCTTAATTTAAGTTAAATTTTGCCTTAATTACGGTGATATTCAACACATATTCAACGTCGTAAATTTAAAGCGTTTTCAATAGTCCATTACTGTTGTATTAACAGTGTTAAGTTGGATTCCAAGACTACCTTACGGTAAGTCATTTGAGACGGTTCGTGTTTATCATAAGAGACGTACCAGTTTATCGCAAACGAATAGTAAAGTCAAATTAACCGTAAGCGTTACAAAATCGCCTCGCGTCATTACAATTCAGCCGTCAAAGGTGGAATTCATCTTAGGCCAGAAATCCATTTTTCTCAGTGTGGGCCTGAGCTCTGGGTTTTCAGATTGTACGAAACATTGGGGATGAGATGGTTTGCCCCACGGGGAATGATTCTACATTTAGGAAGATGTATTATTTTGAAATTAATTTTTAAAGCTTCATAAAATGAAATAAGCCTTAGTATTTTGGTCACTATGAGGTATCAAATATTAAGTTACACGTATTCACTTCTGAAATACTTACTAAAGGATAAGTTTATGTGATCACCGTGGGTCAAATAAGCATTAAATTTCTCATTTCACCACCACAAGTCAACCGTTGTATAAAAAGTAAAATCTAAGAAGTTCATCGTTCTGTGTGGTAATAACTTATATGCATAACAATAAAGCGTTCGCGTGCCGACAACCCCTATCGCCCGCCCAAGGGATACAGGTCTCGCCAAAGGGACATTCTCCTTCTATGCCAAGAATTTCTGCCACACAGCAGTAATTAATTCAAATCGTTAATTAGTTTCAAAAGTTTAAGATCTTATTATTTCTATCAAGATTATATATTTTTGAAGGTTTAGTAGTTATTTTTTTAGTTAGTTTTATTTGATAAGATTATAGGGAATAAAAATGACCATGATAGGGTCCGTGAACTGTCCTCTAGTAACAGGACCACTTTACCAAATGAAGTATGGTGACGACTAGTAGACATGCAAAAAAAAAACGCCAAAAAGTTACAAAGCACGAAAGTATGCTTCTATAGTCAACGACAAAGAATGGTCGCAGTAAGTTGCTCTACGTTTCAACCAAGTTTCAGCTAAGTAATTCGTTAACTTTATCCAATTTTTGGGGTGCTAGTAAAATATTAAATGCGAAGGTAGCGGAGGTTTTGTACGTAACGACTACATAGTCGAGTCATGTTCGCATAAGAATATAAAAACTCGGGTATTTTCTAGTAAATAGAGCTCAGTAGAGCAGTTTCTTATTATTATTTTAGTAGCAGTAGTTGTCATACCGTTTATTAATGGTCCCTAAAGTGACATTAGGTATTTGTTACCGTAGTTTTACGGTAATTCTTATGTTGAAACGTATGATTGACACGCTTGTTAACCTTATCGCCAGGAACACGCAACTTCACTCTAAATATTTAAAGAATGGTTGCTACCGGGTTTTATTTCCTCATATTTATTTACATCTAGCTGGTAATCAAATCAATAAAATTATTAATTAGAAGAGATTGCAGAGCTTAGAGCGACTGGTCTGGTGATAAAAGGAGAAAATAACTTCTGGGAAGAACTAAGAACCAATTACCTACGCAAAAATAATTTGGAGATGTCACCTTATTAAACAGTTTTATTTCTAAAATAACGCGCTTCTACTTTAGCTTACAGCTATAAGAAGTCGCGTAGAAAGGTGATAAGTCATTCGACTGATCATCTAGACGCGATTTACAAAAAAATCTACACTACGGAAACACGCTCCTTTCTCAAACAACTATAGATGCACGCTATACCTACTGCATTTAAATTTCAGTTCGTGATGCCAATATCACTTGATCTGTGGGATTGTTTTGAGATAAATTGCAGATATATTGCAGGTGTCGCATTGGGCGCACTGCGGCGTTCTTCCACCAAATCTACCATGACCTCGATATACGGCCATAAACAGTTAAAAGTTATAAAAGTCGATCTCATTTGAGAATAAAACCAAAGCGGCTCAAGTCAGCTCAATCCCGAAAATACCAATAAATGGCCATAGTTTTTTTTATTTTTCGACAATACTGTATAAGTAAAGCAAACAAGGACTGATATGAGTTTACACGTGGTTAGGTACATGGTACGTAGGTAATTTGTGTTGCTCAGCGACTATTGCACGTGTTACCAAATCTACAATCGACCAGCCGGTTTTCAGCCCCCTGTGCTAGAAGCAATTACTCAAAATGCTCAGCCTTTTTGCGTACGAAATAAGGATCAAACTATGTTAGTTAATACGTGCTACACGTGTGGGGAATAAAATATTCAAGTACAGGCCTCAATAATAATTAGGTTAGTTCGTTTCGCCCTAACCTTGCACGGACTCATTATTATATCGGTTGTTCTACTAGGAACAACGATATACATCAAGAGATACATAATATAAATAATTCGTAAGTAGGTACTTCTGTGAAACCATATTTATTAATCCTAAGCTGAATAAACAAAACGGTTTTGGAATTTCATACAAATTTACTTACATATCTAAAAATCCAGTTGATACATAGGAAGGTAAAAAAATATTAATTTCATACTTATAAAACCTATGGGTATGAAATTAGTATTTTTACTAAAATGTGTTTTCCCGAAATATGTTTCGGAAAAACACATTTTAGTAAGTAGGTAGTATCTATACCTACCTAACGTAATGTGTTCGTTTACCGAAATTGAATCATTTGCCGGGATGCCAAATTGGAATAATTTATTTCCGAAGGGTATTCAAGGCCGGGGTTTTCCGTATACCTACTGCTTTGCAAAGTATTAAAACCGTCTTAAACTATCGAGCCGGCTAAATAAATACTGGCATTTGTTTCATATATTTAATATATCAAACAAATGCTGTATACGCATCTTTTCTTTCACGACTTTGGGAATTTAATCATTTTCAATCTTAACAATATTACAACGTTTTTCTAAGCCTGGGTATCGAATTGTCAATTTACTCATTGGACTAATTCAAATATACCTGCTTGATTCAAATACATGTAAGTTTTGGTAGGGGTTACTACGCGGCTTACGAGGCAGGTTGTATTGCACCACCCTTCGCTGGTGCGATTACCGACCGGCGTGTATCGCATGTTTGTTCAATACACAATCATTTTATTTGACAGCCAATAAATTGCACAGGCTAATAATGCCGTCTCATGATTTAATGTGCGCTTGGGGTTCTTTAAATTTATTTAAATGTAGTCGTTTAGACGCGGATGGTTACGGCTTGAAGGCGCCTGTGGCCACATTATACGTTTCTTATTTTTCAGGAATATTTTTTTTATTTCTTTTTTCTCGATTTTTGTGCAAGAACTACGTGAAGCTGCTTTGCTTTGAAAGAATGCCTACCCATGCGTGAATCTGTTAGCTTTATTCATGTTTGTCTACTATACTTACATAATCCAACTAGGTACGAGTATTATGATCGCGTACAGCGTGACGCTCAGCATGTTTTTTTGAGCTTTGACAATGAAGTCGTGTAAGTTACAGGAAACACGATAAAGTAGGCGCCTTCGAACATAGTGGGCGCACACACGTGCGCGGTATGGTACGATGCCTCTTATCTCTCGTGCTGTTTGCTCAGATTAAGCTAGTCGCTAGCAAAGTGGCCCACTGTCAAGTTCAAAATGTCAAAGACATGTCCAGACAATATTTTGAAGGTCGATTTGAAAGGGTCAGTGCTCCGCAAATGTGGAAGACGAAACGAAGAGAATTTCAGCCGCACCACGTATCCTATAGCCTACCTACCCTTGCTTGAAAAAGTAGAACACAGAAATTATCTATCTCCCAGAATCAGTTTCACAAAAAAGTAAGGTTTTACATTAAAAGCACTTGGGCATTGAGTATTCTGACCTTAGTGTTCTTTTACATAATGTACTTATTCTTTTAGATTCCGCATCTAATAAAGCATACATTGTAATCTCGCGTGTAGCAATCCCCTCAGGATCTCATGATCTATTTATTCTACTTGTCGGTGAATATAAATACATCATTTCATATTTATAGCATCGGTTTATCCACCGGATATTATTTGCAAATCTAATAAGGTAAAGTAAAGGATATTTGAAGGATAAAGCGATATCGGAATCACAAATAGGATGTTAGAACGATTGTAAGATAAGGTGAGCGCTTATTACTAGGCCAATAGGTTTCATATACTACATCAATTCCTTAGCCCTGGTAAATGAAAACAAGTATAACTATGTTACAAACGTAAGCGTTATAATTTATTAAAAAAAATAGTATTTTTTTTTTTAATAAATCATAACGCTTATGTTTGTGCAAGGCTTTAATATAAATTTTTTTTTTTTTAACTTTTGCTGGCTTCCAGCCAGGCCAGTTCCAAAACGACATTCTTATTCAATTTAATATCAGTCTGTTCAAAAAGCTTAGTATAAAAGCTAATATAGCGAGTACGATATGGCTCTGCAATGGGGCGGGTGGTGGCTGGTGACCAACGGCGCGTGTCCACCACCTGTCGTACTTCGTACCGCACACCGGTCACCACCCGGCAGCCGGTGCCTCAAACCCTGTACCACTCATCTACTCTACAATACTCTACATATCTGTACAATCGGACATTCAGTCGTCGGCTGAGATATGCAAAATTCCCACACAGCGTTCAACGTTTTAATTTATTTAAAACGTTTTAATTTAAACGCACTCTGGATCCCATTGTAGTTAGTTGCCAGCTGCGTAGTTCCTTTTCTTGTGTCTGGCAATCAATTCTAATTTTTCCGCACAACATAAATATGCGAATCATTTGCAATTTTAATGCCTTACTTTGGTGGCATAAAGATTCTTTACGCATAACATTAAAACGCGCAATGCACGAATCTATTTCTACAGCAGGAGGCTTGGAGACTCGTAAAAGCTTCGCGGCAGTGCTTTTGATTGAAGAAAATTAGAGCGATTATACAGCCAATTACACCAAATACTTATGCCAAACTTACTAACATAAAAATCGATTGAGTTGTTAATCTAAATTCAAATAAATGTAAGAAAACACATAATAACAATCAAATATAGATGGTTCAGTAGATAAGACTACAGTCTTGTATTTTTATGTGAAGGCCGCATTTAACTAGTGATTAGGAGTGGAATTAATGTTGCCTGTAACTGTTATTCGTTCTGTGGCTGTGCCGCTACCGGTGGCTTATTAGTCAACCTATAAATTCCAAAATCTTGCATGCATAATGCACCCTGACTTTAATCCTCTTCCCAGGTTATATATTTACCATTTCTACTTAGACTTAAAATGGGCATAATTCTACATTTACTAATATACTGAAGTACACAGCTACAGTTGCCAAAGTTTTATAAAAATAGTAAATTCTTTCTAGGTATTTAAAAAATGTTATCTCTCTGATTGTTCCAAACATAAAATAAAAACAATAGGTAATGTTATCAGCTTATCAATATTATGACACGTATCGAGAAACGACATGCATTTTTACATTGCACACAATAATAATTCTAATTACTATATTGAAAGATTTTATAACTTTATTGGCAGATAAGGTGTCCATAGGTATTTATTCCAAATAAAGGCCCGGCTACAATGCATTGTCTTGCTTTAGCTCAGATCTTTGTCAGACAAAGTCAAAATTAAATGCTTGTTTGATCCTGTAAGCTATCTCAACCCGTTTTTAAATTTTTCGTTAGACAAATAATAAGTAAAAAAAAGTACTCAGGTAGCTTATAACGAAAAATATCGGTGGATCTATACCATGGTTATTTGACTAAGATATGTTCGTAAGCGCGGATTGTAAACAAACAATGTTGTTTTAGTGTGGTAATGGCATTCGTGGGACTAAAGCCTAGCGCACATCTAAGCGTACTGAAGTGGCGACCAGTGAAACGCTGTCAAATATCGCTATCATATTAGTTACGCAAGGCTTAATCCAAAAATTGGTGTGTAGCTGGGCCTTTAGAACGTCATATAGAACGATCATTTAAAATAGTGAGTCGAACACATCGTACGATGTGTATTTTGCTGACGGTAAAGTTAAACACGCGACAGTGTTTTGTAACATAACCAAATTTAGATACCTACGAATACCTATATACCATCTTAGATAATAAATCATAAATACTTTAGTGATGATCTTATTACGTAAATAATTAATTACCTATGTATTACGTATTTTGTTTACCTATGTATTTTTCGCATGTATTTAGTGATTGATAATATACCTACTACTTACTAGGCATTGTTGTCATGTCTTTGGGGGTAGTCACATTTTGTTTAATATTTAATGAGAGAAACTTAAAAAAATTATACCTAGTTCTTAAGGCCTAAGTAACCTAACACAAAAGAGCAAAGCCGGTCGATATTTAAATTGATAATGAATAAAAATGCCAAGGTTATATTACAATGAACTTCAGAATTTTTAAGTTGAATCTTTATTTAGTTTGGACACGTCAGCGTTAGTGGGGTTGGGCTGTTAGGCTAGACTGCCGTGGGCTATGCCTACCACAAGTTTAACACGCAGGGCATAGCAGGGATGTGTGTAGATCTGCGAATAAATTAATAAATATTGTAGACAATTCACACTATTTATCTTACCCAAAATTAAGTAGAGCTTGTATGGAAATCAGATAGCTGATATAATACTTATGTAGGTAGGTACATTTTTTTTGTGTAAATACATACTGAGAATACAAAACAAACATAATTATACAGGGACTAACCTAGATTTATTTACTAACACTTTGTACCTAGGTTCATAGACAATGAATATATTTTATCTGATTATCCTTTAAAATACTGTTGAATACAGATATTTTACCTTTCTCAAATCTTAATAAATGTAAGTATGCATTTCTTGTGAAATTCCACCAGTAATAAGTGAATAACAAATTAATTTACAAAAAGTACATTACCTACTCTACTCCTTAATAATAAAACAATACAACTTATATAAAATAAATTGGTCAATTTCGTGTCAGACCACGCAAATGTACCTACAGGAAAGTCTTCCATAAGAATCTCTTCATACTGCGTTCGAAACATTACTAGTTTACGGAAACCGGTACTTTAGTACTGGATAGTATTCTTAATTCTTAATTCTTTATTGCACACAATACAAAACATAGGAAAAGAACAGAAATAGAGGACATGTACAAAGGCGAGCTTAACCCTGAGTAGAGTTTTCTTACAGCAAACCTTTGAGGCTATATTATAGTATTGTTAGTACGGATACGGAAAATCTGTCACAACACTAGTCGGCACGCGCGTAACATATGGTAAGGTAAAAACGACCGAGAAGGGTGCCCTAAAAGCGTCACCCTTTCTTATACCGACTAGCACTCAGCCACGGTTTAGACAATTTGCCTTGTATTGGTTCCGTTCCAGTGACCAGAGTGCCAATATCAACTTATTTGCCGTTTGTTTCGAAAACTTTGTCCGTACGAACACATGGCATCCCAACCATCGATATAATTTAAGGTCTACGTAGTCGATTACTACTCGATTAGGTAGGTATATTACACACAAAGCTATCTAGACCCAAACTACACAATGCTTAATTATAAAGCGTATTTTCCTATCATAATCAGTATATTGGGCTTACTAGTCGACTGAGTTACTTAATACGTCGGTACTGTGATATAACGAACAATAGGTAATTTATTTTAAAGATTATATAATAAAAAAAACATGACCTCTATGTTTTATACCGTGACATTATTGTAGGCATGTTAACCCTTGTTTTGAGGTAAACACAAATTACCCTCATTACTAGCCAGATGGTCAAATTGACCAGCCGACTGAGCAGGCACGCGCCGACGTCTCAGGTTGCACTCAAGGACTTCAATTAATTGTAACACCCTGTATTGCTTTCCGATCGAGTAGGCTCCGATCAATTTCACAGGGAGTCGGATTTCGTATAACACGAACCATCGCTTTAGGGCGATACTTGCGAATTCGGGGAAGTAGAAAGGTAAAGTGTTTTCACAAGTTTCCCGAACGCTACAGAACCCTAGCCTTGAAAGCTTGAAAGCCTTTTCGATTTCATGCAGAATTAAGTTTTACTTAGCTATCGACTTGAACTTTTCTTTAGGGTGGGTGAAAATGCTCTTGGAAATAAAAGGTTGAACCTAGCGAACAAATAGTCAACTGGCCTCGAAATCTATTATAAGAAATCGAAGGCCCTTACCTAAACATGGCTATAGGTAACTAAAACTGCCTTGACGGGCCAATACAATAAATATTGACTTCAGCATCTTTATAACGATAAATATAATCGACCTTCGAGAATCTATAGGCAGGCTTGAAAAATACTGGAATTGCATTGAAATTTAAGGAACTGCTGAGTCGTCAAACGTTTTCCCGATACAGACGGAGGTTCGTGTTTCATAACAATGAAACGCCTAACACCATAAATGAATTTATAATTGATGCCGTCTGCATACCACGCGGTTCTACGAAAGTTAATTGTTGGACTACACATGTAAGCATGTCACAGCAATCCGGACCGAGTCTGCAAAACCATTTATTGGGAGAGATAACTAGTTACAACTATTGCTTCTTCTTCTTCTTATCGTGTCACTGATTCATTCAAACCAGAGTGATGAAAGGATTCAAAGTGCGCCTCAGAGATACTTCTTTCGTGCACTCGACACATGTTTTCGAACTTTTTAGATTCTAAAACATGTCCGGTTTCTTCACAATGTTTTCCTTTACCGTTTGAGAGTGGAGCACAAACATTTTTCTATAAAAACAATAAATGCGAAGTAAAATCTATCAATTATTTTTTTTATTTTTTTAAATTTAATCGAATCCATTTAAAAACCAACGATTTTTTGTAATAGACCTGAAGTGCAAACATAGCTTGGTCGAGGGGTTCCTGAAATGGTGTCCAACCTGTCTACTTATAACTGCTGCTTATTCTATGGGCAACTTAATTAATTAACCACCATACTGACGTCGGTTAACCAAAACAGTTCCGCCTAGTTCGTTTTTTACGTTTATTAGAGGTTGATCAATAGAAAATTGCCACTCTTACCCCCGAATACTGAAACGCAACTCAGATTTAAGCACGTCTCAAGCGACGAATATTTGACAGATTTTCATTGAAAACTGTCAATTATTCGTCGCTTGAGACGTCCTTAAAATCTGAGTTGCGTTTCAGTATTCGGGGGTTATTCTTATGCATAGTTTGTTTTGATTAATTGCTTAGGCGCGATTTTCTAAGATTAATAATTACTTTTTGATGTTGCTTTTTTAACCAACATTACTTGATTTAATAGCTCAAAGTGTGAGCGGTTGGAATGAAAGTGATATTATGTGATATTTGAACGAAAATGTTTCCGATGGTTTTGAAGAAAAACACCGTTTTCTTCCAAGCCAATGATGGCCGACTTGTCTATTGACTATTTTATTTATGTAATATAATAATATCCTCCATCACTTAACATTGGCAAAATTGACCTAATGGACAGATGCCATTAATTAAGAAGAAGAGGGCTCAAGTCTTGCTAGCAACATAATATCTACGTAGGATATGGGTCTAGCTAGGAAATACCATTAAAACTATGAAAGCGTATACGGAAGTGTTTACGATCGCGTGGTAAATACGGTTTATAGCCTGGCTGTAAATAGGAGACGTTAAAACTTACAGTTTGGAAAGATATTTTTAATTGCCGTACGAATGAGCTACATATTGAGGTCCCCTTAAGATGTCAACGAGTTTCATTCATTTCATTTCATTTATTGATTGCTCACATGTACATAAAATAAATAGCATTTGTTCTTAAAGTAGCTTAGGTCAGTACAGTACATGCACCCTGTTGGGCACTGCAATGTCATAGCAGGTTTATAATACAATTAGCGGTTAACAAACTATAGATAGGATGCTTTCTGCTTCAAAATGGTCATTCCATGATTGATGACCAAAATAAAGCCTTACATTTTGGCTCCGACCAATAAGTAGGCATCTTTGTTAGCCAGACAATCTATTGTAGGTAAGTATCACGTAACAATATTGGTAGATCGGTGTTGTTAGTAAACGTATGAAGTTCAAGCTTAAACTCCTATACATTTAATTAACCGCAAAAAACAGCACCAAATAAAATAATAATTATCAATGTCGAATTCTAAACGGGACAAACTCAAGTTGCTTATTTCCTGTGAACTTTTTCTGAAAAAATCAGCGCTTATAAAACGTGGTCCACTGACAAGGCAATCTGGAGCATTTTATGTAAGGGGAGACGGGAAGCAGGAGACGTTCTGGCGTCGTGATGGCCGCCGCGCCTCGCAGGCGGCGCCGCGACGGTCTTATTTCTCCGGCTTGGGCTGTCTCAGCAGGGTTGACAGTGACAGTTTCATATTTCTTACATTCTGAGTCACGATGTTTGCTTGCCTCTGAATATTTTTTTGCCTTCATTTTTGTCATCTTGAGAAGCTACGTTTGTGGCTTTTTCAGTTTTTAAAGTCTGTTTTGAGCTTTAGAGTTATGTTAACGCCATAACGCCTCAACGCCACTCTGTTGATGGGAAATTTAATTGCAAATATTTTATTTAATTGGTTTAAAGCAGACGAGAAGATATAATATTCTGTTATAGGAGAAGTTTTAGACAAAAATAAATAATTTCTAATAAGTAGAAGACTCTTAAGTACAAGAATATACTTTTCAAAGCCAGTTAATTATCACCATAATCAGTACCTATTAGATTAGGTACCTTCAGCATCAAGTTTTGAAAGAATCGAAATTACTTTTTCATCCCACCAGCTCGGAAAGTGTGTTTTTGCTGTTCAATATCTGACTGCAAAAGCCGTTTTTATCCGCTAGGGTAGAGGATAAAGTAAATTTGAATTTAGAATATCGTGTTCACTAAGTTTATGAATACACAACCTATTTACTTTTACCTCCATGGTGCCGAATTTATCGTACAACCTTTTTAGGGTTCCGTAGCCAAATGGCAAAAACGGAACCCTTATAGATTCGTCATGTCTGTCTGTCTGTCTGTCTGTCTGTCTGTCTGTCTGTCTGTCCGTCCGTCCGTATGTCACAGCCATTTTTCTCCGAAACCGTAAGAGCTAGACTGATGAAACTTGGCGAGTAGATATATTCTGTGAACCGCATTAAGATTTTTGCATAAAATAAAAAAAAAAAAAAACTTCGGGGGTCCCCACTTCGTGTACAATACTATGCAAACTTCCAACGATATTTGGTTTGAACGAGATCTAGTGGGTAGTTTTTTTTTATACGTCAAACCGTAAACCGCAATTTACCTTTAGACGAACTACAAGAACCTTTATATTATGTTACTTGATGTAACATAATAAGGTTCTTGTAGTTCGTCGTGCTACAGAACCTTTCATGGGCGAGTCCGACTCGCACTTGGCTGCTTTTTTTAATTTGTTAAAAACTCGCACTCGTAACCGTCTTGGCGTATTTGTGAATTCAAAACATCATTAAACCTATTTACTTCTACCTGCATGGTGCCGAATTTATAATGCAACCTTTTTAAATTTGTTATAAACTCATACTCGGAACCTTCTTGGTGTGTTGTGTGTTACTTTAGTCTAGCCATGTTCTTTTTTGCATTTTGTCATTTCCTCGCTGAGGTGGGATGAAAAGTTACGTGTTGCACTCGAGTGCAAAGATTTTCACCTTGTGCTCTTTTGATTGCTTCGCCAACGCTTAGCATTCTAACTATAAACCACTCGCTACGCTCGTGGTTAAATTTTAGAATCCTTCGTTGGCTCGGTCATCAAAATTGAGCACGCGGTTAAAAAGCAGCTTTGCACTCTTGTATAACAAATAACTATTGTAGGGCTTACAATCCCTCCAAGAGCACATTCCTCCATTAGTGATTAATATTCTCTAAGCTTATACATAGCAGCACAGCCCTATGAAGTTCTGTGTCACAGGCTTATAAGCATAGGCGTCGTAAATTGGAACTTGTGCTCTACTCAAGATTTGCAAGCGCTCTTGACACCATCTGACGGGTTTTAATTGAAGTCAAGACCGTCAAGACCCCAAGGGTCTTCCGGAGTAAACGTCGTAAAACTTATTTCTTTTTATTTAAGTTGCCTTCAATATTTCTTTATAATCATTATTTAGTTCGCATTCGTAACTTTCTTTATGGAGTTTTTTTATTCTCACTGTCAATTTAACTTTTCACCTTTCCGTAAAGATAATATATTACTATATCAGAAGTAGGTAAAATTAAAAAAAGTATAATCGTTACATCTCAACGCTAACTTTTTCCATTAAACTTACTCCGTCAGTCTCCTTTTTAGAGGGATAAAAGCTTATAAAGGTTTTGCGTACAGTACGAAAAACACTGACGGGATTTCCAAAAGTTGGTTTTCTTTTATTCATTTCTACAGGAACAAGTCAAGGCATTTGCGAAAGAATAAAACCTCTTTTTAAATTAAAAAAAAGTAAACCGAGCATAGGGAATATGGAACACGAAAAAGTTTCTACTTAACCATTTTGAAAAAAGAATAGAGTCATTAAAACAAAAGCATGCAGAAACAATAAAAAAATACCAAACGGAATTCAATTTTGCTGGAATAGGTTTTCCTAATTTCAAGTATGCACAAATTCAAAAAGCTATAAATTACATTGTTACATCCTCGGCATAATTTTATTGCTAAAACAGACATTCAAATCCATGCGTTGCAACTTTGAACGACTTATATAACAGTATAGCGTGAGTACAATGTACATACATTCAAATTCAGCTTACATAATTCGGTTTGGCCGTATCCCGTAGCCTAGTTGTCTCGTATCGAGCCGCGCCAAGACTAACTACGATGTATTCTACGGCAGGGTTCGTGACCGGGTTACAGCAGCTGATTGATGTTGCTGTCGGATGTATAGCTGGGAATCCCGGGAAGCTATTATTTAAATTAGCTCTCAGGTGGAAAGCTTGAAACCTCAATAGAATAGTTATTATTTCGAGCTTGAAACTTAGATTTGTGTCAGAATTTACTTGGGATAAAAGCGTTTAGTAACGAAAACTTATTGACAACAATTATCTTAAAAATTTCAACTATTCTTTAGGCTACCCAGTAGCCTGAACTTCACTATGTTTTTGTTGATTTTATTTTTGAATTATTAGAGCTATGTACCACTACACAATAATTTTTCAAGGCAGTTTTTCGAGGCCCTTACATATTGATTGACGAAATGTAGGCCACTCCAGTTTATTGCCTCGTAAATATTCATCGCACACTGAAACAATAATATGCCGGTTATATCCGTCATTGATGGGACAATCCGGACTTGATCAGTTTCGGAGTTAATTCCGCCTAATGAGTTCTCTAACTCGGAAAAACATCTACTGGTCAGCCCCTGTCCTTAGTCTTGCGCACATCTAGATCGCCTACGATAACGTATATCGTTGTCAAATATCGCATTGTCAAAGTTCGCGACAGAGTGTGTGCAGATGTATTCAAAACCTTATGCTATGTAGTTTTCAGTACTACAATTGTTATAATATATAAGTACGTTTATTGTCTGTATTGCTTCTACAATAAAGACGTTTATAGAAATAATAGGCTCGTGCTTTACAAAAATATATGACGCACGATGTTAGGGATGGCGTAGCACGCCTACGGAATATTAAATGCGTTCGTAGCGGACGGAACGAGAGGGCTACGAAATACTGTTATTGAATTGCAACATTATGAATATTATGATACAAGGTTGTTCTCTATATTTGCTTTGAATTTTTTTTATAGCTAACATAGTAAACCCAAACCAACTGTGCACGGGTAAAACACTGTCTCGGTTTTATCGAAATGTAATGTGGATGAAATAGATTTGTTTTTGAATGGGCTTTCAGTTTAAATGGCTGTTTCTCTGTCATAAGTGATGTGGTTCTGGGTTTGATCCCAAAGACAAAAACAATGGTGATAAACATCATACATGCTTGTTCTCTGCCTGTTTTTGGTGTGCTGTGTTAGTGTTTATATTGTATAATTATATAAATGACAATGTTGATGTGTGTATAGATTAAGTGCTAATAACTGCTCGTTTATGTAAGTGAACATTAGGTATTACATGATTGTAATTGTGTGTATAGTTTAAGGAATATAGTTTCTCCATAATCATCATCAGCATAAGAAGGCCTCTCGTATAAATTTTCAGGAAGATCGATTCGGAGCTCTCTCCATCTCGATTTCCCGCGTTGTTTGCCACGTCATCAGTCCATCGGGTGGGGCCCCATCGGCTATAGGTTAAGTTTTTGTAATATTCTACAGGTTTTAATGATTTTTTTGTTCCAGCCACCGAGCTAGACCTGCTGGGCGCGTTGTCCCTGCACAACACATCGCGAATCGGCGTCTCTCTCTCGCCAGGAATGCAATCGCAGCGGATAGCTTATACGTTGACAGGTAAGTAACACAATAATTGCACCTTATTCTCAACCTATACATATACTGATATTTTTGATATGGGGAGAGACCTACGTCTTGAAATGTGCTGCCACTGCTGAACATGTCTCTTCCAAAACGCGTCACTGAGCTCGATATTTGGCTCTTCTCTTAAGCCTAGCGTCCACATGTCCGCATCGTGAGGATCGGACGCATCGTATCAAACATTTTATATACATTCGAGCGATCCGTACGGTGCGGATCAGTGGACGCTGTTGTATGAGTTTTTATACAAAGCAAACTAAAGTCCGTTACGTGCAATGCGTCCGATACGTGCGATGCGGGCCTGTGGATGCTTACCTCAACAGTGCTCGCCAGCTACTTCATATCGCATCTCATAACGTTTACAGACTTATAAACATAATCATATGTTTCGGTTAGTCATTCATAATAGCATTTCATAAATGTGAAACTTTTCAGTAACACGCATTTTTCTACTCAAAACTTGAAAAAACTACTTATGATAAGAAGCACACGTACTTAGAAACGAATGTAAAACAAACAGAACCCTTTCCATATAGTAGACTGCCATATTACAGGCAATTTATTCAAAGTGCATATAAAACTGCGAACAAATCGATAAACTTTTCTCAATACGAACTGGTATCAATTCACGCTAATGGATGTGAGTCGCGGAAGTCTGCATTTCAGGTTCGCAGACGGCTCGTCCATTAGTGAAAGGCTTAAAAGGTATTTGCTTGTTATAAGCAGAGCGGTAAGAGGCGCGGCTTTGATAACGTGAACAAATTGAATTCTGTTTTGGGAGTCTGTCACAGACATTGGTTAAAGGTAAAAGGTAAAAGGTTAACATTTTTTTATAACTACTTACTTTATGAACTACGTATGTACGCAAGTTAAACCATGTGTAAGCATGGTTAAATAGTTGGTAAAATGTTAGCTGTAAGTATATAGTCAGGCTCGTATAAGATTTGTACTCCAGCGGATACTTCACTTATTCTTGAACATCAAGTCCGCCCATTGCTTTATGCCAAGTTTTTAAATAAACATCAAAAGTGTTGTGAAATTTTCGGATTTGCTTTTCATAGCCTCCTTGTCTATAATACCTATGAAACTACCGTACACAGAAGTCGCCTTGTAGTACATGTCTTAATTTTAAGTTTTCTAAATGTAGTAAGTATCTGCAATAAAAGAATAAACAATAAAGAAGTACACACCTAGTACAATAGTAATGATTCATCGTGCAAGAATAGTTCGTCAATCCACCCTTGTAAAGACACAGCCTTAGGGAGGCGCGCCTCTTTACATTTTAATGCACTTCGTAATAAGTCATTCACCGTACGTGTCGCGTTCGCGTATGCTATCAGAGGGTGGCTTTTAAACGTGATTACTGTTTTCTAAGCCAATAATAACTGTTCGAAGCACCGACCGGTAATGGTCGTTAGTAATGTGGTAATCATGAAATTTCATCGTTTCTTTCATTCTACTTTTTTATCACCGACTACAAAGAGGGGTTTTTGAAGTGAAAACTTTTGAAGGTGGGCTTGAGCTTCACGCGCTATGCGTTACCTCTTCGGCAAAGATCGAAAAACTTCGCCAAAAGTCGGGGGGGAAATTATGATCAAGTTTGCCCGGAGTGCCACGATTTTTTTATAAGAGTATAAGTTTGAGGGTTGTTAATGACCTAGCGTGTCCAGCTGGTTGCTTAGATGTCTTGGTATGGAGTTTCTAGCCATTGAGCTCTATTTACCTATGAGTGGTCATAGGTGGCTTTTTTATAGAACTTGCTGTTGGAACAAAAACATGCGTCCCACTTGATGTTAAGTGATAGCAATCGTGTATAAGAAAGCATTGCGGGTGCATAGTTCGCATACGATAAAAACTTACCTTACAATGCACTGCTCTGCGTCTATCTTGAGATAGATCCATGCCTTTAGCTTGGCCATTTTAAATAATACAATAAAACGTGCATAATCCCTTCCTATCTTATATCTATCACAGAACACACACAAAAACATATTTTCAATTATTTATTTAAAAAAACATTGAAAGTGCTTCCGAGGGCCCGTCACTCGCACGTGCCTATTGTGCTCTTCCCTTTTTGACATTTGCAATTTGGCAAAAAAGACGAGGAAGATGAACTTGCGGTGATTTACAGGAAACCCGTAGATTGAATAGACAAGGGTGCAGAGTAAATGGCGAGGGTTATTTCTTTTGTTGCTCAACCGTTTGAAATTTTGGATCTAAGATGTGAAGAAAGGAAAGTAAAGCCTGCCAACCGACAGCATTGAGGGGAGAGGGGAGAGCTGACAAAGCTTTAAGAAAACTAAAAAGTCAGAAGTCGGTTCGTAATCATAACAGTCTTCAACAATGCACCACATAATAAACATTTGGTGTATTCACTAGTGGCCTATTAAACAGGCAGTGTAATCGAGGCTAATTAAATTCACAAAGCCCTGTAATCCTATCCGAATGGTCAGGATGGGTTCGATCGCGCAAATTGATCGTGATCCCCAAGTGTCGCTGTGAGCGGCATTTCTAACGATCTATTAGGGATAGGCTCATTAATCCAACCAAATCAAGAGATACTGAAACGCACTGGATGAGATTAATGTTGGAGCTCATGCAGTGCAAAATAAGTTGGAATTATTTGGAGCTATTGGGATATTTAAGCAAGTGTACTTATGCCACTCCATCTATTTGTGATTTACTGTACAACTTTGTACAAAATTAATGTACCTCAGTGAGTTAAGAAAAAGCGAGAGTGTACTATTTTAAATTACAAAAGAAATAAGATGGTAACAATCAAGTAATTCCAAGTGTCGATGCGACTAGGGTGCTAGGGTGAACCCTGTTATCGGTGTGGGACATTAATACACCGGCAAATGTCCGCAATCCCTCGCGTAGTGATTAGCTGGCCTTCATGTTTTCACAAGAATAGTAGGGCTGCTCCAGTATTCATGCACATAATATTTTTTCTTATTCCTCAAAGTTCAATTGATATTTAGTTTTATCGAATTATTATTTATTTATTTAGTTTTATTGGTAATATTCCTTATTTATGAGACAAAATAAAATTACAAACCTCAAATATACTCTGTTACTATACTGTACTGCATTAAATTGTTACTTAGAACATATCTCAGTCTTCATGCTTGAATGATGTTTTTTTTTATTATATTGGTCAGTTCGTCGCCGAGGGATAACCCTACATAAGCGAACATTTGTCGCGTTTCACTTACCCGTAACGTAATCCAGGCCATTAGTCAAATTGCGTTCGCATTCGCGTTCATTCGCATTGTTGAAGGGTGTCAACCCTAATTTTGGGGATCTCGACTCAGGGGACATATTGTCCCATTCACGTCCCGCAGTTAAGTGTCAGACGTCAAAGGTGTTTAAATCGGTGGGGTTTTTTCAGGATTTAACGAAACCAAGTAGCTTATTATGCCTGAAAAACGTAGAGCAAGTTATATGTACTATGTTACGTCTACTAGCTAGGGTAATGGATTAAATTTTGTAAATGCTACACGTAAATAAGTACGCGCACTAGATAATTTTTGTTTAAAAATACGCACGAAATAAACACTACATTATGTATGCATATATACCTGCCTCTTTATTCCCCAATGGGTTTTAAAATAGAGCACTTTGCTACATGCTTCATTGAAACATTAATCATAAGTGGTCGCTTGCCTGCGACAGACACATGCAGAATTATTAACACACTTGGTGTGTCGTGTTTGTAAAGCCTCGCCGAGCTTGTCACTGCCAAGGACATGAGTGGCGCATCAATAACGCCTCTGTGGCTGACATGACATGCATGTATGTTTGATCAGTAAATAAGCGATGCTAGATCAACATGATGGTGTGACTAAACTTTAAACTAGTTTTTAACAATAATAAACGACATCTGCATGCTTCAAGGTGATGGACGCAGGGCAGTTCATCGTAGGGCACGTTTCTGACGAGCGTGACTTACGAAGCAATGCTTCGTTTTAGGCGATGGTTACAACTTAAAATAAGGAAGGCCTTGGCCTTAATAAGGACGCTTGTTGCGTCAGCTAGTTTAAAAAAAACAACGCCGATAGCTTTATCAGCGATGATTTCGTACTCTTACGGCTGAACTAATTATAGTAGACCAAACACAGAACAAGTAAAGGTTCATTAATACTGTGTAAGTCATCGCCTTCTTCTTGTTTGTCAAGAATCAAAACAAAGGCGAGTAAACCATGTTTACTCGCTTGATTGGGGCTCACTGATTTGCTCATTGGAGCGCTGCGTTAGTAAACGCGGGGCTACAAGCGAAGTCAGCTGAAAATTTCAACCCTTTATTAGTAAATCTGGACAAAATTGACGATTTTAACAAATATTTGAAAATTTTCAAAGCTAATCTTTCTGAAATGTAGCAATTAAAAGAAAACAGGTCATGTGTACACAAGTGATAAACGATTGCCAATAAAATAAATCCATAACGGGGAGTCACACAATAAAGTGTTTGCACAAAGCCCAACAAATATTTGTACGTCACTGAATTGATATTCGCTAGGGTGATTTAATTAAACCAAAATAATGTTAGGGTTGGATGCGAATCATAAATTCAAATTCTGTAAAAGCACCTGCATAATTGGACGACTGATATTGCAAAATATATTCTAATGATTTGAATAGGAGCCGTTAACCCTTCTTGGGGTTGTTTGTTCACTCTTGAAATTACAAGCTTGGCTTATTTTTAAAACTTCAGATGAAAAGGAGGAGGTTCTCAACTTGATTGTATTGTTTTATGTTTGTTATCAAATAGCTTCGTTTTCTGAGGGCTGGTTTAATTTTTTTTCTGATTTGAAATGTAGTAATACTTCGAAATTGTCCTATTTTACCAGTTTGACCATAAAATTGGGTTCTCAATTTATTTCAACTTATTTTACATACTTGTTTCTGACACAAATATGGTTACGTTAGCAAGTAAACTCACTGTATAATCACAAGCATAATCACTGAGTTTGCCCGTAGTATGACTGAGCTATTACAGTGTAAACACATTTAAAATTGAACCTTGACGCCAGGTGATGGGTCTAACAAGGCTGGTAGATTTTTTAACATCGCACTTTTGCAAGCGGGAAACAGTTGTTTAATATTTAACCTTTAGCAAGGGGAGATAAGTGAAGCCGGGAAATGTAAGCATGAATTATTTATCGTTCTTGAAAAATCATTGAACTAAGCAGCTGGGTCAACATTATCTTGAGTTTGTGTTGCAATGCAAATTTTTCAACAGCAGTAAGATATGTTGTTGAGCTTTCTGTAAGCAATTTAAATCATTTATTCAAAAGTGTGCAAAGTAGCTGGGCTTGTATTTTTTGAGA
The DNA here is from genome assembly GCA_939531255.2 of Thera britannica. Classification (NCBI taxonomy): domain Eukaryota; kingdom Metazoa; phylum Arthropoda; class Insecta; order Lepidoptera; family Geometridae; genus Thera; species Thera britannica. Next base: position 5,390,594 of record OW618040.2, on the reverse strand, counting down.
TTCATTTTTATTGGTCATGTTCGTAAAGCTTCGTTCCCTAGAGCTTACGTAATATTATGAGAGTGAGTTTCTCAGACACTCACTTTCTCTTATTGTTTTTTCAATTCGTGAAATGATAAGAAAAATTTGCTAAATAAACAACTTGCTAGTCTTATTATGCTATTCACCCTAATAGTGCGATACACTCGTGCATCGAATAAGTCAACGAACCCTTTAGTAAAAGTTCAAGTGTTAGTACCGAGTGGAAGCTTCTCTTTGATTTAAATCTTCAGAATTTGTGATTAATCGTCAGAAAATTATCGCCACCACACCACACCATCTTCAGAATGTATCATTAATCGTAAGAAAATTATCGGCACGCCTGCAAAACTCGAAGTACGTCGACCCCTTGCAACCCTCAACAAGAAGGTATTTTTTATTTTCGTGACAATAGTCACGAGATCCGATAGCGGCATCGCTCCTCAGTCCAACTCCGTATTTCCCATCACGAAATAATGAAATTGAATCTATTTTTTTGATGTTGGAATTGTCGTCGATCCATCATTTTGTTTGATCAACGTTGTTTATTGTATAACAGTAATTTATCATACCAAAGTCTATTTTTCCCGGCGGTTTAAATGTGTTTCTAGGACGACAAATCACTTTGGTCTTTTCGCATGAAACAATTTACTCTCAAATATTTTGTTCCGTGGCGCGAGGTCCCATCCCCTCGATTCTCCGGGCCCTTTCCACGCAATTTACCCTCGCCACAGGGGAGAATGTGACATTCATGTGAGATATTATTTCGTCATCCCTGCTCGACCCTCAGTGATTTAAATCTGACTATATTGCTCACTTTATTACTCACTCGTTTAATTTGAATCGCATCGTAACATTCATGTGTAATAATTTTTCTGTCTTATTTTATTTATTGCCATCATAATAATTTGTATTAGAAGTTTGGATGGATGTTTCTTTCGTACGCTATCAATACAGTACAACTCATCAAGAGCTGTTTTACTTTCAGAATTATTTTTTAGCTTTAATATTTCCTTTAGTTTTATTAAATCATACTAAACGATTTCAAAAAATGTTTCATCATTTGAAATCTATAGTATCCCTGAGTAGCACAGAATATATATTTGTTTTAAGGCGTAAGAGTAAGCCTACACAAGTTTTCCGCATTGCAGTTAAAATATTCTGTTAGGTTCTTACACAAAAGCGGCTTGGGAGCGAGATGAACCAACCTGCAAACCGTGCCGAGCAGTACCAACGTTTAAACGAAATATAAGTTGATGAAGTAACATACGTTTCTGATCGTATAATTTTAAAGTATTGACGATTGCGTATGTGTCGCAGTTAGTGCATTTTATATAACGACTGATGCCTAGATGTTAGCTATTGCCTAATAGTTTGCCTAAAATTGAAATCTCGTTATGACCACGGTGTACTTAAAACTAATCTTACAATAACTTTTAAGGTACGTAAACCTTAAAAGTCATTTTAGCTATAGCAATCGTAAAGATGTTTTAAACATTTAAAAAAGTTTAAATGGTTTTTTTAATATTTATTTCATAACAGTAAATATATAAGCCCTGATTGGTGCACAAAATGTAGGCATTCAAGATAGCAGAAGTTAAGCTGGCAGCTCGCCAGTAGTGAGTTCGGTCGGTACGGGCCAAGGTCCCCGATCCTCGCTACCGTAGGCATGGATAAGAATTCTGATTAAAATCAAAATTTATTGTAGTTACCACAAAAAATTTCAATTGGAAGAAATTGTTTTTAGCCTTGAAAGTATAATTACCACAACTCGTTCAATTATTGATACTATTGCGTGACAAAAACAAATTTTCGACTTTAATACTTTTATTTGTATGCAAAAGTTATTTGGTATATTATGTTTTTATAGTAAAATATGAAATGGTGTGGGGTTTCAGGTGATTCTCGCTCTCTCCAAGTGGAGGGCGATGCGTTCGAGCGCTCTGCGGAGCTGCTGCGGCGCTCGCCGGAGTTCACGGTGCTGGCGACCCTTCGTCAGGAGCCAGCCAACTCCGGCACTATTATTTCTTTTTCCCATGGGTACAACAGGTATGTAATGTACCTACGCATTCATGTTTTATGCCTAGTGTTAAAGTTAGGTATAGTAATCAGCATTTTAATAATAAGTTAAATGTAATTCGACCGACTAACATGATAATATAAGAAAATCAAAGCGAAACAAATCATTTTGCTTTTAAACGATACGGCTACGGCTCTACGAAACGGTGCGGCGTCGCGTAGCGCTTAATAAGCTCTCGTAGCACGTGTTCTAATGTGCATGTCTCCAGCTTCCTCATATGGAAATTGCGAATTCTGAAAACGCCAACATTTAAAGCATAATTGGAGCAATCATTGATTTGAAGGAAAATTTAGCAGCAAAAAAAACAACGACTCTATGAGACTTTATAGGTGTGTTAGCTGGAGAGCGGCTCCACAGCTTCCTCATTCAGTGTGGGCAAACGGCTAACGATAGAGCTATATAGTAAACGCCAAATTTTAGAGCATAATTAGAGCACCCGGCATAAAAAAAATCAAGTCTCTAGCTCGAAAACTCTTTGAGTTAGAAGACTATAACAACGTGTTTGCTGGGAAGCCATTTCTCCAGCTAACACATGTGGATCTCAGGAATGGCTATAGCTAGAAAGTTGCTTGATATCTCCAAATTTAGAGCAAAAAATATCATGGATGCTCCAAATATTTCAAGTGTCTAGGTTTAAAACTCACCGAGTTAGAAGCTTTGATGACTGTGTTAGCTGGAGACACGTTTGTCTGGCACGCACATGCTACATCTGAGGATCTACAATAGCTACAGATTCGGTTGACGTGTCCAAACCGAGCTATGAATTAGAGCACTCGGCTCCAAAATTTTGGACTCTCTAGGACAAGTAGTTTCCTAGTAATCAACAAAAGAACATTTTGCCGCCAGAATTTTCAAATATTATGTTCGCACCCGTAAAAATGCGGCGTTGCCGCTCTGAAAGTATGGTATCAGCGTAGGAATTTGAACGTTAGTCGGATGGAGTTGTGTGTTGCCCGTGCCTGGTAAATAGTTACCCTAGGATTCATGTCTTAAACACTCATTACGTAGCTCAAGAAGCGGAATATAGGTTAAAATGAAACAAAAAAACACCAAAGAAAAGTTTTATAATGGTTAGTTTAAGTTTAAATATGTATTTATTAAGAAACCTGACTTCAGACTTTTTATTTTTAGTTTTAAATATCATGAAATTATATCTCTAAGTCTCTCAACTAACCAACAATGTTTTCAAATCATGAGTTACCTACTCTTGTCACACTAGGTGTAAATGGCATCGTGCGAAACTATCATTGTGTCTGTGAGTACGTACATAACTATAGATAGTGCAATTCACGAAGACGCGCCCCTCGCGGGGTGCGGGGAGTTTGCTCCGAGCGGCAGTCGCCAACCGTAGTCTATTAATTGTAGTGTGCGTGTGCACTCATAGGTAATTAGTGTGTACCGATAACACTCAAACATTGACGGAAGCTTGCACACATATACTATAAACGGTTAGGAGGAATAGTGGGGCGCGCCTTCGTGGGTTGCACTATCTATAGCGAGCTGCAGTAAATACTCACGAGAAAGCGAAAGGAAATATTATAAATATAATAATTATGAAGAAAAATGGGGGGGCTCTATTCCGGAAAACGTTTTATTTTTTTTCTTCAAAAGTTGTTAACGTAGATACCTATTGTTCTAAAGGTTTTTAGGGCTCTAATTGTGAATTTGACATTCATTTTTGAATTCAAGATGGTGGCTTCATTTTTTTTCTTAAATAATGGATATGGGTATCTTTTAATAGGTTTTTGGGGGCTCTGATTGTGAATTCAACATTAATTTTTGAATCCAAGATGGTGGCTTCATTTTTTTCTCAAAAAATGGATATGGGTATCGTTTAATAGGTTTTTGGGGGCTATGATTGTGATTTCAACATTAATTTTTGAATCCAAGATGGTGGCTTCATATTTTTCTCAAAAAATGGATATGGGTATCGTTTAATAGGTTTTTGGGGGCTCTGATTGTGAATTCAACATTAATTTTTTAATTCAAGATGGCAGCTTCATTTTTTTCCTTAAAAAATGGGTATGGGTATCGTTTAATAGGTTTTTGGGGGCTCTGATTGTGAATTCCACAATATTTTTTCAATCCAAGATGGCGGCTTAATTTTTTTTCACAATATATTGATATGGGTGTCGTTTAATAGGTTTTTGGGGGCTCGGATTATAAATTCGACATTGTTTTTTGAATCCAAGATGGCGGCTTCATTTTTTTCCTTAAAAAATGGGTATGGGTATCGTTTAATAGGTTTTTGGGGGCTCGGATTACAAATTCGACATTATTTTTTGAATCCAAGATGGCGGCTTCATTTTTTTCCTTAAAAATGGGTATGGGTATCGTTTAATAGGTTTTTGGGGGCTCTGATTGTGAATTTGACATTATTTTTTGAATCCAAAATGGCTGCTACATTTTTTTTCTAAAAAAAAGGATATGGATATCGTTTAATAAGTTTTTGGGGGCTCTGATTGTGAATTCAACATTATTTTTTGAATCCAAGATGGCTGCTTCATTTTTTTTCATAAAAAATGGATATGGGCATCGTTTAATAGGTTTTTGAGGGCTCTGATTGTGAATTCGACATTGTTTTTTGAATCAAAGATGGCAGCTTCATTTTTTTTCTTAAAAAATGGGTATGGGTATCGTTTAATAGGTTTTTGGGGGCTCTGATTGTGAATTTGACATTATTTTTTGAATCCAAAATGGCTGCTTCATTTTTTTTCTCAAAAAATGGATATGGGTATCGTTTAATAGGTTTTTGAGGGCTCTGATTGTGAATTCGACATTATTTTTTGAATCCAAGATGGCTGCTTCATTTTTTTTCTTAAAAAATGGGTATGGGTATCGTTTAATAGGTTTTTGGGGGCTCTGATTGTGAATTCGACATTATTTTTTGAATCCAAAATGGCTGCTTCATTTTTTTTCTCAAAAAATGGATATGGGTATCGTTTAATAGGTTTTTGAGGGCTCTGATTGTGAATTCGACATTATTTTTTGAATCCAAGATGGCTGCTTCAATTTTTTTCTCAAAAAATGGATATGGGTATCGTTTAATAGGTTTTTGAGGGCTCTGACTGTGAATTCGACATTGTTTTTTGAATCCGAGATGTGGGTTTTATTTTTTTTTTTCTTAAAAAATGGATATAGATATAATTTATATCTTATAGTCTTATAATTCAATAGAGCTAAATGCACGCAATGCAAACGAGAGCGTGGAAAGAGTGCCAAAGAAGCACAATCGGCCTCAGCGTTCGGCAGTGTTCGACATCTGTTTCTCTTTTTTGAGTGAGCGATGCGTTCGCGTGGACAGCTGTATGACGTTGTCTCGTTCAACTATCGTAAGTAAACCAACTATACAGAAAACCGTTTTTTTAAGAAAAAAAATGTAGCCGCCATGTTGGATTAAAAAATTAATGTCGAATTCACAATCAGAGCCCCCAAAAACATATTGAACGATACCCATATCCATTTTTTGAGAAAAAAAATGATGCCGCCATCTTGGATTCAAAAAATAATGTCGAATTCACAATCAGGGCCCCCAAAAACCTAATTAACGATACCCATGTTCATTTTTAAAGAAAAAAATGAAGCCGCCATCTTGGATTCAAAAAATAATGTCGAATTCATAATCAGAGCCATCAAAAACCTATTAAACGATACCCATATTCATTATTTGAGAAAAAAAAGCAACCATCTTGGATTCAAAAAATAATGTTGAATTCACAATCAGAGCCCCCAAAAACCTATTAAACTATATCCATATCCATTTTTTAAGAAATAAAATGAAACTACCATCTTGGATTCAAAAATTAATGTTGAATTCACAATCAGAGCCCCCAAAAACTTATTAAATGATACCCATATCCATTATTTAAAAAAAAAACTAAAGCCGCCATCTTTGATAAAAAAATAATGTCGAATTCACAATCAGAGCCCCCAGAAACCTATTAAACGATATCCATAGGTATCCATTTTTTAAGAAATAAAATGAAACCACCATCTTGGATTCGAAAATTAATGTTGAATTTACAATCAGAGCCCCCAAAAACTTATTAAACGATACCCATATCCATTATTTGAGAAAAAAACTGAAGCCGCCATCTTTGATAAAAAAATAATGTCAAATTCACAATCAGAGCCCTCAAAGACCTATTAAACGATACCCATATCCATTTTTTGAGAAAAAAAATGAAGCAGCCATCTTGGATACAAAAAATAATGTCGAATTCACAATCAGAGCCATTTAAAACCTATTAAACGATACCCATATCCATTTTTAAGGAAAAAAAAATGAAGCCACCATCTTAGATTCAAAAAATATTGTCGAATTCACAACCAGAGCCCCCAAAAACCTATTAAACGATACCCATATTCATTTTTTGAGAAAAAAATGAAGCCGCCATCTTGGATACAAAAAATAATGTCGAATTCACAATCAGAGCCCCCAAAAACCTTTTAAACGATACCCATATCCATTTTGAAGGAAAAAAATGAAGCCGCCATCTTGGATTCAAAAAATAATGTCGAATTCATTATTAGAGCCCTCAAAAACCTATTAAACGATACCCATAATCAATTTTTTGAGAAAAAAAATGAAGCAGCCATTTTGGATTCAAAAAATAACGTCGTATTCATTATCAGAGCCCCCAAAAACCTATTAAACGATACCCATATCCATTTTTTTAGAAAAAAATGAAGCTGCCATCTTGGAGTCAAAAAATAATGTCGAATTCACAACCAGAGCCCCCAAAAACCTATTAAACGATACTAATATCCATTTTTTGAGAAAAAAAATGAAGCCGCCATCTTGGATTCAAAAAATAATGTTGAATTCACAATTAGAGCCCCCAAAAACCTATTAAACGATACCCATATCCATTTTTTAAGAAAAAAAAATGAAGCCGCCATCTTGGATTCAAAAATTATTGTCGAATTCACAACCAGAGCCCCCAAAAACCTATTAAACGATACTAATATCCATTTTTTGGGAAAAAAAATGAAGCCGCCATCTTGGATTCAAAAAATAATGTCGAATTCACAATTGTAGCCCCCAAAAACCTGTTAAACGATACCCATATCAATTTTTTGAGAAAAAAAAGGAAGCAGCCATTTTGGATTCAAAAAATAATGTCGTATTCACAATCAGAGCCCCCAAAAACCTATTAAACGATACTAATATCCATTTTTTGAGAAAAAAAATGAAGCCGCCACCTTGGATTCAAAAAATAATGTTGAATTCACAATTAGAGCCCCCAAAAACCTATTAAACGATACCCATATCCATTTTTTAAGAAAAAAAAATGAAGCCGCCATCTTGGATTCAAAAATTATTGTCGAATTCACAACCAGAGCCCCCAAAAACCTATTAAACGATACTAATATCCATTTTTTGGGAAAAAAAATGAAGCCGCCATCTTGGATTCAAAAAATAATGTCGAATTCACAATTGTAGCCCCCAAAAACCTGTTAAACGATACCCATATCAATTTTTTGAGAAAAAAAAGGAAGCAGCCATTTTGGATTCAAAAAATAATGTCGTATTCACAATCAGAGCCCCCAAAAACCTATTAAACGATACTAATATCCATTTTTTGAGAAAAAAAATGAAGCCGCCATCTTGGATTCAAAAAATAATGTTGAATTCACAATTAGAGCCCCCAAAAACCTATTAAACGATACCCATATCCATTTTTTAAGAAAAAAAAATGAAGCCGCCATCTTGGATTCAAAAATTATTGTCGAATTCACAACCAGAGCCCCCAAAAACCTATTAAACGATACCCATATCCATTTTTTAAGAAAAAAAATGAAGCCGCCATCTTGGATTCAAAAACTTATGTCCAATTCACAATATAGGAATATAGTTGAAAATGAAACAAAAAACCCCAAAAAGTGCTTTTTCTTCTTCCTGCCCTTACCCACCAGGTGGGGTCGGCACAACATGGTGAGATGCCCCCCCTATCACTTGCCATCTGGTGAGATGGCAAGTGATAGGGGGCAAGTTTGCGTGAGTACGCACACAACTAGCAAGCCGCAGTAAATACCTATTTTCCGTCCGCCTGGTTTACTCGATACGCTCATAAAAACCTGACTGAATACAGTAAAACACAGAGAACAGACGGCTAACAACAGGCAGAGTAGGTAGAATCATCAACACTGGCCTAGCAGGTACCTATTTACAGAATCAAATAAAGTTTTTTTTCTAAGAATACCTAAAAGACACGCATTACTAAAGAAACTATAAAACGAACAAGAACGGGCAACACACAATTCTCCTATAGATAGAGAGAAAGCTCTCAACCTAACAAAAAGAGAAAATATGAGTTTGAGGTTTCAGAAATCAAAACCGCTAAGCGCATACGAAAATGACTCGTATCGCGATCTAAAATAAACCGAATAACGTTCAAATTCCTACGCTGATACCAAACTTTCAGAGCGGCAACGCCGCATTTTTACGGGTGCGAACATACATTTGAAAATTCTGGCGGCAAAATGTTCTTTTGTTCATTACTAGGAAACTACTTGTCCTAGAGAGTCCAAAATTTTGGAGCCGAGTGCTCTAATTCATAGCTCGGTTTGGACACGTCAACCGAATCTGTAGCTATTGTAGATCCTCAGATGTAGCATGTGCGTGCCAGACAAACGTGTCTCCAGCTAACACAGTCATCAAAGCTTCTAACTCGGTGAGTTTTGAACCTAGACACTTGAAATATTTGGAGCATCCATGATATTTTTTGCTCTAAATTTGGAGATATCAAGCAACTTTCTAGCTATAGCCATTCCTGAGATCCACATGTGTTAGCTGGAGAAATGGCTTCCCAGCAAACACGTTGTTATAGTCTTCTAACTCAAAGAGTTTTCGAGCTAGAGACTTGATTTTTTTTATGCCGGGTGCTCTAATTATGCTCTAAAATTTGGCGTTTACTATATAGCTCTATCGTTAGCCGTTTGCCCACACTGAATGAGGAAGCTGTGGAGCCGCTCTCCAGCTAACACACCTATAAAGTCTCATAGAGTCGTTGTTTTTTTTGCTGCTAAATTTTCCTTCAAATCAATGATTGCTCCAATTATGCTTTAAATGTTGGCGTTTTCAGAATTCGCAATTTCCATATGAGGAAGCTGGAGAAATGCACATCGTGTTCTACGCAATGCTGTAGCGTTCAAAATTATTTGTTGTTTTGTTGGAATCAAATGCAACTATGATCGTTGAATTTTTTACTTTGACAATAATTTTAATTCTAAAAATGTACTTTGAGTAGAACTGAATATGAATCGGTGAGACGAGCTTCGGGGGCTGTCGGCTTATCAAAGAGAGGGCATCGAGCGACCTTCGAGCGGCGTGGGAGCATGCCCCACGGTGAGTTCTAGATCTCAACATCGCTGTGCGCGTCTGCATTGCGCCTAATAGGCCGATACGAACGCGCACATAGGGAGTATCATGTATCTTGGAATGTCATGTGCCTCGGAATGTCCTCCTCGATCCATTCGTTGACCGTTCGGGCTCACTGTTTAATGCATGGAAGTATGTGCGCGCGGACGGTACGGCTTGCATGCGGCCGCACTCCCTTCGCCGGTGCGTTGTGTTCTGTGTCTTGACGTGTTGTATTCTGTATCGTCCGAGCCCCTTCACGCCCCGTCCCTCGATGTTCTCTCACTCGATGTTGTACTGTCGTGTCGCGTACTGTTGCGAGCCCGCGCTCGAGGGGACACCGCGCTTCACCGGGCTGGTCCGCACTTGCATTCCAAGCGACATGGGATCCCGCTCCGTCTCGCGCAGTGTCCGGAGAGACTCCGTCCCGCCCCGGTCGGACCCGACCGGCAACCGACGATCTCTCTCCATAAAGTCTAAAGTCGAATATCGCGCGCGTTCTCTTTCTTCGGGCGCACCATCGTGTGCACCCAGCGAGCCCACAACGAACGCGGTCCGTTCCGAGGTACATGCTCTCCCAAGACGGCCGAGCGATATTGAGATGTAGAGCGAGCCGAGGTCCGCTCGTGGCCGGTGCCGCGTCGCCGTCGGAATGTTGTTTGTTGGTTGCATTGTTTGTGTACCTCGGAACAGTTCGCTAGCGCGTGGTGGTCGTGCATGTTTAGTGCATCAGTGGCGGTGCGGTGCGCAGGTACCTGGAGGTGCAGTCGAGCGGGCGGCGCGACGAGGTGCGGCTGCACTACGTGGCGGTGGGTGGCGGCGGCGGCGGCGGCGGTGGTGGTGCGGGCGCGCCCAGCGCGGCGGCGCGCGTCGAGACCTTCCCCTTCCGGCTGGCGGACGGCGCCTGGCATCGGCTCGCGCTCGCCGTCTCGGGCGCGCAGGCCACGCTGCTCGTCGACTGCCATCCGCTGTACCGCCGGCTCATCCCGCCTCCAGATCGGAACTTCACCATGCCGATGCTCTCGCTATGGATCGGACAGAGAAACAGCAAACACTCATTATTTAAAGTTAGTTCCTACTTTTTTGTAACGCATGTAAAAATAATGCAAGCCTTAGCCGATACTGATCTAGGAACACTAACTTCAAACAATACTGTATCGTTGTTGATTTCCTTTGGTGGCCTCTCAGCTCAGTTGGTAGTAGCTCTGCCTTCTGCGCCGTAGGTCGTGGGTTCGATCCCCACCGAGAACAAATATTTGTGTGGTGAACATAAATGTTTGTTCTCTGTCTGGGTGTTATATTGTATTCTAAGTATGTATTTACAAAAAAAAAAAATATTCAAGTATTATATCAGCTATCTGGTTCCCATATTACAAGCTCTGCTTAGTTTGGGGCTGGGTAGTGTTGTGTGAATTGTCCACAATATTTATATTTATATTTTATTTCAGGGCACAATACAAGACGTAAGATTGGTGAGCGGACCCCACGGGTACCTCGCGCAATGTCCCGGACTAGACTCAGAGTGCCCGACATGCGGGCAGTTCTCCCTGCTGCAGGCCACCGTCCAAGAGCTTACCACACATATCCATGATCTATCACTCAAGGTATTTTTTATACTACTTCTAATGGAACAAGCCCATGGCACTGAAACCAAACGTAAACGCAATATTTTATTTTCTTTGTATAGTTAGTAGGAGCTGAAGCAAGACTGGCGCGGTTAGAGCAGTGCGATTGTCAGAAGTCGTGCTTCTCTAACAGCACCGTGCACGCCGACGGTGCCTCTTGGCAACGGGACTGCAATCGCTGCTCCTGCGTGGTAAGTCTTGTATCTACCAGCCTTTTCTTTTTGACACTATACTCAAAAAAAAATCATCAACATGGTTTCCTACAACTGAACTTGAACTTCCGTCCCCGTGCATGCTCCTCGTTTAATTGTAAATACAGTAGAGATGTTATATTTCAGCACGGTGAGATTACGTGCAGGCCAGTCGAGTGCGATAGAGCAGAATGCAAAAATCCAGTTCTGCATCCAGGAGATTGCTGTCCCAAATGCCTAAGTAAGTCGATTCACACTAATTATTAGGACATATGGTACTTGGCACTAAGAAATCTAAGGAGACATCTGGGGATCAAAGTCATGAAGCTGTTTCGTTTCATTTTCGTTGAGCACGGACCTAATACACCGGACTTTTTCAGAGCAATGTCTTCTACAAGGGAATCTGTATGAGCACGGTGAGCGATCAGCACCGAAGGAATGTTCCGAGTGCGTGTGCCACGACGGAAACATGGTGTGCATCAGAGTGGACCCCAAAGTGGTGTGTCCGCCGCTACCCTGTGACCCTAGCGACCAGTTCACCGTGCCGGGAGAGTGCTGCAAGTTCTGTCCAGGTAATACTTGTAAGGAATGTTCCGAGTGCGTGTGCCACGACGGTAGCATGGTGTGCATCAGAGTGGATCCTAAGGTGGTGTGTCCACCGCTACCCTGTGACCCTAGCGACCAGTTCACCGTGCCGGGAGAGTGCTGCAAGTTCTGTCCAGGTAATACCTGTAAGGAATGTTCCGAGTGCGTGTGCCACGACGGTAACATGGTGTGCATCAGAGTGGACCCCAAAGTGGTGTGTCCGCCGCTACCCTGTGACCCTAGCGACCAGTTCACCGTGCCGGGAGAGTGCTGCAAGTTCTGTCCAGGTAATACTTGTAAGGAATGTTCCGAGTGCGTGTGCCACGACGGTAACATGGTGTGCATCAGAGTGGACCCCAAAGTGGTGTGTTCGCCGCTACCCTGTGACCCTAGCGACCAGTTCACCGTGCCGGGAGAGTGCTGCAAGTTCTGTCCAGGTAATACTTGTAAGGAATGTTCCGAGTGCGTGTGCCACGACGGTAACATGGTGTGCATCAGAGTGGATCCTAAGGTGGTGTGTCCGCCGCTACCCTGTGACCCTAGCGACCAGTTCACCGTGCCGGGAGAGTGCTGCAAGTTCTGTCCAGGTAATACCTGTAAGGAATATTCCGAGTGCGTGTGTCACGACGGTAACATGGTGTGCATCAGAGTGGACTTCAAAGTGGTGTGTCCGCCACTACCCTGTGACCTTAGCGACCATCAGTTCACCGTGCCGGCACGGTTGCCGGGAGAATGCTGCAAGTTCTGTCCAGGTAATACTTGTAAGGAATGTTCCGAGTGCGTGTGCCACGACGGTAACATGGTGTGCATCAGAGTGGACTTCAAAGTGGTGTGTCCGCCACTACCCTGTGACCTTAGCGACCATCAGTTCACCGTGCCGGGAGAATGCTGCAAGTTCTGTCCAGGTAATACTTGTAAGGAATGTTCCGAGTGCGTGTGTCACGACGGTAACATGGTGTGCATCAGAGTGGACTTCAAAGTGGTGTGTCCGCCACTACCCTGTGACCCTAGCGACCAGTTCACCGTGCCGGGAGAGTGCTGCAAGTTCTGTCCAGGTAATACTTGTAAGGAATGTTCCGAGTGCGTGTGCCACGACGGTAACATGGTGTGCATCAGAGTGGACTTCAAAGTGGTGTGTCCGCCACTACCCTGTGACCCTAGCGACCAGTTCACCGTGCCGGGAGAGTGCTGCAAGTTCTGTCCAGGTAATACTTGTAAGGAATGTTCCAAGTGCGTGTGCCACGATGGTACCATGGTGTACATTTAGTGAAAGTTTTTCCTGATTCATACATAGATGTACTAGTGTTCCTTCCAATAGAGCTGGGTTTCAAAGGTTCAATTTCTCAACAGGTGTGGATTACTGCAGCATGGGTCACTCATGCGATGAAAACGCGACCTGCATGAATCTAAACACCAAATACACTTGCAAGTGTAACCAGGGCTTCCATGGTGACGGACTTACATGCCGAGGTAAGCTACTCCTGTGCAGCCACTGAAAGTGAAAACAGAAGGAATTTACGCCCTCTTTTTGTCGAACGTCCTTAAATTTTCAACACCAAGTTTATCAGAATGAAAGCCATACAAACATAATGTAAGCAATGCAATGCTGATGATATAAGGCATTTCTGTCCGATTTCTACTATAACCTAAACTTTAGTTAAACTCAACCACTGCGCCTATTAATTAACCGACTTCAAATAAGAAAAATGAGTTGAAGAGGTTCTCAACTCGGTTGCAATTTTTATTTTATTTGCGTTATATTATTTTATGCGCTAACAAACGCGCATAAAAATTCGTCATTTTCATTTATGAGCCGATTTGAATTGGTCCTATATAAATTTCATCAAAATGGGTTTATAGCGGATTTTTATTGTTTATTTTTTCTAATGTTTGTTACTGCATACACCGTCATTTAAGAACCGATTTAATTAATTATTTTTATCTGAAACGTTCTTCTAGATTGGTCCCATAGAAAATTCACCAAAATCGGTTTAATAGCTGGGCCATGAAGTCAATTTCTCAAGTTTTTTAAACTTATATGATATTATTATAGATGTAGACGAGTGCCAAGAAGCCGGCGATGTGAACGGCCACCACTGCCACTCTAACACCCGCTGCGTTAACGTGGTGGGTGGCTACGTGTGCCAGTGCCTACCCGGATACACCAGGCGAGACAAATTCAACTGCGTAGAGGTAAATATTATCATGGTCAGCACAAAGGCCTCCCTTATACATTTCCTGAAAGAACGATTTGAGGCCCTCTCCATCATCAAACTTATGTCTTAACAGTATCCAACTTCCTCTTCTGCAATCATCAATATTAACATTATCGTCGGTCCAACTTACTCTTCTGCAATCAGCAATCTTAACAATATCGTTGGTACAACTTGCTCTTCTGCATCTGCAATCATCAATCTTAACAATATCGTCGATCGAACTTACTCTTCTGCAATCATCAATCGTATCAATATCGTCGGTTTCAGTTTATTTCAAGTTTTACAAGTCGTTCGTCGTCGTTCCAAGTTACTCTTCTGCAATCTTCAATCTTAACAATATCGTCGGTCCAACTTACTCTTCTGCAATCATCAATCTTTACAATATCGTCGGTCTAACTTGTTCTTAGACAATCATCAATCTTAACAATATCGTCGGTCCAACTTGCTATTCTGCAATCATTAATCTTAAAGTGTGTTTTACCATGGTAAATAAATGGAACATCACCATAGTTCTTTTTAAAAACACAGGTTGATCCTAAAAACCAAACAATTACTTAAGTAACTCTCAACAAAGCTGCGACAACTATCTCAGTATTCCCTTTTCATTTTCCCCATTTACGAGTATGATTGTTAAAAACCGCGTCCAAGTAAATGTTAGCCTTCTTTGCTTCAATCACAGATAGTAACTGTTTTTGTAAATATAGATTAAGTAGTAATGAACCTTGTTCTATAGTTGGCTTAGAAATATTTTAATGATGATTTCAGGTAGACGAATGTGTAGGTGAAAGTCACGGATGCCATGCGGACGCGGAATGTAGCAACACACCTGGCTCGTACACATGCCGGTGTCTGGAGGGCTATGAAGGCGACGGATATACCTGCACTCGTGAGTATTCTTTGTTATTTAGGAGGATTAGTGGATTAGGTCTGTATGCAGAAAGCTGGTTAAGCGCTCGATATTAAATAGGTATGATTTGTACCTACTACGGTTCCATTTTTGTATCAGACGAAAACTGAAGGGCGTTATTTGGTTTGAACGTCAAGACTAAACGAACGTAAAATCAAGATTAGGCCAGCTTTTTCAATGCATCTTCAGGTCCGTCGGTTGAGACCCTAAAATAATAAATAAAAATCTTGAGAAACTGACTTCATGGCCAAACTGCTAATTTAAATGAAATTTATTTTCAATCAGGGGTCCAAACTACCAGATTGGGCCCCTGATTAAAAATAAATTTCATGAATCTTTCAGATTTTTTTGAATCGGCTCATAGGTCAAACTTTAAAAAAAATACAGCCGAATTGAGTACGTCTTCCTTTTTTCTCCGTTAATGAATACTTTTTTTAATACAGTTGCTCAAAAAGTGGCGTTTTGCAGGGACGTATAGCGTTCGGGATGTGGGCTATTACACACGCGTGCTTTTTTTTTACCATTCCCGCACTAGTGCTTTTTCTTTCTCAACTGTCAAAATAATGTATAAAAAGAAAAACCAACCATGAAGTTTTTACTAAAAAAATTCATCGAAGTTTTTATGATTCATGCAAATACGTATTATTTCTAAAAAGAAGCTACTTCATTAACAGATTTAATGATTTGATTGAATGAGTTATGTTAGGTTTCATTTCATTTCATCTCATTAAATTTCATTTTCAATTCATATCAATAAAAAAAATCTACTGAAGACTTGGCTGTATGGGTATAGTTCCCTTTGCCTTCCAGAATGGGTGAAGAAAAAAAAATCTCTGCTTATATTTTACGGTTGGCGCCATTTTTCAGAAATTTTCTTTGCGAGTTTATTTGTTTGTTGCACAAAATGAGT
The DNA here is from genome assembly GCA_939531255.2 of Thera britannica. Classification (NCBI taxonomy): domain Eukaryota; kingdom Metazoa; phylum Arthropoda; class Insecta; order Lepidoptera; family Geometridae; genus Thera; species Thera britannica. The sequence goes on along the minus strand of OW618040.2, from coordinate 5,374,699 downwards.
AATTTCGACCCTAGTTTTTTTGAATTAACACCACCGGAACTCAGTATAATTGCACAAAATGCTTCGGAGAACATTTTACCGGAAAAGTCAAAAAGTCGCTACATGCATACATACGACGAACTTATTGCGTGGAGAGAAGAGAAAAAAGCAAATGGTATTTTTATTATTTTATTAAATTGCTTAATTTTTTCGCAACTGTATTAAAAATAGTCGTTCAGTACACGTGCGGAACCGTCATTGCAACTTGTTCCGACTGTCAACCCTCGCCTTCGGCTCGGGTAGACATTTGTCGGAACTCTTTGCAATGACAGCCTTCCCGCACTTGTAATGAAATATACTATTGTGTTGTACTGGTCTTACAGTTTCACCACTTGGTTTATCCCTTGCAGCAACATGCACAGGTGGTTGTTTGAACGGCGGCGCGTGCCTGGGCCCCGAGCGTTGTTCGTGCGCGCGCGGGTTCGCGGGCGCGCGCTGCGAGCGTGACGTGGACGAGTGCGCGCACGCCTCCCCGCGCGCCTGCCTCCCCCCCGCGCTCTGCGTCAACACACCGGGGTCTTACTACTGCGTGTGCGCACAGGGCTACCGGCCGAGACAACACACTGACGACTGCGAAGGTACATACATATTGAACAAGACATACCTACATATTGCATTGCATTACATATTACTGAACAGGGAAGTTTAAACAACTTGAGAAACCGACTTCATGGCCAACCTGCTGAACCGTTTTTATAAAGTTTTTGTGGAACTAATAAACATAAGGTCCGATGCTCACCACGTGACCAGCTCAATACCACAGGGCAGTGTTCTCGGATGCCTATTGTTCTTGATCTATATTAATGACTTACCTAAATGTATAAAAACACCGAGCGTTCTCTTTGCGGATGATATTTCCCTATTGATGCCATGTTGCAGCACTGACAACATCACCGGTAAAATTCAAAACGCCCTCACAGAAGTATCAAACTGGTTGGCGGACCACAATTTGGAAATAAACTTCACAAAAACAAAAGTTATGCAGTTTAGACCGACTCAAAAACGTGCAATAGACATACAAGCGACGCATAATGGTATTCCACTGGAATGCGTCGACACTTTCTCCCTACTAGGCATAAACATCGACACCCATCTGAACTTTAAAAACCACGTTCAAAAGCTAAAATCAAAATTATCAAGCTTCACGTACGCCTTGCGCGAATTAAAAACGACTACTAACCTGGCGACCGCGCTAACTGCTTACTATGCGAATATTTTCTCCCATATTTCCCTATCTATCATATTATGGGGCAATAGCACAGATGTGCAAGACGTATTTATTCTTCAGAAAAAGTGCGTCCGTACCCTAGTAAATATAAGACGAAGAGAAAGTTGCAAGCCACACTTTAAATACTTGAAAATATTAACTTTACCCAGTATTTATATTCTAGAAATGTGTAAATTTGTAAGAAAATATCCCCACCTTTATAAAAACTTAAATGACATGCCTCGAAGATACGTGTTAAGACCGGGAAGAAACAAATTAATAACACCGCGATCTCAACTAAAAATGCACAGCGACGGCCCGTATGGAATGTCAGTAAAAATTTATAATAAACTTCCAACCGAAATAAAAAATATAGAAAAAGATTCCCTATTTACTAAAACATTAAAGTTGTTCCTAATTGACAAAGCCTACTATGACATTAATGAATATTTGACATAACTAATGACTAAATAAATAAAATAAAAATGTATAACTACGCACTAAATCTAACTTTGACTACTTTTAAGACCTTGACATTATCGTTTAATCTGTTTTACCAAGCTTATTAATTTAAAATAAAGTAACAAACTATCTACATTATAATGCCTGAGAATTCTCAATCTATAATAATATATATGTATCAACTACTGTGTATAAGCCTCGGCCTACCTCCATGTTGCTTTACCCTATTCACAGGGTCCATGTGATACTGACTTACACCTAAGAACTATGTATGTACCTAAACTAAACCATGTTTATGCAATAAATGTATTGAGTATTGAGTATTGAGTATCTGGACGTAAAACGATCCAGGTAAAAAAAATCGGTTTAGAAATGACGCAGTTATGCGATAGCAAACATAAAAAAAAGAAAACAGTCGAATTTAGAACCTCCTCCTTTTTATTGGAAGTCAGTTAAAGATAGGCTCATCCTCAAATTGTCTTGAAATCAGAATCTCTGAAGATTTAGGAACGTGTCGAATGCGAGATCAGGCATTGCAGATGCTTAACTACCCGCCCTGTAGCTGGTAGTCAAATATATTATCTAATCATTGGCACGCAAGTTTTCGATCCAAGGGTTCTTACGATACATTTTTATACTGTTTAAGAATATTTCTATTGTACCCAAGCCTAAGAAATATGGTTAAAGGATGTAAAGGTGAGGTCACCAACGTACCACGATCTGGACACTCCAAAAGACATTGCTCGTATAAACACAATTTGACACCGTAATCCGGCTCTAAGGACCGAGGTCTTTTTTGTTTTATGACGGATCAATAACATAGGTATTTTTTGCATACGTCTAAATTTCAATATGCTAATAAATAACGAGGCATTTTCTTTTACAGATATAGACGAATGCATGGAAGGCTGCCACACGTGCCATCCTAGCGCGCGATGCGTCAACACGGATGGAAGCTTTAGATGTGAATGTGAATCTGAAAATTGTGAACTTAGTAAGTTTTTTTACATATTTCTAGAGTTTTACTTTCTTTTATTAATTTAATAAATTTTACGAATTTGATCACGAGCACGAAGCTATCGTGCTCGTGATCAATTTTAAAACCGACTTTAGGGCAAAATCGCTGAACAGATTTTGATAAAATTTGTATGAGACCAATCTGGAAGTATAACTTTTAAAATAAAATAAAATTTAATTGGTTCATAAGACCAATAATGGTAATGGGATAGCAAACATAAAAAAAAACTTTTTTATTTGAAGTTGGTTAAAAACAGGCCCCTTAGCTCTTTTATAAGAATAGAATAATTATTTATTTGTGAAACAAGCACTTTCACTAATTTAAAACATAATAATATGTTCAGCTTGTGTGTCGCAAAACGGTCTCTGAGCACTGTTTGTTGCTCCAGGTTGTGAATGGCAAGGGCGGATAATGTCAGACGGCGCGCGATGGACGGAGGCGGGCGGGTGCCGCGCGTGCGCCTGCCTCGCCGGCGTCGCCTCCTGCGAGCGCGCGCTCTGCGCCTGCGACGCGCACGACAACCAAACTTCTATGGTGAGACCACAATCAACTAGCAATATTTGGAGTGGCAGCGGGCCGTTAGGGAGGAGGAAGTTTAAAAATCAACAATATCCTCATCAATGACAGCCTTCTTAGCTCAGTTGGTAGTAACTCTGCCTTCTGCGCTGGAGGGCGTGAGTTTGATACCCACCGAGAACTGGGAATTTATTCATTGATTTCATATCTTCATCATATCTTTTCCAGCTGCTAAGTACAGTCAGTACTGTGACAGTGGCGCCAGCGTCGTGCTGCCCGCACTGCGAAGCGCGCTACCACTGCCGCCATCAGGAGATGCATCACGTGACCTTCCGCAGTGGAGAGCGCTGGCTCTACCAGTGCCAGATCTGCGAGTGCCTCGTGAGTATGACTATCCTTGGAGGTATCATTAGGAAAAAAGTTTAAAGCTGATCTCATAATAGTAAGTACAACCTCAACACTTTGTGGTTGGTGAAAAGGAGTAAGAGATAGGTCCAAATACCATATTTTGAAAATCTGTTGTTATGCTGACTGATCTAAGCATCATAAATTTTGTCACTGTTTGCATGCCATTATCACTGTTAAAGTCTGAAAGGATCCAAGTCCTTTGAAATAATATGAAAGCCTCACATTCACACAAAACAATCTGCCGATACATTTGCTAAATATTTCCAGCTCCAGGAACTAATGTCTGATGTCGTCTTTTCCAGCTCGGTGAAGTAGACTGCTGGGAGCCCGAGTGCGAGGAAGCGGGGGGGTGCTGCGCTGGGGGGGGCGCGCAGGGGGGCGGGGAGGGGGGCGCGCCGCACCAGCTCGAGCTGGCAGGCTGCGCGCCGCCGCATTGCCCCGCCTGCATGGTATGTACTCGCCTAGCAGAAGCCGCTTCGCTTGCACCCTGCCTAAACAAACGCACATGAACATTTTCTCAGAACTAACTGAGTGATCGATACAGTCAAAGCTAAAGGAATCATCATCATTGTAACTAACCCACATTTCATGGTTCCATAAAACGAATGAGAGGAAAAGCTAAAATTTCAGCCCCACGTTGGGGCGCCAGTATGCCCCAAGTTGGGTGCCAACATTGGAAAATGATCCCAGCGTTTTTTAATAAAAACATGCTCTGAATTAATACCCACTGGCTCCCCAGGGAGTTTTGGAGTCTGGGTATTTCAAGAGTCAACCGTAACGCTTGGACGGTCCATGTGTGAAGCGCCTTTTCCGCTTGTTGCAGGGCGGGCAGTGTGCTACTTTGGTGAGCAATCTCGCGTGTTGTGTGCATCGGTAACCATCCCCACTCTTCTTATTCATTCATACATTGCTATAATTAACACGTGTTTGATGTTCATGCTCTTAATTCAATCCTTAAATAAATATATAAGCATATATGTGCTTCTAAACGTTTTGCTTACTGCTAATATTTTGATTGAATTGAAAGCTAGCATCATTTCAGATATCGTTTTGTGTTGCATGTACTATCATTTTCTCATTTTCTCTAAGCGTGGTGAAATTGTTATCGCAAAAATCCGTGGAATCCACTTAGCTTGATAAAGCATTAAAGCATAAATCAGCCCGCTTCGAGGTAAAGCATTATCATTCTTAATTTATTATTCACATGATTCCAATTAGAATAAGTAGAAAACACTCTAGTCTCAGTACCTATATAAGTTCCCAAGTAAGCAATATTAGGATATTTAGTTGTAGTAAAAGTATTAGTCAATTTAGATCTTCTGCTTTCATAAAAGTAGAGTTGTCGAGCCAATTGGCGCCCAACGCGTGGCTTTAGCCACCTTTACAAACTCGCTCTATTGCACGAAAAACAAGCAGTATTTGTAGAGTGCGCGATGCATGAGCGAGTGTGTGAAGGTGAGTGCGTGGGTAGAGAGAGACAGAGAGTGAGAGGGCGAGAGAATGACGCGAGTGGTTGTGGTGCAGAGCGCGGCGCGACGCGGCGGCGGCGGTGGCGCTGGCGCTGCTGGCGCTGTGGTGGGGGCGCGGACGCGCGGCGCACCGCAAGCATCGCGGCGCGCGGCGCTAGACCCGCCCTGACGCCGACAATCTGCACACCTTATTTATTATAGATAGTCATAATGTTAACCAATTGAGGCGGACGCGCGCGCGCCTCGCTCCACGGCCTTAACTCGGCGAGCGGCGCGACGTCCGCCCGCACGCCGCCCGGAGGCGCCCTGTGATAGCGCGACGCGGACCCACGGTGACTATCGAATTAGCTCCGTTTTAAGTGGCCACTTCGTCTTAGCATTATTCCGTAGCTAGGTTGCCTTACCGCGTTCTTGTAATCCGCACGTGAAACGGCGACCGAATCGGGCGTCGTGCGCTTTTATCTCCTAGTGCTCTGAATTCATGCGACATTTTTTAGATGATTGCGTTAGGCGTTTTATAAATTTGTTCCTCATCCATCGATAGTAGACGCACCCTAGTGTCCCATGAAATTGGAGCACCTTGCTTCCGGCTCGATGCGAGGTTGCAGCCGTAGACTGATGTCGGAGTTGAAATTGTATTAGTAATAATAAGTGACAAGACGAGATGAGATCCGCTGACCTCGCAAGTTCACGGAAGCCTCGCCGCGGATGTTGATCCGCCAGCGCCCTCGCCGCGGCCGCTACCTACTTTATTGATACTTTTCAAATTCTAAATTTTCCAATCCGCCGAACGCTTGAAACATTAATCATTAGATTTGTATGTAACGGTACTAGTAAGCTATTGTTGTGAATATAAGTTAGGCTATAGAGGCTGGCGGTAGCCGGGGGCGCGTGTATATTGTTGGGTCGGGCGGGGAGGCAGCGCGGAAGGCTGCGGCACATAGCGGCTTCTTCAATTATAATATTACGTAATATTTTAATTCTAGTTATAGTCCTGTACATGAGTAGAGTAGAGTCGGCGCCGCGGCCGGTCCGCGATGTCGCCCTGTTGTACGAAATTTTTCATAATATATTATAGTTTATGTTTGTCTGTAAAAATATAGATCGTTTTCTGTATAATTTGAAAATAACCAAAAATAGGTACCAAATATAGAAAGAATTATAATTGTTTCTTAATTTCATAAAGCATTTTAATGCTTGCATGTTGTATGTATTGTGTTCAAAAAATAACAATTAAAAAAGATTTAACTTCATGCTTGTTTTAATTCTGCCCCTGACTTTTAGGTATCCTGGTTTTTAGGTATTATATTAGGTATTATATTAGGTATTATAGATAGATAGATAGATAGATAACACTTTATTGTACACCACAAGAATAGGACATTACACATTTAACGAAAATACTTAAACTAAAGCGAAGTACAATGGGCGGTCTTATCGCTATGAGCGATCTCTTCCAGACAACCTTTGGATGGACAGGATTTTATTGAAATTCGAAAAGGCGGTGCCATAAGGGCTTCTACACTAATTTGACTACTTATTTAAACTAAAATTTGCATGTACTTAAGTAGGAACTATAAATAAATAAATACTGTAGACTACTACAGTTTATAAACGTGAGTACATAGATAGCAATAATAATATAAACGTACATAAATACTGACAACATAGGTAAATCATTATGAACCTTCTAATTCAGATGAATAGTGGCTATGCAAAAGCTTTTTGAATATGGGCAGGGATTTCGCTTTTCTAATGTCAACAGGAAGAGAGTTCCAAAGGCGGATAGCTTTTACAGTGAAAGAGTGCTTATAGAAAGAAGAAGAGTGGACAGGAGTTTGAAGTTGTAAAGTTACAGAAGATCGTAAGGTACGAGAGTGTGAATGATCTAAATATTCAAAGCGTTCTTTTAGATATGGGGGGGTGGAGGGGTTAAACAAGACACTGTACAAGAGGGAAAGGTGATGAATATTCCTGCGAAAGCGAATAGGCAACCACTTGAGCTTATTGCGAAAATCGGAATTATTATATTAGGTATTATACTTCTTATAAAGTACTATTTGTTTTCCATCCATAGTAACTCTTACTTAAACTAGTGAAATTTATGGGAGCTCGCGTTATATAGAATGAAAAACGGGTAGGTCCAAACACATTTCAATTAATTTTATTTAAATAAAAATCCACTACTACTTACAATTTCAGTACATTTAAAATTGATCAAACAGACGGTACCTAGGCTATAAAAGATTTATAAGAACACTTAACTACTATTTCCAAACATACTTAATATTGGATTTGAATATTAAAACACGGATCAGAGCCACAAAGAACATGCCATAAAGATTTAAAACCATATTGATCTTAATTTATTTTAAAATTTTGGCTCCGATAGATATTTCAATATAAAACCCAATATTTAATTTACTCGAAATCATAATGATTCGATCACAAAATTTACGGGAACCAGACCCAGTGGCGAACTTCTGTTCAATATCGTTGAAAACGTTTCTGCAAGCGACTTTCAAAACTATTTGTTATGGAACATCAGAGTTATCGCCAAGTTTGGTGAAGTGAGCATAGACAACATACCAATTAGCTTTAATATTTGTTTTCAAGGCTTAAAGTCGATTGGTTGGAATCAAGAGTTGTCTATGCTTAGTGAACTTCATCAAACGTCGCTTTTAGGGTCAGCGCAGACAGATAGGAGCGCAGCGGAGAGTATTTTTTTAAGGCACTCAAAAATCTACTTAAAAATTATAGAAATAAAGTGCATTTAAGGATCTTATCTGACGGATAGCGGACGCGTGAGCATTTTTAGTCAGGTTCACGATATTATTCAAATAGTTTTAAAGTAGATTTTTGAGTTCCTTTATGAAATCCTCTCCACTGCACTCCTCTCTGTCTACGCTGACCCTAAGGCGGCATATCATACATGATGGACCTGCGCGGGAGGAGAGGGTTGAGAGATGAGCGGAGGCATTTGTAGTGCGGCAGGCGCGTGCGGCAGACAGGCGATACGCAGCGGCTGAGGCTTCATACGGGCCTCGCCACGCTCCATCACACCGGCCACGAGGATATACGCACCCGCGAACAAAGCCACAGCCTGTCAGAACACTTTCTAGTTAAGGCGACCACGAACCGGAAGACGAAACGTAGGGCGCCCACCGTACCAGATGGACTGACGACATTTTCAAGATCGCGGGAAGTCGGTAGATGGAAAGAGCGCAGAATCGTTCTTCCTGGATATGTGTAGGGGAGGCCTATGTCCATCAGTGGACTTCTTCAAGCTGATGATGAACCCTATGCACGGGTATAATATACTTTCTATCTAGTAAAACTAAACTTCTACTACTTCTAAGCTCGGTCGCATTGAACTTGGCACCTAGTTCAAAGTGATTCTTAAGAATGAGTATTTTTTTTATTTGATTATAGAAATGGCTATCACGCGGCGTGTTTTAATTGAATCCCAAAGACTTACCAAAACGAGGATAATAGCGGTAGCGAGGACAGAAAGTGAATTTGAGTAGTTGCGCAATTCAAAAAGAGCAGGACGTAGGCAGCCTGTAGTGTACAAGGGCACGTGGCAGTGATCACTCTTCTAGAATAATAACATGGATCATGTGAATTTCAGTAAACAGCAGCAAGAATTTCTTAAAAGCCATAAATTGACTTATAAAAACACTTATCTTTAAACGTAAAGTCTGTGAGTATCAAATGTAGCAAGTACTAGAGCACTGTTGGCCAGGTGGTAGCGACCCCGCCTTCCTATCCTAAGGTTGTGGGTTCAAATCCAGTCGTACCAATAAGTACCAGTAAGTACCAATGAGTTTTTTTTGTAGAAAAAAAATATGTGCACTATGCCAATACTCTCAAAAGGTGAAGAAAAACATCGTGAAGAAACCGGCATGTCGTAGAACCTAAAAAAAACGAAAACATGTGTCAAGTGCACGAAAGGAGTATCTCTGAGGCGCACTTAAAATCCTTTCACCACACTGGCACTGATTCGAAAGAACTAGTGACACGATAAGAAGAAGAAGCATGTACTTAACCCACCTTCCCATTCCATATTCGTCCACAGCACGCTGGAGGTAGACTACTGCGATATTGATACCAGTCGCTGTAAGAATAAACGCCGCAACATTTCAGCTGAAATAAAATAAGTGATTACTTACGTTGTTTTCGAATTCAGCAATATTAATTGTTGGTATGGTATGTACAGAAAAAGATGAAGAGAAGAATTATAAATACTATGCATAGCCGCTAAATAGTACGCCAGAATGTTATATTAACGGTTACAAATCAAATCTCAAATAATTTTTTTAAGTACATTTGCACCCGTCTAAATATGTGCAAAATCTAGCTTCTGTCTGCTATTGATTTGGATCAGTTGAGCTATCTCTAGCTTATTTGTAACGGTCTGCAGATAGCTCAACTGTTTCTTATGTATTCTGTACATTTTGTGTAAGTTTCTTCGTGTAAATAAAAAATATACTTACGTACGTTTTTTTGAAAGTTACATAACATACATTTTTATTGGTACTCAAGTCATAATCGGGAGTTATTGATAGTTACTTACAAACTGATAAACCTACCTCAATCTGCATAGCAGAGAATGAGCTTCGTACAGCAGGGTCGAAGCCCACGTGTGTCATAGCGCGTAGCATGCTAGCGTTCAGCACAGCCGGATCGCGGATCGTGCGAGACAACCCTGACATCGAGGAGATGCCCAGCGAGAGCATCAGCATCGACGCCGTTCCCAGGGCCATCAGCTGAAACATGCACAAAACAAACATTCTGATATTGGGATGATAAAACGATGAGAGAACATTAGGTAGGGTGGGAGTATAGTTTATACTACATATATGGATTACAATATACGTAGGCCATCAAAGTCATAGTCAAATATGTATTTAATCAGTAGTATCATAAGAATCACTTTAAAACTTCTTAAAGCGAAGTGAGTCTAGGTGCCAGTTCCATGCGACCAAGAATGTGACCTAGAAGATATCAGCCATGGCTATACATACAAACATTTCTTTGATTTTTAAGTTACTCTAATTATAGAATCTATAAAGGTATAAGGTTCTCGAATGGTGACCACGAACCGGAAGACGAAGCGTAGGGTGCCCTCCCACCAGTAGTAGTACTGCCAATCTTGGGTAAAAACTCCAGAATTTGGAATAAACTCACCGTCCCCAAAAGAGACATCGACTTTGCGTGGTAAGGCACGATTGTTGCAAGCCAGCATGTCGGTAGGCACAGCAAAGCACCCGCCACGAACAGTACACTAGCGCAGAGTTCCACCCCAAGGTCTGATGTCCAGAAGTAGTAGGACATCCGTAGGAGAGTCCATGCTGTTGAGCAGCCAAGGATCGCACCTCCGCTCTGTAAACAGGTATACCTCTAGCGGATAATCTGTGCAGCGTAATAGTTAAAATCAATGTCCCACTATTGTGCGAGAGAACTGAATAACAGAGACCTAACCCCGTATGCAGAAACAATGCCTAATACCTAAATCAAGCCTCAAGCACTGATTTTTTGACACCTCTAAAAATATCTATGCATGGGGCAAGGCTCATGCTACTACTTGAGTGAGAGTCAAGACTCAAGTATTGTTTCTATATAAAGCAGCAGTTTTGTTTACCGTGACACATCCCTAAGATTTTATTCACTCATAACATGGTTATATGCTTTGATATATTTCACTGTGTCCTTGTTATTATGAAAAGACTGATTCAAAACTAAAACTAGTTGTTGTGGAATTAATAAATAAGAAATATAGATGGAGCCTGAAAGACTCATTCTTTGATTTTACTGTTAGGAACCTATCGAAAAGACGAAACCGCAAAGTCCCGATTTCAGCAAGAAATTTCCTATATAAATAAATACCAATATAAGTAGGTAATATAATCTTACAAGCATCAGCCCAGCACATACAAATAACACCAAACCGCTACTTCTCATCCTGATTAAGCAAACAGTATTGAAGTAATTTTATCTTTTTATCAATAATTTTACGGATTATAAAAATGTCAGACAGATTTTTAAAAGTTGACAAAAGGCCTAAGAAAAAGTTTGATGGGGTAAATGTTTAAGAAATAAGGTTTATTAAGTGTAGGTAGTTTAAGTGTACGTACAGGTACGTACTTATTACGTATTATTCTTAAATGGATCCACAAACCGGGCCCTTTTTGGTAAGTCTTTCTAACACCTTCAAAATTATAAAAATTATTTACTCCAAGAGACTAATAAACTCGTAGAGACTCGTAGCCTTAGTTCTACACGTGCTACGCCACTACCGCCCTACTGAAACACACTATCATTGTATTCAATGAGTCAAAAGACATCAACGCGCTCGCACACAGATGAGTGGTTTTACTATAGTATTCCGTTCGTATAATATTCCATCGGAAGCACGATAGATATAAGTTAATCGGCCACAAGAAATAATAGCGATACTTAGGCCCAGATTCATAGACCGAACTTTGACTTTACTTTGATGGAAAGTTCTACTTTCAACCAAAAATATATTCTTTATTCAAAATGTTGAAGCAAAATTCGATAAACAAAGCTTACTTTGCGAAGACTGCAGCAAAGTTTGGTCTATGAATCTCAGCCTTAAGCCACGAGCACGCTAATCTTCCCTGTTGGCGCCACTGTTGCTTGCTGTTGCTTGCTAGCCATCAGGTTTCATACCAGCGCATAAATATTTTTGTTCGGGAGCCGAGCGTCAGATTCTGTCAGATTGCTTTTGCTATAGCAAAAAAAAACAGTGGCACTCTGGCACAGCCAACAGAAGTTTTTTTTTTTTTTTTTTTTTTTTAATTTATTTAAAGGGCTTTGTCGCAATGCGACCACACTGCCCTATAATAACACAACAAATAAAACTTAACTTAATCTAAATTTATACAAACTTATTATTGTCTAGCTAAACCAATTTCTGCTAATTTATATAACATCTTGGCTTGATCCGACAAGGGACAAGCCAAGATGCTATTTATCATACCAACATTCATACATCTTCTTCCAAAACAACCTAATCTAAATCTATCATTTCGAACACACTCCAGCAAAACATGTTGTACATCTTCCAATGTACAACAGAAGTTAAAACTTGAACAAATTTGGAAAAAAAAAGTTTCACCGCAGAATACTTTTTTTTTCGGGGGGTGTTTGAACCGTCAACCGCAGCATCTTAGCGCAGCGTTATAATACTCATTGCACCACAGAAGAAAAAAAATGCTTTGTTTTCTGTGCATTGAACCGTCATAGCAAGGCAAACTGAAATCATGACAGATATATCATTCTGCCGCAAATATTTGGAATTCTGGAAATTGTTCTAAACCGTGGAATGAGTAAAAATTTAACACAACAGTCAAAATAGAACATGAAAATCGAAGGCTCTCTTTTGCATGCTTAGTCAATCTTCTTAAAACTTATACTTATCTTTAAATTCCACTGCGTGGCTGAAGATCATGCATCCGCTTCGAGAACGCGAATGTGATGAGTTATTGGAGAATCCAGCTTTTCGGACGCCGCCACCGGAGCCCGAGAGACCACGTCCACCACGCGTCCGCAAACCCAGGGAGTTTAAACTTGTAATATCTCTCACAGACTAAGATATTGATAGTTCAGTAGGATGTTGCAAGTGATTGTACAGACACTCTAATATTATGTTTATAGCCATTTGTTTACCGGTTCATTAGTCCACTGCAACCGGCAACGACAAGCAGTATGGCGGTGGTTACCTTCACATTTTATTTATCAGCAGCTAAAACAGTGGACGAAATTCACTTCTTATTCTTATCGCATCACTGGTTCGATAGAACTAGTGTGATGAAAGGATTTCAAGTGCTCCTCTAAGTGGCTCCTTGAAGCAGTTACTAGGAGCGGTCGAACGAATCGAGACGTTTGTCGGTAATTATGTTGTCCACTCGACTGTTGACCAATAAAGCATGACCAAGTATAGATTCTCTGTTGGAGCTAAAGGTTGTTGTGTTGTGGTTGTTGTAGACACTGGGGAATCATGGGTTGTTTTTACTGCTACTTAACTAAGAACTTTTATTTCAGCCTCCAAGATTTCCTTTGCTGTCTGTGGAGTTCTACTCATGCTGGTGCAACCACCAGAAAGAGGTTTTTTTACTTTTCTCATCTTTGTTTTATTTTTAAAAATTTTGCTACCCATTCCCATATATTTCAGCACACGTATGAGACATTTCTCATACGTATTCTCTTACGTGACTTCACTAAATTTCTTAAACAGATAATGTGGGCAATCCACACAACACTATCCAGCTCCAAATAAAGCAGAGCTTGTACTATGGGAACTATCTAATTGATATAATACTTATATACTTTATTTTTAAATACATACTTAGAACACAATATAACACCCAGACAGAGAACAAACATATATCTGTGTTCACTACTAAAATATTTGATCTCGGTGGGGATCAATCCCACGCCCTCATGCGCAGAAGGCAGAGCTACCAACTGAGCTATGAGGGCATTCATAAAATTCTCAAATTCTTCACGAATCATCTATTACGGATGCTGTATGAATGAGCCGTTACATGTCAGAATGACAAAATGTACCGATCTACATAAGGTACGAACATACATACTTCAAAAATAACTTTTACTTAAACGACTGATTTTCTATGGGTCTTCATTATTATATGTCGGAAATCCGTTAAGCCTGACACAAAAGGTACATTCTGCTACATTATCTATAAGTACGGGCATTTTCGTAGATGCCAAACTGTTGATTACAGCTGCAAATGGCCAAGCCGAAGGTGGATGACCGTCCTCCAGGTCTGTTCCCAGAGCTGTACCTGAAGCCGCGCCGCCTGGACTACTACGCGCGTCAGCTCGAGGAGAACATGAACGTGAACAAGGAACTGCTGAAGAGAATCAACCTTATTCAGCGCACTGGGGTATTGGAAATGAAATGAAATTTTTTAATTGATAAAGACGTAGAAGAATGAGTGGAAGGTAATCAGGTAGGCCTTTGCCCAGCAGTGGGACAGACTAGGCTGCATAAAAAAATAATTAGAAGAATGAACATAAATTAATTAATATTCTTTATAATTAGCGTTAGTTTTATTATTTTGCCATTATGTTTCAATATCAAGACAAATTATAATGAGTGAAAATATTGAATCAAAAGAATGTTTTTAAAAATGATGTCTTTGTAATTAAATTTGATACCTATTACCAAACATTACTTTTAATTTATTTACCTAATAGGTTTAGAAGCATTTATCTAATTAATATTATTATTTCAGGGTTTTGTGGATTGCTGGATGCGACCGGAGCCTACCAACGTTTACAACAAGCTTCTCTGCCAGCAAAGGCAACGACAGCTCAACGAAATACGGAGAGCCAATCTTTACTTCTACTCGCGATTACTGATAGCCGTGTGTATCTTTCTGCTAATATATTGCAGTTACTTTTATATCAGGCACCTACCAAACCTAAACGTACTTGTATGAGTAGGAGGCATTCATAACGCCAACAACAAATATTGTTACGTTTTGATACAACTGCTACGATGCTACGGTAGGTCTACGAATCTTTGTAGCACTCCGTTTTTGGCAATAAGTTTGCATTTAAATTCAAAATTAGAACAAAATATGATTTTTGTACATTACCTACCTATTGTACGTTAATTAAATACAAACATACACTTCACTTATTTATTGATTTGTTATTTAACTTGGAATAATACTTGAGCATTGTACTTGAACCTTTATCATTTTTATTCTAATTACAGAGATCTGAGCAACTACTGACTAAGGAATTGGAACAGTTATGGCAGGACACAAAACACAAGCTGATACTTGGCGCCTCGTGAGTGTGGAAAAGCATCATTATACTACAAATTATTTAAGGAAGTCTTAGGGAGAGGCTTTTGTCCAGCATTGGCACGACATAGCTTGGAAAAAAAATAGGACAAGATAATATTTGGTGACAGTAGGTAATACGAGTACCAAATTAATAAATAGATAATTCTATCAAGTAATATAATAATAATACCACCCCTATCATTGCCTATCTCCATGGAGACTCCGACATTCTTCCCCAAATGGTAATATACAAGTGAGGCAGAAATATAACTTCCTCAGGTTAATGATGATGGTGATGTTATTTTATGTTACAGATTGCCCTTCATATTATTTAAAACTGAGAAAATTGATCGTGATATACGTGATCCGGCGTTTGATAAGCCTCTCAACGCTCAACGAACCAAGTATGTACTAAAACCAAGCCTTTAAATATAACTGAATAAATAAACAGTAGCTTTTCTTAAATGTAAATATTTAAAAGATTTATTTGGTAGCAAACATCAATGTTACAAAAGTGTTATTATATTTTACAAACAGGTGCTTATTATACTAAAAATAATAAATTCCTAAAAATTAAATGCGTAAGCACTCCCACCCTAGGACTAGGAAAACCTGTGTTAGTTTCTTTCGTCCAAATAGTCCATCGTTAATGGTTACGCTAGCTGAGAGTGCAACAGATAATGACGATAATTTGGGTGTGTTAGGTGTTTATCACAGTACAATTTTGATGTCAGAACAGCTAAAACATATTTTTAAGGGTCGCGATGGAAATATGGGTTCTTGGTGGTTCTAAGATCGGCAAGATCACGATCGAGCTGTTCAATGACCTGGTCCCCAAGACCTGCCAGCTGTTCCTGTCGCTCGTCAGAGGAGACGGCCTCGGACACGCCTATACTGGAGCCCGAATATTCAGGTTTATTTTTCTTTTTGAATTCCTGGTTAGCCAAGGAACTGAGCTTCCTAAGAAGAAAAGCTAGAAAATAGTACCATCGTAGAACCGACAATCAATGGGGATTTAAAGATTCATGAATATCGTCCACGTACTAAAAGATGAAACGTTAAGATGGTTTCCGACCCGATTGATGAAAAAGGCACAAAATCTTTTAGGAACAAGGACGCCTCTCCTTAATCCTCACCCATATTAACGCTCATAGCACACCTCCGCTGCGGAAACGTTAAAGCGAAACCGGTAGATGAATTCCGCTGCAATCAAGTGAAAAAATACGGCGGTCAGAGCGCGGAAGTGTGGCTGGTGTCGGAACAGGTCGACAAACCGCGCGGAGAAAGATATGGAATATAGTTTAATCTATGCGTTAGAACAGGCAGTTTCACTAGTGTTCGGCATCACCTACACGGGACAAGACATGACGAAATTACTGCGTTATCTGCTGTAAGGGTTTTGTAGCGGAGGTGTGCTATATGGGCATAATGTGTGTTCATCCAAAAGTGAATTTATAAAATATTGTGTAAGTTTGTCCTTACTTCTTGTGGTTGTGTGTGCGTAGAGTTGTCCCAGACCTGTACTGCCGCTGCGGTGACGTCACCAAGGACAATGGCTTCGGATGCTACTTACCGGACGGCGAAACGGAGCCCATGGGCGCTGAGAGCTACTCTCTCAAGCACTCTGTACCCGGTGGGTTGTACTCGTAGAAGACAGTTTACAGCTATCAATTAATATTTTGTGACGAGATATACTCAAACTGATGTGTGCCTGCTCTTCTCCCACTCTAATACCATTTATGCTAGGTATTATTATACCTAGTGGTAGAAATGCTCGATGCAGAGGTTTGCTCGAACAATATAAAACATGTCGTTTGTTTGATATATTGGAGGGTGCAGTGTTAAAGCCCGATAAGATAATCCTTTGATTTATCATCATATTTTGAAGCCTATAAAATGTAGCAAACATAACTGAAATTTCAGGTCGGAGAATGCTATATTATTTTAAAACTTCTAGGAGTTTTGTCAATGGTGGTGACTCCTGATAACGAGGTGTGTGGACAATTCAACATCATCTTCAAACCGCTGCCCCAGTTTGATAGAAAACATGTCGTGTTTGGCAGAGTAAGTTTACAGCTGGCAGCTATATTATATATCTCTGTGTCTATATTATAGATTATTATAGTTTTATGTCAAACTCTATTCTAAAATAGACCTACAAGAAAACACTTAAAATGTTGCTCAGCAAGAATGCAACAACAAGAGCGACGGCTAAAATAGTTGTCTACTTACTAGTCCTAACTGAATTCTAATAAAGGAGGAAGTAATATAATTTTAATTCGGCTTTATTATTATTTTTTGTTATTTAACTCCGTTATTTGTATACCTATTTCAGAAATTCCTCTTTTATTTATATTTCATCAAAATTAATTTTGCAGACTAATTTTGATGAAATTTATCTGGAAATCTGGACCTCCAGATTCTCTTGTCTCAGATTCTTCTTTCTCTTTAGATAAATACAGAATTTCAGAATTTCTTCAGTGTGGTTGGTTATGAATTGAGTTTTTCAAACTTATTTAATTACAGGTCGTAGGCGGCCCTGCACAAGCACTGGAACGTATCAGCGCCCTAGGGCTGCCCCTGGGCACTACCACCTCTGACTGCGTGATCCGCTCTTGTGGGTGGTACACGCGCGCTGGTCTCTACCGGGAAGGCAGCCCTAACACCATCAAGTTCCCACCGCGCCGGAGAGAGAAAAAGTGACTGTTTTGTACTTTTATTTATTTTGTATTTTTTTACATGTTTTTTTTGCTACATGCATATTTTATTTGTTAAAAATAATTGTCGTTGTATTGGGTAGGTCTTTCCTGTAGGACTACCACAAGCTCTGGCTCTGTCTCTGGCTGTGGTTTTGAGTCTGTGTGAGTTCTCACCAGTGAATTATACTGTGTGTGTGACGTTTCGACTTAGGATTTGTTTGACTGCACTCACACAGACTCCAAATCAGAGCCAGACAGAGCTTGTGGTAGGCCTACTCTTGGGTCATAGCTCTTTTCAACCACTATGAGGGAGTGAGATATTAATAACGAAAACAGGACAGTACCATACCTAACGTTAAAGAAGACAGTACTTTGTTACCTTTGGGAAAACCCAGCAATGCAGCGTCTCTTGACAAAAATCAAAATCAAATATGTATTTATTCAGTAGTATCACAAGGATCACATAGGTGAGTCTAGATGCCAGTTCCACGCGACCAAGTCTAGAAGAACAGGCAACAAACTCCGGCTTGGTTCCTATCGTTTTTTTGTATGATCCTTTTACAACTAAAATTGACAATTTAGCTGTACTAATTTCTTTAAGATAATAGTTCATCAAACCTGTAGGTAGGTTGAATGATACAAAGTGAGTTCAAACCAAACCATCCGGGTAATAAATACGAAACAGTAGACCTAGTAGGTGCTTGGTTTTTCAAGTTAAAACCAAAATGGTAACATCACACGTTTTATTGAAAAAATAAATAAAAAATCAAAAACCTTGAGATTCCAACCAATCAATCACAACAGTCAATGAATGAATTTGTCACACTTTACTATACATTATTATGTCACTCAATTTTCACGAATAGCGCGCATGATAAAATTAGCGCCAGCAGCTGTAAAGAAAAATAAAATAAAGTTAATTATAGTTACGTAGCTTCAGTTTTACCGGGACTGTGATCACCTTTACGTAAAGGATAAAAACTGTTGAGATATTAAATTTAATACCTCCTCAACTCACAGACAGAAAAAAAATTACCGACCATAAAGGCCAGCGCACATCTAGGCGATGGCCGTCACGGGAAACGCTGTCAAATATGACAGCGATATCTGACAGCGTTTCAGCTGATTGCCATCGCCTAGATGTGCGCAGGCCTTAAGTTACTAATGGCCTTACTTATAAAAATATGTCAAAAGATAAACACTGCTTAAACTATTGCCATCTCTTACCACTGGGTAATGACAAACAGTGATAGGGCTAACTTTAAGCAATGATTAAATTTAAATTGCGTTTATTAGGGCTGTACATCTTTTAGCTTAATTATACAAGAACACCATTATGGTAAAAAAAGCTTGGATCACGATTTGCGCATTAATGTTAGGTAGATCAGAATACGTCTGTGTTACTTTAATTGGATTTCATCACTCATCAGACTCATCAACGATGAATGAAAATTACGGGTTTTCTAAGAGAAGATTGATTTCAAACAATAAATCTAGAGTGCCATCTGAGAAAAATAATACTTCTGGCGATGGCGATCAGCTGAAACTCTGTCAAATATCGATGTCATATTAGATGTGCGCAACTGCGCAGGCCTTTAAGGGCTATTTAAAACATTTATTAAGCTTTTTAAAACATTTTTGTCATTTTTATTCGAAGCATTGTCACGTGCGTCAGGAACATGCCCTACGATGCACTGCCAACTGCCATGCGTCCATCAACTTGAGGCATACAGATTTTAAGCCTCGTGCGAGTAATTTCACCGGCACCCACCCACACCCTTCGAACCAAAACACAGCGACGCTGTTTGGCGGCAGAAATAGGCATGGTGGTATTACTTCCCCGGATGAGTACTTCTCAAAGATCTCTAATACTGCTGAACATGTGTTAAGTGCCCTTTGAGGCGCACTTAAAATCCTTTCACCGCACTAGTAACACAAGAACAAGTGAAATCCTCACCAAGATAAGAGCGACGGCAATAGCTACCACGCCGACGTATATCGCGTCCTCTCGCAGGAATTCGATCACTTTGCTGAGGCAGCCGTCCAAGTGCATGGTAGTGGGGTTCGGAGACGCCTTGCAATCTAATCGCTGAAAGAAACATAAATGTGGTCATTTTTCCTTGCCTAAAACACTAGCGAGAAGACTAAAGAATTAAACTTGGCTTACTAACTTCAAAATGGGTCCGGTTAATGTACAGCAGTTAATATACACCCAGTTAAAACGAATCCACTTTTTTCCACTGGGAAATTGTTAAGGCCCATGTACACTGTAGCAGATAAATATTTCGGTAATTACTTTTTTTTCTAGAGATGGATAATTGTCCTAAGGGGGACCGCCCCTTTGAGGTTATTGTAACAAGTCACTACGACGGCCCTGCCGCGGCACGCTCTGCTCGCTCGCCTTTTGTGTAATTTATATGTTCTAACATACCCTAATCTTGCCAAGTCGGATCCACCCTATAAAGTATCAAAGACAAGCGTATAAGTATACAGTGCTAGAACAAAAAAGCAAAAATCCATGTTTGAATTGCTACAGTGTACCTACATGTGACATCGTAATAACGTGGTGTACAATAACATGATGTACATTATCGCCTCCTCTCAAAATAAACGACATTTAGACCTTGACCTAACAAAAAATTTTAAAATAACAAATCAAAAAATATGAAATAAACTACGTTACCATAATAATATATCTATATAAGTATAACATTTTATAATGGAGAGGGCTTAGAATCGTTCTTTTTCAAAATGTACCCACCCTTATGGTATAATGTCCACCAATGTCCAGCAGTCAACTTCTTCAGATGACGATAATCTATTACCTACTTATCAGATGATATTGTGAAAGCACGAGATTTAATGGGACCCTCTATTATGTCAGCAGATATTCAAAAAAACAGTTCTTAGTAGCTGTCACCTCGAAATAATTAACTATTAGAGAACAATAGCACGATGATAAATACATAGACGTATAGGTAGAAAGAAAATATCGGTTCTTAGTTAATTTTGGAGCGTGACTTAGACATTTCGTTTCTATTTAATATTTACCTGTCCAGGATAAACCTCCTTGCAGCAGCTATTAGGCACGTTATCGTTCCAATCCTTATAACTCCTCACGCCGCAGCATTGCAAGTAAGTCTGCGTATCATCCCAGGCCTTAGTGTATTCGTGCTTCACACCGTAGTAGGGGATTGAAGCGAAGAGCTCGCGGTCCAGTGTGCTGACAACCTTCTCTCTGAACACGAACTGAAGGATTCCGCCCACTAGCATCGCGACGAAGATTATAAAAACTAGGATGTAGTACTAAAAAAAAAAAAGAAAATTATGAAACAACGGGGTACCATGATTAAATTGCGCATGCAACTGTGCCGAAATATCGGAAGTCAAAACTCACTAAAATTTTATCATGGTAAATATCACGTTGTTTCTTAAAAATAGTGTGAAGTTTCAAAAGTTATAAAAAATGTTTATTAGTCGAAGATTTTGTCTTCGTTTGTTTTCAGTTGACCGAACTTTATTTCCTCTCTTTCTGTCTGACGCGTGATAGAAGAGTGTGGAAGATAAACCAACACTGCCAACACTCGATTCCGAAATCAATCAATCGAATTCTTATCTCGAAATGTGTCATCGTGATTGTTATTGGCCGCAGGCAGGAAGCTAATGATAGAATAAAAAAAAATATTGTAGAACTTCCTTAGGTAACTTTAGTAAATATATTGGAGGCAACTTTCTATTTATTGAATGAACTTGTCGAATAGAATCGAAACAATGGCTTTGTTGAAGAAAGTGTGTTGCCGTTGCCACATAAAGTACAATAAACTAAAAGAAGGCCTATCTAATAGACTATAGACTGACGACAATGAGAAGATCGGGAAAAGTCGATGAATGGAAAGGACTGAGGATCGTTCTTCTTGAAAAATCATAGGGAGCCCTATGTCCTGCAGTGGACTTCTTCAGGCTTATGTTAATGATGTGCCTCGCCTTACAGGATGAGTAGAGGCAGGCTCTTGTTCAAGTCTAGTTTTAAGTATAGTGTAGGTATTATTCTTGGCGAACACAAGACGTGGTAGAAATACCTACCTGTTGGCATTTCAAGATCCACAGTAGGCCTACCACAAGCTCTGTCTGGCTGTCTCTGGTTTTGAGTCTGTGTCAGTGTTGACTAAATAAATCCTACGTCGAATCGAAACGTCACACGCACAGCATAATACACTGGTGAGCACTCACATCACACAGACTTAAAACCAGAGCCAGAGACAGAACCAGACAGAGTTTGTGGTAGGCCTACTGTTTATATCGATGAGTCGGCATAACAAACTATGTAATACCTACTTTAGAGGTTACCAGGTTGGTTACTTACCGTAAGAAGCATGCATTTGACCTCCTTAGCGGCGCCACAGCAGCCGAGAATAGAGAGCACCATGATGGCTGCTCCCATGGCGACCACCACGCCAACAGACGCTATAAACATGTTGTTGCTCATCAAAGTACTGGAGAAGGCACGCGTCGTCCATATCCAGAGACCCACGCCCAATGCTACTGCACCGGCCACCTTTGAAATAGATAAAGTCACACATACTTCTAAGAAGAGGCAAAAACTATATACTTAGGTACATAAGTGACGAAACAGTTTCTGAAAGTTATTGATCCTTGATTTTATTTAAACAACTAGTTGATTGAACACGCATATGGATCACCTGATGGCAACTATAGCCCCTCTAACAAAGCATGCCTAGGTGTCCAAATAAATAAATAAATATTGTAGACAATCCACTCAATACTATCTAGCTCCAAATTACGCAGAGCTTGTACTATGGGAACCAGATAGCTGATATATTGAATACATTTTTTTGTACTTTTTTTTATTACACAAAGATATTTACAATTAAACAAATAAATACAAACTTAGGCCCGAATTCACAAACAGTGCTTGAGTTTGTGTCGAGCCTCAAGCCTAGATTTATGACCTGTCAAAAAATCAAAGACACTGTTTCTGAATACGGGCTTAGAATACAATTAACACCCAGACCGACAAAAAACATCCAAAAACCTGGGGCAGTCCAAAGACAGGAAGTAAAAATATGAATTCAAGATTTGAGAATCTAAGAAAAAAGCTGGCGATACGTGAGGCATAATGCTTCAAGTGGGTTATAGGGATCACAGGTAACTACTCCGACATAGCTCGTATAATTAGCAAGTTTAGGTGGCAATGGGCAAGTCATATAGCTCGAAGAACCAAAAAACGTTGGGGAATAAAGGTTGTGGAATGGCGCGACTACTAACCGAGACGAAACCTAGGGCGCCCACCGACCAGATGGACCGACGACATTGTTAAGATCGCGGGAACTCGGTGGAAAGGGCTCAGAATCGTTCTTCCTGCAAATGTGTAGGGGAGGAATTGTGTGATAATGATGATGATGAGGTAACTACTCACCAATGTAACAACATTGATACATATTAGCGAGAACTTCATACATCTACCGCAACTGTCCATTGCTCCTCCCATGCCCATTGTCACTCTGAAAAAAAAACCAATCATTCTTTTACGAAAAAACTAAAGTGCAACATTGATCTCTCGAGTTAGAAATCGTGAGTAGATAAGTGTATGTACCTACCTACTTACACCTTCTACAAAGTAAGTTTACGCTACAGAGTCAATCTAGTCACTAGTTCTGTACCTACTAGGGTGTGGTTTCATAACAGAACTAGTGAGACAAAATAATACCTTAGTAGTAGTCAACAGAACTACTGGGAACAAACGAAAATTTTACAAGTACCTACCTACTGACACCTACGCGTGCTCAATGAGTCGTAGTAGGTACTTACCAATTAATTCGGTCAGACATGAATATTAGGCCCCCTGTATAATCTAGTGGGTTATAGCAGTTCAGATCTTTTCGGACACCATTGATAAATAACATAAAATACGCAAACATCGAATTTCATTCATTTACAGACCAATCAACTGGTAAGTCTGACATTTAAAAATTCTGGTCTATTCAAATCTCAATATCTAGACTACCATGAAACATCAAACATAGGTACATATATCTAATAAGTACGTACGTACGTGTGTACATCTTTACAGAGTGTACCGACTTATATACTGTACTGTACTGAAGGCAGCATTTTAAATAAATAAAACTATGATAAATAGTAATTGATGTCTTACCGAATTTATTGTTATTTTTATAATAGGACGTGATTATCCAAATACGTGCTGTGAGTTGATAGATGAACGCCAGTCACGTACAATACAAGGTAGGTACCATTAGTAATGTACTGGTATGTAGGTACATAAGGCTCTCATATTGCGCGGACGCCACTCAAGGTAAGCGAACTGCAGTAAAGCAAGGTCCATCTAAGCCATTCTCCTTCCTATGGCAAAGAATCGAAAGCAACATTTAATTTATAACAAGCTTGACAAACCTCTAAGTTCTGAATGAACGGTATCGGTATGTTTGGAATACCTCAACTGGTTCCACCAGATTTCGCGGTAAAGGTGTTTCTCTGCACAACATTCGTCTTAAAATAAGCACAGCCACTTTGGTATCTTTGCAAACAGTTTCACTTTACAATCACTCTCACTTAGCACTTTTCCAGTTCACGGTATCGCGGTGGGTTCATTGAAAATAAAGTTGTTTGGGTTGTCCCGTTGATGCACATGTGCCTCGCTTGGTGGGTAAGATGCAACTAACGTGCTTTGCTTTTGGTTTTTGGTAGGTAACTCTGTTTGTCCCCCCGCGCTGCCGACCGTGACGTGACTACTCGTACTAGGGCCTTCGAAGGCTTTATGAGCAAGTTTTCCAAACCGGGTCAGATGAAGTACGATAAGTTTTTATTGTGACGCTTTTCCATAGCAACGGTGTCTGTGATGGTGGTGTTACCTACTTAATGTGTATTTAAGACACTGAACTCCGTGAAGCAACTTCTCACTCGTGCACTTTGACCATTTGAAAGATATAAAACCACAACTTATTCAGCATAAATCGCGAGAAAATATTTAGTGTGACATCCAATTGCACACAGTTAAGCAAAAAAAATAATTTGATCCTACTTCAAAGTTTACTCGTGTATGAAAAACAGTTAGGCAAACGGAAAACATGTCAGGATTACAATTATTTATTTGCTTAACTGTGTAGGAGCGAGAAGTACAACGGCGGTGGTCTTCGCCTTAATCAGATATGTTACCGCTCAACACGAAAATGTTCCTTTAGATATTATAGGTATTCCATGCAGCATATCTGTTTTTAAGTTGCTTTTTAATGAACTTAAATATAAAGGTTCTGTGTATAACAAGCAAACTTTGGTTTAGAAGAATTTTATTTCCTTTTTATTAGCTTTTGTTAATAAACAATTACTTAAAACTCAACAAAACAGAATATTATAAAATTCATAATTTGCTTACTAACACTGAGCTTTTCCGTGTCGTCTATTTACTATAAAATGTTATCATATTGAGCTTTGGTTTATAGAGGGAACCCACAGGTGGATGTACCCCTCTCGTTACACAATATTTCACATAAAATGGAATAACAGGAACTGCTCGTGTAAATAAACAGGTCTGCTTCATCATCTTCCAAAACAAACACCCACATCACATTGTTACAAAATCATTGCCAATAAAGAAGGTGTATTAAACATTTTTGTTATGAGACGTAGATTCAAAATGCAATTATTCAATAATCATTTGATTACCTAATCGTAAACAATATTATAACAATTTAAAAAGATGGTGAAACAGATCGACTGACAACTTAAAATTTAACGATAACTAGGTATACGAAATTAATATATGAAACAATATACTTTTCAATCTGAATACTTTATACATTACATTCTTTTGAATACAACAAAATTAAGAAATATGATACACTTGTACACTCTAAACTCTACTGCCGTTGGTTACATGTGACAATAAATTATTACTGTAAATAAAATACATTAATTTAAACACACACGTAGGTACAATATTATATATTTGAAACTCATCAGGTCGCGGCCTGCGCAGCTTCGAAAATTAATAAATTATACACCGTCAGTCACACACACACACACGATCGAATTAATTTAATTTAAAGTCACCTTTTTCATTTCCAATTCTACTAAACCGTTCTTAAAGAGCGTTTTAGTTGAACTATACAAATCAGAAATGAATGATCTAATTTTGACGCTGACTGCATGTAAGCGAAGTAGCATGATCCAACAAAAAGGCTTCTTTCTTCAGTAAAAATTACTCAATTCGTTAAACTCTAGACTGAAACCCATTGGTGTAACTTAGAAGGTTTATTGAGAGCTGTATGTACATAAAAAACATGTACTCTCAAAATCCCAGCAGTTTCGTGCAAAGGTGGCAAGTTAATAAAACTACTCGTAATGATAAAACCGTAAAACATACTCTTTACTCAGGTGAGGTCAGGTACTAGCTAGGTTCTCGGAAGAGTCTGGATGAATAAATGCATTATTCTTATGATCTAGGCAAAGTAAACTACACCGAATAATACATATTTATAGACAGCCGATATTCTAGACGCGATAGACTTTCTAATAGATACTAGCGCTTCGGCACGCGACAGTTACTTCTCATACAGAAAATAATACTAGAGAAGGGACTAAACGTAAATGATTAATTTATAAACAAGCAAGGTAAATATTATGCTAAATTGCATTAACTTAGAGCAAGTGCGAGGTAAATAACACAATTAAATAACCTATTTATAAGCAAAAGCTGCACAGATCTTTTTAAGCTTTTTCAAAGTTAGCACTTCCACGCACTCATCGAAAGTTCACATATTTTGGAAGATCGCAAACCAAAAACCAAGAATTACTGCATTTCTGTACAATCGTAGCTTTTCAGGGTCGCCATACCACAAGCTGCATAGTCAACCAATCAGGTCGCCCAAGAAAGAACCAGTCATGATGAAATGAATTGTTAAAAACAATAAATGAAGAAATCAATAAAAATGATTATTTTGATTTTATTGAACACTTTAAGACTATTTGTCTATTTTAATAAATTTTAAGATGGCAGTTTAGAAGAACAATTACAAGAAAAAAGGCCAAAAAACACAGTAGCATAGAAAAACAATCACAAAAGCAAATAAAAAAATATTAAACGTAATTAATAAAAGATAAACACTAATTGCCTTATTAATAATCCTGGCGTAGCGTTGGACTAGTTAATCCGTGTTTTGTCTCTTGCATTGACATGCAATTGTCAACTCGAACAAATGTGACAAAACACGGATTAACTAGTCCAACGCTACGCCAGGATTATTAATAAGGCCCTAAACGTACACAAACGAGAGAGACACGTTTATGAGATTCCGACCGATGCTCACTGCAAAAAAAAGTTATTTTTGAATAATGAACTGGTTCTTACTTGATATTTCTGAACCTTCAAAGAATTAAATTAAAGATTTCTGACCTAAGGATCAAAAAGCAACGAGTCAAGTTTCCCCACCAGCACTATTCTAAAACCACAATACTTCATCTTACAACCTAAATACATTTGAAATATATCTTTCACCTGCTTTCAAATATATAACTTCCACAAAAACCTTTCAAAGCCACCTTGAACCCCCTTATATTAATTATCTATTGTCTTGTATTGCACAATAATGTTATAAAAAATGTTACATTACAGTTACTCAGGATATCGATTCATGGGTAACATAGTAAACACCTTTGCGATAACGTAGCTGACTCAATTACATTAACTATTCCCTGTAAATATACAATATGGATATATTTGCATAATTTACAATTTCAAAATGAGGGTTGAAATATTTTCCTAGGTATTTTTGTAAAACGAATCGATAGCAACTTCAGAAAATATTACATTTAGTATCAAGTTTGGTAAATCCCCGCACTGTGTTAGCTTCGATTCTAATTGGGTTTAAACTTCGGAAAATATTTCAGTTAGCAATAAATTTTGGAAAATATTCCAATTGGCATACAGTTTGGTAAATACTCCAGTAGGTATCAGCTTAGAAGAATAGTCAGCTTGGCATCAACTAAGAGATTTTCAGTATGCAGTGTAGGTAACAGGACACAATCTCGTTCCAATGTCACATCCCCGTAGGCAATTTGTTGTCAAACGACACTGCCAGCAATTATTGGCAGCGGCATATAATCTCAAACTCAAAAAGTTTAACACAGAGTCAAGGCTGCAGGAATCACTGTAGAACCCCATTTTCACTTTTAAGTAATGAGAATGTAAGCAGATTTTTTTGTGAATTTAAATAGTTATGCGTTCTAAGAATAGCTAAAGCAAAGGCGAACCCAATGCGACTGTCATGGCAATCACTGTTTTGTAGGTGATGAATGATGATCGAACGCGCGATTTATGATCGCATTATCCCAAAACCGACCACTGTCACCGGAGTTCCTCTTGAACTTGTACAAGAACAAGTTTACTTCTGATAGAGCATCCGTCACTCCGGTGTGAACAAGCGTTTAAAAACAGGTAGGAACAAAATCGTCGTACGTAAGAGAGAGTAGTGACACGTGTGATCAGTGACACAGTGCGGCAGTAGTTTCGGTAGTATGCAGTGACCCGTTAGGTATTCCGGTAGCGTGGAGAGTCGTAAAATAGAGAGATGTTCGAGTCACATACAGTACAGAGATACAATTCGATGGTGCGGAGAGTAGTGAAGAGTCTCACAATGTAACGAAAAATAGTGATTAGGGGCACAGTGGAGGTGGACAAATTCCTCGTTCCTGACATTCCACATTTCCTTCAGGCTCCAGCGAGTCGTACAGTGGGAGCAAACACATTCCGGTAGCGTGGATAGTCATACATTAGAGATTCACACGTTTTTTGTTAAAGTCTTAGTGGGGCAGTGTTTCCGGTAGTGTGCAATGACGTACATATTTGTGCCCTGAACATTCGGTTACGTAGACACATTGGAGGTAGATACATTCCAGTAGCGTGGAGGGAGAGTCATACAGTACACATTCCGATGGCGTGAAGAGTCGTACACAGCGTTGCCAGAATGTTACTTTTGTAACATTTTACGTTACTTTTGACCCTCTCATGTTACCTCGATGTTACACGCCTCAATATAAACTTCAAAATTATTTTACCGTAAAACGCAAGGCATCCAAGAATGTTTCTGTTTTTATGCAATAAATTGCATTAGTAGTGTATAGTTTTCCACAACATTTATAGTCATGTTACTTTTCTCGTGAAAATATTACTTTTTGAGGTGTCTTATGTTATATTTGACTATCTGCCACTGGCAACACTGGTCGTACAATGAGTAGGGTCACAGTGTGGCAGTGTATTCGGTAGCGTGCAGTGACCTATTTGTGCCCTGAACATTCGGTGACGTAGACACATTGGAGGTAGATACATTCCAGTAGCGTGGAGCGAGAGTCATACAGTACACATTCCGATGGCGTGAAGAGTCGTAGAATGAGTGTCACAGTTTCCGTTCTTGTGCAGTGTCACGTGACGTGACGTGACGTGTCGTGTCAGTGGCATGAGGACGGCGGGTGGTACGGTCACGCGGCGGCGGCGGCAAGGCGCTGCGCCGCGGCGCGGCACTACAGCCGGCGGGCGAACGACGCGCCGCGAGACGCATAACCGCTGCCCATTGCGCCACCTGGACAACGTTATCATAACTTTATACACCACTATTTTGTAATTACCAAAAAAAAAATGCCGATATTGGCTGCTGTTACTGAACACATACACAAAAAAATTCAAGCCATAAATAAAAATCCCTAAAAACAACAATTTTTAGTCAAATATTAAGAAATGATCAACAAGCATAAAATTAAATCATTTCATTCATAAACGCTAAATACCAAGCGGAACCGAACAGCGTAAATTTGTTTCTCTCTAGTACTACGTAACTAATATGTCCATAATTTTATGCAGGATTTCCGAAAATTTTAACATTTAATAACTTTGGCATTTTATCGAAACTAAAAATTCTGATTGCACATTCATAATGCCTATTTTTTTTCATTTCATCAACCCTCATTCATAAACCCTATTTTTGTTTTGGTAGTTACAAAATAGCGGTGTATAGTGTCTCTGTGTGTTGTAAACCTCGGGATCACACTATTCAGAAACCGGATTCAAATACAGTGCTGGCTTCTGAGTCGAGCTTCAAGCACTCTCCAGCATAAATTTTTTGACAGTTCTTCATTGAAAAATGCTAAAAATCTATGGACTCAAGCACTTTGTCTGAATACGGACCCAAGAGCAATTTGCTGCATTTGAGCTATTCTCTTCATGAGATTACTAAATTTTCATGACCAACTAAAACTAATGTTATAAAACCTTTAAAATAAAAAAAGCAGCCAAGTGCGAGTCGGACTCGCCCATGAAGGGTTCCGTAGCATCAAATAACATAATATAAAGGTTTTTGTAGTTCGTCGAAAGGAAAATTGCGGTTTACGATTTATGACGTATAAAAAAAGTTAGAGGTTATTTTAGAAGTTAGAGGGGGGGGGACCAACTTTTTTCCACTTTGGAAGTGTCTCTCGCGCAAACTATTCAGTTTAGAAAAAAACTATATTAGAAACCTCAACATAATTTTTGAAGACCTATCTATAGATACCCCACACGTATGAGTTCGATGAAAAAAAAAATTTTGAGTTTCAGTTTCAAGTATGGGGACCCCCAAAATTTATAGTTTTTTTCTATTTTTGTGTAAAAACCTTAATGCGGTTCATAAAATACATCTACTCACCAAGTTTCATTAGTCTAGCTCTTATGGTTTCGGAGAAAAATGGCTGTAACACGGCCGGACAGACAGACAGACAGACAGACATGACGAATCTATAAGGGTTCTGTTTTTGCCATTTGGCTACGGAACCCTAAAAATAACCATAAAAATTGGATCTAGTACGACGGAGATATCCGCCTTTTTGAAGAAGTATCCCTCCATTATGCAACGAAAACTATCCATTGAATACAGTTACAATTCTGTTTATCTTTATACCACGGAAAACAATAATCTACGCATCTTTTTGCTTTCTGGACTAGTGATGTGTTTCTTTGCCCGGTCTCAGTAATGATGGACTATTTCTAAAACCGGCTATCAATACATACTAAGTTTCGTCCAAATCTCTTGAAACATACGACCTGTAGTGGAGAACAGCTGGACATACCAAATTTTTGAACACGTAACGTAATCCACATTTATGTGATAGATATAGATAGCTCAGCTGCTTCAAATCAGTTTTACCTTGGTTAGGGAACGGCATACAATTCGTCTTGAGAACTTCCTCGTGATTGCCGTACGCGCAGAACTTAACCACAACGGTATTCGCCGAGACGCCAGTTACTTCAGCTTCGTAGTACTGAAAGAAAACATATAACTTAGGACTTAATAGGTATTAAGGCAAAAACAATCCATTGAATACGGTCAGAACTCTGTTTAGGATAGAAAACAATCATCTACGCATTATGACGCCATCTTCTTATGCCCCGAATAGTGATGTGACTACTCGCCTGGTCTCAGTAGTGATATCCAATTCCCAAAACCGGCTAGAAAGGTCATACAATTTATTCGCCAATTCATCGAAAGATTGATTCATAGTCTCGCCTATTCGAGCAAGCCACGCGTGTGTCATAGCCTCTCCTTGGGTTGCGGTGGATACAAACACATACATTTTATTACAAAGCGAAGCTCAATACACGTGCGTAGCCTCTTCGTGCGCAGCGGTGTAGCCTTTACAATGCATGTAGTACACTCACATTGTTGTCCTCCCAGTAGAGCGCGAGACAGCGGTCGCCGACATTCCAGCTGAGCTCAGCAACGCCGAGCATAGCGCGTGCCTGCTCGTTCACAGCCGCGTGCTGGAAGCCGAGCAACGAGCCCGGGAACAGAGCCGCGCCGTTACTGCCGTACTCTTGTACCTTTACACATACACATCAATGAATACTGGTGGATCAAGGAATACTGGTGGATCAAGAAATTTCAGAACGGACCATCTAGCCTTTGAGTACACATCAGGCGCTTTGAAGCACTCGCTTTGGTACCGCGCGTTTAAATACAAAGTTCCAATGAAGTTGTACACATTGCACTCAGGTTGCACTAAGCAAAGCTTGTACTATGGGAACTTGAAAACTGATGCGCCATCGCGCCACGTTGTAATCTCTATTTTTTGGGTTTAGTTTATTTTCGCTGCACTCGCAAGACTCAAGAGGACGGAGGACTCTGTTTCTGAGCACACTTGATCGCTCCAAAGCACTAGGCTCCGTCCTCGCTTCATTTATTCTTCCACCTTGTCATTGATCAATATCTTTTTGAGTTTTGTCTCCGAAAAAAGAATAACAAACCTGTCGAGGATACGCATACTGCTGGTTGGCGGTCGCGTAGCTTGCCGCTGGCGCATACCCGAGGCCAGAGTACAACGCGGCCTGTGCGGCCTGTGCAGCCTGTGCGGCCTGTGCGGCCTGTGCGGCCTGTGCAGCCTGTGCTACTTGCTGCGCATCTAGGTAACCATTCTGTCGCTGTTGGTATTGCTCCTGGTATTTAGCTACGTCTGGTCGTCTGTGAAAAAAGCCAATCGCAAATGTAAGACCCATGTATAAAATAGCACAGTGACAAAAAATAATAATATCTTGAAGTGAGATGTGGCATATAGTGTTACAATAAGATTCAAGAGATTAAACTCTAATTCAAAGTTATGGATCAACCAGAAACATGCCACTCACCTGTATGACTGAATATCTTGTAAAGTCTGCGCATATGGATCAGGGGGAGAGTGATATCTCTGTACATCTGGAATTGTCTCTCGAGGGGGACTAGAGAGCATCAGGTTAGCAGCCGCTTCTGTCAAACCATCCATACTGTTTCTGTAACTCGGTTGATGTGTTTGCGTGCTTTCGTTTGCACTCATGTCACTCATCATGTCGTGATAACTAGGTTGATAGGAGTTGTATAGGTTGATATTAACATTGTTTGTTTGTTGCTGCTGCTGTTGTTGCATTTGTTGCCGCTGTTGTTGCTGCAACTGAGCTAGTTTGTTTCGCTCTTCTATTTTTCGCTGGAATCGAGGAGGCTTCTCTGTTTGTTGCTGATACTTTCTATCCTCTCTGTGTGATGAGTGATTATTGTCATTGTAATGACCTCGATTGTCAGATCTGTTTTTATCAAACTTTGACCCATTGTGGCGAGAATTTTTGGCACTATGTTTATCTCTTCCATGGTTATTCCTTTCGCTCCTATCCTCAGAACTGTTATTATACTGTCGCTTGTCCCTTTCAGGCATGTTGGGAAGTTTGTCTTCAAGAAAATCAAAAAGTGAAACTTTTGCTGTGGGTTTCACAAGCATTTCCTCATCATTAGGATCTCTTTCCCTCGTGCGACCCTTTCGCCCCCTAGGTGGTGGTTGTTCAGGGTCTTTCTGAGCTTTATCTTTGGACCTCCCTTCTGAATGATCTCGCTTAGTTAATATTCTGAGAGCTCTCTCAACATTATGCTTGGTATACCTAAGGACGTTCTCAGCTTGCTCCTCAGAGAATCCTGCATCAACTATCTTTTGTACATTGGCATCCAATAATGGTTTGGTACCTCCTCCAAATACCTAAAAAAATTATGGACTTTAAATTACAATTTCTAATAAAAAGTTTGCTTAGGTTGATCAACAAATATTCAATTAACTACTTTTTTCACCCCAGAGCCCATTCTCTGTGCTTCAGCGATGGCCCCTTTCCTCTGAGCCTCAAACTCAGCATTGTCTTGCCTGGCTTGATCCTGAATGCTCTTGAACTGCTTCTCAATAAGAGCCTCCAGTGGCCGACCAAACGGTATCCAAGGTGGGGGGCCACCATCCACTCCAATTCCACCTACATTCATAATATTAAAATATAGTCTTATCGTTGTTTGTTGTAGGATTAACACTACATACACAACTACATAGCAAAATATCTAGGGATAGCCACACATACCTAAAAATCTTATTACTTTA
The DNA here is from genome assembly GCA_939531255.2 of Thera britannica. Lineage (NCBI taxonomy): Eukaryota > Metazoa > Arthropoda > Insecta > Lepidoptera > Geometridae > Thera > Thera britannica. Next base: position 5,341,094 of record OW618040.2, on the reverse strand, counting down.
TTTTTTCAGGCAACTAGAATTGTAAGAGATTGTCCATTGAACGTTATTGCAATGTTTTTGTAAACTTGTAAAGAGCCAAATTCTTACCTCTTGTATGCTTGGCAAGACTTCGATTCAGCTCCCATTTTTCAATCATATGCGATACTCTTCCTCCCAAAATTGTAACTACACTGGGGGTCAACCAAAGTATGCCATGGCAAGCCTCCAGACCCTCATTAGCCAAAAGCAACTTGGTACCTGGAGGGGTGTTGATACTAATATATGTAATTGGACTAATTTCTAAGGCGGTACAGGTCGTTTTTCCATCATGTATTGTAAGTTTCAGCATACGAGGGGCATGTGCCGAGTCTTCATTGGCCTTCGGTGCAGATACATTTCTTATTTTCTGGATTTGAACAACAATGGGTCGTTCTAAAGTTGTTGGTTCCTTCGTAAACTCTTCAGGGAATGCGCCGTCTCCAATATCCCTCAAATCATACTGAAAAAACAGTAAGTAAATCAATGATCTCAACACATTTGTGTTTAAGACGAAATAACAACGTAACAACACTTACATCTAAAGCCTTTCTGCCAAGGATAGTTACATCATGTATTTGACCGTTTTCACTAACAAGATCCAGTCCTTCCTGACTAAGATGCCTGTAATAAAATTTCTTATTGGGTGAGCCATATATTATGAAAATGATCACTGTATATACTGAGCAAATACGATTTTCTACTTACCAGCCTATTTCCTTGAGACTATCTAGGATTGACATTGTTAGAGTTACTTATTTACAACATGTCTTCATGAAAAATAACTGAAATAAAAGCGAAAATACGAAACACGGCACTAGTGCTTACAGACACACATGCACGACCCAAAGACAATTAAGCCTCAGACAGTCTATCCTATCAAACCCTTTTGTCAGTGTCATGTCACGGAACAATAATTGTTGATTCCTTTTCGCTCTTTCCGAAGCAGGCTAAAGTACAAGACCATACCGCCATGATACCGCCTTTTTAGAGGTAGTTAAAGTCTTACAATTTGTTTTTTCCCTTGGGTTGGGCTTAAAATGGGTTTTTACCTTGGAGGAATTAGAAATGGAGATGTCAAGGCAGGGCTTTCCCCTCTGCCGATCATATAACGATCTCGATCATATCCTTTAAATAAAACTGTTTTACTCGCAACCGCAGCCATTGTGTGTCGTTTCATGTCGCGAAGAGGAGCTCCGTGAAAATGGTGAATTGCATGGTAGTTTCTTGTAAAAGACGATCAGAGACATCAAACTTCCGGGAACATGGTATTTCCTACCACAAGGGAGTATTATTTTGTCAATTGTGTTTGTAATTTTGTAGAATTTAAGTTCAAAAGAAATACCGGTTGCGACAGATTAGCGACAGTATTACGACACCATTGTCAAAGAATAAACCTTGGTAGAAGGCATAGTGTTGGGAAAAGTTGAATGAAATTGATGAATGAATGAATGATAAAATAAACGTTAAATTATTATCACTTAATGTGTTGTCTAATTACGTATTTGGTGTTTTTTAAACCCCCGACGTAAAAACGACGGGATGTTATGAGTTTGCGCTGTCTGTCTGTCCCATCGCAGTTCCCGAACGAATCAACTGATTTTAATTTGGTTTTTTGTTTGTTTGAAAGGTGAATAGTCGGGAGTGTTCTTAGCTGTTTTTGATGAAAATCGGTACAAGATGGCTGCCGCCACGAAATATCGGATTACATTTATTCACAAATCCCACAATATGGGTATCCTAGGTACCAGTCATCAAACCCTCTACTCATCAATGTATAAAATAGGACATGACATCATACTCAAAAATAAAGTCGTGGGCGTTTTTTTTGCCTATTTTTATATTTCTTTTACGTCCTGTGCAGGTTTCCAAAAAACCCTGTTGCTTGAAGAGTGGACAAATTTTTTTGGCCAAAAAACAACTTGGCATGCAACAAGAACGAGTGTGATTTGCTCGGAACATTTTGCAGAAAGTTCTCAAACTCGGGCAAACAAACATCTGCGTTCACCACACTAATATTTGTTCTCGGTGGGAATCGAACCAACGCCTCCGGCGCAGAAGGCAGAATAGTCTAAGATCCCTAGAAGAAGGACCTTCACCGAGCTGGTTATTTAATGAAACGTATTTTATATATAATTAAACATGCCAATAAATATATTCTATATGGGTTGCCTATCAAATTTCAGTCCAGGATAATTATGATTAATTAATAATTAAAAAAAAAAAAAAACTTTCCACTGGTTTGTTTATTAAACAAATTCTATACCAATCAAATGTATAGACCCCAGAATTTTTATTCAATAAACATACCGGTGCAAAATGCTAGTATAGATTTTCCTGTTTATACCTGGCTACCCGAGAGTTGGGACCGGAAAAAAATAGGCAACCTAACGTTTGCATATTCTATGGGGTCTATACTTTCGATTGGTATAGAATTTGTCTAATAAACAAACCGGTGGAAAGTTAAAAAAACATTATTTTTTTTAAATTATTAATTAATCATATCCTGGACTGAAATTTGATAGGTAACCCATATAGAATATATTTATTGGCATGTTTAATTAAATATAAAATACGTTTCATTAAATAACCAGCTCGGTGAAGGTCCTTCTTCTAGGGATCCTATACTAGAACTACAAACTTCGCTGTGATGTGAAGGCTGACGATCTAATGTGATTTTCACTTTATATTTTTTTTTCAATTATTCAGTAAAAGTCTAAACTTATGTGTACTATGCTATAACATGTTAAGAACTATTGATTCAAACTTATAACCATTAATAAAACATAACAACTAAATTCAGTTCTTTTATTTTCTGACTGTTATAAAATGTGAAATCTGTTGTGCATAACTTATTTAAATTACCTTTACCTAAAAACCCATTTCATTCATTATTTTATTCATCGTTCAATTTACCGGTCTTACTGAATGCCCATCACTAGAGATTATCCTAATGTGAGTCTTGACACTGCGTAACTACGTTATATTTTTTATCTGTGTGCAAATTTTAAGATCGTGTGCGGGATTGTCAATGTGTGTGTTTACATGAATAGGATTTTGCTATGCGCGAAATACGTAGGCTGCCGACCGGGTTTAAAGGAAAGAAGATTTTTAATTTAAATCTATAATTAATTTTGCCAATGATTGAGTCTCTAAGTGTGAGAACAGAATGAGTACATTTCCAAAATCTTAAAACTAGGTGATTCTGTAACTGTGTCGTGCGTCGCGTTGATTGCGCTGACGCAAGCTGCAGTTCAAGGTGCGCGGTAAGTAGGTATTGTCTTGTCATCGGTTTATTCAGAGGCGCCTAGCGTAACACCTCTCCCCGAAGAACAGCGAGTATTGAAGCTTGCTGTAAATTGAGCTGGGATTGGGGTTGGAGTGCGGTCAACCCTTTCTGTAGATGGTAGGGAATAGATTGCTTGGTGATCAAGTTCAGCTTGGCTTTCACTTGCTTTCTGTACTTTATGTGAATTCTTTTTAGTTTATACTTTCTGTATAAAAAGACGCTAGCAAGTGCACATGCACTGGATAGAACCACATACATAGGGATCGTTGTGTGGTATAGGGTATATTTGGTGTCTTTCTGCAGGTGAAAAGGGGACAGTAGCGCTATTTTCCTATTAGTGGCGTGAAGCTGGTCCAGGTTGATAGAGTTTAGTTTGAATGAAGGAGTTGAAGATGGGGTAACGACGTTGTTCTTGTGCAAGTCCATTATCTTCAATACATGACCCTTCAACCGATCATTGGTGTTGGATATCGTAAATTCTGGTGTTTCTAAGTAGCACTGCTTGGGAATTATAGCGAGGAAACTGCCTTGTAGGGTTTGGTAGAGATTTTGTCCACAGGATAGGTGTACTTTTGTTAAGATAGGGAAACTGATGGTGTAGTGTTTCTCATCGAGTTCTTCGTATGCTGGCTTGGACTGGGTGATAGTGGTAGGGCTGCATGCGTCGTTTCGCTGCTGCGTTGAGATGAGATGCTGGATGCAGTCGTCTGGTGATCGATTCTGCTGGTTTTTCTTCTCCTCGCAGAGGTACCATTTACTGGTCTTCGGGCATTCAGCCTCAATGTGCTTGAAATCTTTCTCATGGATAGCTAGGTATGGGAAAGGAGGAGTAAGGATCTCATGGTGTTTGTTAGGTATAATTGATAATTTATACATAACATACAACGATGAAAGCACTATTGGGAATTTAAAACTATAACTATATTATTTTCTACATAATATGAACCTAACTTAATTATATCAAAATATTCTCCAATATCTAAATTGAACACTTTTTCTCTGTTAAATATCAAAGCTGGTACCAGGAGCAAGTGAATTATCACGAGGGTCTTGTAACAATTGGGCATTTTTAGGGAGACGCTTTAGCCTAGATTTGGCAATAAGACCTCGTTTTTTCTTAGTATAAATATGAATAGGGAGGTCTGCCATTACGACGTCATGTGTATAACGGGGAGCTAACTTCTGTCGGGAAGCAAACGGATTTTTCACGAAAACCTGTTGTTCAGGAGAGTACTCAACCTCTGGTTCCCGTTCTCTATTTCGGTGGTCTGTCAGGTCTTTACGAGTCGTACTACACATGTCGTGAATCGTGTTATAGGCTTTAGTCATCTTATTCTTATGATTAGTCATGTACTGTTGGATTAAATGGGCGGACAGGTCTACGTCAAAGGGATCGCGAGGGTCATAGTGTCCCGTTACTACCTCTAATGGTTTACATTTTGTGAAACTATGGATGCTACTGTTGTAAGCCAGAAGGGCATATGGCATAAGATTAATTACTGATTCAGATTTCTGTCCTAATTTTAGAATACGGAGATGTTCAAGTACCGTGGAGTGGAACCTTTCAACAATACCATTCTCATTCGGGGAATGAGGAGCCACTCTATGATGCTGAATTTTATGCATCTTCACAAATTCCGCAACCAGCTGATTTGTGAACTCGGTTCCGTTATCAGTTACTATAGTGATAGGTATACCATGATGAGTACAGTAATTCAATAGGGCTTGAACCACACTAACAGCCGTGCCGTCTCTTATATGATAGGCTTGTGCATATTTAGAGAATGCATCTACAATGGTTAAGAATTTTTCACTTTGAATAGTCAAAAGATCTAAGTGAACTAATTCAAAGGGCCGGCCAGCGGGTGGTACCACCTTAAACTGTTGCTTTGTCGGACTGCGATCATATTTCGCTTGGCCGCAGATAGTGCATTGGTTTATTAATTTAGTAATGTGTTCTCGCATTTTAGGCCAGTAATATTTATTAGATAACGCTAAGTAACATTCATTGATGCCGCGATGATTGGTCTTCCCATCATGATATTTATTAATTATTTCCTGCTGCTTTAAATATTCCCTAACGTTCTCTAATTCTGTTTTAGTTAGTGTCAAATTCATTGCCGAATTTTTGAACGTTTTTTGTATAATAGGTACGATAGTGTACATAGCCGAATAAGGATTTATTAAAAGTCCGGTTTTTATCTTAGGGTGGACGTACTCCTTGATCGCATTTATGATATCTTCCTCTATATTAGATGCAGATATTTGAACAGATGTTCGTGTGTGCGTGTCAAACGGCTTAGTGACTACTGGTCTACTCTTAATGTCACCTACAACGTTGAAAATTAATTGCCTCGTGAATCTATTTAGGGGGTCATCTGAAATTGGGACCTCTAAAATGGGGCTTTCGCTATTTGTATGAACAGTACCAGATCTCGAACCAGCTTCAGTTTCTGTAGCAGTTAAAGTTCGAGATTCATCTAACTCAGGGTCAGTTTCCGATGGATTAACTGCTATCGACATGAGCTCCTCATTATTAATTTCTATTCGCGATAGCGCGTCGGCGTTAGTATTGCACTTTCCCTGTAGGTAGTCGACCTTATAGTCATACTCACTTAGCTTCAAGCGCCATCTTGTAAGCCTTGAACTAGGATCTTTTAAATTCACTACCCATTGTAAAGGCCTATGATCCGTGAGAATTAGAAATTTACGGCCATAGAGATATGGTCTAAAGTACTTAGTTGCCCAAACGATAGCTAGAAGTTCTTTTTCGATGGTGCTGTAATTCAACTCGCTGCTGTTAAGAGTCCGCGATGCATATGCAATCGGTTTATTGGAGGCCTTAGTGCCTTGTGATAAGATAGCACCTATAGCTACGTTGGATGCATCAGTCGTTAATATAAAATCACGTGTAAAATCCGGGTACTGTAAGATTGGATCATTAGTTAAGAGTGTCTTGCAATGCTCAAAACAGCTGGTGTACTTGTTGTCCAACGTGATTTTTGAACCTTTTTTTAAACATTGGGTTAGTGGTTTAGTGATACGAGCGAAGTCTGGAATAAATTTCCTATAATATCCGAGCAAGCCGAGAAAACGTTTGATTTCAGTGGTAGTCTTAGGAATGGGGTAATTTTCAATAGCTTTAATTTTATTCGGGTTTGGTTTAACGCCTTCTTTACAGATAACATGACCTAAAAACTCAGTTTCCAGCTTCAAGAATTCGGATTTATCCATTTGAATTTTGAAGTTGGATTCTCTCAATCGTTTAAATACCTTGTCGAGGTTAACTATGTGCTCCTGAAGCGAAGTACTGAAAATGATGATGTCATCAAGGTATACTAGACAAATTTCATTTTGTAAGCCCCTGAGGACATTGTCCATAACCCGTTGGAAGGTAGAGGGTGAGTTTTTCAACCCCATGGGCATTCTTAAAAACTCGTAATGCCCGTTTTCTACATTGAACCCTGTCTTATGAACATCGGAGGGGTCCATCTCAACCTGATAAAATCCACTGGCCAAATCAAGGGTCGTAAAGTACTGGCATTTACCTAATTTGTCCAACACATCTGTTATATTAGGTATAGGGTATTTGTCATCAATCGTTTTCTCGTTAACTTTCCTGAAATCCACGACAAGACGCCATTTAACTTTACCGGAGGCATCTGCTTTTTTTGGTACAATCCAGATGGGAGAGCTCCAAGCAGATTCTGATGGCCTTATAATATTTTGATCAAGCATCTTATTTATTTGATCTCTGACCTCCTGCCTGTGAACGTAAGGATAGCGATAGCTCTTGGTATGTACTGGAATTTCGTCATAAGTCCTAATCTTATGTTTGATCTTGTTGGTGAACGAAAGTGATTCGCCCTCAAGATAAAACACATCCGCGTAGTTAGAACACAAACGCTGTAAATTGGCGAGTTCTTCCGAATTAAGATGATCGGTTCGTAGACGAGATAAAACATCTTTAGCGCGGTCTGTTAAAGTTTCAGTACTGTCACATTCAATATTAAATATTTCAGCTTCAATAGGACGATCCATAGAAAATATTACATCGTTAGACGTAGGGTTAGTTATTTCTACCCAGCCCCTATTATTCTGAACCGTCGTTAAGCAGTCTGAAATAAGGCAATTACAAATCGTTTGGTTGCCTACTAATACTTCTCCGTCATGTGTATTAACTGGTAATCTAACTACTTTAGTCGAATTGGCTGGAATAATTTCCTCGTACAAGTTAGCGTTTCTAGAATCATACATCTGAATAGGTATCTGTGTATACCGAGTTTTCAGTAACCTATTTTTTAAATCAATGTTAGAGTCCCATACGTCAAGTAAATCAAAGCCTAAAAGTCCGTCAAAGTAATTATGAAACTTGTAGACGTACAAAGTTATATCATTCGAGTCATTAAATTCCTGGAAGCAAGGCATTGTTACAGAATAATTGTTTATACTAGTCGCGTGCACGTTCGTCACTTCAAATGGATCATATTTCAAAGGAACGTGACGAAAGTACTTCTCGACGGCATCAGGGCTTATAAACGATTGGTTAGCACCTGTGTCGATTAGGAACTTTAAAGGTGGATTTGCTATCTGGATGTAACCTAGTTGCCTTTGAATGTGGAAATTGACTTCTATCTTGGTTTTTCGGATTTCGACTCCTTCTGAAAATTTTCATTAGAGGCCTGATCTACAACTTCCTCTACTACTGGGGTCTCGGAGTTATAATACTGGTCTTGGTCATAGTAGTAATAATCGGGGCATTGCTCCCACGAATGATAGTCTTGATACTCGGGGTAATAGTCATTTTCGTCAAACTCATTGAAGTTAATTTCGCGAGTTTTGAAGTAGTTAGTCGGGGGTGGATTCCCGTGTTTCCTCCAGTCATGTCCTGTCATTCCCGTCATTGGTGGACGTCTTTCTACATAGCTACTAACACCACTCATTGGAATAGGACGCGAAGTATTACCAAAATTATCTGGTTTCTGTGGGGGTCTGTAAGGCATCCTAAAAGCGTTATTTTGCGGGTTGTAATTTTGTGGAGGGGCGCGGAACATCTGTTGCGTGCGAGTAGGACCACGTAGTGGTTGCGGTTGAAATGTAGGCCTCCAACCCTGACTAGGTGAAGCTTGAATGGGGTTAGGCCTAGATGGACCAGACATGGTAAAAATGGGTTGTTTAATTGGTCCGAATCCGTCAGTCAGTCTGGGGACATAGTTGGGAATAGGGAGATTGAACTTGGCTGCATTTAAGTTTGGCTGCTGCCAATCCTTCTTACTAGCTGAACCACTACTGCGCTCTTGCATGTAGAGAGTATTGAGCTCCTCCTGAACAAATTCTAAAGCTTTTTCCATCGAAGCGGGTCGCATGCAACGTACCCTGGATCCAAGTGGGTCCTTGAGTCCTCTTAAATAGGCCTGAAGGGTTAGTTTTTGGTATAAATCGCGTTTTGCGTCGATGGTGCTTTTCAAGTTCTCGTGAAGTGAAACATACGTCATTATGGTACTGAATAAGTTTTGGCATCGTTCATAAAATTCTTGCGGGGTACTCGAATCTTGGGTCTCTAAGGATAAATCACTGTAAAGAGCGGTCTCGTCACGGTGATCCGCAAAATTGTTCACTAAAGCGTTCCTTATACCTAACCAGTTATCTGGTATCCCGTTCGAGTTTATTAATCTAGCGGCGGAACCCGAGACTTTATTTAAAATTCCGTTCACAAGCGCTAGATTGGTCAAATCGTTGCCTGGTTCTGGGTTAAAGTGAGCCAGGACCAACTGGTCGCAGAGATTTATAAATCTCGTTAATACGTGCGGATTTCCATCGAAATCTGGCACAAGTCTTAAGGACTTAAAAATTATATCAATCGGGTTACTGCCGGCGGAAACTGGAGGCTGAGCCATGCTTTCTTCTATATCTCTATGCTCGTCTATTACACTGAGCCTACTATTTAACCTACTACCTAACCTAATATTCCTCGACTTTCTTGGATGAAAAATCTTGGAAGTTAATTACTAACGTTATAAAAAAATATGGGATACACTAAAGGAAGGACTATAGTTTAGGTAGGATTAAGCAAGGACTTGAAAGATTCAAGGACTTACTGCATTTTTCTTGTCGTCGTCGTCAGCTGCTCAGCAGAATCGATTTCTTGATTCCACTATCACCACCCGGAACAACAGCACTAGTAGGTTCTTTTTCTTAATTTTAGTAAATTAAAATATCCGTGCCTGCGCCAAATACGTAGGCTGCCGACCGGGTTTAAAGGAAAGAAGATTTTTAATTTAAATCTATAATTAATTTTGCCAATGATTGAGTCTCTAAGTGTGAGAACAGAATGAGTACATTTCCAAAATCTTAAAACTAGGTGATTCTGTAACTGTGTCGTGCGTCGCGTTGATTGCGCTGACGCAAGCTGCAGTTCAAGGTGCGCGGTAAGTAGGTATTGTCTTGTCATCGGTTTATTCAGAGGCGCCTAGCGTAACACGCGTGTGCCATGCGTGTTTACCTCGTCCCCCGTCAATTATGGCAGAAAATATTGTTCGTGGATTTAAACGTTGACGCCTCCATTTCTAATTCCTCCAAGGTTTTTACGTCTTTCGTCATCTTTTTTTTTCCACGGAACAAATACGAACTATAGTCTGTGTGGCTGACAGTGACAGACACAAAAATTTATGACAAATCAAATTAGAACAGCTGTTTTGCTTGTTGCTCATCCTATCGTACTTCGTAGCGTTGCTCGCTCACTCATTGGTTGCTCATGGCAGGGAGAGGGCAACGAACTTTTCACATTTATTTGCATTGCATTGGTACATTTTGCAAGATGACTAACAGTGGAGGGAGGGATTGATTATACCTCACTGGAACGACTACGCTCTAACTAACTAAGCTCAACAATGTCTTTAGTAAGTTTGTTGCTAATATCAAGAAGTCAAGTTTTCGTAGACTAGCAGTAGGTTTGGAAAATACATAAAAGGCCTGGCCTAATTCTTCATATTATTGTGTTGTTATTCTTCCAGACTCATATTTTCAACGTGGAAATGACGTGTGAAGGATGTTCTGGTGCAGTGGAGAGAGTTCTAAACAGGCTGAAAGGACAAGGAGTCGATAGTATCGCCATCAGTCTTCCTGAACAAAAAGTCTCTGTTACCTCCACATTGAGTGCTGATAAGCTATTAGATATTATAAAGAAGACTGGAAAAAAGACAACCTATGTTGGCACACAATAGTTGCCAGTGATTGGATTGAGGTGAATGGTTCAGAAAGTAGGTATTATCAATTTACAATATTCTGCCTAATGTCACTGCGTCGCCTAGAATAAAAGGATCAGACTGCCTGCTGAGATTGTCCATGTACCTACCACCAACATGGATATTTTTTTGTAAATTTTTGAAACTTGTACTATTATTATTTTATTAAAGTTTTTGGTTGATATCATAAATATTTAACTTTATTTACATAATTCTAATAATGCTTTAGTTATGCAAATTTAGTGTATCCATAAAAATAATACTTTTTAATCATAAAAAGTTTTAATAGAAGTATATTCTAGATACTAATTTTTTGCAAAACCATCTTCCAGGGTGTTCAGCCTCAAATCCACTATATCAACAGCTTCATGCAAGGCATTCAAATGATCTACAATTGCATTTACCGTAGGTAAAACATCTGTACAATCACAATTTCTTGTGTTGTCATGAAATGTAAAGGTTTTATCTAATCTCTTGACTCGTTTCAATAACGGCTCACTGCCTTGTCTTAAGCTCTCATTGATAATTTTAAATCCACTATTAATAGGATAAGTTCGTTTTCTACCAACCCACTCAATGGAACCACTTGTGTAACACACATCATTATCTTTTAGTTTTATCATTCCAAATAGATCCTCTTCATGATTAAGTTCTGTTACTATGGACTTGTTTATAGATGGTAGGGAGTAGGTAGTGGGGGTAGGAGGTTTTCGAGGAATATGGCTTATGTGACCAATGTCATCGGACAAATGTTCATCAGAGGGCCAATCTCTATGCACTGATAAATTACTTCTAACCAAATGAACCCCTGACCCAGACAATAATCCAGGTGAAGGCACCACCCTTACATGAGGGTTGATAGGATTCAATAGAGTGCTATTAGCATTAGGTTCTTCGAAGCTTGTCATTCTCACAGACTCTTGATTGCCATTAGTATCATCCAATTGGACAAATGATACCTCTGGATACTTGTTGCTGTGATAGCACAGGTACCACATTCTCAGGCCCTGATTTGTAGAAATCCATTAGTATTGATTTAGTAAGAGTGTTTCTGATTATGAATTTCACAAACTTCTTTGAATTCAAGTTTTTGAAATGCTACTGTGTATTCTGTAGTAACTGTTTCTATAGAACTAGCCTGAATGGGAAGCATAATTTATTTTTAATACTGAATATTCATACTTATATTTGCTTTTAGCTATCAATAATATACATGGAATTGTTAGATATTCTACAAAACAAATTATTATTATCTTTTTTTGACCTGTTTCTTCCCGGTTGTTTGTTTTGTTGCCCGTTGCATTGGTGTTTGATTTTGTACTACATTCTCCTTCATGTCACTTGCAAGCTCAGTAAAGTTAGTTTTCCAAATAAAAACCTGAAATATAAAAGTATTGGTTGCATCATGCTGCATCAAAATTTGCTAATTGTCAAGATAGGCATATTTGAGCTTAGGATGCATAGGCAGACTTTGGGGTCTACAATGTTCACACACACAACACAACAAGCTTATAACTTTTTGTTGAATTAAGCTTAAGTGATGTTGTGTGAAATTTTCAATACAAATTTCTTTATTGCACACAATACAAAACATAGGATAAAGACAGAAATAGAGGACATGTACAAAGGCGAGCTTAACCCTGAGCAGAGTTTACAGCAAACCTTTGAGGCTAGAGAGAGTGACTATATCATCATCATCATCATCATTATCAGCCTGAAGAAGTCCACTGCTGGACATAGGCCTCCCCTACACATTTCCAGGAAGAACGGTTCTGAGCCCTTTCCATCCATCGACTTCCCGCGATCTTAACAATGTCGTCGGTCCATCTGGTGGGTGGGCGCCCTACGCCTCGTCTTCCGGTTCGTGGTCGCCATTCGAGAACCTTTATTCCCCAACGGTTGTCAGTTCTACGAGCTATATGGCCTGCCCATTGCCACTTCAACTTACTTACTAACGTGACTATATAGGTAGGTAAGATATAAGTATACACTTACTAGTTTATCTTCACCAGCAGTAGCAAAGAGATTACCACTTGGTGAGAAACTGACCGAGTTTACTGCTCCACTATGCCCACTCAATGTAAATATTGGGTGTCCTTCTAACAAGTCTAATACCTGAAATTAGAATGAGTTGCATTGAGGAATGTGTACAAGAGAAAGGAGATGACATGTTTAGTTTTTATTATTTTAGTTGCTGAAAAATTAATTTGTTTGTAAACCAAGAGTCCATCAACTTGAAGCATACAGATGTTTAGCCTCACATGCCAGTAATTTCACCCTTTATACCAAAATAATGTGGGCATACCTTCATTTTAGCATCCTTGCTTCCTGTAAGGATGTAACTTCCACTGGCATGAAAAGCCAACTGAGTCACGGCATCATTGTGAATGCTAAAAATATGCAAAAAAATCAGAACTTTTTTAAATATGAGAAATAATCTTTTGTTTTGATCTTTGGAACACATGTATTAGGTACCTGTAATATTGTACAAGGTTATGTGTCCTAATATCATAAAGCTTAACATTTCCATGGGAAGTACCAACAGCAACATAGCAGCTAGATGGATGCCAGGCCAAGCACAGTCCATGGCCTTTTTGGTCCTTGAATGTGTGAATGCATTCCCCAGAACCTGGGTTCCACAGCTTAGTGGTCTCATCATCAGAGCAGGAGGCAATCACAGAGCCATCATTAGACATGCGAGCACAACGCACCCAGTTGGTGTGTCCAACAAATGATGATATGAACTTGTGTTTATCTGTAGACCATAGCTTAACTATTTTATCATCAGACGCTGTGATTATCTGAAATAGAAAAATAAGAATTTAACTAAGTAGGTAGGGTACCTGCATACACTGAAACATAGCTTTTTCAGCTTCTAAATCACTAGGCAGGTACTTTATCTACATTGTTAGCTTACCTTTGAACCATCAGGACTGAATTGTACAGATCTAACAGTCTGTGAATGTGCTTTGAACATGCCTGTACTGCCGGTAACTGTAGGTACCCATATCCTGACAGTTTTATCTCGAGAAGCTGATGCCATGTACTTCCCAGAAGGCGAGAATGTCACATCTAATACTGCATCGTCATGTCCCTGGAATCTATAGCTTCTCATTGTACCACGAAGATCCCATAACTGTGAAAATTAATTGACAAGTTATCAGAAATGATTGGAAGACATATTACCTAGCTGGAGGTCTTACGATTAGGAATCCATTATACATTACCAGGATACTATTATCTAATGATCCGCTAGCTATTTGCTGTTCATTTGGGCTAAAGAAAAGCGAAGTTATCCCGTTTCGGTGACCTTTTAGTTGCTTTTCTAAGGTGGGCTCCAGAAACGAGCATTTTTCATCCATTTCAATCACTAGTCTCTTCTTTGCTCTTTCGTATAGCGTAAATTAAATTCTGTAAGTATGTAGCTTAAACTTTTTTATATTCCTTTTCAAGATTTTAGAGATCTTTCCTTTCCTTGAATTCAACAGAATTCAAATTTCCGAAAACGTCTAATTCGAAAACAGTCGTTCGTTACGATAACAGAAAAATGTCACAACAAACAATCAACAAAACATTTTTTTTTATTGCTTATTTAAAAAGTTTACATACCACAGAGCATAAAATTATACATACTTCTTCGTCTTCCGTTATTAGCGGTCTAGTCCGTCATTATTGTGCTAGATGGCAGCATGCATGGCAAAGTTGCAGCCTACTTTGAAGCCCGGTTTCCACTGCGAAAGGGTAATGTGCGGAAAATGGTTAGGCGGAACGGACTCCTTTCTAATGAAATAGGTTTGCGTTTCCCCCGACGAAGAGTTGGTCATGAAAAATAAGCGGACTGAGCTGAACGGAAAATGAGAAATGAAAAACGAGTAGATAATTTCCACATAGAACGAGTTCAGTTGAAGTTTTGAGCTGGTTGCGTGTGGTCGTGTTGTCGCGATGTTATCGAGTGCCTCGCTCACCACTTTCTGTGTGGAAACGCTACTTAATATTGTAATTGCGAGTTGAGCGGAGTCCGTAAGTACTCCGCTCCGCTCCCCCGAACTGAGCGAGCTCATTTCTACTCTTTCTACACACTCGGCTCTTTCCGTCCGACTATTTGTTGGTGGAAATACAAGTATGCAGTTTACGTTTGCGAGTCTAACGAAGTCATTAATGGGTCCGTTCCGCTCGCAGTGGAAACCGGGCTTGAGACTTGGATTATCTTGTAACATGAATGAATGAAATGAAATGCACATCGTACGTCATTCAACAGTCTGTGGTCCGTCATCCGTCCGTCAATGTTCCGTGGTCTGTGGTTTCCGTAGACAGAGTACAAGTTGTATCTTGGTTTCGGTGTGTGTGGTCAACACCACAGACAACATAGACTCACTCAGCTCAGCTCAGAGGGGTCCGGTTAATGTACGTCCAGTTATTGTATAGCATGTTATTGTACACCCAGTTACAACAAAACCTTTTTTTGTTTTTCGGATTCGTTTTAACCTGCCGTACAATAACTGGCTGCGAATTAACTGGGTGTACAAAATTGGCCCGTGATGATATTGTACAGCATGTTAATTGGAAGCCATTTAGGCCCATGCACACTGGAGAAATTCAATAATAACTCAGCATTATAAAGCAATGGATACTTGTCCTAAAGGCGATAGCCCCTTTGGAGTTATTGTAAAAATAACATATTCTGGCACTGCGGCGGCCGCTGCCACGGCACGCTCGCTTTGCTCGCTCGCCTTGTGCGTAATTTTTCCTAACCTATCCAAGTCGGATCCGCCCTATAAAGTCTCTATTGAGATTTTCTAGATAGAAAACGCAGTATAGTTTTTTCATTGCTCATACTCTGAAAGTAAGTCTGAAGTTGCCTGAGGGGCCTAATTGAAAGTAATACTTTCAGCCCTAGGGAGAATCGCTTTCTACTGGCAGCTGTCAAATTATTTAAAAAAAAACAAGTTCTATTTTATTCAACCATGTTCCAACTTTCTAAAGTCTTTCTAACTGCAAGGAGGTTGTTGAACCAAATTCCAACTTTTTATTCAGCAAGTAGGTTGGAAACGGTAAGAAGTTTAAAAAGTCTAATTAGAGCGCAATGTAAAATTTAAAAAATAACATAATAATAGTATTAAATAAATAATATATCTTCTAAATTACTTGATTAAGCTTCAACTATTTTTTAAAATAACATAGATATGAGCAAACAATTTACCATTTTTTAAATTATGAAAATGTAAATAATGGCTGAATAATGCTGGCGAGCCAAAGCCGAAGGCCTGCCAGAGAAAAAGAAAAAAAAACCGGGAAGGTGGCAAATCAATCTTCATTTTCACTAATTTTTCTTTATTTTTACTATCCTTGTGGGTTTGGCGCCCTCGCTATGCTCTGGCGCCGTCTCGGGACTCAAAAAACGTGACAACACTCAGGTAACAATGTACTATTATATCACACACATTTTATTATTAGAGGCCTATCCGCCATTACAAGAACTCGAAAGACAACTGCCATCGTATTACCAACGACAATATTATTATAGATTCACAATAGACAATAGGAAACATAAAACCTTGACACCTTCTGCTATTTTTTAAAAAGTAATCTGAATCTCATTCACATATTTTTAAACAAAATATCTTATAACATTTATCTACTATGCATTCAACAGAACACATTTTCAACAACTACTTTAGTATCATACTTAGCGCAAGGTTATAAACCTTGCTACAGTGTGCACGAGGCTTAACTGGCATCGTAATAACGGGGCGTACAATAACAACACGTGTGTTATTACTTGACCTTTTATTGTACGCCCTGATAATCCAAACCCTGGCATCGTAATAACGGTGTGTACATTAACCTGCTTTACATTATCCTGCTGTGCATTAACGGGTCGTACATTATTGCCTCCCGCTCAGAGTAGAGTAGTTGTATCTATAACTAGTGATAACTAGTCTGTGGAGTAGTTCGAATTGTTCGAAAAATAAAATGTCGCGAAGATAGCACGAGGTATAAAATTCAATGTTTTGATTTTAAAATTCCAGTATTTCCTACGATGTGTCTTGAAATTTTGACACAGCAAATGATAAAAAAATATATGTATAAGTACATAAATTTTGCAGTGCAGTAATAATAAAAATATTACAAGATAATCTAGGCACGCCTAGCCACCGGGCCTTGGTTTTATTTACATTTTTTCGCAATAATCTCTTCACTATTTTATTCGAGACCACATATTTATTTGTTGCAGATAAAAGTGTAAAGAATATGAATTGTATGGTCTAGTTACATGAAGATATTTCAAACACACTTCGAGGTAAACAAAGAGAATTTCTGTTGTATTTCTTGCACCAGCTTTTACAATGTGCCTATTTGTTGCATCTTTCGTGTTCATTGATTTCAGTTAGAATAAATAATACACCATGAACGTGGGTGGAGTTGGTGGTGAGATCCCAAATGAGGTGGCTTTGCTAGCTGATGAGCTCAGTCGGGCTGTGGAGCTTACGCATCTTCCTACCGTCTCTCATGAACAGCGTATCCAAGCCTATAACGTCTGTGAAAGGTAAATTACCAAAGAAATAGGAAATCAATTTAGTTTTAAATTTTTTTCTTTGAGGCATTTTTATTAGAAACTTCTTATAACAATCTATTTAACCTGTGTGCCACTTCTGGGTATATACCTCTGCCTCTTGCTGCCCTACTACCCTATCAATATCATATGACCAAGCGCTGGGAGGTCTGCTTCTTTCATATAATAATTGATGTCTACCACACTGAGTATGTTACGGATGATTGCAAATGCATAGCTAGTAAAAAATTAAAGAATCACTGAGCCTATTTTACTATGCTCATTTGTTTGCTCTTTTGAAATTGTACACAGAAATGTAAAAGGCAAGCTTAACCCTGTAAAAATACAATTTAATATATCAGGTACATATCAGTTTCAAAGTTTTAAATATTAATCTTATTACTTACTACTAGCCTGCACTATACCATTGATGTGCAAATCTGCCAGACACTACATTGTTGTGCCTCGACCACCACCCCCGCCACCAGCCCCGCTCATAAGAGTTCAGCTCGTCTTGTCCTGCCATCTCATGCGAGGCCTGCCGCATTTATATAAATGATTTTATTTCCAGTTTCAAAGATCACTCTCCATGGTGTGCCCAGGCAGGGTTACTCCTAGCCAGTGGCAATCAATACTCTCCAGTTGTCAAACACTTTGGCCTCAAGTTAATGGAGCATACAGTACAAATCCGATGGCCGCACATTACACAAGCTGAAAAGATATTCATCAAGGTACAGTCAGGAACACACTCAAAGGAGTACTTTATTATTTATTTAGTGATTTGTCATAGAATTAGCAGCTTCAACCTGCAGTGGAGATCAGTGTATCAATGTCAAAGTTCACAGCAGTGTGAGTTGATGTAAGTAGAACCGTAGAACCCTATGCTTAAACTGATTGCCATCACAGATCGCCTATATCTTAGCAAGGCTTTAATATGGTATGGGGGGGGACCCCCCAATTTTTTTGTTTTTTTTCTACTTTTGTATTAAAATCTTAATGCGGTTCACAGAATACATCTACTCGCCAAGTTTCATCAGCCTAGCTTTTATAGTTTCGGAGAAAAATGGCTATGACATATGGACGGACAGACAGACATGACGAATCTATAAGGGTTCCGTTTTTGCCATTTGGCTACGGAACCCTAAAAAAGCTATTTATGCTACATTCTATGTATGTATTTCCCAGGAAAATTCAATGAAACTACTTTACATGGGCGGATGGGACACTGGCCACTTAAACAATGCACTGGCCCGAGTTATTGTAGAGATGATTAAAAGAGAATGGCCTCAACACTGGCCCACTCTGCTCGGAGAGCTCAACGGTGCCTGTACCCGTGGCCATATGCAGACGGAAATTGTGTTGCACATCTTCCTGCGACTGACTGAAGATGTGGCCACTTTGCAGGTATGCTCAATACTATTTGATCCAAAGAACTAGTTTTCTTGTTCTTCTGGAAAATTCTTCAAGAAAAGTATTTAATAAATCTTTGAAAAACCGCGTGTTTCTACTTGTTGAGACTTTGAGTTAGCCTTTTGTTTCTTAACTTACTTTTGTTCAATTAAAAATAAAATCATATTTACTTTTGTTAACTTCATTAGGTTCTCTATTAAAAATAAAATCATATTTACTTTTGTTAACTTCATTATGTTCTCTTCCCAAAAATAAAACAAATAAATCTTCAATTTTTAAATTATCTAAAATAGACATTGAAATTATTTGACATCACCTTGACCTTGCTTATAACTTTTGATAAGGAGTTGCAACACTGCAATCCTAATGTAATGGTCACGACATATTATGCTACTTATCTGACCACAACCTCGATAAAACATTACAGACTTGTTAAAATGTAGTAGTATCCTCTATTTCTGAGTCTTACAGTTAAATTCATGATTATTATGGCTTTCCAATGTTATTCTTATTATGCTTCATATTTTATCCAAGAATAAGCGTATCAATGAGTTTTTTCATAGAACGTTAACTCATTGATACTGCTGTTACAGACCCTAGAGCAACAGCAGCGTCGTAAGGACATCTACCAGGCGTTAACGGGGAACATGTCTGAGATATTCTCATTCTTCATGAGCCTGATAGAAATGCATATGCGGGAGTACCAAGAAAAAACTGCGGCTGGCGACTATGCCGGCGCAGCTTCTAACGGACGAGTTGTGCAGGTAATGTTTTGAAAGGTAAACTAGTGCTTCGACATTCTTTATACGACAATATTCTGTATGCACAAAAAATTATAAATGTATAAGTGCATACAAAACCTTAAAACTATTTACCTCATACAATGGGTAGTCTTATCGCTAAACAGCCATCCCTACCAGACAACCTTTGGATGGAATGGACCTATAATATTGACATGGTACGATAGTTACTTTATCTAGTTATTTAACAAAACCCATCAGAATTTCATCACATTTTGCTTTAGAAAATTAATCACGCAAAAAGTCCGCAGTCCGCGCCGTTAATCCTATCGAAATTTGGCGTTAGAGAATGCAGGTATTCAATTAAGAAACTCTGAAAATCAAGCTACTCTTGAGTTAATTTGATTATAATATTCCGAAATTAGCCAGTTAGGGTCGGTTTTATAAGAGCAAGAATAAATTAAATTAAATTAAAATTTGTTTATTCAGATGTCACAAGATCCATTCCTAAAACTAACACAACACATACAATAGCAAATCAAAAAATAAAATAAACAGAGAACATTACAGTAGAATAAATCAACCAACTTCTTTTAATTTTTTTTCTTTCAGGCCGTGCTCCGAACATTGACTGAGTTTGTGGAATGGGTTTCGACAAATCACATAGTGATGAACAACGCCTACCTTCTGCAAGTTCTGTGCATGTTGCTGCAAGATGACGTATTCCAGTTGCCTGCAGCTGAGTGCTTGCTGCAAGTCGTCAATAGAAAAGGCTCTGTAAGTAATCTTATATTGCTGTAATCAGCAAAAGTTCTTATCACACCTTACATGACTATTTTTAAGATCAGCAAAAGCCTCTCATCAACACACCATGAGTATATTTATTTTAACTGTCCTTGCTTCCCTTGTAACCACTCGAATATTAGAAATAAAAAAAATAAAAAATACTGCGGACAATCCACACAACACTAGCCCCAAACTAAGCAGAGCTTGTACGATGGGAACCATACAACTATATAAGTATACATTTTTTTGTAAATTCAGACTGAGAATACAATAAAACACCCAAGAAGAGAGCAAACATCTTTGTTTACCACACAAATATTTGTTCTCTGTTGGGATCGAACCCACGCCCTCCAGCACAGGCGGCAAAGCTAGTACCAGTGAGCTATGTTAGTTTCGTCCAACATGTCTCAGAAATACGAATTATTTTCTAACGTTACTTGTTTCAGTCGAAAGAGAAAAAACCGCTCATGATGTTATTCAGTGGACCACCGTTCACTTGCTTTAGAGACGCCACTCGAAATTGCATCAAAGCTGTAGACGAAGCTCACTATTTGTTCCTAAAAAAATTATCACAGGTATGGTTTTTTTTTTAATTTTATCAGCGAGAGGTATAACAAGCTACAGATGGTTCTTTTTCCATAAAAATAAATGTTTAACATTCATAAGCGATGAGAGTATAATTTTACACTGACATAACTGTGGTTGGCTTTTATATTGGTCCTTATTATAATGATGAAATTATATCAATGAAATTATACTTCACCTTAACCTTTCATAACACGCTGGCACCAATAGGGCTAAATAAAACCTGGGGTGGCAGCTAATAGTAAACATTGAGGCACTATAAAGTGCCTCAATGTTTATTATTAGTATAATTTATACTCTAGTATTTCAAGTGTAAATCCGTGATCTCTGTCCCCTATGGGAATGAGGCGTGATTTTACGTATGCATGAATGTTTTATTTCTAGTACGTATTTCATTTTCCAGGTCCTCGTTGGCCTAGCTCAACTACTGACCTCAATGTGGAGTCACGCCACAGCATTCGACGCCTGGTTCCCAATGATGCTAGAAACGACGCTACTGCTCAGCGCACATCCCTCGCTAACCCTGGCGCACGCCGCTAACTCCGTGTGGCTCGCCTTCCTAAAGCATGAGCACGCGAGCAAACTGCCTCACGTGCTCGCTGTGCTGCCACAGTGGCTTCAAGCCTCAGCACCTAAAATACTTAAGGTACTAAATATTAATCAACATCAGCATCATTTATTTCTATCTATATTCTATCAACTAGCTGATAGAAGAAGCATATGGCCCACCTGATGTTAAGTGGTAACTATCGCCTATAACAAAGCATTGCCTCGTAGGTCACGCACGTCAGGAACGCGCCTTACGATGCACTTTCCTGCGTCCATCAACTTTGCACACAAATGTTGAGCCTTACGTGCCAGTAATTTCACGGGCACCCTTCAAACCGAAACACAGCAATGCTGCTTCACGGCCGAAATAGGCATCATAGCCCGGTATCACCCACTGCTGAGTATAGGCTTCTTTCATCTTCTCCCAGCCTCCTTTATCCTGCGTCTACGTCAAGCTCATAATCATTTTCTTGTCCTTGTCCCACTTCATGTTGTCGGCACAACAGAGGGTTGTTCTCCCCTCTCCTCTATTAGCCGTCATTTCAGCATTCCTTTCTTACCTGTGTCATCCTTCACACAATCCGAGGTCTACGTTCAGCTGTGTACTAATATTGGTTGATGATGATGAAGTCATATTCCTGTATGTTCTAGGTGAGCTACCCCGCGTCGCGAGTGAGCGGCGTTCACAGCGCACTGGCGTACGCGTGTCTGGACTACGACAGCGAACAGGAATTCGCTATATTCTTCAGCCGCTGCCGGACTGAGATATTAGATAGTTTTAGGTAAAGTTTTGCATACCTTTGCAGGTATGGCGGGGATGATTTTCTACTTTGGATGTTTGTTGTTCAATCACGACCTAACCACTGGAACGATTTGGATGCTACCATTACCATAATATTATATCAGCTATCTGATTCCCATAGAAAGATAACTTTATTCATTACAATGACACACTAGGTAAGTAGGATACAGTTTTAGCTTAAAAATAAACAGTCACAGTAATACAATAAGCGGCCTTATCGTTAACAGCGATCTCTACCATAGTACAAGCTCTGCTTAGTTTGGGGCGAGGTAGTGTTGTGTGTATTGTCTACAATTTTTATTTATTCTTGTTATTATAGTCTACTTTATATCGCGATAGAATAAACAGGAACAGGAAAAAAAACGGGAATTGCCTGGCCGGCGGGTTTAATATATTCTGTTTTGGTTTGTGCAGAAATTGTATGACAGCAGCGCCCCTAGTGACGTGGGCGTTTGTGGAGCAATGGACCAGCGCGGCGCTTGACAAAGTGGGCGCCTGCCCGCCGCATATAGATGTACAAGATCCACTCTTCATTGAGTGGGAGGCTCTTTCGCAGGTACATTATAAACTATTTGAATTCCTCTACTAATGCTAGAAATTTGTCTTGGTTTTTTTAAAGAAATATTTTAGAAAAATACCTAAACTATAGAATATTCATGAGCTTAGAAATCGTGGTGCATTCATTTCTTAATCAAAACCAATATTACAAAACGAAGTGGTGGAACAAAGCCAATATTACAAAAACTGAAATCTGAATTCCATAAAAATCAAAAAATAAGGGTAACTGGTCATCCTTAGCCTTTGTAGACATCCTTTTGGAAATTAAAAATAATTGGAAATATCGAACAGTAGGTTTCTTAGAGACACGTCCTTCAAAGTGATCCTTGTGATAAATACATCTTTGACTTTGACTTGAATTGTGTGTGACTGTATTTACAGGTACTCGACGTGGTATTATCCCGGTTAGTGCAAGCGGAGCCGCGTCCCAGCGTAGTGGAAGGACTACAGCTGTTACGGCGATGCGTCGCGAGCAATCCTCCCGAGCCGTTAGTGCTCTCTCTGCTCCTGTCATTCATCTCTGCGCTCTTTGTGTTCCTCAGCTGTGCCAATAGTCAGCTAGCTGGTGAGTAATAAAATCTTAAAAAAAAAACAAGTTTTTAGAAGAGATAACTTTGATTTTAATTTTACTTATTTTTTTTTGTAAAAATCCTAACTGGCTCATGCAAGATACAATTCTACATAGACAGATACGTAAGGTTTAGTAATGATGACACCTGATTTGTTAATGTTAATAAGTGTTTTAAGTAAATAGAGACAATAAGAAACGTGCTTATGGACACATTCATCGTATAACAATCTAGAAATTGAAGTCATCATAAAATTGCTCATTAGCCCTTCATTATGGCTAGATCGTAATCTTATTAGAATACATTATTTCAAAAAAATAAATGTGTTTTATAAGCATGCCTGATTTTTGTACTCATTTTTATCTTACCTGTACCATCCCACTACTACGCAAAAGCCAGTGAACCTATTTAAAAAAAAAATACCACATACATCTAGTACTGTTGTGCAACATTACTTTACAAAGTATATATTTCAGGTCCGGGGGTAGGCGCGGCGGGGGCTGAATTACTACCGCGAGTTTTGGACAAAATCTTCGCCGCGTTTGTGTACGACGGAGACCGAAGCTCGCGGCCCGTGAAGAATGTACGACGACACGCCGCTGGCTTGCTCGTCAAACTAGCTTCTAAGGTAAAGTGGCGTTATCTAAACCCGAAGTCGGAGTTTTGCTACCACATTTCGTTACCAAAAATGTTGTTTTCGTTTCGCCTACGTGTCTTGAAGGATAATCAGGAAAACCACAACGATTTCAGGGATAATTCGTAGTTTATTCGGGAAGCACAAGCGATACGTAAGATGTAGGAGATGCAAGAGAGATCAATCATTCAGTACATCTGTCATGTCTAAAAGCTAACTGTCAGGTGACATTTGACACATTGACAGTGACATCTTTACTTTATACATAGAGGATGCAATTGTGTTTATTACTCTATGTTCACAACACTGGCCCTTAAACCAATAGCAATCTATCTATAGGCAACACTACAACATACATTACCTAAATGTAGCTATAGTACAATACAAACTCTAAACTTGTTTACATAAAAATCTACTTACAAACATTGATTTGTTTTATTCACCTAACTTAACAGAAAAAACAAAAAAAATAACTTTATTAAGTTCATAGGTACTAAAACTATCCTACTAGATAACCACTAATATCCTACTACTAATAATTATCTTGATACAAATTATTAGTTACAGATATGTGTATCAATTTACTTTTTATATAATAATTGGTACATAAACTTATCATGCTTTTCCTTACATAAAGGCTTTGTAAGTAGGTCTGCTACCATATCATTAGTACATAAATATTGTACATCAACTGTTCCATTACAAACATTTTCTCTTATAAAGTGGTGCCTTATATCTATGTGTTTAGTTCTTGCATGAAACATTGAATTTTTACATAGCTTTTGTGCAGATTGGTTATCATTATAAATGACAACCTGGATCGATTTATTCAGTATTTCTTTTAAGAATTTACGAAGGAACAAAGCCTCTTTACAAGCATCAGTGAGAGACATGTATTCCGCTTCTGTGCTGGACAGAGCTACAGTCTTTTGTTTCCTACTTTCCCAAGAGACAATAGATTTTCCTAATCTGAACACAAAACCTGTATACGAGCGGCGATCCAGCTCGTTCCTACCCCAGTCAGAATCAGCAAATGCAGCTATCTCCAGTCCACCTTTCTGAAAAGTTAAACAACAACTTTTTGTACCTTTGAGATATCTAAGTATTCTTTTTGCTGATTTCCAGTGAATTTCAGTATGATTATCATTAAATTGGCTCAGATAGCTTATTGCATGAGCAATGTCAGGCCGTGACCCTATTGCAATGTACATGAGTGATCCTATTAGGCCCCTATAATCATACTTACTGATGCAGCCCTGGGAATCATTCGATTTGATCAACGTCACACCTGTTTCCATTGGTGTGGCAGAAGGTTTACAATCCTCCATTTTATATTTCTGTAAAACTTTATCTATGTAGTCAGATTGATCAAGAGTGATCATATCTTTGTGAATACAGATTTTCATACCTAATACATACCTAGCTGGCCCTAAATCTGTAATTTCAAATTCATTTTTAAGTTTTCTTATTATTTCTTCTTTTTCTTTTGAATGAGGCATTGAAAACAGTAAAATATCGTCTACATACAATGCTACTATAATTAATGAACCATTATTCGATTTATGGTAGACACAGGGTTCCGATGAGCATTTGGTAAACATGAGTTTTTCACAAAAAACTTTATTTATTTTCTCATACCATGCTTTGGAAGCCTGCTTCAAGCCATAAATCGCCTTATGAAGTTTATAGACTTTACTTTCCTCACCCTTTACATTAAATGCCTCTGGTTGCTCCATATAGACAGTTTCTTCAAGATCTCCATTCAGAAACGCTGTCTTTACGTCGAGATGATCGATATCCATACCATATTCGGCCGCTACAGCCAGCAGGGCGCGAATACTCGAGTACCTCACGACGGGAGAGAATGTCTCGTTGTAGTCAATGCCTTGCTTCTGGGTAAAGCCCTTGGCTACTAATCGGGCCTTGTACTTCAGTGTGGCTCCATTGATCATTTTTCTCTTAAATACCCATTTGCATTTCACAGGCTTTTGACCTTTTACTCTGTCACAAAGAGACCAGCATTTATTAGTAATAAATGACTTATACTCATCTTCCATTGCCTTTTTCCACTCATCAGCTTCTGGACTACTCAGTGCTTCGTGTACAGTCTGAGGCTCAGTTGCATTTCCATGTACTTCACTGACGAGGTGAGCTGACATCCCTGAGAAGCTTTCACCGTCTTCATATTCTGAAGTCTCACATGAGCTTTCCCCTTCCATTGGTCCATCTGGAACGTATGTTTCATCCGCAGCATCATTTGTATCATAAGTATCCTCTTCACTCTCAGAATCATCCATAACAATTGGACTCAATTGTTGTGCTCCCTGATTAAATGTACGACTACGCTGACGCACATTTACATTAGTGTCATCAGAGCTTTCACGAGTAGATGATTCTGTTAGTGGAGTAGGATGACAATCATCATTCACATCACCAACAACTGGTAATGTAACTTCATCATTTTGGTTATCATCATGTGACACTAATTTATTTATGAATTTATTTTCTAAAAATGTTACATTTCTTGCCTTGATACATTCTGCTGGATTGTCAGGGTTAATCAGCCTGTAGCCCTTGGTTTCTTGGCAATAGCCTACAAAGACGTAGGACTTGGCTTTAGGATCTAACTTTGTCCTAATCTGTTTATGAGCATAGGCAATGCATCCAAAAGTACGCAAGTGAGAGATGGTTACCTTTTTATTTGTCCATTTCTCCTCTGGAGTGTAGCCTCTAACCGCAATGGTAGGCGACCGGTTTTTGAGGTAAACCGCGGTGTTGACAGCTTCTGCCCAGTACTTATTTTCAAGGCCTGCCTCTCTCAACATGCACCGGGTCTTCTCCATTATACTTCTGTTCGCTCGTTCAGCAACTCCATTTTGCTGTGGCGAATGAGGCACCGTTGTCTCGTGCCGTATGCCATTTTGCTTCATAAAGTTCTGGAATGATAAATTTACATATTCACCTCCATTGTCGCTCCGAATTACTTTTAATTTTTTATTTGTTTGGTTTTCGACAAGTGCCTTCCATTCTTTAAATTTTTCAAAGACTTCACTCTTTTGTTTTAGGAAGTAAACAAAAGTCTTTCTACTGTAATCATCTATAAATGTTAGAAAATATTTTAATCCACTCATAGAAGTACAGGGCATAGGGCCACACACATCAGAGTGTACTAGTTGCAATACCTCTGTGGCTCTATTAAATGTCTTTTTGGGAAAAGGTAATTTAGTTTGCTTTCCCTCAATACATGCAATACATGTCTGGTATGTAGTATTATCATAAGAGATACCTTCTACCATACCTTGTTTCAACAGTTCCATACTCCTGTGATTGAGGTGCCCAAGCCGACGATGCCAAACATCCTGTGTGGCTGCCTCACTCCCCCGTGAAGTAAGCATCACAAGGGCTGGTTGACTCGTAGTGCTGCTATCCTTTTGCATACCTGAGTCCTCAGCCGCATCATCAGATCTCGATGAGCTTGCCTCTGAAACCTCACTAGAAACATTCCCTACCAGATTGCATGATATTGACTTGACTGTGTCCAACTGATAAACCCCATTACACAAAGTGGCAGAAGCCACAACTATGTTTTTATCATAAACTTTACACCCATTAGAACAAAACACCACTTTATAACCTTTCTTTACCATAGCACTGACAGACAACAAATTGGTAGTTAAATTAGGTACATAATGAACATCACTAATTGTCTTTACAATATTATTCTTCATTTGTACTCGAACTGACCCCTGTCCTGCCGTATAAAGTTTCTCACCATTGGCCGTACTCACTTCCAACTGTCCTTTACTAGTAAAATCACGCATAATGCTTCTGTCACGACACATGTGCTCCGTAGCACCACTGTCTATGTACCATGACCCGCTGTTGATATTGACCGAGAGAGCCACAAGAAGAGCCTTGGATCCATCAGTTTTCTCCGGGTGTTCAGTCTTCTTCTTGAACTTCGGGCAATTCTTGATGAAATGTCCAATCTGCTTGCATTTGAAGCACCGAGGCTGCCTCTTTGCAATCATTGCAGTAGCACTCTCCGCTTTATCATCTCTTCGTAGATTTTCTTGTAGCAGTTTTCCTTTGACAAACTCGCTAGACAGCTTCGTACTGGTGTTCTCGATTGCCATGATGAAAGGATCGTAGTCCGCTGTTAGACCGCTCAACATTAAGACAGCGACAAAATCGTCTTCCAGGGGTGATCCTATCTCGGTGAGCTGCTGTGATAGTTCAGTGATTTTGTTCACATAACGCTCCATATTCTCGCTCTCACTCAATTTTGTACCAAATAGTGATCTGAGCAATCCAAGTCTACGACACAGACCTTTGTCCTCGTAGGCTTTTTGGAGGTTGTCCCACGCCTCTTTTGCGCTCTTTGCATTCCTTATATGCGGAATCGCCGCCGGACTCACCGTTAGTGCTATTTTAGCCTGCGCCTTTTGACTTTTCTTAGCATCCAGGTCATCCGAAACACATTCCCACAGGTCCTCATGAATGAGTATCATTTTCATCATAAATTTCCACGAACTGTAGTTCTCGATCCCTCGTAATTTATCGATACCAAGCATACTTGACGATGGTGTTCCTGAAGCCATATTTTGCTGCGTAGAGGTTAGAAACTTGGAACCTCAAAACGCCGACAACGCAAAGTCCCAAAAAAGTACGCAGATTTTCAACAATTTTCTTGTCTGGATTTCTTTGGGTAATCCTGGCGCCCATAACCTGAAGGATAATCAGGAAAACCACAACGATTTCAGGGATAATTCGTAGTTTATTCGGGAAGCACAAGCGATACGTAAGATGTAGGAGATGCAAGAGAGATCAATCATTCAGTACATCTGTCATGTCTAAAAGCTAACTGTCAGGTGACATTTGACACATTGACAGTGACATCTTTACTTTATACATAGAGGATGCAATTGTGTTTATTACTCTATGTTCACAACATGTCTCTGTCTGTTGTAGGGAGAAAATATGAGACGGCAAAAATACGTTACGTAGTTAGCGTTGTTGACTCGGACTTCGGGTACTGCAGTTCATTACTGGCGTGATAAGCCCGTCACGTGCCATAAGGGTGGCCTTAGTGGCTCTGTGAGCTGTAGACCTCGCGAGCGACCCTGACCGCGCTCAGTTGGTAGCAGCTCTGCCTTCTGCGCCGTAGGCCGTGGGTTCGATCCCTACCGAGAACAAATATTTGTGTAGTGAACGCAAATGTTTGTTCTCTGTCTGGGTGTTATATTATATTCTAAGTATGTATTTAAAGATAGTGAGATAGTGTTGTGTGGATTGTCCACAATATTTATTTATTTAATCGATCTTGATCGATTCGATCTTGTATCCCTTTTAAGGCACTAAAAACGAATGTACATACTTATTAGCTGAGAATTGTAAAAATCGATTCTATTCTAAAGTAGTTAGCGTTACCTATCTTCAAAGGGATAAAGACCCAGTATACTTTTGTTCACAATTGTTTTGTTTTACTTTTATCTTATACCTTAGTTCCAAATAAAACTTGTATCTATAATTTCAGTACCCCCTCCTACTGCTGCCAGTATTCGGTCGCATCCACGAGTTAAGCCGAGCGGTTGTGTCACGCCCTGACACGAGCGCAGTCGAGAGCGTCACGCTACAAGAGGCGCTGCTACTCGTGTCTAACCACTTCTGCTGCTACCAGCGGCAAAGCGCGCTTGTGCAAGAGGTAATCTATTAAAAGCTCTGATAATCGGTTTTGGGAATAGGACAACTTTTCTGAGACCGGGCAACGACAGGCATCACTAGTTGGGAGATAAAAAGATGGCGTCGGAATGCGTTGAATCTACTGACTAGTGATGTCTCGCGTATATCAATAACTAGCGGCTTGTCCCGGCTTGGCACGGGTTGAAATTTATTTTTTAAACATGTAAATATAACCTGTGTTACTCAGGGTGGATGACGCTTTCCAATGGTGAAATAATTTTTGAAATCGGCACAGTAGTTTTTGAGTTTATTCATTACAAACATACACACAAAAATACAAATCTTTCCTCTTTATAAAATTATAAATTATCAATAATCTACGTGGTAGATTATTTTTTTCCGTGCTTTAAAGAAAACAGAGTTAGGGATAGTTTTCGCCTCATTATTACGCATGCATAGAACTAAGTTTTATCTCGGCGTGCAGGTGTTGGGTGAATGCGGCGGCGTATGGGCGCGCCTGCGTCCGTCGTTGTGCAGCGGCGCGGCGCTCGCGCGGCTCATCGGGCTGGACGCGCCGCCTTCCGACGCGGAGGACGCGCCGCGCCGCGACCGCCGCGCGCTAATGCACGCCCTCACACTCACGCTCGGCGTCGTTAAACGAACCGCCGTGCCGACCGACCCCGACAAGTGAGTACACTTACATTATTTTTTCTTCTGCTTAAATTTAAGTGCTTAGCTTTTGTCGGGGTTTTGATGCAGTTTTCTCTAATAAAGTCTTTCAAATGCGGCCGCCTTGACTTCCTTATACGACATGACAGCGACTTTTTCATAAATCTGGCTCATGTAACTAATTCTTGGCCTTCCTCTTCCCCGTTTCCCTTCAAGCTTTCCTTCAATGATGTTCTTTATGTAGCTGTCATGTCGTAGAAGATGTCCAAACATTTTTAAAGGAGCTTCTTTGAGGCGCACTTTAAATCCTTTCACCACACTTGGCTCGAAAGAATCAGTGACACGAAAAAGAAAACAGATTGTATTATAAGTATGTATTTACAAAAAATATATTTAAATATTTTATCAGCTATCTGATTCCTATTGTACAAGCTCGGCTTAATTTGGGGCTAGATAGTGTTGTGGGGATTGTCTACAATATTTATTTATTTATCAAATCCAGTCATAAACCAATAAGTTTTTCTGTACTCTTTATGATAGTACTTCAGTACTATCAAACGGTGAAGGAAAACATCGCGAGGAAACCGGCATGTCGCACAACCAAAAAAGGCCTGCCAGCGGCCTGCTTGCAGAAACCATTCCGTTTAGTATTTTAGGTGCCATAAAATAATAGCATCGAATCTATCAAACGGTAATAATGCAAGGAATCGAATCGCATTATGACGTAAGCCTTGTTTCTAGAGCAGGGGTGCCCAAACGGTCGAGTCGATCGCCAGCAACATGCTTAATATAGGCACCCAGTACAATTTCTGGAAATACGCGGATAATAATGTAGTAGTTGTAATGATCATCTAGAGATAGCTCAACTGATCCAAATCAGTGCCAGACGAAAGCGTCCCCAAGGCGCTAACGGCAATAGCATTGCTGATGACCTACCGACATATTATAGTTTATTCGATCCCTTTCTTTCAAAATATTATCTGGTCGTTCGCCGTATAAGTGTGAGCACTCCTGTTCTAGAGCATCGCGCGGAGGATTCGGCGGCGGTGTCACTCCCTCAGGGAACCCCATCTGGCGCAATCCATCCAGCGGTCACGTGCTGCCTCTCCTCCCGTGCGTGCTCGAGCTGGGCCGTGCCCTGCATGAGCTGCACGACGCGCCCAACTTGCGACATTCCGGATACTCGCGTGTCCTACTGCCGTCGGCCGCGGACCGACGGAATCTGCTCGGCTTGAGGGAACATGACGCGCTCACCATCACAGGCCCGCGACCCGATGATCGTATGCAGACCTTTATTCACACGCTGCATGAAAACGTAAGACTCACTTTTCATTGATTTTTATAGTGTTTATAATTTATAGGTAGCAGCACATAACTTTAGCGCTGACCGTTATTGCGCAAATTACAATTTGGTTTGAACGAGATCTAGCAAGTAGTTTTTTTTTTATACGTCATAAACCGTAAACCGCAATTTACCTTTCGACACAAGTAAACAACAAGAACTTTTATATTATGTTACTTGTTGCTACGGAACCCTTCATGGGCGAGTCCGACTCGCACTTGACTGCTTTTTTTTTAAATAATCATGAGATTTTTTAAAATATGTTGTTGTATTTCCAGGTGTGTTTAGTGGTAGGTGCAGCGTCACTATCCCTCGGGCGTGAGTTGTTCGCGGTGCCAGGCCTCGCGGAGTACATTGCCGGCTCTCTACTAGCGCAGCCGCAACTGCCCGATCATTGGCTGCGACCGTTGGTGCGCAACACATTACGGCCGCTCATGCTGCACTGTCCCTTGGCGCACTACAACGATGTGGCGCTGCCTTTATTGGCGCATGTGGCTCCTTTCAGTAAGTGTTACACTAAACCACTTAATATCTGTTTTGTATCTGTGAAAACCTATAATTGGGTCAGTTTCTAGATCATAAATAATAGTTATTATATGCTGTTGGTTTTGTTTGCCTTCGCCAAAACTCCTGTCTTCGATTTACCGAATTCCATTCGGATCCGATTATCGGTTCTAAAGTTACAAGAGTTTGCAAATTTATCTCTCCCATGGCGATTAAATAACCTACGAGCCTATGCTTTGTTATAGGCGACGGTTACCACTTAACATTAGTTTGGTCTCATGCTTGTACCATCGGCAAGTTGTAAAAAAAAAACACTTTCAAACTTCCAAAGTTTATCACACTTTTCTTCACAGTGGTGACACATTTGTCCCGTCGATGGGAGTACATCACATCGCTGTACGAGTCAGGAAAGTTGGAGGAAGAAGTTGGCAGCGAATCACAAGAAGTCTTAGAAGATATACTAGTCCGCAATCTCACACGAGAATATCTCGAAGTACTCAAGGTATGATTATTACTCATTCTCAAAATAGTGTTGTAGTACTTTAGTATTTGAACTGGCAACTTATCTCTTTGATTTGTTTGATTTGGTATATCCAAAAAACTTCAGGGATGTTTATCGTGCATTCTATATCATTAAATTTGTGCTTGAAACTGAATTTTTGCCGAGACTGAAAAATGAAGGAGGATAGATAAATAAATAGATAGATAACACTTTATTGTACATAAGGATACATCACAGTAATTAAGCGTAATTAAATAAAGTATGGGCCTAAGAATGCCTAGAAGAAATCTCTTTCAGCGATAAGGCCTATCGCTGAAAGAGATTTCTTCTAGGCATTCTTAGTAAAGACGGGAGGATTCTTAGCAGACTCTGAGTAACCTTCAAATGTCCGTTGCAGGTGTCGCTAGTAGAAGCCGTGGCTCCCCCCGACGCGAACAGCGGCGACATGGAGGAGGAGGGGACTCCCCCCGCGGCCGCGCGTCAGCCCGACCACGTGTCCGAGCTCGGCGCGCTAGTCGTGCGCGAGCCGCGCGCCGGACCGGCCGTGTTGCGAGCCGTGCTGCTAGCGCTCACCTGGGCTGACTCCACTTCCTCGCTGAAGGCGTGCGCGCTAGCCCTGCCCGCGGTGAAGGCAGCGCTGCAAGCGGGCCGGTTCTCGGCGGCGGAGGCGGGCGCAGCGCTCGCGGCCGCGCTTCATGCGCTGCGCACGCACGGCCAGCATGACGCGAACCAGGCGGCGCTACTCGCACTGGGAGTTCAGGTACTGTGACGTCACTGTAACTAAGGGAAGTGGAAGGTTTTTTGCGGCTAAAGTGTAGACATTTATAATGGTTTTTACCGGAGAGCTTTAGTAAGTGGAGTGGAGTAAGTATTCAAAATCGCTATGCCTGGAATGTCTTGTCTAGTGTTGGACCTCTTTAGGCAAATTTTGAAGAATTTTACAAAGGTTACAAACAACAACTTAGACAAAGTTGTTGTTTACCCTGCCTGTGCGTGGATTTGTTTTATTTTAGTAATTTTGTTCTAGTTGTACGAGCTACTACGACCAACATTCCCTAGCATCGCTGGCGTGTTGCGAAGCATTCCTGATGCAGATCCGAACGATCTGCAACGACTCGATGACAAACTGAGCGCCGTCAACACCAAGCCTAGCAAAATAGATAAGGTCAAAAGAGACCTTTTCAAGAAGGTCACGTCTTGTGTAAGTAGTGCTTACGAATAAAAAACCATAATGAAATAAATATTAAAACTCTCACCACTGTCACTGTCTTGTATTTAAATAGAGATGGCAATAGACTTTTTTTTTTTTTTTTTTTATTAAACCGAAACACAGCAATGCTGCTTCAAGGCATGACTTAGCGGAATGCTAACCTATATGACTGCTTTACGACCATTATGAATATTAGCCCAGACTCGTCTTATTCACGCGAATCACTCATTTACACTTGGGCAAAAAGTTAAACTCTACCTTTACCCATTCAGATAATTATCAGTTTTCACGTTCATAAAATGAAATGTTCCTTGCTTACAGCTAATTGGCCGTGACGTAGGCCAGCTATTCAAGAAGGAGGTATTCATTCTCGACCTGCCATCCATGCACGTCCCTAAAGTTAAACCACCGAGCGCCGTCGACGCTCCTGAAGGCGCTGGAATAGACAAACTCTTCGCTACGCCCACGTAGCATAGCCGACAATCTTATAAAAAAATATACCACGAGTTCTCAATTGGACGGATTTTTACTCGACTGTCTGATGCTAATACTCCATCCAACGTCATGAAGCTTGTAATTATAAAATGGGTTTTCTCTAACGAAGGACTATTTGAAATCCAAACAAGTTTTACTAACAATGATTTTATGAAAACTAGTAAAACAATTTTTTTGGTAGGAAAAGTATGGTATCATAATTATGTTGTTGCCGAAAATGTGCAAGCCTTTGGCGGTTGTCAGACTCATAATTACGGTTGTGACTGTTTATAATCTTGCAAGTCTGAATGTTTTTTATAAAAGACAAAGGCGACCGTTCCAAATTATGTTATTTCACTAGCTAGCATGTGTATAATATTGGATATTATGGTTTTATGACTTTTGCTTCACGTGTATAGGTAGCGGCACATAACTTTAGCGCTGCCCGTTATTGCGCAGAAGTCAAAAATAAGGTACTTGAGGGGGGCTAGCGAAATGAAGGGCGGGCGTGCGTAGCGCTGATTGGCTCTCTAGTCGCACTTCGCTCTCTGTACCAATAGGACATTCTGCACACATCTTAGTGTGCGCGACATGCGCTCACTACGACGCATGCGCAGCTTACCCTCCGCGTATCGCTCTGCGCTAAAGTTATGTGCTGCTAGATAAAACAATGATTGTTACTTTGAGGTACTAGACGAATTTAAAATAATTCTGATTATGTGTTTGTAAATATTGAGTTTTTTTAATTCCAAAATAGACGCATTTAGCGAACTAGTTCAAATGATTTTATGTTTGGTGGGTGGAAGAAAGACTACGTTGCATACTTTTTAATCACCGATGTTAGAAGGCTTACAAGTTACAACAAGCAAAATTACGCACAATAAATTGGCCGTGCCGAAACAAAGCTTTTCATGAAACTTCGGCCTGGTTTGGGCAGGTATGCTTACAGACTTTAAACTCTATTGAAAATTACTTGTATAGTAAAATCTTTATTTTTTATTTTAGGTGATAAAATCAAAACAGTTTTATTGATTGTGATTTCGATTGTCTCTGAGCATATCCCTTGCAATTTCTGTGTATTTGCATATTCTGTATTATATCATTCGCCATAGCTTACGCCATAGAATGTATATTATTTTTATTATATAAAATTATACTGTATACAGCTGTTACGAAATTGCAAAGTGTGTGGGGCATCATATTATACAAGCAATATTGAGAGCGTAGTTGTCATATTATTTTGTGATGAAAGAAAAATATTTAGTTCTCATTGTTTGTTTAGTATTGTATGTGTAATTTATATTTTAATCAAAACTATGAGTGTGATGGTAAAAATCTGTCGATTTGATAATCGGCCTAGCTATTCCTATTTTTAGGTAGATTGTTATGTAACGATATTATTATTATTATATTTATAACAAAATAAAAAGTTGGAAATTAAATTTTGTGTTTTCATAAAAAAAACTATACCCATAAAAATAATACCTATAGGAATAAAAGTAAGAAGCTAGTCTTCAAATACATACTTAGAATACAATATATCACCCAGTTTTATTCTCGGTGGGGATCGAACCCACGACCTACAGCAAGGCAGAGCTATATACTACCAACTGAGCTGAGAGGCCAGTCAAGTTAAAAACATAGTTAATCTCTAGGCACTCTTGATGAGTGTTTAAAGTTTTGTTTCTTGGAACAACTTATAATAGGGTTTGGTACTTTTTAGGTATATCAGTGTAGGCAAGCGGAGCCGCGAGCGTGTTATTCCAAAATAAAACAGATTATAATCAATAAATATTTATTAAAATACGAAAAAGTTTCACTTGTCGTAAGTATAAATCATTTGGTTGCCAACTTCGATGTTCTTTCCGTTACTAGCGATAGCAACAGTGTTGTTTGAGACATCTACTCTCAATACTGAGGCGCTGTCGAGAACCACGCATTTAATCTCGTGGTCGCCGGCCACCGGGATCTTGCGGGGACCGAGGGCTGGATCGATGTAACGCCAAACTTTTAGGCTGCTCAAGTCTGGAACAAAAAACATAGTTACTAACGGGAACTCTCTTATCTGATAAGAGTGCACCAAAGGAGCCTCTGATGCGCACTCAACACAACACAGAAAAAGAAGCGACAACAGCAAGTGGTGGGTATACCAGGTACCTATTATATCTAGAAATAGGTAAAATTATGTAAGTAGACATTCTATTTTCTACTGTTTATACCTAAATATTTTTTTTCTTAAACATGCGCGGAAATATTGTCATTACTTTTGAATATAGAACACGCGAAGTATCATATTTTATTTACGTAGACTGAAAAACCAAAATCACTTCCCGGCGCGTTCTCGCTCCGGCAATGTTGTATGAAACGGCGTGCTGTTTGAATTTAGAACTCTTTCATCTATCGTACACATTGCGTTCTCGTGGCTGTATAGCCACAGAAACGTTTACCTTTCGGCACAAACTGTAAAAAAAAAAAAAAAATGGCGGTAAAGCGGAGTTCGTTGTTATTTGGTTAATAAAAAATACATTTGATTAAAAGACCCTTTATATTTCCTTGCATTTTTTTAAGAAAAGCACTATACAACGTGTATCAAAATATGTGTACTATCCTGAAGGGGGGTGAATTTCCACCCCCCGGGAAACAACTTTTGTTCAACGACTTTTCGAACTTCGATTGGTATCTCTGAAAAAAACTGCAACGAAGTTTCAACATGAACAGCTGACTTTATACAAAGTGGCAACCCTAAACTCAGCTACAGAGGTAGTAGGTAGTAGTAGTAGACCTACAGAGGTAGTAGGTCAAGGGGTCAAGGGGTTACAAGGATAGGGTTGTCAATTTATTTAGGCATTATGAAATTAAATATTTTTGTATGGGAAACTGAAAATAGGAATTTTTAATTATCTCCCCCCCACAACTGATCACCATTGTGGTCTGAAACCCCCCACCTTCGCATAGTACACATATTTAGATACACCTTGTATATGCCTCGGCCGAAATGGCAATTGCCTGTCTCGTATCATTGAAGTCCTCGCCTGCGGCTCGGCCTTCAAACTCATACTCGACCTGCATATTTCGCTGCCTTTGCAATAATGTACTATTAGTGTGATATGGGTACTGTAACCTGCAATTTATTTTATTTCTAGGTCTGTGTCGTCCCACTGCACGTCAAAGGCCTGCCTCCCCTTCTTCTACACCTCTCGACCTTTGGCTACTGTGCGCCAGTCGTTCATATGACAATCGAGATCATCCCGCCATCTTGTCCGGGGTTACGACGCCAACCTTGTGGGACCCAATCGGTTAATATGATATGATTGTATATTTAAAACATGATTGTATGATCGTTCATGAATAAATGATAATGATGATATTTTGGCCCAAAAAATGTCCAGCATACGAACCACATGCCCTGCCCAATCCCATTTAAGAAATTAATATGCAATAAACAATTTTTATGAATTCCGACCTTTGATAGCCTTCATTTCCTTAGCGATCTTCCCCTTCAGTTTGTCCACCGTGTCTCCGTCTGAGAGCATGAGATTGACCGCGAACAAGCCGCTCAGAGGCGTTGGGTTTGTGATATAGACTGTCACTCCTGGTTCCGAGCTGAAGGTGACGTGAGGCTGGCCGGGTGCGCAGTCCTCGCTGGTCTTTTCTGGGGCGTCGGGGTCGTCCGTGTGTTTCACTTCGATTGTTTCGAGCTGTTCATTCGAAACAAGGTATAATTAATTAGTAACGCTCTATTTTTTTTTAGTGAATGAATAATATGTTTCATCTTTACTACTGTTTATGAATCGGTGTATTTCACTTCGATTGTTTCGAGCTGTTCATTCCAAACAAGGTAGGTATAATTAATTAGTAACGCTCTATTTTTTTTAGCGAATGAATAAGATGTGTCAACTTTACTACTGTCTAGGAATCGGTGTATTTCACTTCGATTGTTTCGAGCTGTTCGTTCGAAACAAGGTATAATTAATTAGTAACACTCTTTTTTTTTAGTGAATGAATAAGCTGTGTCATCTTTAATACTGTCTATGAACCTCGGCCTACCTCCATGTTGATTTACCCTATACAAGGTCCATGTGGGCTATTATTTTGGATACTTTTCAGGAGTTCTAAAGTAGCGGTTTAGCCTGTAGGGTCCACCAGTAAAACAGCTCTGTGCAAGGACAGGCGGACGAACGGATAGAGCGAAACTAAAAGGGTTACTTGTTTTAGTTCGGAATCCTAAAAAAGATGTGAGAATTGTGAAGTCAGCGCCTTTGAATTTTTCCACCTGTGCGAATTCGGGGCCAGTCGCTAGTCAATAAAAAAATCGAAACTCACATCTAAAGTATTAAGTAAATACTGCTTGTTTTCATTGAGCACAGCTGCTTCGTCGAACAGCAAGCCCATAGACAAGGCCTCAGCGCCGACGCGCTCGATGTTATCGCGCGTCGCTTGAACGAACGGCATTACTCGCTTCATGTACTTCTTGAGGAAGTCGATTTGCGATAGCTTACTGGATATCACCTTGTTGTCGGGAAGGCCAGACGGCTGTGGAAACAATGCAAAGGTTAACAAAACGAACGTTGCAAGTTAATGCTGCTTTTGTCATCATCATTTTCCTGTCCTCACGCCTCACTGAGTGGGCTCGGCGCAACAGTAATTCATGCTTTCGTACTGTTATTTTTTAACGAAAACAACATTTGGTAGACAAAATGTGGTAGCAAAACTCCGACTTCGGGTACAGACTATACCGGTTACCGATTTACGCTCACTTACCCCATTCAACTCCTTCATTGTAGTCAGAATAACATGCTGCCACTTAGGATATTCCTTCGCGACCCAAACGATGGCCTTGTTAGGTTTCCTCTCCGGTTTAGGCGCTTCGCCCTTCTTAGGCTTTTTGACAGCGCAATGGTTCTTCAGGTAGATTCTGAAGGCGTGAGCCGCATCCATTAGATAGTTGCTAGCTTTCACTGCCACCTCGTCGATTTCTCCTGTGACGGGCCATGAAGAGTGGAGAATACTGCTTTTCTGAAATAAGCACACGACGTTTATTCCTAGACATGGTAGACATTATAATAGCGTCTAAATGTATCTATGACCCCAACAATTCGGGATAAAGTAGAAATAGTTTAAAAAACTTGAGAAACCGAATTCATGGCCAAACTATTAAACCAATTTTGATGAAATTTCTATAGGAACAATCTGGAAATATTACTTTTCAGATGAAAAAGATTTTTTCAAATCGAATCATAAATTACGAAGATATGATAGCATAATTATATGCATAGTTGTAATAGAAAAAACATTTAAAAACAAAACCACCGAATTGAGAACCTTCTTTTTTATTTGAAGTCGGTTAAAAATAATCTGTCAGTACTTTGTTGGTATATCAATATCCGGGAGTACCATGATGGGTAACATATCAACAAAACATTCATAGTTTTTTTGTTATTTGAAAGGTACTAAGTATACAAAGTTGCTCCTTAGATATCTATAACAAATTATGGAGAAAAACTTACGTTGTCTAACAATTCCCAAACGTGTTCGGCGACGTGAGGACAGATTGGCGACATAAGTTTCGCCTGCGTCTCTATGAACCGGGCAACTATGTCTCCGTGCATGCCCGCTTCTGAGCATAGCTCTCTGTGAACGAAAAACATTTTAATGTTTCAAGCATGACAGAATGAAAGAAGCGCTAAACACTCTTAAAACCATACTCGCGTAGTAAATGCTTTTAGCGGTAGAAAAAGAAATGTGTGCACATTCCAAATGACGTAAAATATGGCTAAGAAAATATTGTACAAGAATAAAATAGGCTTATTCATATACGATAACTAGCAGCCGCCCGCGGCTTTTATCGCCCCGACCCCGTTACTTTTTCCGGATCAAAGTAACCTATGTCCGCCTTCTGGTTCTAAGTTTGCGCGTGATGGCGGGACCAAGGGAAATAGGGATTCACAAATATGAATATGTAAAATAAATGATGATTACAGCACATAATGCACATTTTTCACAGCGGCATC
Source organism: Thera britannica (assembly GCA_939531255.2). NCBI lineage: Eukaryota > Metazoa > Arthropoda > Insecta > Lepidoptera > Geometridae > Thera > Thera britannica. The sequence goes on along the minus strand of OW618040.2, from coordinate 5,300,966 downwards.
TGGCCCCAAACTAAGAAAAGCGCACCACCCGATCTTTTATTACCTGCTGAAACTCGTATTTAACAGATGATGAAAGAGGGTTGGTCATGCATGAGATATGCCCACCTGTATTTATCCCTAGCGGCTTGCAGCTCAAAGAAACCAGTCTTCAGCGCTTCCTTGAAAAGCATTTTGTTGTAGTTGTCGTCAGTTTGCTTGATTTTCGTGTTCATCTCGCTCACAAATACTTTGTCGTGGAAGTTGTATTCACCTGTCAAAATTACATGTTTGATGACCTTTGTGGTATAAGAAACTAGTGGAATTCCGCGTGACATCGTTTAAGCTTTTTAAATACCAACTTCAACCCCCGCTGAATTTACAAAATGCCTTTCTAGTGTACCTACACTTTTAATAAGAACACACCCTACAAATTTCAAGTCCCCTTGATTAACGGTTTAGGCTGTGCGTTGTATGTTAGTCACTCACGCAGCTCTTATAAAATGTATTATGATTATAATTATGACTGGTGGATTAACTGATGAGACAAAAAAATTGATCTACAAGAAAACACCCCGTTTAACAAACCAACTACGCCTCCAAGGTTTAGTCTGAGTGAAGGGCATGGCCACTGTGTGATTAGTGTTTCTCTGATAGTAATGGTGCCAGATTCCGTTAGTTGAACTTAAGAACAAGGAAAACAAAGAGAGATATCTTACCAGTCCTTAAATTAGACTTCATAGCCACAATCTCCTTGACCCACTCAATAAACGTATACAGCCTGAGGATAGCAGCATCTGCAGTACTTTCAACAAAGTTCGCATCTTCCACAGAATCACCAGCATCGGCTAACGTCAGACGCATTCCATCCGCACTGAACTTATCAATAGACTCCGATAAAGTCAGGAAATTTCCGTCAGACTTTGACATTTTAGCGGAGTTCAGCATGAGATGCCCATTGGCTCTTATACCTTTCGGCCATTTGTCGTCCTCCTTGTCCCAGATAGCGATATGGTTGTAAATATAGTAGGTCAGGTGGTTTTGGATCAGATCCTTACCTGATACCCTGAGGTCTACTGGATACCTGAAATCAGGCTGCTATTATGTTCTAATAAGTTTCTGCTTAATTCCCACGGAAAAATGCTTTAGTACATCTTAGATCATAAACTGATAGATACATATCGAACATAAATCTTCTGAATGTGTGTTACAATACAAGAAAGGTTAGTATAATAAAAGCTATTTTATCAATGCTGTTAAAAATATATCCGTCTCTTTTTTAGGCTGATCAAAAACAAGGACTGACAATTTTTATTAGACGAATAGCGTTATTCCGTAGATGGAAAAATCAGCTCTAAGTCAGGTAACGTAACCTTACAAATCAGAAGTACAATGACTTACCAAAACTGGAAAGACTTTTTCATTGCGTTGAGTTTTTCCTTCGCAATCTTCGTGCTCTTTGGGAAAGGCGCGTCCTTGAAGAAGATGTAATCCCACACCTCAATTGTCATTTCTTCTGGCTTGACTTTAATCGCGTTTTCTTTATTTCCTCTAAACGTGTCTCCTTGTAAATAATGCGCTACTGTGTAGTAGGCATTGTAGATGGTAGAATCGGAAAGAGATTCTATAACCCACTGCGTATCCCAAGGTAGCTTAGTCCCCAAGCCGAAAGTTCTAGAACAAGCATACTCGTGCAGCCAATTGAGCGTTGCCTGGAAATTCTTCCTAACTTCATCGTGGTATGTATTCATGGACGCGAGAGCCTTTAGTGTCTGGGCCTTCCATGTTTCTTCGCCGTAGTCCAAGTACCACTGGTTGCAAAGTGCGACCACGCACTCATCACCCGACCGCGACATGATAGTTTTCTCAGGCTCGTAGTATATCATGGCGGTGTTTTCCTTCACAAGTTTCGCTTGGATGTTCTTCTTTACATCCTGAATTTTACTACCTTTGAATTCTCCGACGAGTAACACGCCGTCGTAAAATCCTTTCAAATAAACCATCTCCTTGGCTTGCAAGAGCTTGTCTTTATCGTTCTGACTCTGGATTTTGAGTTTGTCATAGACAAACACGGCTGACAAGTTGCCGAATTCTGGTATTTCAAGGATTGGCACAGCCTTATAGGGCAGCACCATTTCATCAGTGATTCCATACTTTTCCCTGAAAGGCGGTTTCTTTTCCAAGTCGACGAATGCTGCGTAGTCGTCGGGTGAATCGGATATAACACTGGTGACGATTCCAGTACCCTTGTCTTCTTTGATAGTCAACATTGGCAGTGCGTAGATTTTTGGGTAGCACGTTAGAGGTGATTTCAGAGCTATGCCTAGAAGATCTTGGCCTACAATTTCTTTCAGAATCTTAAATTCGCCATCTTTTTCGGTAAAGCCTTGGTACGCCATGTTCCTGGCGGCTCGGCGAGTCGAAATGAAAACTCCATCAGCGGCTGTTTCAAAGGCGATGTACTTGATGTCAGGATGAACCCAGCAGTTGGTTTGGCCGTACATTGTCTCTGGTCTGAGAGTTGCTGCAACCAAACTTACCTTCTTTCCTTGGAAAGGCCTGAATAAAACAATGATGACGAGTCAAGGGCAGTACGAATTGAGTTCTTTTACATAAATAATACTAAATAATTGGTTTGGTCGTTGAAGTAACAACCTTCGTGGCCAGGGGCTACCCGGCTGATACCGACTACATTATAAATATCGCGGAAACTTGACCGACAAGTCTCAAAATTTCTAAGCATAATGTTCAGCAGTAAACTTCTTCTGGCTGATACTGTCAAAAACAGCAAAAATAAAAATACCACTCTGAAATTAACCATGAGTTGTATTGACTGACCTCCCAGCTCAGTTGGTAGTAGTTCTATCTTCTGCGCTGTAGGTCGTAGGTTCGATCCCTACCGAGAACAAACATTTGTTTGGTGAACACAGATGTTTTTTCTCTGTCAAGGTGCCATACTGTATTATAAGTACGTTTTCACAAAAACTAAAGTAACAGCTATCTAGTTCCCAGAGTACAAGTTTTGCTTAATTTGGGGTTAGATAGTGTTGCGTGGATTATCCACAATATATTTTTTTTATGTTCTTACTTGAATATATCTGGCAGCGGTTCCAATACTTCCATCTTGATCAAGGTATACTCCTGAGGACCCGCCCCCTCGCCCGTACTCCTGTCATGATCCATACACGGCTGTTTATCGAGAGGCGAATACACAGTATACCGTTTCCCATACATGATTTTGTTGCGCTCCTTCAGATGAAAAAACTGCCACCTGACGAATGAATCGAAAAATTGATTCGCGTCTGTGGTTATGAACTTACGTCGCCAATCTACCTGTAAATTACACGGTATTTTGTGAACGAGATTATTCTTGTGGTGATTCATCCTATCTTTTTCAATTTAAATTCTTTGTAGTTAGGTGATTCGTAAAATATTATGTCAATACTAACATAAGGGGCCGTTCAAGTATTACGTAAGCAGATTTATGACAGTTATTACTCCCCCCATCCCCCTTGTCAGCAAAAGTAAGCAAAGGTCTTACCCCCTTCCCCTAAGCTTACGTAAATATTCCCGGTAATTCCCCTACTCAGTTCTAAAGCGAGTGCCTAAACATATGCATTATTTGCGGGAATCCCCGAAAATGCGTTTAGTTTTCAAGCAAAGACAATGCAAGGGTTGCCATTCGTGTAAAAAAGTAATTTTACTACCGATGACGTAATCATCATCTAGACTCCCCTACCCCCCATGTCATCCAAAATAAGCAATACATAGACCCTCCCGCCCCCACATAGTGCTTACGTAATACTTGAACGGCCCCTAATTGGCCGATGAACCTACCAAAAATTTTGAACCTTACAAATAGAATGTAAGATAGTAGAAAAAAAAAACTCCTTTTTTATTGTATTGGACAAGGAAGGGAAACAAGATAATAACAGGATAATAATAATTTAGACAATTTATTTTAGCTCAAACTTTTTACCTTTAACTTGGTTTTGGTTCACTAAATGTGTTCAATTCTAAATATGGATGTTCAAAAGAATTAGTCAGCACGTAGGCACATGTTAAATTTGATTCTGCTAGTATTTGGCATACTTACATGTATGCCCATTCTCTTCAAGTCGTCCACTGCTCGCGGAGGAAAGTACTCTAGCCAGTGGCTCTCACTAGCAAACAGCTTAATTTCCTCATCAGGTATTCCAAGACTCTGCATTATTTGCCACTGGTACTTAGCACCACCAGTCTTAGCAACGGCTTTACTTTTCTTGCCTTTGCTCTTGTCCTTGGGTATGATGTCACCTTAAAAAAAGTTTGGTATAACTAGCAGCACGTAAGTCTAGCGCTGAGCGATACGCAGAAGGGATAGCTGCGCATGTGTCTGTCACGCACGCAATACAATTATAACTTCAATTACCTATTAGCTAAATAACGATAATGACATTATTTTAATGTAATGCCAAATAGTAAGGTATCCAAAGATTTATAGTAGGTGCTGTAAGTCATAATTTTTAGCCCTGTCAATAACAATACAATTGAGAACGCGACTGTACACTGGATATGCGCGGGTTGTCGTAACGGTGCGAGGAGGGGAATTCGACCGGAGAGCCAATTGGCGCTACCCACGCCCGCCTTTCATCCCGCTAGCCCCCCGCAGGTACCTTAATTTTGACTTCTGCGCAATAACAGACAGCACTAAAGTTACGTACCGCTATTCTTCAGAAATAGTATTTATTTATTGTGTGAATAGTTATTAATCTTTTGTGAAGTGTTTTATTTTTTATTTTTGATAGATAAATATTATAAGCCTGCAGTGGAGATGGGCAGGCCACTAGGCAAGAAGTAAAGGAGTTTGGCAGCAATGGCAGAGACTGGTACAGGAGCAAAGAGAGTGTGTTATGGAGGAGGCATATTATATTTTTGTTTTGTAAAATGATTCACCTTGCTTTAAAACTTTTCGAGTGATCCTTGTGACCAAACTAAATAAACATATTTTGCCTTTAACTTATACACAGCAGTGGGTACATACAGGCGTAATAGATAGATAAATAAAAATCAAGAGCATAAAGGCCTGAAAATATTTTTTGTACATAAATGTACATTCAACCTTCTACCTGTTCTAACTATTTGTCTCTTTACCTTCATCTTTGACCACAACATCCTCCTCCTCAGGGAATAGAGGAGGGTACCCATAAACTTCCATTTCTCGTTTTAGTTTATCAGCACATGCTTTGATGGGCATGCCGGTGCAATGGAATCCAAATGGGAAGAGCACCATCTTACCCTTCAGTCTGTGGTATCTTGCCGCAAACTGAAATATTGGAAGACTAGTCAGCAAACAGTGCATTAATACCTACATGTGCATATAATAGTCAGAGAAGTAGGTTACAAAATGCATTAGCAATAAGTCCTCTTTTTTTCGACTCTTTTTGTTTGATTTTGTGCAATGAGGTTTTTTACCTACTACTGTCTATAAACCTCGGCCTAACTCTATGTTGCTTTGCCCTATACAGGGTCCATGTGATACTGACTTACAAACTAAGAACTATGCATGTGCCTAAACTAAACCATGTGTATGCAATAAACATATTGATTATTGAAATAAATAAGAATATTATTTACTTAAATGATATATTGATGATTTATACTCAACTCACCTCACATTTTGATAAAGAAAATGTGTGTCCTAAATGCAGGCGTCCATTCATGTAAGGAAATGGGAAGGTGGTCATAAACTTCTCATGTTGCTTTCCATCAGCTGGGACTTCCACTTCGAACATTTTCTCCTTCTCCCATCTTGCCTGTACTTTTTTTTCGATTTCTTGTAAGTATTCTACTTTAAATGTACCCTTGCGGTCTAAAGTAGTCTAAAACAATATTGATAAATAGATTCAAAGGTGTAAAAAGTAAATGTAGAAAATGTTTCGAGCTGGAAAATCCTAACATACCTATTACCATAGCTTAGCAGTTACCATCTGGCACCATAGCAACTTAAGCTAAGCTATGGTGGCTTCTGATAAAATTGAACCAAGCCTATTGCTGCATAGATATTGCTTGCTAGCTGAATCCATAGAAAGGATAGATGTAAATAATTAAAGGGATAGATTTAAAACAGCTGAGCAGCTGCTGATATTGTTTCAAAATCGTGAAAGGATAAAATTATGTTTTGAAACGTCAATATTCTGAACATTCCAAAGTAGGTTATAGAATTCAAAGTCATATAGAGAACTCACCATTTTTACAGCTTTTTCACCTCGTGGTTTGAAATAAAACTTTAGTGCATAGTTATATATTTAAGAAATAAAGGGAAAAAATAAACTGGTTCCAGTCCCACGCGCGCCGCCGCCGGCTCGCTGGCAATTTCAATTTGATTGACATGACGTGCGTGCGTGCGTGTGACGTGAACTGAGGCGAGTCGCCTCACGCTGTCAAAGTCAATCACTGACAGCAAAAAGTTTCTGTTTGAAGTTTGAACTCCATCATATTTTCCATCCATCCAAGATCGTCCATCCAGCCAGTCCAAGCCCAACCCTTCAATCAACCTTCAAGGCTCCATCCTAGTAGTCTGTGGCTCCAACTAAAAACGTGTAATACACGAAAATAAAAAAAACCTTGATGCCATGTTCTCTCTAAAACCTGACCATTCTTTGGGCGAACGAACCACACGTTTCACATTTTACGAATATAATGCACGTCTCTTCTAATTTGAACACATTATGTTGATTGATACAGGTTCAGCCATGATTACCACTATAATCTAAATAAATATATCATTGCTCCAGTTGCGCAGTAATCAACACGCGTGTCGGAGCATTTTTTGTGGACTTTTACAACATAACACCATGCCTTGCCTATTTCTGGCGATAAGCAGCCTGCCTGTGTTTTGGTTTGAAAGGCGTGGCCAGTGGCCGTTGAAATTACTGGCATTTGTATGCCTCAAGCTGATGGATGCAGGGCATTGTATCGTAGGGCACGTTTCTGACGTGCGTGACCTGCAAGGCAAAGCTATTTTTCAAGCGATGGGTACCAGCCACTTTATATCAGACAGACAGACGTAAGCTTATTATTCCATTAGCTAGTTTCATGCTTCATCTTCAGTCCGGAGAAAGTGAAAAAACATTGGCGTTGGCGTGGATGGCGCATGGCACCGGAAAATCTAGAACTGGAAGTAAGTTGGAATCGGTCGATTGCTTCACCACCTGGGTGGCATGCGCAGCAAGCAACTATTCGAATGATTTTTTTCGTCCATACCACAGACAAGACAAAATATAAAATGTTGCAAAAAGACTCTGACTCCGGCCACTGAAAAGATTATTGTTTTCTGCCAAAAATTGGCGGCAGTGGCGGTATCTGTCATTTCGCCGGAAACTTCGTTCGCCCGCCCGCCCGCTTTCGTCAACGAAACGTTTGGATTCGTACATTTTGTTATTAAATTACTTCAATTCAGTTTTATTTAGACTCATAATCTCACAAATAACACCATTTATAATGGCGCCAAGAACAGCTAAAGCTAAGGTAAGAATAATAATGTACTAACCATGATTCCCATGAAATTGCGCGGTCAATCTTGCTAGCATTGTTTCAAGACAAGCGATGGTAAATTTCATTTTTGTATCCCTACAGCTCTTTTTAATCTACAAGCGCTGGTTTAATTTATTCTGTATTAAGTTTCTATCCTGGAACTGTAGTTTCATAGCCAGCATTTGAATGCACATGGCCAAATAACTTTAAAACATTATAAGGGCTTGCTATTTCTGCAGACTGAGGCTTGAGATTTTTGCACATTTTATTTTCACTAGATGTCTATGCTCCTAGCCTAGATTAATAACTAGCCTATTTTTAGTGACAATTTTATGCGATTTAGGGCCTTATAGTTATCAGGTATGCAATTTCTAAAACAGGACATAACTGCCATTACACATTTATCATCAACCATTATGTACTAAACTTGTAGGTTATTTTTTGGTTTTGTTTGAATGATGCAGCTTTTTTAACTGCCAACATACCCATCTAGATTTACCAAAGTTACATGAAATCAAATGAAATGTTTTCTGGTTTGCAGAAAACTACTGAAGCCAGTGAAGCACCTAAAAAGGGGCGAGGCAAAGGAAAGCAAGTTGAGGCAGAGCCAGAAGTTGAAGACCTAGATGTTGATGAAAAGATAGCGCAGCCAGTTGAAAAAAAGAAGAGGGGCAAAAAAGCTGCAAATGATGAAGGTAATGGTGTTGAAGATGATAAGGAAGAAACTGCACCACTGGCTAAGAGGGGCAGAAAGAAGGTTGAGGAGGTGCCAGCCCAAGATGATCCTGAATCCATTGAAGATAACTCCGGAGATGATGGTTCCGGCCATGCTGATGATGATGGTAGTGTTGATACAAATGGTGATGAACCATTGAAAGCAGCATCAAGTCGAGGACGTAAAAAACAGCCTAAAAAAGAAACAGCTAAAGCAGAGCCAAAAGGCAGAGGTAGAAAAGCTAAGCCAGAGCCAGAGCCGGAAGATGAAGAAGATGTAGTTGAAGAGAAGCCTAAAGGCAGAGGTAGGGGGCGCAAAGCAGCTCCTAAGGTCGAGGAAGACATTGATGACCCAGAGGAACTCCCTAAACCCAAACCAGGCAGAGGCAGGAAGAAGGCCCCAACTAAAATCACAAAAGAGAAAACTCCTGACAGTGATGAGGTAGAGGAAATAGAAGATATAGATGAAGAACTTACAGAGGAAGTCAAGAAGAAGGAGACTAAAGGTAGAAAGGGGAAGAAGGAAGTCAAAGAGGATAGTGTGGAGAAAGAGGATGAAGCAGAAGACGGGCCAGCATCTAAGAAGCGGAAGGGCAAGAAAGAGGAGAAAGGCAAAGGTATGTAAATACATCATTTTATTAAGCTGATAGAATTATATATTTTAAAACATAGCACAGTGGACAACTGGTAGAGGAATTAGAAAAACAGTGGGTTCCAATAATTTTCTAATAGATAATTTGTGTAGTACCGTGGTACTTCGTCCTCCATTACAGTCTAGAATAGTGTGAGTCAGAGCTTTTACTGGGCAGATTCTATATTACGCAAGGCAATATGTAGTAAAAGGCTACAGTAAAAATATAAGTTTTCGCGCCAAGTCAGTTGGCGCCAGGTGCAACTTTTGGGCTAAGCACAAGATGTAAAGATTGTTTGAAAGAGCGGCGCGTAAAACAAGTACCTACCCCTGCTATTGTTCCCTATTGCCGGAGCATCGAAAGATACAATGCCAATAGACTGTTACACTTTTTTCGAATTCCAACAAGAAGGTTTGCTATGACCCCAGCCTGTTTCAAAATCTTATTCGCATCTCACGCGCGGTGTTGCCGCGAAATTGCGATACAGCGTTGTTATCAGTGTGCATGTGTGTACTATAAGCTGCATAATATTATAAGGTGCTTAGGCGTTCTAGGGTAACCATAGTACATTTGGTTACTTGCAGAATCTAGATAAAAAAGCATAGCTTAACTTTGTTTGATTTGGAATTTTAGATTCGTAATCAACAGCAGATTGCAAATTTGCGATACGATGACTTTCGCCTACACTTACCCATGCAATCGCGCTTTCCATGGTTATAAATGGGTAGAAAATAACGTTTTTGAGTTGCGACCATTCAATAGATTTGTAACGTATGAAATAGAGCTAGAGCCGGCAAGCCAATAGAAGTATTTGTTTTGAGTGGCTTTATTCAAGACAGTTTTGTCTGTTTACAGGCGATTACAAAGACGAAGAAGAGGAAGAAGATATTCCAGAGCCCAAGCCTAAAGGCCGAGGGCGAGCGCCTAAGAAGGCGGAAGCAACAACACCAGAGGATGACGAGACAGACTCTACCAATAAGCGTCGACGCAAACCTGCCGACGATAAGGGTAACTAGCATGTCTACTATTAGGTATTTACTGACGTTGTTTAATTTAAACTGATTAAGTGTGTTTTATAATTTTCAATAAAGATTTCTTGATATTTATAGAATGCTTTTTACTTACCTACCTATCAAGTAAGCTTTAGCTCTCCTTGATTAGTCTTCTATATTTATCATATTATTATCATTGCCAGGCATTAATGTATATTTATTATATTATCGTAGAATATAACATTTCTTGCCTAAAGGGTTGTTTACTAATTGGGATGCAAACGCGGCTCGGCAACTAATACCTACGCAGTTTTGGTTCAATAGTCGGTGCTTCTTACTGAATAAATATGGCCATCTCTTACATAAATAAATAATGCGGACAATACACACAACACTATCTAGCCCCAAACTAAGCAGAGCTTGTACTATGGAAACCAGGTAGCTGATATAATACTTAAATACTTTTTTTTTAATACATACTAGAATACAATATAACACCCAGACAGAGAACAAACATCTGTGTTTACCACACAAGTATTTGTACTTGGTGGGGATCGAGCCCACGACCTACGGCGCAGAAGGCAGAGCTACTACCAACTGAGTTGAGAGGCCAGTCGAGTATAGTAGGGTTTATTTATGTATTAATGATTCATAAGAACATGCTTATCAGTTAAACCATGTGCGTGTTTCTGTGAGTTCATTTTAAAGTTTAAACCTTGCCTTTTATGGTCGTCATGGAGTGGTATAACGTGGTATTCGAATTGATAAACTCCGTCATTAATTACCTAAATAAGTTATCGATAATGTTTCATACATACGGCTTGCTAGCATGAGGTTATGGCTAAAGGGTTTAGAAAAAATGTAGTGGTGCTTTTTATCGTTCTATGCACTGCACACTACAGAAAATATACAATTTTACAGCTCCGGAAGATAAAAAGAAAGCTCCCCTTAAAAATAAGGCGCTCACTGATTACCAAAGCATAGACTTTTCTAATGATAGAAAGAATGCACAAGGTAAAGAATGGAATTTCAAAATATCCAGTTGGAATGTCGGCGGTATCAGGTCTTGGATGGGTAAAGGAGGACTGGACTATGTGTTACATGAGAAGCCTGACATACTATGCTTGCAAGAGACGAAGTGCGCTGAAGATAAGCTTCCTGAAGAGTTGACAACGCTCTCCGGGTACCACGGCTACTGGTGTAGCGGCGGCAAAGACGGACACGCGGGGGTTAATATCTACACCACTCAGCTAGCAATTAATGTTCAAAAGGGTTTGAACAATGAGGAGCTGGACGAAGAAGGCCGCATCATCACGGCAGAATACGAACAGTTTTACTTGATCTGCGTATACGTCCCGAACTCTGGACGAAAACTAGTCACGCTGCCCAAGAGACTGCAGTGGAACGAAGAGTTCCGCAAGCACGTTAAGGAATTAGATAAGAAAAAGCCTGTGATAATATGTGGAGATATGAATGTTTCACACAAAGAAATAGGTGTGTATTTATAAATTATTAAGTATTTGAGATAATGTTATCTGAAAGGTCAACAACTAAAATAATGAATGTTACAGATTTAGCGAATCCAAAAACGAATAAGAAGAACGCTGGGTTTACTGAGGAAGAGCGGGCTGGTATGACGGACCTCCTTGGGGAAGGGTTCGTGGATACTTATCGGCACCTGTACCCTGACAAGACGGGTGCTTATACTTTCTGGACGTACATGATGAACTGCCGAGCCAAGAATGTTGGATGGTACGTGCTCCTTTTATTCATTGATAGCGGCCGCGCGCCGGCGTGGTTGTTTTTCTTACGTGTAATTTTTCTTGGGATAAAAACTAGCCTTCAGGTTACAATACATATATTTGCTCCAAAACAGTCTGATGTTTAGGGCGTGATTGAGCCGTAAACATCTATCGTAACATTCGCATCATATTCTTCTTATAGCGTCACTGATTCTTTCAAACCAGTATGGTCAAAAGATTTTAAGTGCGCCTCAGAGAGGCTCCTTTCGTGCACTATAATTATTTATCATATTAGGTAGCGTGAGTCCACGTCACAAGTACCTACGCATGTTTTGTGTTTAAAAATATGGTATGTTTTGTATTCTGAAGTTAGCTATCATATCCACCACATAATTATAAATGGTATTTAATTATTCTGTGCTATTCATCAAATAAATAAAACTAAAATAATACCATCCTATAGGATGGTATTATTATAGTTTATATAGTTATTCGTACTCACGTGGCTTGATTTTATTCAAAAAAGCTACATGTACATTGCATAGTACTTGTTCGTCTGTGACTAATTGACAGTAATTTGCATAAATTAAACACTTGTTAGGTAGATCGGTTTGGAAACAGATGTAGTGTACCTAATACCTATACAAAAAGGAAGTGTGACAAGTGGCAGCACACCAAGTATTTTGCCCAAGGTGTGAGACATAGGTTAGAGTAAGAACTATTTTTTTGATTTTATAGTGTTTACTACACTTAAAGAAACCACAAAGATTTGTATAATGACCCAAAAAACGTCGAGTCTGATTAGGATCCGAAGGCTAAAATATAAATATCTGATAGGATAAAATGTACTGTACATCACACTGATATTATAAACGCGAAAGTTTGTAAGTATGGATGGATGGATGTTTGTTACTCAATAACTCTATTACGACTGAACGGATTTGGATGAAATTTGGCAAAGATATAGATTATGGTCTGGAATATCACATAGGCTACTTTTTATCCCGGTAAAATGTATGGTTCCCGTGGGATGTATTTGTTTTTAATCATATGTATAAGAGAAAGTCGTGTTATAAACACGACTTTTATAACTCAAGAACGGCTGAGCAGATTTGTCTGAAAATTGGTGGAGATGTAGCTTAAATCCAGGATACGGACATTGAATACTTTTTAACCCGAAAAATTTACGGGAACGGGGCGAGAAAAGCCACGGGCGGCCGCTTGTGTATGCATAATGCGATGAGACGCGACTCACGCGACGGATGAGTCGCATGCAAGGTATATTTATCTTTCCGATTGATTGCCGCGTTGCGCATCTGTAGCCTTATAATATCGCTCTCATATTTGACAGCGTTTGACTGATCGCCACCTCAGAACGCCTATATATGCGCAAGGCTTACTTAAAAATATCAAATAGCTACAGCAAAACTGTTTGACCTTCCACCTCTTTGCACAAAAAATGCAAGTTTTGTACCTATGTATTTTAATTGGTGTGTTTGTTTATCCCAGGCGTTTGGACTACTTCATAGTATCAGAAAGGCTGCTGCCATCTGTCTGCGACAACGTCATCAGAGACCAGGTCTTCGGCAGCGACCACTGTCCGATATCCCTCTTCGTACATCTCCCTGGTGCCGATAAGCCTAAAGAATCTCTATGAATTAAGTTATGCTAATCTAGACATTGCTGTTAAGAGGCCGGCGGAGGGTGAATTTTCATACAAACGTTGTACCAGAATTATTACTTGTTGTGTAGAAATAAACACCAATCGCATTTTACACATTTTTTTTCATTGTAAAATGTGATTGGCTTTAATTTCATTTGAGGTAAGTAATTTAAAATGAAAACTGCCCAGGAACCTAGATAAATACAATAAAAATACAATTATTACAATAATACAGTGAAAATCTGCTTAAATTAGTAATCATTTTGGTATTACGTTTGTATGAAAATTTGCCCTCCGCCCCGGCCCCGCTATGTGCAAATTGCACAATAGCTACGTACGGTTGTAGGCAATACATATTGCACAACGGCTTTTCTGCTATCGTAGAGCGCTATCTCTTTCTGACGCGCACTGCGCTCTATAAAGCCGAAATTAGCCGATGTGCAATATTTGTTGCCTACTACTTGTCTGTCTATTTGTACTGTCTATCATAACGAATATTTTTGAGAATTTTATTTTCTAATCCCTTTACACATTAAACTCTTTTCATGAACATTGTTTACGCATAAATCCGTAACATGTTCTATAGACATCACACTGTACCTAGGTAGTTTTGGTTCGCCTGATTGTTTTATTTAATTTTTTATTAAGTTTTTTAAGGCGGGCTTTTTTACCCAAAGTGTAAATCGGGAGCCTTTTACTTAGAATTCGCTGCCTGTCCGTCTGCCTGTATGACGCCAGGCTGTATGTATTTCATGAACCGTGAATTGATAGTAAAGACGGTATTGGCGTGATTGTTGTCTCGTTTCTGCTCGATATTTGTAACATGCAACAGACATGATTTTTTACCGTATTTACAATATACGGAAACCATCGTGCGCGAGTGCTACTTGCACTTGCCCGGTTTTCTTTTGTAAAAAATGCCTACAATATATACCTATTATACCTTGTATATACCTATTATTCTACACAGCGAACAGAACGAGCGGGGCCTAAAAGTGTATCCAAAGAAAAATTACATTATCAATTTTGAAGTCTCTCACGTTCAAAAACCAGCCGATACAAATGCGAAAATGTAACATCCTGTATTTAATCTAGAAAACTTCCTTTTATTTGGGTTTTTCCTTCATGTCATTGTTTGTTTTTCCCCCTGTACCTATACCAAACTGCATTAAGTAGGTACAACGATAAAAAATATACCTAAGCAGGTACGGTTGTAGGCAATAAATATTGCACATCGGCTTTTCGGCTTTCGTAGAGCGCTATCTGTTTCTGACGAACACTACGCTCTATGAAGCCGAAATTAGCCGATGTGCAATATTTGTTGCCTACTACTATAAATACTGTTGACATCACAATTCTCTAAGCTAAGTATAGCCTCGCTCAAACAATGGGAATATTAATTTAAGTTGTATAATTTTAAATGCTTAATATTATTTCAGCTCTGTATTATTGATAATGAAAAACTGTACCTAATGCAAAATAATAAAATTCAATAATGATTATTTTCGTTTTTCATTAAGTTGGTATTATAAATAAATAGTGTGGACAATTGACAACAACACTACCTTTTTGCCTTTTTGTTACGCCTGTTAGGTACATAAGTATATAAATACACCAAGCGGAATAGGTGCAGCTACTTGGACATCACTATAATTAATTCGGTCAAGTGCGATCCTATCCAATGTAGTATGACCATGAGTAAAAAAATCCTGTTAGCCATACTCGTACCAATGTGACGATTTGGTGTGACCACGATTCCACAGTCAATCTTTGCAAGAAGACCCATAAATTTCTACTTATAGATTTTTGTTTATTAAATATATATAATAAAATACTCGTCGACACTGGTTGCACGATGCAGGTTATCTCTGTGCTAAACATTTTGATCGGTTAAGCTGGTATAGATGGATAAGTAATACAAATAATTTGTTTTGTACTTTGCGAATTTTATTCGGCTCAAGTTTATTGTAATATTTTAAAACAGCAAAGCTTAATAACAACATCTATAATTAAGTTAGAACAATCTAGCGAACAGCATTATTAGTCAAGCTCACATCATGAGGTAAGGTACATTCTTAAATATTATTGAACTATAGAATTAAGGATATTTTATGGAAAGTCTCAGAATAACGCTATTCATTACTATTATCCTATTGTATGTTACGTCCCATCTCTAATTAAATTCTAAAATATATTTACCTACCTGATGCGTTACTTGAGAGATGGGAAAAAGGCACTTGTTAAGCAGGTACTCAGTAGTTATTTTTCAGCACGTTTTTCAGTTAAACTTAATATTGACATATCTGGCCCTCGCCGGCGATGCGTTAGATGCGCCTGTAACAAAAAAAAAATATCCTTGTTTTATTTTTATTTACCGCCGACCGCGAATTTAAAGTATAAGTTTAGTGTGTTTATCACGTCAGTAGCCTCGTAGCTCCAAAACGAATGACACAATTTGAATGCGGTTTTAGAAAGCTGATAGTTTTAATATGTGTTTCTTAGTCATCATCATCATCATCATCCACAGCCCGACTTCACCCACTGCTGGGTATAGGCCTCTCTCTGTATGTTTCTTAATCATGTTAGGTAGAAAACCATGCAGCGGTTTCCATGTACTGAGGATAGTTGACGGGGGTTTTTTATTGTAAAAAAACTTGTTAAAAAATTCGTGAACTGTGTCATCTCCTGGACACTGGAACTTCACTGCTATTATTTTAGACTATTTTTGATTTGTAAAAGGATCATATAAAAAAACGTTAGGAACCGAGACGTAGTTTGTTGCCTGTTCTTCTACGCTTGGTCGCGTGGAACTGGCACCTAGACACACCTAGCTTTAAGACGTTTCAAAGTGATTCTTGTATCGTATTGAATAAACGCTTATTGAATCTTGAATCTTGAATCCTTTCTTCAGCATCATGATTTCAGCCCGTTTGCAATCACTGCTGGTTGGTGAGTATAGGCCTCCTCCTTATTACGCCACTCTTTGCGGTCTCTGGTGAGATACGACCCCTAGCTTCATAATTTACTTTTTCTGGAGGATGATGCAGCAATAAACTCATGTACCAAATACTTCTTTATTTGCACTAAGGCTACCATGTTCGCACAGTGTGAGCGGGGAGAGACGACTAGCGACGCGACATCGAAATCTTACGCGTCAGCCTGATTCCTAAGTACTTAGCCACAGGTATCGGGTAGTACCTAGCCGCCACAGTCTCTTTATTCTAATCCACTCATTCCCAGCACTTGTAAAAATGTTGCTCACCCAACTCCCTTTAGCAGGTATGAATTAATACCAACCTGAATGATTTTACTAAATGCATCCCGGTTCAATAGTGAGTATGCAGCAGTCAAACTGCTCAGCGCTGGGGATTCTAGCTCTTTCAACCCAGAACAGAACAAGGCAATGCCAGCTTCAATGCCTGTTCCGAAATCACACTCGTCTACTGCTATACTGGCATAAGTTATTATTGGCTGGAGTTCAGACAAAACGCCGTCCTTTTCTTTGTCAGACTTGGCTGCTTTGAGTTTGGCGAACAATTTTTTTATGTTAGCTGAAAAAATATACAAATCATGTTAGTACGACATACGCGGCTATTTTTTTTTATGTACACTATGCCAAGACATACTCTCAAAAGGTGAAAAAAAACATCGTGAGTAAACCGGCATGTCATAGAACCTAAAAAGTTCGCAAACATGACGAGTCAAGCGTCACGCAAGAATGACTTTCCGAACCAGTTTAGCGACAATATAAAACATAGAAATACTTTCTCAACATCTTCCTTCTTTTTTCTCATCAAGCATCACACAAAAAGTGCCTGCCAGCAGCCTACTTGCGGAGACCAGTCCGCACACCAAGTGCAGATCAAACAAATTTTCGAGATGCTGGCTATGTCTTAACATTACTGTGA
This sequence comes from Thera britannica, assembly GCA_939531255.2. Taxonomy (NCBI): domain Eukaryota; kingdom Metazoa; phylum Arthropoda; class Insecta; order Lepidoptera; family Geometridae; genus Thera; species Thera britannica. The sequence goes on along the minus strand of OW618040.2, from coordinate 5,283,824 downwards.
GCAATGGTCAGAAATTTATTTTTTGACTTTGAACTCACCATCTGTCTCTGCAAGATGTCTATACCCCAACTGAGTTTTCTTATTATAGGGCACCACAATGCCTGCACCGTGAAGTCCTTTGGCAACAGTATGCGACAATCTCTTCTTCATACTAAACTCTTCAAGTGAATAATTGTTTGCATCTGCATACACTTTAATTTTATCCATCAGTTTCTGACATACCATTGCATTAAAAGGAGTTTTTTTTTCATTTTGTAATAATAAACTGAAATCAAAAACAGTTATTGGATGTCAAATTGGATGAACAGTCAATGGACTCCTGTGTTTGTTTGTATGTTTTCCTGCGGATAAGACTAAAATATGAGAATGGCATAGATGCTGCCATACAATCATACAATCAAGCCCCCGGCAACATTTGACCAATTAATACAGCTTTCTTCCTCATCATCACTGTACTAGCATTGTAAATGTCGGAGACAATGCGCCTACACCGGTCTTGTGTTTCCGCGGAGGGGCGCGGGGAGCACCCAGCATCGTCGGCACTGAACACCACTACTACGCACAACCACTGAACCGAGCTAACACATCTCTTTTAATTGTTTTAATAGAACCAGTTCCAATATACAGTCCGCTCTTTATTTAATTTACTGCCCGAGTTAGGTAGCCAACATAAAATTACTTAATTTCTAAATATCAGCCCAAACTACATTGTGAAATTATTACCTTCAAGAAGTGTTTATTAGTCAGTCTTAGCATAGTTTAGAATTAGGTAAATAATCAATATACTAACTAAACAGCCCCAAAAATGTTTCTAGCTATAGGCGTTATGTGACAATCTGTAGCACTATCATTACTGGCCAAAAACACCGGCTTTTCATTTGGATCATCTCTATAATACCCAATGTGGTGTTCACTTTTTCCCTTTTTCTTGAGAACAGCCTGAAAATTATAAATTTATTTATTGGTCACATGTTTTATTGCGGCTCAAATGAAATGTTTTATTTTACATTTAATTTGTCGCTATTGCAGCACAACAGATTATCTATAGTGTGTTTAAGACAAGGAGTTAAGCAGGTATAGTTTAAAGAGAGCTCCTTAAAGTTATATGTACATATATATTTGTACAATACCACATACTTTCATTGATTTAAAATCTGTTCAGTGACTGATCTCTACACTGATGTAATCAAATGCCACTATATTGATGATGGATTGGGGATAGGACTGATGGTGTGGGGATTTATATTTGTTTTGACAGTTACCTGAAATTCAGGAGGGTCGTAAAAAAATCTCCAATGTGATAGATACAACTCTTTATCAGCCAGCTTGGGTAGTTTTCCAAGCAATAAGTCGTAAGGACCTATTGGCTCTAAATTGACACTTGCTAAAGTCTTTTCAAATGCATTATCAACATTGAGGCAGTCATAAAACTTGAAGAAGTCTGAAGGCATTTCTACCAGAAATAACTCTTTAAGAACATTGTGACTTGTATCTGGATCATACATGATCAGTTTATCTTGAAGAATAATGGACAGCTGATGATCTTTTTCTTGTTCAATATGTTTGCTTGTTGAAGATCTTGATTCATTTTCAAATCTTTTGATCTCATCCTGATTTAAATTTAACGTCGATTCATCATCTGTATTTCTATTTTGAACTCTAGGTTTCACTGCAGCGTTTGATTCCTCTTCCGATCCTTTTGTATCATCTTTGTTAATTTCTTGCTCCGTACGTGTCGGTGTACCATTAGTAGCTTTATTAGTCTGTTTTTTGTCTCTAGAATATGGACTAAAACGATGTTTTGTAATTTTTCTTCGATCTATAGTGCTGGGAGGATGTTTGTACGTTGTATTATGTTGTGGATTTTTCTGATAACACTTACTTCCATACTTGCATAAAGTTCTTGGATCATCAACGTATTTTTGCCACTCGTCACTCATAGCTTTCATGTAAGCAAAAAGTACGGAAAGAGATTAAGGCCCGTATTCTGAAACAGTGCTTAGGTCTGAGTCGAGCCTCAAGCACAGATTTTTGACACATTTCAATGGAGAACTGTCATAAAATCTATGCTTGAGGCTCGACTCAGACTCAAGCGCTGTTTCGGAATACGGGCCTAGGTAAAATCAAAACAAAGCAATGCACCCCAACCCCCAACCAACATAGTAGTTTTTTTTTTCTTCTTCAGCTTCTTCTTAATGAATGGCATCTGTCCTTTTTGGATCAATTTTGCCAGTGTCGATTATTTTAATGAGAATGATGATGATATTATTAATAAAATACTTTTCCGTCAGGTCGACATTATTTATTTTGTCAGATATGTAAATGTCAAACATCGTGATAAGTCAATGTCATTGAAGATTTTTGTTGACTTTGACAGCATGTCTTCGATTTCGAGCTGTCATTCCATTTTCACGATGATTTCAATCCTACGAAAAAGCGAAGTGATTTTTGGGAATATTTTTTATTAATTCACAATTCTCAAGTAAATATGCAGTAAATATTTTCAATTAAATTCTTTCGATAAATAACACTGGTCAGTAATAATCTTCCGTGTGGAAATTCAAACTCTCATCATTATCAATATCTTGCGACATTTTTTAGATGAGCAGAAAAAGCCAAACAAAAAATGTAAAATAAATACGAAAATTTGATTCTAAAGCAATGTTAGTGTCCTAGAATTTCAATAAAAATTGCCAAGGACATGTACATAATAAATATTTGTTCCTCAAGCCAGTCGTCAATTTCTACGAGCTTCGGATCGTGCTGTTCAACTGGTAGGTATATTAAACAGTCGTGTTTATATTTTCATTTAGAAGCATGCTTGCCATCCCAAAACTCTTACCAAATCCAGTTCTTAAAGTACCTACTAAAATTTATGGATTGGCTGATTCATTAAATTTTTGCTTTTTTAACACCAGCTTTCTGAAAATAGTTATCTATTCATTCTGTTTTATGCTAATATCCGACTGAATATCAGACCTAATATACTGAATACCTGACTAGGTACACACTTAAAACAAAATTAAATGTAAAATATGATCTAACCTATGCCACTTTTGTAGAATACCTATTCTACCAAGTTATTTAAATATTCTTAGGAGGATATGAAGGTTCACTAGGCTTTATTCTATCCATAGATTGTAGGCAAATCACACAAGCAACCCACTTGCTTTTTTATATTTTATCAACATCAATGTATAATGCACTTTGCCTCCGGGATCCTGTTTCATTAAATACCTACCCTGTATTCTGCAGTAAAATCTAGTGAATAGTCTTATCAAACATAAAATTAGATTTCAAAAAATGTTATTATTTAATCCGCACTTGGACAGGTTTTTTCCGCAAGCAGGCCGCTAGTGGGCCCTTTTTGCGTGACCCTTGACACGTGTTGCTTGAACTTCTTTAGGTTCTACAGCACGCCGGTTTCCTCACGATGTTTTCCTTCACCGTTTTGAGAGTACTGGCATAGTGCACATAAATTTTTCGACTGAAAAACTCATTGGTACACGAGTAGATTTGAACCCACGACCTTCGGATCGGAAGGCACATACGACATACGCACAGTTTATAGTTTATACGCACAGTTACGCTCGATTCATTATTTTAGGCTAAAAAACATCGTGGCCGGAATTCTTACAAAATCAATCATCACCACACCCGCGATTATCAAGATTTACCAAAACATTGCATAAACCATTATTATCTATTTACCTAGCTAATGCTTTGAACTGCTGCTGCGCCTCCTAGTACCTACAGATTGGATAGGTAGGTACTCCATCTGTGATGCTATAATTAGGTTCATTGTGTGTCGGTTCGGCGCTATGAGTACCTAACTAGGTAGGTCTAATGTCGATAAATTTGTCCGCGATTTTATATCTTCTATGGTCATTTGTTACTTAAACTGAACCCAATGATAGTTGATGTAACTAATTATAGACTGGACCATTGTTTCTTTTGCTACATAGTGCATAGGTTTTTTTTATCTACTCATCTAAACTAAAAAAATATCAGATGACCATTGAGCTCAAATTTTGAGCACTTAAAAATACAAGCTTTTTTTACCAAAATGAAAGTGCCCATTTTTATTCAACCTACCTAACTAGAAGTACTATAAATATTATTACAAATACTCAATACCTAGGTGGGTACATATTTTAAAGTTTTTATACGATATGCCGCCGCCCGCCCGTGGCCCAGATACGTCGGCACGGGGCATGCGGCAGCTCTACGTCTGGCGAACGGAAATCGCCTCCCCGACAACATTGTTGTTGGTTTCCCTTGTTTCGCTGGAAATATAGCTGCTCGAATATCGGTGTCGTGTCGACGGCTTAGGTGTGCCGTCTTACGTAAAACTTATTAAGACATATATTAGGCTTAGTAACTTTCTGCCTAGGAAAGTTTAAAAAAAGACCTGCTTGACATAAATAATACACTTAATGGAAGTACTTTTTATCAAGCTAGTTATCCCAAGAAACTTGGGGAAACGTTTTATTGGGTACCCCGCAAGGGAGCCGCGGGCTGGCACAGTAATTTATCTTCTTACATAGCTCTAGGTTGATGTTTTTGTTCACAGGCGATGACAACTTGACCACAAGATGGAACTTCAAGATGGATGGAGCGGCGGAGACCTGGGTGTGCTGGACAACTCCACTGAAAGCACCAAGAATGCCGAGCGGGATCGCGTCCGCATCGAATTCTACGCCACGTACGATGTCATGACCGGTGTGCGAATAGCCGCCACACTCGGTGGCTTCTTTGCCCTGATGGTGTTTTTGATTGTTTACAAAAGCCGAAGCAAAACTTTAAAAGCTCTGAACGATCCAAAGCTGGTCGAGTTAGCGGAGGCTGTCGTCGCCGAAGAGCAAGCCGTGGAAGAGGAACGTCAACTATCTGCAGCTATGGAAGAAGCGCTTTTAGAACGAGCTCGATCTCGGCCTTCCATAGGCGAGGAACCGCCGTGGCCGCGAACAGCGCGCTTCGCATCTTACGGTGGGGGGTATGGCAGTTTGTTGGCGCCACCTCGCCGTCTTGTTACTCTCCGCGGTGATTCCCTTCCCGGTTCTGCACTGCGATTCGTGGATCGTCGGCCATCGTCTGGACCGCGGGATCGCAGACTAAGCTCCGCCACATGTTCCAGTTCTGGGAGTTCATATTTAGAACGCCGAGGTTCATCCGTCGTATGTGCGCTACCGGAACGCAGATTGTCGCCATGCCCGAGTGAGAGACTTGCACCGCTCGCGTCTGTGAGCAGTGTAGGACCGTCGTTCGTCCTAGACTGTGATTTAGCGTCGATTGGCGCAGACTCTGTGTTTATCGAGGATGACCCTGACTCCACGGATGATGAGGTGGAACAATTTTCAACAGACAGCGGGGGCGGCGAAGCGGCTGCATTAGGGGAATGCACTGAGCTATCTAGTCGTCCCATGCCACTACCGCTGCGGTTAGATCACTCGTCGCACTCGCGAGAAACGTTATTCTAGTCACTCTGACGTTGACAAGATCATTGTAAACCTGTCTCGTCAGAAGTTAAATGTTAGTTGAATCGACATTAAAATATCGACTACGTTTTATGTAAATACGAAACCACCCAAAATATTATGAAAAAAAAAAAGTACTTTGGATCGGCATAGGAACATATCATTTCAATCTTGTAGAAGTAATAAATGCAACATATCATAATCTTGATATCTAAAGATTTTGAAGCTTCATCATTGATATTGCTGGCTTGTTACGCGATGCTTGCATCAATACAGCATTGATGTGCCAATACTTTTGCCATTACTTCAAATTTCTTCAAATTAAGAAGTCGATATTTTAATGTCATTAGAATTTAGTGTAAATAGTCTGTTTTTGTTAACTAATTGATGTTTCATACTGTTACTGTTTGTAACCCAAGGAAATTGTTATTGTAATCGCATTAATGACCTACACGTAACTCTACCTTTAGAAGAAATCCGTACAGTATTATTTTGCAGGCTTGTTTTTGTAGCGTAGTTACAGACGAATATACTGTCTCCTAGTCATAATTTATTATTTTGCGCTGATGTAGATAATTACACCATAGTGTTCTATGTAATCTAATAAGAAATAACGTAAACATCTGCCGAATTAGTCTTCTAGAGGCACCTAACAAAATGTTATTGTTTAAAATACTTATGTGAATAGTTTTTGAAGTCTTTTAACTTCTGGATTTTGGCATTCTATCTATTTACATCGAGGTTCCGTGTCGAACGCCACGGGACACATTGAACTGAAAATGAGCTTTTCAGTTTTATTAATTTCATAATAAAGAGGTGGTTACAATTGTTAAGTCATCTAACTCAAACAGTAAATACTTCTAGTTACAAAAATTTTAGACGTGATTAGCGATGATGATCACGCCTTACGTCCAACACGCATACCTTGGAGGTAGGTATGTGTGTATAATCTACCCTAATCTGAATTCCCAGTTTGTTTGCAGTGTAATAATTATACCTAAATGTATTTTTAATAACATTTACTTCTAATACCGGGTAGGGAAATTAACAATGAACACCGTTATATTTTTTAATTAAAAAGTACTTGCCTAAAATAACAACCCATATGAATTTGCAAAAGGGCACAAAGAACAATTCGTCCTGCGAACAATAAAAATTCGAAATGGAAATGGAGGCGGCCTAATGTTGCTTACTTTTACTATTTCTTATCAATAAACTGCCACAGTTCTCGTTTATTACAGCAATCAACGCGAACACCGGGGTTTTATTGATTCTAGGTGTTCTATCCAGCTGCCTCACCCAGTAGATTGATTACATACGTTAGGTCGTTTTTATTACCTACAATTTAGATTTACGTGTTAGTTTATGTAATGTTCGTTGCTCGAATTAAAAAGAGCTCCCATGTAGCTTGTAAAATGTTGAAATGTATGTAAAAATTGTAAATACAAAACTCAACTCATGTGTGTTTTCATTTTACGATCTTATTTCGGATGCCTTAATTTTAAACAAATCAGTACCTAGGTCGTCAAATTATGTAAGTAACTGGTTGATATACCTAGATCATAAGTCTCTATCTAGTAGATTCATTCGCAGTAAACACGCATATAAATAATTACCACAAGAAAAGTAAAGTTAGCCTATAATTTTTTTAATCGACTTCAAATAAATAAGGAAGAGTTTCTCAATTGGGTTGTTTATTTTTTTTATGCTGACGCATAGGTAATTTCGTCATCGAAAGAGACGATTTGAAAAATACGTTTTATCTGAAAGTAAAATAATTTCAAATTGGTCCATGAAAATCGGTCTAGCCGTTGGTATTTATTGTTTATTTAAATGTTTGTTATTTTTTTATTTGAGAGTAGGTAGGTAATTAGTTGAAAGAAAGAATGATAGGTATAATAATTATTTTATGAGCAAAACTCACACTAACAAAAGTTCAAAGTCTATCGTAATTTGTACTATCATGAATAGAGTAAGCTGCAGGAAGGATGACAAACAGTAGGCATCCTTCTCCATGGTTAGCCCCACATCGATGAGGTTTACGTGTATTGATTTCGTTCCACAGTATTATGTGCTCAGTATCTGCTTTTATGACAGATTCTGAGGAAGTGCTTCCACGGTGGGCTACCGCTTAACATCAACTTTACTATTTTAGAAAATACCCTCACAGCCCAGTCGGCTTTATCCACAAGAAATAGTTATTATATTTACATTGAGAGCTGATGAAGCAACGAGTTCTCTCCTTCACCGCACCGCCCATAAACGCTAAATTGAAATTATTTGTAATACGCGGTTTGCGTATACGAAGGAACCGGAAACCACAGAAAAGTTAACTCTCCAAGAATACCAAAAGAGCGTAGAAGAGGATCGGATCGGCCACAGACTATTAGGAGATGGATCGACCAAGTCAAAAAATGTATTGTCTATGGTTTTAGGAAGTTGAGAGATGACAAACCAGAGTGACAAACCAGGGAACAGGAATCACAATGGAATCCACGATAAGGCGTTGCCGCTCTTACTTAGCTGTGTATTACACCAGTGATCTTATCTTTGTCTATCCCACGGAACGTAGCTACGAGTAGAAGAGAAAGTAGATGTAAGTTTGGCAACACCTTACTCCTGTGTAAATCGTGTCTGTTGATTTCCGACATGTTGGACAAAACATTGTCTTGTTGTGCTGAGAAAACTCAATAAAATGTGTTAAAAATAAAGCGTTTCTACAAAATCAATTCACCTAGTGAAAAAATGTGTTGTTCTGCTGTGTATTGTTCTTCCAGAACAACAAAAGGAGGTGTAAAGGACCCGGAATAGTCATTTAATACGTAAGTCTTAGTCAATATATTTCATCTTTTTACATGCTAAAAGAGCGAGATTTTTTACCAGAAAAACAGTAATAATTAAATTTTATTTCATGTTAGTCATATATTCATAAGTGTTATTGATGAAAACTAAGTGTAAAACCATTAATTATTGTAAAATAAAATGTATTGATTTAGGCATCTGTGCTAGTGATGTACTACACCAGCCAATTTGGCTATATCGATAATATTTTAGTTTCCGATTTTTATGCATATAACTCAATGCTTTGAAGAGTTTACTGCAGGATAAATGTTTGTAAGATCTGCAAATATTTGTAGCGGGTCACTCGTAGTTCCTGATACCCACGAAACGGGTATCCTAGTGTAATCCTACTGGGGGATCATGACTACTAAGTACTCAATACTCAATACATTTATTGCTTTACACATGGTTTAGTTTCTGCATGCATCGTTTTTAGGTGTAAGTAGGTATCACATGGACTCTGCATGGGTATAGAAAACATGGAGGCAGGCCGAGGTTTTAAGGTAAGTTAGCTTGATATCTTGATATTAGGATTATGAAGTGACTGTTGTAATGTTGTGGAATCATAATAATGTGAAACATCTTTCGTTTCGTTTTTTTTTGTACACAATATTTTTTTTTAAATGCTAAAAAAAACCGCGCACAGTCAAATTGGCGGGAATGAAAATCTGATACCTACCTATCTACTCTGCGCTGTGGATGTTATGTTCTCGTAAGTTTATCACAATTTTATTTTGTTTAATAAATACTAAGTAGGTACTTAGTCGTTGGGTGCTGAATAAGATTTAAAACTCGATTGAGAGACATAGCTGAAGAAGTAAACTTCTGATTCTAGAATTAATTTGTTTTTTGTTTCCTCGCAAATTAGAGAATAGTACTAAGTATACAATGCTCGGCTGAAATAGTAATTAACGGCCTCGTTTATTTATCTCATTTATAATTTTTTTTAGTTTCCCAAAATGCCCCAGGACGGAAAAAGATGCAAGAAAGTGGTGTGGAAACACAAGACCTTTCTACAACACCCAAGCGAGCAGTGAGAATTTTAAAAGTTTAAACCGTTTCATATATTTTCATACCGTGAAAATCCCTCATTGTGTATTGAATTATATTATTGTAATTTAGTTGAACAAATCAAAGAGTTTATATCCAATTATGACACCTTTTTCATTGATTTCGGTATTCAATAAATAATGCTGGACAAGTCACACAACATTATCTAGCCCTAGAATAAGCAGAACTTGTGTTATGGGTGCTAGATAACTGATATACCTACATAATACAATACATTACATTTATAGGTATTTTTTATTTTTATATAGAAAAGACCAGAACACCCGGAATAAATACCTGCAGATCGTACAAATATTTGTTCTAAGGCGGGAATCGAACCCGCAACCTCTTGCGTCGTAGGTGGACATTCGCCCACTGCACCACAGAGGTCGTCAAATCGTCGTAATTCATCGATAGGTTAGTTAATGTCGTTACTTCTCTAGTCACGCACACTAACACATATCTACAACTGAACACTAACAAAAAACGGACAAGCTTTGAAATTTATTTATCCATCCCTAGTTTAACATCCTTGTGACAAACTATCAGCCGGTTTGACTGTTTGATTGACATGACAGTAAGAAAATTAAAAATTTAGATTGTCCGCTTCGTTGCGCTGCGGCACGGCACGGCTGATCGGGCAAATTTTGATTTCGAAAAGTAGTTTTACGAATAGTTTTCCCAGCAGAGGCTTATAAATCCCAAGAAAAATGGACGACGATTTGCCGACTGACTTTGAGGTCATCGTCGTTGGAACGGGTATGATTGATTTTCCATTTATCCAATAGACACCGGCATGATGGCGACAGCACAATAGTATCGATCCTTTTTTGCTTCGTGGCCCAATCGTCAATGCTTGTAGATACTGCAATAAAAACCTAACGGGTCAAAACTATTCGATGCATACTGCGGCTGAGAATGTTCTTGGGAGTTTGATAACAGCGAGGGCCGAGAATTTGCGAAATTCCAGCCCCCATTACCAAGGCCTACTTGCTACGCTAATTAAATATCTGATTTGATAACTGGACCACTGCATTCTCGACTGCATGGTATACTCATCTTAAATCATAGTCAACTTTTACTAAAGCAATCATCTAGTTCTGTTTTTTACTGCATTGAAATGACTTGTAGATCAATCCTGCACCTACACTTTTTTGTGTCAATGAGTCATTGAACTCATTTCCAGACAAAAAGTAGAGGTACATAGATGTATCTAAACTAGTGAAATAAACATACTGATATTTTATTAGAGATAAAACAATGTAATCTATTCATACAATTTATACTTATTATTATATTTATAATTTGTGGCATCATAGTGTCCCGCAAGTAGGGCTTGAGTAACCACCAGCTGCCCCTGATGCTAAATCATCTACTATAGATACAAAAGCCTGTTTTTCTAATTTAATGAATGTTGGAGGTTTGATATCCATTGACACACTAAGTTACTAGCAATCTGACGCATGATGGACCGCCTTCGAGTCTAAATGCAAACACAAGAGCCCTAACACAAGATAAACCTACTATCAAAATATAGCCACTGCATCAGAATCCACTGTCTTACTTGGTACTTGGTGAGCAGACTGGTTTCCGCAAGTAGGCCGCAGACGGGCCCTTTTCGCGTGACGGGTGGTCTTGCTAATTCAACCACCCGATGTCCTCCAGGAAGGCCAGCAGCTCATGGATTCGCGCGCATGCCTCCCTAGGCGTCTTTTTTGCTCCAAGATGTTCAGAAGAATCCACTGTCTCTTGTAGTCCAATTGTTTTTAATTTATATCTATATAAATGGAATATCTTTGCATATAGGTATGGTGGAGTCTATTGTTGCTGCAGCATGCAGTCGAATAGGAAAAAATGTTCTGCATTTGGACTCAAGTGACCACTACGGTGGGCTTTGGGCATCTTACAACTTTGACGGGCTTCAGAAGTTCATCAAGGAAGTCAACGCTGATCCAAAACGGCAGTTGCATGTGTACAATTTGGCTGAGAAATGGTATATTGAGAAGTAAGTTACAATTGATACAAGTATTTACAAAATACACAGAGACAGTTCAAGAAGTAAGTTACAATTGATACAAGTAATTACAAAATACACAGAGATAATTCAACTATCTGCAGACCGTTTACAAATGATCTAAAGATAGCTCAACTGATCCAAATCAGTGCCACACTGAATAACAATGTTCATGTGCCAGATATCCACCAGCCCTTTGGTGACTATTGTGTTTCGATCAGTAGCCTAGACAACATTTTGAAGAAATAAGTTCGTTTTTTAAGGAAATTACGAGAGCTTCACAAATGCTATATTTTTATTGTGATTGTGATGAACTTAATACTTATTTTGTACTTTTGACTTGTATTTGTACTCTGCTAAAGAGGTTTGTTGAACTGTTTCTTGTGATTATTTTATGTGTGAGTTAGGTACTATCATATTATGTATGCAACTCTGAGGTAAAATCGTTTTGGCTTAGGGAATCTCCTGAACCGCAAGAAAAGACAGAAGAAGGTGAAAACAAGACTGATGACAGCAAAGTGGAATCCTCAAAGAAGGTTTGGAGCCAGGCCAACTTTGCTGCGGAATACAGGAAGTTTAATATTGATATGACTCCTAAGGTAAGATTATTAAATCTATTCTTCTTCTTATTATCGTGTGGTTCTTTCAAACCAGTGTGTTGAAAGGGCTATAAGTGCACCTCAAAAAAGCTCCTTTCATGCACTTGACTCATTTAAGTTTTACTTTATTTTTAACTTCCAAAATATCAAGATAAATAAATAACCCCACCCCAAACTTAGCCAAGCTTTGTTTCCAAAAAATATTTTGTGAGAGCTTTGTGATGAGTAAGCCACTTAATCCAAACAAACTCATTTAGGTACAAACATTTTAGTCATTCCATAAGATTAGAAGTAATTATTTATTAAGGTTTTATAAAATAGCACAATAAACCATGCTCATCTGAATGTTGTCTAGTGCTGGTGGTCAATGTTTCATCTTCCTCATCATCACTGTACTAGCATTGTAAATGTCGGAGACAATGCGCCTACACCGGTCTTGTGTTTCCGCGGAGGGGCGCGGGGAGCACCCAGCATCGTCGGCACTGAACACCACTACTACGCACAACCACTGAACCGAGCTAACACATCTCTTTTAATTGTTTTAATAGAACCAGTTCCAATATACAGTCCGCTCTTTATTTAATTTACTGCCCGAGTTAGGTAGCCAACATAAAATTACTTAATTTCTAAATATCAGCCCAAACTACATTGTGAAATTATTACCTTCAAGAAGTGTTTATTAGTCAGTCTTAGCATAGTTTAGAATTAGGTAAATAATCAATATACTAACTAAACAGCCCCAAAAATGTTTCTAGCTATAGGCGTTATGTGACAATCTGTAGCACTATCATTACTGGCCAAAAACACCGGCTTTTCATTTGGATCATCTCTATAATACCCAATGTGGTGTTCACTTTTTCCCTTTTTCTTGAGAACAGCCTGAAAATTATAAATTTATTTATTGGTCACATGTTTTATTGCGGCTCAAATGAAATGTTTTATTTTACATTTAATTTGTCGCTATTGCAGCACAACAGATTATCTATAGTGTGTTTAAGACAAGGAGTTAAGCAGGTATAGTTTAAAGAGAGCTCCTTAAAGTTATATGTACATATATATTTGTACAATACCACATACTTTCATTGATTTAAAATCTGTTCAGTGACTGATCTCTACACTGATGTAATCAAATGCCACTATATTGATGATGGATTGGGGATAGGACTGATGGTGTGGGGATTTATATTTGTTTTGACAGTTACCTGAAATTCAGGAGGGTCGTAAAAAAATCTCCAATGTGATAGATACAACTCTTTATCAGCCAGCTTGGGTAGTTTTCCAAGCAATAAGTCGTAAGGACCTATTGGCTCTAAATTGACACTTGCTAAAGTCTTTTCAAATGCATTATCAACATTGAGGCAGTCATAAAACTTGAAGAAGTCTGAAGGCATTTCTACCAGAAATAACTCTTTAAGAACATTGTGACTTGTATCTGGATCATACATGATCAGTTTATCTTGAAGAATAATGGACAGCTGATGATCTTTTTCTTGTTCAATATGTTTGCTTGTTGAAGATCTTGATTCATTTTCAAATCTTTTGATCTCATCCTGATTTAAATTTAACGTCGATTCATCATCTGTATTTCTATTTTGAACTCTAGGTTTCACTGCAGCGTTTGATTCCTCTTCCGATCCTTTTGTATCATCTTTGTTAATTTCTTGCTCCGTACGTGTCGGTGTACCATTAGTAGCTTTATTAGTCTGTTTTTTGTCTCTAGAATATGGACTAAAACGATGTTTTGTAATTTTTCTTCGATCTATAGTGCTGGGAGGATGTTTGTACGTTGTATTATGTTGTGGATTTTTCTGATAACACTTACTTCCATACTTGCATAAAGTTCTTGGATCATCAACGTATTTTTGCCACTCGTCACTCATAGCTTTCATGTAAGCAAAAAGTACGGAAAGAGATTAAGGCCCGTATTCTGAAACAGTGCTTAGGTCTGAGTCGAGCCTCAAGCACAGATTTTTGACACATTTCAATGGAGAACTGTCATAAAATCTATGCTTGAGGCTCGACTCAGACTCAAGCGCTGTTTCGGAATACGGGCCTAGGTAAAATCAAAACAAAGCAATGCACCCCAACCCCCAACCAACATAGTAGTTTTTTTTTTCTTCTTCAGCTTCTTCTTAATGAATGGCATCTGTCCTTTTTGGATCAATTTTGCCAGTGTCGATTATTTTAATGAGAATGATGATGATATTATTAATAAAATACTTTTCCGTCAGGTCGACATTATTTATTTTGTCAGATATGTAAATGTCAAACATCGTGATAAGTCAATGTCATTGAAGATTTTTGTTGACTTTGACAGCATGTCTTCGATTTCGAGCTGTCATTCCATTTTCACGATGATTTCAATCCTACGAAAAAGCGAAGTGATTTTTGGGAATATTTTTTATTAATTCACAATTCTCAAGTAAATATGCAGTAAATATTTTCAATTAAATTCTTTCGATAAATAACACTGGTCAGTAATAATCTTCCGTGTGGAAATTCAAACTCTCATCATTATCAATATCTTGCGACATTTTTTAGATGAGCAGAAAAAGCCAAACAAAAAATGTAAAATAAATACGAAAATTTGATTCTAAAGCAATGTTAGTGTCCTAGAATTTCAATAAAAATTGCCAAGGACATGTACATAATAAATATTTGTTCCTCAAGCCAGTCGTCAATTTCTACGAGCTTCGGATCGTGCTGTTCAACTGGTAGGTATATTAAACAGTCGTGTTTATATTTTCATTTAGAAGCATGCTTGCCATCCCAAAACTCTTACCAAATCCAGTTCTTAAAGTACCTACTAAAATTTATGGATTGGCTGATTCATTAAATTTTTGCTTTTTTAACACCAGCTTTCTGAAAATAGTTATCTATTCATTCTGTTTTATGCTAATATCCGACTGAATATCAGACCTAATATACTGAATACCTGACTAGGTACACACTTAAAACAAAATTAAATGTAAAATATGATCTAACCTATGCCACTTTTGTAGAATACCTATTCTACCAAGTTATTTAAATATTCTTAGGAGGATATGAAGGTTCACTAGGCTTTATTCTATCCATAGATTGTAGGCAAATCACACAAGCAACCCACTTGCTTTTTTATATTTTATCAACATCAATGTATAATGCACTTTGCCTCCGGGATCCTGTTTCATTAAATACCTACCCTGTATTCTGCAGTAAAATCTAGTGAATAGTCTTATCAAACATAAAATTAGATTTCAAAAAATGTTATTATTTAATCCGCACTTGGACAGGTTTTTTCCGCAAGCAGGCCGCTAGTGGGCCCTTTTTGCGTGACCCTTGACACGTGTTGCTTGAACTTCTTTAGGTTCTACAGCACGCCGGTTTCCTCACGATGTTTTCCTTCACCGTTTTGAGAGTACTGGCATAGTGCACATAAATTTTTCGACTGAAAAACTCATTGGTACACGAGTAGATTTGAACCCACGACCTTCGGATCGGAAGGCACATACGACATACGCACAGTTTATAGTTTATACGCACAGTTACGCTCGATTCATTATTTTAGGCTAAAAAACATCGTGGCCGGAATTCTTACAAAATCAATCATCACCACACCCGCGATTATCAAGATTTACCAAAACATTGCATAAACCATTATTATCTATTTACCTAGCTAATGCTTTGAACTGCTGCTGCGCCTCCTAGTACCTACAGATTGGATAGGTAGGTACTCCATCTGTGATGCTATAATTAGGTTCATTGTGTGTCGGTTCGGCGCTATGAGTACCTAACTAGGTAGGTCTAATGTCGATAAATTTGTCCGCGATTTTATATCTTCTATGGTCATTTGTTACTTAAACTGAACCCAATGATAGTTGATGTAACTAATTATAGACTGGACCATTGTTTCTTTTGCTACATAGTGCATAGGTTTTTTTTATCTACTCATCTAAACTAAAAAAATATCAGATGACCATTGAGCTCAAATTTTGAGCACTTAAAAATACAAGCTTTTTTTACCAAAATGAAAGTGCCCATTTTTATTCAACCTACCTAACTAGAAGTACTATAAATATTATTACAAATACTCAATACCTAGGTGGGTACATATTTTAAAGTTTTTATACGATATGCCGCCGCCCGCCCGTGGCCCAGATACGTCGGCACGGGGCATGCGGCAGCTCTACGTCTGGCGAACGGAAATCGCCTCCCCGACAACATTGTTGTTGGTTTCCCTTGTTTCGCTGGAAATATAGCTGCTCGAATATCGGTGTCGTGTCGACGGCTTAGGTGTGCCGTCTTACGTAAAACTTATTAAGACATATATTAGGCTTAGTAACTTTCTGCCTAGGAAAGTTTAAAAAAAGACCTGCTTGACATAAATAATACACTTAATGGAAGTACTTTTTATCAAGCTAGTTATCCCAAGAAACTTGGGGAAACGTTTTATTGGGTACCCCGCAAGGGAGCCGCGGGCTGGCACAGTAATTTATCTTCTTACATAGCTCTAGGTTGATGTTTTTGTTCACAGGCGATGACAACTTGACCACAAGATGGAACTTCAAGATGGATGGAGCGGCGGAGACCTGGGTGTGCTGGACAACTCCACTGAAAGCACCAAGAATGCCGAGCGGGATCGCGTCCGCATCGAATTCTACGCCACGTACGATGTCATGACCGGTGTGCGAATAGCCGCCACACTCGGTGGCTTCTTTGCCCTGATGGTGTTTTTGATTGTTTACAAAAGCCGAAGCAAAACTTTAAAAGCTCTGAACGATCCAAAGCTGGTCGAGTTAGCGGAGGCTGTCGTCGCCGAAGAGCAAGCCGTGGAAGAGGAACGTCAACTATCTGCAGCTATGGAAGAAGCGCTTTTAGAACGAGCTCGATCTCGGCCTTCCATAGGCGAGGAACCGCCGTGGCCGCGAACAGCGCGCTTCGCATCTTACGGTGGGGGGTATGGCAGTTTGTTGGCGCCACCTCGCCGTCTTGTTACTCTCCGCGGTGATTCCCTTCCCGGTTCTGCACTGCGATTCGTGGATCGTCGGCCATCGTCTGGACCGCGGGATCGCAGACTAAGCTCCGCCACATGTTCCAGTTCTGGGAGTTCATATTTAGAACGCCGAGGTTCATCCGTCGTATGTGCGCTACCGGAACGCAGATTGTCGCCATGCCCGAGTGAGAGACTTGCACCGCTCGCGTCTGTGAGCAGTGTAGGACCGTCGTTCGTCCTAGACTGTGATTTAGCGTCGATTGGCGCAGACTCTGTGTTTATCGAGGATGACCCTGACTCCACGGATGATGAGGTGGAACAATTTTCAACAGACAGCGGGGGCGGCGAAGCGGCTGCATTAGGGGAATGCACTGAGCTATCTAGTCGTCCCATGCCACTACCGCTGCGGTTAGATCACTCGTCGCACTCGCGAGAAACGTTATTCTAGTCACTCTGACGTTGACAAGATCATTGTAAACCTGTCTCGTCAGAAGTTAAATGTTAGTTGAATCGACATTAAAATATCGACTACGTTTTATGTAAATACGAAACCACCCAAAATATTATGAAAAAAAAAAAGTACTTTGGATCGGCATAGGAACATATCATTTCAATCTTGTAGAAGTAATAAATGCAACATATCATAATCTTGATATCTAAAGATTTTGAAGCTTCATCATTGATATTGCTGGCTTGTTACGCGATGCTTGCATCAATACAGCATTGATGTGCCAATACTTTTGCCATTACTTCAAATTTCTTCAAATTAAGAAGTCGATATTTTAATGTCATTAGAATTTAGTGTAAATAGTCTGTTTTTGTTAACTAATTGATGTTTCATACTGTTACTGTTTGTAACCCAAGGAAATTGTTATTGTAATCGCATTAATGACCTACACGTAACTCTACCTTTAGAAGAAATCCGTACAGTATTATTTTGCAGGCTTGTTTTTGTAGCGTAGTTACAGACGAATATACTGTCTCCTAGTCATAATTTATTATTTTGCGCTGATGTAGATAATTACACCATAGTGTTCTATGTAATCTAATAAGAAATAACGTAAACATCTGCCGAATTAGTCTTCTAGAGGCACCTAACAAAATGTTATTGTTTAAAATACTTATGTGAATAGTTTTTGAAGTCTTTTAACTTCTGGATTTTGGCATTCTATCTATTTACATCGAGGTTCCGTGTCGAACGCCACGGGACACATTGAACTGAAAATGAGCTTTTCAGTTTTATTAATTTCATAATAAAGAGGTGGTTACAATTGTTAAGTCATCTAACTCAAACAGTAAATACTTCTAGTTACAAAAATTTTAGACGTGATTAGCGATGATGATCACGCCTTACGTCCAACACGCATACCTTGGAGGTAGGTATGTGTGTATAATCTACCCTAATCTGAATTCCCAGTTTGTTTGCAGTGTAATAATTATACCTAAATGTATTTTTAATAACATTTACTTCTAATACCGGGTAGGGAAATTAACAATGAACACCGTTATATTTTTTAATTAAAAAGTACTTGCCTAAAATAACAACCCATATGAATTTGCAAAAGGGCACAAAGAACAATTCGTCCTGCGAACAATAAAAATTCGAAATGGAAATGGAGGCGGCCTAATGTTGCTTACTTTTACTATTTCTTATCAATAAACTGCCACAGTTCTCGTTTATTACAGCAATCAACGCGAACACCGGGGTTTTATTGATTCTAGGTGTTCTATCCAGCTGCCTCACCCAGTAGATTGATTACATACGTTAGGTCGTTTTTATTACCTACAATTTAGATTTACGTGTTAGTTTATGTAATGTTCGTTGCTCGAATTAAAAAGAGCTCCCATGTAGCTTGTAAAATGTTGAAATGTATGTAAAAATTGTAAATACAAAACTCAACTCATGTGTGTTTTCATTTTACGATCTTATTTCGGATGCCTTAATTTTAAACAAATCAGTACCTAGGTCGTCAAATTATGTAAGTAACTGGTTGATATACCTAGATCATAAGTCTCTATCTAGTAGATTCATTCGCAGTAAACACGCATATAAATAATTACCACAAGAAAAGTAAAGTTAGCCTATAATTTTTTTAATCGACTTCAAATAAATAAGGAAGAGTTTCTCAATTGGGTTGTTTATTTTTTTTATGCTGACGCATAGGTAATTTCGTCATCGAAAGAGACGATTTGAAAAATACGTTTTATCTGAAAGTAAAATAATTTCAAATTGGTCCATGAAAATCGGTCTAGCCGTTGGTATTTATTGTTTATTTAAATGTTTGTTATTTTTTTATTTGAGAGTAGGTAGGTAATTAGTTGAAAGAAAGAATGATAGGTATAATAATTATTTTATGAGCAAAACTCACACTAACAAAAGTTCAAAGTCTATCGTAATTTGTACTATCATGAATAGAGTAAGCTGCAGGAAGGATGACAAACAGTAGGCATCCTTCTCCATGGTTAGCCCCACATCGATGAGGTTTACGTGTATTGATTTCGTTCCACAGTATTATGTGCTCAGTATCTGCTTTTATGACAGATTCTGAGGAAGTGCTTCCACGGTGGGCTACCGCTTAACATCAACTTTACTATTTTAGAAAATACCCTCACAGCCCAGTCGGCTTTATCCACAAGAAATAGTTATTATATTTACATTGAGAGCTGATGAAGCAACGAGTTCTCTCCTTCACCGCACCGCCCATAAACGCTAAATTGAAATTATTTGTAATACGCGGTTTGCGTATACGAAGGAACCGGAAACCACAGAAAAGTTAACTCTCCAAGAATACCAAAAGAGCGTAGAAGAGGATCGGATCGGCCACAGACTATTAGGAGATGGATCGACCAAGTCAAAAAATGTATTGTCTATGGTTTTAGGAAGTTGAGAGATGACAAACCAGAGTGACAAACCAGGGAACAGGAATCACAATGGAATCCACGATAAGGCGTTGCCGCTCTTACTTAGCTGTGTATTACACCAGTGATCTTATCTTTGTCTATCCCACGGAACGTAGCTACGAGTAGAAGAGAAAGTAGATGTAAGTTTGGCAACACCTTACTCCTGTGTAAATCGTGTCTGTTGATTTCCGACATGTTGGACAAAACATTGTCTTGTTGTGCTGAGAAAACTCAATAAAATGTGTTAAAAATAAAGCGTTTCTACAAAATCAATTCACCTAGTGAAAAAATGTGTTGTTCTGCTGTGTATTGTTCTTCCAGAACAACAAAAGGAGGTGTAAAGGACCCGGAATAGTCATTTAATACGTAAGTCTTAGTCAATATATTTCATCTTTTTACATGCTAAAAGAGCGAGATTTTTTACCAGAAAAACAGTAATAATTAAATTTTATTTCATGTTAGTCATATATTCATAAGTGTTATTGATGAAAACTAAGTGTAAAACCATTAATTATTGTAAAATAAAATGTATTGATTTAGGCATCTGTGCTAGTGATGTACTACACCAGCCAATTTGGCTATATCGATAATATTTTAGTTTCCGATTTTTATGCATATAACTCAATGCTTTGAAGAGTTTACTGCAGGATAAATGTTTGTAAGATCTGCAAATATTTGTAGCGGGTCACTCGTAGTTCCTGATACCCACGAAACGGGTATCCTAGTGTAATCCTACTGGGGGATCATGACTACTAAGTACTCAATACTCAATACATTTATTGCTTTACACATGGTTTAGTTTCTGCATGCATCGTTTTTAGGTGTAAGTAGGTATCACATGGACTCTGCATGGGTATAGAAAACATGGAGGCAGGCCGAGGTTTTAAGGTAAGTTAGCTTGATATCTTGATATTAGGATTATGAAGTGACTGTTGTAATGTTGTGGAATCATAATAATGTGAAACATCTTTCGTTTCGTTTTTTTTTGTACACAATATTTTTTTTTAAATGCTAAAAAAAACCGCGCACAGTCAAATTGGCGGGAATGAAAATCTGATACCTACCTATCTACTCTGCGCTGTGGATGTTATGTTCTCGTAAGTTTATCACAATTTTATTTTGTTTAATAAATACTAAGTAGGTACTTAGTCGTTGGGTGCTGAATAAGATTTAAAACTCGATTGAGAGACATAGCTGAAGAAGTAAACTTCTGATTCTAGAATTAATTTGTTTTTTGTTTCCTCGCAAATTAGAGAATAGTACTAAGTATACAATGCTCGGCTGAAATAGTAATTAACGGCCTCGTTTATTTATCTCATTTATAATTTTTTTTAGTTTCCCAAAATGCCCCAGGACGGAAAAAGATGCAAGAAAGTGGTGTGGAAACACAAGACCTTTCTACAACACCCAAGCGAGCAGTGAGAATTTTAAAAGTTTAAACCGTTTCATATATTTTCATACCGTGAAAATCCCTCATTGTGTATTGAATTATATTATTGTAATTTAGTTGAACAAATCAAAGAGTTTATATCCAATTATGACACCTTTTTCATTGATTTCGGTATTCAATAAATAATGCTGGACAAGTCACACAACATTATCTAGCCCTAGAATAAGCAGAACTTGTGTTATGGGTGCTAGATAACTGATATACCTACATAATACAATACATTACATTTATAGGTATTTTTTATTTTTATATAGAAAAGACCAGAACACCCGGAATAAATACCTGCAGATCGTACAAATATTTGTTCTAAGGCGGGAATCGAACCCGCAACCTCTTGCGTCGTAGGTGGACATTCGCCCACTGCACCACAGAGGTCGTCAAATCGTCGTAATTCATCGATAGGTTAGTTAATGTCGTTACTTCTCTAGTCACGCACACTAACACATATCTACAACTGAACACTAACAAAAAACGGACAAGCTTTGAAATTTATTTATCCATCCCTAGTTTAACATCCTTGTGACAAACTATCAGCCGGTTTGACTGTTTGATTGACATGACAGTAAGAAAATTAAAAATTTAGATTGTCCGCTTCGTTGCGCTGCGGCACGGCACGGCTGATCGGGCAAATTTTGATTTCGAAAAGTAGTTTTACGAATAGTTTTCCCAGCAGAGGCTTATAAATCCCAAGAAAAATGGACGACGATTTGCCGACTGACTTTGAGGTCATCGTCGTTGGAACGGGTATGATTGATTTTCCATTTATCCAATAGACACCGGCATGATGGCGACAGCACAATAGTATCGATCCTTTTTTGCTTCGTGGCCCAATCGTCAATGCTTGTAGATACTGCAATAAAAACCTAACGGGTCAAAACTATTCGATGCATACTGCGGCTGAGAATGTTCTTGGGAGTTTGATAACAGCGAGGGCCGAGAATTTGCGAAATTCCAGCCCCCATTACCAAGGCCTACTTGCTACGCTAATTAAATATCTGATTTGATAACTGGACCACTGCATTCTCGACTGCATGGTATACTCATCTTAAATCATAGTCAACTTTTACTAAAGCAATCATCTAGTTCTGTTTTTTACTGCATTGAAATGACTTGTAGATCAATCCTGCACCTACACTTTTTTGTGTCAATGAGTCATTGAACTCATTTCCAGACAAAAAGTAGAGGTACATAGATGTATCTAAACTAGTGAAATAAACATACTGATATTTTATTAGAGATAAAACAATGTAATCTATTCATACAATTTATACTTATTATTATATTTATAATTTGTGGCATCATAGTGTCCCGCAAGTAGGGCTTGAGTAACCACCAGCTGCCCCTGATGCTAAATCATCTACTATAGATACAAAAGCCTGTTTTTCTAATTTAATGAATGTTGGAGGTTTGATATCCATTGACACACTAAGTTACTAGCAATCTGACGCATGATGGACCGCCTTCGAGTCTAAATGCAAACACAAGAGCCCTAACACAAGATAAACCTACTATCAAAATATAGCCACTGCATCAGAATCCACTGTCTTACTTGGTACTTGGTGAGCAGACTGGTTTCCGCAAGTAGGCCGCAGACGGGCCCTTTTCGCGTGACGGGTGGTCTTGCTAATTCAACCACCCGATGTCCTCCAGGAAGGCCAGCAGCTCATGGATTCGCGCGCATGCCTCCCTAGGCGTCTTTTTTGCTCCAAGATGTTCAGAAGAATCCACTGTCTCTTGTAGTCCAATTGTTTTTAATTTATATCTATATAAATGGAATATCTTTGCATATAGGTATGGTGGAGTCTATTGTTGCTGCAGCATGCAGTCGAATAGGAAAAAATGTTCTGCATTTGGACTCAAGTGACCACTACGGTGGGCTTTGGGCATCTTACAACTTTGACGGGCTTCAGAAGTTCATCAAGGAAGTCAACGCTGATCCAAAACGGCAGTTGCATGTGTACAATTTGGCTGAGAAATGGTATATTGAGAAGTAAGTTACAATTGATACAAGTATTTACAAAATACACAGAGACAGTTCAAGAAGTAAGTTACAATTGATACAAGTAATTACAAAATACACAGAGATAATTCAACTATCTGCAGACCGTTTACAAATGATCTAAAGATAGCTCAACTGATCCAAATCAGTGCCACACTGAATAACAATGTTCATGTGCCAGATATCCACCAGCCCTTTGGTGACTATTGTGTTTCGATCAGTAGCCTAGACAACATTTTGAAGAAATAAGTTCGTTTTTTAAGGAAATTACGAGAGCTTCACAAATGCTATATTTTTATTGTGATTGTGATGAACTTAATACTTATTTTGTACTTTTGACTTGTATTTGTACTCTGCTAAAGAGGTTTGTTGAACTGTTTCTTGTGATTATTTTATGTGTGAGTTAGGTACTATCATATTATGTATGCAACTCTGAGGTAAAATCGTTTTGGCTTAGGGAATCTCCTGAACCGCAAGAAAAGACAGAAGAAGGTGAAAACAAGACTGATGACAGCAAAGTGGAATCCTCAAAGAAGGTTTGGAGCCAGGCCAACTTTGCTGCGGAATACAGGAAGTTTAATATTGATATGACTCCTAAGGTAAGATTATTAAATCTATTCTTCTTCTTATTATCGTGTGGTTCTTTCAAACCAGTGTGTTGAAAGGGCTATAAGTGCACCTCAAAAAAGCTCCTTTCATGCACTTGACTCATTTAAGTTTTACTTTATTTTTAACTTCCAAAATATCAAGATAAATAAATAACCCCACCCCAAACTTAGCCAAGCTTTGTTTCCAAAAAATATTTTGTGAGAGCTTTGTGATGAGTAAGCCACTTAATCCAAACAAACTCATTTAGGTACAAACATTTTAGTCATTCCATAAGATTAGAAGTAATTATTTATTAAGGTTTTATAAAATAGCACAATAAACCATGCTCATCTGAATGTTGTCTAGTGCTGGTGGTCAATGTTTCATCGTCAGACTGAAGAATTCCACAGTTGAGTATAGGCAGCTCAATGTTTGGTTCACCTATTTATTTAATTAGGATTTCGGAGCGTAGTGCCGACTTTCGCATACTGTCGAATTTTTAAATCTTTATGCAATAATTTACGTTTTAAATTAAGTCTAGTAGGCCATTGGCACGAAGGAAGTAAGTCACGATCAACTTTTCTTATTAGCTGTTATTTTCGCGTGGACCACTCGTGGAGTTGCTGATTTCCTCAAACATCGCTCGCTACGCCGAGTTCCGCTGCGTGACGCGAGTGCTGACGTGGCTGGATGAACGTTTGACGCCAGTCCCGCGCTCTCGAGCCGATGTCTTCGCGACGGAGGCCGTGGGGATACTGGAGAAGCGAATGCTGATGAAGATGTTGACTGCTATCGTTGGCTACAATGAGGAGGAGATGAATAATGAGTTTAAGGGTAAGGAGTTTTGTTTTGGATTGTATTGGATACTGCTGGCTGGTACATAAAGATATCGTAAAAAGAACGCTGGAGGAAGCTGGATCCGTGGATTTGCGCATTTTATTATGTTTTGTTGGTATGAAGTGGGTTTTGCATGCAAACTCATCCGCCCCACCTTTTTTCAGCGTTCTTTTTACGTGAACGCTGTTCTCTTGAATTTGAAACTCCTTTGGTTTATGATGTCTTATTTAGGCATTAATGTTTTCGCGTGTAAACCAAGTTAATTGTTTGGTACTGCTCCTTTTAGCTCCTTTGTTGTGGACCCTCGTATTGGAATTAAACGACGATTATACTAGAAAGATACGATTATATTAGTTTTTTTATTATTTATTTTTTTGGTATTGCACAGCATTTTCTACTAGTTCAGATGATGATAACATTCGAGCACCTTCTCCCCCAGATTGGAACGACAAGACCTTCAAAGAATACCTGGTCCACAAGGGCCTCACCCCCAATCTGGTACATTACGTGCTGTACGCTATCGCCGGTGGCAACAACGCCATGCCTTGCTTGGAAGGCGTCAAGGAATGCAAGAAGTTCCTTATGAGTCTTGGTCGTTATGGCAACTCGCCATTCCTCTGGCCGATGTACGGGAGCGGGGAACTGCCCCAGTGCTTCTGCAGGTAACGTATTGAAACTAACGTATTGAAATTATCGTTTTTAGTCTATCCTATTCTACGCCAGAGATATGTATATATGTTTGTTTAATGACTAATGAGACACTGGTTGACTGTGCTTGGGTCGATCTCTCGCCTAGTGTCTAAGTAATTGTATGTGCGTGTATACCTTGTTTATAACTAACATAGTTCTAAGTTTGTATTGTGTTACTAACCCCTATGGATCAAGGTATGAAATAAAAAGTTTTTATTATTGTTTTTAATTTTTGGACAGAAGAACTCATTGGTACACGTCTGGACCCACGAGCTTAAAGTCGGTCGGGTTTATGAGTCTGTTGATGTAATTAAATTTGGCGTAACACTCGGACATTGGACAATCCACCATCTCGAAAGATAATCTCAAAACCAAGCGTGTCATTTTATCGTAAAACTGTCGAGTTAAAATCGGCCGCTCGTTCAGTGGACATGACCTGAATGTGCATTAACTTCAGCGCAAACAAAAATGAAGCCACTTTCTATTGTTGCATGCTGCACGACTTTCAATATTGTTGCAGTTTTGTTCATATAATCCTATTATTTGAAATAGGCCTTACAGATGCATCCAAATGATTCTTGGTCAATTTTAAGAACTTTTGAAATTATATTTACTACCTAATTGAAAGAAAATTGCAGCATATTGTATTGCACATCGGCTTCTCGGCTTTGTAGAGCGCTATCTCTTTCTGACGGACACTACGCTCTATGGAGCCGAAATAACCCGATGTGCAATATTTGCTACCTACTACTATAATCACAGAAGCTTGTCCTGTAGAAGTACATATTTTGGATTAGATCTCCGGTTTTGGTATAAATGGTTTGAGCGATCACATAAATACTTCACAATAACAAACTTTAGTATCCAAACGATGAGTCAGTTCCAATTTGATGTAATTACAGGGCACGCCTTATTGGCAGGTGGTTTTTGTAATACATCAGAGTTCATTGACATCTAACTGGAACTAGTTTAACAAAAATCAATCACGTACGACTCCTTTACGTCTGTAGCCGAATTTATTTTAACTTATGAGTCTAGGTGCCAGTTCCACGCGACCAAGCCTAGAAGAGCAGGCAACAAACTACGGCTTAGCTCCTACCGTTTTTTGTATAATCCTTTAACAAAACAAAACAATGTATTGAGCCTACTTATTTACTTAATCGATTTATGTTATTCATATTCATTTATTCATTGCTTCATGTGTTTTATGGGTCTTAGGGGGTAATAACGTTCAGAACATGAGCCCCCCTGGGGCATTGCAATGGCCTTAAGGCTAATTAAATTAGGTAAACCTATAGGTAACAAAATTCTTAACTTATAAAATCTAACTTAATAGTATCTTCATATCCTACTAATATTATAAACGCGATGGATGGATGGATTTTTGTTACTCTTTCACGTAAAAACTACTGAATAGATTTTAATGGAACTTTACAATATTATAGCTTATACATCAGAATAACAGATAGGCTACAATTTATAAGTTATTGTAACGGAGAACGGATGTAAGTAACGGGAACCGGGCGTAACGGGAACGGGGTGAGCTAAGCCGCGGGCGGCCGCTGGTATATACATATATTGATCTCTATCTAAAAACAATTTAGTACTTTACTTTTGAAACTATCATGGTTTTTAACACTATTTTTATGAAACAACGGGATTTTTACCATGATTAAATTTTGTTGAGTTGACTTCCGATATTTCGGCACAGTTGCATGCACCATGATCACGGTTGAACAGTTCATCCGTGATCATGGTGCATGCAATGTCGAACTGCCGAAATATCATGGTAAATAAAAAATAATTTAGTACTTGAACAACTCTTTTTTTTTAAGTATAAATATTTTTTCAGGCTATGCGCAGTATTCGGCGGTCTCTATTGCCTGAACCGGCCTATCGACAAGGTGGAGACCAAGGTCGTGGACGAAGGCAAGACTGTCGTTACCATCGCCAGCAAATCCAAGAACCTGAACTGTGACCACCTTGTCATTGGAATCAATGAGTGCCCCAAGGAGTTGCTCTCTCCTGAAACGACGGAGGGCAGCGATATTTCCAAGGTTAGCAGTACATGCTTAACTGGATTAATGTTTGAATGGATCTTGTCTTGTCTTGGACTTTATATTGAGCCTGTGGGTTTTATCATGTTTTCTTATAAAATTAAGAAGTCATAGATTAAGAATGCAGAAACTATTCAAACTCAAACTCAAATTGCTATCTCTTATCTACATGTAATGTAATCTAATTAAATACATACTCTTTCTTAGCTGAAATCTATTCTGTCATGACGTCGAGTCGAGTACCTTGAGACAATCAGAAGCAAAGAGTAGTTGGTAATAGTAGATTGTTATACAAGGGCAGTAAGTGAGCTTTTGCAGAACAAGATCCTTTTTGGCGCCCGTGCGAGCGCAGCTCGCAAAGGGCGCTAATGGATCGAGTGTACCCGAGATATTTAGATGCCCGAGCGAGCAAAGCGAGCGAGGGCAAATATAGTTCGAGGGTGCAATAGCTACTTATGACCGAGGTAAGCATTCTACTTTACATCATTCATGCGAGGTAAATTTTTAACTAGCTGATGGAACAAACATATGGCCCACCTGATGTTAAGTGGTAGCCATTGCCTATAGCAAAGCATTGCCTCGTAGGTCAAGCACGTCAGGAACGTGCCCTACAATGCACTGCCTTACGACCATCAACTTGAGGCATACGGATGTTCAGCCTCACGTGTCAGTGATTTCACCGGCACCCATACCCTTCAACTCGAAACACAGCAATGCTGCTTTTCGGCAGAAATAGGCTTACAATACAACAATAACACAACATTTATACGGGTATGACAAAATGTAATTTTAATTTGAGAAAAATAAAATTACAATAGTAATATAAGTATTATTATAATTATACTATTAATTTTATTAAAATTAATAGTAAAATATTTGTACCGGTAGGTATCTAAAACAGCTAAAACAGTTGTAGACGCACACTTATGCACACATCTGTGAGCTACTATTATCTTTTCAGTAAAAAGTTTTCATATCATTTTGTAAGAAAAGAGATTGTTTCACCAAGGAGGTTTGCATAGCTCTTGAACTGTAATGAACCATCACCAAGGAGGTTTGCATAGCTCTTGAACTTTAATGAACCATTACGTATCAAGCATAGTGTGACGGTAAAAGTGATTTGAAAATGGAACGCATTTACAATGCATTGGGCTGCACACGCCTACTTACACAGCCTCTTTGCGCTAAAGTAAATCCTATTTACTGAGCATGTATGATGTAAAAAATATTGCACATCGGCTAATTTCGACTTCATAGGGCGTAGTGTGCGTCAGAAAAAGAGCGCTCTACAAAGCCGAAAAGCCCATATGCAATATTTGTTGCCTACAACAGTACGTCGCTGAGCACATTTCTGTTAAAATTTCAGGCCGTTTTTATAACCAATGGCTCGATTTTGCCCGATGAGAAGGAGCCATTAACGTTGCTCCGTTTCCCGCCGCTCACTGAAGACGACAACGCTGTGACTGTGCTGGAAGTGGGGCCAGCCACTGGCTCCTGCCCTAAAGGATTATGTGAGTATTAAAGGATCGTATAAAAAACGGTAGGAACCGAGCCGTAGTTTGTTGCCTGTTCTTCTCGGCTTAGTCGCGTAGAACTGGCACCTAGCTTTAAGACGTTTCAAATTGATTCTTGCGATCCTACTGAATAAACACACTTTTGATTTTTGATTTTTTTTAGAGGCTCACAATCCGTGAGTGGCCTTTTCGCTCAACATTCCAACATTTTGAATGATAAAATCACTGAGTATTTTTCAAGCAGTGTATAGTCTGATGCGTATCCTAGTGTACAGTGCTTTATGTAGAAATATTTGCTTGGGTCAAATTGATGTTTTCTACTATAAACTGTGTGCACACAACTTTGTTGCCTGCGCCTGCGATTGTTTATTCATGCGACCGAGAAGGTCATCGAAGGTAGTCGGCCCCATAAGTAAAAAAAAACGACCATTTTCTGCCCTCCGCGTGAGTGGATTGCTGGAAAATGCAGATGCTCGTAGATGCATTTGCATCTACGAGCATCTGCATTTTCCAGCAACATCTGCATTTTTTTTCGATTCCCTTAGCGGGAACATTTGTTCGTCCCGCTAAGGGAATCGAACCCACTCACCCGCAAATGGTAGTCGTCCACCACGCCAATACAATTACAATTTAAACTTGGTGAAGTACGCACTTCAAACATACATAATTATATAAAAAAAATACAATCGAATTGAACACCTTCTATTTTTTTAATTCTGATTATAATGTAATTTGTGTGTTGCAGTTGTGGTGTACTTCATCACAAAGAAAGCCAACGATGCTGAATCTGACCTTATGCTGTACGCAGAGAAGATTTTCGACATGACCGGCGGAGACCAAACCCAGTCTTCTGATAAACCCAAGGTGAAGCCGGTGAAATTATTGGCACATGAGGCTGAAAATCTGTATGCCTCAAGTTGATGGACGCGGGGCTGTGCATCGTAGGGCACGTTCCTTTGCCTTAGGTTGATGGACGCTGTGGGGCTGTGCACTGTAGGGCACCTTTACGTCCTGACGTAGCTCTTGACCATGGGATTTTCATAAGTGTAGTAACATGCATTGTTGTATTCCAGTGCTTGTGGTCTCTGTTCTACAACGTGAAAGATACGAGCGCCGCTGCGGCCAGCGAGTCGGACAGCGTACATGTTTGCTCCGGACCCGATGCTGGCCTGGACTTCGACAAGGCCGTGGAACAGGTAACCTTAGCGACCCCCTGCTTAAAATATCCCAGTATTTAAGGGTGAAGAAGGGGCCAAATGTTTAAAATCTCCCACTATTTCATCGTGAAGGAGGGGGCCAAGTGCTTATAATATCCCAGTATTTAAGGGGGGAGGAAGGTGCCAAGTGCTTAAAATATCCCAGTATTTAATAGCGAAGAAGGGGGCCAAGTATTTAAATTCTCCCGGTATTTATGGGGGAAGGAAGGTGCCAAGTGCTTAAAATATCCCAGTATTTAAGGGGGAAGGAAGGTGCCAAGTGCTTAAAATATCCCAGTATTTAATAGCGTAGAAGGGGACCAAGTATTTAAATTCTCCCGGTATTTATGGGGGAAGGAAGGTGCCAATTGCTTAAAATATCCCAGTATTTAAGGGGGAAGGAAGGTGCCAAGTGCTTAAAATATCCCAGTAATTAATAGTGAAGAAGGGGGCCAAGTGTTTAAAATCTCCCACTATTTTATCTTAAAGCAGGGGCCCAAGTGTTTAAATTCTCCCAGTATTTATTCGTGAAGGACGCAGCCAAGCCTAATCTCCTCCAGTCATGTGGGAGAAGGAGGGGTATCGGCAAATATCACGGTATTTTGTGCCCGTAAGAATTAAAGAGCTAATTTTAGCTTCCAATGGGCTAAAACACCAACTGACAGGTTGCACGTCGAATTAATTGAATCCCATTACAGCACATAATTATAACAATTAAAAAAAATGGAAATAATGTTTATTAGCAGCAATATCAGTTACAGTGGTGATTTTACATTTATTAAAACTAGCCGACCTACTTATAAGCAACAAGGGGCACATAACATCAGTCGGTCTTTTTAAAGCCTACCGTTCCTTGAGATGATAATAATCCTTTTTTTTAATCACTGACGATGTTCGTTTATACATTTCATCATATTTTATACTGATATTATAAAGAGGAATCATTTGTATTTTTTTTGTATTGTTGTAATGAATATACTAACTACTAAAACGACTTCAAAAATTACCAAATATTT
The DNA here is from genome assembly GCA_939531255.2 of Thera britannica. Classification (NCBI taxonomy): domain Eukaryota; kingdom Metazoa; phylum Arthropoda; class Insecta; order Lepidoptera; family Geometridae; genus Thera; species Thera britannica. Next base: position 5,252,623 of record OW618040.2, on the reverse strand, counting down.
AAATACGATAAAATATTGTTATTGAATAAATAAATTGGCTGTGCTACTAGCGACCGGCTTTGGGTATTATTTTGCAAAAAGAAGGTGAAAATGATATGTCCTTTGAATTTCTTTCGAGTCTATCCATCAGGCTAAGTTATAAGATATTTCATATTTATTTTTATGGGTTTGATGATTATGAGTGCATCGTAGCGCACGTTTCTGTGCATGACCAACGAGGCAATGCTTTGTTTTGTTATAGACGATGGTTACCACTTAACATCAAGTGGCCTATAGGTTTGTTCAATCAGCTAGTTGTATAAAATAAAAAAAATATTATGTCATCATCATCATTATTCACCTATATCAGTCCACTGCTGGACGTAGGTCTCTCCCAAGACGCGCCACTGAGCCCGGTCTTCGGCTCTTCTCCTCCAGTGCTTGCATACATTTCGCAGATCATCGCCCCACCTTAACCTTAATAATTATGTCTTTGTTGGGAATACATTTTTTGTATGAAGTTAACCTTTTTGATTATCGACATATTTTTTATCGCATCCCGTATTTGGAATGGCGGGTTGTTAGGTTATCGCATTACAATTTATGTTACATGACCATCATTTGTACAAGATAAGACAGATTGTTGCGCAATCAAAGTTATAGAATACTCACTGTACAGTCGGGTCCACTGGAATGTACATAACTAGCGAAGCCCAGCGTTGCCCGGGAATTGGATTATTCTAGATCATTCCAGAATGTTAAAGAACATTATAGAACATTTAAGAGTTGTCTATTCTTATCAGAATCGAGAATTTGGCGAAAAGTCCTTAGATGATAGAAAAGGATAGACATAGATTTAGATTTTTTGGCTCCAACAACTACCCACTTCCATAAATTCCGTCCAAATTCTCCTACTCACAGCAGGAGACAGGAGAATCTGCCACCACAACGGGGAGTAGATTCTACTCGGCGTTGATAGAGAAAACTCTGGACATACGTACATACACTTGCTTTTTATAATATACTAGCGGCCTGTCCCTGCTTCGCACGGGTGGACATTTATTTTTTAACCGACTTCCAATCAAAAAGGAGGAGGTTCTCAATTCGGTTGTATGTTTTTTTTTTTTTTTTTTTTTTTTTTTTTTTAATGTTTGTTACCGCATAACTTCGTCATTTGTGAGCCGATTTGAAAAAATATTTTTTTATCTGAAAGGTACTGCTTCCAGATTGGTCCCATTTTAATTTTATTAAAATCGGTGTTGCCATTTTTTTTTAAATAAGTTTTTTAATGTTTGTAACTGCATGCCTCCGTCATTTATGAACCGATTTAGAAAATTATTTTTTTATTTGGAAGGTTATTCTTACGTCCAGATTGTCCCAAACAAATTTGATTAAAATCGGTTTAGCCGTTTGACAATGAAGTCGGTTTCTCAAGTTTTTAAAACTTAAATTATTAAACATAAATATAGCCTAATGTTACTCAGGGTGAATGTAGCTTTCCAATGGGGAAATAATTTTTGAAATCGGCACATTAGTTTTTGAGTTTATTAATTACAAACATACACACAAAAACACAAATCATTCCTCTTTATAATATTAGTAGAGATATTAGATTGATTGATTTATTCGTAACTTTCATGGTAGTGTTGCAGCTTTGCAATGGATTATCCTTTGTTAACTCATGCAAAGTACAAATAAACATAATTTGCTACTAATAAAAACTCTCAGCCTCTCATCTCAGTTGGTAGTAGCTCTGCCTTCTGCGCCGTAGGCCGTGGGTTCGATCCCCAACCAGAAGAAATATTTGTGTGGTGAACGCAAATATTTATTCTCTGTCTGGGTGTTATATAGTATGTATTTACAATAAAAAAGTATTATATCAGCTATCTGGTTCCCATAGTACAAGCTTTGCTTAGTTTGGAGCTAGATAGTGTATGATTGTCCAAAAAAAATGCTAAAAGAACGCATGCTCTGAAAAAAACAATACCTACTGCCGTGTTGCTAGCACAAAAATAATAGTTGGTATAGTACCTCTAAATACCTATAAGTATCTTAGGTATTTGTTTAGTTATTATTTTTTTATCATTGCATTGTTTAGAATTTGAAAAATTACCATTATATTATGAAATTTATCATCCAATTAAATTCTGTAACTAATCACGTTATCAAACAAAAGTTATTTTGGTATCGTGTTATTTTTATTTAGATTATGAAATAGGCAACTTCACAGTACCTACCTTAGTTAACTTAACCTCGTTGACTTTTAGCACTGGGCGAAGAAAGTCGTTCAAACCTTCGTTCACAGTGCCGTGAGGTTGCTGAGGGTATGCTTCTGCAAAGCCGTGTGTTGCCACGTGAACTGTCTCTTTCATTTATTATGGGGCAGACAGAGGCAGAGATATAATGCATCGACCCGCGCTGTCTATAATAGTGAGATCACTTCTATACAAAATGTATGGGAGCGATATGATAGGCTTCTGAAACTCTGCTTTAAAAGTAATCGGTCCAGAGCCACATAATCTGTCATTAGGTACACACAAACAACTTGTTCACATCTAAGCCTTGCGCACTTCGAAGCGTTCTGCGGTGGCAATCAATGAAACGTTGTCAAATATGACAACGATATTTGACAGCGTTTCACCGATCGCTATCGTCTAGATGTGCGCAAGTCTTATGAGCGCAATACTTTTTACGCAACCCGAGACTCGGCATTATAGCTTTGGTTCGGTCCAAAAACAATAGACCATCTAATATTGTCTAGAACCGAGACAATGCCGACTTTCTCAGTATTTGAGCAGCTGGCTGAGACGCTAGAGTCCCGGGTTTGATTCTATTTGCGACAATGTTTGCATGGTCAGCAAATACTTAAATAAACTACGACTTGCCAGGAAACCTAAGTACAGAATAAAAATAAGTGATATACACCAAAGGTAAAAAAATACAACCAATTTGAGTCTCCTTTTAAAGTCGGTCAAAAGTCAACACAGTCCAGACGTCCAGACTGCTGTAATTTTTTTTTCGATTTTGTTGATATTTCTTTGATCAGTTTAAAAAATACCTACTTAAGTATATTGATCTTTACACAAATCAATTACATTGTACATAATGTGATCTTGAGGCAGCTTGACTTGAACTGTAGCAAGTATCACTAGTGACCTAGAATAGCTATCTATTCTAGGTCACTGTTCTGTTGTATGTTATCAACAACGTGATCCTATATCACATTATAAGGTTGTTGCCCTGAAGAGAAATCAAAATTCCGTCACTGACACAAAATTCTTCTTCTTGTTTTGTAGTTAAATACAGTCCGGCAAGTTTATCTTGGCGGGTCTGAAGTGAGCTGTTCGATCGTTAATGGCCAATGACTGATGGAAGATTGACCAAACGGCTAGCTTCAGACCCGCCAAGTTATACTTGCCGGACTGTAATATGTTGTGGACAATCCACACAACATTATCTAGCCCCAAATTAAGCAGAGTATGTAGGTACTATGGGTATCAGATAGCTGATATAATACTTGTAAGCATTTTTTTTTTACACTAATAGGTGCAATATAACACCCAAACAGAGAACAAACATCTGTGTTCAACACACAAATATTTGATCTCGGTGGGGATCGAACCCACGATCTACGGCGCAGAAGGCATCTGCCTTCTGCGCCGTACTAGAACTTTCTTCTTCTACCAACTGAGCTGAGAGGCCAGTCAAGTCGGTTCTTTCGAATTAGTGATGAACTTTAGGTACTTTTTTAAGGTTGAAAAATGGGCCATGTGCCAAAATTTTGGTAATTATTGAAAGAGCCTCTGGCTAGCGCTTTGAACATCCTCAAATAGGCCTGACGACTAATTTTCAAAATCTCTTCTATCATATTCAGAAGTATCTATTATGTCTAAAATATATCATATTTCTGTAGAAAATTAAGGTTTTTGTGCAATAAAAGTACATTTAAATTTAAATTTTCAAATTCACGCCAAAACGCTCGCTGGTGTCATGGCGTCTGTTATTACGTCACGGTTATAGTATATCAACAGTAAACATTGGTGCTTTTGTACTAAATCGGAATGACGTTTACGAGAACGTGACGTAATTCGCTCTGACCGGTGTTTGAGCCATCATGGCGGATTGTTGTATTTTGTAGATTTATTTTAACAAATAACTTATTAATCTCGACATTAATAAGAGAATAAATACATATATCAAAATCTTTGAATCATTTTTCATTAGATCAGATAAATATTTTGGCGATACTTGATTACTGTCTTCATGCCTATTATCCTGAGTAAAATACTAGGTAACCAGAACCACGAAATCGACTTGCGTCGTGGTATTGCATTTCATTCATTACTGCTAAAGGCCTGCGCATATCTAGACTATGGCAATGGCGATCACGGATCACGTGAAACGCTGTCAAATATGACAGTGATATTTGACAGCGTTTCAGCTGATCGCCATCGCCTAGATGTGCGCAGGCACTTAAGATAATCGTTGTAAACCACTAGCCTTTTCTTCGTCAGGCTGAGCAAATCTTCAAGAAGATCTGCCCCGGTGAGGAGTTCCTTCCTCGCGCTCCCGACCCAGAGGAGATCGTGTTCGAAGATGACGTCACGCACGGCCCCGGAGTTCTCTCGAGATGACGACGACGCAGATGGTGATGCTCCCAAGTAGACCGTCACTTATTCATAAAGCTTTTATATACCCTAGACGTAAGGATTCCGTTTGTTTTACACCACAATGCTGAATTTTAAAGGATGAGCAGCCTTATTGTCTAACTTAAACTTTCAGTGAACTTTAGGCCGATTGTCACTGACCCAGTCAGAATTTTGATGGTATTGTTTAGGGTATTCAACTGAAGTTTATTTCGGCGTTACGCAATTCCAAAATACGAATTTCCATCAAGTTCCATTCATTCACTAGGTTTGAATTTTGGTGGTGATGGTGTTGCTTATGTCGGATAGTTAAACAATACGAAAGTGACTTAGCTAGGTTTCAAATGTCAAGAATGAAGCCGATGTCGATTACGAGTTGACTTAGACAATAAGGCCCCAGGGGGCTAATTCTCGGGCCGATCTCGATCATTTTGAAATTTTATTTTATTGCTTCTTTTCGAAGAGAGAATAGATGATTTCCTTGAGTAATTCATCAACGACCTCTTCGTAAAAGCCTTGACAACTACGATATACAGAAAACGTACAAAAAGTGCGGGGTTGTGAAAAGAAGCAATAAAATAAAATTTTAAAATGATCGAGATCGGCCCAAGAATTAGCCCCCTGGTATCTTGAGAAAGGTCGCGTCTCCAGTTTCTATAATTCTCGAATATTGCTCCATCTATAATGACCAACTTCCATGATTGGTTTTTCGTATACTAATTGGTAATGTTGCTATTTATGTCAATGTGTATGATGATTTAAATATCGGAAACAGTTGGCGAGTAGCCAATTAGACAAATTCAATTTAGAGGCGAATTTGCGATTGAGCTTGATCAAGGAGATACCTTCTGGATACGTCGACTTAAAGGACGAATTCGTTTGGAAAAGGCTTGAATCTGTACGCCTGTGTACAACGCTTAAGGCCTGTCGAGATGAAGAGCGACTATTATTGGCATTGTAAATTCATGATTAAATGTACCTATCAAAAAAGTGGTGAAAATCTAGGAAATTCACGTAAAAATGAGCACGTTTGAGTGATGTGAATATCGTGCTTCCGTGAACTTATTCTTATCTTATTACGGATATCTGCTGCTCGCCTGTACGAAACATGATCAGTTTCAAACAGTTCCTCATTCACCCGATCTCATGCTTTGAACTGCTCGTGTCTTCCGGTGGTTACGGATACTTTCGTCATAAGTCTAACGTTCTTTGACTCGTTACTTGCTCCAACGTGCTATTAGCTTAGGTTGTCTAAGGTTTATACGCCTTTGTCGCTTGACTTTGCATTCCGACTGGTGCGGAGGAGTTGCTTGGACAGTATATGCATATGTAATAACTTTGGGATGGTTGGTTTTTTATAGTATCTGTAAGGTCATGGTAAAACAGCTTAGTTGTCTTGATTTAGTCAGCAAGACCGACTTTAGCACCATTGCAGTGATTATTTTATTAAGATACAGTCATGACTTGATTATAATAGTATTGCTTTCGGTAGGTACTTTGGTTTATTAAGCGGCAGAAAGTTTCCTCTAGCGAACCATGGAACTAGCTGCGCAGAATGCATTAATAAGAAGCTAATAAAAATTTTCGTTCTACGTAGCTCACGTGGTTCAGCTAAAAACTTACTTGTCGCCTACTAGCGAATCGACTCTTTCGTAGACTACGACTATGAGCTCTCTATAGAGAATACCGCTTTTTTGTTTTTGGTAGAAGCTATATTATGTTAAATTTAAGGTATTTATTTTGTAAGCCAAAAGTATTATTTGTTATCGCAGAAATTTTATAAAAAATGTGCAATTGATGTAGCTAGAATATGATTGTGTAATGAATGAATGTGATTTTTCAAAGGTCGGATTTGGGCGCACCAGTCCAAATAATGTAGATTGAATTAATTTTATTATTTATAAATTATTAAGCACTCAATATTTATTGTAACTGTCGGTTATAATCATGTCTCGCAGCTTGTGCGTTTATAATTCCAATAAATTGTGATTATTAGATTAAAAATGAATTTTATTTGACCCCATTACATATATTTAAATTGAAATTTGTCTACCAGGCATACTACATTATCACCAACAGCTTCATTCATGCTAATAATAGAGCTATTGTCAATTAAAAAAATATTTTTATGTTAAAAGGTTAAATTGAATTAAATAGTTAATTTTATTTTACACACTTTATTTACATAACAAAATCAGATGTGTCTTAAACAACCTTATAAACTAGGTAAATACAGATAGTAAAATTCATAAACACCTCCAAAATGGAATACATTTTTTGATAAAATTTCAATCCTTAAAATTTTACATAAAGTTTTATCCTGCATATTAATGTATTCTTAAATAGAAAGGTATATTACAGTTCTAAGAGTGGATGTCACCATTCTGCATCAAATAAAAATATTTCAGACATTTGTTTTTGAAATATTTTTGCCTGACATACTCAAAGATGGCAAAACCTTAGTAGGTACTGTCCTAAACAAAGGTAGACTTCTATATTTATATAAATATAACAAAAATAGTTTTTTCCAGATCTGCAGATTTACAAAAATATGACTTGAGATCAAAGACAAATTTATAAAATAGGTACAGTATTTTGTATTTCAGTACAACAAAGTTATTATCATATGGCATTACGTTAAGACTTTATGATTACTGATAAACTTTTGGATACATATTTTTGACCTAAAATAACCTTTTCTCATAAGAAAACAAACCATGTACATTGCCTTCCAATTGTGCGGAATGTGTTCGCTTCATAAATCTGAGTTCTCCGGAGTAACTCATGGTTTGCAGCTTGGCAATGGACCTAGCCCCAATATCTTGGCAACTGTGCTGGATTCCTGCTTGAAGGTAGGGCAGGAATCTCAGCACGGACCCCTTGTCGACTATGCTTCCACTGACTCCTTGAGCCACTCTGTGTTTATCAGTCTCCTTGTGGAAATAGCGACTCATTGCAGAACCCTTACCATCCTTGTTCTCCATGGCTTCCAAACTTCCCATGCCTCTGTACTTCTTGAGTCTAACTCCATCAGAGAAGAAATATTCGCCTGGAGCCTCAGATGTTCCAGCCAGGAGTGAACCCATCATCACAGAAGAAGCTCCCAGAGCCAATGACTTAACTATGTGTCCCACAGATTGTATACCCCCATCAGCAATAACGGGAACATTGAATTTCCTTGCATATGAAGCTACTTGATAGACAGCCGTGGCTTGTGGACAGCCGCATGCCATCACTTCTTGGGTGATGCAAATTGAGCCGCTGCCCATTCCTACTCTTAAAGCATCTACTCCGGCATCAATGAGGTTCTTGGCCTGCATTCTTGTGACAACATTGCCTCCGATGACCTGAATATCGGGGAAGGATGTCTTGATAAACTTTATCATTTCTATTTGGTACATGGAGTTTCCTTGCGAGGAGTCTAACACAATAACATCAACACCATTCTGAACAAGCAGCTTAAGCCTTTCCTTGTCAGCATCACGTGTGCCCATGGCAGCTCCAACCAGCAGTTGTTTATTAGAATCTTTGGAAGCATTTGGGTAGCTCCTGGCTTTTTTCAAATCAGTTCTTGCAATCAAAGCAACTAGTTCGCCAGCTCCATTAATGATTGGCAGTTTACCCTTCTTGCTCTTTTCCAATATGTAATTGGCATCCATTAATGTAACTCCAGACTGAGCTGTGATCATATCTTGGATTGGAGTCATCACTTCCTTGAGGCTGAGGTGGGGATCGCCTTCCCTGAAGTCTACATCTCTAGAGGTTACAATGCCTATCAGACGTCCACCAAGTTTGCCATTTTCAGTAATGGGATAACCAGTAAATCCATTTACCTTTTTAGCTTGAATTACATCAGCAACGGTATTCTCTGGTCCCATGCACACAGGATCTCTGATGAAACCATGTTTATATTTTTTAACTTTGTGAACTTCGTTGGCCTGATATTCGGGTGTACAGTTGTGGTGGATGATTCCGATTCCGCCGCAAAGCGCCATAGCTATAGCCATATCTGCTTCAGTGACTGTATCCATGGGAGTTGACACTAATGGAGCTTTGAGGTTTATTTTTTTGGTGAGTGGAGATGCCAAGTCAACTTGCTCAGCGGTGAAGTCTATGAAGCCGGGTAGCAGCAGGAAGTCATTGTAGGTGAGACCCTCGCTATTAGCGAAGATCTCAGTGGCCGAGAGCCCGTCCCGCAGGTCTCCATCTGGTCCGCCGGACATGTTCATGATATCAACACGTGGGTATCTTCAACTTTTTAAATACTGTAGCGCCACGAGTGCACTCAAACGATTTATGAATAGGTATATAATAAGCTGATTTGTATACTGTTTCTCATACAAAATCTGGAAAACGCACACGTGGTTGACTGTTGATTGGGGCACAATGAAAGAATAATCTCCGCGGATTCACTGGATTAACAATGACAGTATTACGCACACTATTTATGTATGAGTTCGAAATTGTGAATAAGGAGTGATAATTAACTACCACAATTTATTCAAGTCGTAGTCGCACGCAATATCCTCTAAAATACTAGCTTCCACTCTGACCACCGCACAAAAATATCATACGCTGCTGACCGCTGCGCTGACCAAGCCGCTGACTGACCGGTGCGGTGACCGGGTGACCGGGGTCCACAGAACACATATACTCTCAAGAATGGAGCTCCGAGTCCATACAAAAAAGAAGGGAACGCAAATTCTTAGTTCATGGGATTCAAAATAGATGGCGTTGAATTTTTTTTTCAATGCAATAAGACCTCCGTAACGGGGTTTGGAACGGGGCTCCGGGTACACATGACATTCAAGAATGGAACTCCGAGTCCATATAAAAAAAGAAGGGAACGCATTACGCATACAAAATAGATGGCCAAATATAGTTTACCAATAGATGGCGTTGATTTTTTATTTTCAATGCAAAATGACTACTCTTTCAGTGTACTCTCAAAGCTTAGACCTTTAAAAGATCTAAGTTTCAAAGAGATGCCGATATACAGCTTGGATAGGGTAGATTAGATCTTAGAACTTACAAATTATTTAAAGCCGCCGCAGTGCCAGAAAATATTTTATTTTCAATACCCTCAAAGAGGCCCTGTAGGACAATTATCCATCGCTAGATAAAACAGTAATAATTGAAATATTTATCTGTGACACTGTACATGGGCCTAAAAAATTTCACATTGGAAAAAAGTAGATTCGTTTTAACTGGGTGTACATTAACTGGCCGTACATTATCCGGACTTGGGCTCTTTGTCCTCCATGTTCATTCATCCTGCCTGTGTTTCTTTTTGACAGAAAATATTGCCAGTTGAGTAAATATTTTCTATTCAAATACATCAAGTCGGCTGCTAATGTTTCTTTCAAAGGGAATTTCTAACTTGCCAATTATAGAAAATTCTCATAAATTTATTCAAGGTCAAGCTTGAAGTGCTCGAATTGGGTCCGGTTAATATACGGCCAGATAATGTACACACTATAACGATGTCACTTTTTTCCACTGGAAAATTGTAAAGGCCCATGTACACTGTCGCAGATGAATATTTCGATTATATTTTTTTTTATCTAGCGATGGTTATTTGTACTAAACGGGACCGCCCCTTTGAGGGTATTGGGACAAAACATTTTCTGGCACTGGCACTACCGCGGCACGCTCGCTCTGCTCGCTCGCCTTGTGTATAATTTTTATGTTCTAACATAACCTAACCTATCCAAGTTGGATCCGCCCTATAAAGTATCAGGTACAAGGTTTAGGTATCCAATGCCAGAACAAAAAAGCAAGTGATCATGTATGAATTGCTTCAGTGTGCATGTGGCATAATGGCATCGTAATAACAGTGTGTACAATAACATGATGTACATTATCATCTCCCCTCGAATTGTCACGTGGAGATTTTTGGAGGACAATGGTGGCAGTTTTAAAATCATAACTCGATAACTACTTAAGCAAGGTTTGGCGGGCAGTAGTTTATGCTGCGTGGTTCTCTCCAAACATTGTATAGTAATATGGCAAAAGTACTGATGTGATCTACTTACTACTTTTCTTCTGTGCTAATACTAACAAATGATTTCAATAAATTAAATAAACTCTTTAATTTTATAGCATGCGGATAGTTGCTCTCTGAACGATTTTTCCTATTTTTTAATTGGTTATCATTTACCATTTTGCATTGAATGTGGTATTAAGTATTAATTTTAAACCAACAGCCTTCACTAGCCATCGCCTTTGTCTTTGACAAGCGACTGAAATATTTTTCCTTGAATGATCACGTTGGTCACGAGATGGTAAAACACCCTTATTTTTGATAGGTAAGTAAGGTACCCATGCAAATATATATTTTTTGCATTTTTACCTACCTTTTAAAGTACCTGGCTGCACTAATAGCTAGGTAGTAGCATTAGGTACCTATACCTAGTCTACTGCCGCCCCGGCGACAAACATTTTTTTTCCTGTCATTTGATTCTTACTTTGATGAAAACTACGTTATTAAATATTCAAAATCCTGACGAAAGCTCTTAAATATAAGAATAAGAAATGTACCTATGTAAAATAAAAACGATTTAAGTACGACTTATATAATTTTTAGCGAATGCATTAAACCATGCGACGCCAAAAAAAAAGGTAAAATGAAAAAAAAAACTCTTAAACAAACCAAAAAGTACAAGATAACGTATCGTATACGACTTGTTTGTCTCACTCAACACACTTTCCAACCCCGTTGGACAAGAATCCCCGTCGAACAAAGCTCGCTTATCAATTACTGTAATCTTCATGTACATACGCTGATGGGAAGATGTCACTTTGAGATTTGATTTTTTTTCACTCGCCGTAGTATTTTGTTTGGTTTCGGGCACTTGTGAAGGCTGTTTGAAAATCAACACCGGTTTTAGTTCATTTTCCTCATAAGTCACTCGACCATAATAAGTAGGTAGGTACTTACTCGTATAGTCTCAATGTCATCGTAATTGTTGTTTTGTATGTCGATTTTCGCGGCTCGAAAATACCTATTTATTTGCAAACCAAAAAGTACAAACAGCAGGATTACGTATCTTTCTCAACACACTTTCCATTAACTCTGACATACCCCGTTGGACAGGGATCCCCGTCGAACAAAGCTCGCTCATCAACTGTAACTTCTGGTTTCTGGTCCATACTCTGGGAAGATGTCTCTTTGGGATCTAGATTTTTTTTTACGTTCACCGTAGAATTTTGATTAGTTTCGGGCACTTGTGAAGGCTGTTTTAGATTCGAAACGGGTATTAGATCATTTTCCTCCGAAGTCACTCGACCATAGTTAGTCTCAATGTCATCGTTGTGATGTGTGTTACCGACACTCGTGTTTGCTGAAGTAGGCCTTTCGCGGGTCGGAGGCTGGCTCATCTTGTCAGGTTTCTGGGTCGATAGTTTCCGTTTTGTGGTCTCCTTTCTCTCGGCTGGTGGACTACTAACAGATTGGGGTGGAGTGATTCGTTCAACGTAAGCAGCTCGTTGCATTGGATTTTGTGAACGCTCAGCTTCGATTTGCCAATGACCGGGGACTACAATGCTCGTCTGCGTCATGTAGTTTAATGGGACCGGCGGCGACAAGAACTCCTTATTTATTAGCTGAGGAATAATAGTTTCCTGTCCGTGTAATTTTCCTATTGCCAACAAACTAAGAATAATGAGTAATTGAATCACTGTGGAATTTTTATCGATAGTCGTAACAAACATTATGAAAAGTATGGCGATGATTTATAAAGGCTCGAGGTGTGTTCATTTGAAAACTGTTGGAGGTGGAATAACCATTATCTTAACTACTAACTTGTTGATCATTGACGTCACCGTTTTGCACTTGGCCTAAGGCAAGTCTGAACATTATAAGGTCGCTACAGCAGCCAAAGACTTCTCTAATTTATGGCAAAGGTTTTTAATTTAGAAACGCATTCCTCGTTTTAGTTGCTGTTTTATTATAGAGCAGTGTGGTCGCTTAGCGCCAAAGCCTTTTAAAATAAATTAAAAAAAAGCTCATTCCTCCTTCTCCTTAGGTGGGTGATCCATTGGCGAGTTAGAACTGACGAGCCTGCGAGCCAAAGGTAAAACCTCCAATGGAACACCTACAAAACCGCGGTCTTGTAGGTGTTCCATTGGCGGTTTAAACCTTTGGCTCGCAGGCTCGCTGGTGGCTATGACATAGGGACGGATAGACAGACAGACAGACATGACGAATCTATAAGGGTTCCGTTTTTGCCATTTGGCTACGGAACCCTAAAAATGAACACTTCAACGTGAAAAATAGTGATGTGACTCAAACTATCGGCTTAGATCGGTCCTGACAGTTTTCTCCAAAATTAAAAAAAAAATACTCGACACCAGACTTATAAAATTTCTTAGTGGCAAGAGCATACTATATCCAAATTTCAAACCCATTCGTTTTTAGAATAGGTAGGTCCACGGAAAATGCAGTCTTAGAACTAACAGACTGCATTATAAAACATATTATTATAGGTAGACACAAAGAAAAAAGCTCAGGACATATTTCTTGACCTATCCAAAGCATTCACACCGTGTCAATAAATTAAAGGTATACCTAATTCTTACTAGAAGATAACCAAGATAAAATATTAAAAATAACAAAATCTTACCTATTCAAAGTCGCTGTACTGGGTACCTTACACTGGTATTATGTATTAATGGTACTGGGTGCTACAAATCCTCCATAAGGCCTACTATAAAGTAGATCAATTGTTTATTTTATCGAGACCCCTAGAAAACCGAGTTCAAGTTGAGGTCACTGTTTCATTTTCACAAAATTTTAATCTCATGTAAATTATTCTATTACAAAATTGCTTAAAGATAAAGTTCCAGTATACCTACTTATAACTAACTAAAATCTGCATTTTTCACTTGGAATCTTTAAATCTGATGTCAATGTTGTAATCATCATCGGCATCCTGCGCTGCGTTTGGTTTCGTTTCCCTTTTGGGCTCCTTGTCTTTTATAGCAGGAAGACCATACTCTTCTGGATTAGGATCGAGGGGAACGAACAGAGGAGCATCACTATCGGGCTTCTTAGTCGTTATGTCAGGACGTTTTGGATTATCGGTAGCTTTGTTAATAAACAGATTATTTTGATTCAGGTTCTGGTCCATGTTTGACTGGTTGTTACCAAAGTCTTGGTTGTTCTGTCCATGATCGGGCTTGTTACTACCAGTATTTTGATTGGAGGTTGCCTCAAAGTTTGGTTGGTTGTTACCAGAGTTTTGGTTATTCTGGCCATAATCCGGTTTGTTACCACCATTATTTTGACTGGAATTAGCGTCAAAATTAGCTTGATTGTTACCAAAGTCTTGCCCATTCTGTCCATAGTCGGGCTTGTTATTGCCAGCATTTTGACCAGGGGTTGCGCTAGGACTTGGCTGGTTGTTACCTTCATGTTGGTGGTTCTGTCCATGATGAGGCTTGTTACTACCAGTGTTCTGATTAGGGTTTAGGTCTAAGTTAGGCTGGTTATAACCTGAGTCTTGATGATTTTGATTATGTCCATAATCAGGTTTATTATTACCATTATTATTGCCATATTCAGGCTGAGAGTTTCCGTAGTCCGGTTTGTTGTTTCCATATTCAGGCTGGTTTCCACCATTATGCCCATAGCTCTGTGGGTTGTTACCGTATGAAGGTCGGTGGCCATGTCCAGGCCGGTGTTCGTTATTTGGTTTATTGTTTTCATAGTTGGGTCTATTGTTACCGTTATTGTTTTCATATCCTGATTGGTTGTCGCCATAGTGAGGGTCGTGATTGCCATGATTGTTGCTGTCGTTTGGGAATGGGGGCCGCTGATTATCTTGACCTTGACCATAGTGGTTCTGGTACTCATGGTGATAAGCATGTCCGTAGTTGTAATTGTAGCCGTGGGAATGGCCACCACCAGGTCCTTTATGATGGTTGTGTGATTGTCCATGTTCTTCTTCTATGATCACCATTACTACCTCATCTGGTTTACCCTGTCCCCCATGACTTTGGTAATGTGCGTGCGGTGGAGGTCCTGGTCTCTGGCCTGCTTGCTGGTTACCACTAAAGTGTCCTCCGATGTTCAATCCAAATCCATGAGTGATCCCTCCGAGCAAAGAGCCAGCTACCTTATGCAAATTTGTATGAGCATCGTGAGTACTTTTAAAAAGTCCACCGTAGCACTGATAACTGAACATTAACAAAAATAGTACGAAGAATTTCATTTTTATAAAATGGTCCGAGTAACGATGAGTACGTGAATCTGCCGCTGGGCAACTGATGCGCATGCCATCTCGACTCGTCTCGTCTGGTATTCCTTACACAAAACCTGTTTGCATTGAGTAGTAGGTTATTTACCGAGACACGTTTTAAATACTTGAAAAATCCGTATAAATTACTTCTTTTATATTCAGTTGTACAAATAGGTAACATACATATTTACACATTAAAAATTTCGTAGTGCGACGTTATGATATCTTCATAAATAATATCCAGACCGTTCGCCTTCCGGTTAGTTTGCCCCAAATGTGGTGGGTAAGTAGGTAAATAACTTTTACATCATACATGCTCAGTAAATAGGATTTTCTTTAGCGCAAAGAGGCAGTTTAAGTAGGCGTGTGCAGCCCAGTGCATTGTAAATGCGTTCCATTTTCAAATCACTTATACCGTCACACTATGCTTGATACGTAATGGTTCATTACAGTTCAAGAGCTATGCAAACCTCCTTGGTGATGGTTCATTACAGTTCAAGAGCTATGCAAACCTCCTTGGTGAAACAATCTCTTTTCTTACAAAATGATATGAAAACTTTTTACTGAAAAGATATAGTAGCTCACAGATAGGTATGTGCATAAGTCTACGACTGTTTTAGCAGATACCTACCGGTACAAATATTTTACTATTAATTTTAATAAAATTAATAGTATAATTATAATAATACTTACATTATTATTGTAATTTTATTTTTCTCAAATTAAAATTACATTTTGTCATACCCATATAAATGTTGTGTTATTGTTGTATTGTAAGCCTATTTCTGCCGAAAAGCAGTATTGCTGTGTTTCGAGTTGAAGGGTATAGGTGCCGGTGAAATCACAGACACGTGAGGCTGAACATCCGTATGCCTCAAGTTGATGGTCGTAGGGCAGTGCATTGTAGGGCACGTTCCTGAGAAAATGCTTCGCTATAGGCAATGGTTACCACTTAACATCAGGTGGGCCATAATTATGTTTGTTCCATCAGCTAGTTAAAAATTTACCTCGCATGAATGATGTAAAGTAGAATGCTTACCTCGGGCATAAGTAGCTATTGCACCCTCGAACTATATTTGCCCTCGCTCGCTTTGCTCGCTCGGGCATCTAAATATCTCGGGTACACTCGATCCATTAGCGCCCTTTGCGAGCTGCGCTCGCACGGGCGCCAAAAAGGATCTTGTTCTGCAAAAGCTCACTTACTGCCCTTGTATAACAATCTACTATTGCGAAATATCGGTTCAATGCTCAGAGGAATGCTGCTTTACGGCAGAAATAGGCATGGTGGTAATACTTCCCCGGACGAGCTCTTCACAAAGAGCTCTACTAATACTAATATAGAGAGATGATTGGTTAGGTGGTCGTAAGCGCATACGAGTTATATTTATTTTTTATGTTTTTAAACTACCTAAGTAAGACCATACAAATCTATGTTTTGAACTTAATTTAACATCACTGTGTGATTTTTATGGAGACTTACTAATAAGAGCCTGTCCAGATGGAGCGTTTTACGCGCGAGTGCCCTCGCGCGTTTCAATTTATATTGCGTCCAGATGCCGCGTTTTACGCGCGCTCCTACCAAATAGTTGCTCGCGTTTTACGCGCGATTGAGGAATCGCACGGCAGCGTCTGGACGGGATGTATAGCGCTCTAGTATCTGGAGAACGCGCGAATGTTTACGCGCGAGGACACTCGCGCGTTTCAATTTATATTGCGTCCAGATGCCGCGTTTTACGCGCGCTCCTACCAAATAGTTGCTCGCGTTTTACGCGCGATTGAGGAATCGCGCGTAAAACGCGCGTAAAACGCCCCATCTGGACAGGCTCTAAGTCTCCACAAGACACAAGTTGTGTCATCAAATTAAGGCCTGCGCATACCTAGGTCGCTGGCGATAGCGATCAGTGAAAAGCTGTCAAATAACGCTGTCAAATTTGACAGCGATTCACTGATCTCCGATGCCAGCGACCTGTGCGCAGGCCTTTACTGTATCAATATAAATAATAGGCATGAAGACAGTAATCAAGTATCGCCAAAATATTTATCTGATCTAATGAAAAAGGATTCAAAGATTTAAAAAAATGTATTTATACTCATAATAATGTCGAGATTGTCAATTTATTTGATAATATAAATCTACAAAATACAACAATCCGCCATGATGGCTCAAACACCGGTCAGAGCGAATTACGTCACGGCTATATAAATGTCATTCTGATTTAGTACAAAAGCACCAATGTTTACTGTTGAATACTATAACCGTGACGTAATAACAGACGCCATGACACCAGCGAGCGTTTTGGCGAGAATTTGAAAATTTAAATTTAAATGTACTTTTATTGCACAAAAACCTTAATTTTCTACAGAAATATGATATATTTTAGACATAATAGATACTTCTGAATATGATAGAAGAGATTTTGAAAATTAGTCGTCAGGCCTATTATGTTAGCTAGGTGTTAATATATAAATAATAAATGATAAAGAACGTATATATTCGTAGGTACTGTAAGCGTAGTATTTTTTCAGTTGAGGAAAACTTTCGCGTAGTTTTTTTCCACCATGCTGAATAAACAGTAACTAGGTATACATACATACATAGTTACATACACAGAAGTTTTTTTTTCTATGGTTACATACCTACCTACTGAACCTAAGTAGCTATCTCTATACATATTATGTACTTACTAATATTTATCCTCCACTCACAGTTAACCTACTTAAATGGGATACCTACTTCATAGTAGGTACCTAATAAGTTTGAAACGTATACAATCGCCTAAAAGTAGACGTTGGCAGTGAAAAAATCTTCTAGGCACAAAGAGTTGAATTTTAGGTCCCTTCTTGTTTCTAGTTTACGTAAATGACGCAACGAAGGAATCCATTTGGTTTAGTGGGCAGGGCAAGCAATTTATGCTTTGAATATGCCTATAAGGTAAATCGGTTAGTGACTGACAAAGAATAACAATACAAGGTGTATCTAAATATGTGTACTATGCGAAGGTGGGGGGTTTCAGACCACAATGGTGATCAGTTGTGGGGGGGAGATAATTAAAAATTCCTATTTTCAGTTTCCCATACAAAAATATTTAATTTCATAATGCCTAAATAAATTGACAACCCTATCCTTGTAACCCCTTGACCCCTTGACCTACTACCCCTGTAGGTCTACTACTAGGTACTACCTACTACCTCTGTAGCTGAGTTTAGGGTTGTCACTTTGTATAAAGTCAGCTGTTCATGTTGAAACTTCGTTGCAGTTTTTTTCAGAGATACCAATCGAAGTTCGTAAAGTCGTTGAACAAAAGTTGTTCCCCGGGGGGTGGAAATTCACCCCCCTTCAGGATAGTACACATATTTTGATACACGTTGTATAGGTATCTTTTTTTTTTTTTTTTTTTTACAAATTATAGGTTTGCGTTTGACCGCTATCTCACCTGCTGTTAAGTGATGATCTATCTACTGAACGGATATGTATACTTACTTACTTATCTAAGTAGTTCTTGACCTGTAGCTCAGTTGGTAGCTTTACCTTCTGCGCTGTACTGTAGGTCGTGGGTTCGATCTCCACCGAGAACAAATATTTGTCAATTATTAATTTATTAATTAACAACTATCATATCAGTAAACCGACACTTACAATCACTAAAATAAAGGTTCTCGAATGGTACACCACTTAGGTACCTACCTACGACTTCAGACCCGGATAATTTTAGAGCCCCAGTTGCCAATTTTTTCTAGGGGATTCCAGGGAAATTACAGGGGAAAACTGTCCAGTGGGACACAACCTGCTAGTAGTGGGTAGGTATATTTTAATATACTTACCTAATTGTAAAATAAACTAAACAAAATGGTAATCGAACTCGTGACTGCGGCCATCTTCCATTTTGCATTCCAGTATCATTCAATCCGAATTTGCATACAGACCGGAATAAGACCTACTTACTTATTGTTGAATACCGCAACAGGTACTAGGTGACGTAGTTGGTTAAGTAGGTACCAATTCTAGGTATTTTGTATAAAACGTGATGATCATGTGGCGGAAACTTTAGCACATCAAGAGTCATCATGATTTATCCATGTGTAATTTGCCTATTTAAAGTCCGCTGTAAAATACTTATACCCCTTAGGGCTGGTTTCACGAATTACTCGACCATCTAAATATGTAAGGCAGTGGTATATTTAAAAATTGCAAGCAACTATTAATATTTTACTGGTCGATTAAGAGGAAATGTGGTCGGCGTTGAGTCTTATACAAACGTAGTCCACCGTTTTCTCTTTGGATAATAACACTAGACAAAATATTAAATAGAATATATTATTATGTAATACAATCCTATAGTACCACTGAATGCCCCTGTGTTGCGTTTTTCCCCAAAAAATATTACTATAGGTACCTACCTACCTACCTTTTTTAGACGGCCAGTAAATTTTAATAATTTCTTTCTAAAGTTACAGAAGATAGATTGGATATCGTTGAAGGCGTTCGCCCAGTAGGTTATTAAGGTTGTATTTGTTCTTTGCGTTTTTTTCTAATTGTGTAAGTTATTAGTTATACCTAAGTGTATTGTTATAGAGAACCCAGTGGTAAGACAAACCTTACTTAGGCTTTAAACCACTGTTTACTGTTAATTGTACCTAGCTTTCTGAAAAAATAAAATAAAAATTAAATAAATAATTTCATAAACTTCTATTATTTTTGTAGAGGTCTTAAGATTTTTATAATGTGGATTATTGACTCTCAACTCTCAATCAAAGGTCTGAGAGCCAATAATTATGTGGCCATATTTTCAGTAACTAAATTTTTTTTTATGCCTACCATACACAAGAACGATAGAATATCAAAACGAGTGTTGAACCTCGAATGTAATTTTGCAAAACATAAACCAGTTGATCCTGTTCTGTCCTCTTAGAATGTAGTTATTTCTTGGAGTTATTTCATACGGTTGCTTGAAGGTGTCTATTGCCATGCACAAGAGTATCTTTTTCCCAGAAGTAAATAAATGTAGTGGACAAACCACACAACACTATCTAGCACTAAGTTATCAGAACTTGTACTATGGGAACCAGATAGCTTACACAGGTAATGAATTTAATTATGTAAATATTACATAGAATACAATATAAAACCTATATAAGTAGGATTTGTATATTTTATTAGAAATAAGAAGTTCTGCATCACGCTTTTCGTTTTTCCATATAAAAAGGTGGCAGATGTGGCGTCAAAGCGACAGACTAAACTGTTGCTAGGTCTCTTTATCCTCTGGGTGTGGGTTCGATCTCCTACCTGAGACCATGGGAAATGAAACCAATATTTTTCT
Organism: Thera britannica; assembly: GCA_939531255.2. NCBI lineage: Eukaryota > Metazoa > Arthropoda > Insecta > Lepidoptera > Geometridae > Thera > Thera britannica. Next base: position 5,232,439 of record OW618040.2, on the reverse strand, counting down.
ATTAATTTGTATTTAACAAGAACATTAAAATCTTTTAACAGAAAAATATTTTTGTCATGAATGACAAATTCGTATGTTATTTATATTTTAATGTAGGTACCTATTGCTTATTTCTACATTAGTTACTTTAGGTCACCTTGTATTTTAATACTAGGTATTCGATTTTGTCACCCATAATCACAAAAAGCTGAACATGTTTAGTGCTAAAACCACAATACACTAAAAAGTGAAATAAGTACAACAACAATGCAAAAAAAATGTGTGAATAAGTTTTTTTTTTAATTTTATTATGTGTGTGCGGATATGGTTCCGAATGTTCCGAAATAAATGAATTGAATTAAAACTTTATTACATTTATTCAGCATGGTAAAGTATCATCAGTATATTTTATATGAGGTACACAATATTTCGATAAACTAAATTTGTACAATATAACCCAAATTATGACTAAGTTATTTTTGGTTTCGATAAGTACATTTAAGAACGAAATATATAAATTACCCACTAAGCTTATTTTACTGATAGGTTAGGGTAAAATTCAACATTGTTTATTTACAATATTATGCATGTGTATGCTAAATAAATAATTTTGAATCACTTACATAAATAAGGTACAGACAGCACCGGAAGTTGATCAAGGTAGATAGGTAACTCTTTATAGTATACAGAGAAATAAATACCAGAACAGAACTACCACAAAAATAATGAGAACAATGGGCCTTATCGCTAAGAGCGATCTCTTCCAGACAACCTTTGGATGGAAAGGATAGTTAAACATCGGATAGACGGCGGTGAACAAAAAGTTTTTAAAGCTGATATAAAAATAGGAAATCAACTATGTGGGTAATAAAAAAAAATCTTCGCGTTGCGTAGTTAATGTTACTGTGCCTTGAAAATTGAATGACACATGACCATTCCTCAAATATTAATCTAAATTGGTTCTCAGCCAAAATCTGGTACTTAACTTACATTGCTGTCTGTACTTATTTGGTTTATTTTAAATTTATACAGATTAAAATGTTCACATTATATGATAGGCTATTTGTTAGTTTAATGAATCCGTTCTCGATTAATGTTAGGTTATATTATTTACAAGTAGGTACTAAACACTAAAGTATAGACTTAATTTAATAAGGCACATTTTCAGTTTATTATATCAAACGACATTATTATAATTTATTAGATTTTTAAGGAAAACGTTTACAAACTAAATAATTTGATTACATTTTAATAATTTAAACGTGAGATTTCATTTGGAGATGTTTAAAAATTCAATTTAGATTCTGTAAAGGCCAAATTATCAATCATCATCCTTATGTTTAGGTAATAAAGTAACAACTATTATTTAGTATAATTAAACGAACAATATAATACCTATCAATAAAATCTAAATTAAAAAACATTTTTAATTGAAATTAGGAGGAAAATATTGAATCTAAAATATTTATTTTATGTGTTTTATTACTACGTGAAAGAACAATGTGCAAAATTAATCAGTTATTTGTGATGGTGATACAAGTGTCATATTCTTCTTCTTCTTCCTGCCCTTATCCCATTAGGTGGGGTCGGCACAACATGCGTCTTTTCTTACAGGTGTCATATTATAATAAGTATAGGTCATATTGTAAGTAATTATATTTTCATCGATTGGTTAATGCAACAGTGTTATTTACCATTGATAAATAACTTTAGCACCATTTCAAAACGACAAACGACAGTCATCTATCTACTCCTCTTATAACGTATTGATAAATTATGATACTGGCACTCACCGTGAAGTTTTATAGAAATATGGGCGCAGAAAAAAGGGATAATGTAGAGCACTGATGGGTAGCGGCCCTGCCTTCCGATTCTGAGTTCACGTCAAATCCAGTAGGTACACTACTGGATTTGAACCCCCAATGAGTTTTTCTGTCGAAAAACTTATGTGCACTATGCTCTCTCGAAACGGTGAAAGAAAACATCGCTCGTGACGAAACCGGCGTGTCGTATGTCATCAAAAAGTTTGAGCAACACGTGTCAAGCGTCACGCAAAAAGGGCCCGCCAGCGGTCTACTTGCGAAAACCAGTCCGCACACCAAGTGCGGATGATAAATTTGCCAATTTGATTACATAATAATGATTGATCAAAATAATAAATATTGGTTGATTAAAAAACCACAATGACCACCAAAATGAATAATAAGCACCAGTATGACGTAAATTCGGTATTGATGACTAAACCTAATAACTACAATGAACATTTATCATATTGTGAACATTATTATTATGAACACAGTTAAAACTTAAAATTACGCTGAGATTACCGATACATTCATATTTCTTTTTTATGCTAGTTTTACATAAAACATTTGCTTTATTCCGTAATAAATTCAACCTTATGCAGCGTATTCGTAAACATGTTTTTCTTTGGAAAGAAAAAAGAAAAAACAAAGGCTTTTTTTCAGTTTTTTTTTCTTAACAGTTGATTTTTGACAGATTTTTTTTTTATTTGTGTTGAATAAATACATGTTTGACTCTAAGGCTGCCGAGACTGCAACACGAGACAAAAAACATCAAATGACAGCTTTATACTTAAAATCTTTTCACAACACTTGGTTTAAACGTTTGAAAGAACCAGTGACATGATAAGAAGATTACCCGAAGTCGGAATTTTGCTACCACATTTCGTCAACGAAATATTGTTTTCGTCTCGCATATTTGTCTCTTTCTATTGTATGGAGAAAAGATGAGACAGCAAAAATATGTGACGTAGAAAAGATCGAAACGAGTTTTTATCTCATCATCAATCAATTTTCCATACAAAAGAGAGGGACACGTGCTCACACGAAAACAACATTTGGTAGACGAATTGTGGTAGCAAAACTCTGACTTCGGGTACTGTAATAAGAATCGAAAGATATTGTGTGTTGAAATAGCATAGACCTTCATATGCTAACGTTATCGCTGACAGTGGGTATAGGCACTCTATGCCTGTCTTTCTCTGAGTAGTGCAACGGACAAGGTCGGCGGGTAGTATTGTTTGTCCGCGCGCTGTTAGCTCGCGGCCGGCGGAGCGCCCTCGTTGGCATTCCCGACAAGTCGCCTGACGATACCGTCTTGTCGAAAACCTGCAATCAGGAAAAGTTATCGTCAGCCAGATATACCACATTACTTAAAAGCTTTTTTCAAAAGATAACCAGTGTTTAAGCAACTGTCATCTCTTACCATTCGGTAATGTCGAACAGTAACAGGGTGAATTTTAAGCAGTGTGTCACACCTAAGTAACCCTTGTAAGTAAGGCCATAAAAGTCGGCGCTCACTGCCAGCATGACATGGCGTGTTATCGCTAAGGATTTTTAAAGTTATAGATTATTTATTTTCATAAACATGATTGTGTGTTAAAATTACGATAGTGAACAAATGGGTTGTTACAAACATTACCAATTAAGGTTTTTATTACCAATCAACTTATTTTGAATGTTATTTTATGAGTTAAGAATTCATGTTATTTTATTTCGATACCACAATGACGAGACATGCCGCGGGATACTGCGGCATGACGTGTCATGCCGATTCATTCCACGGGTTGCCGCAGCGCGCATCCCGCGACACGTATGGGCTTTGTGTCGAGGAATTATGATTACTAAGCTAGTTGTAATAAGGTTTCCAACTTTGATTCCGCGCGGAGTAAAACTGGTTGAGCAACTGGGCTTTTAGCAGGATGCCACGGCATGGCAGGTTATGCTGCGGCATCCCGCGGCGTTCCGTCAGTGAGCGCGCCGGCGCTTATGCTGGACTTTAGCGATGGCTTAGCGAGGCGATCAGCTGAAACACTGTCATATTTGACAGCGTTTCAGCTGATCGCCATCACCATCGCCTAGATGTGCGCAGGCCTTAAGACGATATCTGTCACTTTTTTCGTCAAATAAAAGGAAGGGGCGAAATAGGTTTTCTCGGTAGAAAGAAACGTACCGAACAGATTACTCTGCAGTGAGGGTCTACTTTCTACGGTGCTATCGCAACGTCAGATATTCTCGGTATATTATTTTTTATATTTAATTACCTTTCGTTTAGTAGACGAGGGCTTAGGCCGAGGTCAGTCGATCACATGTTTGATTTTCGCGTAAAGAACGCACGAGAACAGAAAGCCGAATATTGGTATCACCGACATTCCCACCCCAACGGCAGCCAGGATTATCAGGTGGTCTCGAATGTGGTTTGTGAAGTGGCGGACACAACCCTGGAATGGGAAAAGAGCTCTTATAACTATGCACCCGAAGATCCAAATTGCTTCAAACCGTGACGATGAGCGTATACTACGTAAAAATTTGGATACTGACACATTAGCACACACAGCATTTTTAATATAAAAAATAATAATTTGTAGTATACGATGACGTTTGACGAAAGGTTAGCGTTTGCTGTTTGAATTGGTTCACTCCACATCCCTTCCAGTGGCGTCAGCGCTCTTAAACGACGCTTACAATACGGTCGGCGGATTTTGGCAAGGTTGAAGCAAGGCAGTTTTTGCGAATATGTACAACTAGCGGCCGCCCACGGCTTCGCTCGCCCCGTAGCCGTTACGCCCCGTTGATTTTTCTTTTAAAAGTTTTTCCTCATTTTCTCCGCTTAGGGAAATAATTTTCCAATTTCCTTTCTTAGTGCACCTCTATGCTATAATATGTACAATAACTGACGGAAGATTGACGCCAAAACTTCAGAGCGGTCATATTGTTCTTGACACCAACTGACTGAATTATACAAGGTGCAGTTTTGGATCTGCAAAACATTTTAGGAGGTAATTATGTTAGTGATTCTCGACCCGAATCAACAATAAAATGGGCAGGTATTTTTTTTTCATTTTATTCTTATTTACGTAAATCGGTAAGTGTGAACTCCCCTTTTTAAAACGCGACCAATCTGTACGTGTCCTTAAACTGCGCTTTCACACACACAAACAAACGCAACCGACATTTCTTTCATAAATCCAAACCAAAGCACCAACCACCGGCCGCTCCCTCCCCCCCGCCACCCCGCCACGCCCCCGCGGCCATCGCAAACGCATCGATCGGCTCAATTTATTAGTGTATTTGATGACGCCGGTATGTGCATACGCTTGCAAATTCCGCCCCTCAAGTGCGCCTTCGATTAACGGTCGGGATAGGTACCTACTACCTAATTGTAAAGATGACGGACCAATACTCCAATGTAGAGTTGGTGGAGATGGTCCGCTTGTAGGTATGCCATCAGTGGAGACAATGTATCTCGAGCCATCGAAATGTTCGCGGAGTTATTCCCCAATCGGCAACGTCATCATTGAAATCCCGTGTTTCGGTAAGCACTTAATTAAAGCCTTTGGTTCGAACTGATTTGTAGCTCTCGGACAGTCGTTAGGTACCACACGGGTCGGTACGGGTCAACGACCTTACAGCCCTGCCGTACGGTCGTTGCTTCCGGGTAGTCAAAAGCCAGAAAGTCAGACAATTAGCAAATAACAAATGGATATCGTGTTATCAAGTAACTGCTTTGTTGAGGTCTGATACGCAGTCGCCCTGCGTGATTCACTGGCACTCCATGCAGTGAGCTGCATACAGTTAAAAATTTGAACTACATCTAAGGTAAAATTATTTGCTATAAGTTGCTGACAACTTGTACAGATCGCGGCACGTTGGTTGAACCTTCGATGCGCAGTAACAGATTTTCGAGTCTAAATCGAAATGCGGTATGACGAGAATCGCGTGGTTCCCCGTAACCATAGCAACGACCTTCATTTTAGTTTAACGTATGTGCCGCGTTTGTTTCATAGAAATGTGGACGGAGACTCGTACAGGCTGACGTCACTGGTCATCGCATTCACGCACACAGTGACATGACACGCGATACATCGCAATGGGTGATTCTGTTTTTTTGAAGAGGGTTATTCTGAAAATCAATAAAATTGAAAAATCGAAAAGAAAAAGTATTATTGATTATTGACTTGGTATCGTATTGTTATATGATTATTTACGAGTCTCATAACAACCTCCTGAAATGTTTTGCAGGTTCAAAACTGCACCTTGTATTAAGTAGGCTATAAACGTCGCGTATAAACTTCCAAAATTGATACGTTTCCGCAATTTTGGAAGTTAATTGTAACTGTTTGGTTACTAAATTACAAATTTATATTAATACTAATTTATATTTTCGATTCAAAAAATTTCAAATTCAAAAATCGCTCTCGCCCTAAATACTTTATTTTGGCCCTTTAGGACACAATCTACTATTGTGATGTATTATAGAACAATTTACTTTGACTGACTGAAGTAGTGGGACGTGCAGTTTAAGATTGGACGATCTCTACTTTTATATTTTTATTTTGTGTATTTTTTGGACCGGACACAAAAAACAGTCCATTGTCCGGTATAAAAACCGGACGTTTACAACCGACCTTACCGTGTAGTGTATGTTAGAGGGATGGTCTCTAGCCCCGCAGCGGTTGGAGACAGTCTTGCAGCAGGAGTCTGGCACCAACAACCGTTGGTCATGCTCGTGCCACGGGCTATGTCGCCAGTCGCTGTACCGGACTGCACCACAGCATTTGAACTGGAAATAGAAATAAAATAACCCTTAGAACCCCTAACTAAACTTAAGTTTAAACTTGTTTAGACACCACAAAGTAGTACTTCGCACGGCGCACAAGAAAAAGGAGGGGCTTATTTTAAGTTTATTTTCTATGTTCGTTGCGGCATCAGTGCGTTATTTAAAAACCGATTTGAAAAAATGCTATTTTGGTTTTGAACCAAGTTTTTTTTATTTTATAATTATACTAGCGGCCGCCCGCGGCTTCACTCGCCAGTTCCCGTTGCGCCCCGTTCCGGTTACTTTTTTGGGATAAAAAGTATCCAATGTCCTCCTCCCGGTTCAAAGCTGCCTCCCCATTAATTTTCAGCCAAATCGGTTTAGCCGTTCTTGAGTTATAAATAGTGTAACTAACACGAATTTCTTTTTTATAAATAGATTTCAAAATTATACACCTGTGAAGCCGGGTCTCTATTACAAAATAAAGATTAGTTATGTCACATACCTCTGTCTGCATATGATCGACAGCATCAGTAACGACGATATCCAGCGCGTAGTTCGACAGGAAGGTGTTATTCAGCTCCATCCGAAGCTCGTCTTCAACGGCCACCTCGTAGTAGTACGCCAGGCCGCCTGCGCCAGCCTCTAGCAGGAACGTGATCAGCAGGAAGTATGTGTACTGGAATTTACAACAAAATATATAAATATACTGAAACCAATCTTCTTCCTGCCCTTATCCCACTTTATGTGGGGTCGGCACAACATGTCATCTCTGTATTCACTTCTTTCTTATCCATGACATCATTCACACTGCTTTTTATTGATTTTATAGGGTTTACTACACCTAAGGAAAGCACAAAGATTTTTATAATATCCCAAAAGTTAAGAGCCGAGCGGGATTTGAACCCGCGACGTTCACTGTAACGTCAAACCTGTAGATGAAGCCACGGTCGCGTTAGTGCCGAACAGTCCCTAAGAGTTATTCGTCGAGTGTGATTAGGATCCGATGGCGCAGCGGTCATCATTCACACAGTTCATCCATCTTTTCTTTGGCCTACCTCTACCCAAATATCCATTTACACTCATATCCATCACTCTCCTAGTCACATGACTTTCATCCCTCCCCATGACATGCCCGTACCACGCCTTTTTTCATCAGTCCCTTTCGCTTATACCGAACCACAAAGAATAAAAAAATATTTCATGGAACACTACATTAATCCCAGGGGATTAATGTAGTGTTCCAGTATAAATTTGATGACAAAATCTTTTTCAATATGTATTTTCTAACTTGTAAGCTTGTACGGTTCTCAATTTTCAGTCCGAACACAACTCTTAGCACCAGAGGCCGAAGTCCCAGTGCATTTACAACATTTCGTTACCAAATGTTGTTTTCGTTTTGCCTATTTGTCTCTGTCTATTGTATGGAGAAAAGATGAGACAACAACTCTAACTACGTAACGTATTTTTGCCGTCTCATATTTTCTCCATACAATAGAGAGAGACAAATAGGCGAAACGAAAAAAACATTTGGTAACGAAATGTGGTAGCAAACTCCGACTTCGGGTACAGGAGGTATAACTAGCGGCACATAACTTTAGCGCTGAGCGATACGCGGAGGGGATAGCTGCACATGCGTTGTGTGGATGTGTGCAGAGTGTCTTTTTGGTACAGAGAGCGGAGTGCGACTGGAGAGCTAATCAGCGCTATGCACGTCCGCCCTTCATACCGCGAGCCTCCCTCAGGTACCTTATTTATGACTTCTGCGCAATAACGGTCAGCGCTAAAGTTATGTGCCGCTACCTAAAGGCGGTGGCTTGGTACTTACACATAGTAAGCTCGTCCGGTTCTCAGTCTTGAGTCCGCAGCAGCCTAGAGCAGCAAGCGGGAGGCCTAAGGCGCCGCCTATCACCAGGAGGTAGGCGATAGCTTGGTACGTGAACGTGGACAGCAGAGATACATATCGATGGCGATACGCGACCGTCCATACGCCGACTGCGAACACGCCAGCGCCTGCGAACTGTACAACCGTTTATTGTATCGAAAGAACTTTGGAATGATAGTAGTAGAGCTCTTGAGAGCACTGGTGGTCTAGTGGCAGCGATCCCGCCTTCCGATCCCAAGGTCGTGGGTTCAAATCCAGTCGTGTACCAATAAGTTTTTCTGTAGCAAAATGTATGTGCGCTATGCCAGTACTCTCAAAACGGTGAAGGAAAACATCGTGAGGAAATCGGCGTGTTGTAGAACCTAATAAGTAATAAAGTTAGAGCTACACGTGTCAAGCGTCACGCAAAAAGGGCCAGCGGCCTACTTGCGGAAACCAGTCCGCACACCAAGTGCGGATGATAAATTTGCCAACATTTTTAGTAGAGCTCTTTGCGAATGGCTCGTCTGGGGAAGTACTAACACCTTATTTTGCCAAACAGCATCGCTGTTTCGGTTTGCAGGGTTTGAGGCTTATATGCCTCATGTTGATGGATGCTTAACGCGTTCTACCGTACGTGACCTTCGACAAAAGATTGAACAACGATCTAGACCTATATGACTTGATCTCTTGATCTATGACTAGGCAAGACGGAATGCCACGTGTCTAATTAATTTTAATTGGGTTCCAACATTTCGTGTTTCAAGAAAGACAAACTTTTTGATATGAACACCGTATTTTTTATGTATTAGAATAGGCGCGTGATAGACTGGGTCTAATGTACAGGCCAAATGTGAGGAATAAATAATTTTGCCGTTGCCTTGAACTTGCAACCTTGCCATAATTAGTGAATGTGAGCTCAACTTGGTACACCCACGTAGCATTAATAAAATTATGATTCAAGCATTTCTGTCGACCAGTTTTCTATAGATGTGATGAAGCGGAAAATTTCTTATTACCTAATCTTTCATTTGGGTATATGTAATAAGATATCTTTGGGTTTCTTTCTAGATTTGGATAGTTTTTGGAATAGATAATTTTTGAAAAACCAATCTGTGAATATTTAACATGAGTATGAGTAATTTTATGTAATGAGGATATCCGTAGAAGAACCAAGGTCACCGACATAGCTCTTAGAATTAGTAAGTTGAAGTGGCAATGGGCAGGTCATATAGCTCGAAGAACTGACAACTGTTGGGGAAAAAAGCGTTAAGGTTCTCGAATGGCGACCACGACCGGTAGACGAAAATAAGGGAGGCCACCCACCAGATGGACCGACGACATTGTTAAGATCGCGGGAAGTCGGTGGATGGAACAAGCTCAGAATTGTTCTTCCTGGAAATGTGTAAGGGAGGCCTATGTCCAGCAGTACACTTCTTCAGGCTGATGATGATGACCAGTATAGTTTGTTAAGACCGCAACTGTATCCAATCCATGCTGTTATTTTATATCTGTTCTACACAATTATTCTTCTTCTTATCGTGTCACTGATTCTTACGAACCAAGCGTGGTGAAAGGATTTAAGTGCGCCTCAACGAGGCTCCTTTCGTGCACTGTTCTACACAATACCTATACCATATTATTGTAGGCCCAGTATACTTTTTGTGCTGTTTCTATATTTCAAAGTGATACTCACCAAAAATACAACATTGAAGATATGCAGAACACACTTGAGAAAATTCACGCTGCAGCAATCAGCATCTCTCGACTTCCGAGGCTTGATCTTCTTTTTTTTCGTTAGAAGTGTGCTTGCATCTTTCTTCTTTTCGTCCGGCATTTTCAGTATTAGCTTCGCATTTCTTGTCTTCTAAAATGCACCTGAAAAACGATACAAGACCTTACTCATAGTGTAAACAATTGTTACTACATTAAGATAAGAGTGAATACATACCTACTTGAGCCACAGGTGTATAAATATTTTCTAAGGCAACTTTACGTCAGGTGTCGAATGTAAACACGTAACAACGAATTACAATATTTTATTCCATTAGCATGCCATATTTGTAAAAAGGAATATATAATACAACACTTAAAAACTAAAATTACAAGGAATTTTATCAAAAAGAATTTTAGTTATAGCAGATTAAAATAAAAATGTATAAACGATAAAAATATAAATAATACCATGATGGCTGATTACTAGATTGCAAAAGTATTTACAATTCATATTTCTACATGATAGCCAAGGTCAAAGGTAAAAAAACTATAAGTTTACATTCAGTCCATTAGTCATCACAAGCAGATAGATAAATTCATTATACCAAGGTCTAAACCCTTTGGCTATTTTGTAAAACGTTATAAAAAGTAGAAAAGGATACATACAAGAGGACTTTAATTTATTAGCTATGTTTATGTAACAAATATAGCTCATTACTATCTTACTGATACATTTATCTCATTATGAGTATCATCTCATATGAAAAAAAAAAAGTTTTTGATAGAAAAGGAATATTATAGTGTTAAGGAGTATTTGTGTGATAAATTTGAGTAATAATATTGTATTAATTATTAATTTTCATTATAGCGCTGACATTTTATTATATTTGCATAGGTACTTGTGACATTTAAATATTTTGCATGCCTTAAGGCAGAACATGGCTGAACTTCTTAACTTGTACCATCCTATATATATTACCTGTGTTTCGCAAATAAATGATTGTATTGTATTGTGTATTGTATGATAACTCAAAAGAACTTGTGCTGGCGAAAATATACATCAGTGGTAGGAAAACTTCTGGCAAAGTACCCTGAACCAGCTTGGTGGGATGCGAGTTATGCAAAATATTGGAATACATTGGTCATTGACAACTGACCAAATACATAGTGCCATTTGCACGCCTACACATATCCGTTTTATGTTTCAAAATTAAAACCTAAAACGTGTTTTACACCTTTTATCCTTTACTTCAGTCAAGTGACTATTCATCATACTGTTGCAAAGTTGCTTCCAACTTATCAACTACTTTTTTATAAAACTGAATTTGCTGCCTCAAAAACTTTTGCATTGTAGCTTTCAAATCAACTGTTCGCTCAGCCTTGAAATGGTTGACTTCGGCAAGAAGAGCATAGGATATGACATCAGTCCTTCTCAATACTTCATTTAATTGAGCTACTTCCATTTTATGCTCGGCAGTAAGTCTCTCACATTCTCGTTTTTTCTGTACGGCGCCTTTATGGTTGGCTAGCGCATCAGGGAAGCTGCCGACAATACCTTTATACAAATGGAATTTATCACCTAATGGCTCCCAATCCCATTTAGGCTGTTCATCATACATTCTGCCAATGTCAATATAAGCTCCTCCTGTCATTTTTACGGCAGACGTCAGTTTTGAGGTAGACACAACTGACCCTTCATCCAAGCTGAGAGCGTTGCCTAAGCCATAGAAAGCTTCACCAACTTTTTGACAGTCAGTTTTATAAGGTCCTTGAAACCTCTTAGTTTGCAACTGGCACATAGCCACAACTGACTTGACGGATGTGTCCATGCTATTCATGAATGTGTGAGCTTGTTCTGTGATGTGGTCCACTTGTGACTGTAGCAATGCTTTTTCAGGTACCACTAATGAAACACAGTAATTTAAACCTAGTAAATTGTCTCTCTCCGCCTGTCTCTTGCCAGCTTTCCATCTCTTCTCATCAGTGCATGTGAGGAAATGTTGCCACACTTCACATTTAGAGAGCACGGGGTGTTTACACATCCAGTCTACAAACTCTTGAAGCTGAACTCTCCTTCTTTCAATAAGCTGCTCATCATAGCGCCCAGAGATTTGTTTGTCTGGCAGAGGTGGGATTGGAATCAGTGTGAATTTCTCTTGTAATCTCTCATGAAGCCAATCAAAATGTTTGTATCTTCTAGATACTTGAATGTTATTGAATGAAGGTGTCAGTTGATAAGCAATGAAACTTTTGATACCCTTGAATTTAGACTCCTTTTTAGGGGAGGCTACTGTGACATGGTATGGTTGATTAACAGCTGCCCAAATATACCTATCATCCTCCTGTACAATGTACACTTTCTCAGAATCTGGGACTTCTACATTTAATGTGGCCAGCAGGTAGCTTTCCCCACTTATCTTAGAGGAAGGTGCAAATTTACTTTTCCTTACTGTGCCTACAGATGATCCAAAACTGGAAGCAGCATCATCAAAGTTTTGATGGTGATCATTGATAGGCATTCCAGGTAATGGGGTTAGAGGCTGATTGTATGGGGGAGGGGCTTTTTGTTGTGACACAGGACCAATTTCAGAGTATGTGTCATCATCCCAATCATCGTCCCATCCCTCTTCCTGTGAGTTGCCTCGCTGGTAGTTGTTGTCTCCGGCACTGTACTGTTGATCACCCCAGTCATCAGCTGCTTGGTCATATCTGGGTGGTGCCGGCGCTGCCTTTGTCTGTGTCAGTTCCTCAGGTGAGAGACTCTTCACGTAAGCAGCAGGAAAGAGGCCAGTTTCACCTTTAGCATTCTTGCCTTCCCACCACCCCTCTCCAATCTCTGTGTTCAGTATAGTCAGAATTTCACCAGACTTTATGGACATCTCAGTGGTGTTGGGTTCACCATTGAAGTCGTATAAGGCTTGCACCTGGGTCGTCATTTTAGACCCAATACCTAAAACAAATTCAAAGTAGATTAATATATTTGGTGAAGCCGATAGATAACAAGGCAAGCTAATACTAGGAAGATTTAATCATACAGTGGGTACAGCCTTATCTTATCAATGTTATCTAGAAATATAATGCATGAGCGAGGGAGTATGCACATTACCTAATGAATGTGATAAGCGCTGTATAGTTTCTTAAAGTAATCGGTGTTATTCCGTTTTGTGCGATTTAGGGCGTTATTTAGCTCGCTGTACAAGGCGCTGACACATATTCGTAATAGTCCTCAATTAACGTTGATTAGGCTATTGTCAATATTAATTTAGGTATGTTGGTATTGAGAAAGCATGGGATTTTCTGAATTTAAGAAAAAAAAGCAAATAAAGATTTGAATGTATTTTACGAGACTACGCACACATGCATCTTTTGAAAATAAAATAGAACTGTTTACAAAATTTACAAGACACACTAACCAGTTAATGTCAGGTTTATAATAATTTACATTTCTAGGATTGACTTAATAGATTTTATGGTGTTGAATGCTTGTGGTAAGGCAAAATGAATAACTATTATGAATACTTCGGAATTTTATTGGAAATTACAACAATGCAATGACGTCAAATGAACATTGGACCAGAAAACTAATTCCTTCTACAATAGATAAACATTAACTTACGTATTTTAGTAGTGGGTGGAATAATCCGATCACTTATTAATACAGAAATTCATAGAACTATTGAAGAAATACCACGAAAAAACAAATTACAAGGCGGATAATTCAACGAATGTACAGTCATCTGTCTGTTTGGTTTGACACGACATGCATGGCATGGCATGCATGACATGACATACGTTGACGTTGGTTTCGATTTGATTGTTCACAAAGACAGACAATATTCACAATTTAGTTTTTTAAGAAGCGCATTGGCTTACCACGTAACTTGAGCAATAGGACCAATGACGACGTTTGGAAATGGTATGTCCTAGTCCTGACATTGTAAAACTGAGCATAACCAATAAGAATTAAGCCTAGAACACATACACGATGGTGCTTAAATAAATGAAGCACTAGATGGCGCTAGCAGCACTTACGCTCCATTTTACGGAGTTCATTCATCATGCATAAAAAAGAAACAACGTTCCATTACTCGCCTCTAGTCCGTGTCATTACTCGCCTCTTGGCCTCTCTTACAGAGTAATAAATTCCTTGCTCTAGGCCCGGCAGAATATCAGTGTTGCACTGAGTGGGGTGACCTACACAGTACAAAAAATACTGAGCCGGGGCCTATTTGACCTCTAATATTGTTACCCATTTCTAAAGTAATACTGTAGGTATGACAGCTGCCTACCTGCCTATAATGATTATTTTCCTGTGTTCTGTGTGCTAATAGGTCAATAAAATGCTTTTCTTTCTTTCTTTCTTTCCATTCCATTATCAATAGTATCAATTTAACACCCTTGGGGTTGGCTGTCGTGGTCTGGTATTTCGTTGTCGGCATGTTGGCGCGAATTTGAATGAGTCACACACACCACACACCCACACCCACGTGCTACAAGGTCCAAGGTCACAGGTCACAATAATTCACAGGATCACAACATGAATGATCACACATACGAACACAACACGCACAGTTGGGTATTAGTCAGCAGATAATGTGACTAAGAAGATAGAAAATACTATAATGATCACAATAACTTAGAAATAGACAATGATACCTACTTACATAAAACCTTGATTTTTTTTTTAAATAATTACCTAATCAATTAATATATAATTATGTACTTAGGTACATGATCTATACTTATTTTTTCTTTTTCATTTTATAGATAAGTAATGGTGCTGGGGCCTAATTCTCGGGCCGACCGAGATTTTCAATGTCCCTTAAATACACATTGGCATTGCACAACCCCGCACTTTTTTTACGTTTTCCGTAGGTATATCATAGCTGTCGAGGCTTCTACGATGAATATCTCAAGGAAATCATCCATTCTCTCTTCGAAAAGAAGCAATAAAATAAAATTGCAAAATGATCGAGATCGGCCCGAGAATTAGGCCCCTGGACAGAGACATAGGCTAATTTCATAATAGGTTATTTTCAAGGCAATCACAAGCAGGGGAAACTAGGTAATTTTATTCCAGTTTTTGCATGAATATAAAATGAGGGACAGAGGTTTTCCTAAATGGTCGTAAATCTTGACGGGAGTTTTATTCCATGCTTCTCCCTGACTAAACTGTTGGTTGAATTCGACTCAAAGGAGCTTTCACTTTGAGAATGTTTTTAATATCAAAAATCTACACCAACTCAAAAAGGCGAATCCGTCTAACACTGATAGAATTTTGTTTTCATCTCGAATCCAAGATTAACCGTTCAAGTTGTAAGTGGTAATCTTCCGGGCGTGCAAAAAGATGGTGCGCCGTGTTTTAATGAGTAGGTACTTATAGAAATATATAAGTAAGTTAGTTGAATCTACTATTCAAAAATAATTTTAATTGCATAAATAAAATACAGAATATATAATAATATTATAATTATATAACCGTGCTACCTTGTGAATGATATTAATCTTTCGCATTCCCTGTACGGTTATATCTACTTACGGTTGCCTACTTAGTCTACCTGACCGTAAGCCACTCGCCCTAGTCGCTTTGAGATTTCCTCCGCTCGGTCACTGCAAATTGAAGATTCTTGAGATCGAATAAAATGAAGACGCCAAGATTTTACAAGCAATTTTCACAATTTATGACATGTGGGTACTACTCACTTTAAATGTACTAGGTAGATAGGTACGGGATACTCTTTGGTAAAGGTCTCTCCATTCTTTTTTATCATTCTCCTCCAGGCACTCGCTAGTCCTAGTACCTACCATTAGTAGTTAGGTATGTGTACTACGCATTTAACTTACTTACCTAGATAGATTACTACTATATATTATATTCATCATCATCAGGCTGAAGAAGTCCACTGCTGGACATTTCCTTCCCTACACATTTAAAGAAAAAGAAAGAAAAGAAGAATAAAGGTCTATCCTAGTACGAATACTTATTAGATCCTTTGCTCCTAGAAGTTCCAGTCAAAGTTATTAGGTATACAGGCAAAGGTCAGTTCGGTCATACAAATTGTTTATCCTAGTTTAAGTTGCAGTTTTCAGTATCATATATAAAATTGTATTTTAGCCACATGGGGATAGACGTGCTCCGATACAAGAAGTTTCATTCCAGAAGTTTATAAGTATTAGATTTTTCATTTTACCACAATATTCATTACGTCAGTAAAAAATATGTTGTTATAATTCACACCGCAGATTCGGGATAAAAAAGGAGTGTTATGTTTCTAAATATAATACGTAATCGAAGTCACATAATTGTTACTATAAAGTCTTACAATTAAGAGTTTTTGCTAAAAATGAACCGACATGTTTACGGAAGACAAAAATGTTAAAAAACCTAAATCAAGGAAAACAAAAAAACGTTTAGTAAGTCTAGGTATGAGGAGAGTATGGTCTTGGTCATACGTCATACGTTTGCTGTTCAGCGCACTAGTTCGTAGCAAATTGGAGGCAAGCGCCTGTGTCTGGAGCCCCCATGAGAGTACCTATATACTCCTGCTGGAGAAGGTGCAAAAGGCTTTTCTCTGATACTTAGACAAGTTTAATTTCGGATACTACCCATTTATGTACCCCACCAAGTTCCTCCAGGGGGTGCTTAGGTTTCAACTCACTCGAGACCCGAAGAGCGAATGATCAGCATATCACCGCGTGTAAAGTTTTTCGGGGACGGATTGACGCGCCCGATCTCCTTAATGAGTTGGCTCGGTTTTACACTCCTGACCGCTACAGCCGGGGTAGGAAATACAAGCTGTTGCTGTCCCTTGGTATCGTACAGTTGCACGCGCCCACTCGCCGCTTCCTCGAATTCTCACAGCGCTTAACAATCTTCTCGAGACCAACACGGACTGCGATTTGTTCGTAGATGTATGGAGCTCAGTACTAGCGGCTTGTCTAAAGTACTGTGAATGTGACATGTGATTTGATTTTATTATTCTTATTTTGATTTGTTTATTTATTATTTTTGACTTTATTATTTAATTTGTGTTTGTAATTTTGTTTTTATTTTAATTAATTAATTGTAAGTAATAATTTGTTAATTAGTGTAATTGGATAACATATCTGTTCTAATTAATTCAATAAATATAAATATAAATATAAATATTGGTACTATAGCCAGATTCTTGAGAAAATAGAAAAAAAAAAATTACCCACATGTCAGTTGGACGTGGTTTGGTAGGCTCTATAGTATATACCAATCTTTCATAGTACACTATGCATAATAATATATACTATAGCACTTGAGGCATAAGACGCCTAAGCTAGTGGTTTGTAACTTATAAGAGCAAGTGTCAACCACACTGCCGACAAAGAAAAACCACGACTGCAATAAAGAAACTTAGGTCTCACTTCACAAGGATATTTCCGAGTCGAGAATGTGTGTAGTAACCATACAATTTCGAATATATGGGACTTGTAAACATGTCGAGAGCAAGCCTTCCGAATCTAATGGTTCGATACAAATAGGGTGGAACGTAAAATCTCTACAGACAGCTTTAGAGGCAGGCATTCTCTACCTTTCTAGGTGCTTTATAGACTTTGGTTTTGAAATATTTTTATCTTACAGAAAGCGTTACGTATACTATTTATGAGATGTGGAAAAAGTAGCATTTAGGTACCTTATATAAAAAAATCACACTTAGTATATGAATGTTTTATCTTTTTTTTTTTATACAACAAAGTTAGCAAACAAGCATACGGCCCACCTGATGGAAAGTGGTTACCGTAGCCTATGGACGCTTGCAACACCAGAGGCATCACTCGCGCGTTGCTGACCCTTTAAATACATATTTTAAAACGCCCTTCTTGAAAAGCCCCATGCTGTTATTTATAGGGAAAGCCTCGGCACGAAGAGAAGAGGAAGATTTCTTAAGTGTAGTAAGTAAACACTATAAAATCAATACCTACTTAAGCTTACTTTTATGGAAGTAGGATAACATAATTAGTAACGTACTTAATAATAATTATGTAGGCAGGTTAACAACAGAATTTTGAAATTATGTTGTTATCACAAGTTAGACATTACAAATAAATGATACTAACAAGAGATAGCGATCAGAAGAAATTGCCATCCTTTTTTGATCTAAATCTTTTTGTTCATCTAAGTACCTATATTTCATGTTTATTAAGTTAACTTTACACACAATTATTTACATCTTGTTGTTATCGTTCCTTGTCAAAGATGAGTTTGGTTTCCATTCGATTTTTATTGCAAAAATCATGTCAAAAAGATATGTGACTAGGTTTTGATTGCAACAAAAGATATGCAGTCACCCCACAGAAACAAAACCCATTTAGTATAACAATCCTTGGCAGTAAAAATATCTCCGACTGACAAACCTAATTGAATTATTTAATGGTAACCCTACATCTTGACTGAGTGCTGGAGCATCTGTGCTAGACAGTGGCAGATTGCAGCGCTGCTGCTACTACGACAGAGGAAACAGTAGTAGCTCTACGCTACATGAAATACGTAGATATTGAGAACAAAACACACACACTAACAAACGAATCCTAGTTTGGCTACCACGTTTCGTCTACCTAATGTTGTTTTCGTATGAGCACGTCTTTTGTATGAAAACTTAATAAGACAAAAACTCGTTTCGATCGTTTCTACGTAATTTTTGCTGTCTCATCTTTTCTCCATACAATAGAGAGAGACAAATAGGCGAAACGAAAACAACATTTCGTAGAAAAAAATCTAATGCGTGAAAAGTTGGCCCTGAAAAATATAATTTTAACCAACCTAAAAAAAGGAAGAGGTTCTCAATTCGTCAGATTTTTATGTTTTTACCGCACAACTCCGTTAATTATGAACCAATTTGTAAAATATTGTTTTTACCTGAATATACAGGGTTATTCATTATTAACTGCAAATACTCAGGAATTAGGTTCAACAAATAGAATAAAAAATATTTATGAAATTATTTTTTAAAATTTGATCAAAAATTTTTTCAAGTTTTTGTATCAAAATTTTATTTTTATTAATTTCTTTACGGCTATTGCTTATTGATTGCCACGGAGAACAGGACGATGACCCACCCAGGCGGTGACTGAACGCAGAGTGTCACTCACGGCGCGCGGGCGCGGATCAAAGGTCAAAATAGGTCAGGCACCAATGATTCCTTTATCGATTTTCTCGGGATTTTCATAACAAAACTTAAAAAAAATCATTTCATAAATATTTTTTATTTTATTTGTTGAACCTAATTCCTGAGTATTTGCAGCTAATAATGAATAACCCTGTATAATCGTAAGGCATGTTCTATCGGATTATATAATGTTTGGATTCGCGTTTTCAGTGGGTAAGTGCTGGAATGACACACGAATCGTGCCCCAGCTTCCCATTTATTATTAGACAAGTAGGTCAATAGGGAGCCAACATTGGGTATTGTAGAAATGAAGGAACCTACCATCTCCTTGGATTTAGATAATTGAAACGAATGAAAGTGGTCTCAGACAATCGGTCTACGAAGGGTCTACGGCGTAGAGCCTATGCCTACGAGCGTACCGCAAAAATAAAGAAAAAATCACTTAGAACGCGACTTGACCTCTGCAGTACAATTTTATTAGTGACCCGATAAACTAAGCTTTTATACTTCCACAAAGTTGGTTAATTTATGTGTACTGGACATTCTCTATATTTTTAAGATTTTATGCAGCACTAGCATAGCTCGTAAAATTAGTCAGTTAAAGTGGCAATGGGCAGGTCATATAGCTCAAAGAACCGACAGCCGTTAGGGAATAAAAGTTCTTGAATGGCGACCACGAACCGGAAGACAAAACGTAGGGCGCCCCGCCCACCCGCCAGATTGACTGATGACATTGTTAAGATCGCGGGAAGTCAGTGGATGGAAAGGGATCAAAATTGTTCTTCCTGAAAATGTGTAGGGGAGGCCTATGTCCAGCAGTGGACTTCTTTAAACTGATAATACAGCGCTGGGTGTCAACTTTTTTCCACACTATTCTATTTAACAGCAGCAATTTCTCTGTTCTTAACCACAAACAAACATATTATCCAGACTAGTCTGCCTTGCTTTGAGCTCCGGCCTCGAGTTTTTACAATCAAAAGAACTGAGCGCGCTACAAAGAAGCTAATGGATTATTTAGGCAAGGCCGTTGAAGCATTCCGCTGTGCATCTTGTTTTTCAGTTAGCTGATTAAACCTACCCTTGTGTAAGTGTGACAGCCTTGTGAAGACTGTAGGTCTACCACAAGCTCTGTCTGGCTCTGGTTTTGAGTCTGTGTGAGTGCTCACCATAGTGTATTAAACTGCGTGTGTGACGTTTCGACGTAGGATTCATTTAGTCAGCACTCACACAGACACAAAACCAGAACCAGAGCCAGAGACAGAGTCAGACAGCTTGTGGTAGGCCTACTGCTGTGACCATAGATTTATATTATGTTTGGGTATTATATTATTTATTCTATAAAAAATATCCTTAAAGAAATAGATAAATATGAAATATCACTGCAGGGTGCAGCGTGTGGACGAGGTGTGAATTTAACAAGCTAAATTCAAAAAAGTAGTATGTTTAAAAAAAATGTTTAATTGACTTCATAACCAATTTTACTTTAGTTCATGAGATTTTACCTGAAAGTAAATAAATATTTTTTGAAAATATTTTTTTGAAATCGGTTTTTTTTATATAAAACAGTTGTGCGGTAGCAAACATAAACAAATACAGGCAAATTAAGAACCTCCTCCCTTTTTTAATGTCAGTTATAAAGAAATCAAAAAACGAATGTCACAGCTGCTGTAACACTATGTTTACAATCAGACTAATAAATGACGTGACGGAGGGATGAACTCGGAAAAGTGTTACATGCAGCTTTCCCTTGCCGGAGTGGACTTGTTAACCGGTAGCATAACATTTTATGTTCACAGTTACCTACTTTGTAGTAGTAGAATTCTTCGTGTAGGGGCTCGTCCGGGGAAGTACTACGACCATGCTTATTTCTGCTGTGAAGCAGCATTGCTGTGTTTCGGTTTGAAGGGTGTAGGTGCCGGTGAAATTACTGGCACGTGAGGCTGAACATCGTATGTCTCTAGTTGATGGACACAGGGTCATCATAAGACAAGTTCGTGGCGTGCTTGACCTACGAGGCATTGCTTTGTTATAGGCAATGATTACCACTAAATCGACCATATGCTTGATCCATCAGCTAATTGTAGAAAAAAAAGATTGTGTGTGTCAGCTCCGACGCACGTCTGGAGTTTACTCCCTAAAGGCAAAGTAAGGGTACACGATCTAGCTGCACTGCTCACACCAAATTAGAAAGTTGCGCAAGATAGGTTGCGCACCAAAAACGTAACGAGGTCATTCGTTCAGTAGATTTTACTATCCGCATTTTTCTCATACCGGGCGCCTTATATCAAAAAACCGATTCTTCAGGAGTAAACTCCAGAAACCCACTTTGAACTTTTTGAGAAGTGTAAATTAGTATACGCTTGTCATGAACGTTGCAAGATGTACTTAATCAGGGAGCAGGTCAGGTCTCATGAGTCATTAGTACGAAAGCCATGCCATCTCATCTCGGGTAGCTGTAAGTGATATTACATTGGCTTCGCATAGCAAGGTTATCTACTCACAGACTCAGTAAGTTATGTAAGCTTAGGCTTTCAAGAACAAACACAAACGGAATAGGTGTAGAGTTTCTGTTAGATTTTTTTTTAAACTTAGAACTATCCGGTCATCTGGTCCGAAGACCCCAGGTTTCCATACAGAAAATTTGAGGATTACTTTGACAATCTTCTTCGAAATAAATCGAAATTGCTGTACTGGCCAAATACATGCGAGCTGCAGCCGGTAAAAGTTGTATGAAATCCATTACTGTCGTGTTTAGCGGCTTTAGTCCGATTATACAAAGTAAATTT
The DNA here is from genome assembly GCA_939531255.2 of Thera britannica. Lineage (NCBI taxonomy): Eukaryota > Metazoa > Arthropoda > Insecta > Lepidoptera > Geometridae > Thera > Thera britannica. The sequence continues at coordinate 5,210,396 of OW618040.2, read as the reverse complement.
AAATTTGTCGTATAATTTAAAAATGGAACGATATTTTACTCCGAATTATACATATAACAACCAAGGAGGTAACTTATTATTAAAAGTTTTATTTAAATTTCGAACTAGCTTATAAAATGAGAGAGATAAAAGAGTTCAAGTCGTAGAAAGAGAAACGGTTCAAGTAGTACTTACTTAGTTTTACATAAAATATGCTCTGTAAGTAGGGTTTACTGTGCAAAGAGGCTATGTAAGTAGGCATTTGCTACTCAATGCATTGTAAATGCGTTCGATTTTCAAATCACTATGCCGTTACGCTATGGTCTATAATATTATGTTCTAAGTTCAATATTACATATCAAGCTATGCAAAACTCCTTGTTGAAACAATCTCTTTTCTCATAAAAATATAAAAAATAGTAAACTAAAAAAATTTAGCAGATAGGTACCAATGCAAATATTTTACTATCAATTTTAATAAAAAAAAAATATCTAGCCTTGGCCACAGCTATAGCCCTTGAAGGACTTACACACGTTCGTCCTGCTTCTTTAACTTGGCCCTGCAGTAATGTACCTACTGAATTCCCTTTGGAAGTTTGTTTTCCGCTTCAGTGTGACTATCAACTACAAATAATATTGCAGGTTTGTGTACGTATTGCTGGACTATTTGTAAATTGATGCTAATTTGTATTTGCACTGTAAATTGAATTTACTTTTCATAGAGTGTTTCACGCTCAGTGCTATAATAACTTAATTTGAGTGGGATACGTCAGAAATGAATAATATAGTCAATACTCGTTGGAGCTTTTATTTTTTTAATAGAATAATAAAATTATAGGCTTGCCTTTCGTGATGTTTCCCTGAGGGAGTGTGTGTGTATAGGGAAGGTGCATGTGTGTGCGTGTAGTAGAGGGCCATACTCAAAAGAGTCTGGGTATCACAAGGTGGATCACTATTATGGTGTGTGTACTAGTGTTAAGTGTATTCCGTGAATAAAGTACTGTAACCTACAAAATTATGTCTGTCTCCAGAATACAACACAAAGATAGCTTATTTGCGTTATGCTAGATTTTATTGACATAGTTGTGTTCAGCACTGAATGCATTGGTTTCAATGCAAACTGGCTTTCAAGAAGTAAATATTACCTACGCGTGCAATACGCAATGACACCCCGTGTGATATTCATTGTGTCGACACACGTCACAATGAATATCACATAGTCCGAATTGCCATATGATTTCTTCGCATCGCTTTGCAAATTTAATATCACTAGCGGAAGGGTTTTTTTTGTTATATTTCTCGTCAATAATAAAGGCCAAGGGATGAATAGATAGATAAGATTCTTCGTGAATAGAATTACGATGGAGCACTACCAGCTTTATAGCGTTTCAATATACCCTTTTAGTCCGCGCTCGACGACGGGTCTGCAAACAAAATGTGATCGGAAGTGGTGTCGATTTCGCAAATGAGGTTACCACTGAATTCAAACACTTGAAATATAAATAAATATTGTGGAAAATCCACATAACACTATCTAGGCTCAAATTAAGCCGAACTTGTGCTATCAGAACCAGATAGCTGATATAATACTTAAATACATAAGTAGGTACTTAGAATACAATATAACACCCAGACAGAGAACAAAATATTTGTGTTCAAACACAAATAGGTATTTGTTATCGGTCAAACCCACAACTTACGGCACAGAAGGCAGGGCTACTAATAACGGAACTTAATAAACGTGCAATGTAGGATACAAAATAGATGATCGTGACTTTTCATACATAAGTTCAGTGATTTTATATCTTTCAAAGGGTCAAAATATGCGAGCGAGAAGTTGTTTCTCGGTATTCAAATTCAAATTCAGTTTATTAGAATCATTAGCATAACGTTACAGAATAATATCTTCTACTAATATTCGTAGTAATATTAGCAGAAGAATAATATGTGGACAGTTTTAAGCTCTGCACCCATTCCCTTTGGTCTCGAGAAGGAGGAGACGTTTTAATTCAATCTGTTTTATACTAAACAGTGGTGGTTGGCAGTAATGTGTTAGTAGGCAAGTATTATGAATCGGCACGGTTCTTGCCAAATGGACGGGGGGGTTGTACAATTTTACTGCATTAATAAAGACTTCAATGGTTTTGTGGAACATCGTAGCTTGGCTTTTCTTTCACTGGTCTTAGCCTTGCGCACATCTAAGGCTCGCTGCACACGAGCCTCCGGCCACAACCACAAAACGCCGCCACAGGATATTGGATGGAATAGGCTTGCCCAGCACCTATACCATCCTGACAACTTATATAGTCGGCCTAATCCACAGAGAAGATAATGGTCAATACGTGCAGAGCTGACTAGGCCATGGGTTTCCTCACGATGTTTTCATTCACCGTTTGAGAGCACTAGCATTGTGTACATACTATTTCCGAATAGAAAAATCCATAGGTTCAAACCCGCAGCCTTAGGATCGGAAAACAGGGTTACCGCCACTAGGCCACCAGTGCACTCGGAAAATCATTCAATAAATTGACAATAATTAGGTAAAAGAAGAACCAGCGGTTTACTTTGTTCGGATGCAAATTGCATTATTCCATTTTACAATATCGATGTTAACGGAATTGGTTAAAGTGGTTTTGTACCCGGTGAGAGGAAATCAGCAGTGAATGCTCTATTTATTTATTATCATCAACATCATCAGCCTTTAGAAGTACACTGCTGGACATAGGCATCATGTATCAGACATTCCCAGAAAGAACGATTGCCCTTTCCATCAATCAAACTCCCGCGATCCTAACAATGTAGTCAGTCCATCAGATGGGTGGGCGTCCTACTTATTGTTTTCCGGTTCATGGTCGCCACAAACCTCTATTCCCCAACGGTTATCGGTTCTTTGAGCTACTTGTACCTATATCCTCTTCTTCTCGTGTCACTGGTTCTTTCAAACCAGCGTGATGAAAGGTTTTTAGGTGTGCCTCAGAGAGGCTTCTTTCGTGCACTCGGCACACGTTTTCGAACCTTTTTAGATTCTACGACGTGGCGGTTGTTTTCCTTCTCCGTTTGAGAGTGCTGGCATAGTGCACATACATTATTTGTAATAATAAAAAATTATAAATTTTTGAGCTATATGACCTGCCCATTGCCCCTGCAACTCACTAATTCTACGAGCTATTTATTTATACAAGCCTAGCATCCGCCAGTGGCCTCACTTTCCTATGCCGACGTTCATCGCCCGCAACCCCGAGAACAAACTATCCACACCACAAGATTTCATCGTAAGACTGCGACATATCTTTCTGCTTCTACTTTCTAAGTTTATGAGGATTCCCCGAGTTGAAAAGAGAGCACTATACAAGAGATTGTTTCGTAGCAATCTCATTTATATACGACGTACATATATCAAACCAAATTAATTCAACGACGTCGATGAAACGTGGGTAAAAAACCCTGGGGACTTTGAGGCCATCTAATTACCGCACTGTCGTTATTTGATTTATGTAAGTACCACCTAAATTGACTCTTAAATCAAGCCAAGGAACAAATTCGTAAGTAAGCAATGAATAACTTAGTGCCTAAATAGTTGGGCAATCAAATTAAAATCTCCGAATGCATGGAATATTTTCAAGGTAATTTTGTCTGGAATGTTTTTTTGGGTCATCTGTGATTTTGCAAGGTCAAGATTTGAAAAATTAATTCAATACAGATTTTCTGATTACATGATTGAATGGCTACCAATAAAGGCCTCCGCTCATCTAGCGCGATAACGATGGCGATCAGTGAAACGCTGTCAAATATGACAGCGATATTTGACAAACTACTAGATGTTCGCAAGGCTTAAGATTTAACCTTCATAATACGAGAAATAAGGTTTTGGGGGAGACCTTTGCCCAGCAGTGGGACAATGTAATGTATAAAAAAAAAGTCGAGAAAAAATAAAAAAGACGAGAAAAAAGTCTGTAAAATATAAAACACTCGAGACGTCTTCAATTAGATACAGCCTTAATGCAGATACTTACAGTGTTAAAACTGTTTTTCTTGGCAAATTGCAAAACAATTTGCTCAATTTGTAGAACACCGCGTTGAGCTCGGAAGCGCAACATTTGGTACAAAGTGCACTTTAAACTTGGTTACGAACCACAGTTGGTAATTTCAGACAGAGTCCTATTGGTCCAAGACTTCGGTTTCCTACAAAACGACAAACTTCAAACTTATCTCCGTGAAAAACAAGAGCAATCTCGCGAGCCCAGTATTTACAAAATCATTCAGGGGTTTATTTTAGGAATTCCTTTCTCTAACTCTCTATAAAAGGAAATAAAAACAGAAAATATTCAAAATAATGAGTACAATGTGCGGTTTTATCGCTCTTAGCGATCTATTCCAGACACGGATAGACAGACAGACGTATAGTATATCAACATCAAAACAGAGACTGTTGTGGTTGCGCGTTATCCGAAATATTCCAAAGATTTTATAGATTTGATTTAGTATAGTTGAGTGGCAAATATAAATCACAACAAGACATTTTTTTCTAAGAAAAATCCAATAATTTTTCTCTTATGACTCAGAATTCCTGACCTAATCATTGGGAAGTCAATGTGTATTCGTTTGTGTCGTTCAATATATTCTAATGCTCGGTTCAGCCCGGTTCCTAATATTATACTAGTGACCATTAGGCGTCGTCCGTCGAATAATCTCTTATCTCATTGGGTAAGTTATGTGATCTCAGTGACAGTGTCTATTTTTTGTGTCATTTGTTGGAGCCTCTGGAAAATGGTCTAAGCTTTGGAGCTTTTTCAATGCTTGTCAGCGTGTTCTGTCTTTATAATCGAATGCTTTCAAAGGACAACTGAGTCATATAGAAGCAAAGGTAGCAATATCCATGTCTACTAAAAATACGGAAGTCATTTTTTTGAAAACGGATGTTGCTGTCTATGCTTTAAAAATGAAGGGATAAAGCTGGTTTTGCTACCAACCACAATCAAAAACACAGTTTTGACACGGTTTTATTATTCGGTCAAGTAAACTTGTCGTCTTGCAGAACACTATCAAACTGCATTAAAAGTACCCACATTAAAAAAAATTGATAATGCTACCTTTGCTTCTAATGACTCCTGGAGGGCTACCATAAAGGACATATGTCTCTGGACATATGTCTGGAGCTGGTGTGTGAGTGCTGACCACAGTGTATTACACTGTGTGTGTGACGTTTTGACGTAGGATTTAACCTTTTCGTCGCGTCAGATGAATAAGAAAACCAGCGCCACAGTTGCCTTTTATTTTTATTTCATATTTGCATCACTATTTGCCTCAGATGATGATAAGGTTATACGCAAATTGCATTAAGGGCTATATTCATTGCAGATATTGCTTGGCAAAGTTAGCTAGCTTGATGAAAAACATCTTTGTGACCTTGTTTGCCAGAGATTGAGGTCCTATGCTGACAATTTGATAATTTTAACAATGGTTTATGATTAATGTTACGCTGAAAACAGTTTTCATTATAGCTTACAACGATTTAGGGAGTCGAACCTCGCAAAATTATATCATGTTAAATATTCCGTTGTTCATAAAAATAGTACTAATAAATATTGTTTGCCATGAAGCACCGATGGTCTAGTAGAAGTGACCTTGCCTTCTCAACACACGCGGGTCAGTAGGCCTACCACAAGCTTTGTCCGGCTCTGTCTCTGGCTCTGGTTTTGAGTCAGTGTGATTGCTCACTAGTGTATTGTACCGTGTGTGTGACGTTTCGACGTAGGATTTATTTAGTTTACACTCACACAGTGTGGTGTCTTTTTAGTTGTGAAAATTACTCGATAACTAAACACGTGCTTGTACGAAAGTAAAGTTATACCTTTTATGAAGCTGAAAAAACTAGTTTAGAATGCAGCTAGAGTTATGTCCTTTTGGAATGTTATGAATCAAAATGGTATAACTTCACTTATGTTGTTTTTGGCAGAGGCACGTTCTTGGGTTAACAGTCTTGTTTTTGAATTTCGAACACAATATCTTATAGACACGTGTGTATGTGTGTGTTTTGTAAACCATATGTTTACATTCGGTGACGTCATGTAAACCGTACCTACTGTGTTCACGTTTGTGACATCAAATCTTGCCACATTTTTCGCGAAATTGGACACTTTTTTATCAGATTTCTGGAAAATTACTAAAATTTTCAGGAATTTCATGCATATTTAGTTTATAGTTGGTTTTAACTGCATGTGCGTTACTGTGGTACCAAATGTTTGTTCGTCGTTAGTAATTGTTTTAGCTATTGTTAACTATAGTTTACTCTATTTTTCTGAACAACTATGTTTTTTAAATACTAGATGATGTTATTTTATCTTGGTGTCATTGAAAGTCAAGAGAACGCTTATTCATAAGTAAGAAATTAAACTTTCAAATGCGTTTAAAATTGACGAATGTTGTATACTAATATGCGATAGATTTATCGCAAAGCACTTACACGGCGGCACCGTTACTTGACAACCATAATTTTAACCTGGCGGAGATAAACTCGCAAAAAGGCACATCGGAATTGCAGTGGGTCATTATGATCCAACTGACGTAATCATATCCATATTTCTATATGGATGCAGTTGTGTCAGTAATTATGTGATTTACTTATTTAGTCACATGAGGTGAGGAATATTATGCGAGTGTGTTTTTGAGAGTTCTATTGATAGGCACTACTTATTTTATCAGCCACAAGCTAGGACCGCAAGGCAGGGTTTCACAGGAGAATCCTCAAATGTGCGTGAGTATGTGTATTTTGATAGGTATTATGCGAGTGCAGGTGCAGGCAGCAGCCAAATACTGCCCCGCTGAGTCTTAAGGACCCTTGTAGATCTACGCCAGGTTAAAAAAAATTTACCAGGATGACATTCGAAAACCTCTTCTAGCATTATGCAGTTCGTGTCATCTTCAAATTATTAAAATACGAATTCTAGTGAAATGTACCAATATTTAAACTTAGGCAAATACCTTGCAACGTATTCAATTGCTGAATGAAGTAAAAACAATATTTTATGGATTCATTGATTATTATTTGTATAGAAACAAAAAACCGTAAGTTACCGTAAAATATGTGTTTATTAATATTACATAGTTTCTGAACGTCGCTTGAACTTGCAAATTGGGGAATAAGATCACCATAGATAAGCAAGATTTTACAAATATCAGCAATTTGCTGTACTTTTGTATTGGCCCGTTTACGCATGGGGATTGCAATAATGTATTCAAATATACACAAATATACGGTCTTCTTCTTCTTCTTCAATTATTTCTAATGTTAGACTTATTTTAAGCTTGTATAAAATACTTTACTTTATTGAATGAACCTATATTGGAATTTTTCAAATATACTTATCTACCCCTTATAGGTGGTGAAAAAGAGTGATACAGCTTGTATGAGAAATAAAAACTATTATGAGGGCAGCCTCAAATCTCAGTACAGTATACTTGGTAACAGCCGCACCTTTTTAAGGTTCCGTAGCAAAATGGCAAAAACGGAACCCTTATAGATTCGTCATGTTTGTCTGTCTGCTGTCCGTCCGTATGTTACAGCCATTTTTCTCCGAAACTATAAGAGCTACACTGATGAAACTTGGTAAGTAGATGTATTCTGTGAACCGCATTAAGATTTTAATACAAACATAGAAAAAAAAACAATAAATTTTGGGGATGCCTATACTTAAAACTGAAATTCAAAAAACTTTTTTTCATCAAACCCATACGTGTGGGGTATTTTTGAATAGGTCTTCAAAAATGATGTTGATGTTTCACATATTGTTTTTTTCTAAACTTAATAGTTTTTGCGAGAGACACTTCCAAAGTGATAAAATGTTGGTCCTCTAACTTCTAAAATAAGAGAATGATAAAACAAAAAAAAATATATGATGTACAGTCGCGGAATGAAAATGTACGTCACCTTAGAGTCGGTTTTCGCTTGCACCAGATTGCAAGAATGAATTTTTATTGTACCAACATATTAACACGTGACGTTGCACGTTGCTATAGAATAAGGTTTTGCTTGTTTTTACGTAAGCATTGACAACACTCTTACTCTTATTATAGATACTCTTTATTGAAAACTACGATAGAAACTCTAATCTATACTAATATTATAAAGCTGAAGAGTTTGATTGTTTGGTTGAACGCACTAATCTCGGGAACTGCTGGTCCGAATTGACAATATGTTTTTGTGTTGGATAGTCCATTTATCGAGGAAGGTTATAGGCTATATAACATTACGCTATGATTAATAGAAACAGAGTATCAATGCAAAATGTTGCAAAAACGGGGAAAAAATATTCCTTTTGAGAGTTTACGCATAGCGCACGCGACGTAAACGCCGCTTTTTTTTATAGGTAAAAAAAACTAACCTAGACATAGACATTCATTTATTTCCTGCTTCAGCACATGCATACACACTATTAAAATAAGAAATGAAAACACCACAAACATAAACCTTAAAACCTTTCCGTCTGCTCAACCCGAGGATAATTATACTTTGAAGTTTATTTGATTATTATATACGCTTATATTTTTTTTGAATTTATATACATAATTGCACTTATAATAAATAAAGTATTCAATCATGTATTTATAAGTTGCAACTTTTACAACCCTACAACCCATTGTCAACTTGAAGTGTCACATTACGTCACTCATGTCCTTTAGTCAACCCGGTTGGTATTGTTTTGATTGTAGTAATTTTGATTTTACTAAAATTTTCAGAAAAACAGCCGCATTATAATGAAAAATTCCTTGTCCCTACAGCGTTGTTAATAGGTACCTACTAGAAAACGGCCTTCCTAAACCGAGCATCGCATCATTGTCCCATACAGGGGCGACGTGAAAATATTTTCTCGATAATCTTGAACTAGGACTGGGTTAGAAACCCTTTCCAGTCGACAGCACCATCAACCCTGGAACCTTGGAAGAAGGACATTTTGTAAAGTTGTCCTGTGACTCCAGCCTAATTTTTCAACATAACGGTTCATTTTACAATCTAATATTCAATTAAACCGTTTGTGTTTTGCTTAGTTTCTCATGAATATCGTTCCATCAGCAATGCAGGATTAAAGGTTTTATTACAATTTACGATTTCTTACTTGTGCGAAGCAGGCTTTTATGCAAGGACAGGTCAGGCAAGTATTAAGAAGAAGAGTAAGAGATTCAGTGCATTTACTGCCCATGGAACTTAGCAACTTTGCCTTATTAAAAAAAACTATTTTTTTCCTTTATGTACTTATGTGATTATAAAAATAATTAATTATTTATTTTCAGACATCACACCCCACATTAACAAGATAACTTACTAGGTACCTTTAGTAAAAACAATATTAGCTTATATCACAAGAGCACAGTTACTTCAATCTTGGGCGTGAAGTGGTCTCTAGCTAGTATAGATAGACAGATAGATAGATAACTCTTTATTGATTTCCATGACCAACTAGGTAAGTACGATATAGTATAGCACAAGCGCAGTATAGACGAAGATATAGCGAGGAATACAATATGCGCGAAGCCAGCTTTTAGAGTCGTATTTCCTTTTACTTTGCAATGAAAGCAGTAGTGATCTTGGCAGCACACAGAGGATCATCACCGGTTTAAATTCTGACATCTATGTGATTGATGAGGCATCGCATTATCTTCCTGAAAATTTAATAAACTGTTACGATACCCTCTGTCTATAGGCAGTGCATTGTTGACAATCCACACAACACCATCTGGCCCCAAACTAAGCAGAGCTTTTACTATGGGAACCAAGTAACTGATATATAATACTTAAAATAGGTTTGCACATTTCTTTACTAATAGTGTCACCAAATCGTTGATGGTTATTTTTTTTGTTTAGGAATGCTAATGATGTATTGATTTAGTTGAGTTTGATGCTATTTATATTTGTTGAAAATATATAAACAACACTGTGTCACCTGCAAGCTGTATCATGCGTAATTATGTCAACGTCAATAATGGATCATGACAGATGACAGCTCTCTGGACACTGCCGCCAAAATGACTGTGATGTCTCTCGCCTTCTAAGGGTACATACGCACTATGCGGTTACCCGCAATGCGGCAGCCGCAGACTGAGCCACACAGTGCGTATAGCAACCATCCGGGTAGCCGTCACTCGGAGCGGTCTGCGGGACACCGGAGCGGTCTGCGGGTAGCCGCATCGCAGTGCGCATAGAAGCCGGCTAGCCATCCGGCTAGCCGCATTGCGGGTAACCGCATAGTGCGTATGTAGCCTCTCATCAATATATTGTGCCTTTGTGAATCTCTAATTATTAACTTAATATACGAAGTAAAGTGGTTCTCGGGTTTTATTTCATCAAAATTATTTAATTAATTTAAGCAATGTATTTTTCGGATTAACTAGTTTTTATAGGAAGATATTTTAATTTAAGGAATAATAAGTTGTGAACTGAAAAGGGTTCGGAGACCAGAAGTGTTGGGTATGACATGATTTTAAATTGACTTTTGTAAGAGTGGGATGGGCCGTACTTTTTAAATCAAGTTAGTACCAGGGCTTGCAAGTACGTATACTTTTTCATACCTGGTCCAAAAACCAGGTATTAAATACCTTCAAAGTATTATAAGGAGAGACCTGATCGTACGTACTCGTACTCGGCCCGATTTATTTATTTTTTTGTTTATTTATTTTATATTATTTTATATTTATTTTATTTATTATTTTTTTTTTCGGCCTTGATTTTATAGTGTTAACTACATTTTTAAAGAAGTTACAAAGATTTTTAAAATGTCTCAAAAGTTAAGAGCCGAGTGGGATTTGAACCCGCGACCTTCCCCTTGGTACAGGGCTGCGCTGATGCTGCGCAAATGAGCTGAAGAAATAACCGATTACAAAGCCAGGGAATCTTTTCTAAACAACTGTTTCAGATTATTCTTATGCAGCGAGGATGACTTCCTAATGTCCACTGGCAAAGTGTTTCACAGTAGCATAGCCTTGACACTGAAACACCTGTATTACTATATTCAGTTGTAAAGATATAATCGATAGCGATAGGATGCATCGACAATAGCATCATAGTAAACACAGTTTACGGCCGCACAATGACATTTCACGGGAGGGCTGAACTACATACAAACTATACATAATAAATATTGTGCTTATCTAAAGTTTTTCCAAGGCTTAGGATGGCAACAGAAGTCAGGTTTGGCCATTGGTATTCCGAATTTGGTTAGCTGATCCGGCGACTCGAAGGCGTCGAATCCATACAACACAGCAGTGCTGTCCTCTTACACGCACGATTGCTAGCCGTTGGGTTTTAAACATAATAGTAAGTAATAACACTAGGTAGTAAAAAACTATATTTTGTAGTACTTTCGGGCAATTATTGTTTATGATTGATTCGAAATCAGAATCACTTTGGGATCCGGCTGCCATAGGTCTCATTTTTTAATCACGTCGATATGCCCTGACGATCGGCTCCTGTATTATTAGGTTTTGAAACCCGACAGCTAGAAATCGTGTGTGTGTTACTGGCCTAAAGGAGTGGACGTGGCATATCGAAAAAATCTTACATTTCCGAAAAAAAAGGTCCTAGAAGTAGGAAAAGTTTGGTACACATCCAAAGACAACCATCTATGTTAGTTAAATTACAAATGTGTGTGCAAGTCTGCTAACCCACACATTAATACGAGTACCTTTCCTAGGTTTAAATGTGTGAGTCAAAGTATGAATGTGTGAGTCAGTTTGGTCTGGTTTACAAAGCTCATGGTCAGGCTCCTGGCGTCACTGCAAAGGGGCATGGCTCATCGGATTAATATCAATGACAGATTACATTTTTTGTGTGCGTTTTAGTTGTGCCTTTGGGAGTGATTCAATTGTCCGTGTAGCGTGTTATTTCTCGTCTTACGGTCACTGCTTCTTCAGGACACCGATCCTCACAGTAAAGGGATATAGCGAGCGACACAAGTTCCAGTAAGTATACGCTCGACAACCCTTCGATTGAAACAAAAGGCTCCAACAAAGCACTTATAGCTTCAAAACAAACAAAGGTTTTCCAGTTTTGTTCTGCCTCCTCAAAGCGATATTTGAACCCGTCAAGTGCAAAACGGTTCCCGTCCTCGGTTTTACTACCTGTTTGTGTGTACCTTTCTCGTTATTACACAGAATGAAAGATTTTGTGCCTTCAGCAATGGTCTGCAGCGTGAAATCACAGCAATTACTTTGATCGTTGTAATAAACACAACACAATGACAGCACAATTTTTAACTCGATGTGGCGGTACGACCTACAATAAGTGCAAAGGTATTCGTAATTTAAAATCCATGTTGTTTACGACTCCATAATGTTTTAATTCAACCCAATTAAGGTCTGCGACCATCTAGGCGATGGCGATGGCGATATATCTGTCACTAGCAGTTTGTGACCGAGCTTCGCTCGGTATTGTTTAATAACGTATGAATGATGAAATAATATTTTTCGATCTTATTAACATATACTACATCATAATAAAAAAATAAGTACCTAGGTACTGGTTATTTAAAAAAAATCACGAGTGCAATGAGATTGAAACTTCTGGAACGTGTGTAGGTAGGTATAGCGTTTACGTAGTCATTCAGTTCCAAAACTCGTCAATAGATGGCGTTCTGTGTGAAACATAACCCTTGAGTTCTCAGGTTCTCACAGAGCTTAGTTTTTGCTTCTGAGCAACAGATGGCGCTAGGAGTAATGATATTACGATAAAGTTATTTGTTCTCAGCTGAGAAAAGCCGTTATTTTCTAAAAATGAATCCTAGCTAGATCGATTTATCGTCCCCGAAAACCCCTGTATACAAAATTTCATGAAAACCGTTGGTGCCATTTCCGAGATCCTGAATATATATAATAATAATAATAATATCGTTTATTTCAGACCAACAAATGCACACATTACAAAAAAGAAACACTTTGGGTCCATAGTAATAAATACCTTAGAGACTAACATACATAAAATAAAATAAAATTACTAATCAAATCTTCAAATCTTAGGGGATTTTTTCTTTAGCGCACCCCTAAAGCGACGAAAGACGATTCCTGGCGGCCAGAAATCCGATGTATATATATACAAGATTTTCTCGTTTAAAGGTATAAGATATTTGACATCGTAATATTTGGGTTAATATTTTTTGTACCTACTAGACCTATAAGAACCTTCTCTAAGTTTCATAGCAAGCATTAATCACAAGAAAACATGGTACCTTCAACCAATTTTGTTAATAGAAAAATTGTTTGGAGTTGAATGGGAAAATAAACGATTACGTTTTGTCAGGGACGAAGATTGATGAGGGCAGATGATGTGTTCTGATAGGCTCCCGACAAAGCCTGAATAACGCTAATTGGATAATATTTGCTATTGAAAAACAGATTCCGAAAGGATCGTTTTTCCCATGTCCTGTAATTTTCGCTCAATGTTCCAAAAAACTGTGATACGTCATTAACTATACTTATTAGTTCGACCTACTTAGATAGGGAGACATCTTAGGGCGCTTGTACACGCTAAGAAAAAACGCCGGGTCTACCCAAGAATTCGTGTCGTAACTAGAAAATAACTGTGTACACTGCTCGCAGCGGTGCACGAAAAAAATCTTATCTGCGCAAGACACGACGCGGCAAACGTTGTTGCGTTTTCGTGTGTGGAAAAGACAAAATTCTTGTCTTGCGCAGATAAGATTTTTTTCGTGCACCGCTGCGAGCAGTGTACACAGTAATTTTCTTGATACGACACGAATTCTTGGGTAGGCCCGGCGTTTTTTCTTAGCGTGTACAAGCGCCCTTAGGCTGCATCTTCACTTTCCATCAGGTGTGATTGCAGCCAAATGCTTAGCTAAGTTGACTGGCCTCTAGCTCAGTTGGTAGTAGCTCTGCCTTCTGCGCCGTAGGTCGTGGGTTCGATCCCCACCGAGAACAAATATTTGTGTGGTTAACATAAATGTTTGTTCTCTGTCTGGGTGTTATATTGTATTCTAAGTATGTATTTAAAAAAAAAAAAATGTATTCAAGTATTATACCAGCTATCCGGTTCCCATATTACAAGCTCTGCTTAGTTTGGGGCTGGGTAGTGTTGTGTGAATTGTCCACAATATTTATTTATTTTATTTATACAGGGTGTTACCAGACCACTACCGAAAACTTTAGGAGGTGAAAGTACCCATCAATATGAAAAACTTTTTCTAAGAAACCAACACTGTGAACGCGAAAAAAAAACAGCTGTTCCAAACAAAAGTTCAATACCTACATGGCTAAAATGTATGAAACAGCTGTTTTTTTTATGCGTTCACAGTGTTGATTTCTTAGAAAAAGTTGTTCATATCGATGGGTACTTTAACCCCCTAAAGTTTTCGGTAGTAGTCTGGTAACACCCTGTATATTTATTTAATTATTAAAAAAAAAACTTGGAAATTAACTCTGTTCAATATAAGGAAAGTCGAATAAAAATGTCAGTCTTTTTTTGACAAGCCTAAAAAACTGTAGATTTTAAAAATCGCCATTAGTAGGTACACTATAGATAATCTTATACTATTGACAGAGGTATAATAACTTAATATCTATTACAATTTAATTGTACTACATCCAATGCTATAAATTATTATTTTCAGCAATTTATTTTACTTTATTTTATTTATTAACAAAATCCACAGCCCTTAAGGTTTACATAATGTATTTTATAATATAACTTACAGCCATTTACGGATTCACATTTTTCGTGTAAAATTGAAATACTTAAAAGCTTTTAAAGCGGTCTCCAAGGTCAAAGAATAATTTATCAGACTGACCTGTTTCTCGAGACTCCAAGCCTGAAATAAGAAACAACTTTAAATTTACTTGTCTTGAACTTTTCACAAAGTGATAATGATCAGTAGGACAGGATAAGTAATGGTTATTCTGAAATAGAAGGTGACAAGTAATTTAGTTCTGTGAATTGAGTCAGTCTACTCGAAATAGCAATTTTGTTTAATTTTTCAATTATTGCACACGAATACAAGTCAGACGTTTAATCTGAGTTTTACTCAATCAGTTTGAACATTTCTCTTTTGTATAGAGAAATTATGAGATAACAACAATACGTTATGTAGAAACGATCGACACGAGTTGTTGCCTTATCCTTTTCCCATACAAATACACATCAGTACACGGAAACAAATTGCTGCTAGCTTTTTGTATGTATATGAGCACTGGTGGTCTAGTGGTAGTGTCTCCGCGTTCCGATCCGAAGGTCGTGGGTTCAAATCCACTCGTGTACCAATGAGTTTTTCTGTCGAAAAATGTATGTGCACTATGCCAGTACTCTCAAAACGGTGAAGTAAAACATCGCGAGGAAACTGGCGTGTTGTAGAACCTAAAAAAGTTCGAGCAACACGTGTCAAGGGTCACGCAAAAAGGGCCCACCAGCGGCCTACTTGCGGAAAAACCTGCCCGCACATCAAGTGCGCATGATAAACTTGCCGAACTTAGCTTTTTGTATCTGTAAAGCGTTATTTATCTTTGGCTTTGTGTAACTTGTACTGTATACCTAAATTGTCTTTAAATTCCTAGTATTTTTAATTGTCTTTGTAGTTTATTATTTTTAAATTGTTCTTTAGTTTTGCTTTATGTTAGCAATTTAACATTAAAATTTGCATGCCGGTCTCCGACATTATTATTAATAAGAAGATTTTCAATATTGACCATACTTCAAACGAATAAATACATAATTACATTTCATTTCATTTCTTGATCTGATCCGTGTACAAGTTACCACAATGCGTCGTAATGTTAACTTCTAACTAGGTGACTATGTAGTATATAATAAAACATTAGTCGTCGTGATCTAAAACTCGATAGCCACAAGCCAACCGCAGTTGGAACTTCACAAACTGCATGCGGTCTCTCGCTCGAGCTTGCAGTTTGCAATTATGCATGATTGGGAGCGCTTGTGGTGTAGTTTGCTTAGCCGTTCCTAAAGAGATAAACTTGGGTAAGCAACTTTCAACGCGTTCACTACATGAACCACATCATCATCAGGCCACAGCTGGACATAGGCCTCCCCTATACATTTCCAGGAAGAACGATTCTGAGCCCTCTCCATCCATCCGACTTCACGCGAACCGAACAAAATAGTCGTTTCCATCGGGTGGGTGGGCGTTCTACGTTTAATTTTCCGGCCCGTGGTCACCATTCAAGATTCAAGATTCAAGATTCAATAAGCGTTTATTCAATACGATACAAGAATCACTTTGAAACGTCTTAAAGCTAGGTGAGTCTAGGTGCCAGTTCCACGCGACCAAGCGTAGAAGAACAGGCAACAAACTACGTCTCGGTTCCTACCGTTTTTTTATATGATCCTTTTACAAATCAAAAATAGTCTAAAATAATAGCAGTGAAGTTCCAGTGTGGTGCCACTTCACTTAGTCAGACGTATGCAATGTAATTATACAAAAGCAAAAGTTTCAAAGACAGCACACGCTACGCTTCAAAGTTATAATAAAGTATCTACACAGATATAAAAATAAGATATTAAATAGTAGGTACAGACATTGCAAATTGACATGCTAGCTTCCTATGGGTAGAGTGACCGGGACATCGGGCCACGCAGTTTTATCATTCATATAGCTATCTAGAGTATAGTACGCTTTCTTTATCAAATTACTCTTAAAATAGGCTTTAAACTTCCGAATTGGAAGCTTAGTTGCATTTTCCGGAAGTTTATTGTAGAAGCGTACAGTGTTCCCCATAAAAGACCCATTTACCTTCTGTAAACGAAATTTGGGAATATAAAGTTTATTTTTATTTCTAGTGTTAATATTATGTGAATCACAATTCTTCTGAAAGCTACAGATGTGTTTGTGAGTGTACAGTAAGTTTTCATATTATATATATTGTGAAATTACTGTGAGGATATTAATTTCCTTAAATCGCTCCCTCAATGAGTCTCGTGATTTCATTTTATAGATGGCACGTATGGCCCTTTTTTGTAAAACGAATATAGTTTGAATATCAGCTGCTTTCCCCCAGAGAAGGATACCGTAAGACATAACACTATGGAAGTAGCTGAAGTAAACTAGCCTAGCTGTAGCTTCATCAGTGAGCCATCTTATAGTCCGAACTGCATATGCAGCCGAACTTAGTCTAGCAGCAAGTGCTTTGATTTGCGGTCCCCACTGCAATTTTTTGTCAAGATTAAGTCCTAAGAAGATAGTAGAATCTACAAGGTTAAGTGACTCTCTGGAGAGTCACATTTGGTAAGGTAAACTTAATACATTTGGTTTTCTTAGCATTAAGTAAAAGATTATTAACGTTAAACCAGTTAAGTATTTGCGACAGAGATGCGTTAACGTCATCGTAATTAGCCTTCAATCTATCAACTTTAAAAATTAATGAGGTATCGTCAGCAAATAGTACTATTTCACATAGTTTTTTAACAAAAAAAGGGAGGTCATTTACGTACACTAGAAACAAGAAAGGACCTAATATCGAACCTTGTGGCACCCCCATGTCAATAACTGACCCAGAAGATCTGTCACCGCTCACATCAACTTTAAGGACTCTATCAGTCAAGTACGATTGTATTAGGTCAATGGAGCGATTTAGAATGCCGTAATGTTTAAGTTTAGATATTAATGTAGCATGATTTACACAGTCAAAAGCTTTGGAAAGATCGCAGAATACCCCAATCGCGTCTTGTGAGTTTTCCCAGGCATCATATATGTGCTTTAAGAGTAGAATACCAGCATCAGTCGTTGATCGACCTTTCGTAAATCCAAACTGGTGGCTATGAAGTATCCCATTTAGGTTAAAATGTGATAACAACTGAGTAAGAATAACTTTCTCAAATATTTTACTTAGCGTAGGCAATACTGAGATAGGTCTATAGTTAGCAGGGTCATTTGCATTTCCAGATTTGAACAGGGGAATGAGTTTACTAGGTTTCATTAAATCAGGAAAAACACCCTCATCAACACATCTATTAAAAATATACGCTAGACACGGTGCAATATCAGTTATAATAGTACTGAGTAGTTTTGTAGACATTCCCCATAAATCTTCAGTATTTTTAATGTTTAACAATTTAAATGTCTTCACGATTTTGTCAGCATTAATGTATTTAAAACTAAAGATATTATTACATTTTTTAACACTAGACTCTAACAATGCCATCGCACCAGAGGCCGAGGAATTTAAAGACGATGTCACTACTTTAGGGATACTGGAAAAGAAACTATCAAACGCGTTGGCTACTTCAATGTTTGTTGTCAAAAGATTATTGTTTACTTTCAAATGATTTTTTTTATTACGGAGTTTTGATTTGCCAGTCTCATTATTGACTATTTTCCAGGTAGCTTTAATTTTATTTGTGGATTTTTCAATTTTTCTTTTGATATGCAATGATTTTGCTGCGTGACAAGCTCTTTTAAATGCTTTAGAGTAGTTTTTAATATGTAGAATAAATGCTGGGTCATTGAGCATTGATTCCCTAGCAGCATACAGCTCATATAATGTATTCCTACTTTTGTAAATACCTGGGGTGGCCCAGTCAGCGAACGCGACACTAACACTAGCTTTATATGTTTTAAGTTTAAACGTATCCTTATGTTCATCATTAATTAAATTTGATAAGTTGGAGAAAAGATCATTCGGGTCAGTCAGACAAGGCATGAGGGACACTTTCAGTTCAATATTGGTTTGAAACTTTTTAATACGGCTCTCTGTGATAGGCCGGTGGGTGAAAATCTCGTGTTTATCTAAAATTTTATAAGCAAATTTAGCGCTATGACCGTAGTGATCTGAACTAAAATGCCTAACTACTAACTACATTCGGGAAGCTTTTTTCCCTATCACATATGTGTGTTAAATGTAAAGGTTTTTATAGTACTTGAGGTCTCATCATACGTGACGGGATAAAACGCTGGACGGGACGAGGACTTAGCGTTCATAGTGCCATCTCGTCATGTTCCATCTGTTTTCTCGCCCATTTTCTCTGGCACGAGAAAAACACGCTATACACATTTATGTGTACATAGGAAAGCTGTATGCAAAGGTAAGTATGCTGAGACCTTTAAATTACTTGATTGAGTGTAACTCAAAACGAAGCACTGTCTATCGATTTCATGGTAGGCCTTTTACTTTCGAAAGAACTATTGACACGACAAGAAGAAGATGGTAGACCTAGGGCAGACTTGATTTCGTGCTTCAAAGTAGAATTTTCAAAAGGTGGTAATTTCAGATAACTTGTGGTTTCGGGACTCCGTGAATGTAGTAAAAATGTAGACCATCATTTTTAAAACTTTCTCTACTTGGAAAATATACCAGTTACGTCTACTCTAAGCTATAAGCTTACTATCTCTCGTGCAAGCTGTATAAAAATCACTTTAGCTTGTCAGATTCTATTTTCACACACGATTGGGCTCTTAATACGACAAAGTTCTCGCATAATTTAACTACTAACGATGCTTAATCCACTTTTATTGTTCCCTAATGTTGCTTATCCGAGCGCTCGGTATATTTCTTATGTTGTGTGAATTTAGCCAAATTTGTTCCTTTTCAAGGCGATGAAAAATGTTTCTAAAGTTCACAACAGCAGCGTTGTTTTATGAAGTAGTTTTTGACAAATGCACTTCATGGAATATAATAATAATTATTAAGTCCTATATCATGTTTTTTAATCAATAAAGCACGTTCACTCTTAGTTTAAGGCCTACGCACACCTAGGTCGCTGGCGATGGCAATCAAAGAAACGCTGTCAAATTTGACAGCGATATTTGACAGCGTTTCACTGATCGCCATCGCCAGCGACCTAGGTGTGCGCAGGCCTTTACTGTACGAACCAGCTTAGGATTAACCTTTTCTCTAGAAAAAGGTGATTGGCGTACGGTTTATTTACTATGGACGTTGAAAACTCAGGCCATATTAACAATGGCCATATTCAAAATCGTCCTTTATCAGTCACAAAGTCTGTTGCCATATTTATTTGTTAACATAAAAGTGACAGTGACTAAGATACTTTTTATTTGACAGCGTTTAAGCTGATCGCCATCGCCATCGCCTAGATGTGCGCAGGCTTTTAGCGAGCCGTTAAAAATTATGAGGGAATGGGAGTAGTAGCTACAAATCAGAATAATTAATGTCAGAGTATTTTATGTAATTAAAAAAATATCAAATAAAATAAGTACGTATTGAACAGAAACAGATTATTGTTAAACATCTTTATGATTGGGACACACTCCTGTCAGGAGTTACTTCATAGAATGCTGAAAATACTTATTCCACACAAATAAGAAAAATATTTTTCATTCTGGGGGGGAGTTGAGTGGAATAATGCCACCCGAATTTTGTTTACGGGCGTTATATTATTCCTGTCAATTTAGTAAAGTTAGATAAATAATATAATCCAATAATCTTTCCTCTATCGTTTGTTTTGAAACAACAAATAATGTTATCCTGACATTAGTTTAATAAATGACTACGTAAACAACCCACTGAGAAACTAATCATAAGCCAAATAGTCACTCATGATACCCCTTTAGATTTCAAACTGTTTTTAAAAAAAAACACGGGGCGTATTGTCTTCTTAGTATCTTTGATTTTGGCATTCAATTAAATGAATTATTTGTTGTTACGGCGAGGTGGTAGTCCCTAGACGTCTGAGTACCAACGATGCTAAAAGGTCTACGAACTGCTACGCGGGCGCTACGTCGCTATGGAGAATAGTTGTTTGTTATACAAGAGTGCAAAGCTGCTTTTTAACCGCGTGCTCAATTTTGATGACTGAGCAAGCGCAGGATTCTAAAGTTTAACCACGAGCGTAGCGAGTGGTTTAAAAGTTAGAATCCTAAGCGTTGGCGAAGGAATCAAAAGAGCACAAGGTGAAAAATCTTTGCACTCGAGTGCAACACGTAACTTTTCATCCCACCTCAGCGAGGAAATGACTAAATGCAAAAAAGAACATGGCGCGACTAAAAGTAAAACACCAAGAAGGTTCCGAGTATGAATTATTAAAAAATTTAAAAAGGTTGTATGATAAATTCGGCACCATGCAGGTAGAAGTAAATAGGTTTAATGGTGTTTTGAATTCACAAATACACCAAGAAGGTTACCAGTGCGAGTTTTTAACAAAATAAAAAAGGTTGTATGATAAGTTCAGCACCATGGAGGTAGAAGTAAATAGGTTGTGTATTCACAAACTTATTGAACACGATATTCTAAATTCAAATTTACTTTATCCTCTAGCGGATAAAAACGGCTTTTCCAGTCAGAAATTAAACAGCAAAAACACACTTTCAGAGCTGGTGGGATGAAAAGGTATTTTAAGTTGGTTTGGGCATGTAGAATGGATGAAAAGAGATTAATAAAACGAGGCATCAGGCGAAACTGGTGGAAAGGGCCTGGGCTTATCTAAATCGATCAGACAGCAAACATTTTCGAGAGAGGCCAGGTCAGGAGTCCCCTAAACAGACGCGCATGAATGAAGAATGTTATGAGCGTGAATGAAGCGAGAAGGGTATGTCAGGATCAAAGCAAGTGGAAATCCGTGACCTCTGTCTACCCCCATGGGAATGAAGCGTGATTTTATGTATGTATGCTGTACCAACCCCATATAAAGTGGGATAAGGGCAGGAAGGTATTTTGATGATGTATTTTGTGTTTACTAGCGCGAAAACTATTGTTATACAAATCACTGTCCAACATAACCCCTATAATCCAGTATGTAATCGCAAGTTAACGTTAGTAGGAGTTATGTTGGTAATTAGTGTAAGACTGACCCCTCGTTTCCTAATCAAATTGTCCAACGCGGTATTAGTAACTATTTATGAAACTGTGCTCACATTCAGGCTTAACTAGTAAGGGAGTTTACAAAGAGAATATTATTTGGTACGATTTAAATAAATGTTTGTCCCTCTGGATGGATTAAAATAGTCCACTGCTGCGCCTCTCCATACATTTGTAGGAAACAAAGGTATGGAGAGGCCCAGCAGTGGACTTATTAACATTGATGATGACTAGTTATACATATATCAAAATACCCAACGGATTGGTAAAGTTTAAAATGGCATGTCAAAAAAGAGTAGGAATGATTAAATTCAATGTTTTGAAAGACAGTTTACTTCCTATACTTTAAAGCATTCCAAGCATTCCATTTTATTAGTTCTACTTCTTTTTAATTTTCGTGAAACATCCCTCCACTCAAAACATAATATACAAAAATAAGTAGCACAATAATAAGTAACGGAATAAGTGGGACTAAATTTATTTATTCAGGACCTTTTCTCAAGACAGGCCTGCCCACTGAGAGCCGACCACGGATAAATCTCATCCCGCGGGAGTTCATTAAGGGATCCCTTCTCAAGAAACGTATCTAAGGAGAATTCATGAAATTCTCAACAATTCCAGACATTTTGACGAGTTAAAATTACGAGTACCGACATCCGAATTTTTGTTGCCATTTATCTTCAAGTGGTCTCAACTTTTTTATCGTCATTTAATGGTTATTATTCCAAGAAATTGAAGCGATATCAACTGTGTCTGGGAAGTACCTGAAGTATTTTTTTTCTGTCCTATGTACATTCTTCTACTGAAGAAAGTGCCAGTTAAAATTTTCAGACAAAAGAACAACAATACTTATCATAATCAGAAGCATTTTTTCGGTTCTGTGCTCAATATGGAAACTAGATTTTTAACAACACTGCGTGTGGCAATAAGTACATTTTTAAAGTATTTAAGTATATTATTTTTTTAGTCCACTATAACTCCAAAACACTTGTGATACTAAAAAATAATGAGACAAAATAGCTAACAAAAATCTTTTGGAAACTATCTTTTGAGGTCATGGAATTTAGGCACATAGCCCACGTGCCATTGGCTATAACAAAGCAATGCCTCGTAGGTCTCGTCGTCTATCAACTTGAGGCATAAAGATGTTTAGCCTCACTTGCAATTACTGGCACCCACACCCTTCAAACCAAAACACAGCAATGCTGCTTCACGACAGAAATAGGCATGGTGATAGTACTTGCCGGAGGAGCCCTTCACAAAGAGCTCTACTAACCTTTAAGTACCGACGTGCTATTTGAGTAACATAAGTACCGACGTGAGGTCTGACAGTCCACCCTAGCTTAATGTTAAATATTACATTGAATTTCTAGCATTTCTCCATAAATTTTGTTCCTACGTGATGTCTATACATCTGTGTTTATTAAATGAAGTCAAACTAGAAATGTTTCAACATTCATTATTAATTATGAGCATATAAATCACAAACGAAAGATTTTTCATTGAAATATATGGTGTTTTACTAAAACCACATAAACTATAATTAAACTTAGGAAAAGTTCTAAAAAATACTTTTTCCTTATAAATAAAACCCATTTTAAACTATCGTCATCATTAAAGCTGGCATAAACAGCCGGTATCTATAATATTACAAGCCATCTAAATCGGTATCTAAGGCGTTACAAACAGCCTTTGCAGATGAGCTGTTCCATTAACGGCAGTGCTTGATTTCTTGCTCTTGGACTCTTGACAGTAATCATAACACAGAATCCGAAGAGGAGGTATCAGAAAACAATGAAATTACTGAGTCAATAACTTCAGAGCCTGATTAGCAGCCATCTTCTAACCATCTCGCCAAAATTTCTTCATGCTGGCTATTATAGGGTCGTGTTGAATATTATCTTGTTACAGAACCACTATTATTGTCATTTAACCTTGCCCGTAGTGCCTGAAAACCCTGGTTGGTTCATTAGACCAAAAAAGCAATATAAAATGAGAAATGAAGAAGTCCAAAAAAGTTACATAAGTACCGATGAGTGGTCTCACAGTCCACTCGCGATCTTATAATAGCCATAACTTATCGATATCGTGTGCACCAACACTGCCACTCTCCATGAACACTCCTGGGCGACTGCTGGAGGGGTAGATAGAAGCGCACAACTACGCTAAACTAGATAACTCGGAATTGCGAACGGTCAAAGTGTCTGTCAGACCACACGTCGGTACTTAAAGGCTAATACTACGAGTATATCGATATGGCTAGTAAGAAATTAAAGTTTATAATTTATCAGAATGTAGCACCTAGGTATGTTAAAAAATGTTTAGTTATGTATCTAAGTAATTATATGTATAACCTAAGTTATGTGATATTTTGCGCCACTAAAGTGCGAAAAATTTGTTGCGGTGCCCTCATGGGGTTTTTGTTTGAAACTATTCTACTGCATCACCTGTGTCAAACAACATAAGTGCAATACATTATTTGAATATGTATATCTGTTCGAATACACGGTAACATTTCCCAAAGCGAAATTAGTCTGATACATTGTTTTGTACACGAAGCATTTTGCATAATTTCCCACACGTTGCCCGTTAGGCGGTCCCTGAAAATATCACGAAATATGTTATGAATAAAAATGTGCCATAAATATTCTTTGAGAAATGCATATCCGCCAAGCCTGGCAGTTGCAATTTTTCTTTCCACTAATTTATTTGTCTGTAGTTTTCAGAGTATTCATATTTAGAAATATGAATGGATATTTGGGTAGTTAAGTTTGCGTTTTCCGAATGCATATTGCATTTTTTTGTCAAGTTTGTTCCGTTGGTTCGTTTGAGGCGCAGTTAAAAACACCACACTCTGGTTCAATAGAACTAGTGATAAAGAAAGTATATAAAAGGTAGTCAATTATGAATGAATCGAGTAGCTTTTAACCAAAAAACAATACTTTACAACGGTCTACAAATTAGTCCGCTATTGAAGTTTAATTTGTCCCCTTTTCGGGTATTTAATTTGCGATGTTCCTTCATTTGGCTCGTGTCCAGCGCTCACCACATTACAGCTCCGAGGAACTTCAGCTTCATCTAAAAAGTTTTTATTTTATTCAGTCCCTTCTGTAGACATGTTTGTAGGTTTGTCCTACCCCTTTTACTAATGACAAATATTTTTTCTAAAATTAGGTTTAAACCTGAGGTTGATACCTTCTAAAGATGAGTAAATTAAATTGTTGTAGATACCACGGTGTAAAATTAGTAGTCAAATTAAAAATGAAAAGGTAAATTCAACATGGAATTTATAATGTACAAGGACAGTTGACCACATTTTAATTAGACAACTGTTAATTCTAAACTAGTACTCACATTTACTACAAGTTTCTAAACAAACATAATTATAAAGTTTAACCTCTCTCCAGCGTACACAAGAAGTAAATTATCCACAGAATTCTAACCATGCAAAAGGTAAGAGTAGGTGTCGAGTCACGACTGCTTTCTGTAAACGGGCAATTTTTTAACAATTATAAGTTGCTCAATGTCTAATTTGCTCAATATTAGTCGTATTTATTTGGGGAATATTGCCTTTAAGTCGTAGTTAAACTCTTTTATAAACTTATTTAAAAATATTTCCTAGCTGGAAAAACCCGTGCATCTGTGATCAATATTTGTGCAACTTTGTCGTAGGTAGTTCAAAATTGTATCGAGAACGAATATATTGAGCTGTTATGTTCTCAACCTAATGGTTTAATCGCTTAACACTATTCATCGATTCAGTTCGAATTACCAAGGCATTCTTTAATAATTTAAGTTTATAGGTACTTTATTACATACGTGAGTACATTTTACATAGTTTATGCTAGTTACGAAATTATTCTATACAAAATAAATTATAGCCACTACTTAGCAACAAAAGTCTCTGCAGCGCTATTGTTGCTTAGGTAATCATCTGTTGCTTTTGGTTACTAAATAAAACTAATGTATAAAATGTATATAGCATACATAATTTCTAGCAGTTCGAAAGAAAGCGCTGGAGTTCGGGATACAGATTCTCTTGTCCGACCCTAAACCCTACTACTATACTATACCTTAACATACTTTTATGTTTGAGAATAGAAAGATATTGTTTATGTAGCTCGTTTGTGCTTGAATGTCTTTTTTTTGTGTAATTTAAATTTAATTAGAATTCTGTGAAGTACCATTCCAGACCAATTCAATAAAATCACTTAGCTTATAAATCAATTTGAGCAACAGTTGACCAATTTTATATCCTTTCGTCGCCGTGACAAAATTGTTCATTTTTATCGCTCGTATAAGATAAAAGCACCGTACACAATGTCAGGAGTGCGGTAGCGTGAAGCGAGCTTAATCGAAAAATTCCCTGAGGCATTCCCCAGATGCTTGCATGATTCAAGACTCAGCTCGTCTCCAATGCTTATTGATCGATGTATTGGGATGAGGGGATGGGGAAATATAATAAACTGTAGGTTACAGTTGTACATATTTGTTTTTTAATCCCTATACTTCGATCAGTTGAAATTTTTGTTTCGGGATATTTTACGTGTTATTATTTTAAATCTCCTTCAATCCGCCTAATAGATAACTCCATTTGATATCAGGTTGCCCAAAGTAAATAGAGACCTTTATAAAGCTTAGCTATTCAAAAAAATCACAAAGTGCAATAGGCGGATCATGGGAATAATATATTTCTGGGCGGACTACGGACAATAAATTTTACCCGTGGGACACTTTGGCGAACTATTCTTACGGGTAGAAGCATTTAAAAACTAATACCTATTTGAAAGTCTAACCTGCACTGTTCACCACTAAAATGTGAACGTGAAAATTGACACCATTAAAATTTTCACAAAAACCTATTAATAAAAATATGTCAAAAGATAAACTGTGCTATTGCCATCTCTTACCACTGGGTAATGACAAAAAGTGACAGGGCTAACTTTAAACCATGACTAAATTTAAATTGCGTTTATTAATATGGCTGTAAGAGGTTACGTTATTATTATGTTGGTATAAAAAAAAGGATACGTTCAAGATAAAAAGCTTTAGAAAAGTGTATGCCATGTTAACAAAAAGCGAAAAAAGCATTGCAAGAAAAACCACGGCTTATTGCGCTCATATTCAGAATTGAATGGGAATACAGATATCAAAATTAAAGTAGCAGCTTTTAGTTATACGCCTTTACTTCGCTTGCTATTTTACCTGATCACTGCTTACGAAAGTAATACTTGCACCTTGTTCAATGAATATCCATCTGTTTACTATTTCGTCACTTGAGGTAGCTAGGTATTTACAACTTCATCTGTTAATAATTAGTTCAGTTTGCGCAAGAGTTTTACGCTTAAAGTATCAAAAATAGTCTGCGTTATATCGAACTTCACCTGATGCGTAAACGCAAGTACAGGCGTTACGAAAACCGACTTTTACGAAAAATTTGCTGAGAACAGAAGAGGAAAGAAAATGACAACAAAAACATGACAGCTTTATCGAAGAAACATCATCGAAGGATAGGTAGATGGAACAAGAGAAAAGGAAGACCAAGGATAATCTACATGAGCCAAATAAATACGTAGATCACCAACCTCCTTACACGACGCGACTGTCGTGTGAGGAGGTCGAGGAAGTTGCCCTCAAAAGAGACTGGAGAAAAATGCATACATTTACGCCGACAAGAGGATTGCTCTTAAATAAAAAAAATAAGAATAAGATGGGATGCGGGTCCTCTTGGAGGCAGTTCTAGCGACTCAACAAAATAAATCTCGAATAGCGAAGAATAGTTAGATGTTGAACGCTCTTTTTTTTATCAAATCAATAGACTCGTGAATACCTACTTTGTTCTGTCAATGTCACGTCAAAGTGAGATAATTTTCACAGTCACCCTATCGTCGGTACCAATAATTTCTGAACTCATCGTGGGGTTGTCAATAACTTGATACTTTGGAGATTGTTGTTTCATAATTGGTGTAGTTTTGTGTTGTTTTCCTCACGACTGCGCGGTCTGTTAACGCATGTTTAAGCTTAAATAACTGCCGGTTGTGGCCGCAAGAGTTTATAATGTAAATACAAACCGCATGGACGAGGTAATGCTTGTTTAAGATACCCTTCGACCCTTCTAGTTTCCACAGGAATGTAACTTTATATTGACCTATTTTTACGCATCAGAAAATTCACTTTTTAATTTGAGACTTTTTACTATAAAGGTTTGGTTAATTGTAGTTATTTATGTAAAAATTGTGATGTGGTTTATCGACTTTTAGCTCCAAAAAAGTGTACCTAGGTACTAGACGTCTTTTAAAAATGAAGAGCGTATAATGCATAAGATGTTCTTCATAATGCGTAGTTTTTTTTATACATCTAGCTGGTGGAACAAGCATATAGCCTTGATGTTAA
Organism: Thera britannica; assembly: GCA_939531255.2. Lineage (NCBI taxonomy): Eukaryota > Metazoa > Arthropoda > Insecta > Lepidoptera > Geometridae > Thera > Thera britannica. The sequence continues at coordinate 5,182,266 of OW618040.2, read as the reverse complement.
GTGGTAACTATCGCCTATAACAAAGTATTTCTTCGTAGGTCACGCACGTCAGGAACATGCTCTACGATGCCCTGCTCAGCAATACTATTTATTATTAATATTTATGTTTGCTTTAGTTATCAATAAATAAATTTCATTTCATTTCCTTAGTTTGAACGCACCCATCTGATGTTTACTTCTATGAGAAAGTCATGGTTACCTCAGTCGGTACGAAATACGTGTCATAAAAATAAAATTTATGACACGTATTTTGCAAAATTACAAGTAAAATTCCTGACCAACCTCATACCAACCCTCTAAAAATGTAGACGCAGCTAAGCTTTGATTTTTATTATCCAAATTCAAATTGAAAGCGCGCTGTGTAAGCGTTGTGGCGGAATTGCGAGACCATGCGTTTACACGGCAGTTAGGGACAAAAAGTTTATATTTACACAGGAAAATGCTGGAATCTGGAAAACGAGTTTTGTAGGTAAGAGTTTCGTGGTCGTTTCCTCAAAGTAAAAGTAATTTCAGCGAAGTTGCGAATCGTGATTTAGACCGTCTTTTTAATTTAACCGGTAGTAAACAGACAAATTGAATAAAGGTTGGTTCTCTGAATAATTTACTTTAATTATCCTGAAGGTTGATTAACGACGTCAGTTTAGGATATAAGCTTGATATCCGAGCTTGATGTAATAACTGACATGTAAGGATGCCTACCTTCTATGACTGTTATTATATTTATCTATGAGCCTGTTTTTTTTTATTTCTACGATAAAATAAATAATAGATTAAACATGTCATATTGGAAAATATTTCACGCAACGCTGTTATTCACTAGCTAAGCTGTTAACATGTTTGGAAATATAATACAAATCATACACGTAATGTTACATCAGACTTAAAACAAACATAAACATTTTTGGTTTTGGTGAGAATCAAACCCCAACTTACCGCGTAGAAGGCTAGTAAAGAAGAGCTAGGTACCTATTACAAACGAGCCGTGAAGCCTGTCAAAATGTACCAAGTGGGCCGACTCAAGGCTAAACCTAAGTGAGTCCATTTTATTTACTGTCACGACATAATTAAATTCCAGAGTAAAAATACAATAAATTCTCAAGAAGAAAAATTGAGAGAACAGAGTAAAAGATGTACTTAATAAAAATAATGAAATGTAAGACCTTTTCAAATTCCGCTAAAACAACAAGAATTCCAGTGAATATTGCGATATTAATTAAATAAACCGAAACGCGGGTCCTTCGAAAACAGTAAAATAATTATGATGAATACGAAAAGTCTCGCTGAAGCAAAAGACAAGTTGGCATCTCGCTACCACGGATCAAGAGAGTAATTATGAAGTGTACGATAAATATAGAAAACGTAGGGTCGAAGAGAGTTTTCTTGGGAGATGTGCCGATATAATCCTATATTATTATGAAACTACGTACTAATTAATAGTGTATGAGGGTGTGTTTGTGAGGGTGTGTAGGTGTATGTAAGTATGCGTGTGTGATGTATCTGCCAGTTCTCCTAACAACAATGTCTCATTAGGAGTCATGGTTAAACAGGAGAACCCCATGTGGGGGTGTGTGTGTGTGTGAGTGTATTTATTTGATTCAGACAAGAAATAAATATAATAAAAAAATTGACTGGTGACCAAAGGGCTGGCGCTTACCTAGGGCAAAGAATTAGCTTAGCTATTCAAAGAGGTAACGTTGCCAGCCTTTTGGGCACATTGCCTGCGGTCGGTGATCTGAACTCTGTTTTCTACCTGTAATACCTACAGGTGGAAAACAGAGTTCATTATAAAATTTTCTAGTATCTTATAAAATGTAATTTTTATTTTTTCTTTTTAATTAGGTATTTCATGTTGTTTAGTAATAGTTTTTGTAAATAATGTATATTCTGTTGTAAATAAAAAAATTGGCCCATCCATATCTTATACCTTAAAACTTATACCTTTAAACGAGAAAATCTTGTATATATATATATATATTTAGGATCTCGGAAACTGCGCAAACGATTTTCATGAAATTATGTATACAGAGGGTTTCGGAGGCGATAAATCGATCTAGCTAGGATTCATTTTCAGAAAATGACCCTGTTCGTCAAAAAAAAAACTAAAAACATAAACTGAATATGTGACTGCTCCTGCCATCTATTGACGATTGTGAGCAACTAACTGCAAGTATGTCCAGCAGATGGCGTTGTTCAGTAAGAATAAACCAGTAAAGATAATAATATGACTCATAGGATTTCTTAAATATACAAATTAACGAAAAAAATTCCGAGCGAAGCTCGGTTACCAACTAGTAAATAATACAAACGAACATACCTACATAAAAAGAAGTCAATACAGAAATGACAGCTGACAAAAGGGAATGGAAGAGAAGAACATGTTATGCCGACCCTACCTAAAGTAAGATAAGGACAGAAAGATGATGAACAAATACAAATAAGTAGGTATTATTCTAACCTGACTGGCCTCGCAGCTCAGTTGATAGTAGCTCTGCTTTCTGAGCCGTAGGTCGTGGGTTGACAAAAAAAGATGAATATAAGTATTATGGTTCCGATAGTACAAGCTCTGATTAGTTTGGGGCTAGAGTGTTGTGTGGATTGTCTATTATTATTTATATTTTTTTATTCTAAAGGCATCGTCGACGATGTGTGCTTGGTTTCTCGTGTAGACTGGGTTACATCCGGGAACTAATTGTAAGTTTCATTTCTATGTATTAATTAGTGAAACTAACCCTTGGAATAATTTACTTTGCGGCAATACCCGGAAAGTTTTGTGGTAAAACTATGGCAACAGTACTATAATTTATTACTTAGTCTGATCAAGGACTTGAGTGGTGGTTTCTACTTAGACAAATTGGGACTACCTAGTAAGATACGTGACGAATAAATACTGCCGCATGCATAGTTTTTTTTAACAAATTACGATAGGCCATATAGCTCATCAGATGTCACCAGTTATGAAACAGTGGCAGTTCAGGCATGCTGACAGAAGTGAAAATTTAAACAATTATGTATTACAATGCTAGTGCTCTCAAACGGTGAAGGTAAACATCGTGAGGAAACCCGCGTCTTCATCAGCTCCGCACACATTGACCAAGTCTTTCCTGTGGATTATGCCAACTAAGCTGTCAGGATTTCCATCTAAAATCCTGTCCCAGGCACTGTAGTGTCCCGTAAGTGGGGCATGAGTAAACAGCAGTTGCCCCTGACGCTATATAAATCATCTATAATAGATGTAAATGCCTGTTTACTTGTATTTTTCGTGTGCATGTCCCTACCTGGCTGCCTGCAGGCGGACAGACCCCGACTTTTGGCGAAGTTTGTCGGTCTTTGGCGAAGAGGTGTCGTGTGAAGCGTGAAGCTGATGAGTTTATCGGTTTATTTCCACCTAAAAAGCCCGCCTACAGATGTGTTCAATTCAAAATGACATTACTTCACAGAGCCAGCCCTCTGCACTGCGTTTTATTTTATTCAACTCGCTGATGGAACAGGCATATAGGCCACCTGATGTTAAGCGGTAATCATCCTATAACAAAGATAGATAGAAGATAGAAAATACTTTATTGCACACAATATTTTAAACAAACAAATAACAAAGGTTTAAAAGAGGAATACAGAAAAACATCAAAGTAGAAAACAATGCAAAGCATTGCCTCGTAGGTCACACACATCAGCAACGCACCCTACGATACAATGCCCTGCGTCCATCAAATTAAGGCACACAGGTTTTCAGCCTCATGTGCCAGTAGTTTTCACCGACACCCACTCCCCTTGAACCAAAACATGCTGCGCGATAACATGGGGAATTTTATTCCAGTGATACAAGTTACACTTGTAAGACTTTAGTATACTCGTACAAAGCAAACCACCCCTTTTCTCATTCTCATCTGTAAGATAAGAGACGGTATCACTCCCTCGAGCCAAACCCTCTCTGAAATGACTCACATTAACCCAAAATAGCTTCGTTAACCGACCCGCCTTGTATTTGTAACTTTTATTCAGAGGCTAACTACTAGTAAGAAAACAATTTCAAGAAGCTTGAAACTGGAATAGGCGCTTTGTAAGACATGATAATTTGTTTGTGCCTGTCCAAAGAATTTTAAAATAATCCCACTAATATTATAAATGTGAAAATTTGTAAGGATGGATGTTTGTTACTCAATAACTCTAAATCGACTGTACGGATTTGGATGAAATTTGGCACAGATATAGATTATAGTCTGGAATAGCACATAAGTTACTTTAAATCCCGGTAAATTTATGGTTCCCGTGGGATAAATTCGTTTTATTTTTCTCATACGGCAAAGGATTGATCAACATGATTTTTTGCATGGGTAGTGCAGAAGTGTAAAATACACGGTTCCTATAGGATAGTAGACAAGAATCGTGTTTTTTTTAAGTTTTTTCCCCCATCTTGTTGCTACAGAGGATGAACTTATCATAGTTTTAAATTGGGTAACACGCGTGGCGCAGCTAGTAAGCTACATTTTTCTTTATTTGCCGCTTGGCTCGTATTTCGTGGGTGTAGAGAGCGTAGATTTCCACTTGATCAAACATCTCTTTCACTTCATTTGATCCACATCAATTTCTTCACATTGTGCTCGTTGGCTTAGGTAGGGGATCTTTACCCACAATATTATGTTGCAGGTATCTTAAAGAAAAGGGAGTAATAATGTTTCCTATTAGGCTTTGTGGAAACGTTAATATTCTTCAGTTTTTGAAAGCCGTAAATAAATGCCAGTTTCACCATCTTTGGAGTCACGTTATTAAAATCACATACAAATACCATATTTCTCAAAACCGAACAAAAACAAACATGAAAATAAAACCGGCACCCAAACTAATTACTTACTGGGATTCACGGTAACTTACTAAGATTTATTATGAATTTAGTGGATGGTATAAGCGACGGTGTAGACGACGATGTAGCAAGACGGTCTAGAAAACACCTATTCATTCTAGCCATTATAATTTATAGGCCATTTATTTATATTATATATGAATATTATTATAGCCTCTGCCTCGAAGCCAGACTTCCGATCCACAAGCTCGAGTTAACGTCAAGAAGGCGTGTGGGCGTTTTAAATAATTTCCCTCGACGGTCACAGACACAATTTGTCAATGTCGTGACCGAGAGGACGAAGCTCCCATATGTAGCCACTTATTGAGTAAAGTCAGCAACAAGAAAATAATAGGCATTTTGGTACGAGTTTATAGAGTAAAAAATTAAAAATATACCACTTGTTGATGCAAGCAGTAAGTTTATTCTAGACATAGACAATCATACAGATATAGGTGGTTACGGTCCATTTAAGGGCAAGATAGGACCTTGGGAGGAAATAGGCCTGTCTCCATCAAAAAGGTTCATCCTCGGCTGACCACAACAGTTAAGCATCTGAGTTATATCATCATCTCAGTTGAGCTATCTCTAGATCGCATGCAGCGGTCTGCAGATAGCTCCAGTTTAGCTCAACTGTTTCCATCGATCGAGAAGTATCTCGCTACATCGATGGGTGTCGTTGACTTATGTAATTGTAATTTTTACTCCATACATTTTTAAGCTTCGATCTTTTTGTATATTAACGAAATGTTAATGGAGTAATCCGACCCTGTCATTAAACATTTCCAGCGCACACCTAGACCGCTGGCGAACGCGATCAGTGAAACGCTGTCAAATTTGACAGCGATATTTGACAGCGTTTCATTGATCGCGGTCGCCAGCGGCCTAGGTGTGCGCAGGCCTTAAATCAATGTGGTCCGAACAAGTTTGCCAAGCTCGCATCATTTGACGACCACTATGGTGCAGTTGCAGACGCAACCGGTGCGGGTTTGACTACCATGTGAGATAAATACAAATGCAAAGTTTTATTATGTCGGAAAGCGCGAGATTAAACACTTTAACGTCTCAATGTAATGATCAAGAGACCAGTGTGAGCCCTTGATCTCCTAAGAGTAGATTACAGGCCATCATATGCTGGTAGCAAATTCTTAAGGAGCTAGAACATTGATTTATTGTGCCTTTGGCCTTCAAAAAAAGACGTGAGATTTGAGAGGATAATCCTGGATAATTTCGACCAATCTCATCGCCGGTGGGAAACTCAGATTGGACTTGCAAATTCCGATTATGATATCTTTCATCGTATCCATTGAAGGGAAACCGATTCCCTGACATTTCTGATTCGATGCTTTGCCTTGGTTTAGGGTCGAGTCTCTTAATTAAATGACAAAACAATTTAATATTGTACAGTTCCGGTTTCAGTAGATGAAAAGGAATAATTTTGAACTGTTCTATGTTTGTTTACAAACGGTAGCATTTCAGCGTTTGATGTCGTTATTTAATTACATGTAAACGTACAACGCCCCAACTTGTAAGCTTCTCCGCAAGCAACACTGTTGTGTTGCTACAGTTTCCAAAGATACTTCATCGCCTCTTCTTCTTTTCGTGTCACGAGTTCTATAGAACCAGTGTGGTGATAGGATTTAAAGTGCGCTTGCTTTCGTGCACTCGACACGTTTTCCGAACTTTTTAGATTCTTATACGACATGCGCTTCCTCACGTTTCATAGCTTAAAAACATCGAGGCACGTAAAGTGTCGAAAACAGACTTTACAGACACACTGAATTTCCAATTAATTTGTCTCTATTAGAAATGATGGCCAACTTAATATTCCAAACGAAAAATAAAAACCAAGGTTCAACTCAATTCTGAATCAAATTTAATCAATTTACAGTACTTATTAGTGTTAACCAGTTTTGGGAATAGGACATCTCTATTCGGATCAAGCAAGAAGTTACGTCTCTAGTAGAAAAAAAGAAGAAGAGGAAGGAGATATGGCGTCGTGAGGTGTAGTTGTATTGTCTGCAGGGTAATAAAGTTAAACAGAGTTGTTGCTATAATCAATGAAGAGTTTTCGTCTTATTATTAGGTAGATTTTAATTAAAGCAACAAATCGTAATAATGTCGATGGATTTCCTTGTTCCAATTATTTAGTTGTTTAGGTAAGATTGTATTAATGTAAATTAAAAATGCCTTTGTTCACCCACGGGACTTGGGTGGGGCAACACTCAAAGCTAGTCGTTGTTCTGACCCGGGCGGATTAAAATTCAAGAACTCTGAAAGGTAACCGACCAATTCAATTTTTTGACAAAACAAGACAGGATTGGGTAACTCGCCTAAAAGTGGTATGAAAAACTAGTGCTTACCGCTCGTGCTCCCACAAGCTGCTCAAGTAGCGTGGTCTCGCTCCATAGCTCTTACGCAAATGATGTGGGTATCGTCGCATAGATGTTCGGTTCCTTTGATGTATTTAGGATCCTGGTGGAGTGCTCTGCTTGCTGTCACAGGGTTTCGGGCAACAGGGTTTTACATTTAGCCGATAATGACATCGACAACGATCCGATTTAATTTATTTCTTGTACCCTGCGTGTATTAAACACATACACGCATATTTAAACGGCATTTTGGTTCTGGCATAAACATAACACGATTTAGTTAATCTGAAAACCCCCGTTTTCTTTCTTTCTTTTTTTTTATACCATACAGAAGAGTGCAAAGTTTAGTAAAAACAAAATACCCCTGAAATGATGGGATATCTTCGAATTATATTGGGAGGTTTATACCCCGCAGTAAACTTGAGAGGTTCAGGCTGTCGAGAGGCAAAAGTAGTTCGGAAATGTCGGATGTCGGTACCAGTATCGGATCTGGATCGGCATCAGTCATCAAGAAACGCCTATCCTCGCACCATCCTGCACTAATGGACCATTAAAGCTCAAAGCTACCACTTCAGTTCTTTCCTCTCGAGACTGCAAGTAATGGGGCGGCGTTTGCCGGAGAGCTTACTAAACTAAGCAGGGCAAGATGTTTAAATGTTTGCAGTGTAGTTTTATTTCAAGACACCTAAGCCTTGCGCGCATAATTATAGGCGATCTGTTTTTTTTTTCTTTTTAAGTGGTAACCATCGCCTACAGCAAAGCAGTGCCTGGTAGGTGACGCACGTCAGGAGCGTGCCCTACGATGCACTTCCCTGCGTCCATCAACTTGAGGCATACAGATGTTCAGCCTCATCTACGATGGCGATGGCAATCACTTTCAGCATATGGTTTGCATACATCCGCACACACTGTCACAAACTTTGACAGTGCGATATTTAATTTTGACAGTGATACGCTGACCGCCGTCACAAACAATTAAAATGTTCGTAAAACTTTATGCTTTTTTTTTAATTCCATAGATCAATTAAGTACAAATTGGTTTTTGTTGCTAATAAAGCATTATCTTATCTTAGCATTAATTATCTTAATAATGTCTGAAAGCAAGACAAGACAAAGTTTCACACGAGTCAAAACGTTACTTTTTAGTACTGAATATTATGAGCCTTATTAAAATAGTTACTTTGATCTTCTATGGATTTTAAAATTAAAAACTAAGTACTACAGTGAAAAACTTTTTCAATTTAGCGGTCTCCGATGTCTCCAATTGTATGAAAAGTTTCAACTTTACAGTCTTCAGTTCTCGAAACTTAAATTGGAAACTATTTGTAAATTCTTCTCATCATTATAATTATACCTAATTGTCACTAGTAGTGAAGATATAAAAACCCGCGAACCACTTTATTTTGTTTATGTACAAAGTTATTAATTAGGGATATAAAATTCACTACAAGAAATGAATGCGAGGTTACGCCCATTACAGGAAGGCGAGCTACGTCACGTCACAGTCTTTTTGGCGGCAGTGTATAAAAAGCTGTCATGATCAAATGATTGACGTTGACATATCGGATGCATAGTACAGCTTGCAGGCCAGCTTGCAGGGGACACAGTGTTGTTTAAAAATTCTACAACTGAAAAAGGCGGGAGACATCGGTTATCACTGTTAACAATAAAAAAAATGTACCTAATAATAATAATAATGTAATATGGTAAATGCAAAAAAAATGCTACGTCAAAAAAAAAATAGCTTGAACAGAGATATAATAGAAAACCTTTAGCAGTTAAGGGCTTGCTTTAGAATACTTACTTGACGTAGGCAAACATTTGTGGTGCAAATCGAATAGGTTCCAACTAAATGCCTCTGGAAATCCAAGCCGGTTGTACCTACTGCACATGTATTTAGTTGAGTCCATTTACTGAATTGCATTTAGCCTGAATCCGATTGTTCCCGGTTGATGTGGCATCTATTGTTCGAAATCAATGAATTTGGTTGAATCAGTCAATAGCTATGAATAGGACTGGGAAAGGGGTAAACAATGAAATATAGTGATCTGTCGTCTCACTGCATTAATGAAATGGGAATATAAATCAAATCTTTGTTACATTTATATTTTTTTACATACCCATATAATATCATACATAGGTACTGGAGAGAACCAAGGTCACCGACATAGCTCTTAGAATTTGTAGGTTGAAGTGGCAATGCGCAGGTCATAGCTCGAAGAACCGAAAACCGTTGGGGAATAAAGGTTCTTGAATGGCGACTACGAACCGGAAGACGAAACGTAGGGCACTCACCCACCAGATGGACCGACTACATTGTTAATATCGCGGAAAGTCGGTGGATGGAAACAGCTTGGAGTCATTCTTCCTGGAAATGTGTAAGAAAGGCCTATGTCCAGCAGTGGACTTCTTCAGGCTGATGATGATGATGATGATCATCATACATACATTGTGCATTATGCACGGGATGGCCAGATTATTTTTCCCTAGTTTTTTCCCAATGCTGGGAAAAAGCTTTCCCCAGACACGTCCAGTTCTCTCTATCCTAAACCTTTACCATTTTTTTTCGAAGTCGTCTTAGGATAATGATTGCTCCAAAAAATTTACGTAGACCACGCTTACCACCGTTCTATGACGGCCACTGCTTTTAGAACACTAAGGCACCTTTGGAAATTGGTTTTCAGAAAATATGCTTACTCTGCCAATTGGTCTGGTTAGACGGTCCCTCACCGTCAATAAAAATATGAATTCAAAGATGTTACTAACGATCTGGACCGAAATCATCTCAAAGAGATCGACCCAAAAACTGTTTTAGTTGGTTTAATATCTTCAAGTACTAGTATTTTTTAGTTTTTTTTTCGGGATAAATAGTTGCCTTTTATCGAGTTCTTTCACAATATTTAAGAACCGTAGTAACGCTGTATAACATACCCCAAAAAAATAAAAAATCTATGCTTATTATTTTAACACTTATGAATGAAAATTAGAAAAACTATTCAAGTAGACAATTATAAGTTAAAATAGGTACGTAGGCATTTCTGTTAAATAATTTGGTTCCCTACCATGACAGTTTGCTAGGGTTGATTTTTTTTTAATTTATATTTTTTACGGGGTATTTTGTAACACGTATTATCTAACGTTATTCAAGATGTTCTGCCGTGGGACCATACTCACAGCTTTTCTTCTTTTAATACAGTGGCTTAATGAGTTCAAAATGTATGCCGATAGATTTGGCATGATAATACGGCGACCGAACAAAGTAATTTCGCGTTGATTCCATCCACTTTGCGCTGGGTGCAAAATCCGATCTATTCGATAGCCGCCGTATTCAAAGCCGTGCAAATCGTTATGCAAATCATTGAAAGCCAATCAGCTCGGACCGCAATCCCTGAATAATGTAGGCACAGTATGAGGTGATGATTCCACTTATCCCGTCTTGTTCACCGTTGTATCCACAAAGGTATTTGCAAATAGTGATTGATGTGAAGTGCCTGGAATTAAGGTGTCGAGTAGTTTTGTAGGACCGCATTTGTGCAAAAAAGGCTCCTAAATAAATTCTCCATCGTAGAACGTGTCAACTAGTTTGTAAGCTAAAGGCTGGTATACACTTTGCTTAGTGTGAGTGCAGATGATAAGTGCGAGTAGTGTCCAATTCACTGCGAGTGTCTTCGGTCCACTTTACCAATTTTTACAACAACAAGCGTCCGACGCTACACACTAAACGCTAAACACTCCTGTCCAGACGTGTTTAGTGGCAGGCACGCTGCGAGTGAGGGGGAAGGGAGGGCGCGCGGGATGGCTACTCGCAGTCCACTCGCAAAAAAATAGAACACGCTTCTATTCACTTTACTACACAGCCCACTAATCACTTGCACTAATCAGTCGCTGTCCACACCTAGTCACTAAGCACCTGCACTAATCACCTGCACTCGCACTAATCAAAGTGTAAACCAGCCTTAACGAATGGACTTGACTTTTGTAAGTCATTTAGTACAAATACGAGAAATATTTTTACATTCATCAAAATACCTCTGTCACAGAAAACAATGTGTCTTTGTGATGTCTGAGTAAATAACCAAATATAGCACCAGTGTCTAAGCTAGTTTTCAGTTTTTCAAAATTGCGCGTCGCTTAGCCGTCGTAAAATAAAATACTGAATGGATTTTAACACGATGGTATAATACACTAAAACCTCGGAATTTCTAAACCAGTTACTTTTGTAGGCAATTCTTCTGATGCACACATACGTAAGTATAATACATTCTTGACTAAAAGTCATTCAATCTGTCAAACGTAAAGAATAATCGACTTTACAATACGGCGGACGAAAAAATCCTTTCTCAGTTAATCAGTATCGTGAAAACGAAGAGAAGATGACTTGGCTTCTCAAGAATGCTTGCTTTGTGCAGATTCAATGCGAAGATCCTCGCTTTATTGAATCTGGGATTAATACCTACCTACTTGAAACACGCAAGCATCGAGAACCTATTGAAACTCCTTTGAGAAATACTCGAGTTTTACAATCTTTATCTTAGCCGACTGAAATTCTTTTTTCGTTTTTAATTTGTAAGCATCTTTTGATGGTTTTTTTGTATAGGTATAGTAAGATTAAACATGAAAAATAAATTTGAAATCAATGGTTACAAAGTTGTAAGGTGTTCAAAAAGTAACCAGTGAGTGCCAATGTTTGCTAGTGTTGCTTTGATTATTCAGACATTTTTTAACTTTGTTTGTTAATGTAGATAGATAGATAGATAGATAGATAACTCTTTATTGATTACTATGACACATATAGGAATAGGTACTGTATTTTGCTTAAAACTAAAAATTCACAGTAAAACAATGAATAATGAACAATGAATGAATGAATGAAATATGAATGTAGTTTATTATTAAATTTCTTTTTTGGGTATCCGTGTTCCTGCCGGGATCCTTGCATCATTCATATTGTTAACATTGTGAGCTCTTTCAATAACCAAAGAAACTCCAAAAATTTTATTAATCAGTCGCCAGTCTTAAAACGTCCAATAATATAAGAATTAGCTCACAAGTTACTCGCTCTTATTTACGTCCCCGATAAGCCATTAACTTCCTAGAACCTCGTCTGGGCATAGTTATTGCCTACATTAGCCAGAATTTAGCCATAAAATGGACAACCATACTAAATTATAGAAGCGACACTCCGGCGTTCGTTACGCGGTGATCAAGTGAATTTTGGTGCAGCTATCAGTAGATTTCCAAAGTCACGCAAGCGAGTGTGGTTCAGCGTTTTTTAATACCGTTGTTTCACTTCTACAGTATCTACCATAGTTTTCATGATCATTATCTACCACAAAGAAAGGAAAATCCTCACGTTTGCAGTCTAATTTAACGTAGCTTTAAATTTTCTTTAAATCGCTTTTATTTTGTAGCTTTTTATTGCTGTGCAAGAAAAGTGTAGCTTAGCCCAAGCTACACTTTTCTTGTTCGTTGAAAATGTGGACTTTAGTTATTTGAGAAAGCTGCAGTTTTTAAATTGTTCTGTGGCTCAAATACTTTTATTCATTTTCTTTCAACGGGATACCTGACATAGTTAGATATTTTGTATAGCGTTATTGCATATTTCAGTCTCAATTTTACTCCTCACTTATAACGATGCTGCCTTAAGCCTTGCGCTCGTTTAGATGTGAACACACCCAAAAATATATTTTATTTGAAATCTTTCAGATTTGACTGGTTAGCGACGTAATTTCTACCGTTTTGTAAATGGACCAATTCAATTCCATAAATTGTTTCCGTTTGCCAAATTCCGTGACTTTTATGCCATGGTGATACAGTTCATTTCTAATAATTTAGTAATGCTGAATACGCGTTAGTATAAAATATCATAATACCGGTCTTCTGAATTGTAGGCATGTATTATTAAGCCCTCTTCAGTTTCCGTGGTTTTATGGACATTGTACAGTATTAATATGAAGTTCGGAACCCGAAGTCGGAGTTTTGCTAGCAAATGTTGTTTTTGGTGAGCACGTGACTCTCTCTTTTGTATGGAAAATTGATGAGACAACAACTCGTTTCGATCATCTACGTAACGTATTTTTGTTGTCTCATATTTTCTCCATAAAATACAGAGACAAAATATCGAAACGAAATCAACATTTCGAAGACGAAATGTTGTAAATGGATTTGCTCTTCAGGAAGCAAATAAATGTGAGTAGGAATAATATATTTCAAGGCTATAAACAAGTATGGCACCTACTTAATAAATTTCGGGCAGGGCACCACATCGTTAAAGCGTGGTGCTTCTTATTGGAAGCGCATAATTGGAGCGCTTCCAACTGTCAGCAATTAGCGTCCACTCAGCACTTTAGTAAGATTATTCTCCGAAAAAGCATATTTGGTAATGATCAGAGCAGTAACACTCTGTCATTTTCGCGGTGTCTTTCATAGCAAGGCGAAAGCAGGGAGGTACGACACGTTAAGGCCTGCGCACATCTAGGCGATAGTGATTGCGATCAGCTGAAACGCTGACAAATGAGACAGCGATATTTGACGGCGTTTTAGTTGATCGCCATCGCCATCACCTAGATGTGCCCTGTGCACAAGTGCCCTTTACAAGCGGTCCAAATCGAAGCGATGCGAAGCGTGAAAATGTGAATTAGTCACCTATTATATTGCTTACTGTCAATTGTGGTTACTGGTTACACACTGCGCCATTTAGCAGCAATGCAAACCACTCGAACACGAAGTTTTATTTGCTGCGTTTTGATACCATTATTTTAATAGTAATTTTTGTATAAAGTTAACCTACACATAAAAAAACACTATGGACTCTGCTTGAATGTAACATGTCTATTGAGAGTATTCAGAAGCACGCCAACACATATTCGAGACAGTTTGCTGAAGCAAAAAAGAAGAGGGTTTATGCAGTTAAAACGTCTTGGACAAAATATGGATCGTAACCAGATACATAAAAACACCTATAAGTAAAAGATCGTAACATAAAAACACCTAAGTATAAACAAATCTTAGCAACTTTACATCAATGTCACGCCCGAACTGCAAGCCCTAAGCAGGTAGTTCATCCTCACGCCTTGAAGCCAGGGTGGTCGCACACCGATCGGTTTCAGAGGAACCTTCTCCTACAAACACTTAGGCGGTGAAATGATCTCCTTGTTGCCTCATGAGGTTTTTCTTAAAGACTTTAATATGGGGTCTTTCAGAAAGAGCGTATTCAATTTTTTAAAGGGTTGGCAATGCGCTCGCAAGTCCTTTAGTATTGCAGGCGTCTGTTCGCTCATGGCGTTGAAACTAAAACTAGATTTGAAAAAGGAAGGTTCGAATAAGTCATGACATGGGTTGGGAAACAATGTATGATTTTTTTTCTCATTTCTATGGACGTGGCATTTGTGGGACTAGCCTAATAGTGATGTCACTGTGTAAGTACAATTCGCAATAAACAAAGGCTAATTAGGTGTAGAACCTAACCCACTGCGTCAAGGACAGCTTTTATAATGATGACTAATTGGGTGGGGTATGGGCACGTTAGTATGTCGCGAAGCCTCCATTAAACTAACTAAAGGGTGAGGTAAAACCTTGAAATAGATACTGCTTAGGATCAAAGACAATATTGGGTATGAAAAAGATTGACCTATTCGTAGGGATAATTGCTGTCTAGGAGGGAGATTCCTTCTTTATTTTCTTTTTAATTTTTATTCAAGAGATGAATTGTTTTTTTCTCAATCATCATTATGATCAACTCAAAGCCTACGGCTGGACATAAATAGGCAATTTCCACATATTTCCATAGGGATAATTCTCGATTCAACCGACATCATTTTACGGTGGAAATGACGTCATATGTTGGTCAAAAACTCGTGACAACCATTAAGGCGTATTCTCACAATCTCCCTCTCCAATTTTCTCGGTCGAAGTTCATGTGAGACGCAACGTTTAGCCAAGACAGAACGCAGTATTCGAAATCCCTTGAATTTGTCATTCGTTTGACAAAACAAAAGTCGGTATGTCCTAAGTCTGCCGGAGATCAAATAGGCAGAGACATTAGAGGGTCATTGAAAATTTCTGTCGAATCGAGTCACTGACTTTACAATCAATGCCGCCAGTCTAACTTATCGGGTCCCATTCGATGGGCATGCATGGTCTTCTTATTGCCACTTCAACTTTTATTGATTTCAAAACGGATGTAAGTGACCTTGGTTCTTCTATAGATTCTCTCATCTCGAATTCTATCACGTAGTGAACGTATTTTATCTACACTCTATTATTTCAACATCAAAACTTTGGAACCCTTCGCTCACTCACTTAGTCATTGTGGATTGTACTTTGAAAGTTTGGTACAATCAACATCAAAGGCTTTCTAAAGTCTTGTCCTCACTGATACGGTGCCCGTCATAATAACGACTTTAATTTCTGATTTATGATGTACTGAAAATTGCTACAAATAGAACGCACTGATGGAGGCAGGCGTCCACTCTGTACAAGGACATCCTAGTGATCCCTATCTTTTTTTTTTAATAAATAAATATTATAGACAATCCACACAATACTATCTAGCCCCAAACTAAGCAGAGATTGTACTATGGGAACCAGATAGCTAATATAATACATACTTTTTTTTGTAAATACATACTTAGAATACAATATAACACCCAGACAGAGAACTAATATCTGTGTTCACCACACAAATATTTGATCTCGGTGGGGATCGAACCCAAACCTATGGCTCAGAAGGCAGAGCTACTACCAACTGAGCTGAGAGGCCAGCCAATGTAGTGACACTATCTTCAGCCATGAAGTGCCGACCACAGAGAGAGAGATCCTGTTTTATGAATTCCAATGTTACATGGACAAAGGATTATTTCCTTAAGAACCTTCGGTATCATATAGCTTCCCGTGACCTGCACTATAGGTAGTGTCTACTATTAAGTTTTCCGCTTCTTGATGGCTATTTGAGAACCTTATTTATAGGGCGGTTGTTGGTATTTTTTCGATATAACGTTCGTCATATGACAACCACAGCTTTTTAAAAAAAGACAAGGAAACTAAAGGATGTCGCTGACGAGGCACATCCAATCAAATGTCGTGTTGTGAGTTATAAGTACTCATGGCCATTTGAAAACCTTTTTTATCGAGCAGTTGTTGGTATTTTTCGATATAACGTTCGTCATATGACAACCACAGCTTATTAAAAAAAGACAAGGAAACTAAAGGATGTCGCTGACGAGGCACATCCAATCAAATGTCGTGTTGTGAGTTATAAATGGCTCTTCCACAAACTCATCAAATAGTGTCATGTTACAGCGCTATTACTCACTGCAAACATTTTCAGCTGAAATTTTATTATACGTATAAAATATAATGTGGAACATCTACCCTGTTATAAATAAAAACCTTACGTCAGACAAGGTTGGACAAAAACAGGGACGAGTGAAAAGTTACAACCAAATTAAACTAATACGGACACGAAAACTCTTGGTTTAGGCTGTTTGTCTTCTTTTCTACGGATGATTAAAAAAAACATTTTATAATTTATTTATTATTATTTATTTATAACAAGGTCTATAAAATAAGCTTTTGCGTCAAGATGATTTATATTAGCTCTGCTTAGCTTGGGGCTAGATAGTGTGAATGTTTATGACTTATGGCTTATGTGTTGTGTGGATTGTCCGCAATATTTTTTTATTAGCGATACTAAGCGATGGCGATCAGCTGAAATGCTGTTAAATATGACAGTGATATTTGCCAGCGTTTCTTGGGCCGACCGAGATTTTCAACGTGCCTTAAATACAAATTGGCAATGCACAACCCCGCACTTTTTCTACGTTTTCCGTATATCGTAGCTGTCGAGGCTTCTACGATGAGGTTGTTGATGAATTACTTAAGGAAATCAGCCATTCTCTCTTCGAAAAGAAGCAATAAAATAAAATTGCAAAATGATCGAGATCGGCCCGAGAATAAGGCCCCAGGTAATCGCCATTGCCTTGATGCGTCTCCACACGACTTTTATTTTTATTTATAGATTTTCAAGCAAGAAGTATAAAGATAGTTATTTATCGTGAATATATGGCGCTGATACCAAATAAGAGATATATCATCAAGCAAAGTGTGGCCGTCTATTCGGACATGTAATTACTCGAAACCGCACCTGCCACACCTCCTAATTTATATTGCTCACAGAAATCAGAAACAACAAAGCCTCAGTAATTAATGTCTGGAAACGTCTGTTTGGTTTAATTTATAATTGTCGCCCCATGGTAGTGAACACGACAATAATCGCCAAAATAGAGAACACTCTCTTTTGTGTGTTTTCTCAACTATGAAAAATGGTAAATAAATCTTCTTGTTCTTGTTGCCTGGAAGAGATCCTCTCAGCGATAAGGTCACCCATTGTTTTACCTAATTGTTTAATTTTATGTCCTATACTTTATTTTTGTGTGGTGAACAATAAAGATTTATCTATATATTATCTATCTATCTTGTTTCATAAAAAATGTCGCTAAGCTAAAACCTGCAATCATTCATTTCTTTTCTCTGCCCAAAAGCTTTTGGCGCAAATGCCTAATATATTTTGGGAAAGACTGTTGCCTGAGATAGCTTCATAATAAAAAACAAGTGTGATCTCTAGCTCTAGCAATAGTATTTATAAAAAAACATTGGCTTGTATTAGCCTACATAGGCCTACATTTCGTTAGGGCATAGTCTAGCGTTTATCGCCAAATTTCGAAAAAGATGTCATATAATCAAAAAGCTTGCCTAAAATTCGGAGCAATGTTGTTCGATTTTTAGATACAATACCTACCTACAAGCTCATAAAGATTAAGTTTTCTTAAAAACGTGAGATGATTTGTGAGACTCGTATACGAAACTAACATCAAAATAACAAAGCATTGCCTCGCAAGTCACGCACGATAGGAACGTGCCCTACGGAAATTCAAAGTCCATGTAGTCCTCTAGTTCATTTTTAATGCTTTTTATCTTCTTGTTTCATATATAGGGTGGTTTTTTGAGAAAGGTGGTTTGAGATAAAGTGGAATAAGAGTAAAATACAATTAAAAAAAAATTGTCAATCGAGGGCATGACTCCTTTCACGACTTTTCCCTAACTCTCGTGGTTTCGGACTTGGTCATCACCACCCTTCTCAAAAAACAACCCTGTATATATTAAATTTCCAAAATTCACCTTTAACTTGGAGGTCCGATAAAATTCATTAAGGTGCTACTTATTCATTATAACAAAGGTGCCGTAACTTTTCATGTGATAATTAACGCTGATTATTACGTCTTGGACCAGAATATTGTAAGTGGGGTACAAGAGATGAAATCTTAGACTGTAGGCCTACCATGAGCTCTGTCTGGCTCTGTCTCTGGTTCTGGTTTTGAGTCTGTGTGAGTGCTTTAAACGGTGTGTGTGACGTTTTGGCGTAGGATTCATTTAGTCAACACTCACAGAGACTCAAAACCAGAACCAGAGACTGAGCCAGACAGAGCTCATGGTAGGCCTACTGGTACCCGAGTCTAAAGTTGCTAGTTAGAAATATTACACCACATTTTCTCCGCTTCATAAGTGCCGTGGTTAGCGTTTTGTTTCCCGGTGTATTTTTAAGCCAAGAAGGAGGGTAATGTTTTAGATAGAGTCCGCGCCACGACTGGTTTTTTTTATACATCTAAGTTGACAAACAAGCACACAGCCCACCTGATGGGAAGCGGTTACCGTAGCCTATGGACGCCTGTAATACCAGAGGCATCACAAGCGCGTTGCCGACCCTTTAAAACTTACTAGAGAACTAAGCCTCTTTACATACAAAAATAGTAGAACTAGAATTTAAGGATTCTGTGCCAGCAGCGCCGCGTCATACAAATGATCACTTATGAGCACATGCTCTTATGTGATCATTTGTGATCATGTGTGAGTCTCACATGTGATCATGTTTGAGTCTCACATATAATCATGTGTGTCACATCTTTGATCATGTGTGGGCCATTGAAGTCGGTCTCTCAAGTTATAAACTAAATTATTCAATAAGTATAATTTCGAACTCAAGTAAGTACTACAAGTTGAAAGTAAAAATAGACTTATTTATACTATTACACGGGTATTTATCGCGTATTACCTTATTTTACCTTATTTTATTTATTTTCCCGACGGTTATTGCAACATAGCCGAAACGTCGGGAAAATAAATAAAATAAGGTAATATACGCGCTAAATACCCGTGTATTAATAATATGTTTTATGATCGCGAAAGTTTAAAAAGTTCCTAAAATAGACTTGTTTTGCGATTGGTAATAGTTTATATTGTAAATTCATGAGCATAGAACTATTTCAGTCCATGAATCTAGGTTAGGCTATTTAGATTAGAGTGCTACATCAATTTGTTGGAAACGTTGAACCGCCCATTAGAACCCGCTGTGTAATTTACAGGCACCAGCTACCATTTGTGGCTTACAGTAATTAAAAGGCATGTATTTGCAATGTTCGCGAATAAAAACCTACTAATTCTTGTAGCAGGCAACTCTTTTTCCTACAACATAATTATCCTCCTCCATTCCCCTCTGTTAGCCGCCATCTCTGATTCACTCCTCTCCTATTCATGTCATCTTTCAGACAGTTCATCCATGTTTTCTTTGGTCTACCTTTGCTCACATAAAAACATAAATTGTTAGTCATCACATATCCATATTCATAATTATCACTTGTAGCAGGCCTTATCAAAAGTAAATGGTGATCGGAAAAAGCTTCATGAGAAATCGTATTGGGTGTGAATTTCTCCGTTTGGTATCCAATAAACAAATAAATGAAAAATGATAGCATTGGTAATCCCCAATCACAAAAAGCGTCGACAAAAATCACAATAACTTGAAATTATATTGTTATTTGGCAGAGAATAATTTTCTTCAGGGCTAAATTAAATTATCTGTAGCCGAGGACCGTATAAATAGCAATTTTCTCGTTATCTCTTTCTCTGTCTGTCCTTATTTATCTTTTCGTCTACACTACATAGTCCGATTTCTCTGAGAAGAATGGAATAAGCTTTGATGTTCTCAATAATATATTGACCGTCACATTACTTCAAATAATTAATGTGTTACTACATATAAAAAAAAATACATTTTATAAGAAACTAGAAAATTTTATAATGAACTCTGTTTTCCACCTGTAGGTATTACAGGTAGAAAACAGAGTTCAGATCACCGACCGTTCATATAAATAATAAATATTTTTGGACATTCTACACAACACTATCTAGCCCCAAATTAAGCAGAGCTTGTACTATGGGAACCAGATAGCTGATATACTTAGAATACAATATAACACCCACAGAACAAACATCTGTGTTCACCACACAAATATTTGTTCTCGGTGGGGATCGAACTCCCGACCTACGGCTCAGAAGGCAGAGCTACTACCCACTGAGCTGAGAGGTCAGTCAATAGACATATGACGGCATTGTAATCGTAAAAACGCCTGGTTTTACATGAATTTCAAACCCAAATAAGCTGAGCGCCAGGGCTTCACAAACTCCGTCGTAATGACGTTTCGCTTTAAAGGAGATTCTTATAGTTTTTAAGTTATTCAGTAGACGGCTATAGTCGAGTTTTATTTAAATTAGGCATAAATGCATTGTGAATTATTCGCCACTGCGAGATGAAAATATTTAAAACTGAGGAACTGTCCCTCCCAAGGTGGTATGGTAGAGATCGCTGTTAGCGATAAAGGCACCCTTTGTATTACTGTGACTGTTAACCTTTAAGCTAAAAACTGTATCCTTTCCTAGTGTGTCATAGCAATCAATAAAGAATTATCTATTTATTAACTGTGTAAAAAATTATATAAAGACGGTTCTTTTACGCGTGGTTTCCTTCTATAGCCTTGCGCAAATCTAAACGTTCTGCGGTGGGGATCAGTAAAAGTTGTCAAATATGACAGCGATATTTGCCACCGCAGAACGCTTTTTATGTGCGCAATTTACCTTATCAAATCACAACGCCAGCCACAGCTTAATAAACTTTATATTTTGTAGGCCGTCTCTTTTAAAATAATTTTGAGCCTGTTATTATTTTATGTTCTTATTCCACAGCCATAGTTAATTTAATATCCTTGGGTTCAGTTTTTTCGAGTGTTTTAATTATAAATCTCCTAAAAAACCGTAAAAAGATCAACTACCTTACTTAAAAAAAATACTGTTTAGACTTTATTAAAACGCCGTTTTTACAACTATTGCGTATCCCATCGGCAACGATGTCTAAAACATGAAAAAAGGGTATTAAGGTTGTAGTTAGCAGTTTGACGAAGGTGTGAGAAGGTATAAAATAAAGTAAAAAAGTTGAATTGCTAGGAAAATTCTCAGAATGAAAATATTTGTAGTTATATATTAATAAGACGAAAACTCTTCATTGATTGTAGCTACAACTCTGTTAATCTTTATTACACTGCAGATAATACAACTCTATAAAACGACGCCATCTCTCCTTCCTCTTCTTCTTTTTTTCTCCACTAGCGACGTAACTTCTTGCTTGATCCGAATAGAGATGTCCTATTCCCAAAACTGGTTAACAATATGTATATGTATACATAAATATTTATCCAGAACTTACCAAATATTCACATAGTAAACTACAAATTCATTGGTATAGGTGCTTCGACTGACTATGCTGTAGGTATCAATAGCCAAATCAAATACAGATTACAATCCCACCTAAACAGATTGAGTACACACTTACCTAACCGTGATACTAAGAGCACTGGTGGCCTAGTGGTAGCGGCTCTGCCTTCCTTGATACTAAGGTCGTGGGTTCAAATCCAGTCGTGTACCAATAAGTTTTTCCGCCCAAAAATGTATGTACACTATGCCAGCGCTCTCAAACGGTGAAGGAAAACATCGTGAGGAAACCGGCATGTCGTAGAACCTGAAAAGTTCGAAACAATATGCCAAGTGCACGAAAGGAGCCTCTGAGAGGCGCACTCAAAATCCTTTCACCACACTTGGTTCGAAAGAATCAGTGACATGATAAAAAGAAGAAGACCGTGATACTTACCTACAGATTAACCCGGCGTCCTCTTTATAAAAGCAGCAATGCCAGCTCTTATAGAGTCAAGAGTGCCCTTCCCACGACCCTGGAGCGATGGAAAAACAAGCCAAGTGCCATAAAACATTCCCAGCATTGAGAGAAATGTTGTCCAAACTTTTGATTGGTGTGCTCACAAGAAAACAACATAAATATTTTTATTGTGAACTATTTATTAGCTTGGGCTTGTGTGGAAAATTATTGCGGCAATATACATTAGTCTTCTTCCACTTATCGTTTCACTGGTTTTTTTGAACCAAGTGTGGTGAAAGGATTTTAAGTACACCTCAAAAACACTCCTTAGTAACATAATAAACGTTACAGGCAATTCATAGAAAGATTAGGTTTATAAAAATAATGGCAGTTATAATGGTAAACTGTAGGTCTACCACAAGCTCTATCTGGATCTGTCTCTGGCTCTGGTTTTGAGTTTGTGTGAGTGCTGACTAAATAAATCTTACGTCGAAACGTCACACACACAGTATAATACACTGGTGAGCACTCACAGTATTATATTGTGAGTTGTTGTAGGCCTGGGCAGCCCTTTAAAAATAATAATAATCCAGTTTGCTGGCATAGTGAAACATTTAGTAAACAGTTAGTATTAAAAGAGCAGTCGTAGCATAAAAGTGCACCCTAAAGTCTACTTTTCCAAAGCCAAGTGGAAGAAAAAGGTCTGCAAAACGAATGCAAAATATAGATGCAAATGCGCTCGCCCGTTGGGAGTTCCAACGGTTTGAACGGAGCACAAAGTTTATACTAATGCGCCTAGAGCTGCTCTAACTAACATGCTTAGTCAACTAGAACCACAGCTAAAACTAACTATTCTGCCAAGTAAAGCTTTGTTCCTTAAAGAGTTGTGACCGTAATTTAGCTCCCAATATTCAATAGTTTTAGTAGTAGTAGAGCTCTTTGTGAAGGGCTCGTCCGGGGAAGTACTACCGCCATGCTTATTTCTGCCGTGAAGCAGTATTGCTGTGTTTTGGTTTGAAGGGTGCCGGTAAAACTACTGGCACGTGAGGCTGAATATCTGTATGCCTCCAGTTGATGGACGCAGGCCAGGGCACGTTCCTGACGTGCGTGACCTATGAGGCATTGCTTTGTTATAGGCGACGGTTACATAAAAAAAAGTATTTAGTGCCCTCCTTGACTGGCTGCGACTGTGGAGCTCAAATTCAGTCCATGTCACATCTACTGACCTAGCTATCCCCTGTGCCCAAACATTTGTGCCCTTGTGCCCAAACGCCACAAACAATGTATTTGAGGTGGCAAAATATTACATAGACATAGACATTTATTCATTTACTACATAAGCACACAAAAACCAGTAAAATACAAGGACACTAACAGTAGAAAGATACAAACAATACATTGATACTGAAGAAGTGCGTCGTGTTTCTGTGTGCTACAGCAGCAAAAGGGCCTTGACTCAGCATAATGCCTAGCTTCAATTGCATAAGAATTGTCTAGTGTGTACCATTGTATTACATATATATTTCGCCATATGGCGGTCCCCGCTGTTTAGGAATTCAAAGCTTCAATGTAGGATAATACTACCTCAAGTGTGTTCTGTAACGTTCTAACTTTGTTGGTGAGGATTTCTAAACAAATATCACTTGCAGAGAACAACCACTTTAACTTCATAAGTATGTAATTTTACTTTTGTTCTGCTAAGCTTTATTTTATTTATTATAGACTAGTAGCCTGTCCCGGCTTTAAACGGGTGGACAGTTATATGTATAATAATCTTTGTTACTCAGAGTGAATAAAGCTTTTCAATGGTGAAAGAGTTTTTGAAATCGGCACAGTAGTTTTTGAGTTTATTCATTACAAACATACACACAAAAATACAAATCTTTCCTCTATATAATATTAGCATAGATATATATATTTTTATTGATAACCATGACACACTAGGTAAGTAGGATACAGGCACAATTTTTAGCTTAAAAATAAAGTCACAGTTATACAAAGGGCAGTCTTATTGCTAACAACAATCTCTACTAGGTAATCTTGTTAAATTATTTTCACTCTTTAAAGTTTATCGTATGACATGTTGAGCAGGCAACACAGTATAGATAGGCAGATGGTACTATTTATCTGAAAGTTTTATGCAGTTGATACGGTGGGAAGTTCGTTAATTATTTTGAACCCTTTCGAAGTAAAAATCACTAAAATGTAGGTGTTTGATGCTTAAGTTTTCACGCATATATTCGTCACTTTCAAGATTAAAATCAACTTGAAACTTACAAGCGCGTTTTCCCTGAGTAAAAACCTCGTAAACATGTCGACTTTCATGATTGATTTATCTAACAGCTAAACTAACATAAAAGTCCCAAGTTTCTAAAACTTCAATATGAGTTTATAGTAGACTAGCAGCGAAGCCCGGCATTTCCCGGGAACTAAGATAGAATCGTTCTAGAGAGTTCTAGAACATTCGGCAAATCTACATTTTTTAGAAAAGTCCCCATTTGGTAAAAAAGGACAGGCATAGTCTATCAATTCCGTCCAAACTCTCCTACTCACAGCAGTATAGGATAGATCCTAGTCCAGTGATAGAGAAAACCCTGGACATTCGTACAAACACTTGCTTTTTATAATATAATGTATATTGATTTTATAAATAACAAGCATCCGCCCGCTGGTACACTCACGTGTAACCTATCTCGATAACAACTATATGTATTCCTCATCATGAACTATACTTAACTAATATTGTGGACAATCCACACAGCTCTATTTAGCCCCAAACTAAACAGAGCCTGCACAATGGGAACCAGATAGTTGATATAATATGTCTTATATTTTTTGTAAATACATGCTTAGATAACGAAATTACATCCTATGTGTACATGACAAGTTTCATCTAATTCGTTGAGCCGTTACGGAGATGAGTGGGACAACATACATACTCACAAACTTTTGCTATTAGCCGTGATATTAGTAGGATTTTAGTGAGGTCTCTGGCTACTCACATTATACGATCCTAGAGCCCCGAAAAGGATTACCCGAGCTATTTCACTTTTTAACTCGACTTGTTGTCTATTGAATTTCAAATTCTCGAACGAGCTGGGTTTGCTATGACGTAGCAACTGCTACGGCGTAGCAGCTGCTACGAGTATTATTGAGTCAGACGAATCGTTGTATTCGAGTATTAAAACCCGGCATTCCAAATCTTCTATGAGTTATTGAGTTTTCTGTTATTGCTTATTGGTATTCGTTTAAGTTTGAATACTGTATACCAAATTGCCATTGTGATTATTTTCATCTTTTTTTTGTTTTGCACATAAGATTAGCATATAATATAATAAAACAGTGTGTCTATACTAAAGCATTAAAAAGAGAGAAGATTTGTATTTTTGTGTGTATGTTTATAATGAATAAACTCAAAAATACTGAGCCAATTTCAAAAATTATTTCACCATTGGAAAGCTACATTCACCTTGAGTAACATAGGCTATATTTATGTGTTTAAAATAATTTTCCACCCGTGTGAAGCCGAGACAGGCTGTTATTGAGGTATAAATAGTGAGGTATAAATATTAGAGAACATTCTATACAATACTAACTAGCATAAGCTAATCAAGGCTTTTAGGAGAAACCAGACAGCTGCAATAATACAAATTATAACACTCAGACAAAGAACAAACAATATGTTAATTACACAAACGTTGTTCCCAGTGGTTATTAAACCCACCCTCTACAGTCAAAACGCAGAGCTACAAGCTGTAAGGACTGTCAAAAGTCAATACTCTACCTTTACGGGTACATTACGAATGCTTAAACTTATTCGTGCTACGGTTCAGTTATTCCTGAATAAATTACTACCCTAATATGATTATAAAGCCTTTAGAACAATGAACTGCAAAATTAAAATGCGAAAGTTTCAAAGGCTTTGTTTCAGTGGTGTTGAAAAGCAAAAGTGTTCTATGTGAGAATGAGATATGAACTGAGAAATGGAAAGAACAGCAGTAATACTTAGTAGCTACTGTATTTTGATAAATATACACTATTATTTATATAAATTAGAAACCTACTCAATGTAATTGTATTCTATTGAGTAGGTTTCTAGTTTTAAGTAAATGTTTCTCTCTTTTGCCATAAAGCACTACCACCCACTCCACATAACACAATGGTTAACTGGAAGAAAATGCTAATTAGCATTAATTTCGCCTATGTACTGTTTTTTTTGTGTAATAAAGTATTTTCTAATGTAATCTAATCTATTTTCCCCTATATTTCTGGCCAGTTCGTCTAGGCTTGGCCACGCCTAGATTTACTCACTTAATAGCTTTAAGACGTTTCATCGAGTAAAAAATAAGCAGAAGCAAAAGACAGACAGCATAAGAGCGAAATATAACTTGCCAAGGGAATTGAAAGTAAAATGACAAATCACTATAGAATATCCGTCTTATTCGTTCAAATCAGTGCCAAATTCCAATTTAGAATTTCGATGCAAGCTACGCTACTAACACTCCAAAAAAAGTTCAATGCATCAGTGAACGCGTGGAAATATTACTGATGGTGGTTTTGTTCACTCCGTTTCCGTTACGTCTCGTCCCCATTTTTTTCGGGATGAAAAGTAACCGGTCATTTCAGATCCCTAAACTGCCACAATATATGCAAAAAGTTATGTTAATCTCTATGAAAAATTTAAACAAATCCATCCATGGGAACTATGCATTTTACCGGGATAAATTTCATTCAGATACGTTCAGCCGTTCTGGCGTTATTGAGTAACAAACATCCATCCATCCATCCAAACTTTCACATTTATGCAGTAGAATAATTTGGATAGTGGGATTATTGGTATAGTGGGATTGTATAATATTAGTAGGATAGCTGAACCTGTTAAATGGTAGAACAGTGCAACATTCGATCTCGGCTCAGTGAAATGTAGATCTAAGCTAGCTCAGCTTTGTTCGATTTCAATTTGGAGTTCGATTTGTTAGATTCACATTCACCGAATTCATTCTGAGTTCGTATGGATTATATCCGTATTCCGCCGATCTTCAAAACCGAGCTCTCACCGACAACCGAGCTTTCTGGGAGCATTTTGATTAAAAATTCAAGTAAAAAATAAGGAATTGCTAGTGATCATTTAATATTGTAGGTATTTGTAGGCCTTTCGTTGCAGTGTGACCCGCGACTGGTCTGGGACGAGCATAATATGCAATCATAACTACTCAATATACAGGATGCTACATTAAAAACGAATGGCCTTACTTATAAAAATATGTCAAAAGATATACAGTGCTTAAACTATTGCCATCTCTTACTACTGGGTAATGACAAACAGTGACAGGGCTAACTTTAAGCAATGATTAAATTTAAATTGCGTTTATAGGTATGGCTGTATAATTTTAATTTAAAAACTCATCATAGCATTTTGAAGTTTAGCTAAGTTACAAACCATTGACAGTGACCATCGAACCATTACGAAATGCAGTTTTTGCATGCGTCGTGAATGTTAACGACAAAACGTTTCCAATTTCACAGACTTGGCACTCAATGTCTGCGACATCCCAATGCCTTGATTTGACTAAATAGCGCGCTCTTTCTTCTTCTCCTTCGTTAATGGCATAATCTGTCCTAACCTAAGAACCTTTGCAGTGTATAAATATATAAATATTGTAAACAATCCACACAATACTATCTATCCCCAAATTGAGCAGAACTTGTACAATGGAAACTAGATAGCTGATATAATACTCATATATATAATTTTTGTCGTTAGATGGAAAGGGCTCAGATCCGTTCTTCTTGGAAATGTGTAGGTGAGTCCTATGTCCAGCAGTGGACTTCTTCAGGCTGTTAACGATGTTTTTTTTTGTAAATACATACTCTGAATACAATATAACAGCCAGACAGAGAACACACATCTGCGTTCACCATACAAATATTTGTTCTCAGTGGGGATCATACCCACGAAATACCAGCTCATACCCAGCGCAAAAGGCAAAGCTACCAACTGAGTTGAAAGGCCAGTCAAGTAAAAGGTTTTAGGAATCACGGCCTATACATACAGGGTCTTATTAATAATCCTAGCGTAGCGTTGGACTGGTTGATCCGTGTTTTGTCTCTTGCATTGACATGCAATTGTCAACTGAAACAAATGTGACAAAACACGTTTAAACTACTCCAGCGTTGCACCAGGATTATTAATAACACCCACAGTGAATATTTTTGACGTTGTGAAAATGATCCCCAAAGATTTTTTGCCCATTACCATAATGCTTACGGGGCGGCGGCTACTTTGCAAAGAATCTGGCCAAGTGCGTGTGAAATTTTCTTAGTCTGTTGAGTTATTATTGTAAGGGAAATTGTAATCCTAAGAAAAAACTTTTTTCTACAAAATTCACAGACAAATTTTAAATATTTATGAGTAGTAATAAAATATAAATAGAAGAGAGATCAATGTATTAAATCCACGCCCCAGACTTTCCCTTGAAAGTTAAAATTTCCAGCGTTTTGTATAATATAGCTTGAATTATTCATGATTGGACACTTTAACGCGAAAAATTCACTATCCAGCAACAAAAAGCAAGGTGTAGGAAGTGAAGCCAAAGACAACATTCTCTGCAGTCGAGTTATGGTTGCCGCGTGAACAGCGCAGTGTAAACCAAAATGTCAATCAAACGTCAGTTGTTCATAGTTCGGAGTAGATACCCGGGGGTCTACTCCGAACTCTGAACAACTTGGGGTCCTGGTTGGGCTGATGTCTGTATGACGGGTAACATAACATACCGCTGAAACTTTCTTGCTAGTTCTATAGTTTCACGTGGAACTGGTGTCTATGTAAAAAGGTCAGAGGTTAAAGAATACTCCAACTATTCTATTTTTCGCATATTGTGGGTAATAACAGCTTTTAACTATACGCTCAGTCGGCTTCGGCCCCTCATGACAGGGCAGATTTTTAGCACGAATACCTGAAACCTACAGAACCTGAAAAAGATGGGAAAAAGGCTGAAATTTGGCGCAGGCTTGCTTTGAGAGCTGTTTACTCGCACTATTAAACGAGCTTATATACTGTGGTAAAAAAGTGTGGAAAAAAATTACGCGAACAAAATCGTGCAAGTGTTTACTTAGTCTCTTCTCCTTTATTTTTCTTCTCCCCTTATCCCACTTTATGTGGGGTCGGCACAACATGTCTTCCTCCTCCATTCCCCTCTGTCAGCCGTCATCTCTCGACCATCATCTGTCTGTAACGTCAAACCTGTAGATGGAGCCACGGTCGCGTTAGTGCCGAACAGTCACTTATGAGTTAATCGTAGAGTACGATATGAACCCGATGGCGTAGCGGTCAGCGCCACCCCTTACCAAGGGAAAGGTCGCGGGTTCAAATTGCGCTCGGCTTTTAACTTTTGGGCCATTATAAAATCTTTGTGATTAAATATCATCTTTCGAGTTTTTGCTGGTCTAATTCTATTTAATATGGGCATGTAACATGACGACGAAATATGAGTATCCCCGTTGATCCAAAAGCAAGGTCTAAAATCAGTTGCCACACGCATAATGCGATAAATTAGATGAGTTTTGTAAAATATTACCTGTCTGTATGGACAGCGAAAGGACGCAGCTGCTGGAAACTTTCTGAAGCCTCATCGTGGAATTCAATTATAATTGAGTTTGCGATCAAGTCAACATTTATATTCGACGGTTTACCACTAAGTTTGATTCTGTTATCATCCCTCCTATCTTCATTATAAATGCGAATGGGTAGATGTTTGTGGCTCAATAATATCAAATTTACCAGACCAATTTGAATAAAACACAAATACACTTTGTTAAACAAAGTGCGGCTATGGTTAAGGCCTACGCATATCTAGGCGATGGCGATGGCGATCAGTGAAACGCCGTCAAATATTGTTGTAATATTTGACAGCGTTTCAATGGTCGCCATCGCAGAACGGTGCGCGTAGAAGGTTTTATCACTTAAGTAAACATATCTGTTACTTTAAATTCAGACAAACCTATTGTAACTGTTTTGTTTAAACTTAAAATGTCGTGTGTTGTATTTCCTTTACACCATATTTTTTTCTAATCAATTCTAAGAAACATAAAGTAAACTTAAAATGACCGTTGGAAAAAAATAAGTGAAAGGTTTATATTTTCACAGAAGAAAGAACTTCAATAAATAATGAAAACCTACCTAGTTGTGTTAATATGGCTATCTTGGTTTGTGCACGGGTTTCAGATAAAAAGTTTCATAGGGGTATATTACACCCAAACGAGTTTGCCAGAACAAGTGTAACTTAAGCTGCGCTGTTCGTAAAGCTTGTTGAGTCTGTCGATAAAATGGCTTCTTTTTGTGCCCGAAAAGTTTTGGTGGATGACCCCTTGTGTATGAAAAACTTTGCTCGACCCCTCTTTTGTTTTAATTTATGGCGAATCCTTGGTCTTTGGTTGCCGAAAAGTTTCTTACTTAGTAGGTATAGGTGTACATATTTATTTACCAGTGCACGTAACAAAACTAAAATGTGGCTTGTGATAATGATTTGTGGCATTGATTGATGGAGATAGAAGGACGTCTTTGCCCTGCAATATGATGATGCGGGCTGATAGCTATAGTAATATTAATGTCAGGCTCCAGAATGAGCGCTATCTCAGTGCCTTTCGCCTCGCTCGGCCCAGTGGTTTGGCTATATATGTATTAAACAGTGAGAGACATTTGAAACTGCAGGGCTTAAAATTATTTAAACATCCAAAGTCTAAGTCAAATATTGCTTTTTTCAGTGGTGGATGGAGTGGACAAGGATCTTCAAAACGTCTTAAAGCTAGGTGAGTCTAGGTGCCAGTTCCAAGCCAAGCCTAAAAGAACAAGTAACAAACTACGGCTTGGTTCTCACCATTTTTTTGTGTGATTTTCGTAACGTACATTCGCAAGGTTTAGATAGATACCAACATAGTAAGCCCATGAACAACCGCCACATCCATTTCGGCTCTGGTCACTATTTGTCACAAGCTTTAGAGGAGAGTAAACATACGACGTGATTCCGGAACCCGGCATCTGTCATAGAAGTTATACAATATGTTCTGATTTAGTACTGGATTTAAACGGACAGTATAATAAAAATCCTTTTAAAAAACATGAAAGTTGAAATTTTCGTAAATAAACTAGACTACATGCTAACAGCTGAACTAGTTTTACGATGCGTTCACACGGTGAAATTCGTTGCATGACATTCGTTTCGACAAAAATTCTTGTGATTAGAAATCAAATAAGTGTGACATGGCCTTTCAGCTCAGTTGGTAGTAGCTCTGCCTTCTGCGCTGTAGGTCGTGGGTTCGATCCCCACCGAGAACAAATATTTGTGTGGTGAACACAGATGTTTGTTCTCAGTCTAGGTGTTATTTTGTATTCTAATTATGTTTTTACAAAAAAAAATGTAGTATAAGTACAATATCAGCTATCTGGCTCCCATAGTACAAGCTCTGTTCAGTTTAGGGCCATATAGTGTTTTGTGGATAGTCTACATTTTTTTTAATGACTTTTTAGCTTTTTACTTTTGAAATTAATGTCAAGAAACTAGTTTTATGAACTAAATTGTTTCGTAATTCTATTAAAGCTTGAATTCAGGTAAATAATAATCGGTCATTGTTTTAAAAAGGTTTCATAGATGATAGATAGCATTTAAAAAATGCTAAGAATAAACAGTATAACAGATTTTGATGCTGACTATACCTACCTCCAAACAAAATATGCAAAGTATTTTCGAACAACCTGTTTGACTCTACTGGAGCAGAACGAATAGTTCTATCGATGTTGACTCTAGAGAGTTTGCAGGTTTCGATCAAATCTCGATGAATAGATGCATTTGGGCAGCTCGGAAACTGCTGGCTCGCAGCGAAAACTACTTAGTTTAAATAGATTTGTTAATCAGCAAATAGCACCGGATATCTTTTGCTTTTGTCTAAAATGCAAAAGCTGGTAGGAAATAGATCCGAATAGGTAAAAAGAATAGATACTGTATTTCTCTATGTATTTTTTTACCGCTTCTGACTGGCACTGATTTGGATCAGTTTAGCTATCTCTAGATCGTTTGAACCGGTCTGCAGATAGCTCAACTATTTTTTGTTTTTGTTCCTTTTGTAAATATTTTTTTAATTGTAAGATTCATTGCGTGAATAAATGTAATACCTTTAAAAGTATGCTTACTTTTTGTACACTCTTTGATTTCGGGTGTTCAGCAATTTTTTGGGTTAACTAAATTAATAGCTAATCCAGGCTAAGAACTATATTCTCTGACTGTTATTCTCAAACATATAAACATAAGTTCAAATGTAGGATTGAATAAGAGTAATGTTTTGTTTAAATTTTAGTTTAGACTTGTATATTGACTTTGGGAAAATATGTAGCAACATATTTACCCCCCAGTGTTGTAGCATAAAACTGCGTGGCGTATAAGTTGAACCGATATCAATGTGGTAACATAAAACATACGAGCAGTGTTTACAACTTTAGAAGTAGACTGAACCAGAGACGAGTATTTGCAGATACGCGGACGATGTGGAAACGATGTGGGATGGAACATCTTTGTCTCGTAAAGTAAATCGATTCTGCGATTTGAAGGAGGGATTGTAGTTGTTCGGATATACAATAAATAAACCTGGTATCTATAGATAATTTAATAATTGGGAAAATTGAAGCAATTAATAAGTAAGCTATAATAGTCTCACCAGAAGAAAACTGATTAATGGCCCATAGTTGTCTTTTTAAATTATATCAATTAGAATATAAGTAGGTACTGTTTGTTTTCCTAAGAAATAAAAATAAATTTATAAATAGCGAAAGACTGAGCTGAGACTAAATTAAAATTATTAAAATCATGTGGATTGTAAGTTTTAATCTAAAACAAAGGAAAAGAGATATAATAAGAGACAATGTAAGTGACGTTGCGATAAATTAGTTTTTTGCTGGACTTATTGGCTGGAATGTATTGTGAAATGTTGTGTGGCTTGGACAGACGCAAAAGGTACTTTTTGTAGCAGATCCGCAGACTGTTAGCTAATCTGTTTGCCGAATTCAAAGGACCTTTGTCCTTTCGACGGTTGGTGATAAATGTCGGATCCAGTGGGTTTACCTTATTTCATTTTGGTGAAATTAACCATTTGAGTAAATAATAAAATAAGAGTGCTTACGTATGATTAAATGTAATTGGTAATTATTAAAACGACGGTTGGTTGGTTAGTTCCGAGAAAATTTTGTTAGGTTTTTTCCAGAACCTAAAAAAAAAGAAAATAAAATATTATGGACAATATACACAACACGATCTAGCTCCAGATTAGACAGAGCTTGTGCTATGGAAACCAGATAGCTGATAATACATTTTTTATCATTATTACTAGCTTTTTATTTTTTGACACATTTTTTAAAACATGCTCTAGAATACAATTAATTCTTTTTCTTCTTCTCATTCTGCCACTAGTTCTTGCGACCAGCAGTAGTTAGAATACAATATAACACACATACAAAGAACAAATATCTGTGTTCACCACACAAATATTTGATTACGGTGAGGATCACCGTTATGAGGTCTGTCAAGATTCTTTACGTGTAGTCGAAAATGTTATGGTCACTGATCATCAGCATTTGTACCACACTAATAAACTAGTCAGCAATCACACAACCTCAAAATCAGTAGACCTACCACAAGCTCTGTCTGGCTCTGTCTCTGGTTTTGAGTCATAGACTGTAGTGTTGACTAAATAAATCCTACGATGAAACGACACACACAGTATAATACACTGGTGAGCACTAACACAGACTCAAAACCAGAGCCAGAGACAGAGCCAGACAGAGCTTGTGGTAACTCTACAGAGCCAGAAAGAGCTTGACGGAGCTTGTGGTAGGCCTAGAGTGAGCTTTAACTCGATAACCAACCAATTACATTGCTGCGTTGATTAATAGGAAGTAGGAGATGAGCGTAAATCACAAGTAGTCCCATGGGCTCCCATGTTTCCACACCGTATACGTTACATACGGCCCAAAGGTAATCTACCATGAGTTATATCTGGCTCTGTCTCTGGCTCTAGTTTTGAGTCTGTGTGAGTGCTCACCAGTGCATTATACTGTGTGTGTGACGTTTTGATAGGATTTATTTGGTCAACACTCACACAGACTCAAAACCAGAACGAGAAACCGAGCTAGACAGAGCTCATGATAGGCCTACAGGAAAACGCCCAAAGCTAAGTGAGATATTTGGCTTTAGATCGCTCATTTGCCTTCTCCGATCCGAGGGTAAGTGTGCGTTTCTCGAATGAATATAGATGACTTGTGAAAAGCAAAGGTTATTGAATAATTCATGAGTACGATTTGCATTCTGATCGCGAACGTTACCGATAAGTAACAAACACCTTGCGTTTATTTTTGGCGGGTAGGGTAATCCGGGGTAAGTACCGTATTAATTACCCTGTTGGGGATGGGGATTACGAAACGACTTGTTGCATAGAGGAAGATACTTTCAATATACAGGGTGGAATTTTGTAATGCCACCTGGAGGGAAAGTACTTTCATCCTTATAATTGACCCTAACGATTGATGCAATAAAAGTACAGGGTATAATTTTTTCAGATTTTAGCCGGTTCGATTCCCGGGTGTGGGAGAAGAGAATTTTCGAAAATCTTTGAATACAGTTTGCTTTCTATTAAAATATAAAGGAATGTTTCCTTGGAGTAAAATTTTCTATCTGCAGTATTAAGAGTACTTTCCCTCCAGGTGGCATAACAAAATTCCACCCTGTATACATATACATATATACACTCAATTCTCTACAAGTATTATATCAGCTAAGTATCTCAAAGTCAAAGTTAAAGTCAACGATGTATTTATTTAGTAGTATCACTAGGATCACTTTGAAATGTCGTAAAGCTATCTGTTTCCCATAGTACAGTAGTTAGGGTCTATAGTTCATGCATTTCACGAAGACGCATCAAGTGATATTTATCTGGTTGTAATAAGAGCCAAAATGCTCTAATTGACGCGTCTTCGTGAAATGCATGAACTATAGATAGTGTTGTGCGGATTGATCGCGTTATTCATTTATTTTTTATCTGATGGTTTTTATTTCATAACAAAGAGGATGTATAACAGATCTAGGTACTCATCATCTTCCTGCCCCACTAAGTGAGTTCAGCACAACAGGTTTTCTTCTTCCACTCACCTCTATCATTCGTCATCTCAGTGCTCACTTCTTTCTTGCTTATGTCATCTTTGAAACAGGCATACTCAAAGGTAAATAATCTCATAACTATTTTGTTTGGACGTGTTTTCGAAAGGGAACATGCGGTATTCTTGCGAGAAAACCGAATTATTTTACTGAACTGGCACGTGGGTATGTCTTAAGTTGATGGACGCAAGCAAGACAGTGCTCCGTAGGGCACGTTTTTAGATAGATAGATAGATTAACACTTTATTGTACACAAAGAAATACATATAGAAACCATTACAAAAATATTCAGTACAATGGGCGGCCTTATCGCTAAGAGCGATCTCTTCCAGACAACCTTTGGATGGAAAGGATAGATAAAAATCGGATAGACGGCGGTGCACAAAAAGTTTTTAAATACTATATTCAAAAGAGAAATACAATAATAGTAATAACCAATTAATTTCGTGCAAAGTTCGAGGAGTATACCGAAAGATTAACCAAAATTCACTGTCACATGGCTTTTCATATTATTCGTTTTTGCCTTTTTGTACCACAATTAACGTATATTCTGCGATGTAGCCCAGTCTGGATCTTAAGAGATCATTTAACAAGCTTAGACTCAGCATTACAGAATGTATTAGTAAAAATTCTAAATTGTCCATTGTCTGATGTTTCCTGGTGCCAGGCTTCCCTTCCAATAAGGTTCGGGGGCCTGGGTATTCGAAAAATTTCAAGTGTTTCTCTCCCGGCATTTTTATCCTCGGTTCATAGCACAAATAAATTATTTTTAAAAATTATTTTTCCATCTTTGGGAAATATTAAAATAAATTCAATAGATGAGGCTAAGAGCGCTTGGAGTTTAATTTGCCCTGCAGAAACGATTCCCGAGAAACCCTATCTACAGAGGCAATGGGATGAGCCTATATGCAAGATGCTGCAAGAAGAACTTTTAAAGTCGGCTTCTACGCTAGCAGAAAGGGCTCGCCTCATTGCCTCTGGCACTCGGGAATCTGGTTTCTGGCTCCATGCACTGCCTTCTGCCAATATTGGAACACTCTTGGATAACACCACATTTTCTTTAGCTGTCAGCATTCGAATTGGAGCCACCACCAATGAACCCCATCAGTGGCACTGCGGCAGCTCCGTTGACCGGCATGGTCACCACGGACTGTCCTGTCGCCGCAGTGCAGGCCGCCAATCCCGTCATGCAAGCCTCAACGACATTATCCGTAGGGCTCTAGCCACCATTCACGTGCCGGCCATTCTTGAGCCGAACGGTATCACACGTGATGATGGAAAGAGACCCGACGGGATGTCGTTGATACCTTGGAGTCGGGGCAGGCCTTTGGTGTGGGACGCTACTTGCGTGGATACGTTGGCTGCCTCACACGTATCGTCCACTTCAAGAGCGGCGGGCGCGGCGGCAACGACAGCGGAAAACCTCAAAAGGCGGAAATATGCATCAATCGGCGATGGATACATATTTCTGCCTTTTGGGATGGAAACGCTAGGACCATGGGGTCCAGAGGCGTGGCTTCTATTCGAAGAATTATCCAAGAGGCTGGTGGTTGAGACTGGTGACCAAAGGGCTGGCGCTTACCTAGGGCAAAGAATTAGCTTAGCTATTCAAAGAGGTAACGTTGCCAGCCTTTTGGGCACATTGCCTGCGGTCGGTGATCTGAACTCTGTTTTCTACCTGTAATACCTACAGGTGGAAAACAGAGTTCATATAAAATTTTCTAGTTTCTTATAAAATGTAATTTTTATTTTTTCTTTTTAATTAGGTATTTCATGTTGTTTAGTAATAGTTTTTGTAAATAATGTATATTCTGTTGTAAATAAAATATATTACATTCTTCTTCTTCTTCCTGCCCTTATCCCACTTTATGCGGGGTCGGCACAACATGTTCTTCTCTTCCATTCTCCTCTATCAGCCGTCATCTCTGCATTCACTTCCTTCTTATCCATATCATCCTTCACACTGTCCATCCATCTTTTCTTTGGCCTACCTCTACCCAAACATCCATCCACATTCATACTCATCACTCGCCTAGTCACATGACTTTCATCCCTCCTCATGACATGCCCATACCACGCCAGCCTGTTGCTCCTCAATTTTTCTGTCACTGGTGCTACTTTCAGACTTCCCCTGATATACTCATTCCTTATCTTGTCCATTCTTGTCACTCCACACATCCATCTCAACATTCGCATCTCTGCCGCATGTACCCTTCTTTCGTCCGTCCCTTTCGTTGCCCAACACTCGGATCCATACATTACGACAGGTCTTATGATCGTCTTATAGATCTTCCCCTTAAGCTTAAAGGGCATCCGTGGATCACAAGTTGTTCCCGTGACCTGTCGCCATTTCATCCATCCCGCATTTATTCTATTTTTCACGTCTCGGTCAATGTCGCCGTCGTTTTGTATTAATGAGCCGAGGTACCGGAAATCGGAGCAGACTGGTAGGAATACACCATCTAAGGCAATTGGGACAAATTTGGATGGACCACCGAAGTCACAAAACAGATGTTCTGTTTTGGTTCTGCTGATCTTCAGTCCGACACTCTCCAATTTATCCCGCCATTTTCCCAGCCTGCTCTGGACCTCAAGCGCATCTTCCCCGACAAGCACAATGTCGTCGGCGAACAGCATACACCAGGGTGCCTCTTCCTGTATGTCTGATGTCAGAGCATCCATTACCAGGAGAAACAGATAAGGGCTTAAAGCCGACCCCTGGTGTAAGCCTACAGCCACATTGAACTTGCCGGTAACGCCAGCCTCGGACCGGACGTGTGTGCTCGCTCGACTGTACATAGCTCGAATGAGTTGTATGTACTTCTCAGGCACTCCTTTAACTTTCATACTCCACCACAGAACCTCCCGGGGTACTCGATCATACGCCTTCTCAAGATCCACGAACACCATATGCAGATTCCTGTGGACACGCCTGTGTTTCTCACATAATTGTCGCAGCGCAAAAATGGCATCCGTGGTCCCGCGGCCAGGCATGAACCCAAACTGGTTCTGTGATACCTCACTCTCTTCTCTCATTCTTCTCCCTACAACCTTCTCCCAAATCTTCATACTATGTGAAGATTTAGTATGAAGATTTGGGAAATAAAATATATTACATTAATTCCTAAAATCAACTTGTTAAAATAATAATAATAATACTGTGAATACATATAAATACATGCTACTTAAATTAATATACAACACATACAATAAGATAGATACCTAAATATTAGCAGACAAGGATAGGACGCTCAACATTTTTAACCTTTGTTTTAAAAATGTTGAGCGATTTGGATAAGCGAACAGACACAGGCAAGGAGTTCCACAATTTCACAGCTTTTACCGTAAAAGATTTACCATACATAACAGAGGTATGGACTGGAGTTGCGAGCTGCAAAGTGTCAGTGGATCGCAGGTTTCGATCATTTGCCTGATGCAAAAACTCGAAACGCTCTTTTAGATAAGGTGGAGAGGAAGAATTAAAAAGAATATTATAAAGCAACGAGAGTAAGTGCGCATTCCGGCGAAAACGAATAGGGAGCCACTTGAGCTTCATGCGGAATTCAGAAACGTGGTCATATTTGCGTAATCCAAATATGAACCGAATGCAGAGATTTTGTAGGCGCTCAAGCTTGTTTAGCAGGACTTCAGAGAGATCGAGATAGCTGGCGTCGGCGTAGTCTAGAATGGGGAGTAGAAGGGATTGTGCAAGCATAACTTTGGTAGCAGTCGGTAAAAAATTACGCAGTCTACGCAAGGAGGCAGATGAAGTAAACATTTTGCGACTGATCTCACCGATCCAAGGTTCCCAGGATAGTTTAGAGTCTATGATGATGCCTAAGTTTTTTACCGTCTGACTGATAGGTATAGCAGTTCCATCAAATACAATTGAAGGAAGCTGGGCGAAATCAATTTTGGAAAGCTGCTTGCTACTACCCACAACAATAACTTGTGTTTACTGGGATTAACTGTAAGACCAAACGAATTACTCCAGTTGCAAACTCTATCCAAATCAGTGTTGAGCAAGCTAACGGCTCCGCTGATATTGTCGGTGGTTGTTTGGTAATAGATTTGCAAATCATCTGCATACAGGTGGTAGGAAGAAACAAGGTTTTGGGATACGGAATGAATAAAAATAGCAAACAGAAGAGGAGATAGCACGCCGCCTTGAGGGACGCCAGCAGATAGGTTGCACCATGAGGAGTAGGTATCCTCAAGACGGATGCGTTGCCGGCGTCCAAACAAGTAACTACGAAACCAGTTTATAGCCGTTGGAGATATGTTAAGAGAGCACAATACACCCAGTAGTAAGTCAAAGTCAACGTTATTAAAAGCACTGCTAAAGTCCAACAGTGAAAGTATTGTTACTTTTCCGCTGTCCATACCAAATCGAATGTCATCGGTTATTTTGACCAATGCAGTCGTAGTACTATGGCCAGGACGGAAGCCTGATTGCAATGGGTTGAGTAGGGAATTTCGATATAGAAAGGAACTTAACTGTTGGTGAACAAGACGTTCAAGAACTTTTGAAAGATAAGGAAGGATGGATATAGGACGATATTCAGAGTGAGCAGTAGGATTGGGCTTTTTGGGTAAGGGAACAATCTGTGCTTCCTTCCAGGCCACGGGAAAAGTACCGGACATGATAGACGCATTTAGGATGTATGTGAGGACGTTTTTACATGCGTGACTTGCGAGGTAACGCCTTATTATAGGTGATGGTTATCAATTAACTTCAGGAAGTACTCGTTCTATATGCAAGTTGTATAAAAAAAAAGGTTCTGATACCTAATAGGAATATTTATGATTTTAGAATCAATACGAATAAAATACTCGGCGAGATCAACTTGTTTAAATTGCAAAGACACATTTACCTTATTGGCTGGTCTTCGCCGGAAAATTCAAATAGCACTAAAAGTCCTGCGATGCCCTTAACTTGATTTTATTAGGAGAAAAATCAAATTGCTCGTTAACAAAAAACTCTCACAAAGTAACCCCCTTTTATGGACGTTGTTTATTCCGAAAGGATACCTAATACTTACTCCTCTATCCCAACAATAATAGGATTTGGATACCTACTATTTTTTTTAGATAGAAAACGCTTTATATTTCATCATACAAATGAATAAAAAGAGAGTTTGACGAACTTCTTTAAACTATATTTATTTACATCAAGTACGGTCACAGCATCACTTCAGGTCAACCGACGACCGGGCTGTGACCGCGCGCTCTCTGCCCTCTATCTCGAAAACGGTTCTCCGTATGAAAAATGTTTTTAAACAAAAATTTAGGAGAATTTTGTATTACACATTATTAATATTAAATACAAATAGCAAAAAA
Source organism: Thera britannica (assembly GCA_939531255.2). Taxonomy (NCBI): domain Eukaryota; kingdom Metazoa; phylum Arthropoda; class Insecta; order Lepidoptera; family Geometridae; genus Thera; species Thera britannica. Next base: position 5,141,484 of record OW618040.2, on the reverse strand, counting down.
CCCATAGGAAATGAGATATTTACAAAAAAAGATTTTTGACCTTGAAATTTTATAGTTGCGCACACCCTACCATATGTAGGTTTTGAGACAACTTTTAGGGTGTCAATATACAAATATTTACAGACTTACAGCTGGGTATCTTGAATTCCGAGGTGAACTTACTATAATGACTGGACTAGTATTGAATACTGCAAAAGTCAGTAAAGTGCGAAAATTACTTATCGTTCATCATCGGTGGTCGGAAAAGATCCTAAGGCGCGGTAAATTAATTTGCTTGCGTTTCTAAGATGGGATTTTTCTTTGCATATAATAGTAGTGTGGGTGTGGGTGCCGGGGATATTACTGGCACGTGAGGCTGAACATCTGTATGTCTCAAGTTGATGGACGCAGGAAAGTGCATCGTTCCTGACGTGCGTGACCTACGAGGCAAAGCTTTGTTATAGGCGATGGTTACCACTTAACATCAGGCGAGTCATATGCTTGTCCCATCTGCTAGTTTTATAAAAAAAAGACACTTAGATAAGAAGAGTATGGTCTGACATAAAATAACAATTTGAATGTTACAGCCGCATTGGAAAACACAGAAGAGTTCCGTGTGAATTTTTAAATAATGTATGTGGCATAATCGAGCTTACCTTAAGAGCCCAGTGCTACATAAATGTATGAAGACAATGTTTTGGGGCAAGCCCGATGTTTCCGATATTACATTGGATATGCATGGGCCTCCCGCTTGTCCTACAGTGAATTTATTCTGGTTGGAAATTATGATTATACAAAGAGCCACCTGTGGACGTCAGAGGAATTATTTGGCTGCTATATTATAAATATAAATATATTGTGGACATTCCACACAACACTAATCATCATCATCATCAGCCTGAAGAAGACATAGATGCTGGACATAGGCCTCCCCTACACATTTCCAGGAAGAACGATTCTGAGCTCTTTCCATCCACCGATTTCCCGCGATCTTAACAATATCCTCGGTCCATCTGGTGGGTTGGCACAACACTATCTAGCCCCAAATTAAGCAAAGCTTGTACTTTGGGAACCTAATAGTAGATACAATACATATAAACATTTTTTGTTGTGAATACATACTTAGAATACTATATAACACCCAGATAGAGAACAAACATCTGTGTTCACCATACAAATATTTGTTCTCGGTGGGGACTGAACCCATGACCAACGGCGCAGAAGGCAGAGCTACTAACAACTGAGCTGAGAGACCAGTCACTGAGGCCATATTTACCTGAAACAAAAGAGGGTTCGGTTAGTACATATTTAATTAAAAAACCAACAAAAAAAAACTGTTTTAAAATGCATGAATAGTGTACTACTATACCTATAAAGTGTTTTAAATACACCTTTATTTACATCAAAGTTATTTCATCAAGGGCCAATTTCACAGATGACTAAAGGTCTGCGTATATTAGGTAGTGGCTATGGCAATCAGCTGAAACGCTGTCAAATATGACAGCGTTTCGATAATTTTAAAATATAATAATGTTCAATGGGCGGTCTTATCGCTAACATCGAACTCTCCCAGACAACTTACTTAACAGACAAGACGATGCCAGGACAATCTAGTTTCACTATAAATAGGTGGGGTCCCGACAATTAATCTTTTCCCGGGAATGACAAGGTATAACCAAGTCGGCGTCCACCGCCGCTTGCGAATTCATTAATATTATTAATTACTTCCTCCGCACATTAGGAAACTTCTAGTCAAGATAATTGATTAAAGGAGCCAATTAGGTCACTTAGGGACAATATCGCGGATGGCAAATGAACCGATCAAGTATTTGACAGCGGTTTTCTCAAATTTTTACTGTAAAATATTTGATCGGTTGAAGGCCTGCGCACATCTGGGTGATGGTCATGGCAATCAGCTGAAACGTTGTCAATGATCGCTGTCTTACTTGATAGCGTTTCAGCTGATCACCATCGCCATGTTCTAGATTATTATTATTTATTTAATTAGAACGGTCTACATTTTGACCACTTACACTAATTAATACAAAAACTAAGAAAAAACTGACAAAAGTAAAACCAAAAATATATTTATTTAATTTAATTTATCAAAATTACCTAAAGCTAACCTTTATTTGAATTAAATATAAATTAAGTTAATTATTATCTGCGCAGGCCTATAAACTTGTGGGTAAAATTTGATTTCTATTGCGTGCTTCTGACTCAAGACGTGCGTACTGATGAGAGAAAATAATCAAACAAATAAGTAAATTGTATTTTTATCTTTAGAGTGCTGTTTTCTTGCACGTAGCAAATGCGAAAAAGCTAATAAAGGATTATTGCCCCAAAGACTCGTTACAAAGTGAATCCATTCCCAACCTTCTGAAAGTTTTTCCATGTCCTTTGCAAAAGCTCTCGGATCAGATACGCAAATCGGATTATTTATTCGAATTTACTTGGAGAGTGCTTTTCCCTACATTTCTAATTGAGAGTTATCTTAAAGGAGAAAAATAATTGTGGGCAGGAAAACTTTGTTGATAGAAGTTTTAGCGGAGCTAATTAATATTTTGTAGCTTTGAATAGAAGCGATTAATATTTACCCTCAGAATGCTTGTTTAAAGTTTTGAAAGGATTGGAGTTGGTGCTGAGAAAAATTAAGATCGTAATAGGCAACGATTTAAAGAAAACAAACAGCTACGCCTATGTTTATGAGTGAAACTGCAATGAAAATTAATAATTTTCATCATAAACAACCTCATCTTTTTAACTTAGTAAAGGGTTTACTACCCCAGATCAACAAGCACACAAATTTGTTACAAAATAGCAAACCATAGACCTCTCCATTGAACTTCTGGAAATGTCTGTAGGCCTTCCAAGAGCTCTTTCTGGCTCTATCTCTGGGCTCTGGTTTTGAGTCTGTGTGAGTGTTGACAAAATAGATCCACGGCGAAACGTCACACACATAGTATAATACACTGGTGAGCACTCACACAGACTCAAAACCAGAGCCAGAGACAGAGCCTGACAGAGCGTGTTGTTTGTACTGGACGTACATCCCAAGATTACCTATATACCATTATTTTTCTATAGTAAATCCGTAGTTTCAGGGTTGAAATGCTTAAAAACTGAATGGCTTTGGGGCGACGACTATTATTGTTATTGAAAAAAACATCTATTCTTTTCTATGATGTACATGCGCAGTTTCTCTGTGAAGTATCTTTGTATCTTCTCCATAAAAAGACTGCAAATAATGCAAGCAAATCACGAACAAGACGTGTAGGAAATCCTGAACATTTGTATTTGTAGGTGGAATTTTACCTTTTTACGTGAATGGCGTGGGGACAGCCCTACCTATTTATATGGAAGTAGCACAATCGCGCCTACCTTGTTGTCAAAGGGACTTACCAATTTGTATAGAACTAGCGTCAGCTTTTCTTTGCAAGAAGTAGTAGTGTTTCATTCAATACAATTCTTGGCAGACAATTTTTTACTAGGTGTTGTGTTGACTGTGTCATTTGGTTACAGTTTTGAATGATAAAATACTGAAGTATTTGCCAATATAATAAAAATACCGAATTGATTACCACTGCGAAGCAGTTTACATGTAAATTGTAATCTCCAAAACTTCCCTTCAGATCTCTAGATTTCCTCAATTTATTACGTGCCTGTGTTAAATTCTCAAATTGTATTCTCTCTGTATTCGAAATACTGTGAAACATTTTGGGGTAGTTATAACAGTTCACGCTTGACTCAAAGTCAATGGAAGACCGAATTCGGCCTGAAAAAATGATGAATAGGGTGAGGCAAACACAAACGCACATTCTAACAAAAATAATGTTTTTGCGATCGTTTCGAGCGGATATTATGGAGAAAGCGAGTAATCAATACCTTTGTTAGGCTCATGAATGCTTGACCGCGTGTGGAAGGAATAAATGGGTAGCCTTTCTGTTGTGACCCTTGGGGAGGGTATTTTGCTGACCTTCTTCGGCTCTATTTTGCGAGGCGCTTTTTCAAGTAACTTTCATGACTCCATCCTGGCTATGACAGGCTTCATATTCAGGGAGTCCATATTGATACTCCTTTATTACGTAGCCTAGCTAGCTACCCTCATTCATAATGCCTGACGAGCCTATTTTAAAAATAAATCAAGGTGTTGGCTTTTCGAACAACTTTCTATTCCTACGATGAATTCAAGGGCAGTAGGTATTAGAATAGTCAGGTGCTGTGTAGGTACTTGATACCCACTAAAAGTTTGACATTATATTATAGTAGTCCATCTTAATTTGTAATTATTATGTATCAAAAACGAAATCTACAATAACATTGTAGCAAGATTAATATTTTTTTTATTTGTTTTAATATGTATTTCTTTTTCTATTTCTCATGTTGACTTATAGTAATGATTATCAATAAATTACTTATGACTTATGACTCACGATCTTTAAAGCTCCCTAAAGATTATTGTCACCGTCACTTTCAACAAAATACCTAGAGATGACGACCGACTTAGCAGCCTTCCAAATTAAATGAGCGCCAATAGGACAATAATGAATGAGAGCAATTTGTTAATTTATTACTATATTATCTGAGATATGATGACCCTTTTCTAATTAATGAGTTCTAATTTCGGAATCAAACCCCCGAATACTGAAACGCAACTCAGATTTAAGCACGTCTCAAGCGACGAATATATTTTGACAGATTTTCATTGAAAACTGTCAAATATTCGTCGCTTGAGACGTGCTTAAATCTGAGTTGCGTTTCAGTATTCGGGGGTAAGGCCCGTATTCCGAATCAGTGCTCGAACCTCAATCATAGATATTTGTCATTTTTAAATGGAGAACTGTCAAAAAATGTATGCTTGAGAGTGCTTGAGGCTCGACTCAGACTCAAGCACTGTTTCTGAATAAGACCCTTAATTTTATTTTTAGGGACACATAGGCTTCCAAAACAGTTCTCTGAAAAAGCTGCGCAAACCTATAAATTCTGGGTCCCAAAATACTGTCAGTGTCGTATACGTAAAATTTTAGTACATCCTAACATCCGGACCCGACGTATTCTATAAACTTTTTTTGTGGTCCTACGTGCTTACCAGTGGCAGGTTTGAACATAAAGCAACGAAATAATGGAGGTGACTACGAGATAAACTGCTGTTAATCTAAGCTGAGTAACCGGTGCATTGGGGCTTATACTTTATCATCTCAGAACTACTTACCAGTTTTCAAACAAAAAAACACATGCAAATCTTAGCATTTGTGTAGCTACGTGATCAATAGACAAATAAAAAAAACACACATGCAACACCTAAAACTTATAACGCGCCTTATTATCGTTAACCTTTTTCTTATTCTTATTTTATGTGTTTTTTTATAGTTTTTAAGTAGGTTGATGTGTCTTGTGTGTATAGATGCTATAGGGTCAATAAAATGCTTTTCTTTCTTTCTTTCTTTCTTTCTTTCTTTATCGGAAGGGTTAAAAAAAGAAGGGTTACCTGTTAGGATCATTATTATAAGTACTTGTGACTGTTAAGCGCTTGCGTTTATTTCATCAGTTGTTTATCTTTGATTGTTGTTTATGGGAAACTTTTTCTTTTTTAGATTCAACACAGAGTTCTCACGCGCGGGCTACAGACACTCGCTTTACGGCCTGTCTCACCCTAACAAGGTTGTTACTCCAATTTATAGCACCCTCAGTACGGATTTATTCTTCGCCAAGATAGTTTCAACCGTCTCCTACACTCAGGTAGAATGTATTACAGCTATTAGTGTTGCAAGTATAGGAAGCTGCTAATTTGAACCATCTACACTACACAATTGAGTACGGTTATTAGTGGTCCCCACCAAATAATGATCAATCGAATCAAACGATTGTTATAGAGGCGAGTAGTGTTTGCGTTAAGCTCCATTTGGGACAAAGTCAAAATTAAAAAAATATTAATTCATTTATAACGCAGGTTCATTTTCAACACATTTACAATCAGTTTGCTGAGTCTAGGTGCCAGTTCTTAACAACCAAGCCTAGATTTAAGGAATATTATACCTTCCTTTTTGACAATTGATTTGAGCCGACTGCTTAGAATTAGCTGGCCTACCATGAGCTTCATATGGTTTGGTTATGGCTGTCAAAATTGTGTCAACAGTGTCAAACACATTCAAACCCAAGAAGAAATGAATGTGTGGGTTAGCCGATCTATACACAATTTAACAGCCATAGCCATAACCATATGGAACCCGTGGTAGCCCTGCAGGTGAGCATGTTCCGTAAATTATTCAAATCAAAAAACCTTTACTGTATTTCTTTCACTTGAAAAATGGCAGCGCGGTTAGGGGTCATATTGTTAGCCAGATGTTAAAACCGAGCTGTCAGGTGGTCTATTCAATTGTTCCCGCGATTTGCAATAAAAAGGGGAAAGAATAAAAAGTTGGTAAAGGCACGCAGCGTTTTTTAATGGTTTTTCAGCGAGAGGAAGTTGGCGCTGTGCCACCGCGACTTGTTCCCTGTCGCTCGTAACTAGGGTTGTCATATCCACACAAAAAACTAACAAGTATAACCTCTTTGGAACTTTCATCGTAAAAAAAGAAATAAAAAATACAGAAACAAGTAATAAAACTTCAGAAAAACAGTTTTAACGGAAGCTTTGAGGCTCAATCAAGTTGTTTCTTTGCTTTCTGTCCTCACAAAAATTGCGACAAAACGCTCCTATTTCCGCCTTCCGAGTTTTATGTTCGCAATCAGCAAGTCGGAAGGCAGACGAAGCGGGACTTGTTATTATTCGCATAAAAATACAAACAAACAAACAATCATTCTGTATGCAGGGCCGGTAGTCAGACTACATCGTCGGCATCTGGTACCGAATATAATAGATTGCATAATTAGCATATTCCATAGTTTGTAACATTTGCTCCTTGATAACAGAAACTGTTTCAAAGCGTCTCTTCTTCTTCTTTCTAGCCTTTTCCCACAAGGTAGAGTCGGCACAACATGTTTGTTTCTCCCATTCTCCCCTATCATGCGTCATCTCAGTACTCACTCCTTTCTTGGGCATATCATCTCTCACACACAATCTATTCATCTTTTTATTCATATACATTTATGCCTAACACTCTTTTCGTCACATGACATTCTTGTTTCTTCATGACATGCTCCTACCCCGATTACTTCATTTTCTCTGTAACTGGCGCTACTTTAAACTGTATCAGCAACATTTTTATTTTCACTTATTTAACTTAATTATTAAATTACCGAATTGTTAATTGACTAGCAAAATTAAATGGAAGGTAAGGCCGTTTTCCAAGAAAAAGTCAACTGGGTAGAATCATTTAATCAGAGTTCTATAACTTTAGTTGATAAAAGTTCAATGTATCTTTATTTAATTTGGAAAGTTTTGCACCTGCTCTAATTCTTGTAAAAGCAATTACAGCGATCTGTTCTTTTATTTTAAAGAAGTTTCTGTCGTTTCAAAAGCTAAAGGTTTGGTAAAACTGGGTAGTTTTTATTGAGTTTGAGCTCTAAAAACCTCTTATTTTGTTATTGCGCAATTTTATGCGAAGCGAGTAAGTCATAATTTATTTTGTCCTGTTTTCACATCGTTTATCAATTTTCCATACCAAGTTTCAGGCTTGAATTGGGTAGGACCATTTGTCAGTACGTTCCATCATTGTAGATAAATCTGTCGCATGATCTATGCCAACCCTTAGCGTCTAGTGTCAACCCTACGAAATTTGAATGATATTGCGCGTGACGGTGACAACGCAGTTTTATTTGCTTTATCACGAATAAAAATATGATATAAAATTATATGTATAGCGCGTAGAGTGAATTCTAGATTTAATATCTGGGGTTTTATGTGTCTCATCTTATTTTACCAGCGATTGAATTAACTGTAGTGAAGTTGATTAAAAATTGAAAGTACGAATTTATTTTAGAAACTCTACCGTTATTCATCCAGTTAAAACTTTAGAGGCGAGTAATTTGGACGGTAGGTACTTTTATTTTTAAAGTTTCAGGAATCGTTCTGTAGTATCAACGAGTTTGGAAAGTAAAACGAGGATACTGGTTATTACTAAGAAACGTTAAACTCAAAGGAAATTCAATTTGGTACAGTAAATATGAAGACATACAATTTGTATAGGATCTCCAATATTACCTAGAAGAGGCTGCTTATATTACAATTTATTTTCCCTTTTGAAGCAGAAGGTTACAGAAAGATACCGAATACGCCGTTCGCATACATTGGCGTACTTTTAACGGAAATTAGGGTTTCACTGTAGATTGCTCGAAACGATAACAGAGGTTACCGCCTCCTGAACCAAACGAGGTTGGATATTTTAGACAACGCGTGTATATAAGATAATAAAAGTTATTTATGTATAGTACTTGTACCGCTTTCAACTTTAGAACTCAAGAGAGCCGAAGCGTTGCTCTTTTGAGATAGAATGTACTAAAAATATGTGCCTTATAATCATCGTCGGTTTGAAGAAGTCCATTGGGGCATGAGACTTTTCCCATCTACCGATTTCCGGCAATCTTTACTATACGTCTTTAGATATCAGAGTGTAAATAACTTTAGCTATAAGTAAACAAACTAAAAAACACAATAGAATAATAATAAATATTGTAGACGATTCACAAAACACTATCTAGCCCCAAACTAAGCAGAGCTTGTACTATGGCAGATAACTGATTTAATACTTATATACATATGTATTTATTGTAAATACATACTTAGATTGCAATATACCACCCAGACAGAGAGCAAACATTTTTGTTCACCACACAAAGATTTTTTCTGAGTGGGGAACGAACCTACGGCGCAGAAAGCAGAACTACTACTGAGCTGAGAGGCCAGTCAAACACTTAAGATACCTAAACGGCATAAAAGGTACACTATACCTTTTAGGGCTATTTCTATCTTCTATCTATAGATTTTATCCGTCAGATAAAAATATACCCATCTCTTAACAAGGGCTGTCATTTATTATTTGACCGAATAACATTACTTCGTAAATGGAAAAATCAACCCTCTGACATAGTAAACACAACCTCAAAAAATCAACAAGTACAAAAAGTATTTCCTTGTAAAAAAAATGTTGTTGAAGGAAAGAAAAACCTTTTGTTTTTTATGAGTCAAATAACAGGTATACTTATCATAAAATAGCAAAAGCTTTACAAGAAACAGCCCATAATGTGTTATGGAATTAGCAATAACTTAGCTTGGTGTGATAAATTCCTACCATTACTCAATAATTTATGGTGCCACGTTAATCTTGGAGACGAGATTAAACTTAGCTATTTTATTCTCTCCGATGGCTGCAGACCAGTTTCTGTCATAGTTTAGACGAGATTTTATAGTTTGTTCGGTTCTTACACGGAAAATTGAACCACCTATCTCCACTACCTACACCTGCGTGCCTATTTTCTTTCTATCATTATAAGCATGCATTCATACTGCACGATATTACTAATGTCTTATTTGCGGATAATGGGGATAACTTCCTCCTCTTTCCATGTTTGCTATAACCTTATGCAGGGTCCATAAGTGATATCGACTGTTAGACGATTTTTTTTACAATTTATAGGCTAACGCTTGACCGCAACCTCACCTGATGTTAAATGATGATGCGATGGACGGTGTAGCGCGCTCACTCGTTTTTGGGAATAGGACATCTCTACTCGGACCGAGCGACGAGACACATTTAGTCGAAAAAAAGAAATAAGATGGCGTCTTGCGTGGTTGTAACTGAAAAAATTCATCATCATCATCATCATCAACCTATTGCAGTCCACTGCTGGACATAGGTCTCTCCCATGGCGCGCCACTGAGCCCGGTCTTTGGCTCTTCTAACCCAGTTGCTGCCCGCCACCCTGCGCAAGTCGTCGCTCCATCTAGTCTGAGGGCGTCCTACACTACGTTTGCCTAAACGCGGTCTCCACTCCAGAACTCGTTTATCCCAGCGGTTATCGGTTCTTCGGCAAACATGACCGGCCCACTGGTTTATTGTTCTTTGGGCTATGTCGACAACTTTGGTCCTCTGTCGAATGACCTCGTTCCGGATCCTGTCTCTAAGAGAGACTCCGAGCATAGCCCTATCCATAGCTCGCTGAGCGACTTTTAACCTATGGACCCGTCCTGCCGTGAGTGTCCACGTTTCGGCTCCGTATGTCATAACTGGTAGGACGCACTGATTAAAGACTTTGGTTTTCAAGCACTGTGGGATGGGCGACGAGAAGACCTGACGAAGTTTCCCAAACGCTGTCCAACCAAGCTGAAAAAATTGGTTGTCTGTAAAGTCGGTTTACTGACGATATTAGTTGAACGTGACAACGTCATACAGCTGTCCACGCGGACGCATCGCTCACTCATGTAGGAAAGAGACAGATGTCGAACACTGCCGAACGCGGAGGCCGATTGTGCCTCTTTGTCGCTCGTTCCGCGCTCTCGCTTGCACTTCAAGCCTTATATTGAACGTCTCAGAGCGAGGTAACGACTTGTTTCGTGCGTGCAGCCGGCTCCATCGTATTATAAGACGTTGTCACGTCAAAAAGTAACACAGAGTTCTATCTATATTCAATGGAGAGTTTCGCCCTAATACTACTTACACCTAAGAACTATGTATGTATGTATGTACAAACTAAACCATGTGTAAATAAATGTGTTGAGTATTCGCAACCAAAAACCATCTATCTCATCCCTTCTTCCGTATGTTTTGATATCTATAACCATTAGTAAACGCATGATAACGCGCATTTGTGGATAAGTTCTTACATGATTCGACATTTTTGTGTTTGTTTTGGTAAAGATTGATAATAGAAGCGAATTGAGGAAACTGTAGAACTAAGGTTACATAGCTCTCTGCAGAACTAATCATTTGCAGTGGAAATGGGTAGGTCGTAGAACCGAGAACCGCTGGAGAATAAAGGTTCTCGAATGGTGACCACGAACTAGAAGACTAAGTGTGTAGGACGGCGCCGCCGCGATGGGACAAAATTATTGTAAGGGATAATGATGCTAATAATGAAAACTTAGTCACATAAAAAAAACGTGATGGTAAATAAATGAAATCACTTATACAAAGCTTGTATTATGGTAACCAGAAGTCCTACCACTAGCTTTGTCTGGCTCTGTCTCTGGCTGTGGTTTTGAGTCTGTGTGAGTTTTGACAAGTGCATTATACCTTGACGCGTGTGACGTTTTGACGTAGGATTTATTTAGTAAGCACTCACATAGACTCAAAACCAGAGGCCAAAGACAGAGCCAGACAGAGTTTGTGGTAGGCCTACGGATATTGCCTTATTTTTTTGTGAATATAATACAATCTACACCTAGCACAGACATCAAGAAACAAAACACTGGACAAATATGTTTTCGTTTCTAATCCTACAAACAACAAAATGCTTATTCTCAGTTTTAACATCATTTTGCGTTAAGCTATAAGACAAAATGATGTTAAAACTCAGAATGAGCCTTCTGTGCTGGCTCCTACAAGGTACTGAGCAGGAGGAAGTGCTACTTCCAGCTACCGAAGATGTGAAGCCAGATACGAGTTATATTTATCTTGTTTTTTCTCCAATTTTCTTTCACATAGACGGCCGAATATTGATTACTGCTTTTCTAGTTCGTTGCCTGTTTTTCTTTATAATATTTTATGCACCAAAATCTACAGCTCATCTCATCAAAAGTTAAGCAAACGAATGGCACAATATAATCTCCAATATTTACTGAATGCAATTATTTCGGTTTTAATTGAATCCTATGAATGAGTTAAATTAAATAAACACTTAATACTTAAATTACCATTTATTAATGTTTAATTATTCCAGTTATTACGGCTCAGGATAAGCCGATTCCCGAATGACGAGTCAATTTATAACAACTCTCGTGGTTTCGGACTTCGCCATTACCGCCCTTCTCCAACCACCCTTATGTGCTTTCTGAAAGGATGTCTGTAAAGATGATTGAAACAAATGGAGCGGGCATGAAGCTGGTATTACTTATTCGTTTTCTTTTAGTGCTTGTGATGGAACGTCGGAATGAGACTGGAAATAAATGAAAAATCCAATAACGACTGCCTGAGAAACTGGAAAATATGTACCTACTTACTTAGCAATTCCTTTTCTACTTAGAAGATCTGCATACTTTGAATATTTTACAAATATCTACTGAAAAATTCACCGTAAATTCAGCAGGTAAATATTATTTTTCATCGTCTAATTGAGTGTCCATTTATACTATAATATTATAAAGAGTAAAGACTTGTATTTTTGTACTTCTGTATGTTTGTAATGAATAAACTCAAAAACTACTGTGCCGATTTCAAAAATTATTTCACCATCGTACAGCTACTTTCACCCTGAGTAACTTAGGTTGTATCTGGGTGCTTAAAAAATAAATTTCCACCCGTGCGAAGCCGGGACAGGCCGCTAGTCACGTATATTTTAAAGATCTCAACCCCATGACTTGTTTGTGAGCTATCTATAACATGATAGCGAACATTCGTCACATGTCAACTCGTATCCATAGTCGTTATCTGTGCGTCTTGGAAGGCTGCCAATCGCGGGTCAATTTAGAACACCCATTTCGTTTGATATTAGGGACTTCTGGACACCATTCGTTTTTTCCACCGATTTTTCTTATATTAAATCCGGAGTATATTTCGTTTGACGTGTTCACTTTGCAGCTTAAATCTGGTTGGGGTTGAGAGGTGTAGATTTAATACTGTCGTCAATAAATTGTAATCAAACAAACAGTAATTCAAACAGTGATTTTTACATCTGACTCGCAGAGTTTTCTCCATTCATTAATCTTTGAAATTAAATGTTTGACATTGAACTGCTTATATCCTTTGAGGAGTAATGTAAACGAACCTTTGCGGCTAGGTATTTATTTAGGTACTTATTTGGCCTACAAATTTTTCACAAGGACTTTATTTACAACGAAAATTACAATGAATTCACAATACACTATGTATATGTTTATTCACTGTAAGAATATTATTATGTGTGAAGGTATTACCAACATAATGAGTAAGAATATTTTGTTAGAAACTAATTCAGCCGGTACCAACCTAAATTTTAAATTGGAACCGACAGGGGAAATAATAAAGTTTTAATTCAATCAGAACTTCCTTCATAAATACTGTGTTATTTTTTTTACATTTACCTCGTATAAAAATGTTGGTTTGCTAGAGCTCAAAAAACTTTTGCTATTATAGACTGGTTTAGGCGAGATTTCATTATTGGAAGTCGTCCGAGAGAGTAAATATCATTATACCTATGTTTATACAGGGTTATTCATTATTAGCTGCAAATACTCAGGAATTAGGTTCAACAAATAAAATAAAAAATATTTATGAAATGATTTTTTTTAAGTTTTGTTATGAAAATCCCGAGAAAATCGATAAAGGAATCATTGGTGCCTGACCTATTTTGACCTTTGATCCGCGCCCGCGCGCCGTGAGTGACACTCTGCGTTCAGCCACCGCCTGGGTGGGTTATCGTCCTGTTCTCCATGGCAATCATTATGCAATAGCCGTAAAGAAATTAATAAAAATAAAATTTTGATACAAAAACTTGAAAAATTTTTTGATCAAATTTAAAAAAAAAAATGTTTTTTTTTTGTTGAACCTAATTCCTGAGTATTTGCAGCTAATAATGAATAACCCTGTATAAATAATAAAATGATAGTAAATAATAATTCCTATTTCCCTAGGTCACGCCATCACGCGTAAAACTGCTGAACCGATTTGGCTGAAAATTGGTGGGGCGGTAGCTTAAAACCAGGAGACGGACATAGAATATTTACTTTTTGCTCCGAAAAGTAACAGAAACGGGGCGAGCGAAGCCGCGGGAGGCTGCTAGTATATTATAAAATTGACAATTTATACATTCTGACTGAAGTATAGACGAGTTCAGAGTCTCCCACTTTTGAATTTTCAAAACATCTACCAAGGTGCCAAAAAACCAGGTGCTGAATAAAGATATAACAAAAGATGTCCCAAAATAATAACGTTTTGTCAAAATCAGGTATACCTTAGTTATTGTAAAAACGTTTTTGTGAGATGAGGCCCCTAGGCTGGCTTTTGATATCAAAGGTCAAGAGTATTTTGTTCCATAATCGAAGGATCATTTTCAATCGTCTTCTACAATATATATATTTTTTGTATAATTCTTTTGACTGGCCTCTCTGCTCAGTTGAAAGAAAATTTGCCTTCTGCACCGAAGGCCGTGGCTCCAATTCCCACCGAGAACAAATATTTGTGTGGTGGACAGTTGGACACAGATGTTTGTTCTCCGACTGGATGTTATATTGTATTCTCAGCATATATTATTAGGTATTTACAAAAAAAAATTATATAAGTATTATACTAAGTATCTGGTTCCCATAGTACAAGCTCTGCTTATTAGGTTGGGGCTACATAGTCTTGTGTGAATTGTCTACAAAATTTTTATTTATTAATTTTTATCTACTATGGTTCAACACATTTTTATTTTATTTATTTTTATTTTATTTTTATTTAATTTATTTATTTATGGTTCAACACAGCACGGAAGAATCTGCTTATTACTCCGAATTAAATCCCAGCGATTTCTAATTTCTTTTGTTGATCTTAATTAATTTCACCCTCTTAATTTGGAGGTCGAATGAGCGATTTCGAATTAGAATTTCTGCTTTCCATTAATATAAAGGGGAATTGTTTTCAACAGTTGAAAACGGAGTTTTTGCGGTTCGTTTCCCTTTTAACTATTGTTCTATCAAAATCTACCTATAAGTGGTGTTCTATTATTTCGGGGAAATTGTAAGGACGAAAAACGGAAACCGATAAAGTTTAAGCGTTGCTTTATCCTTGAAATAAGATGAAAGCTTTGTGAGCACGTTTCCATTGGATTATGAAAAACTTTTCAGGCAATGCAGAGTTCCTCAAATTTCATATCTTAGCCAGATAAATTAGGTTTTAAGTTCCCCCGTCTCAGAGATTAAAAGGCGCTGGTTTTGAGGAAGAAGTTCGAACAGCTTATAGTTCAAGTTATAAATAGTGTCTACACATTTTGTAAGGAAGCATTGCTGTGCTGTGTTTTGAAAGTCCTTCATACATTTGATCGCACTACGTGGAACTGTTAAAATATAAAGATGATGCGTAGGACGCCTCTGTGGAACGCTGTCATTGATCCGATGAAGATCAAGGAAAGTCTACAACAACGAGCTCTCCTTTTGTTGCAAAGAGAGCTCTAAATATATTATCAAGAAAGCTCAAAATTCTTTTTACTGGAAATATGTATGTAGTTCGAACCTTCAAAGTTGATTTTGTGATTTTATAGAGCCAGAGTTTCAGCCCCTATGCTTCAAGGATGATGATTTGAATATGTAACGTGTTACGTCAGATGAGATGATAAAAAAACATGGCACCCTTTGCCGAAGAGGTGTCGGGCACGTGACGGTGACGTGACACGTGACGTTGACGGGTTCAGTGATTTTTTCCCACTCCAAAAATTATGATAGTCCGCCTAAAGAAGAATTCACTTCAACAAACAACGTGTCTGTAATGTGTAAGAAAGTTTGAACTGTTTAATATGGAGTTTCACAAAGTCCTATCAAAAACGATGTTTATTTCTATTTTATTGGAAATATTAACAATGGTATTTGTTCCCGAAAGTTTTAATATAAATTATGTTTTGTTCTGAAAGCCCCCAAGGATCCAACTCGAAGTAGCAGAATTCATTCATAAGCTGTCAATTCTATCAAACGACCGCCGCCACCTACACACGTTTTCACTTAGTCCTTCCAGTAGGCCTACCGCAAGCTCTAACTGGCTCTGTCTCTGGCTACGGTTTTGAGTCTGTGTGAGTGTTCACGAGTGTATTAAGGCTTGCGCACATCTCGGCGACATGATTGCGATGACTGAATATGACAGCGTTTCAGCTGATCGCCATCGCCTAGATGTGCACAGGTCTTAATAGTGTGTGTGTGACGTTAAGACGTAAGATTTATTTTAGTCAACACTCACACATAGTCAAATCCAGAGACAGAGCCAGAAAGAGCTTGCGGTAAGCCTACTTATCCAAGCTGAGTACCTACTCGCAGGCTCGAAGCAAGAGTTAATAAATGGGCCAGGCCATTTTAGGTGTAAAATAAAAAAGTGAAGTTTTAATAACTTGAGAAACCGACTTCACGGCCAAACTGCTTTACCAATTTTGCTATAACTCCCATGGGACCAATCTTTTAAAATTATTCTTCGGATAAATACCTATATTTTTCTTAAACATGCGCGGAAATATTGTCATTACTTTTGAATATAGAACACGCGAAGTATCATATTTACGTAGACTGAAAAACCAAAATCACTTCCCGGCGCGTTCTCGCTCCGGCAATGTTGTATGAAACGGTGTGCTGTTTGAATTTAGAACTCTTTCATCTATCGTACACATTGCGTTCTCGTGGCTGTATAGCCACAGATGCGTTTACCTTTCGGCACAAACTGTAAAATAAAAAAAACATGGCAGTAAAGCGGAGTTCGTTGTTATTAATAAAAAATAAACATATTATGTAAAAGACATTTTTTTATCCTTGCATTTTTTTAAAAAAGCACTATATATGCCTCGGCCGAAATGGCAATTGCCTGTCTCGTATCATTGAAGTCCTCGCCTGCGGCTCGGCCTTCAAACTCATACTCGACCTGCAATTGCCTATTTCACTGCCTTTGCAATAATGTACTATTTCATGTCGGTTCATATAATGACGCAATTTTGCGATCTAAAAACTAAAAAACATAAATAATAAACTCAAATTGAAAACCTCGGTTAAAAACACACATACATTCGGTACGAGTAAGTTCCCCTATTTTTCCGTACCCCTCGTTAGGGCCCAGATTCGTAATCCATTGGGCGGGTTCAGTATGAATTAGAGGAACATTTCTTAGAATTTATTTTTCCTTTTACACTTGGCAAAGACAAGATCAAAGCTTTTGCTCCAAGTGTTTTACACGGCAATTATAGTGTGTTATATGTATAACTCGAAAGATACTAGAGAATAAATAAAAAGTTTTTAACCAAAATAATACCCAACCAAATAAATGTTTCAGTAACAATGTTTTGCCTCCACTTTTTTGTTTTTCCTTATTAGAAAAGCTTACTGGTATGCGCTCACGCTGAATGTTTCAAAGATTTCATGAATAAAACATATGTTTTAGATGAAGGTGGCATAGAGGTAACTGCTGGTTAGATTTATTTTTGATGATAAAGGTAAGTATTTTTAGTTCCGGATATGTACTTGATTATTTTGATATCGTGTGAGTAGTGAACGTTATTGGATAGTGATGCTCATAACTCACAATTATCATTATTAATTATCATTCATTGTTAACGACACCCCTAAAACTACACTCCCGAGGTATCGCCGTTCACAAAATGGCGTTTGTTAACGACACCACCGTAATGTAACAATGGTTTAAGATTATTTATTTCTCATACAATTTACAAATTACTTACCGAGAAACATAACTTATACAACAAAATTTTAAATGCAGTGATTGTTGCAGAATTATCACTATTACCTATTACCTACCTACCTATTACCTCGTCAAAGGTTTAAAGTACGTTTACGTTTTATTACGGCATTGGCAGCCGTCATACGTTCACTACTAAACTTTCGATAAAGTCGTAACTTTTAGTATGTTTTGAGTAAATGTTTAAACATATTTGCTCCCCATTCGCTAGTAGGTGTGTTAACAGTAAAATAAAACGATTCAAATACATCAGATGCCGTAATTCAAGCTGGTAGGACGTTAATGCTGTAATATCCTGTAGGCCTACCACAAGCTCTGTCTGGCTCTGTTTCTGGCTCTGGTTTGTGTGAGTCTGTGTGAGTGCTTAAAGTGTATTATACTGGTGTTTGACGTTTCGACGTAGGACTTATTTAGTCAACACACACACAGACTCAAAACCAGAGCAGAGACAGAGCCAGGCAGAGCTTGTGGTAGGCCTCCTGTTCGTCTTAACCACGACAAATGCATGGCATTCGTCTCCTTGATTCATGAGCTTGTTTATATCCCATACCTTAATCTCTTTGATCTAAGGTCGGTAGAGCATGTAGTACTGCACTGCTTCGCAACAGAATAAGCGAGTACCTAGACACGGCTCAGGGAACTGATTGAGTCTTGTCCCCACCCCATCGCGGACGTCAGTGTGGGCCTTATTCCCCCAACTCAAATTAGAATTAGGACTTAGGTTGTGACCAGTTTTAAGTCAGCTTCAAAAAATTCTCGATAGCTGTTCTTTTCTTATAAATGACTACAACAAAAGGGGTTACGGGACGCTGTAGTCACTAGCTTTGGAAATAATCTCAATAATTTTAAGAGTTATAGTTATTTAGAACATACATAAATATTTCATACCGGCAAAGCCACGCAGGCATTAGCTTTTTTTTCAACAAAGCCTGAACAAAAAATATTTTTCCTGAACAAAATATTGAATGCCGTGACACGAATGAATACGCGGTCCCTAGGGAGAAGATATCACAGTTTTATGTCGCGATACATCGCTTAACACCGTATTCACAAACGTTCATTTAATTATCGCCTAACATCGTCTATAATATTATGTATGTATACCTAGGTATATGATTTACACAGGCAACACGCCGCCGCCGCCGTTGCGCACCAACCTCATAATTTTTAAACCAGAAAAGAATGAAATGAAATTTATTTATTCAGTTACAATATTTGTTCTAATATAATAGTAGGTACCTATCTCACATGAGGTACCCAAGTAGGTAGGTTAACCCTAAATACATTTTGCATTACAGTTTGCATATGAAAATGAAAACGCAGATGTAAACGTAATCCTTTGTCTGCCTGGAAAAGCTGGTTTCATAAAATTTATTCAAATTTTGGTGGCGTTTGTGAATATATCTCTGTGCGTGACTCCACGATACGTCACTCAGATTTTATCGCAATGGTGGATCATTGTTTTTTGGTCGTGAATTTTGTTACATGGTATACTTCCTTTTGGTGATAAGCAATCAGGGAAGTTCGCTAAGTGCGGTAACAGGCAGGAAATTTTGAGGGTGCTTTTTGTTTTTAGGCGTTTTTGCATTTATAAGTTTATTATATAGCGGCCCGTTAAGCCCCGTTCCTGTCCGTTCGTTTAATATCGTTTTTTTCTAAACTGAACAGTTTGCGCGAGAGACACTTGCAAAGTTGAAAAAAGTTGGTCCCCCCCCCTCTAACTTCTAAAATAAGGGAATGATAAAACTAAAAAAAATATATGTTGTACATTACTATGCAAACTTTCAACGATATTTGGTTTGAACGAGATCTAGCCAGTAGTTTTTTTTTTATACGTCATAAATCGTAAACCGCAATTTACCTTTCGACGAACTACAAGAACCTGTTTCCTGTTTATTTTCTGTATATTATGTTACTTGATGCTACGGAACCCTTCATGGGCGAGTCCGACTCGCACTTGGCTGCTTTTTTTTTAGCTCGGCCTTTTGAGCCGTAGGTCGTTGTTCGATCCCCACCGAGAACAAAAATTTGTGTGGTAAACACAGATGTTTGTTCTCTGCCTGGGTGTATATTGTAATCTAAGTTTGTAAATTTAGTTAATTTTTATTTATTAAGTTTGTAAAAAATATATAATATAAGTGTTATATCAGCTAATCTGGTTCCCATAGTACAAGCTCGGCTTAATTTGGGTCTAGATAGTGTTCATGCGTGGTTGTTCTAAATATTGATTTATTTGTTATTAAATAGGTTTACGCGGAACACAATAAAGTACTTCTTTCGCTGTAATTTCCTTTACCTAAAAGCTCAAAGCTAACTCCCTCTGTGTAACGGTAGACCATCTCAGTAGAACTACCACAAGCTCTGTCTGGCTCTATCTCTGGCTCTGGTTTCCAGTCTCTGTGAGTGCTCACCAGTGTATTACTGTGTGTGTGACGATTCGACGTAGGATTTATTTAGTCAACACTCACACAGTCTTAAAACCAGAGCCAGCTACAGAGCCAGACAGAGCTGGTGGTAGGCCTACAGGTATTCGAAGTCTGTAGAGGGAAGCTAGGCGAAATTAGTTTTGAACTCTTGAGATGTGGAATTTTGTTGAAGCGATTAGAGTTTCTCTCTAAAACTTTGTATGATAGCGTTCCATTTCAATCGATCCAGTCGTGCACCAATAAGTTTATCTGACCAAAAATGTATGTGCACTTTGCTTTTAAATAGTGAAGGAAAACATCGCGATGAAACCAGCATGCCGTATAATGTAAAATGTTTGAAAGTGTCAAGTGCACGAAACGATCCTCTTTTGAGGCTCAAAAATTCTTTCACCTGATTGGTTCGAAAGAACTAGTGATGATATGACAAGAAGAAGAAATTTCAATTGATTCGAGTATGATCATTATTTACTCGGGTGTCAAAACAACTGAAAAATTCAGGGGGCACCCATCAAAATGAAAATCTTTTTCTGAAGAACGCTAATATGCGTTATACAGGGTGTGGCGAAAAGAGTGGATAATCCTTTACCTACGGGTCGGGGGCATCACAACTGTTCAGAAAATAAAAACATGCACCCAATAAAAGTCCCACGGTTTTCGAGTTATTAAACATTTTCGAAATTTTCATTATTTTGTACTTCTGTCCATACTTCTCGATGCCAAGATCACAAATCAAGGAATTTTCTCCATCTGTTTTTTTATAGCATTCTTAGATAACTGTTCTATCAAATGATAACTGCCATTGGTATGTCAAAGGTACAGTTTTTTTTTTAGAATTTTTTTTAGAAATAAAAATGTGATTTGCCAATTTTTTCCAAAAGTTTGACCTCCTGTGGTTTAAAAAAAATGTATGGTCACCCTGAGTGACCAACTAATAAATAACTTGCCTACTTCAATGAGATTCCGAAATGGTATAGCACTTGCTAGTTCCAACTTTCAATGCAAAGAATATTTGTGTTAAAAAAGGGTCAGGGTCATTTTTTCAAATTACAAGTAAGATTTTACATAGCAATCGAATTTACTAAAAACAGAAAATAAAACAAATTAGATATTTAAAATACATTTATTACTTTAAAATTTCTTACAACAAGTGCTCAAAATGGCTTCCACTTTCTCTTATGCAAGCCCTGCATCTTCTAATAAAAGAACGCTTTATCTTGCGCGCATTTTGAGCATTTTGAGCCATTTCGAGCACTTGTTGTAAGAAATTTTAATGAAATAAATGTATTTTAAATATCTAATTTGTTTTATTTTCTGTTTTTAGTAAATTCGATTGCTATGTAAAATCTTACTTGTAATTTGAAAAAATGACCCTTACCCTTTTTTAACACAAATATTCTTTGCATTGAAAGTTGGAACTAGCAAGTGCTATACTATTTCGGAATCTCAATGAAGTAGGCAAGTTATTTATTAGTTGGTCACTCAGGGTGACCATACATTTTTTTTAAACCACAGGAGGTCAAACTTTTGGAAAAAATTAGCAAATCACATTTTTATTTCAAAAAAAAATTCCTAAAAAAAAACTGTACCTTTGACATACCAATGGCAGTTATCATTTGATAGAACAGTTATCTAAAAATGCTATAAAAAAAACAGATGGAGAAAATTCCTTGATTTGTGATCTTGGCATCGAAAAGTATGGACAGAAGTACAAAATAATGAAAATTTCGAAAATGTTTAATAACTCGAAATCCGTGGGACTTTTACTGGGTACATGTTTTTATTTTCTGAACAGTTGTGATGCCCCCGACTCGTAGGTAAAGGATTATCCACTCTTTACGCCACACCCTGTATAGTTAAATTTCACTCTTATCTAAACTCTAGCTTGGTTAGTTGGTAGTAGCTCTGCCTTCTGCGCCGTTGGTCGTGGATTCGATCCCCACCGAGAACAAATATTTGGTGGTGAACGTAGAAAAAAAAAATGTGTATAAGTATTATATCAGCTATCTGGTTCCCATAGTACAAGCTCTGTTAAGTTAGGAGCTAGATCTATCATCTCGCATTTATCTCGATCAGGGGCTCAATTCTAGACCAGTGACTTTTTTGTCACGGTAGATATTTATCACAAGAACTGTCAGTTTCTTAGGTGAATTTGACAGTTCTTGTGATATATATCTACCGTGACAAAAAAGTCACTGGTCTAGAATTGAGTCCCAGACGTTTAAGAGAAAGGCCAGGGGCCTTATTCTCGGGCCGATCTCGATCATTCACGTAAACCGACGAGCATGTATGAAGAATGTTATGCGAGTGAATGAAGCGAAAGAGGTGTGTCAGGATCGTAGCAAGTGGAAATCCGTGATCTCTGCCTACCCCCATGGGAATCAGGCGTGATTTTATGTTTGTATGTATGTATGTAGATAGGGTTGTGTCGAATTTTATGTTTGTATGTATGTATGTAGATTAGGGTTGTGTCGAATGTCCACTATATACGTATACACATTTATCATCATTCACGTGAATGATGTTAGGAAAGTTTATGTCGGTAGAAGGCATCAAACATTTCATGGCTGTCCAACTTATGTTATGTACGAAGTCTCAAATGTTTTACCTACGAGTTTGCGTAATAATTGCTAGCTTGTCTGTGCCGTGAGTGCTCGCTCATCATGTTCGTGCATGGCCGGCGGCTTACGCTTCTGAACATGGATGGAATTACTAATGGAAGTGACAGGTTTATAAATGTGCTAAGAGCTGGCTAAGAGAGTTTGAACGGTTCGATCGCCAGGTGGTTTTGACAGATGTCACAAGTGATGATTGATGGTGGAGCGACGTGGGTTTTTACTGGTAAAATATTTGGGCAAATGACATTATGTAATGACAAAGATTTTTATAATGTCCCAAAAGTTAAGAGCCGAGCGGGATTAGAACCCACGACCTTCCCCTTGGTACGTGGCTGCGCTGACTGCTGCGCCATCGGATCCTAATGATTAGGATCCGATGGCGCAGCAGTCAGCGCCTAATCACACTCGACGAATAACTCATAAAGACTGTTCGGCACTGACGCGACCGTGGCTCCATCTACATCTTTTATATTATATTATGATATTTCTTTTGGGACATTTTATTTCATTAAGCGTAGTAAACACTATAAAACACTAAAAAAAAGCTATTTTGACGACGACTGACCTGACGTCGTCAAAATAATTTTTTTTTCATTACATTTTTGAATACTTTCATGTGGCAAACTCACGCTATATTTTGAGTTAAGGGTGGGTTTTTACCATTCCAGAGTAACGCTATCCGTCAGATATAAATAAGAGAGGTATTTATTAGCGTTACTTTGAGATATTAAACCAACCCTTTAGTAATAAACAATGTATAGATAGATACATAGCTAAGTGAATAATAAATTCAATAAATTTACAATGGGCGGTCTTATTGCTAGAAAGCTATTTCTCCAGACAATTTTTAGATGGAGGATAGGAGGATTGGAACCTATACTATGGAAGATTGGCTGGGTCAATGACTACCTAAATTGATAAGTACGTATCACTTCCATTTATCTACTCAACTCCATGTCAGAAACTAATAAGCACGGCCCAGCCTGACGTGGGTGCTCAACATTTTAATAGTTGAAGATCTTCCGTCAAATCAAGGAGTTTTACGACATGCCTCACATCAGAAGCAATAACTTATAGCTTGAGCAGTTGAGCACGCTTCGGAAACCGAAGTTTGTGATTTCGAAGCGCTGCTGATTTTGACAATAACAGTAGGGTCTAGGTCATCAATCATGAGGGTTCGATTAACCATTGTTCTATTGTTATCTTCCTCTTATAGACCTACTAATGTTTGTAAGTATTGGTATTTGCTAATACGAGTAACATAATATGCTAAGAATGTGAATCCGTTATTGACTGTACGTTCTATAGTACATTATTGCAAAGGCAGCGAAATAGGCAATTGCAGGTCGAGTATGAGTTTGAAGGCCGAGCCGCAGGCGAGGACTTCAATGATACGAGACAGGCAATTGCCATTTCGGCCGAGGCATATATAGTGCTCTTCTTAAAAAAATGCAAGGAAATAAAAAAGTGTCTTTTACATAATAAATTTATTTTTTATTAACCAAATAACAACGAACTCCGCTTTACCGCCAATTTTTTTTTTTAATTATACAGTTTGTGCCGAAAGGTAAACGCATCTGTGGCTATACAGCCACGAGAACGCAATGTGTACGATAGATGAAAGAGTTCTAAATTCAAACAGCACACCGTTTCATACAACATTGCCGGAGCGAGAACGCGCCGGGAAGTGATTTTGGTTTTTCAGTCTACGTAAATATGATACTTCGCGTGTTCTATATTCAAAAGTAATGACAATATTTCCGCGCATGTTTAAGAATAGTACATTATTGCAAAGGCAGCGAAATAGGCAATTGCAGGTCGAGTATGAGTTTGAAGGCCGAGCCGCAGGCGAGGACTTCAATGATACGACAGGCAATTGCCATTTCGGTCGAGGCATGTATAGTGCTTTTCTTAAAAAAATGCAAGGAAGTAAAAAAGGGTCTTTTACATAATAGTTTTATTTTTTATTAACCAGTTATCAACGAACTCCGTTTTACCGCCAATTTTTTTATTTTATTTTGCAGTTTGTGCCGAAAGGTAAACGCATCTTTGGCTATACAGCCACGAGAAGCAATGTGTACGATGGATGAAAGAGTTCTAAATTCAAACAGCAGACCGTTTCATACAACATTGCCGGAGCGAGAACGCGCCGGGAAGTGATTTTGATTTTTCATTCTACGTAAATATGATACTTCGCGTGTTCTATATTCAAAAGTAATGACAATATTTCCGCGCATGTTTAAGAAAAAGTATTTTACATGGATTCTTAAGAACTTTGGATTTGGTTCTAAAATAACTACGGGATGCCATAGTGCCTACGAAAAGAAACCATCCATAATGGGTGTTTATCTGTTATCATTTTATATTACGATAAAATGCTAACGCGACTAACTATAATAACCTAGAACCTTACTAAGGCTTTAAACCACTGTTCACTGTTAATTGTACCTAGCTTTCTGTTTAATAAATAAATATAAATTATAAATACGATGACGCTGACGCTGACGCTAACGCTGACACCAACGCTGACGCCGACGCCGACGCCGACGCCGACGCCGACGCCGACGCCGACGCCGACGCCGACGCCGACGCCGACGCCGACGATGACAAAAAAGTAATATTTTACAAAATTTGAATGCTGGGAATTTGGCTTATACCGAATTCGAATAAGAGTGAATTAATGGGCGCGGCCTACTGTTGTGCTACTGTGATGTGATGAGTTGCACAATGCGCACGTAAAAATGTATCGCGGAAGTGCGGTTGGCGCGGGAAAAATATTTGACTTCGCCCAGATCCTAAAGGCCGTTTACGAATACCACTGCCTTAAACAATTTAAACTATTATTTATTTCAGACCTAATTTAATAGAATCATACAGTTAAATGAAGCAGTATTTAGCCAAGCATTTACATATTATAATATACCTAACTACTTTATGGAATCTGTCTGATGACAGGACATCTTGGCCGGCCGCCAGCTGCTGGGCAATTTAGATACGCACTCCGCTCTAGTTCACAGTCACACATAGGGACGTTTTTGTAACAGTTTTAGATGTTAGTAAATTGTAGGACACTACTTTCCGTCACGAAAAAACCTACCAGCGGCCTACTTAGGTACCTATAAAAACTCGGGCATGTGCCAAAGCGTTGTTTGGATTTGTACGTACCTAATACCCTAATATCATGAGGCATTTTTTTTATTGTGTTTTTATTGGCTTTGAATATACCTCCTTTAATATACCTCCAAGGTCTCATAGTATAGGATCCCGCTATAGAAGGACCTTCACCGAGCTGGTTATTTAATTAAACGTATTTATATTTAATTAAACATGCCAATAAATATATTCTATATGGGTTGCCTATCAAATTTCAGTCCAGGATATGATTAATTAATAATTAAAAAACTAAATTGTTTTTTTAACTTTCCACCGGTTTGTTTATTAGACAAATTCTATACTAATCGAAAGTATAGACCCTATAGAATATGCAAACGTTAGGTTGCCTATTTTTTTCCGGTCACAACTCTCGGGTAGCCAGGTATAAACAGGTAAATCGATACTAGCATTTTGCACCGGTATGTTTATTGAATAAAAATACTGGGGTCTATACTTTCGATTGGTATAGAATTTGTTTAATAAACAAACCAGTGGAAAGTTTTTTTTTTTTTTTTAAATTATTAATTAATCATAATTATCCTGGACTGAAATTTGATAGGCAACCCATATAGAATATATTTATTGGCATGTTTAATTATATATAAAATACGTTTCATTAAATAACCCGCTCGGTGAAGGTCCTTCTATAGCGGGATCTTAGACTATCAAGACTCAAAGTCAAAGTCAATGTGTATTTATTTATTTACAGAATTACAGGTACAAGGTTGTTAATGGTACAAATAACTGCATAAGGTACTTATGACATAAGTAACATACGGGTACTAAACTAATTCCTAAACAGTATTCAGTATTCAATTTAATACTACCAGTGAAAATAAAAATACTGTGCTTCCAGTTTGAAAATAAATAGTTTCATTCGACTAGGGACTTACGCGTCGAGCTCTTTTAAAAGTACTTACTCACGCGGTCAAATACCTACGAGACGACCGACTGAAAAGAGCCAAGATCCAATACCCATTCATACAGAAATACTCAACATTTTATAGCAGGTATCTATCTTTTCACTGTCAATATACAGGGTGTTAAAGGCAGCTGTAGAAACGAAGGTGAACCTTAACATACCTCTATCGAAACAAATTGACTCTATCTCGCTGCCGGATGTTGAATTTATGAGATTGCTTCAAGGTGGGCTCTTTTCTTACGTACGAAATATTGAATTTACTAGTAAGCTTGAACCATAGTAGATACCTACTGAAAATCAAAAGAGACAGTTTTTTTAAACACGTCGACAGTACCTTTTATTTTATTGACTTCGGGACAACAAACAGTTACAGTAAATCTGTTATTAACATGGGTTTATAAAAACATTAATTAATACAGTAACCAACGATGCTATTCGCATATTAGTGACAAAAGTATAAAAAAGAAAGATACCTTTTATGTTTTAGCTATGTTGTGGAATGATGAATGGAATGGAAAAGGAATGATTTGTAAATTTTATGAGAAAAAAAGAATCTTAAACCATAAAAAAGTAAGACAACATTGCATTTTATTTTTTTGTGCAACTTGGTGTCCATCACTTAGTTGTATGCATGCATATGTTAAGTGGTAACCATCGCCTATAACGAGCATTGCCTGTCATAGGTCCCACACGTCAAGAACGTGCCTTACGATACACTGCTCTGCGTCCATCAACTTCAGGCATACAGATGTTCAGCCTCACGTGCCAATAGTTTCAACGGCACCCACACCCTTCAAACCGAAACACAGCAATGCTGCTCACGGCAGAAACTGACTGTATAAACTAAGTTTTAGGGAGTAGTTTTTACACCCTGTGTGTTAAATTTATTTGATACATGGTCACTGAAAGCTACACCACGTCAAAAGGCTGACTGGGGCTACATTTCAACTAAATTTCACCAAAAAATCACCCGGGGAAAATATTGCACTCATGTCTCATTGGATCATATTGTATAGGATATAAATGGTGTTTGCGTGAGTATGTATGATATCGTTATAATAATGACGGTATGTATTTGGTTGGTGACCTTGGAGGTCCCGGAATTGTATGGGACCCCTCCTTCATTTCCCGGGGATGTCATTAGGATGCGACTAATTAATAAAACAATAAAAATAAAAAATAAATAAATATTGTGGACAATCCACACAACACTACCTAGTCCCAAATTAAACAAAGCTTTTACTATGGGAACCAGATAGCTGATATAATAAAACAACAAAATGGCAAGAATCACTTTGAAACGTCTTAAAGCTAGGTGAGTCTAGGTGCCAGTTCCACGCGACCAAGTCTAGAAGAACAGGCAACAAACTACGGCTCGGTTCCTCGTCTTTTATATGAAATGCAAACTTAGAATACAATATAACATCCAGGCAGAACAAACATCTGCTTTCACCACACTAATAATTGTTTTCGTGGAGGATCGACCCCACGACCTACGGCGTAGAAGGCAGAGTAATACCAACTGAGCTAAGAAGCCTGTGAGTCAGCCTAAGAGGCCATTAGGAAATTTCTTGCAATTTATCTACAGAGTAAAGCGATGTTGGCACAAAGATCTTTGTGCAGCAAATGCCTTATGCCGAGATAATTCTAATTAGGAAGATTTCTAAAAATATTTTTATATTCACTATTTTGTCTAGTAAGATTTGCCAGGCCAGCCATAAACACTAAGCAGAAATGTGTGACGTCGAAATAATCAATTAAACCGCATGTACACGAAACTATGTTGGCGATACTTAAGTAGTGTTTGGTACATCTCCATTCCATTTAAGTATGGTGGACTCCTTAAAACAATATAACCTATAGGTACTTGTAGAACAATCTACTGATTGTTTGCCTTATCGCAGCTTATAAATTTAGGGCGCTGAGTAGGTAAAAATAAAACAATCCCAGGTCATTGTACCTCTTGAAACAGAGTAAATAATTCTTTAAGAACTCATTCCCACAAGAGTTAACCCATAACATCGTAAACCCTTTGAAGACTGGCCAGGTTAACTTGGCCTGACCTGCCCCGCTGATTCCTTTTATCTAGTAAAGAGAGGGGAACATAACTTATTGGTTGCATGGGTCTTATTGGCCGGTTGTTGATAGTTCAGTTGCTGTTATCGAAGTGATTGAGCAAGCCAAGGG
Source organism: Thera britannica (assembly GCA_939531255.2). Taxonomy (NCBI): domain Eukaryota; kingdom Metazoa; phylum Arthropoda; class Insecta; order Lepidoptera; family Geometridae; genus Thera; species Thera britannica. Next base: position 5,112,707 of record OW618040.2, on the reverse strand, counting down.
CGCACGAGCTAACTCGTGCATTGAATAAAATATAAACTGCGTCTACACACTTTTGGAGCGCTGCCGCTGATTGGCTAATATCTATTTATTATCAGCAGCAGCACTCCAAAAAAAAGTGCTACTTATTACTGCAATGTCGTTCGGAATGTATGAAAGAATTTTTCACATTGTGCCGGAACTGTGACTTCACTGATATGTGAATCGATCTTATACCCACATAAGTACTGTCATGTAAACAAAACAAATCCTTGACAAATGAATGAGGGCCATCGTGGAGGTAAAAGGGTCGTCTTATGCATGAAAATAAAGCCATTAATCATACGTTAAGTTAACCCGTTGCTTCGTTCCACAGAAATTCACTAGAATAGCATTGACTTAGCTTCTAAAATCTACAAGCAAAAGCTAACATCTGGAAAATAATGAGTTCTTCCGTCTTGTGAATAAGAACTTTGGTCGCAAATATCATGAAATAAAGCTATTATCATACGTTCAGTTAACCTGTAGGCCTCTACCACAAGCTCTGTCTAGCTCTGTCTCTGGCTCTGGTTTTGAGTCTGCGTGAGTGTTGACTAAATAAATCTCACGTCGAAACGTCACACTCACAGTATAATAAACCAGTGAGCACTCACACAGACTCAAAACCAGAGCCAGAGACAAAGCCAGACAGAGCTTGTGGTAGGCCTACTGTTGTTTCGCTAAACAGAAATCCGCTATTCTATGCTCTAGCATCAATTAGTACCTAAAGCCTTGCGTACATCTAAGCGATTTGCGATAGCGATTAGTGAAACACAGTCAAATAATGATAGCGATATTTGACAGCGTTTCACTGATCGCCTCCGACGAGCGCAGGCCTTAAATGAATGGTTTCTTTAGTTTGTAGATATTGAACATGAATTCTGCCTGCTGATTTTAACGTAATATAAGCATAGTACGTTAAAATCAGCAGCAGCATAACAAAAGCTTGTTATGCTACACTTCCACAGTTGTTATTATAAAAGAAGTTACGTACGACTTGAGAAGCAGGAAAATCTTCAAATCATATTATTATACCGAAAATGATTCTTTATAGACAGTTTACAAAGCAATTTACGATTATGCCGGAAGTAAAATGAGGCTAACGTTTTATAGGATTCATATTTTATGATCTCAGTCAAATTGGGGATAAATATTTTATGCTAAGGGTATTATTTTGCAGAGTATTTTAGGGTTACACTAAGCTGACCCTTTGGTCTGTGTAATGGAACTCTGCAGAGATTGAGGAAAGGCCTGCGCACACCTAGTTCGCTGGCGGTAGCGATCAGTGAAACGCTGTCAAATATCGCTGTCAAATCTCAAATCTGACAGCGATATTTGACAGCGTTTCACTGATCACTACCGCCAGCAAACTAGGTGTGCGCAGGCCTGAAGGGTTTGAGTGCCTGTGCAGTATGCGGGATTATTTACAAGATATTATGAGCTTCCATACGACTGATTCCTCATACTGTAATTAACGTACGGATCTTAATATACATATCTACTCTCATTCTATGCTTCTCTGTTTTAAGGAGTAGCTATTGAGACTAATTTAAAATACTGTAAATAGCCCCAGGCCACTACCAAGTTTTTAAGCAGAAATCTAACTTTACCCAAAACATTAATAAAAAGCAAGTTAAAACTTTGTGTCAGCGATTGGACCCGCGTTCCTAAATTTATTTTTGATAAATAGGATAAAGGGCCACTTCATAGGTCACTTAAGGCCAAGTGACACGGTTTGGAGTGCACATCTATCCCACTTCACTGGTTTATTGCTTCAAAATCCAAAACAAATTTCGCTGTGGAACGATCGGGGGGTCTATTTGTATAGCGATAAACAAAGTGTCGTGTTGACATTTGAGTTGCACTGCATGCCGTGACAAGTCTCTCCTGTAGGTTTACTACAAGCTATGTCTGGTTCTGTCTCTCTGGCTCTGGTTTTGAGTCTGTGTGGGTGCTCACCATTGTAGGTATTATATACTGTGTGTGTGACGTTTCGACGTAGGATTTATTTAATCAACACTCACACAAACTCAAAATCAGAGCCAGAGATAGAGCCAGACAGAGCTTGTGGAAGACCTACTGTGTGGAGCACGTTGTCGCATAGTGAAAAACCCAAAATTTAATACTATATACCATTTATCGTGCTGCACTAACAATCGTAAGAAAATCTCTGTAATTCTATCTGGTTTAAACCGAATTTATAGTAACATGCATTCCGTATGCGTTATAAATATAAAACTGCAGTTAAACCAACAAATGGTTTCTATAAACATCCAACTACTTGCAGTCTATAAACTATTTTCGTTACTCGCTATTGTGAGAGAATAGAAAACAGAGATTACTGTGAAAAGTTCAGTCCAGAGGAATAGAGAGTACTTTATTTTATTTTAAAGCTGGATAAATACGGAAAGCCGTTCATTCAAAAATTCTTCGAATAACGGACAAAAGAATACGTAAACAATAGTTTGAACTATGCCACGCAAACTGTGCCGGCGCATATCTAGGCGATAGCGATGGCGATCAGTGAAACGCTGTCAATATCGCTGTCATATTTAGCGTTTCACTGATCGCCATCACAGATCGCTTAGATGTGCACAAGGCTTTTCACAAGTTTTCTATGCCCAAGTTGATTTTCCGATCAAAGTTATAGTTTTAATCAGGCCTACGCAAAATAATTGAAACCTGTTGGCTCATTTCACTCAGCGAGGCGATAAATTATACACCGTCGAGCTGAGAGATAGTGTAGGTAAAGCCCAACTTTCAAAACAGCATCATGATAATCCAATTTTACCTCTGGTCTTGGCCTGCGCACATCTAGCACGATGGCAATGGCGATCAGTGAAACGCTGTCAAATATAGTACCTATTTGGCAGCGTTTCAGCTGATCGCTCTCGCCATCGCCTAGATGTACGCGGGCCTTACCATGTACCGACAATATTATGACTTTATGAACGAACTTGATGGTTTTTAAACATCGGACTTGAAAAAAGGAGGAAGTTCTTAATTCGGGTTTTTTATTTTTACATCGTAAGACCATGATTTGGAAAATTCTTATCTTTTTTTAAGTAACAATACATTTATATACACAAAAAACATACAAATAAACAAATATAATTTTATAAAACACACAAGAAAACGTTATCCGCACACCGTTATACCCGTTCTTATTGAAATTTATTTTTTTCAGATTTAGCTTATAGAAATTTTATGAAATTCTGTTCAGAGCTTGTTTTTTAAAACAGTACCTAAAGATTTGAATGTAATTAGGACCCTATAATGACATCTATGGAATGTCGTGTGTTGTCGTGTGACTTTCACAGTACTTATAAACTTGCACTAAGCACACTTTAAGTTTTTCACACACTGCACTGTGATTTGAATTGCAAGGTGTCCTGCCAGTTTTGTTGTGTTCTGTATATTAAAATATATCATGCGCTCATGTCATTCACCTAGCAAATATTTATTATATTCTGTCTGTGAAACGTAAAATGCATTACAAATAAAACAACTGTTTTCCCGAGCTCTACCGCTTGTTAATTCTGCATACAGGCAGATTGCGGCTGATCCTGTCTGGAGAGGAAAAGCTAGCTCACGGGTACTGCTAAATTAGGATTTTCATGCAAAGCAAAGTGGTTTCGGTACACATACGGCAACAAACTCGCGTACACACGCTGTGGTGACCGCATAAGTTCACATTCTATAACAAGCAGTTGTCGCTCGTCGCAATGGTGCGTCTTGGGAGAGACCTATGTACGTCCAGCAGTGCACTGATTATAGGTTGATAAAGCCCGTCACACACGTCGATACAACAACACATCGTCGAACAAATTTTGAATATTGATGTTCTATGTGTCGTTGCAAGGATCGTGTTTGCTGCTACCCTTTGTGAAAACCCCTAAAATCACCTCAATTACGAGCATTTTCAGTTATACCGCGCTTTGTCTTAGCGACTTTATGTAGTTATAGTTTCTTACGACGTCAGCAATGTATTTGCGTTCTTGAAAATGAAAAAAAAATTAAGAAACAAAAAAAGAAAACTAAAATACAAACAGGGGTACAGGAGGGTTAGTGCCCTGGAACATGATATAATACAGTGAAAATATATGAAAAATAGGCTAGCTTACTAGGTAGAAAATCCAATTCGCACAACCACCCATCTGCCTGTCAGATGTAGGTACATTGGTTAGTTTAGGATCTTCTCATTTCGATGATGCGTGCGCGGCCAAATACAACGACCGTGTGTTTTCAGTTTGGGTCCGACCGCGGGTTCACGATAAGCCGCATTCTGTACACAATTCAATATTTACAACTATCGTTGGAGAGTTTGCAGAGCCCGGCGATGAGCACTTCCGCAATGAGCGGAAAAACATACTATTGTTTATATGAATAGCTGTAATTTTGTAACGTGCTATAGAAAATATTTAATTATATATAGAAACTTACAATGAATACAGTACAATTTACAAAATGTAAATTGGGCTATCTGCAGGCCGATACAAACAATCTAGAGATAGCTCAACTGATCTAAATCAGTGCCAGACCAAAGCGTTCCCAAGACGCTGGATTGGATTAATATTTATTTACTTGTTTTTCAAGTAAATAAATATAATAAATATTGTGGACGATGCACACAACACTATCTAGCCCCAAATTAAGCAGTGTTTGTACTATGGGAACCTAATATAATACTTGTATATTTTTTTATAAATTTATGCTCAGAATACAATATAACACTCAGAAAGAGAATAAACATTTATGTTACCACAAAAATATTTTTTCTCATTGGGGATAAACCGACGACCTACGGCCTAATAACCATGGCTCATTGGTCATTTTGTGATAAAAAAAAATATCTCTGAATATATATTTTGTTTACAAAAAGTACAAAATACGCAAACACCGTAAAGCTTTAAATATTAAAATTGGCACAGCTTATCCACCTTACCTGTGTTTTTGGAACAAAAATAAAATCCTACGCAAAAGGCCCGATTATAATACAAAAGGAAAGTTGACAAAGTTTATCCACCCACATGATGTAGTTTATGTAACACTTAAATAGAATAAAAGGACTTAATATATACCTTTAGAGACATTCCTTTTAAATTGAAAGTAACTTGTATAAAAGCCTAAACGGTTTGTTCTAGGAAAACTCTACAAAGCATGAAATATGAATTGGATGTAATATTTTCTTTATCAATAAGTTTCTGAAAAAAAGGAAAACATACGAGCACGTATATAGCAGATCTGGATTTTATGAGACAAAATGGTTACTCTAGAGGCATTATCCAGGGAGGAAATAGGGGACTACGTTTGTATGGAGAATCACCTGTGTGATGCCCTCTTAAGGCATTCTCCTGACGTGCGTGACCTGCGAGGCAATGCTCTGTTATAGGCAATGGTTAGCATCACATCAGGTGGATTATATGCTTGTTCCATCAGCTAGTTGTTTAAAAAAAGCCTAGTGCATACTGCTAAAATCTGTAGGCCTACCAGAAGCTCTGTCAGGCAACACACACAGAGTCAAAACCAGAGCCAAAGACAGATCTCTGGCTCTGGTTTTGAGTCTGTGTGAGTTCTGACCAGTGTATTATACTGTGTGTGTGACGTTTCGACGTAGGATTTGTTTAGTCAACACTCACACAGACTCAAAACCAGAGCCATAGACAGAACCAGACAGAGCTTGTGGTAGGCCTACTGTTTATACAATATTATCATTGATATCAGATGGCGATAGAAAATTATTTTGCCATGCCAACTATGGTACAGCAAGTAACTGTGGAATATAATTCAGACGCAGTGGCTAGCACTGCACCAAACATCCCAATCTAAATGGTCAAATATTTGTAAAGCGTGTGTTCCAAAGTAACAGAGTAAAGATATCGCAAATGTACACAAATAGGTACTTTGTGCAACCAAATCACGTTGGCTCGTGAAACTGTTTCCTTGACGGAGCTTTAAGTACCCACTTATACTTGCATACTATTGGGAAAGATCTGTGTCCCAATTCTCAGTTTGGATAAATGGTCTTCAATTCGACGACAGAGATGTCCAATCAGATTTATTATCTGAAGCAGTAAAAAATAAACATAAAATTTTTAAAGTCGCATAAAACTCCGCATAATGTACGATCTGAACTTCAATATGTAACAGATGAGCGTGCCATTGATGCTGGAAGTTAGGTCGTAAATCGAATGTGTCGAACTGATGCCCACACTCGAGAGATTACCTGAGATATGGTGTAAGGAGATGGATGCATCCATTTCTGTCTCGCTTGGTTCCAGTTTCTATTGATGGGCATAGATATTTCAAAATGTGACTTTGAGTTGCGCTCACTACTCTACTACTGTGTATGATGGTGGCGATTTGTTGAAAGGGGTTTGTATGGAGTCACGCGAGATCTCATTGAATAAATCGCTTTTAAGCGATAAGACTGCCCGTTATACATGTATTGAATTATATGTTTTGCTAAATTCTCTTTTTGTTACTTTGTAAGGTATACAATAAAGGATTTTCTATCCATCTATCAACATCATCACACAAATATTTGTTCTCGATGGGGATCAAAACGCACGACTTACGGCGCAGAAACTTATTAGCTGACAGGCCATCTTTAATTACGTACCTACTAGTAGACAAACATCGGTGTACCGAAGCAATCACGCCTCGAGCACCCCTCGAACGACATCACACAAATTAACTAATTGGGGTACAGATACTTCATTTACAGAAGATGTTTGCGATAGAGTCACAACTTCCGATCTTGGCAGTCGCGACCCGGAAGTCGCCGGTTGCGGCGTACTCGCTTTGTATGTAGTCAAAAGGCATTTATTTAATTAAATCTTAGGAACACTTTACAATGATTTATAGCTCGGTAGATCTAAGGTGCGTTTTTTAGCCTGTCAATGTAGGCGATTCTGCCGCGTGGTCGAGTTTTATCAGTAGTATAGCTCTTTTTAGAGGGCTTTTCCGACGAAGTACTACCACCATGCTTATTTCTGCCGTGAAGCAGCATTGTTGTGATTCGGTTTGAGGGTGTGGGTGCCGATGCCGGTGAAATTACTGGCACGTGAGGCTGAACATACTTCGTAGAGTAGTTTGTGGCGTAAGTGACCTACAATGCATTGCTTTGCTATGGCATGGTTGCCACTTAACATCAGGTGGGTCATATGCTTTTTCCATCATTCCATACTTTTGTAGGAGGACGCGCGAACATTATGTTGAGTCGTGACCGCCAAAAGTCGCATCAAGACTCGAGCGTATAAAATAAGTAAGGCAACTATTTATTTTCGTGGTCACAACAACTCCTCTCTTGCCAACACACATACATAAACAACATACACAGACATACAACTTGTACATATTCTTGAACACGCTGCATAATACATAAAGCTTATTCCACGGTTTTTGGCCAGAAAATATTTATGCCACTTTTAGAAAAGGGAGTTGAGCCTATCAAAATGCGTCACGCATGCCCGCAGCCGCACGCATGTATTTACCAAAAGTATCAAATAAATATTATTAGGTTGACATACACGTAGAAATTGCCTCGTTTGCCTGCGTAATACTCCTATCCTCGTATCTTTTCATTACTCAAGATAGGTAATCTTAAACTCACTAAAACATAATAGCAGTAGAAAATTACGTTTCTATAATAATATTGTTACTTTTTCATTTATGTTAATTCCGTGGAATGTAGGTATACAGACAATTATCTTAAAATATTTGCTAATATTTTTACTGAATACGTTTTTATGTGTTGTTTTTGTTTAGTGCACGAAAGGAGCTTCTTTAAGGCGCACTTACAATCCTTTCACCGCACTTGCTTCGAAAGAATCAGTGACACGATAAGAAGAAGACAAAGAATACGTTTTAAGCTTGATAAAATAAAATAAAGTATTTATAAAGTGCTGGCTGGAAGCTACAAATGGAAAATGTGATTCGTGGGTTTTCAAATCGAAATCAGCGTAACTATAGAATCTGCGCTGAGCTGGATATTGGACGATCGCGAGTGCTGACAAGAGGGACGCTGTAATTGCTTTTGTAATTGTCTGTTGTCAAGAGAAAGCTCGATTCCTGATATGTACTGACGTGTTGAACAATTTATCCTTTATTGATATTGACTTACGAACATTTGCGTCCCAGAAATCGAAGGGAATTCATGAATACAATTACTTGTAGAATAAATATCTAGTACAACATAGGTTACTAGTGGATTCGTAAGATCAAAATATGGAGTAGGATAATAATAAATAATAAATGTATATTGTGGACAATTCACACAACACTATCTAGCCCCAAATTAAGCAGAGCTTGTACTATGGGAACCAGAAAGCTGATATAATACTTATATCCTTTTTTCCGGAAATACATACTTAGAATACAATATAACACCCAGACAGAGAACAAACACGACCTACAGCGCAGAAGGCAGAGCTACTACCAACTGAGCTGAGACAAGGACCAAGAAGATAGAAGGCCTATTTAGGGTTGTAATATTTATACGGAGGTAAACAGATTTGATTAGAAAACAACAGGCTCACCCCCGAATACTGAAACGCAACTCACATTTAAGCATGTCTCAAGCGACGGATATTTGACAGTTTTCAATGAAAATCTGTCAAATATTCGTCGCTTGAGACGTGCTTAAATCTGAGTTGCGTTTCAGTATTCGGGGGTCAGTCCTCTTTTGTCATTTCTGACTTTCTCAGTAGTCTTTTTGTACGGAATAAAAAGCTGTTGCTTATTTTTTATTCTGAATAGGGATCCAATAAAACATATCCTATAAATAAAAAAAACTAACACGAAGACTACTTACTAGATCTCGTTCAAACCATCGGTTCGGAGGGGGGGGGGGGGGGGTCAGGGTGACACACAGTTTAACACTTTGGAAGTGGCTCTCGCGCAAAGTACTCCGTTTACAAAAAAACGACATTAGAAACATCAACATCATTTTTGAAGACCTATCCATAGAGACCCACACGTACGGATTTGATGAAAAAAAAATCAAGTTATAGTTCTAAGTATGGGGACCCCCAAATTTTACGTTTTTTTTTCAATATTTATGTCATAATGTTAATGTGGTTCACAGAATACATCTACATACCAAGTTTCATCAGTATAGCTCTTATAGTTTCGGAAAAAAGTGACTGTGACAAACGGACGGACAGACAGACATGACGTATCTATAAGAGTTCCGTTTTTGCCATTTGGCTACGGAACCCTAAAAAAGGAACAGATTCTATAACTCTTTTAAGCACCCTGAATAATTTCAAATTGGTCCAAATGTTGCTAAGTTTTAATTTGAAGTTGGGACTTGTTTAACTTGTAGATAAAAGGAACATTCGGATATTAGTCGAGGTAAACTTCTTGGATTTCCCGGTTATTATTTAAATTATTTAAATAAAGGAACCAACTAACAGAACTTTACTTTCACAATAACTTTAAATGAACATAAATGCTATAAAAGTCAGAGTAACTGTAGCAAGTAATTTAATTAACGAGGTAATTTATTAAATCATAGCAAACCTGTAGCTTAAAACACTGAATCCCTAGTTAGTACAGTATCCCTAGATAGTAGTAGAACAGCTCTTTGAAGAGGGCACGTCCGGGAAATCTACCAGCCAGCATATTAGCTAGGTATCTACCAAGCGTTGCCGTGTTTCAGTTAGAAAGGTGTAAAGAGTATACTAGATACAATTTCGACAAACAACGAACAATCCTATTTTTCTCGCGTTGAAGTGTTCATTTTTTTTCAATAAAGTTATTTAATTTTGCATACTGGTTCCAAATTTAAATAACACCTTTGATAAGTCCCTCCTTGGTTGTCACGTTTTGGAGTAAAAACTCGTTCCATTTTTAAATTACATGACAGATATGAGTTTACTATGTAATTTATCTGATTGCTAAAAACATGACAGTAATGAATTTTCATCCAAGTTTTGGCGGCCGGTGCTCGCCAGTACATCAATTTCGATTTAACCCGAAGAAGGTTATCAAAATAATGCTAAAATATCCGAGCAAGTTTATAAATAAGAATTTACAAAAACACAATAAATATCATTGAGCTATCTTCCATTGCCCTATTCCAAACAATTGTTAACGATGTATAATGTTAACAATACAATGTAAAGCTGAAGTTCAAAAGTTTCAATACAATGCTTGCTCATTACTATCAATTATTTTGCTATTGAAATTGTTTTAATTATGTCAGCATTTTCTCGACTCACTAAAATACGTGCCAATCATACCAATAAAGGAGCTTGTTTTGAATTGCAGTGGATTTTCCCGTAACACCCCGTTCCCGTTGTTTTTTCGGGATAAAAAGTATCCTATGTCCTTCTCCCGGTTCTAAGCTACCTCCCCACTTATTTTCTGTTATAAATATTGTAACTAACACGACTTTCTTTTATAAATATATAATAACAATATATTTTCAAAGAGCAATGGTCGAAGTTCAAAGATAGCAAGCAATAAGCGCAACATTGCCCAAGGCGAGATGACAGTTGACATTGACAGGCAATTCTACGCGATCCCTTTGCCGATATTTCTCATCGAACTCACACTGTATGATTCGGCTTTAGCTCTACGAACTAGAGCCTTCTCTGCAAAACAAAAAGCGATTTTTTTTTTAAATTTCAGTTAACGTTAGTTTTAGTAAACATTCTGCAATCGAGTTTTTGTTCATCAAGCAAACCACTTCAGGTCAGTCAGTTTTGCACAACAAAGATCTAGGCTTTGCTTCCACAAATCAAAAAGTAGGCAGTCATAAGAAAAGTATGTTGCGCTGACCCCATATAAAGTGGGATACCTATAGGCAGGAAGAAGAAGAAAAAGTTAACATTTTCTGTCTTACTAGTCGGTACGTTAGCCGAATATTGCGGCTTTGAACAAGGGAAAACACCCAATGATGTCAGTCTCGTACCAGCTGTACAGCTGAAATTACGAGAGTTAGGGAAAAGTCGTGAAAGCATTTATAAGAAAACAATAACTGCAAATTTATTTTTTCAAAATCCTTTGACGGAAATGGACTATAGGATTAATCTTTGTAACTAAACGTTTTACTAAAAGTTTATGGAAATAGCAAAATTTATCTATAGTAATACCTAGTCAAAAAAACGTCATAACATAAAATTTGGCACACCTAGACGGCATTCGGTACTCTCGTCCAACTTTTGTTGTTAGACTATGATCACACACACTGTTAGTTTCCCAAAGTTTCTAATATCAAAATGCAGTAAAACAAATATCCATCGTTTTGCTCCGCCTTAGCTGTTTGTTTTCTCGAACACCGGGAATACGAATGTTTGACAAACAAAGACCTTGCTTCGTTACGTGAGCTCGGATCTTTGAGAGACGTATTTTCAGCTTGTAGCAATAATATTTCCGTGTTATTTTGTGGCCATCTGATACGTTTAAAATCTTACTGAAATCAGATCTTATCGCGGTTTCGAGTCAAAGGTGAAGCTGTGAATCTTATAAAGTTTAATACAATGTAGTTGGGTAGGATGGCGGGAGAAACAAGGTGTACGTTTGTTCTATGCTTTTTTAGTTTTCAGTGTTTCTGAAACAACCAGCCTGAAAGTAGGTACTTGGAATCAGTTCCGATAATTCCACTAAAACAAGAATGTACGTGGATGATTACATAAAAAAAAACTACTAATCGGATTTTATGAAAGCTTAGAAACAAAAATTAAAAAGAGAAAGTCAGCAGTATTTTTATTTGAAAAGCTATTGGAAAAAAGCTTCTACATTGATGCCTTGCGCACATCGATATGCGATGTCGATCAGTGAAACGCTGTCAAATATGACAGTGATATTTGACAGCGATTCACTGGTCGCCATTGCCTAGGTGTGTTTAGGTAAATGAAACCAGTTCTACTCTGAAACCTCTATAAACGTGAAACAGTAGTCAGAGTTTACACAAATCTTCGAACCGCTTAAAGGCGTGGTCCAAGATTTATTGCAGGCACATCACTTGTTAGTACAAGGCACAGTTGCTGTTGTATTGTTAAACCTGAACAGTACCTACCGAGACAATTATATCAAATTAGAGAAATTGCATTTGGTAATATCATAATCTCAAAATATATTTGACTGAGTAACATGAAACAGTATCATCATTATCTCAGGGATTTTCAGCAGTTCGGATATTTTATATCGTTTTGTTAGGTGGAAGAAAACATCGGGAGGAATGCATGTCATAGAACCTAAATATTATATGCAGGTAGTTCAAAAATATGTGTCAAGTGCACGAAAGGCTCCTTTCTTCTTTGAGGCACACTTAAAATACTTTCACCACAGTTGATTCGAAAGAACCAGTGACACGATAAGAAGAAGAAGGTGAAAGAAATATTTCTTTACCGAAACGAATGGTTTTAGAAATTTGAAAATTATTTTATATCTCCAGATGGATCTCATAGAAATTCCATCAAAATCGGCTTTAGCCGTGAAGTCGGTTTCTCAAGTTTTTTAAACTACACCTGTAAAAGTCTTGAATTTCATTTGATTTTATTTCAGCTTTGGTCTCGTTGAAAGCGTAATATTTACCAGGAATTTCTAAAAGAAAAAGTTTTAAACTCATTTTTACCCATTTTTTAGGGTTCCGTAGCCAAATGGCAAAACGGAACCCTTATAGATTCGTCATGTCTATCTGTCTTTCTGTCTGTCCGTCCGTATGTCACAGCCATTTTTCTCCGAAACTGTAAGAGCTAGACTGATGAAACTTGGCAAGTAGATGTATACTGTAAACCGCATTAAGATTTTTGTACAAAAATAGAAAAAAAAACAATAAATTTTGGGGGTTCCCATACTTATTTGAAACTGAAACAAATTTTTTTTTCATCAAACCCGTGTGAGATATTTATGAATAGGTCTTCAAAAATGATGTTGAGGTTTCGCGAGAGACACTTCCAAAATTGTAAAATGTGTCCCCCCCCTGTAATTTCTAAAATAAGAGAATGTTAGAACTAAAAAAATATATTATGATGGACATTACTATGCAAACTTCCACCGAAATTTGGTTTGAACGAGATCTAGTAAGCAGTCTTACTTGACTCGTTCGACTTTTAGCAGTTTTTTATAAAGGCATAAATCGTAAACAAGCAATTTACCTTTCGACCAAATACAAGAACTTTTATATTATGTTACTTATTGCTACGGAACCTTTCATGGGCGAGGCCGACTCGCACTTGGCCGTTTTTTTTTAAACTGGAGAATGTTACTGAAAAGCATATTGCCAATCACTGGAGTCCGATGATTCAGTTACCATTTACGATTTCAGTGCAGCACTTGCCAGCTATAAATTTCAGCAGAAATAGCGGCGAGTGGTCGCTGCTAACAAAAAGTTTACGAAATATCTTTTTAGGGTTGCTCCAGAGTGGTTGTTTAGAAATATTGATAAATTATACCTTTTTTTTATTATATTTTTATTTTATATTATATATTTTTATCTCATTTAGTTATAAGTTATGTGTCAACGAGGCAAATAAAGTTTTTTTTATTTTGACTAATATTTGCATGTCATTATTTATGTAGCGTTAGCCGGTTTTGTTGTTGCCGTGTTATAAAGTAAAATAGAGTTCTAGGTATATCCAACGAAGAGTTTTCGCCGAACAGTAGAGACTATAGAAAATACATAATTTATACCTTTTCATAATTACGTACACTGTTCTTATACGAGTATCTACAGTTAATAAACATAAATACATCAATATCGACCAATATCAATATACGACTTATAAAAATAAAAATACATACATATTGATAATAATATAATGCTAGCACACTAGTTGTTATTAAATATATTTAAAAATATTAAAATTATAATAACAAGAGTGCTATCATTTTTATATTTACTGACAACCCTATCGATGTCCGGGAGACGGTGGAGGTTCCCCGCGATGCAACCTTCATGGGCAATTTCAAAGACTTTATGACTGGCTGTCTAGTATTCATGTTTCTATAACTAATGGCCTTAGCTTTGAAACAGGAAGTTTACAGTGCTATCTATAACTATTTGGTTTTCCAGAGCACCATACATCATATTTTTTGGCTATTGTGCGATACAAAAATTAATGGTAGAGTCCGCGTAAGATAAGTCTGCGCGTGATGAGCAGAAAACATTGTTAAAATGGACTGGAAATATATTTCCTATCACCAAACATGAATGGGCAAACCGAACTTGCATTGCGTCATAGTTGTGTGTTGCGAGGTTATTTCAAGTCAGTTTTTACATTTCCACCATCTGTCACGTGCATAGTTACCTTGCGCGGAGTCTACGAGTGTTTTTTCAAAGCGGTTGACGTATTCAGTGGGTTTGAGTAAAAGCCATCTAACATCTTTGTAGCACGCTGGTATTAACCATGAAGTAGCTTGTAGTAAGCTGGTACTTTTTAAACTGCCTAATGATAAAAAAGTTACATTAGACTTTTTCAGTTACACTACGCGGTAACGTGGTAATCACTTTGCATGCGCGTAGTCGTTTATGGATGTACAGCGCAATGTACTTTCAAATTCAATAAGCAACTTCGTTTATCGTTTGAACCTCGACTTAAGACCCTACCAGGCACAGAAGCATTCAAATGTCCATTGGCGTTCACCCATCCAAATGGAGACCGCGCAGAAATTTAATAATTAAGATGAAAGGATACTAAGGACTTATTCAAGAATTTGAAGTTAATAATAATATATTATAGGTATATGTGATATAGAAATAAATTATTATAAAAACCACTGCACGGATATTTAATTTATTTTCCAATAAAAGGAGCTATATTATCGTTTTCAATAATTGAAAAGGAATCTGATATTGATTTACTGTAGATTTTCCCAAATAAATGAAATTGAATCACCTCACCGATATGACGCAAGAACGAAGGAAATATCCCATAAAATAAAAATAAATGCGAGATGAAATCGTTATAGATGCTGGCAAATTGGACCAATGGGCCATTTACCTTTTGAGACACTTATATCAATAGCGAGTGTTGAGGAAATTATAAACGCGAGCTTTTGAATGTATGGGAATGTATGATGGGATCCTATACCAATAATATTAGTAGTTATTTGTTATACAAGAGTGCAAAGTTGCTTTTTAACTGCGCGCCTAATTTAGATGACGAGCAAGCGATGGATTCTAAAATTCTGAAGCCTGAGAAGGAAATCAGTTTGTAGAATCCTGAGCGAAGGAAAAATACATTTTCCGAGATGGGGGGATGAAAAATATTTTAATATTTTTTTATTTATTGCACACACCCATTACAGATGTTTTTTCTCTGGGTGTTTTATTGTATTCTAAGTTTGTATTTACAGGAAAAAAAATCTGCCATGGTTCTGATAGCACAAGCACTGCTTAAATTGAGCCTAGATAGTGTTGTGTTTCCACATTACTTATTTATTATATTTAATTATTGCTTAAAAATCCCTAGCGTTTTTTCATGTTGCATAATTATATTACAGGTGCTACAACCTTATGCCAGAAAGAAAGATGTTTGTCACTTATTTCTGTTACATTAGGAGTTGAGGTAACTAATAATAAACATGAGAGTTTTCCTATAATCTTTCATTAATTAATAAATCAAAACAAGAAGCTATAAAAATATGAGCGTATTTATTTACGAGCGAGTATCCGTGATTAGGGTTCAAGAGCGGGCTGTTGGCATTTTTCAAGGCGCCTGCTATTTTTACAACGCACGTGCGCCAGATGGGAGTAATCACCACCGTATCAATGTTATTCCCCACCAGTGAACTGCCTTTCAAACTTACCATCATCATCATCAGAACGTGCCATAGTTACCACGCAGGGCAGGCTGGCGGATTGGTGACCGAAGTGTTGGTGTTATTTCTAGGAAATGCTGCTGCCCATATCCAGAAATGTGTTCCCTTGGTCGCCTTGTACGACATCCACGGGAGGTGATGGAGAGGTCCTATTCTTTGCCAGAACTCCATGGACAAACTTGCCATACATCAAACCATAAAAAAAGTTTAAGACAATTAACAGAACACTCATCATCATCATCATCATCAGCCTGAAGAAGTCCACTGCTGGATACAGACCTCCCCTACACATTTCCAGGAAGAATAATTGTGAGCCCTTTCCATCCACCAATTTCCCGCGATTTTAACAACATCGTCGGTCCATCTGGTGAGTGGTCGCGCTACGTTTTGTCTTCCGGTTCGTGGTCGCCATTCGAGAACCTTTATTCCCCAACGGCTGTCGGTTCTTTGAGTCATATGATCTGCCCATTGCCACTCCAACTAATTCTATACTAGCTATGTTAGACACGACACTATCTAGCCCAAGCATAGCTGGTACGATAGCTGATTACACTATACTTTTTGTAAATTCATGTTTATACCTACCTAAAAATTAATAAAAGTAAACTATGCAACTGAGGTAACAATAAATAAATAAACCTCTAAGCTAACTCTAACCCAGAAATTCCACCAAAGAGGTTTGAACATCTGGAATTCCTTTCTTAGTGGACTATGAAAGGAATTTACCCCTCTTTAGCAGGTGCGTTGATTTTAGTAATGTAATGGTAGGTATTTGTTCTGGCCCCATTTTGTACAAACAACTTATATTTCGATTCAGCAAAAGCAGGTAAAATAATATTTTATAAGGGATATAAAATCATCTAATTTATACAATTTTGTGTAAAATCACATTCCATACAATTTATCAAAAAGATAATTTTGATTCAAAAAGTTTTCATATCAAAAAGTTTACATTACTTATTATGCATTTCTATAAAAATTGCGGCAAAAAAGTTGGACTTGCTCCAGTTTTCAATGCTCTCTCTCATCATCAATTTAAAAGTGAGAAACAATTTTATTTCCAAGAAAAAGTTACAAAGTTTTTAAGATAAAGATAAAGTGTTACATTTTCAATGAGGATGAACACTGACGTTTGTAAAGTTACCAAAGAGGATCTGAACTTTTGTTTTAACGCCTGCGCACACCGCTGGCGTCGGCGATCAGTGAAACGCTGTCAAATTTGACAGCAATATTTGACGGCGTTTCACTGATTGCTATCGCCAGTGGCCAAGGTGTGCGCAGGCCTTTAGAGGATTCTCGAAGACGACGCAACGAAGAAAAATCCTCGAACTCGAAGTACCGACGGCTTTGGGAAAGTTCTGGAAATCCTGTGGATCGAGATGGCTCAGAATAAAGCAACGTTGAAATATACGAGCCAAGTTCGTACGTAGTGGACGTTTGGACTACTGATGATCATGTTAGTTTCAGTGAGGACATTGACATTCCTTAGTCATACACACAAATCAAAAGTTCTTATTTTTGTCCACAACATTTGCCCAAAAAACTTGGGGAATGTGTTTTTTACAGTAGAACTTTTTTTTACTATAGATAGCTTAGCATTTGAATGCCATCACACCTGATGGAATGTAAGGATGCAGCCTAAGATGAAGCATGCTTAGCCATAACCCAGATGCTCGCTCTTGTCTTCATAATTCCTAAATTGAAACGTATTACAATACTATATAATATGATAAATATGTATACTCTTTGGTATTTATAATAGGCCGAGAACCCGCTTGGCTGTTAGGGCTGTCAAATTACAATATTGTAGATCAAATCTTATGTCTCTTTCCTCACCGTTTTGCTAATATTCGGATTTATTATAATTATATAAGGACGTTTGCATAATCAACGAAGGCCCACAAACCGTTATGACTCACGGTAATGACATTAATAAATAATTAGCTGTATGCTTAGGTGAAGGGTCTAATCCCAAATATTAATGAAATACCCTACTTTCATCCATTAGTAAGAGGATAAAGTGCTTTTTTATAAATAAAAAATTATATTGTAGACAATCCACACAATACTAACAAGCCCCAAATTAAGCAGAGCTTGTACTATGAGAACCAGATAGCTCATATAATTATGTACACATACTTTCATACTTTCGTACACATACTTAGAATACCTACAATATAACACCTAGACGGAGAACAAACATCTGCGCTCACCACACAAATATTTGTTCTCTGTGGAGATCAAACCCACGACCTACGCCACAGAAGGCAGAGCTACTAACAACTGAACTGAGAGGTAAGTCAGTTTTGGACTCATTAATATTGCAGTGCCGAACCTTCTTCTGCTTTATCGAGCAAAAATTTTTTTATAACTGAAGAATTCAGTTATTAATAATTTACGACGAAGAAAAATATCCCGCTTTTTGAAAGAAATTATTAAAGTCATTTGAGTTTATCTAAGATAACTCATACCATTATCATAACAGTGCTAGGACTCCAAGTGCATTTTTTTAAATACTTAAAGGCATAAAGAGTCAACAGATTTTTATAATGTCCCAAAAGTTAAGAGCCGAGCGGGATTTGAACCCGCGACCTTCCCCTACTTTTGGGACATTATAAAAATAAAAATCTTTGCGATTTCCTTACATGTAGTAAACATTTAAAATCAATAAAAAAATTAGTCAACAGATTTTCCATAGAAAAGCAAATTCGAAAGTTTTATTTCTTGACTCAAAAAATACTACGCCTTAAAATATGAATTTTTTTAGGACAGTAAATTACATTTTACTTTTCATGAAGTCCTTGCCATGAAATTGCGTCTATAATCGTGAAACATGAAGCAACAATTAGCAAATATTCGGTTATAAACGAAGTTAGGTTCTGCACTAGAAGTGGTGTAGTAAGCTGAGAGAAACCACAAAACTTGTCCTAAACATTGCGTAAAGTTGCCCTGTCACTGTTTGTCATAACCCATTGGAAAAAGATGGTGATAGTTATGCTTAGACAGATAAAAAGCCGATAGCCTTTTTCGCTATCCTGCGCATGAAAATTACTGACGTGGGCGATAAAGCCGCTAAACTAAAATAGGTCTGGGCCGGCCACATCTGTCGCATGCCGGATAACCTGTGGGGCAAAACCACTACCGCGGTACTACCGAGTGGTGCCCTGACACAGTGAGGCGGCACCGCGGCAGGCCTCGCATGAGATGGAGAGACGAGCTGTAGACCTACCACAAGCTCTGCCTGGCTCTGTCTCTGGCTCTGGTTTTGACTCTGTGTGAGTTCTGTCTAAATAAACCCTACTTCGAAATGTCACACGCACAGAGTTTGTGGTAAGCTTACTGGATGCTTATGAGCAGGACTGGCAAAATCGTAGTGACTGGCGAAAATGGGGGAGGTCTTTGCCCAACAGTGGGACACTACGGGTTAGTAGTTATTAGTAGAAGTAGTAGCCTTTTTCGCAAAAAACGAACACACAAAAAAAATTGGTATACAATACACGATCCTAAGGATCTACTTCGCAAATTGACAACATTCGACGGTCGGAATTAGATTAGACTGGCAAAGGATCATGGTAGATGGCACAAAAGGGTCAGAAACGCGCGAGTGATGTTTCTAGTGTTGCATGCGTCCATAGACTACGGTAACCGCTTTCCATCAGGTGGGCCGTATGCTTGTTTGCCAACTAAATTGTTTAAAAAAAAATTAGGGACGCCTATCCCAGCAGTGGGCAAAAATGGGCTGTGGATGATGACGATGTTGATTATGTGACGAGGTAGGTTAAAAAAATGCAAACATTTGCCACAAGGTAATCAAGTCTCTTGTGCCAAGGTCAAAAGTATTTGTATTCAATCGTTTTCACTTGCAATGCGCCTATGTTGTAAATGAGATCACAGATGCCGTTAGTATCTCCAAGGCCTTTCCAGCTAAAGCGACATTCCCCGTGACCTAGTCACGACTAGACTACGTGGCTTAGAATACTCTAGGAATCGTATTTATTCTCCTCCAATATAGGTTGGCTATTTTTACCGTTGCGTCATATTTTTACCTACAACGATTTAGTTACCTCGTCAAAGGTATCAAAAAAATATTAACGTATCAATTATTAATACGTATACATAGGTATATAAAATCACGCCTCATTCCCATGGGGGTAGGCATCACGGATTTCCACTTACTATGATCCTGAAATACCTCTTTCGTTTCATTCACTCTCATAACATTCTTCATACATGCGTGTGTAAGTGAAATTAATTCTTAATTCTTTATTGCACACAATACAAAACATATAAAAAGAACAGAAATAGAGGACATGTACAAAGGTGAGCTTAACCCTGGTCCTTGAGTAGAGTTTTCTTACAGCAAACCTATACATTAATATTTCTTTAGGTCATTAGTTATTACCCGAAGGATGGATTATTTTATTTCACTAGGTATTAAAATATGAATATTTTATTAATGGTAAAATTTAGTTACCTTTGCCTCGTTTGAAGCCAGATGGCACTTTAAAAATTTCCGCTAATATTTTTTTATTATATGCTAATTTCACTATATTTATAGCCTTTTAAATATCGATTAATAGCTAAATCTAATTTGTGAAACTGGATTCTGTAGGCCTACTACAAGCTCTATCTGGCTCTGGTTTGAGTCTGTGTGAGTGCTCACCAGCAGTACCTATTGTATAATAGGTACTGCTTGTACCTGGTGGTGTGGTGTGTGTGTGACGTTTCGGTGTAGGATTTATTTGTTAACACTCACACTCACTGACTCAAAACCAGAGACAGAGCCAGACAGAGCTTATGGTAGGCCTAACTGCTGTCTTAATAGCATAACATTTATATATTTTTTTAAGATACTATAAATGGTAACATGTATGCAATAAATAAATGCATGAATATGAATAATACTAGACTTCAAGGTATCGGAACATACCTACTTCGGAAAGATCGGAACACCATTTATAGTTTGCATCATGACATAATGCCTACCTACTATTAAGGAAACTGTGGTTGTAGGTGGCCAGTGTACTAGTAACGTGACACATGCTCTATCGATTAAAATAATCGATTGCTAGAATTTATTCTAAGAAAAAAACTATGGCATGTTGAAACTTAGTCATGGCTATGCATAGTACGCTTAGGATATAGAAGAAGAATACCTATCTAATGGTTATTATGCCCCTTGGTACCATGTAGTTTTAAGAACTATTTATGAATCACCTTTACCACGAACATCTGGTTTCAGTTGAATGAGTAATTTAGTCATATCCTGGGCAAGATATTAAAAGTACGTAACCTACTTCTTTTGAAGTGATTTCTTCTCTAGGTCGGCCGCATACGCACTTTTTCCGTATTTGATTTTCGAGTGCATGCTGTGCATGGAATCAATATAAATACATAAATATAAATACATTAACTGTCGATCATGTTTGCTTTTTTTCCGTAATATATTTTATACTAGCTGCGCCCCGCAGTGTTACCCGCGATTAAAAAGTATGTACTATTCCTCTATGTCTATGATAAGTTCATCCTCTGTAGCAATTGGATGAGAAATGACCCTTTTAAAAACTCGTTTCCTGCAATGCTATCTCATAGCCACCGTGCATTTTTCCGAGATAAAAATTAGCATGTCATTTTCTTGACCCCTAAAAATCCTTTGTCCTATGAAATATTAAATAAATCCATTCTACGGGAACAATAAATTTAACCGGGATAAAAAGTAGCCTATGTGCTATTCTATTCCAGACTATATTCTATCTTTGTGCCAAATTTCATCCAGATCCGTTGAAATGAAAAAAAAATGATATGAAATAATTTATTTGCTTGAAGCATGGTACATTTTAGTTCTTAAATAAAATAGGCAAATACAGATTCACACACTTTGCCAGAAAAACCCAACATGCAAACACGATAAAGAAAACAGGCAAGTATTATTTCTAGTATTGTTTACTTTAAAGCTAAATACACATAAAAAAAATTTGTTGAGCCGTTTTAGCGTTATTGAGTAACTAACATCCATCCATCCATCCAAACTTCCACATTTAAAATATTAGTCGGATGCATTTAGCCTACAACATGAGCTGAAAGCCTTCAAACTTGTTTGTACAAAAAGGTTACTTCTTTATATTAAAAAGTCTGATATATTCTAAGCACTTGTACATACGTACATCTCTAGTACGAAGACGGCAAGGCCACCTACAAGTGTAGTCACACGTACGTAATGTTTCTAAACAACTCTTCATGTTTATCCGTAGAAGGTGACAAGAGCTAAACACCTTTTTAACCGACTTCCAATCAAAAAGGAGGAGGTTCTTAATTCGGTTGTATTTTTTTTAATGTTTTTTTTTTTTATTTTTATTTTTAATGTTTGTTACCGCATAACTTCGTCATTTGTGAGCCGACTTGTTAAATTATTTTTTTATCTGAAAGGTACTGCTTCCAGATTGGTCCCATTTTAATTTTATTAAAATCGGTGTTGCCATTTTTTTTTAAATAATTTTTTTAATGTTTGTAACTGCATGCCTCCGTCATTTATGAACCGATTTAGAAAATTGTTTTTTTATTTGGAAGGCTATTCTTACGTCCAGATTGTCCCAAACAAATTTGATTAAAATCGGTTTAGCCGTTTGACAGTGAAGTCGGTTTCTCAAGTTTTTTAAACTTATAATTATTACTATTCGTTTTCGTATATTTACTTTTCGTTTCGTTTAAGAATAAATATATTAGAGAAATAATTGGATTATGATTTTATCCCACGGCACGGTCGAAATCCCAGTAAATAACAGAGACTTATAATACTTATAGGTACTACAAGACTTATAAAGAAAAACTTATACCATAATATTTATAAGATTCTATAGCAAAAATATCGAAGTAAAAATCCTTGTGACCTAGTATAAGCATTGCTTTTAGCTTCTTTAAAGAAACATTTCGGAAACAGATTTTGCTGTATTGGCATCAACGCCTTTAATATATACAGGGTGTTTTTTTGAAAAGGACGGTGATGGCCATGTCTGAAACCACGATAGTTAGGGAAAAGTCGTGGAAGAAGTCATGTCCTAGATTCATAAGAAAACAATAACAGCACATTTATTTTGGAAATGAACCAGAATGATTTAAAAAAAATGCACCCTGTATTATTGAATCAATTGATTTCTGTTACTGATAAGGGTCAATCTTTGCAAATAGACGTTTCACTAAAAACTAATGAAAATAGCAAATTTTCATTATATTATATTTTTACATGGAACAAAACTTAAAACATTTCCATCAAAAGTAATAACCCCTTCCTCATTCAGTCTGTGTAAACATAAATGCACTAACTCATTTAAGTATTGTTTAATATATTATTAGGAGATGTTGATAAGCGCTTAAGTAAAATGATAAGAGAAACTCAAGCTACTAACTATGGCTTAATCTATTCTCAGGGTCAAGAGTCAAGGTATGTTTTCGTTTTATTTGGCACAATATTATACTAACAGATTCAAATCATTTTACCTTGTACCTAAGAGTAGCTAGCTTTTTATATATTTTCAATAAACTTCGGCCTGCTTCTACTTCAAATATTGCGGTGCCCTAAACTTAAGACCCTATAATATGCATTCACCATTTTTAGGGTTCCGTAGCCAAATGGCAAAAACGGAACCCTTATAGATTCGTCATGTCTGTCTGTCTGTCTGTCTGTCTGTCCGGCCGTGTCACAGCCATTTTTCTCCGAAACCATAAAAGCTAGACTGATGAAACTTGGTGAGTAGATGTATTCTGTGAACCGCATTAAGGTTTTTACACAAAAATAGAAAAAAAACTATAAATTTTGGGGGTCCCCATACTTGAAACTGAAACTCAAAAATGTTTTTTTCATCGAACCTATACGTGTGGGGTATTTATGAATAGTTCTTCAAAAATGATGTTGAGGTTTGTAATATAGTTTTTTTTCTAAACTGAATAGTTTGCGCGAGAGACACTTCCAAAGTGGAAAAAAGTTGGTCCCCCCTCTAACTTCTAAAGTAAGAGAATGATAATACAAAAAAAAATATATGTTGTACATTACTATGTAAACTTTCAACGATATTTGGTTTGAACGAGATCTAGTCAGTAGTTTTTTTTTATACGTCATAAACCGTAAACCGCAATTTACCTTTCAACGAACTACAGGAACCTTATTATGTAACATCAAGATGTTACTTGATGTTACATAATATATAAAGATTCTTGTAGTTCGTCGTGCTACGGAACCCTTCATGGGCGAGTCCGACTCGCACTTGGCTGCTTTTTAACTTTAAGACCTCACCATGTTACTTAATAATTACAATAAATAATATGGGTATGAGTATGAGTATTTTTTTAAATGAATGTAACTCGTTGTTTAATATATGTATACCAGAATAATACCTATCTTGGTATATCATGATTAAATTAACTTACCTATATGAAGATAGTTTTATTTGTGAGGCGGTTCCCAAGTCATCCAAACAACTGTTGCACAAAATGTACACAATATTCGCTTCTAACACTTAACACATACAGCACAAATTCAACTGAAACACATTAAATTATCATACGAACTTGAAATTGGCGCGAAAACATTGCATTGAGATATCGAAGGAATCGATCACGTGTTCACCCTACAAGCGTTACCGCTACACTGACTGAACGTACGTGGTAGTTTCCGCCTTAGTACTACGACACCGTGAAATGAAAAGTTTCATAGCTCAACGATGATAACGATCTGGGCGACATACACTGGTGCGGAACTACACGACTTATCATCAAACTAAGAACTCCGCGCGCAATGGTAACGGTTTAATTTGAAAATTGGTATTAGATTTGTGGTAGAGGCTGTGTTGTCAACATTTGGAAAATGCGGGGAACTTGCCGGTCGAGACCTGTCATTAGGATCGCTAATTCAAGCTAATTCTGAAAGGCTAGTTTAGAAGCTTCTGTTCAAAGGACCAAAATTTAAACTAAAGGCCACTCGGAATTTATTAGTTCACTTATACTTTATGTGAATTTATAAATTATCAATCTTCTCGGAACAAAATTACTTTGATGAATTATAATAAAATCATTTACTGGTTATTAGTTCTAGGATTCTGTGACTTTTCAGTTCCAGTAGTAGTTATTAACAATTTGAGTATAAAAACCCAAATTATGGCTACTTCGAAATATTTTTTAGAATTCAAATCAGAATTCTCGATTTCTCGACAAAATAAACGGGATACGGGATATTATGTTTTGAAATCATTTAGCACAAGGTTTTTGCATGTTCAAAGTTAATGTAGAGCCTGTAAAAAATAAGGTTTTGTTAGACTGCTGCTGTACAAAACATATAGTATTGTACAAATTACTTTTTGCATAGTGTTCAAACAGTTTGTGTTATCGCACAATCAGTGAAACGGTTAATCCTTCACACGAGCGCATAAACGTAGATGAAATCTATTTTTGGGTGAAAAATAGGTACAATGTCTTTTTAGGGTTCCGTAGCCAAATGGCAAAAACGGAACCCTTATAGATTCGTCATGTCTGTCTGTCTGTTTGTCTGTCTGTCTGTCTGTCTGTCTGTCCGGCCGTGTCACAGCCATTTTTCTCTGAAACCATACGAGCTAGACTGATGAAACTTGGCGAGTAGATGTATTCTAGGCCAATTTATTACTACTTTTATAACTAGTTGTATTTTTTTGTTTTCCTGAAATTATTTTCTAATAACCTAAAATGAACCGTTTTTATGTTTTTGTAAACGTGACGGTCAAAGGGAGGCATCAAAAACCATAACACAGGTTTTTACAACCTAGCTTGGTTTTTTTGATCCCTACCTCGGAAAGTTACCTAAACTACTGTTAAGTAAGTAGCCACCTAAAACTATACACTTAACTGGTTCAACTGTTATTATTATTCTATAATATCTTAGGTTAGGCATTAAATATAGATACTTATATTCTAGAAATGTTCGTATTTTAGGTAGCAACTAATTTTTGGTGAAATAAATTTATGTTTATGTTTATGTTTATTCAGTGAACCGCATTAAGATTTTGACACAAAAATAGAAAAAAAACTATAAATTTTGGGGGTCCCCATACTTGAAACTGAAACTCAAAAAAAATTTTTTCATCGGATTCATACGTGTGGGGTGGGTATCTATGAATAAGTCTTTAAAAATGATGTTGAGGTTTCTTAAATCGTTTTTTTCTAAACTGAATAGTTTGCGCGAGAGACGCTTCCAAAGTGGAAAAAAAGTTGGTCCCCCCCCCCTCTAACTTCTAAAATAAGAGAATGATAAAACTAAAAAAAATATATGTTGTACATTACTATCCAAACTTTCAACGATATTTGGTTTGAACGAGATCTAGCCAGTAGTTTTTTTTTTATACGTCATAAATCGTAAACCGCAATTTACCTTTCGACGAACTACAAGAACCTTTATATTATTATTATTTTTTTTTTTTTTTTTTTAGTTGCATAAAACATATTTATTTACACAAAGGAACTTACAATTAAACAAATATTTACAAAATACACAAGAAACAGTTGAGCTATCTGCAGATCGTTACAAACGATGTTATATTATGTTATATTATGTTACTTGATGCTACGGAACCCTTCATGGGCGAGTCCGACTCGCACTTGGCTGCTTTTTTTAAGTATTACATCCTTTATAGAGAGCCTTCATAGCTTAGTTGGAAATAGCTCTACCTTCTGGAGTTACCCGGCGTGGGTTCGATCCCCACCGAAAACATTATTTGTGTGTTAAACATAAATGTTTGTTTTTGTCTGGGTTTTTTATTGTATTCTAAGTATGTATTTACCTATACCCTGTTTTTTTTTGTGCTTGTTTTTATTCAATATTTTTTTCATTATCCATTTCATTTAATTTTTTTAATAAAAAAACTCCACTTTTATTAATAAAAAATATTATGTATGTATATAAGTATTATATCAGCTATTTAGTTCTCATTGTACAAGCTGTGCTTAGTTTGGGGCTAGTATTGTGTGGATTGTCCTTAATATTTTTTTAAGTTAGTACTTTTTATACTGGGTCTTATTAATAATCCTGGCGTAGCGTTGGACTAGTTAATCCGTGTTTTGTCACATTTGCTCGAGTTGACAATTGCATGTCAATGCAAGAGACAAAACACGTCTCTTGCAAAAAATCTGTTTTAAAGGTAAACAGAAATTGGTAAGCTGGTTTTCTATTTATCACAAAATGTTATTTTTCACCATATAAACGGAAAATAGGTCCATCAATCGATGTCCAATGATCGATAATGTATCGAACATTGTTTGATAATCTGCCAAAGCAGATAAAGATTTATTTTATTTAAATTTAAATTAAACATTAAATAAAGAACAAGGAGCGTTTGGTGATTGGCAGTAGCTGTAGTTAGTTAAATCATTTAACTTGTTTAAAACTATGGCTTGATACCTTTTGTGTCACGATACTGTATTTGATTGCGTTTCACTCCTTATTTGAACATGCAAAGCCTTTTTAGGGCTGTCGTAGCTTACTCTCATTTATTTGTATGCCAAAATAAGCAGCACGCTTAATTTTGATACAGTACGCGCACCGGTTCTTTGTCCCTTTGAAGTTAGGCACTATGCATGTCGCTGTTGTGCGAGAAAATGTCAAACGGGTATCCGAACCAAAAATAGAAGTTACTCAGCTTTTTTTTCAGTTAAAGGCTTATTTTTTGACCGCAATTTCACCTACTGCTAAGTGATGATGCGGTCGACGGTGTAGCACTGACCTTTCCAATCTTGCCAACATCCAAGTTATAGGTTCGGAAGAGAGCCCTGGTGGTCTGTGGTAGCGGCCCCGCTCTCCGATCGTCGTGGGCTACAATCCAGTTCTGTTCCAGTCGTGGGTTCAAATCCAGTCGTGCATCAATGAGTTTTTCTATCCGAAAATGTATATGCACCATGCTCAAACGGTGGAGAAAAACATCGTGAGGAAACCGATATGTTATAGAACCTAAATAAATTCGAAAACACGTGTCAAGCGTCACACAAAAGGGCTCGCGGAAACCAGTCGGCACATCAAGTCCGGATCAGAGAATTTGCAGGTGTTCGGAAAAACAGATGATATATTATGGACACGCAGCTAGCCATTGTACTTATATAGCTCAGTTACTCTGATGTACCGTTGTGTACCATAAAGTGTTATAATAAATAATAATAATAAATATTGTGGACAATTCACACAACACTACCCAGCCCCAAACTAAGCAGAGCTTGTAATATGGGAACCGGATAGCTGATATAATACTTGAATACATTTCTTTATTATATCTATCTATACAGGGTTATTCATTATTAGCTGCAAATACTCAGGAATTAGGTTCAACAAATAGAATAAAAAATATTTATGAAATTATTTTTTTTAAATTTGATCAAAAAATTTTTCAAGTGTTTGTATCAAAATTTTATTTTTATTAATTTCTTTACGGCTATTGCATAATGATTGCCATGGAGAACAGGACGATGACCCACCCAGGCGGTCACTGAACGCAGAGTGTCGCTCACGGCGCGCGGGCGCGGATCAAAGGTCAAAATAGGTCACGCGCCAATGATTCCTTTATCGATTTTCTCGGGATTTTCATAACAAAACTTAAAAAAAATCATTTCATAAATATTTTTTATTTTATTTGTTGAACCTAATTCCTGAGTATTTGCAGCTAATAATGAATAACCCTGTATATAGCTTCAAAATTACAATATCCCTTGCGCGTACTGTATTTTCGCGTGAAGAGCATAGCGAGCAGGATTCTGATTGTAGAAAATTAATTTATAATCTACAAAAAATACGGTAGTAGGATACCCTTAAAAAGATACAGTTACGAATTTACACGGTTTTATCATACCGTTTTCGGCCTCCGAGGGACGATATCGTGAAGGTCACACGAATTCTAAGGCTCAAAATTGTTCTTGCTGGTAGTATTTTGGGCAAGGCCGTCTTAAACTAAGCCTGGAAAGTTAAAAAAGCGAACTATAATGGCGTAGTATATGCCTTTTATATAACTTATGATAAGCTTACTGATCTGTGAAAAAAGCGTAATGTGCCCGAAATAAATGTGTGAGAAATTGTCGGTCCTTCGGGGCCCCCTGAGAATGGGGGCCCTGGGCACGGGCCCCGTGTGCCCTTAAGGTAAAGACGGTATTGATTTTGGGGTAGCTTATGACCCTGTAGTGGAATTCTAATGAGGATTGTGGGCTTATTATAGTCAAAAAAAGTAAAAAAATCTGATAAAAATAGTAAGATGAAATAATTGCATGATAAGCTATGTTCAGTTGGCTGTACCAGAATGTATAAAACTCGTATCCACAATATTGGCTCCTGTTGATATTTACAGGAAATAAAAACATAAATGATCCGGAAACCAGCTGATAAGTTCACTTATTTATTATTTATTTGCCCTGTATGTATATCATATAATAGCAATGCTGCAAAACTAACTTCAAAGCGTATCGTATACCTATACATCAGGGGTGCTCACACTTATAGTATCAATCGACCAGATAGTATTTTGAAAGCAAGGGATCGACTAAACTAATTGTAATTTAGCAATGCTGTTTGGCGCGGCAATGCCGCCAGCGTCGTGGGAACGCTTCCGTCTGGCACTGATCTGGATCAGTTGAGCTATCTCCTATATTATTATCTGCGTATTTCCAGAAATTCTACTGGGTGCATATTAAGCATATTGCTGGCGATCGACTCGAAAAGCTTTCGCGATCGACCGGTCGATCGCTATCGACCGTTTGAGCACCCCTATACATTCTAGTATAGCTAGCTGTACTTACAACATGCTATTTTTACTGGAGGTATACCATGTAAGTATGTACAGATAACCTTTGACGATCAAACCACTATTTTTACCGCAGTTCTAATATTGATAGAAACCTCCCAGCAAATGCTGACGCAGCCTCATTTGCCCAATTTACCGAAGACTTTCCTCCAATAAACCAACCTCGGGTAGAACTTTTACGATGCTTCCCTTTTTGTTTGAGTTATCTTTTAGCTCTTGGCATAGAAATATGCGGAGTCAGAAACTATGCGATGGATGAATAGCCTAATGCTACCGACTCGTGACATATTGGGACTCTCAGAATAATTTACTGTTATTATTCCGCTTTAACCTACTCAGATTAGAAAATGCGATAATGTCTAACGAATCTCAAGAATAATCCAAGTCCAAGAACATACAAGTCTAAAGAAGAGAAGAAATATTTTTCTGACGTATGTTTATAGTTAAAATGAAAAAACATAGCCTAATGCTACCGACTAAAGCATATTGGGGCTCTCTGAAAAATTCACTTTTACTATTCTAAACGCGCTTCATTCAACTCGGTTTAAAAAATGTGATAGCGTCTAACGAATCTCAAGAATAATCCAAGTCCAAGAATATACAAGTCTGAAGAAGAGACGAAATATTTTATCTGACGTATGTATAAAGTTGACTCGTGACGTATTGTTACTTTCAGAATAATTTACTGTTATTATTCCAAAGGCCGTTCACCAACTCAGATTAAAAAAATGCGATAGTGTCAAACGAATCTCAAGAATAAACCAAGAATATCTGAAGAAGAGACGAAATATTTTATCTGACGCATGTATCAAGTAAGTGGGATATGTTGATTTCATTTATTTAATTGCATTATATATTAATTTAAAAATTGTTATAAAAATATGTATCATATTTTTACCGTTCAGGAGTGCAAAAAAATAAATTAATACACATAAGCATATTAAAATGCATGGTGTTCAGTAGTGTGTAAAACCTACCTTTTGCAAATTCTTATATTTCATGACGAAATATAAGAAACGTGTGCATCTAATTTTACAGATTTGTGCAACAAAGTTCATAGGATTAGCCACTGTTGAAGGTGAACCTAGTAATTTTACGTAAATTTTTAAATTCAACTTTATGCTATTCCAAAGTAACATTTCAATATCGAATACCCGCAGTTTATTTTTATAAATTTCTCAAGTGCTCTTGCGAGGAAATGCTCGTCGAAACCGAATGCCAGGTTCATTCCATTTGAACGAGTTTACAAGAAATGCATGCATGTTGCACTGTGAAGTTCTGTTTCCAATTATGTATACATAAATGGAAACAATATATAATATACATTATACACAAGGTTGTGGAATGCTCTTCCTGCTGAGGTTTTCCCTAGAGACTTACAGTATGGGCTTCTTAAAAAAGAGCTTTTTAAAAAAATTAAAGAGCCAGCAACGCGCGTGTGATGCCTGTGGTGTTGCAAGCGTCCATAGGCTACGGTAACGGTTTTCCATTAGGTGGGCCGTATGCTTGTTTGCTAACTTAGTTGTATATAAAAAAAAACCGTTACACAGTTCAGTTCATTTATATATAAACTTCTCTATAACCAGACTCCCATGAGACTGGCGTACCAGGAGAACCACCCCAAAATTTTTAAACCTTTCACACTTACGCAAACCCATTCACTCTACACAAAAACACAATCACACTAAGAATTCTGTTTCAATTAAGATTTAATTAAGTTTATATTATGTTATAGCTTCAATTCTTCTATAGTTTGGAATTCCCTAAGTCGGAGGAGGGCGTTAATGTTCGCGACACAGTTTATAACTTCTGCGAACGTTATCGTGCTTTGACCTTATTTGTGCCATGTATTTATTCCAAAATAAACATTTTTTTTTTTTATTTTGATTTGAGTGCTGTTAAACCACAAAATAAGAACTAAACGTGATAATTGCAAATTAGACATTCATCAAGCAAAGTTAGACATCTTGCCCTACTTACTTTTGCTTGTGGGGCTAGATGTATGATGTGATAAGTATGGTTCGTTCTTATAACCGGCTACATATGGGCAGCAAGAAAAAGCTTCCGCGTCTATTTGTATCCAGGCGTTTCCTCACTTGTGCTGTGAACGAAATACGACAGTAATGCCTACCACAAGCTCTGTCTAGCTCTGTCTCTGGCTCTGGTTTTGAGTCTGTGTGAGTGCTGTCTAAATAAATCCTACGTCGAAACGTCACACACACAGTATAATACACTGGTGAGCACTCACACAGACTCAAAACCAGAGCCAGGCAGAGCTTGTGGTCGTCCTACAGATGTGATTGGTATTTTTTCCGGTTTCTGCAAATTTAGTGGGGGAAGTAAAGACAACTTAATTGAGGAAAGGGTACGGAAAGACCTACGGAAGGATTTTAAGTGAGCCTCAAAGAGAGAGGCCCACTTATAATCCTTTCACCTCGCTGGTTCCTCACTAAAAATAAAAATATAATTTAAGTTTAAAAAACTTGAGAAACCGACTTCATTGTCAAACGGCTAAACCGATTTTAATCAAATTTGTTTGGGGCAATCTGGCCGTAAGAATAACCTTCCAAATAAAAAAATAATTTTCTAAATCGGTTCATAAATGACGGAGGCATGCAGTTACAAACATTAAAAAAAATATTTAAAAAAAAATGGCAACACTGATTTTAATCAAATTAAAATGGGACCAATCTGGAAGCAGTACCTTTCAGATAAAAAAATAATTTTTCAAATCGGCTCACAAATGATGAAGTTATGCGGTAACAAACATTAAAAAAAAAAATAAAAAAATAAAAAAAAAAAAAAAACATACAACCGAATTGAGAACCTCCTCCTTTTTGATTGGAAGTCGGTTAAAAATGAGCCTTTATTTCTACTACTTTTTACACTACTTGTACAAGCTTAAATTTTTAACAATTTTTAATTTTTACTTCTTATTTCATTTACTTAAAACTAAACTTATATTTCTAATTTTATTTACTAGTAACACAATAATAGAAGATCGAGGAAAAGGATTTTGGGCTGATTTGGGCTGTGATTTGGCATGGCTGACGATTATTTTTTGATATGTTTTTGGTGAGTACCTACCAGAGAAAAGAAAACAAAATTTAGATTCAAGCGGAGATATAGATGCCAATTTGTATACATTGTCATGCAGCCAACTGTACCTTACTGTACAGTAAAGTAATGTTACAGTAAAGTTTGGTAACTTTAATGAAAATTCTAAATTAGACTACCGGTGGTGTACCAGTTGGCAAGGTTTGGCTTCGCTGAACAGAAAAGCTGGGCCTCATGCCAACTCCTTAGAAGAAAAGAGAAAATTATCCCTTAGTCTTTCATGAAAGAAATTCTAAGAAGTCTATAGAAATATCTAAATATAATTGTGTGAGCGTCTAACTAGTTTAGTTTGCTCTCAAACGGTGAAGGAAAACATCGTGAAGAAACCTATAAAGTTTTAAAAAATGTGTCACGTAAGGAGCCTCTTTGGAAGCACTTAAAATACTTTCACCACACTTGGTTCAAAAGAATCAGTGAGACAATAAGAAGAAGTAGACTACGTAGTGGACCTCGCGCAAAAAACCTGTACAAAATGGACTGGAAATATATCTTCCGATCAACATGATTAGGAAAATCGAACTTGCATTTTGTGATTAGGCGATAAGTCCCATTTAAGTTTTTTTACATTTTTCGCCATCAGTCACGAGCAATGTTATCTTGCGCGGACTCTAGCAGCTCTTTACAAAAGGGTTGAAGAAGTAAACTGCCGGACGTAACCATCTAATATACGTTTCCAGTAAAAATAATTTTGAACCTTGTCCTTTATTGTCGTTAGGTACTATTAATGCATGGACAAAAGCAAATAAAAACAATTGGCCACACAGAGGTTCCCAACCTTTTTTTTCTCGTATACCACTTTCAAAATTTTACTGGTTCCGGTGAACCCCCTAAAGCGACATTTTTACTATATTCCCAATCGACAAAAAATATGGAGATTAGATCTAACTATGGACGTTGCGGCTGAGTTCTTACCACGAATAACAGTTTTCGAAAAAGTTTTTACAACTGACAGTCGCTAGCCTCTGAAAATATGATCTGCCTACATTGATAGGAGAAGTCAAGCCAACATATCGAAACCAGATAAATTTTCGTGGACCCCCCCGCTCCCGAATTGTGAACCCCTGTTTTTTTGTCACGCCATCGTAGACCGCCGTTGAGTCTACCGTGGACCCCTAGGGGTCCACCTGGACCACGTTGGAAATCAATGGGCTAGACTGAATGGTTGGTTCATATGCCGAGTCGGCAGTAAACTTAAAGTAATTGCCTATCGTAAGTTTGTGTTGTCTTCACATAAAGTCCCAACTTGAACTCAGTAGGCCTACCACAAGGTCTATCCGGCCCTGTCTCTGGCTCTGCTTCTGAGTCTCTGTGTGTGTGGATTAAATAAATCCTACGTCGAAACGTCACACATAAAGTATAATCGACTGGTGAGCACTTACACAGAAAAGCAGAGCCAGAGACAGAGCCAGACAGAGCTTTCGGTAGGCCTACAAGATTATCTGAAGCTCTACCAACTTGATTAGATTGAGATTACTTTGGGTTACTTATAGGTGTCTGTTCGACCCCTTAGTTTAATGTAGAAACTTCAAAAGATCATAATTTGAACGCCTCTCAACCTTGCTTGGCTTGCTTTAACTCTCAACTTTTTTATTAAACTTCACTTAAAATAGAATAGAATAGAAAATTATTCTGTACATCACTTCCTCTCTGTCCTTCTACCTTTCCTTCGATGTATTTTCTACTAAGGATACGAAAATAATACTTATAGTGTACAAAGTAAATACTTATTCAGAATTCACGGAGACAAGGCAGTCACGTCCTACGTTTTATCGTGCGATATTTACATGATTTGTTTGTATCGCACGTGATCAAACTTGATATCTCTGAGACTAGTAGGCGTATTATCTATTGATAAAGAAAAGTTGAGATCTGGGCAAAAGGATAATGGGTTTAAAGTGGAAATGGGCAGGACACATACAAAGAATGACATCAAACAGATGGTCAACTGGATACCCTTAAATTTAAAAAGGAAAAAGGAAGACCACGCAAAAGATGGAACGAGGAAATTATGAAGGTGACTGGAAGAGTAAGGCCAAGAACAGCAAAAGATAGAGACGCTTGGCGATCCTTGGAGGAGGTTTATACCGCCAAGGGTGGTCCATACTAAAACCTAATTTACATTATAATATAAATAATTTAGTTTTTAAATTTTTTTTTTCGGTGGAAATGAAGTTTTTTTTATTTAATTTATTTACATAAAGAAAAGTTGACGTTCCAAAGCCAAAATCAAACCCCATCCATATCCCAAGAAGAGAAAAGTTTTAATGGACAGAATAAGCTAAGCGAAAACAACAAAACTCAAAAGTTCAACAGAGGCAATTTTAATTAAACGTAATGTTGACTATTTGTTATCGCCACAGGGTTAAGATAAAGATAATTATAAAGGCCATCCCGATGGAAATTTTGTTCCGGATATTTGCATGGCTTTTTATTTCCTTCTGTAAACCTACGGCGTTGCGCAAGGTAAGGCGAGCGAGCGAAAGGTTAATCCATTTAATGTAGCGGCTTGCATAATGAAGGTTCCTATATCCCTACCGAGCCTGTTTCCTAAAAGACAGTGAACATTATAATTATCGCCGTAATATAGCGAAATCACGAGAAATTGCAATTATTAATACAAGAACGTTCCTACATTCTTTGTTCCTACAATGTTCCTAAATTTTCTAAAATAGTTTTTTCTCTAAAAAGATAGAAAGGGGTTGAATTGCATATGATAATGGCTAGACCTAAGAAAAGTTATGCATTCCGCTAGTGTATTTATTTAAAATAAATAAATAACTTCGCTTATAATTACGTACCTAGATATAAATTTTAGTTAGTTTTCACCTGAAAAATCAGAGTTTTGCGTTGTTGTTTGATTCGTTTGTTTGATCGGTCAGCAACCAAAGCGACCGAATCCCAACTGTAGTTTCCCCTCTCGCTTGCACTTACTCCAACTCCTATGAACGTCTGTTTCATTCATTCAGCCTTCGTTTGCTGTTTCCGTACCGTTATTATGAAGCTAGACCCTGTATTCTGATGATACGAACCACTTGTGAGGGTAAATGGGAATGGCAAGGCGATTAGCAAGTACTGACAACTTTGCTGATCTGGCTTTTGTGATTTATCCTTCTACTTATATTAAAAACGATCGTAAATCATGACACTGCTGGACCAACTGATGACACTTTTAAAAGATTTAAATCGTGACTTGGGTCGGCTTATATAATCCTTTTCAAGTTATAATTTTTGAAACTATCATGGTTTTTAACACGAGTTTTATGAATAACTAGATATTTACCATGACTCTGTGAGTTTTGACTACCGATATTTCGGCAGAGTTGCATGCACCCATGATCACGGGTTGAAGTCCACAAATAAAAGAAATGCTATTGGCAGACAAATCGATCTACTCTCTTTTGCACTCCTTTATTGGTATCGATACTACTATGTTGGATTCTCACTTTCTACTCGATTTCGACATAAAACACTAACAGTATCCATAACAAGCTCTCAACTATTGTCGTTTTTGTATGGGGCTCTCGGCATGTGGCTAAAATATCCTATTGATGAGCCCAATGAAGAAGAGACTTCAATTCTTCGCTCTATTGCCTCGAAATAAGTAGTGGACAGCAAGAAAAGGACAGCAGGTGTTTCAATACCAATTGTATGTACTTTTTTATGCAACCCAGCCATGGATAAACTTATTTTGCTTGCTTACCTAACAAGCATGTGGCTAGGAGAGTGATGAGTATGGATGTGGATGGATTCATATTCATCCACATTCATACTCATTGGATGTGGATGGATTCATATCCATCCACATTCATACTCATCACTCTCCATGTTTTCTTTGGTCTACGTCTGCTCTCATGAGCTAGTGGAATAAGTAATAAGGAGTAATCAAGTAGGTATTCAGTTCTCATTGAACCACAAAGTTTGTTAATTAGTTCCACGTGTAGGGTTTTCTCACAGGACATCGTTTTGAGTTTTGGAGGCTGCTAAATGAGGGTGGAGTTATTAGGGTTAAGTATCGGTGCCATGTGTCCCTTATTCGTCATTTTAGTAGTGAAGTGATTAAGTTTAATCACTTCGCTCTTAAGCTCGGTTTCATGGATGACTAACCGACCTACCAAATAGTTGAAACTTGTTTATCTCATAATTTTCAAGCCAAAAGTTGAGTTAAACAACTGTCAAACATTTGATTGGTGGATTGGTCATCGGTGAAACCAACCCATAGTCATTGATCCTTCAAATATCATCTTTATCCAACGGCCAGGTTATCGTTTAATACGCTCGGTATTTTTTAAATCTTTTTGGCCTTATAGGGTATCAGCTTTGTCTGGGTGTTATAATTATTGTTTTCTTAGTACGTATTTACAAAAAAAATGTATACTTATAAGTATTATATCAGCGGTCTGGCTTCCATTGTACAATCTAAATTTGATGCTGGATAGTGTTGTGTGGATTGTCCACAATATTTTTTTATATGATGAATCAGCATGTGGCAAGCTTACAGCAATTTATTCGAATTTTCAAACAAATTATTCAAGTTTTCTTTATTAAAATAAATAATCAAAAACAATATTTTTTTAACATTACGTTTACTGGCCGTTCCGTTGGTAGAAAATTAAAATTACAATAAATCTATGATGTTACAAATGAATTACAAAAATATCCTTATTTAAAATGAAGAATATAACATGGTATAGTAACAAATATGTAGCTGTAGTCTTGTGTCCGTGGACAATCGTTGCGCTTCTTCAACTTAGTTTAGGCGGATGCTGAAAAATGAAAAATAGTACATTTTAGTACAAAAATATTACCTGCCTGTATTATATTTTTAGCAGCGAATATTGTACTCAAGTAAGATATAATAAGGACCGTATTTGTACGATAGCATCCTTTCACCACGCTTGGTTTGACGGATAAGTGACACGATAAGAAGAATGTGTTACAGAATAGCGATAAAAAAAAGCTCGAGGTCAAATATCGCTGTGCGGATGGGACCTTATTTGTGAAAAAATTGTGTGCGAGCAACTTATTTGTGTGTGCAATTAGATTGCACCAGTGAATAATTTATAAATATGTATATTTTGACATATTGTGCTAAACGTGAAGGTTATCGC
The DNA here is from genome assembly GCA_939531255.2 of Thera britannica. Lineage (NCBI taxonomy): Eukaryota > Metazoa > Arthropoda > Insecta > Lepidoptera > Geometridae > Thera > Thera britannica. Next base: position 5,074,900 of record OW618040.2, on the reverse strand, counting down.
AGGTAATCTGCCCCTTAATTTCGTTTCGGTAAATACTCAAATAGAGACAAAGCAAATATAAGAAAACCTGTGTTTCTTTTGTCACAAGTATGATAAAAAAGTGCTGGTGGCACATACCTTCGACTGGAGCAGGTGCTGGCGGTGGAGCTTCAGCGACTGGGGCAGGTGCTGCAATAAAAAACACTTGAGTTATTTATCTCAAACATGATCGGAAGTTTGAGCATTATTTTGACAACCTTCTTCGAGATAGATCGAAATCATGGTACTGGCCAAATACGTACAAGCAGCGGCCGGCAAAAGTTGTATGAAAATCTATTGTCGTGTTTAGCGGCTCGTATACCTACGCAGTAATTTCATATAACTCGTGTCATTTAAAAATGGAACGATCTTTTGCTCCGAAACATGGCAACCAAGGAGGTAACTTAACAAAGGTCTTATTTAAATTTCGAACTGACTTGCAACATTAGTTGCTATTTATTTAAAAAAAAACAAGTGAGCACTTCAGCGCGAGAAAAAATAGTGTTGTTCGTTGTTTGTCGTAATTGTATTAGACAAAATGAGTTCACGTTTTCAGAAAATGCATTGGTTTTATGCTTACACTGCCAGTTTGAGATATTGTTATATTTTCTCTAGATACCGAAGTACACATACCGCTTGGTTTTTATCATACAACTGCCAAAAAGCCTTTGGGCAAGCTTTACAATACAACGTTTTTAACAAAGGTGGGCCAGGCAGCTTCCATGTAAATGGAAACTGTGATGTTTATTTTACGACCAGCTTTGAAGTCTATTCGTTTAATATAAAAATGCAAAAACCATGAATAAATACGTTTGATGTGAAAAACATTTACATTGCTAATGCCTGCTTTTTATATTCTACAAGCATTCGTGGATAGCTACGGATGGTCATCCAAATAATCTCTCATCTCATTGGCTACTGTAAACTTCCACTTCTAAAATACCCAATGGTATTAGTTAATCAGATTGATTTATTGAGTATGATGATGATATCAATTTGAGTATAAACGTAATACGTTGTCTTACCTGGTGCATCAGCAGGGGGTGCGGGCGCGGGGGCTGCTTCTGCTGGTGCAGGGGCGGGTGCACCCTCTGCCGGGGGTGCTTCCGTGGGGGCCCCTTCTGCGGGGGGAGCCGCGGGGGCACCTACATATTAAATTCCAAAGTTTAGTAGCTACTTAGCTGTTATACCAAGAGGTGCAGCTGCAGGATTCCCGTCTGCGGGAGGTACCGCGCTGGGGCAACTTCAAATTTGATTTTAGTTCTAAAGTTTAGAAAGTGTAGTACTTTGAGTAGTTTGAAATTGCCTTTACGTTTACTCTATACGTGCACCGGAACTTTATCCTTTCGAAATTACAGCGTCGTTCCTATTTCTGAGTCCGACTATTCCGTCGATTTTTCGTCCAATTTTTTTCGCACAACAAAAAGATACTCAATTGTTGAAGAACCTTAGTACAACAAAGGGATAAACATCCGCTAAGCGTAGTGTACCTAATGACGGCAATTTAAGCTACTTAAAGTCATCTTGGCTTACATTGATACTGCCCAGGCCTGCTAAAGCCCAAAATGCCAAAAAATATATAATAAAACAATGTTTTTTTTTCATACAACTAAGTAGACAAACAAACATACCGCCCACCTGATGGGAAGCGGTGCCTATGAACGCCTGCAATACCAGAGGCATCACAAGCGCATTGCTGACCCTTTAAAACGTTTAAAACGCCTTTTTTGAACAACCTCATGCTATGGTCCTTAGGGAAAACCTCAACAGGTTAATAATCAGTGTTTTATTTTTTTAAGGTTGAGGAGCTCCATCAGATAACAAAAGATATCAATCGAAGTAGCATCAAATACCGACGGAAACAAAAGACACGACCAGTTGTTCGAAGAATAATATAGTAACAAACGAATACCTTCCGCTGCAGGTGCGCCTTCCGCTGGGGCCGCTGGTGCCCCTTCTGCAGGTGCAGGGGCTCCTTCCGCAGGCGCGGGGGCCCCTTCTGCGGGTGCTGGGGTGCCTTCTGCTGGTGGAGCGCCTTCCACACCACCTTCCTGTTAAGACGCCATTTTTAATAAGTATTGCCACATCTAAGAGCGAGTAAGCAATAAGCCAGCGTATTTTACAGCTGATTTTGTTACTCGAAGCTTGATGATTAAGGAAATTACACTTTTATGAGCGTTTGCGATGAAGTAATGATGATTTAGTGTGCTCAATGCTTATTTGATTTAGTTGTTATTATTTTGTTGTGTTTCTCTTAAGCTATGTTTTTGCTACGTTCTTACCGTTTCTGTATTATTTTTAAATTATGCATAATTTGAAAATTTGTTCATAATTCTGTCACAATTAAAAATATTCTCTTAATATGTTTTTTAGTAAGTAGGTAATTCTATAAACATATTTTTATCAGCAGTATATCATTCGTAAAATAACATCATTTATTAAAAATTCCAGCGATTCAAATACCGAAATGTTACAGAGAATTTAATTTATTAGAGCAAATTGTCCACTCTAATTTTACGGAGAATTTATTAGATAAAAATTTCTTTATCGAAATTATCATTTTACGAAAATATTAGAAAAATTAACAAGCTTTATGTATTTGTTTTTGTTTTTTTACATATTTCCAGACTTTCCTATGTAATTTTAATTGAACAGAATAGAATGAAATGATATAAAAATCTAATATTATTACAACGTAAATTCATATAATTATTTAACATTTGCAAAAATAATAAGCTTTTTCGTTTCTTTGTGAAATAATATAATCACGACTGGATTAGATGAAGATTTTTTTGATTAGTCAATTATATTTACATTTGAGTGTGAATTAAATTGGAGCAATAAATATAATTAAAAGCTGCAAATTTTATGATATTAATAATTATTTAATGTTGCTATGCATAAGCCATATTAATTACTATTAACATCTCGACTTCACTTACCATTTTACTCGGTAGTCCATTTTCAGCTCTCACTATTGTAGATATTTGTTTTTATCAAAGATAATTATGATGATTTAGAATAATATTCAAACAGCACGTAAGAAATTAATTTCATTTATACGTGTAATATGTACTGAACGATAGTATAGTTGTGGACCATTGTGTGACCATCGTGTAAATACCTAAATTTCATGCTTTTGTGTTGGTACAAGCATAGGTACACTCAGCAGCAGAAGTAGATTTTTGGTTTAATCAAACATATTTTTTCCCGAAATGAAAGGTAACTGACTTGAAAGTTATAAAACCACGGCAAATCTTCAAATTTTATTAGTAAATTATTGGTCTTTATTGGTGCAGTTTTCTGAGTTACCCAAGAGCCTCCTCCATCTTTCTGCCCTTATCACACTTTATGTGGGCACAACATGTTCTCCTCTTCCATTCTGCTCTATCAGCCGTCGTCTCTGTATTCACTTCTTTCATATCCATGTCATCTTTCACACTGTTCATCCATCTTGTTTTTGGTCTACATCTACCCAAACATCCATTTACATTCTTACTCATTACTCTCCCAGTCACATAACTTTCATCCCTCCTCATGACATGTCCGTACCACACCTGCCTGTTGCTCCTACATTTTTCTGTCACCGGTGCTACTTTCAGACTTCCCCTGATATACATATCATTCCGTATACATATTTCGTATTTTACCCAAGAGTATAAATCATAGAATGTTAATCAACTCCCTGTTGCTGACTGTACCTGGGTTGTTCGTGAATTGTGAGCTACGGTGTAACATAGCTTTGGTTGGCGATCCTAAGCAATACTTATTTACTGAGTGATTTAATTTCACAGACAATTAAACTTACTTGATTCGTTAAACATTCAAAATAGGTGCTTGAATCGTTTGATACCCTCCATTACCATAAGAGGATTATTGGGAGTTAGGTACAATATAATGTTTAAGGCTTAAGTTAAAGTGTGACCGCATATATTATGCTCGCCAATTAATTAAAAAACATAAAAATCATTTTTTTACTATGACTTCTGTAGGAACTTATAGTATTTGTACAGTTATCTGCACTGGTATATCATATTGCTCTGGTTATTGAAAAAAAAAAAACTTTTTTGAAATAACGTTTTCTATTCCAAAATTATCTATGGTGAAGTTTATAATTTGGAATTGACTAGGAATTGCTTTTTACGCAGTTTTATAGCCAAGTATCCGTGTGTTTGGCATAAATTCGTAGCAAAGGTGCTACGGCGTAGCAATGATTGCACCTTCATCGTTAAATATTCTACAGCCATTTGTACTAAAATGTACAAAAATAATTAAACACCTTTTTTATGTAAAAGAAAGATAAACGATCTTACGGCCCACCTGATGGTAAGCGGTCACCCATAGACACCAACAAGTTACCAACAACCGCAAGGGCGCTGTCGTTGCGTTGCTTACCTTGGATGAGTTTTTGTAGTATTGTAGCATTGAAATGAATTTTACGAATGTGTACACCTACATGTGCAGCTTACTGTCACAATATATGAATACATAAACCTATAGAAAAAGGCTAGCGTATTCTTATCACCTAAAACCAACACATGCTGGAAAATTACAATTTGTACTATAAGATGTCTACTTAAATCCAACACAAACTATTCTAAGAATAAAAGGAATAAAATAAGGAAATAAAGATACGGTTACAAAAACACTTGCTAACATCTATGCATACAAATATAGTACCAAACAGGAAAGGGAAATATATAATAGGAAAAGGTAACATAGAATGACATGTGCAACACAAATAGTACAGAACATTATTTTATTTCCTTACAAAAAAAGATTTAATAAATAATTATAAAAGTTACTTTGACATGTTCAATAACGGTTGGTCGATATAATACATAAAAACTGATGGAAGTATTGGCTTGGAACCAGGGCCGGAAAGGCCCGCTAGCCATAAGGGAAGATGTAGGTATCACATGGCTTGAAGTTAATTACAACTGTCAGATGGAACATTATATTAGGTCTTATCATTTAAAGGGATTAGGACTTCATGCCTCAACCTCTTCCTCCTTTACCTTCTGATCTCCGGGCTTGCCCTTGGACCAGTCTGGCTTTTTCTGTAAATACAAAAAAACATGTTATTGTTGCGAATAATGTAGGTCGATGCGCATCCATACTGCTATAACTTGAGTGATACGCTGACGACAATACGCTTCAACTCTTCAAAGCTTATAGGACCAATAGCAAAGAATAATGTGCTTTGTTCTGTATCACATCATTTTCTAGCAGATTTGCGTTTTATGGTTTCATGAAGATGGTTGAGTGGAGGGACAAAAATACAGTCTAAAACCAAAAACATACGCTGGTAAAAGTACAGTAAAATATATAAAAAACATTGTGTAAGCAGCTCTAAAGTTTTCAAAACAATAGATACTGAAAAGACTAACTAATAGAGTTCTGAAAGGCGTATCGTATGTATCACATCATTGGAATACAACGTAGGTATACAGAAGTTCATTGTATATAACAGAGCTTCAAAACACACAAGCAGTTGTATATAACGCTGAAGATCTTACCACTAAAGTGAAAACCAATTTGGTACCAGTCAAGTATATTTCCAGTTTATTTCTATTGAAATTACTATAACCTGAATAATACCGAATTGTAACACATGTGTCGGATGGGGATGAAATCAAATATACATGTGGTGTGTGTGCAGCAAAGTGCCAGTATCTAGTATATCTAGTGCCGTCTGGCACACCCTTAAAACCACTAAAAGTATGGCGTGGCCAACAAAGCTTTGCTGAAACATGCTGCGTGTTTTCTAATCAAAATCAGTGTTTCTATTCCTTATACTATTTACCTTTCCACCAGCACCACCCTGTGAATCATTTAATCTTTATGAAACTTAGTTTCTTTTTACTTATATTGAGAAAATGATGTAGCAAGCAGATGGTTCCCCTTTATCAAGCGGCTACCTCTGTTATGCTGCGGTTTCCAGCATATAATACTACTGCGGCTACCTTGCCTACAATATTTGCTTCCACCGAAAACGTGATATTGCATCACATACATCACTCAGACGTATATTAGGTGTTGAATCTCATGTATTTGTTCTAACTTTCATTCAAAATGTACAAAAGAGAGGATGCGACGTGGGAAGTGAATGGAATGTTCTCATCGATAAACGTCGCGATGTAGCCAACTCTTTCAATATTTTTGTTTTAAAAGTAGGCTTATATAACTGAAAAATACAAAACCAAGAATTCTAGAAGTTGTTTGTTTGTGTTGTGTGTGTGTGTAAATGGAGAGGTGAACCGATAAAGTAAAGAAACCCGAATGATTCGTTGCACATTTCAAAAGTATTTTGAAAACCTCTTTTTACAATTGGTAAAATGTTAGTCATTAACAAATACAAATAGTAGAAAAGATTTCTTTTGATACACGTAATAAATATGTACTTTATGCTATAAAATGACGATAAAACATTCACAAATGTTAATAAAATTGCAAAGCGTAGTTTGGAAAGGCAAGTAATCGTTATTTCAATTACTCAACCAGCAAAAGCCATCAGATTCAATACGTATACGAAAATAAAAATGAAGCTATTTTACGCCGTCCAAACAGTTCTCACCTCCTTTCATATTGGTTTGGTTTGGATTTTTACAAAACTCAAATCAATTTAGAAAAGAAATATTTAATTAGGTTTAATTTTTTAAATATATTATAAAAGTTATGAATCAGCTGTTCTATTGATTATGTTTGTTATTCTACTTCTTTTTGATAGCCCAATCAGCTTTCTCTGCTTTCTTAGCCTGTTGAAATGTGAGTAAAAAGATGTATTATTTTGTAAGGTGATTGTGGGCGTTGCTGAGCGCGAACTAATTGTTTGAAATGCAAAAGGCATCTTTAAAAAGTTACCGGCCGGTTTCTCAAACATGAAAACGAGCTCAAAACGAAATGTACAAAAATAGAGTTGCTAAAATAATCTGTTGCGTCACTGAAACCCAGCGCTGCAGGGATTGCTAGCGCTAAATGAGGCCGTTTTTACGGTTTCGTACATTTTCTAGATTAATGTTTTTGCGGTGAAAAATATCTTTATACCCTCTTTTTATGCAATACTAATAATAGTGTTGACTAAATAAATTCTATGTCGAAACGTCACACACACAGTATAATACACTGGTGAGCACTCACACAGACTCAAAACCAGAGCCAGAGACAGAGCCAGACAGAGCTTGTGGTAGGCCTGGAATTGGTTGGTTGCAGAACACATAATTTACACTAGCTTTGTAATTTGGGTATTTATTAACTCGGAACCTATCTTGGTAGAGTATAGTTTGATTAGTGTTTGAGAAACCACGGTTTTCTTAAAATAAATTAATTAAAAACAACAACGCCCACATGATATAAGAATAAATGGTGAGTAAAACAGTTTAAAAACTACTTAAATTTAAGCCAATTGAGTTAATATTGATCTCAGGAATCGAACCCAGACCATTGTAATTCAATTATCATGTCAAATTTTAGTCTGAAAAGTTGCAAGATTATTTTTAGTTAGAACTTTGTTACTGTTGAACACTAAAAAAAAGATAACTTGTGTATGTAGGTACCTTTTAGATTGATAGTTAATAAAATTGAGGGTGGATTCGACCAAACTGGTATTAACTTTGTACGTATTAAATAATTCCGTCTCTATATGAGACTTTTCTAAATCAAAAACCAAAATATTTTTATCCAACGTACGGTTTTCTCTGAGAGATGGTCGAACCCTTAAGACCAACTTCACGGATGACTAATCGATCGATCAATTATTTGACAGTTATCAATTTAAAATATTTTCGTGCAAAATTTTATATAAACAACTGTCAAATATTTGATCGATTGATTAGTCATCCGTGAAATTGACCCTCACTCGTACTTGCTTATTCTTGAATTTTAAAGAATATTATTTTATTTGGTATTACATTAATTAGATTCAGTTAATTTGTCTATGTTCTGAAATGCGTAATATTTACCTCTTTGTCTTCCTCTTCAAGGGTGAATTCCTTCTTTTTGACAACCTTCAATTGGTTACGGAAGTTGAATTCTGCAGCCTTCTTCTGGAGCTTGGCGAATTTGTTCTCGTATTTGGACACCTTCTTGAGTGTAGGTTTGACGCTGGAGAAAAAAAATACTTCATGAAATCATTATTACAAAAATTACACTAAACTAATACTTACTAAAAAGGTGAACAAGTTCTTCAAAAGTGATACTCGAGTATTAACGAGTATTTTTTATTTTAAATCTCTACTTTTCAACTCCTACCCTAATTCTCTCCTTTTCAATAATTTATTGCAATGAAATATGGGTATGAAAATATAATAGGTAGTGTAGGTAGGTTTATAAACGCTTTTGCATGAATTATGTATCCACATAAATATTTGAAATACCAGGATCTAAGCCACAATGGAATATCGTTCCATTGTACTCAGCAGAAAGGGGAAATTTTGGTTTTAATATTGATATTACATATGCACCGTTTTGCTTAACAGACTCGCAATTGTAAAGTATTTTGCAACGCATTGTGGCGCTCTGGTTAAAGTGCCAGAAGACAATACTCCTTAACAAAGGACTGGGTTCAGCAACCCCCTGTAAGGGTGCGTTTTGCATGCTGTGGAACAGGGCGGGAAGACCGTTAGTAGTCACGTCACCGTCTGTTATGCTTAGAGCCGAAAAACGGATCCTAATCAAAAGAAAACAAAAACATACTGATCAACCGATGTAATATTTGACAGCACTTGTAAGAATTTTGAGATGAACACTTTCAAATATTTGATCGGATGATTAGTAATCCCTGTAATCGATCCTATTCATATGATAAGCCGTTGTTACGAATTCGTCAAGAAGTTATTATAAGTTTTATATGATTTGAAGTACAAAGCTTCTGCTGCTAAAATTTGATCAAGAAATTTGATTTGCTAGAATTTGATGCGGTCAAGAAATTTGATGAAACCTTATACCTTGCATTGATGGCTACTAAAGAGTCATCTTCAGTAGCCAGTAGTATGTACTACGGACTAAGCAAGAGAAACGTGTTCCGGTGCCGAGCATTTAATTTTGTAGGTCCGAAGAGAGAAAGTGGTAGGACAGAGAAGGATATAGAAAATACGTATTGGGACACAAAGGAGAGAAATAACGTGTTCTGGCCTAATCAGGTACTGAAGAGGCAATACGACCAGTTTTACCTGCACCACCCTGTTCCGCTCAGTGAAAACGCACCCTCAGGCTGTATATCATTATGGCGAAGTAATTGTATTCACAGACACATCCTGCACTTGAGCACTCCACCATGTAGGGGACATGAAGTGCAACACAAAAAACTACCCTCTTGTTAATAAGAGGGTAGTTTTTCGTGTTACAAATTTGTGTGTATACAAATTTCAAGTTTTTGATAAACGATGTTGGATAAAGTACTAAAGAAAAGTAAATTAGTTTAGGATTAAAACGGTAAAAACATATTTTGTGAAATAATACTTACAATTTGCCTCTGAGGTCATTGACTTGAGAGTTCAGGTCGGAGATCTGGTGAAATACAGTTAGAAATATTATAGCATTTGTAATAAAACGAAAAGAAATAAGAAACCTTTCAAATTCAAATAGAAATTTAGTTAGACAGCAAACGCAGACAAAGGAAAAATATTTTTAGGATAACAGTTGTTCAAAGAGAATAGAAAATAAAATTTAACAAGATTAATTTGTAGTTGGTATAGAAAAGTAACAAAGATTCAGGAAAAATAATTTAATGTAATTATTAGGTAGGTGTTTGAAAATATAATGAGAAAACATTCCACAAGTTTGCACATGACTTGGGTCTATAAATATGGAGTAGAAACTCAAACTTGTGCAATGTGGGTAGAAAAATATCATGCAATGTGTCACGAAGAAAATCCACATCAAAAGCTAAAACCCACAAGAATCTGAACAAGAGCAGATAAAACTAAGCATTTACATTGCAATAAAAGAAATGTAAAACAGTTAGTTATCCCAGAAAAGCACAGAACAAGATAATGTAGAGCTGAGCGTAGATTAGGCATGTTATTTGCGAGCTTGTAGATCTGTAGTTTGTAAGAAGATAATTATATTTAAGAAAGATCTGTCCCGTACCCTATGATACTGTGGCCTCCTGTTTATCTTTAACCTGTGCTCTTTCCCTCGATATACAACCGCAGTCTAGCTAATCTAGCCTCTTTTACATTCTAGGTTCGTGCACAATACCTAAACACCGTGCCGCTCATTGGTAGCTGGTCGCCTGCAGCCCCTGTGTTCGCAACAACGTTGTACACTATTCACAAGACTTACAAAATTATACAGTGCATTATTTTACATGTGCAAATAAATATTTCCATCAGCGCAGCGGTACAACATGCGCTACCAACACGAGTGCAGCTTTGCAGTCATCCAGTGATCGAAAAGTTGCATATTGCGTGCTACTTTACTAATCATGTACTCTTTTGGCTATACATCAATGTACATAGAAATATAGTAGTACCACGCTGTATATTTTAACTGTAGGTATCATGGAGTGACGGTGCAAAATCGATCCAGAATCTTGCAAATGTGGGTTGACAGATGTAGGTTATGTGTGTCTGCACTCGCAAGTGAGTATAGATAGTGTATGTTCACCACAAGTGTTGGGTTGGTGGTGCGAGTGTATGCCGAGCAACCGAGACACCGCGGGCTCGGCCACGGAGGGGGGAAGGGCAACATCGACCAGAGCATGGCACTTTCATTAAACCACTCGGTGTCCATACGGGTTCAACTTAAAGGTTTACAGGGTATAATCTCAGCAACCGAAAACGCAAACATATCGCGGAGTATAACGGCATAATGTACAAAAGTTGGAGATTTGGAACAAGAAGTTTCACTTACACTATGCACTTGCGTGTGCCAATAGGAACCACTCCAGCGTTCCAATTACAGCTAAACAGTTCTAAATAGTGAAAAGAGAAAATTCAGTAAGGCCACTTAGCTCGCCACCACACATGAAGCATCACACTGGCGGATGCAGCGATTATTCTCGATTGTCAATATTTTAACACACTTTTTTTGAAAAGGATTAAAGTGCCATACTATATCAGGTTTGAATTAATTGGGACTTGGAGGCTTTGACGGTTACGGTTTGTAAGTTGTGGGAACAAAACATGCAACAGGCAAAGCAAATGACAGGTTCAATGCGAACGCACTCCGGCTGGCACAGGGCGGTCGCATCGCACTGCCGACACATTCCGATGCTGATCCAGAGCCCGGAGAGAGGATCGACAGTCGATGAGAGTTACTCGAGCTTGCGCTCCGGTGAGTGTGTGTTACTGTGCGCCTGCTCAGCGAAGCAGGCAGAGATGGCCGAATGGTGGTTACTGCAGTTAGTGTAGTTAATGGTGTAAGCTCCATGTCGGACGACGCGCCCTCGATCGATTTTGCACCGCACACCTTGCGCGCTCTCGCGGCACCTCAATACGTCACGCACATACGCGCTCTACTCTATAACAAAACTAACGAAACGAACCTCCATCGCGTCGTTATTTACACTTCAAAACAAACATCCGAAAACTTACAAAGCGTTATCAATATAACACGTATTCTCACACGCGCACGGCTGTTACATAATATATCGATGATTGTGGTATTCACAATGGTTATAATGTTGTAGGTCAATACCTCAAAATCTCTTTTCCTGACTTCATGTTCCAAATCCCACTTCTGGCCCTCACACACATACATGCGGTCATAATACTCCTGTATTATTCTCTTGAGCAATGCTAAAGAAAAAGGAAAGACAGATTATTGAGCCAGCGGAATGAGCATGGGCATCGGTGAGTAACCTGCGTCTGTCGACGGAGCCACGTGTGCATGTGTGCGGTGAGCCGTACAACTATCATCTCACGTTGTATTGTAGTAACAACTAGGTAAATCATAGACAAATCATAATGCATTCCCAATCCTATTCCAATATGCGGTTTACCTCCAGTTTCCTAATTTGTAACGCTCGTTCTAGTTCATATTTATCCCCTTCGAGGTTGTATAGTCTGTGCCAGTACATTTGACATACGGTCTGCAGTTCCGCTAAAGAAAAAGAATCACATTTTTAGGTTTAGTTCGACGTGGGATCGACCGCGCCGGCCGCGGGCACCTCGCCTGGTGTGTGGGTGTGTCGCGGGGACTTCGTACTGTGGTCGAAGCGTAAGCCAAGCTACAGTGTCAATGGGTACCAAAAGGGTCATTATTTTACAGTCTATGTTATGTTCGACTCCATCTCGATGAATGTATTATCTACAATTTCAAACTTCGAAATATCTACGACGGATCGTTGTTATTTTAGCGTTTTCAACATTTTACTTGTTATCCACACTGTTAAGGTTGAAGGTATTTTTAATTTTCAGCGCCGTAAATCGATAACATGAATCTGCTGCGAAAACAAAACAATTTGTAACTAGTCACATATCGGCATGAATAACTACGCAAACGAGAGCGTGATAGTGCGCTGAAGCCGGTGCGGAGTCAGACCTCGAATGCTTTGTAGGCGACCTCCATCTCGCGATCGTACTTCTCCTCCTCGAGCTTGGTGATACGCTGATGGTAACCGGTAACGATGCTCGTCAGAGCCGCTACAACATCAATCACATCAACCAATGGTTATTGAGAGTCCGCCAGTCGCCTACCTGCCTACAGCCGAGCCTACGCGACCAGGCACTCATCATGGACGGACAGAAGCCAAGGGGGTGAGTCTCAGAAAGTTTAAAATTATTATTAGAAAAATTGAAGGTAGAAAGTGTTTGCCAGTAAAATCAATGACTTCACATGGAGCTTGAAAGAGAAACGCGTTAGATAGACTAGGGCTGGAGAAAAGGCGCGTCTCTTCACCCGCACATCAAAATTTAGCAATTAATCAGTTAAACCAGTCGAAGTAGAGAACACGACACTTGACATCAAAAAAGTTAAGAAATATTATGAAGATGAAATATTGTAAGTTTTGTAAGTTCTTGAAAGAGAGTTGCTCCATTGCAGCTCGTCTGACTACCTCCATATCTTTCCGTTTAACGACGTATTCCAGATCGAACTTTTGGTCTTCGAGCTCACCGATGCGTTGGTGGTAAGCTTTGCAAACCCTCTTACATTCATCTATAATGCGATACAAAGTAATTGTAGCAAGTGTGATCAATGAGACTTGAATGGAGTTTTACGAAATGTGGGGTGTGTTGTACACATGAGTATAAAATTTGGTATCAGACGCTATCAAATAAGACATTTACTTTAAAGTCCTGGGTTTATCAAGTTGTTGGTGATAAAAAGAGTTAGGTTTACCTTCGTTTGCATCGTCAATGTTCTTGGGTTTACCACACCTTTCTTCAATGATGCGCCTCCTCTCGGCGGCTTTGCGTTCCTGTTCCTTCTTCAACTCCTCAGCGGCCTTCTTACGCAGCAGCAACTGGAATATGGAACTTCTACTATAAGAACCATTTTTACTTCTCACGATGGCTTTCCTGCATTATGGCCCTATAGCATTCATTTAGCTTAGCAGGCTACTAAGTCTGCTGTTCTATTTCTTGACAGGAAAATGTCAGTCATTAGCCGCTAAAATGTATCAGGTACTAGGAAAAAAGTGTTTCAGAATAAACAGAAACCATAGTGATTTTCAGATGTTTTCTGTAGAATTATCTAAAATCATAAACGAGTATCAATAATATGAATTGATAAATTAATTTTTTTGTTGGTAGAAGTTGAATCAAGCAGATTGACGCTTTAGGCTATAGGTAACTCGATTTTCTTTATTCCTTTGACTTGTGACATGGGTAGATAATTGGGTAAGCAACTACTAACTACTGTATATTTTGTTACTAGTCGTGCCTGAAATAAAGTAATGTTATTCACAAAATAATTGAAAAGGTACGTACCCTAAGCTTCTTCTTCCTTTCAGGGGTCATGAAACCCTTCTTGGCCTTCTTGGCTTTGGAGGCTTCCTCCATGCGCTTGCGCACCTCAGCGCGCTTGCGGTCGATCTCGGCCTGTTTGGCCTTCTTCGCCTGGAGACAACCAAATATAGGTAATTGTGTGCCTAGTGTCAAATTTACTGTGTTGTGTCTTTGTGGAAGGTCGAGGGTTGAGATTCCACTCGGTTCTTAACTTTTGGGACATAACTTGGGGAATCTTTGAGTAATGTGTTCTGAAGAACTGATTTGTACTGTTTATGATAAGAAAAAAAATGTGATTCGAATAAAATTTACATTGAAACCTTTGATACATTGAAAAAAAAAACTTAACCAGAGTTTACTATTATACGTAAACTCTGGCTGACTACCTTGATTAAAAAACAAGGTAATTGGATTATTCTAAGAAAAAAAAACATGACAGCGATTTTATCATTTGAGTGCTTTTTTATTTTAAATTTATGTCTATCCAAAAATGTATCATAATATGCACCATTGCAACATTGGCATACATTTGTAATAAAACTAGGATTGTAATGTATTTGTGTTATGTGTGAGTGTGTGTTCTCGTCGTCACTTTACCTCCTCGAGACGTTTCTTCTGTAAAATGAAAAAACAAAGTTAGAAAAGAGCCATATAATAGGATTTTGAGTGAGTACAAGCCTTTAGTGTGCAAGTTACCAAATACGAAGGAAATATTATACGATTTGGGAACATATTATTAAGTATATTATACATGAAACATAGACATTTACTTAAAAAACGTATAGTTACTAAATCATATTATACATATAGGAACTTATACGATTCATACACATAAATATTATGACATTCTTATACGATTTATAGACAAAAATATTAGACATGGACATTTAAATAAAAAAATATTAAGTTACAACAAGACACAATTAATACAAGTAGGTATCCACAAAATAGGGGCACATGAAACATTTATTGAGCTGTCTAGAGATTGTGCAAATGATCTAAAGATAGCTCATGTGGTATACCGATCAGAAGCGTCTCCAAGGCGCTGACTGCATATTCTATACTTGAAATACTTTGCATTCTGTATCAAAAACGATGTTTTATACTATTGAAGTTAACAAATTAGTTAACGGTCCACCTGATGAAAAGCGGTTACCGTAACCTATAAACGCCTGTAACACCAAAGGCATAACACGCGTGTTGCGAACTCTTTAAACTAAATGAACGATTATTATGAATATGTCCACAAAAATAAAAGTGCTTGCTATTGCTTGCCCCAGAATGCCACCTGAGATAAAAACAAAACTCTAACGTAGTTCCCCTGACATTTCAGTTCAGTTTTATATCATTATACAAACGAGTTCAGTCTGTATAACGTACGTATTACGTTATGCAAGTACATGGTAACTGCACATTTTAAAAGATACCAGCGACCGAAATAAATGTCGAGCAAGTAGAAATAAAAACAGGTTACTTGAAAAATGTAATAAGATTGTCTGAGCTACCTTATTTTAAGCCAAATTCAGGCAGGTGTTTTTACCATTTCGTCAAATATTAGGCCTCTAAAGCCGATTCAACTTTTTCATTCTTGCCAACTTTTATGTTGCGGACAGCCAAGGAGTGGGATTTCTTGTCGGCGTCTGTTTTTCCGAACATGTATGTGACTTGGATGTTTTTAAGAGAAAAGTGAACAGGTATCTTCCAGGTAAGCGCGCTACACCGTCGACCGCATCATCACTTATCAGCAGTTGAGATTGCGGACAAACGCAAGCATTATATTTAAAAAAATATTCATATACATATTTTTAGGAGCATTTATTTCGGTCGCCATCTTAAAAAATGCGTTTTAATAAGTCTGTGTTACAGTGCAGTGCTGCGTGTGCTATGTGAATTGCCTAGTCTAGATTATTTCGGTAGAGTTTCCAACGAGCTTATGCTAAGCCTTAGTGCTCACAGTTTGGTCAAATTTAAAGGTACAGTATATAGAGTGGAAACTGAATTTTACAGCCTGATTATTTTTTACTTGAGTTTTCTTCTGTGGCATAGTTAAGTATGCCACCACGCTAAAGTAAAACCTTATCGAAAGGTTTTAAGGGGTCTATAAGTAAGTACTTTTGCTTTTGAGTCTTGGTCTAGTCTAGACTTATAAGATCTCAGAATTTCTAGAAGTATCAAGAAATTCTGATTATCTATGTTGAAACCAAAGATTTTTTGCTTTCTCAAGCTGATAGCAAGTATAAAAGTATTCATTATTTCTGACCGAGTACCTTTAAAGATGATAAACTTCAAACATTTAATTAACATAGTGTGCATTAAAACTAATTATTATTTCGTGAGAATTGTGCATTGGTTGTTTGTTGTGCAAGGATGAGGAGTGCAAAAAAATCTTAGCGTGTTTTTTTCAGTTATTTTGATTTGAGAAATCGTTATTTGAATCTCTTTAAGCTTGGAATTATTTATTAAGTTGACGTTATTTCTCTAAAGAAACGCTCGTTAGTGACATTTATTAATTTGTAAATAAACATCACAAGGCCAGGCCTCTTGTTCAAAAGACAAACTTCGCCTTTCAGTTGCTTGGCGACCTTTCATTTTATAAGTTTATAAGCTGTAACAAAAACACTGGGTAAAAGTTTTTATGGAGAAAGATTTTATGCTAAGACATCTTTCAATCAGGATCATTTTTTTGTCACTGAATTTCAAAACAGCTTAAGTAACTTTGAAACTTTCTCATTTATCCATAAAATAGATATATTTTTTTCTAAGTGCATATGACGTAGGATAAATAGAATCAGATTTTGGGAAAGTATAAATTTACAATACATATGCACAGGTTGTGTGTCAAAATTGAATGGTGTTTCAAGTGTATAGGTAGGTATATATTTTGTACATTATGCAGGAAGGTTAGTTAGTTAGACAATTACCTGAGTCTCGAGGAGACATAGTACTCAATACTATGATGGTAAATCCAGAGAGCGAGGCGTTCAAAGTCAGGTCCGAATAGATTTCAGGAATATAGGATGAAACAGAAAAGATAATAAAACAAATTAATATCATTTTTATACAAATTAAGAAGCGATATCTGTAAATATAACTTTTGAAACTATCATGGTTTTTAACACTATTCACATCACATCACTATTCACATGGTTTTTTTTTTTATTGGTTTAGACCAGCGGTACTCAAAGTGTGTTCCGCGGAACCCTAGGGTTCCGCGCTACCCCTGTAGGGGTTCCGCAAGGATTTAGAAAAAAAATTAAAATAATTAGTAACTGTTACATTGTTCTTTTATTATGCTTCTATAATAAAGAATACACTTTTAAAAACTATTGTTTTATTGTAGGGTTCCGTCAAGTATTTTGCTAGTCAAAAGGGTTCCGTGACCAAAAAAGTTTGAGAACCGCTGGTTTAGACATTTCTTTTACTCGTGGACTTCAGTTCAACCGTGATCATGGTGCATGCAACTGTGCCGAAATATCGGAAGTCAACTCAACAAAATGTAATCATGGTAAATATTCCGTTGTTTCATAAAAATAGTGATATCTGTAAATATAGTGCAATCAGCGTCAAAAAGTACATTGGCATTTCTGGTTTGTAGGGTTCAAATATTTTTAGTTTAAATTTTAGTTTTTAACTTTATATGAAGATCCGCTTTGAGCATCAAATATTCGCAAGCCAAAGCAGCCATATTTTTGACAAAATAAAAAAAAGGGAATTTAGCTGAAATTGTCAATCCACTTTTGATGCTGACTGTACGAGTAAAAAAGTAAAACGACTGAAAACCGATGCTTAATGGCCCGAACACACCTAGTTCGCTGGCGGTAGCGATCAGTGAAACGCTGTCAAATATTCGCTGTCAAATCTCAAATCTGACAGCTATATTTGACAGTATTTCACTGATCGCTACCGCCAGCGAACTAGGTGTGTTCGGGCCATAAGACCACCAATTGTAAAGCTAGGTGTGTTGTAGTAGTATAATGCCTAACCTACCTAAGTAATGTTTACCTAGTTAACATTACTTAGGTCCTCGATAAAGATAATTGACAACATTATATTTGACTGACCTCTCAGCTCAGTTGGTAGAAGCTCTGCCTTCTGCGCTGTAGGTCGTGGGTTCGATCCCCACCAAGAACAAATATTTGTGTGGTGAATACAGATATTTGTTCTCTGTCTGGGTGTTATATTGTATTCTAAGAATGAATTTACAAAAAAATAATATTTTAAGTATTATATCAGCTATCTGGTTCCCATATAGTACAAGCTCTGCTTAATTTAGGGCTAGATAGTGTTGTATGGATCGTCCACAATATATATATTTGTTTTATATAGATTGCGGGTAGTCTGTTGATAGACACTCACAACCATTCTCCCTAGAAATATCAAAATAAATGTTGATCAGGGAACTTCATCAGGCTGAACATTTTTAAAAACAAGGTAAAATGGTTCGCAGAAAACTGATTTTAAAATATGTTTACAAATTATGTGAGCTACTTTCTCTTTTGGTATGATTTTATGAACTATTGCAGATTTTGAGTGACATGTTATTATAAACTATAAGGTATGAATTACTGTAGAATTATTATTATTATTAACTTTTGACATCAAGAACCGTACGCAGAAACAATGCTTGAGCTTGCGGCTCGAGTTAGACAAAAGTGTCAAAAAATCTATGCGTGCGGTTCGATTCAGACATTACATCTTTTTCAACATGTATTTCATGCAATGAATACTTTGACTTTGACTGATGATAATGCTAAAGACGTATTATTACAAGCTTCTGTCAATAATTACCTTGGTTGTCCTTGTAGCTGTCAAACAAAATGTGTAAAGGCCTGCGCATATCTAGGCAATGGCAATCAGCTGAAACGCTGTCAAATATCGCTGTCATATTTGACAGTGTTTCAGCTGATCGCCATCGCCATCGCACTAGATGTGCGCAGGCTTTAAAGA
Organism: Thera britannica; assembly: GCA_939531255.2. Classification (NCBI taxonomy): domain Eukaryota; kingdom Metazoa; phylum Arthropoda; class Insecta; order Lepidoptera; family Geometridae; genus Thera; species Thera britannica. Next base: position 5,056,043 of record OW618040.2, on the reverse strand, counting down.
TAAAATAAAGTGCCTTTGTTGTACTAACCTTACATCATCATCCGCCATTTTGTTTGTGTTGGATTAGGTGTTCTGAAAACAATTTAATGTTCATTATTAATCCCGCTGCTGTGCAAATTCAGCTATACTTAATTAGATAAATTCTTACTTTGATATAAATGACATACTAATTTCTAATTAGTGTACTCGCTCTACCAGCACTTTAGTGTAAATTTATGCTCCGATTAATTTATGATCATGTCAGTTAACACCGCTGTATAATCAAAATCTATTCGCAGATACATCCCAAGCAACAAATGGCTTATTAACGACAATAGTGATATAAACAAAGCGTATTTGGCCGCAGTAACAAGAAACATCAGCGACATTCGAAACTACTTGGAATCGAGCCAACTTACGATGTGCGAATTGATACTCAATACTGGAAATCCGGTTTTAATTCTGTAGCTTTTCCTGTAAATTGGTGAATTCCTTTGCATTCTTTGAAGGCTACGAGAATTTATTGTTGATAGGTAGACTCTAATTAAAGTTTAAAAAAATAAATGAGGTCAAGTGAACAAGCGTGAAAGAATTCAGCGTTTAGGTAATAACTTTGGTGACGTAATTTTAAATTCCGCGATTGGTTTCGGGTGTCTCCGTGGCTGGTCGGGGGGACCCGGCCGGTGCGCGCGCGCCTGAAATAGGTTGGCTCTCATTCCCCTGCATCCTAATTTGGTCGCGCCGCGCCCCGTGTTTCGTTTACTCGGGTTTCAGACGTGCGCGGAAGCGCACCGGTGTGGCACAAGCGCGCATAACTTTTATTTTTACTGAATATTTTGGCACGATTTTATTTTATCCAAGACGCAATATAATAATTGCTACAAATAAATACGAGTGTTATTAGGAGATAATTGATTAATTACGATGCCTTTTCGGTTGCATTTATAGAAAGGATGACTAGATTATACCGTGCATTATATTCTTAAACTTTTTTTTTATTTGACTAAAATATAGTTATTTATTATTTGCAGTTTTTTTTGCATTTTGCAGTTATTATTATGCAGTTATTTATTCACTAGAATAGTTGTGATTAATTTCTGCCAAATATTAAACGAAAGACGAACTAGTTGAAATTAAAACTCAAAAATAATTATGAAGTTCACCTATTAACGAATTAGCAAAGCTCTATCTAGGTTTATTGAATCAACCTCAATGTCTATGTCAACCGTAAAACATTGATGGTTAGTAACGGCCTTACTAATTCTATCGGTGACGTCACTGGGCTTATTCCATCTAGACAAGTTTTATCTTTAGGGATCATTGGCCTCAATAGCTTCAACACGAGCCGATTACCGCTTTAAAACAAACGAGGGGTCGGAACTTCACCACACTATCGGAGCAATGCATCACAGTGTCCTGACATCCGACGCGGCAATTGATGAATCACTTCACTGAACAATCCTATGCACTTTTTTGTTAGTAGAATAATTTTCACAGCACTCACCTACGGAAAAGAAAAAGTAGATGGCCCTACAAGATGGTTCAGCCAACACGAGTCACAGCTGCTGACTGGCGCGCGGCGGGCGGTAAGACGCGGCGGGCAGTGCGTAGGCGCATAGAGCCCGCCCGCCCCGCGCCGCCCGCCTTACGAAGCTTCGCAGCCCCCCTCGCTGTCCCAGACATTTTTAGAGCAGTGTCGTTTTGACACCAACACCGAAATAACATCAGATCCAAGCTCTAGTTTAAACGCTTCGTATTATCTATGATCAATGCCGTCATAATTACCTATCTATAAACAATATCGTTTCCACGACCGATTGTATAGTCTACTCAGAAATTTCCTTTCACAAAGCTAATAACACGTTCACATATAAATGAATACCACTGCATAATGTATAATATTTCTAAAGAGTTACTAAAGCTAGTTTCTACAATGCAAGTACTATTTTCGCATCACAGATTACAAAGCTGCTCTAATTATTCCTACGTAAAGGAAATGCAGAGAGAACTTCAGTACCTGCTCGTTTCATTCTTTGATGCACACAGCATTATTGCTTCAGACTCAACGCACGAGTGGTTAACAAAGGTAGAACTTAGAAGACACGAAAAACTTGGCAACTTTAGATAAAAAAAAGGTTTGCCTGAGCTGAGGCTCGCTTTTGCACAATAGTGTTTTTTATAATAACATTAGTAAATATTTTCAACGTTTCTTGTATTTGTCTTCTTGGTTTCTTGTATGTAACAAAGAAATAAGGTTTTTCTTTATAACTAGCTGATGGGCAATACAATATAACATCCAGACAAAGAGAACAAACATCTAGGTTCACCACACAAATATTTGTTCTCGGTGGAGATTTAACCCACGGCCTACGGCGAAAAAGGCACGGTTACTACCAACTGGCAACAATTAATGCAGTTGAGAACAGGATATTTATAGGAGGTAGTCAATTAAAGCAGAAATTAGATCACATTTCAAACTTGGCTACGATCTAAAAGATACGAGCAAATAATTCTATTATACATCCATGTTGTTAGTACTTCCCAGCTGCAATGAAAATAAAACGGAGCTTTTATAATATGAATAGTGTTCACAACACTGGGTATATTAGCTTTTACAACGATAAATTAACAGGCAAACATAATCTCAACATAGATTTAGGCCTGGTTTCACGAATCACTAATCGCCCAATCAATTTTTAACAGCTGGTCCTCACACTCTACTGGACCCCTGTCGAAGCTCCGAGGGAAAACCGTAAAAGGCAGTTCATTCCACAACTTACTTGTTTTATAATTATTACTTTGTTTGCAGGTGATTTTGTACGTGTGTGCTTTATTTTCCCGGAATAAAAGGCTCTTGGTCGAAGACATTTCTCTACGCTGAAGCAGGTAAAACTGCAGTTTTTTTCTACTATTGGAATATTTCACTACGCAGCTGCAGAGATGAGCTTGATTAAATTCTTGTCTAGCCTCCAAGTGCATTCTCTAATTCAATCAAACTTTATCAATTAAGTTGGCAAGAAACTTATCAAATAGAGTTCTCACGGCATACGGTGTGGGAGAATGTTCAAATAGGTGTTCCAATCAATTCTTATTCAACGTAATTGAATTGGAATTAGTAATTGAAACTAACTGTTTCGTGTGTATTTTGTGTAATTTATAAATACTTGTATTGATTTTAATTTTTGTTGTTAACAAGTAAAATTTAAAAACCAATACCGACTTAAGTGTTGAACCGTTAAAAATATAAGGTAAGTAAACATGATTAGTAATACGGGTAAACGTTTACTAATTTAGTATGTAACATTATCCGTATAGTTTTTATCATTCTCGAGTTTCTACTTTTCAAAATTTATGTTTACGTATCGGACGAAAAACATGCTGTATAATGTTTTAGGATCTCAAGAGGCGTAAATATGCCGGTCTCGACAGAGCCTACCCATTTGCTCCTCTTAGGGTTGAGACTCTGGGTTCGTGGAGAACTGAGGCCTTGCGGGTCATCAAAATTTTGTCAAGGCGTCTGATAGAAGAGACGCGTGACAGATGGGTATCTGGCACAGTGCATAAGGATTGAGATTAAGGCTGAGATTCATAGACCGAACTTTGACTTTACTTTGATGGAAAGTTCAACTTTCAACCAAAAATATATTTCATAGTTCTGTCAAGCTCTTCTATATTCAAAATGTTGAAGGTAAACTTCGATAAACAAAGCTTACTTTGCGAAGACTCCTTTGCTGTAAAGCAAAGTCACGTCTATGAATCTCGGCCTAAGCGTGGCAATGCAGCCAGCGTCTTGGGAACGCTTCCATCTGGCACTGATTTGGATCTGTTGAGCTATCTCTAGATCGTTTGTCTGCAGATAGCTCAACTGTTTCTTGTGTATATTGTCCATTAGTAAATATTTGTTTTATTGTTGTTTAAGTTTCTTTGAAAAGACAAATTGTATATACAAATATTTTTACATAGGTATAAGATTTTATTTTTGTAAAACAGTAGGCCTTCCACAAGCTCAGTCTGGCTTTATCTCTAGCTCTGGTTTTGAGTCTGTGTGAGTGTTAACTAAATAAATACTACGTCGAAACGTCACACACACAGTAAAATACACCGGTGAGCACTCACACAGACTCTAAACCAAAGCCAGAGACAGAGCCAGACAGAGCTAGTTGTTGGCCTACAGAGCAGTAACAAATGGCTGTACCACCTACATACTTATCAACACTGTGCCACGTTTTAATTATAAACTATACACACCTACGTGTAATATACATCGCAACTATCTATTTCAATCTGGTAGAGAGATCCAACAGTATTTAATATTGTTCCGAGTTGGCATTAAACATTGGCATCGACAACTAAATTGGTCATTGTTTACTCACTGCAGGCAAGTTTTTTGACGTGACAACGTCTTATAATTCTATGAAGCCGGCTGCACGCACGAAAAACATGATTCATGCGGCGTTACCTCGCTCTGAGGCGTTCCATGCCATTCCATGGCTTGAAGTGCAAGCGAGAGAGTGGAACGAGCGACAAAGAGGCACAATTGGCCTCCGCGTTCGGCAACGTTCGACATCTGTCTCTCTCCTACTTGAGTGAGCAATGCGTCCACGTGAACAGCTGCATGACGTTGTCACGTTCAATGATCGTCAGTAGACCGACTTTACAGACAACTGATTTTTTTTATACAACTTCTTCTTATCGTAGCACTGGTTCTTTTAAACCAAGTGTGGTGAAAGGAGATTTCTTTTCATTCAGCTTTTATATGTAAATACATACTTAGAATACAACATAACGCCCAGACAGAGAACAAACATCTGCGTTCACCACACAAATATTAGTTCTCGGTGGGGATCGAACCCACGGCATACGGCGCAGAAGGCAGAGCTACTACCAACCCCTTGTACTCTGTCTACATGTTTAGTACTACGGTATTGCAGGGTTATTTTGAACACTGTTGATGACTTGTTTATGAGGGGTAAGGCTCTTACGTTTTCATATATTTTTATAGCTGTACTCCAACTGCGTTACCTACCTAGAGCCTATAGAATTAGAGCCTATATATATTATAGTTTTTTACAACTTTGGTTATAGCTCGAAAATTCCTTTTATGCGTCAAATATAATAAAAAACCCGAACTTGCTTTTTCGCGAAAATGCATGCACACACACACACACACACATCACAGGTTTTAATCCTCAATCTTCAACTGTCTTAAGTCTTGCGGGCATATCTAAGGGTGCGATGTGTTCTATGGCGATCAATGAAACGCTGTCATATTTGCGTTTTACAGATCGCCACCGTAGGCCTCTTAGATGTGCACAAAGCTTAATGGGAGAACCATGCCATGGCAAAAAGAATAAATGTACCTATTACCACATTGTTGGGTCGTTCGGTGTTTTTAGTTTGGTTCCTTAAATTTACCTACATTTTGCAATAAATAAGGATTTCAGGTTTAAATATAAGATAATTTTGCACAGGGGTATTACCAAACCACTGGCTCGGAACAGATAAAAAGAACATTAGATAAAAAATTCACGTTCTTGGTAATATTCTCGCGAGGAAACCTCACAAAATTAATATTTCGTTGAGAATTAAACATTTTGCTTCGAGCGGTATAGTCAGCTGAATTAGAATGATTTAATTCCAAACTTATACAGTGTGACAACATGGGAAAATATGTATATTTACAGAGTGCCTAGGAACTTATTTGTGTGGTGAACACAAATGTTTGTTCTCTGTCTGGGTGTTATATTGTATTCTAAGTATGTATTTACGAAAAAAATATGTTTATCAGCTATCTGGTTCCCAAAGTACAAGCTCTGCTTAATATGGGGCCAGATAGTGTTGTGTGAACTGTCCCCAATATTTATTTATTTATTTATATAATATCTAAGCATGTACCGTACATAAAAACGACGTGATTGAAGCTTTTTGCAAAAACTCTTTTTTATAGGCATCATCACTTTTTAACAATTGGAAAAAACGAATGAAAGGAAAAAAATACATTTATTTGACATATGTATGTCAAATAAATGTATTTTTTTTCCTTTTTTTCTTCTTATTATGTAGGTGTAGATGTTAACAATAGATAAAATATGCCAAATAGGCCCTGACTAAAAGAACTATTGCACTAACCATAATAAATATTTGCATATAATTAATGTTCTAAAGTAATGATTATTAACTCAGGAAGCCGTGATTACTCTCACAATAGCCGAATGTTCATGGAGATGTGCTTACAATGGACTGTTGAGATTAAAGCATCATGTTTTAGTGTTAGTAACAAAGTTTGGGTCGCTTAGAAGTTCAACTTCTTGTCCTTGTTCTTCACAACTATATAGTCTGGTGAAAGGATTTTAAGTGCATTAGACATTTGAAGTTAATCACCATAAAACACTGTTTCTGTAGGCTTATTTGTTTACATCTCTAATTATGAACCCAATTTTAAGTGGGATAAATAATTTTGAAATCTCTATCTTTTGGAGGTTAACAGAGTAGTGGACTTCTTCAGGCGGATGATGAAAAGTGGGTCATATTGCGTTTGGTGTTTTACCGTACCAGTAGGCCTACCACAAGCTCTGTCTGGCTCTGTCTCTGACTCTGGGTTTGAGTCTATGTGAGTGTTGACTTAATAAATCCTTTGTCGAATCGTCACACGCACAGTATAATACGCTGGTGAGCACTCACACAGATTCAAAACCAGAGCCAGAGACAGAGCCAGACAGAGCTTGTGGTAGGTATACAGCTCTTAACGATTGAACCGACGAGGCGATATGCCGAAGCAGCTTTTTGCAATCGTTTTGTCAAGGGTTCTTAGGTTTTATCGCTACGGATCCCTAGAGGGCGCTGCAGTATACGTAATACCTAAGGTCGTTGGTTGTCAGTGTATTATTTTGTCAGGCCGTGTGAGTTGGTAAAAGATGTAGGTTGGCTTAATCCCCAACGAGAACAAATATTTGTGTGATGGACGTGGATGTTTATTTTGTACCTAGAACTCTTGAGTCCTAGACGCAAACTAAACATATTAACAGAATTTGGGGGTCTGGGGACTTGTACTTACAAAAAAGTATTTCAATATTCTATTAGTTATTTGATTACCATAGCACAAGTTTTGCTTAGGCGTTAATTTCTTGTATGAAATGTCCACTATAAAATAATGTTACACTATATCGTGCTTTGTCATCCAAACCACAGATAAGATAATACTATACTAGTCCAAACTATACTAGTTACAAAATTTCAGCTCAATCAGTTAAAGACTACTTCAAACGTGAGTTCAAAGATTCTCCCCAAACAAACATACTTATACAATATATACATATATTGCAAGTTACATGAAAGCTTTTAAAAAAGAAAGACCGTAGGACGTAACCAGTTCGAACAGAAGGGTTTCAAAATGAGACAAACAGATTAGCGCTGATCTACTTTTGTCACTACCCACCTACTTAACTCGTAAATGGTACAGAAATAGCACGTGCACATACCTATAGTATATCGAGTTGTGCTCTCTTGCACGGAGAATAGAATACAATTTTGCTGCTTTACTACAGGCACTCAAGAATCGCAGATGACTTTTCAACCCAAATTGTATGCTCTAACATCAAAAGCAATACCTAAGTATTAAAATAATATTTCATCGGAAAAGGTGTGAGGGGTAGTGATTAGCGGTGCTATTTTTAATTAATTTCTTCTCATAAACGGGTATTTCCTAGAAAAACGGGGACTGCACTGGTAGAATGTACAATTTATAGTCTGCGGTAGTAAAAAGATAAATGTTCACTTCCCACGATTCGAAATAAATGGTGATAGTTTAACCTCGTAAAACTATGAATGCCAGGGGTTCAAATGTTCCTCAAATACCTGCATGCAATTGCCTAGCTGATACCCGTGTGTTTACCATCTTGTTCGCATTAATATAAGAAAAATATCAAAATCTCAGAAAATGATAAGAGCCCGTAGGTACATTTATTGTTTATATGAAACAGGAAATTTAAAAACCTTCTTTGAAAAATAGGCGGTGCCAGGTTCTTTTCTCAAAAGAAAGTAAAAGGTGTATATGTGATATTATAATAAGAATAATATTTCAACTAAATATGGTTTATCAGTTAAGAGCGGGTCGAGCGAAAATTTGTGATTAAAAAAAAAAAAAAACATAACTAGCGTTAAATAGAATGTCCTGTTAAATAGTATATTTTTTTAACACACTTAAATTCGAATTAATCTCAAATGTATAGTCTACAATTAGTCCTTTTGCGATTTTTAAAATGTCACTTAGTTATTTAGTTATGATTTTTTTTTAAATCTCAAATTTTCGCACGACCCGCTCTTAATAGTTCTTTTTATTAGTTTTATTATCTGTGCTACATGTAATAAATAGAGTCTTTTTTGATTACGTGGAATATGGATGATGGATCTTAGCACCAACCAGGTGTGATGTAAAAAAATACAGTGACTGATGGGATTATGAAAAAAAATATGGATAAGTACAAGGTAGTTTTTGTGACCTTGTTGTAACATGCATTTCAATAAATAAAATAATCTGAAAAGTGTGATACTTCTTAAGGCCTGCGTACATCTAGCGCGATGACGATTTGCTTTCAAGTTGAAGAACTGAATAAATTCTCTTCAATTTCTTCCGATTAGACAGATTGAACGAATCGAGATCAACATGAACGTCATTGCTGCCATCGAAAAAGAACCTATTTAGACTAGCGTTTTATACGAGCGCATAATATAATGTATGCATACAAGTTAATAATATATAAATGTAACATGTTTGCAATAAATCAATGAATATGAATATGGTCCCTAGGAGTTTGAGGGTTCATGATCCATCCAATAAGCCTATATACGCGCGGTCGGCTTATTGAAGCGTGGTATTAAGCGCGCGTATGCTGAAACGACAGTAAAAGAGCGCGTAAAAAACGCCAGTTTGAAAGTGAAAACAACGATTACAATCTCAAAGACGCTGTGTTATCTTTCCATTTTCTTCAACGGAGATTTAAAAACAGTAGAGAATCCATGGAAGAAAGATGGCTTCTTGAGATAAAAATTCGAAATATTTTCACAGATTTACTTTCTATCTGCCTTCAGGACAATTTCGGTATAAGCGATTGTTTGTTAAGATAAAGGCGATCTGAAACATTTTCCCAGATAAACAGCTCAACAGCTTAACCCCGGAAACAAACACAAAAATCCGAAAAGCTCCAAGAGATTAACTTGGATGTTGGAAAGCTTTAGCTAGCGTTTGGCCCAATGATTTCTTATCTACAGTTTTAATCAGAAATCAGAAATCAGAAATATTTATTGCATTAACTGTTGTACAGAAAAGATCTTAGTGGCTATGGCTAGCTAGGTACAGATTTCACAGTTTGTCCGTTCCGGACGTACAATAAAAGGGCAAGTTTGTGCCCAATAACAATAAAAACAAATTATATACCTATACAAATTATTTGGCAAGAACATACAGTCATTATTATCTTAAATAATACATAAAACTTGAAATATTGTTTAAAACAATTAACAAAGTACCTAAGTAGGTATAATCTAATCATATCTACTATACTAGAGGCGCTAATAGAGATCAAAATATTCACCTAAATTATAGTGGACTCTATGAATAAGCCACTTTCTTAAACTATTTTTAAACATGTTACCTTCCAGTTGTTTTAAATCAGTAGGTAAATGGTTATATATTTTTATTGCTGCGATATATGAACTTTTGTGGTACATGGTGTTGTTGATCTGTGGCATTACTATGTTATATTTATGTTTGTTTCGCAAATTCTCAATTCGGCTAGATTTAACATCAAAAAAATAATGTTTGTTATTTTTTACAAATAAGCTTATTTCTAATATATATATTCCTGTAAGTGTTAAAAACGAAAAATAAAGAAGTTAATAAGTTATGTTGATCATCTGTATGCTTCAAGTTGATGGACACAAGGCTATGCATCGTGCGCACGTTTTTAACGTGCGTGACCTATGAAGAAATGCTTTGTTATAGGCAATGGTTACCACCTAGCATCAGGTTGTATGCTTGTTCCATGAGCTAGATGTTAAAAAAAACATCAGAGTAGCGCTATCTGTTAAATTAAAATTGATAGCTATTACAGATAACCCCTTGTAGTACACAAGAATACATCAGAGAACTAGTTGTTATTAAAGTACAATAGACGATAGTACGTAGTACGATAGAATAGGTAGGGTTTATTGAAGACGGCGTTATCGGTAGGTAAATTACAAATATTGTTGTTTCTACGTTAAACTTGTCAAAAACAGAGACGGAAATATTTTCAAAACATAAGATGAGATAAATCTTGATTCTGGTGAGCTCACAATTATTGTAAGAGAAAAAAATATTGTTTACTAAGTAGTTGAAAAACGAGGCAAAGCTAAATTCCAAGTTCCTTTTATGTAAATATTTTCTTTTACAACGGTCTTTCCAGGAAAGCCTCGAAGCTCTGTAAAGGCTAATTAAAAGCGCCTTACTATATAATTTACAGTTCAGTCTCAGTCTATGTCGAACCATTCATAGCCAGACTCATTAAAATCGAAAAAGCTTCGAGATGAAATCCGGATTAGTGCTTTTTATAAAAAAGAACCGTACAGCTGAACAGTTCAGCGAATGCAACCGAAGTTTTCTTACTAACGTTTTTTATTTTTTATTGCCATTGTCTACGAACTAAAATTGACATAACATAACTTTTTTTCTTAAAAAAAAAAGGAAAAATTGAAGGAGGAAGGAGGTAGGTAGGTAGGGTAGGAGAAAGGAAAGATGTTTTTCTTAAGAAAAACAATTCTTCTACATAATATATCGGTTACGTACAAGCACTACAGCGTTTGTGTGTTTGGCTGGGTGAGCTGGTGGCAATAAAAACATTTCATATAGCGCTATCTAGCCCAATACTAAGCAAAGTTGCAGCAGTAGGTGTTTGTTGTCCTAAAGTTTTTGGTGGTTCAAATACAGGTGTTGGTGATCCACATTTAACAGGTCGCAAATAAAAAGGTCCCAACAACATTTTGCACAGAAGGTTCAAATCGACAAACCATCGTGCATTCATGAAATGAAATAAAACTCTTTTCTATTTCCTCACTGGCGCAAAAAACGCCATCTATCGGTCTATAAGGAACTGACATTAATAAGCAAGTCACAGCGCCATCTAGTGCTCTACAGCTCTAACTAAACACCTGAAACTTCGAGGTTGCTGCTAAAACAGCAACCCTGTCTGTGGGTGAAAGGATATGTACCTACGTAGGTATCTAGTTTCACTAGGAGAGGATAGATGGTACATGTGACTTGATTTTGGTGTATTCAAAACACACGTACCTACACAAATTTTTTGTTAAAAAAATAAGCTTTAATTTTTTACCAAAATATCTTTTATAAGAAAATAATCTTTTAGACGACGTTTTAATTTTCTATGGTTTTTTTCACAAACAGAAATGACTGTATAGAAATGACTGGCAATGGGCAGGCCACATAGCTCGAATAATTGACAAAAGTCTCAATAATGGCGACCACGATTCTGAAGACGAAACGCCTTCCCACCCGCTGGACATAAAGTCCGCGGGAGGTCAGCGGACGGGGAGGCTTATGTCCAACAGTGGATTTCTCAGGCTGCTGATGATGATGACCTATGAAAGACAGTTTTATTTCTTAAAATGCAGGCAGTAATCCCCCAGCAGAGGGTGTTTGAATGACGTCTATGTGTGACGTCAAAGTTCTAGGCCATGCCGATTTGGGTCACCCATATATTTTTGGATGCACTCAGTTTTGAAGCAAGTATTTTATTCAAAATGGCTATTTAGATAGAGAAAGCATTAGAAAGTATTAAAAATTTTACCTCCCTTTTGGTAATTATTTACTAGCTCTTTCGACCAAATCGTTAAAAAACAAATATCGTTAACAAATTGGATCATTTCTGAAATAAAAATACTGTATTGTATTGTTAAGATTGCGAAGTCAGTGGATGTTGGAACCGTTATTCCTGGAAATGTATAATAAGGAGAGGCCAGCAATGGACTTCTTCTGAAGAAGGAGGAATGGAGTTGGTCCGAAGAAGTTGTAAGTTCGAATTGCAAAGCAGTGCTATGCCACGTACAAGCCCACGCTCGGTGGACGTGCTATAACGTTAATCCCATAAGTAAGTGCCTGGGACAGGAATGTTTAAGCGTCCTGCAAGATAAAAACATGAGCAAAAACAGTTGGCCCTAGTGTTATATTAATCATCTAGAATAGATGCAAAGGCCTGTTTACTTATGTTAGATTGTTTTTCTGATATACCGCTCTGATGGGTAGTACATTTTTTTTGTCATCGCCAGTTGAAAAAGTTCACTGTTGGACATACATTTCGGAAGAACACGCAGCGCATAAATTATAATAATCAAATCAAATGTTATTTATTTTCTATCATATTAAAAGAGTTACATACTCTTATAATGTGATAGAAAATAAATAACTAATACAAGAAACAACATAATTCTTGTATTATAAAATTAAGTTTAAATTCTTGTATTATACAAGAATGAACTAAAATATATAAAAGTAACAATAAAATAAAATAAATAAAGCATATGCTCTCAGCATATGCTACAGTAATTTGACTGGCCTCTCAGTCCAGTTAGTAATAGCTCTACCTCGCCGTAGCCTGTGGGTTCGATCCCCACCGAGAATAAATAATTGTGTGGTGAACACAGATGTTTGTTCTCTGTCTGGGTGTTATATTGTATTCTAAGTATGCATTTACAAAAAAAAACATATGATATGAGTTATCTGGTTCCCATATTACAAGCTCTGCTTAACTTGGGGCTAGATAGTGTTGTGTGGATTGTCCACAATGTGTATTATTATTATAGAGTTAAAACAAATTCGTCATCTCTGTCTATCTGTACGTGATTTCATTTAGTCACGTAGCGTAGACCTCGTTCAGAAGAAAGTAGGGCGTTAGTGACGAGTAAATGCAGGTACAAAACGGCACATTTATTAGAACATATTTTTACTTAAAAACTCAGTTAAAAGATGCATATAAAAAAATCCTACCCCATTTTGCTACCTCAAAACTATTTACTACAAATTATATTTATTTTATCTCAAGACCCATAAAATAAGGAGTATATTTACAAGCTTCTTCCAGTTGATTGTTGAAAATAGTGAAGCCCTAAGAAAAACGTATTAGAGTTCAAAATTTCTAATATTTTTATTCCCTCGTTAGAAAAAAATCATCATCCGCACTTGGTGTGCGGAATGGTTCCCGCGAGTAGGCCGCCGCTGGCGGGCCCTTTTCGCGTGACGCTTTACACGTGCTGCTCGAACTTTCAGATTCTACGACATGCCGGTTTCCTCACGATGTTTTCCTTCACCGTTTGGAGAGTACTGGCATAGTGCACATACATTTTTGTACAGAAAAACTCATTGGTACGCGACTGGATTTGTACCCACGACCTTAGGATCAGAAGGCGGGGCCGCTACCACTAGATCACCAGTAAGAGAACTGCGGGAAAGCCTACTATATAGTATACATATATTATATAGTGGAATCGTAAACCTTTGATTATTAGATTTTACGGAGGTATCTATAAATGAATAACGTGACTGACGCAGAGTACTTAGACAATTACAGGTTTGACTAATTAACAAAATTATCGGCCTGATACGTTATCGAACCGCCCCAGCGACCCCCCTCACCCAACCTGTTTCAGAATGAAACTGACCTAATTTCTTGACTGCATGCCCCCTCCACTTTTACCTACGTCATAGAACCATGGAAAAATGTATAGTCTTATCCTATTTATCACCGCATACCTTAATGATCTTTAAAGCCAAAGTGTAGGATGAAAAATCGCGTAGCAGTTGGATTGTCGGTTATGATGTTCTGGTTTGAAGCGGTGAAGGTACCGAGGCCAGAACTGGGTCATACCAGGCTGCAAGCTTCTATTCATGAATCGAAGCCTCGGTGACGCGCGTTCATTCTTGTCCAATTTTGTTAACCGGAGTCTTAACATGCGCACGCACTACTAACTCTTATCCAAAATGCAGTGAAAAATGATGAGAAAATGACCTTTAGAGAGGTAATTATTTCATATTTGTTTGCTGCCTAGCTTAAATAAATATATATAACTAGATTCGCGACTGTAATCCCTAAGCACCCTAGACAACCCGTCAAATCATAAATCAAAATCATTGATGATGTAAAATACAAAAAAAATACCGAAGTTAAAGTAGCAAATGAAGTACTTCCTACGAGGAAGGAAGAAAAGGAATCTGTGGGTCTGTGTTTGGATGATTTGATTGAATCAAGCATTTTTTTTATATTCCTACTGACATACTGTATAATAAAATAGGAATGATCTGGTGGGTGGGATAGCTATAACGCTATCAAGGAGTTCTAAAAAAAAACTTGTTTTTGATCAACCGATCTGGGGGTCAACAGGCATCTTATCGAAATCTAAATCGATGCCAGCGTACGCACACAATGCAGAAGTGTTCCAAATTCAAAATTACTTACCATATTTTGAATTTGGAATTATCGAAAACAAAAACACATTTTTGTTTTTGATAACAACAAAGATACGATCGCGCTACCATGAGATCCACTCTAACGCAAAGAATTTAGTTTCAGTACAAATAAAACTACGTCACATCGAAAAGAGCACAAGGTTCTAGATTCCTATAAAACGCCCTTGAAAGCCTATTTACTGAAAGAACGCTTTGATAGTTTAACACCGAAAATAGGCGTTTATGACACCATTACCTGATGGGAGCACAAATAGTTGGATGTACAGTGCTGGGCGGGAAAGAAGGCCTCGTCCTTGTGACGCACGGGCCCGCCTTGGAATAAAGCACAACCTACTTTGATAGCAATACAGGGTGGGAAAGAACAGCTCTCAATATCTAGAAAAACTAGAAAATCAATCCGAAATTAGCTAAAATTGATGGAAAATGGAAAAGCTTCCTGATGTGTGAGTATGTGAGTCGCATGAGTAGGTATCTATAATGTAGTTGTATTGTATACCACTTATCTTCAAAATAGATTTGGATAAAATGATACACTTAAAATCACGGAGCGTATTAGATACTTTTTTCGATCTCTCTTTATCCCTAAATCCTGAAAATCGTATGGATTCCTAACGTTAGTATATTTGTTTATTTATCAATCAAATGTCCGCTTTTATAGTAGTAATTGATCTGAATGTTCATTTAGAATTCAGTAGAAACAGTTTCTTTACACCTTGTATGAAAAATTAAGGCCCATTTTTGTGGCCTTCAGTTTTGATTGCCGTTCGTGGGCTGTAAAAACAAATCATGATCATTGGTTATGTGTACCTACTAATACTTATTGCTGAAATTGAATTGACGCACTGCCTTTCGTTCATCAAATTAATCAAGGCATTCAGATCTTTGCCCGAATCTCACCCCCATCCTTTAAACTTAAAACAGCAAAGCTGGCGGCAGAAATAAGAATAGTGACTTCCCGGACGAGGCTTACACAAACAGTCAAACTACTAAAGCCTTAAAAAATCCTATGACCTGGGGGTCAACCAGCATCTTTTCAAAATCGAAATCGATGCCAGCATACGCACGCCTGCAGAAGTGTTCCGAATTCAAAACAGCCAAAGTACTACTAAAGTCTTAAGGCCTGCGCACGCCTAGGCGATGTCAAATATCGCTGTCATATTTGACAGCGTTTCAGCTGATCGCCATCGCCATCGCCTAGGTGTGCGCAGGCCTTTAGAAAATCCTATGACCTAGGGGACAACCAGCATCTTTTCCAAATCGAAATCGATGCCGACATACGTTCACATACACACAATGCCTGAAGAAGTGTTCCAAATTCAAATATGCTAGGTAATTTTGAATTTGGAACACAGCACACACACACTAATAAACCTCCAAACTGACAACTGCTTAGAAAATAGGCATATTTTAAACCATCCCATTTGTTACCCTGGACTTTTTACAAACAGCCTTAGTACTACTGAAAACCCGTTCACCTAGATCGTTAGGTCCTAAAATAGAACCTAGAAATGTCATAGGTCATGTCCGCAATCTGATCCCAAGGTGCTAGAAAGCGCTTGCTAAATGTCAAATGTACAGTCGATAGCAGTACTTGTTGCACCGTGACCCGGTCACAGGGGAAGCGGGAGAGGGGGTGCTACCGTGAAATACAGAGATAAATGCGAGATAGAGAGAAAAAACTTTTTTTTATATAACTTACTGATGGAACAAGCATATTGCAATTTTATGTTATTTTATGTATGTTAGCCTCTACGTTACAATTATTAACTATGGAACTAAGCTGTTTCGTTTTTGTAATGTGCATTTTGTGATGTCTCAAATAATGATATTATTATAATATAGCCCATCTGATGTTAAGTGGAAACTATCGTCTATAGAAAGTATTACCTCTAGGTCACGCACGTCAGGAACGTGCCCTACGATGCACTTCCCTGCGTCCATCAACTTGAGGCATGCATAATGTTAAGACTCATGTCAATTGTCAATGAATCAATTTCAATAAGTCAAATCATTCCGCCGAACACATCCATTACACAAGCGGTAATACACACACAGAGAGGAGGTTCGCCTTAAACTTCATCAACTCAACCAAAATTCATGTAACCCAAACATCATGGCAAATCTTGTTGCCAATAACAATACTGCCATCAAGACACGATAGTCAATTATAAATAAAATAAATATTTTGGCAATTAACGCAACACTATCTAGCCCCAAATTAAGCAGAGCTCGTGTTATGGGAACCAGATAGCTGATATAATACTTAAACTTTTTTTTTGTAAAAACATACTTAGAATATAATATAACACCCAGACAGAGAACAGACATCTGCGTTCACCACACAAATTTTTGTCCTCGGTGGGGATCGGACCCACGACTTACGGCGCAGAAGGCAGAGGTACTACCAACAGAGCTGAGAGGCCAGTCGACAATTCAATTCTCAAACCAATGCAAAGACTGATTCCAAGGTTTAGTTTATTATATAATCTTATTTTACAGTAGATAGAGTATAGGTTTATGACTCTTTGTCTATATATCATATTCCTTGTGTTGGGTTACCTGCCTACCTACTATTAATTAAGTCAACTGATTATGGGTCAGCTACTACCTGTTTTTCTGCAACACAGTGTAAACTAACGCAGGAAACAGTGGTACTACACTAAGTTAGTGTCATGTAATATTGTTTGAAATAAAGATTTTGTATTTGTATTTGTAGTTTCCGGGTAGCACCCCCACCGCGGTCATCGACCGTTACGGACGCACCCTGCCGCATCCGGGCTATTTCGGGAACAGCTTGCAGGTTCTAGTATAATATGTCGATCAAATATTAAACTAACTGGCAATTTTTTTTTTTTGTAGGTATGACCTATTTATGATTTAGTTCATCTAAATTAAAGATTTTTTTTACAAAACCTACATTTGACTAAATTCAATAAGTAATAATTTTTACAATTAATATAGAGATACATTTAAAATACATAAATATTCCAGTGCTGTTTCGTAAGAACCCCATAAATAACCACTCTCTTAATAAACTTGGTTCATTGTTATTAGATTTAAATGTTACCATTTCCTACGATCCCAAAATAGAAAATACGCTATTAAAAGTTATGACGTTAATAGATATTTGCGTATCAAAGATTGTGACATTTTAGTTTTTATATAGCCTTCAAAAGTTATTAATAAGAGGCTATTTCTGAAGGCGAGTTGCATAAGGGAGGCTGTGCGTGACGTCAGCAAGGCGCGGCGCGGGCGCGGCACCAAGCCTCCATTCATGAAGCACACGCACACACGCAAACTGCCCCCCCGTAATCATGATTTTCGTTCTGACGTCACAACTTCGGACCAATCGCGACGCAGGTCCATTCAAGCCTAACTCCTGAAGGGAATCGTGCGGGATGAAAGCAGCAGTCGACGGGCACTCTCCGCGGAGGCAGAAGTGCTCCGCTCAGGACCAACTACGCGAACCATTCTGAGTTCGAATTAATTTTATCACCTGTTTTTTTTTTTTGGACAATTAATGTTATCGGATATGTTCAACTGGCATAATTTCTATGGTTCCCCGAGTTGGTTGGTTCATGTAAAAAGGGTAAGTAATAAAAATAACTTGAAAAAGTTTGTTTCGTTTACAATCTTAAGCTTTAGTTGGTAATAAGCACGCGTAGATAGCTACGAGAGTCTACGCTCGGTGCTACGGAACGCCTACGCGATGTCTGGCTCGTAGCTCCGTAGACTCGCCCACGCATTCAGACCTTCCTCACGTACATTATTAGGTTTGTCGAGTTTTAGGCTTTATTATTTGTACCTACTTGAACATATTATTTTGTGCTTTTTAATGTGCAGACTATTTTTTCTTTATTTAATTGTTCGATGTTTCATGAATCATATTTTTACTGTATCTCATCTAAACACACATTATAAATCTCAACTGATGATGTGCTTATTCTTATCCTATAAGATCTAAGCAACTTCCGCAGTCAGACCTTGAAACAGTCCCTTAAAATAACACAAAGACTGACTCTATCTTTCTCTCTCTCTCTAACCTTCACCACAAACCCCATTCTTTCGTAGATTCGCCATAAAATTAACATTTGGATGTAAAATTCCTAATTAGAACTAAATTGAAAAAAAATATAATTCAACATTATAAACTTAGTTTGTTGAGCACCACTTTGAAAGTCAAGTGGTAACGGCCCTGCATTCCTATCCTAAGGTCGTGGGTTCAAATCAGTCATGAACCAATGAGTTTTTTATAGCCTAAAAATGTATGTGCACTATGCCAGTACTCTCAAACGGTGAGAAAAGGTCGTGCGTCGCCTTTCAGTTTCGAAAATGTGTGTCAAGTGCGCGAAAATAACCTCTTTTAGGCGCACTTAAAATCCTTCCACCACACTGGTTTGGACAAAGTTGTCACTTTGTGTTTGTTTATATCGTGTCCGATATAAAGAAGATCCACTTTGAGTCTTAACTATGTACAAGCAGATGCTGCCATATTTTGGAAATCAGAAGAAAAAGGCATTTGAATATTTTAAAATATCAACCTACTTTTGCACTAAAGTGACATTGCATTCTAATTTCTATTAGGTATCTACGCTCTAATTTTATTACTTCCTAACAGCTCACACATTATAGAATCAAACCCCAAACTACAGCGCCCATACGGTGTACATGTACTTACACTCAATACCTACTGTACCATTATTTTTAAGGTCCTATGTACCTAAAAGCAATAAATAAATACAATAGTACATTGTTACCTGAGTGTTGAAAGTCACGTTTTTTGAGTCCCGAGACGGGTTTGGCGCCAGAGCGTTAGCGAGGGCGCCAATGGAGCTTGAGGGACTTAAAAGACTTTCACCCGAGGTAAACACTGTGCTTTTCATTACGAATACAAGGAAAGTAAAAATAAAAACATGAAAGAAAAATTTGTGAAAATGAAGATTGAATTGCCGCCTTCCCGGTTTTTTTTTTTCTTTTTCTCTGGCGGGCCTTCGGCTTCGGCTCGCCAGCATTATTCAGCCATTATTTTCATTCTCATAATTTAAAAAATGGTAAATGTCAAATCTATGTTATTTTAAATAAATAGTTGAAGCTATATATTAATCAAGTAATTTAGAAGATATATTATTTATCTTTATGTTATTTAAATTTAAATTTTACATTGCGCTATCTTATTAGACTTTTTAAACTTCTTACTGTTGTAATGGGTTTCCAACCTACTTGCTGAATAAAAAGTTGGAATTTGGTTCAACGACCTCCTTGCAGTTAGAAAGACTAGAAAGTTGGAACATGGTTGATAAAATAGAACTTGTTTTTTTTATAATTTGACAGCTGTCAGTAGAAAGCGATTCTCCCTAGGGCTGAAAGTTTTACTTTCAATTAGGCCCCTCAGGCAACTTCAGACCTACTTTCAGAGTATGAGTAATGAAAATATATTATAAATACTAGCTGTACAGAGGCATGTACAGTGTACACCTCAACCAACAGCCTGATTGTGTAAAGGCCTGCGCACACCTAGGTCGTTGGCGATGGCGTTCAGTGAAACGCTGTCAAATTTGACAGCGTTTTATTGATTGCCATCGCCACACTTTGGTGGGTTGGACAATGTCTTGAGACGAGTTCCATTTTCAAAATTAAAGGCAGTGAAAATCGAACCCGTTATCCAACCCCATTCAAGATAGACAAGGCTAGTGTTCTTAAATGTCAAACGCATGCGTAGTAAGGCTGTCATTTCAAAATACATACTTATAAAAATGACAAAAGATAAGCAGCCCCTAAAGGCCAGCGCACATCTATGCGATGGCGATGGCGATCAGCTGAAAGGCTGTCAAATATCACTGTCGTATTTGACAGCGTTTCACTGATCGCCATCGCCATAGCCTAGATTTTCCTATTTTTTACATTATTACTAACAAAACGCAATTTAAATTTGATCATTGCTTAAAATTAGCCCTCTCACTGTTCGTTATCTAATGATACAGCTTTGCGCCTATGACGCGCGATGGCGATGGCGTTCAGTGAAACACTGTCAAATATAACACTATATTTGACAGCGTTTCACTGATCGCCATCGCTATCGCGCTAGATGTGCGCAGGCTTTTAGATGTACGCATAGCTTTATCACTGGACAATGATCAACAGTGATTTTAAGTAATTATTAAATTTAAATTGTGTTTATAAATATGGCTGTTAGTTATATATTAGGGGTGTGCTTTGTATAGGAGCTTTTTCTCATTGTGTCATTGGTTCTTTCGGACTTGTGTGGTGAGAGGATTTTAAGTGCGCCTCAAAGAGGCTTCTTTCGTGCCATCGACGAAACGTTTGTCTTACATTTAAGGTTCTAGAACATGAAGGTTTCCTCACAATGTTTTCCTTTACCGTTTGAGAGTACTATTTCTCCCTGCCTCTGCGACTCTACTCCATGTTTTGTCAGCTACCGTTACAATATCGTAGTCCCATAGTTTAGCAGGTCTTCAATTTAATTCGTTTCTTTATTCATTTTGACGTGACAACGTCTTATAATTCGATGGAGCCGGCGTTACCTCGCTCTGAGGCGTTCCGTTTAAAGCTTGAAGTGCAAGCGAGAGTGCGGAACGAGCGACAAAAAGGCACAATCAGCTTCCGCGTCCGGCAGCGTTTGTCATCTGTTTCTCTCCTACTTGAGTGAGCGACGCGTCCGCGAGGACAGCTGTATGACGTTGTCACGTTCAACTATCGACAGTAAACCGACTTTACAGACAACCGATTTTTTTTGTAATTTAAAATGTTCTTAGACTAGACACACACAAATTAATATACAATAAATCATCACACAAATTGAATTTCTCGTCAAATAAAAATATAATACGGATTGACTACAGATGAAATAGAAATAATAAAAATAAACAGTGCTACCAACATATTTAAATAAGCAAAAGAATCGTTATTAAAAATAGGCTATTTAAGAATACTCACGGTTTGAGTAAGAATATAATTAATGTACTAAAATAATATCTGATACAAATATCGTTTTGTCAGTCATAGCTTCATTAATTTTGCCATAGTTTTTCTGGATCAAGAGATTTTTTAATATCAGTCATATTTATTATTTCTTCCTTTCTTGTATGGGGTTTCAATATATAAATGGTTTGGACCACCACCTCGCTGTTTGAATTCTCTTGATGTGCCCCACCCATTCTCATTTAAAAAAAATCACATGAAATCTTATTTATTTATGACGGTACATGGTTATAAGAGAAACACGAACATTTTAGATACCTAACGAACAAGAAACACATATTAACATAACATAAGAAGTGCAGTGATTTAAGTGAGCAGACTTTCCGAAAACTACGAAATAAGATAAGCTTCTCTGGCTGACATGGCCTCTCAGCTCAGTTGTTAGTAGCTCTGCTTTCTGCGCTGTAAGATCGTGGGTTCGATTCCCACCGAGAACAAATATTTGTGTGGTGACCACAGATGTTTTTTCTCGGTCTGGGTGTTATATTGTATTCTAAGTATATATTTACAAAAAAAATGTATATAGGTATTATATCAGCTATCTAGTTCCCATAGTACAAGTTCTGCTTAATTTGGGGCTAGATAGACTTATGTAGATTGTCCACAAAAAAATCAGTGATAAGAAGAAAAACCAAAACAATAGGCGTTATTCGGAAAGTCTGGTCACAAAATGTAGTAGTTTCTATCAAAATTTCACAACTCCTGTTTTCGCAACGGTTATGCTGGCACAATTCATAGCCCTATAGAAAAATGTTGATAACAACAGCTCAGATAAAAGGTATGACTCCTCAATGAATTGAGGAGTCATACCTTTTATCTGAGCTGTTCAAACAAATATGGTACGATAAATTGTCTTTATTTTATATAGGCCGGTTTTTGATAATACTTCATGGAAATTAATGCTTAAATTTTTACGTATCAGGCTTTTTTTTTTAAATCTTAAATTTTGATATCGATCTATGTCAAATATCTCCTCTTTCGACTGTTCTCCATCAGGTGGCCCGTCTGCTCGTCTGCCAGTTATAGCATAAAAAAATTTGTTTGAGAAACGTTCTGCTTGTTCTTTCCAGACTATTATAGTTATTTGTTATACAAGAGTGCAATACGTAACTTTTCATCCCACCTCAGAAAGGAAATTACTATACCTAGATGCAAAAAAGAAAATGACGCGCGTAAAGTAAATTAAAATAAAAGTAACACACCAAGAAGGTTCCGAGTTTGAGTTTTTAACAAATTGAAAAAGGTTGTATTATACATTCGACACCATGGAGGTAGAAGAAAATAAGTCTAATTGTTTTGAATTCACAAACTTAGTGCACACGATGTTCTAAATTCAATTTTACTTCATCCTCTCTTACTTAGGTATCCTCGGTTTCTTCAGTGGTAACCATGTGAGCCAATAGTTTAACCAGTCAGTAATTTTTGAAATTTTCAACCATTTACTAGATGAAACTATTGTCACAAAGGAACAGTATCTGTAAAACAGTGGTAGCTACAGCTATAGCTATGTGGTCAGGGGGCTCGCTGGGGGCGCGGGGCTTGGGGGCCTGGTTTGACGTCATACCTCTCCCGTGACGTCAGAGCTCCTGCCACACCCCCCTTTGACGTCACCGGGGTAGGGACCTAGATTTACAAGCAAGCATTCATGCACCCAACTGTGGTGAGTTTTAAATCATATTTTCTTTTACGAGTAGATCATGAGTTAAAAGTTGGTAAAAAAACTCCTCACATTATTTGTGAAATTTGGAAACAAAACTCTAGCAAACTATGGGTGCTTTGGTCTGTTACCAATAATTTAAATAGGTATTATCATTAAAATAGCAAAATAAAAAACAAATAAGGCGATTACCTGAACCATCATCCTACAACTAAAGCTTTTGTTGCATCGAATCTTCCTGTAGAATTCAATGAACGAGCCTTCCTACGTCACAAACATTGCAGGCCGCATCTATCTCGCACACTCGCACGAGCTTATTCATGACAGAAGAGGACGGGTAACCTGACCCAATTTCCCGACCTCGCTCGGTGTTCCAAAGCTCGCCGTCTATTTTTAATCTGAAGGTCGTTTTATTTATAGACCGTTGCTTGGAGCGAGCGGGCGTTCGCACCTAGAGATGCGGCATCGATTTCCGTCATTCTTGAATTGGATATTTCTTAGTCATCGCACTCTGATCTCAACTACACTTAGCCCTCATAAGAGTACGAGTGTAACGTTTGAGACAGAGCTCAAAGTTAGCGCTGTCACTGCTTGTCTGATTAGGTATATTTTGGGATTCGTTTTCTGTAATTTTGAGAAGTCACATAGATTTTTCATTATAATTGTTTTTCTGGTGCTATTTTGAGTTCTTGAGTGTAATTTCGGTGGTATTTTAATTTACTCTTCGGTGGTACTTGAGGTCTTAGCACAAATTGTGAGCAGTTGGAATGAAAGTGTAGGCATACACAATATTATAATATTGTGATATATCTTGATTTGAATGAAAGTCTTTCCGATGGTTTAGTAGAAAAATGACATTTTTTCCTTCAAAGCCAATGACGACCGACTTGACTTTTGACTGACTTGAATAAAAACTATTTTATATGTATTGTAATATATCCTTAGCACTGGCAAAATTGATTGATTGATTGTGATTAATTAAGAAGAAAGTGTCTTTGGAAAAGGACACAAATCTATCCTCATTTTTGACAAGTGCAGATAGAAGATTAATTACAATTAAATAACATATATACCTAATAAGGTAATAAATTAAATACTGCGCTTTTTCTTCTTAAATATGAATGAACCGATTACTGTAATCGAGTATTGTAATTAGTACATAAGGTCAATTTTTCTTTTTTTACCTATAGTTAGCATCTGAAATTCATGACTTTTATATAATAATGTCATTGTCATTCATAGAACCCTCTAAAACAATGACCGATCATAATTTTTCATTCGCTTTTGATGCTAACTGTACATACTAGCTAGATGATTCCCTAAATATATCTATAATAAACCCTTCACCAGTCTATCATACGCAGGAAGATCTAACCAAGGATATATTACGAATAGACGGGTATCTAACTAATCCAAATTACGTGCCTGTATATAGCTCGAACCAATCTGGTCTGCAGGTGCTTGCAATTCTATAGATCAAACTATCCTACATGAATTCAATAGGCGTCTTACGTGGATTCATTGGACGTCCTACGAGGTTTCAATCGAGGCTTGATTGCAATAGGGCTGAAGACTGAACCTAAATAGGTTTAATACAAATTGCCAGGCGTAAGCCTTGGTTGGTGCACTGCACACGTATGGTCCGTATCAGGCCGATGTCGTGTAGCAGACGTGACACACGTGTACGTGCCACGTATGACGTGGCACGGTGTATGCACACCGTGCCGTATGAATCTATCCAATATCGTGCCTACCGTTTTCATAGAATAGCATCCTTTTAATATAAAGTTTGTAAGTATAGATGGACACAAACAATAAAACACAAAGAGGTCTTAGAGCGAGTAAAGGAGAAGAGAGTAATACCTAAGACTCTGGTTCTAAACAGTCAAGGCACGTAGAGGAACAAAGGCTTTTGAAACTAGGATGCTGAGTGTAAACCTAGCACAACATTGTTTTGAACGTGCTAGTTTCAGTGCGTTCTAGCGGCTCATCAGAACGCTTTTAGAAACAATATACCTATTATGTGTTAGTTCAAATTAATCATTTAGTTTCAACTTTTATGAATTTAAGTCACATATTTCTTTTTAAAATTTAATTACATGGGTCAATGACTCCAGAGGTCACTGCTTACGGAATTTTCTTTGGAGTGTTTAGGTAAGCATAATTCTGTTCACTGTATGTACAGTGTACTGTATGGGGAAGCAAAATAATTATTTTATTGATTACATACTTCCCGGATCAGGCCATCCCGATACTTGACACTCGTTTTAAAAATGAAAAAGTGCGTGTTGACACACTCGTAAACCTGAAGTTCTTTACCTATGTGTACCAACCCGAACTTTTTGAAAGATTTTTCTTACATTTCTTTCAATCGTGTTTTGGGTTAGGACAGAAAAGTTTGCATGCTTTTATCTACTTTAAAAACTGAACCACCGTTTTTGGACCAAAATTGTTGACATTCTTTAGAATTTTGATTATTTTTATCTGTAAAAGAAGTTGGAAGTTAGTGGTAGGTAATAATATAGCCACTTAGTAAGTTTGAGCCAACTGCCAGTGATCTCAGTCACGAGAAACTGCTAGTATTTTGACGAATTTGCAACAGATTCGCCAATAATTGTGTTCACTGACCGGATGGTAGCCAGTAGGTAGCCTCTCTATAAACGATCGTGATTGTCAATTTTCGAAAGATGGAGTGCAATACACGTATAGGTAGTCAGAGTCTACGTAGGTATGTGTGGTTCCTTTGATGTGTCTATTGGACTCCGATCCAGTTGCAGAAAGCATTTAATTGAAATGGTTCGCCCAAATATAATGTTGTAACGTTCAGTTTACAATATCAACATGCTGGCACAGAGAAATGATTATTCAATATGTTTGATCTTGCATTTTCTTTTGCGTTTCCACTCTGACGAGAATGTGTGGCCATCAATTTTGATGATATCTTGTTTGGACAGTGCGGTGGCGGCAACTGACGTATTAGATGGGCTCATAGAAATAAGAGCAACATATCGCACCTTCTCGCACCATTCATAGTTCAACTTCTTATAGTTCGTAGTTTGTTGCCTGCTTTTCTAGGTCGCACGGAACTGGCATCTAGACTCACTTACCTCTAAGACGTTGCAAAGTGATTCTTGCTACAACTGAATAAAGCAATTTTCAATTTGAATTTAGAATCCAAGCAGCCCAGCCCAAGTTGAAACTTCATCTACTGTTCCGAAAGAAAATATATCTATTAGTTGATGCGTTGCTCTAACACCCACTGTACCCTAAAGTCAGTAAGCTACACTAGGCAAGCCGGATGGCATGCTAGATACCATTACAGCTGGCCGGGTGGTGTCAGGTGACCGGACATACCTTCCGCGGGGCTTCGGGCTTGTGTTCAATCTATAAGCCTCCCTTTCTTTTACTTTGAACGTGTTTATATTTTATATTTTTTTACATGGAAGTAGAGATTACTTTAATAAAAAAATGTACCTAGTTTACCTATATCAAATCCCGTGATAAATCTATGATATCTTGTCCCTGTTTATATGCATGGGATAAATTTTGTAATCATAATAATAATCATTTAATTTAGACAACTATAAAACGCACATTACAAAATTGAAACACCTTAGGTCCATCATGTAATTAGTAGTTTTTGTGAATAGAAGTTTTTTAAGAAATAGCGGGAGTAATTAGACGTTTTTTATGGCTACCCTGGTTTACACATAGATTTATTAATCGTGCGTTCTTACACCAATTTATCTTTATAGGCTCAAATGATTTGTCTAAAAATAACTAGATAATTTGTTGGAATTCGTTTGGAAAATATTGAATACTTAGTTCTTTGGAACAGCTGTATTCGCGTATGCAATGGACACGGGATAATAATAAGGATTTAAATCATAGTGTCGGTTCCATAATCCTATAATGACACAGGCGCCGACCTCCTTACTAGGGCTTCCGGCCGCCCTCGCTAGCACACACCTAGGTACCTAATTCTGAGCCTACCTGTCATTTCTCTACATAAGTACACAAGTACATGGAGGCTATTTTACGGTCGAACCATCTGAGTGCTAAAAACCATTGACTTAAAGTATGTAACTTTTGTATATTTTGCTGTTGTGGACGTAATATAAAAACTGCATTATAATAAGAAACAAACTTGAATCTTTATTAACAGCATTTAATTTAGTAATTTTTAGTTTAGAGGTAGCAAGAACTTCATTCTTTGTTAAAACTGGTAAAGAAGGACAAAACGTATTTCTACTTTTCGTGAGAAGGTTAAAGAACCGCTAATAACTAAATTTATAGTTATTCTACTCCTGGTAGTTTTGTTTTAACTAATACGTAATATACATACTTTTTTGTTTAAATACACACACTAAATTAAAATAATATTCGAACACCACATCCGTTTATGGTCCAAGTCATAAGCTATTCAGAAACTTTAGATGAGAACCGAATTCGTCGAATAACAAATATGTCCTTGTTATAAAGAGATGGATTTATTTTTATCTGACGGACAAAATTGACAGATTGCAAGGGTTTTCTCATTATATTTGTTACGTAGTTTAGGAATTCCTTGGTAAATTACAAAATTAGCCACATGGATTATTACCAATACTAGTAATTACTACCATACTCCGCGTACCATCTTTGGTGTATAAAACTTATTAGTTTTTGTAGTTTTTTTTTAATTATTTTAGGCATACTTTTCAATATCATCTAAGGGCCAAGAGATGATACGGTCGACGATTTATTCATTGAATATGTACAAAAACTGATAACATTATGAAGCCCTCAAAAACTCTTTATTTTGGAATAAGGTCATTGCATTAGATTTTATAAATATCCACTAAAAAACTGAGTGAATAAAAAACCGTCTCCATAAAATAAAACAAAACTTGTGTGTAATTCGATTTTTTTATCCTTTTTTTTTCACAAATTAATATTTCATATTCATATTCATTGTTTCATGTGTTTTATAGGTCTTAGGAGCTAATGGCGTACAAAACATGAGTACCTAGTTATAACCGCAAGGAAAATACGAGTCCACTACGCATGATCACGAGCTACTTAAATGTAGGTATACGAACTAGTAATTCGCTTATAAAATAAGCCACGGCTTCAGGAGTAGGACAGTCCAGTTACGCGACAGGCTTCATAGAGCCTTCGTAGCCTCACTTGCACCCCGATACAGACCGTGATAACACGTCCCTTGAAACCTAACTTTATTTTATTTGTTAATTTAAAAAAGTGTTGGTTTATTAGTGATTTATTTCTTGAGTTGTGTTAGTTTTTTTGTGAATTCAAAGGTGGTATGTTACTCATGAATACGGGCCTGAAGTTTAAATTTTATTGTAATAAAATTAGAAAATGACGGATATAACTGGAACAGTTTCGTTCTGTACACACATCAACTTTGTCTAGGGATATTCCATTCCAAATAGATTTTCTGATTTTTCGAGATTTCGTTCTTACTTTAATTTTTATTATTAATCAATATCAAACAGTTGTATTTTATTGTTATTAATAGACAACACACAATAAAGATTCTTGCCATATTTAGTTTCTAAATAAATTATATTCAGGTTTTGTAAAAATCGACATAATGTTGAATATCCAGTGACAATGTTGATGAGTGAATCTTAATAATTAAGGAGTCGGTAAATTATTTTTGGTTCACTTTGTAAAATATGCAAAAATATATTTTATTGTTCAGTGATAAAACAACTCCGTACCAAGGAAAAGGTTTTAACAAGGAGCAGGGGCTCGGCTCTTAATTTTTGGGATATAGTAAAAATCTTAGTAATGTAACTATTGCCATACTTCCCCTCTGGGTTTGTTTGTGTTTTCAAAGGTTTTTTTGAAGAAACCTGCCTTTATAAAACAGTTATTAACCAAAACTCACTAAACATTGGCCCTAAGAGAACGGCATCAAAACTTTATTTCATGACTTTAATAAATGAGACTTTTTTTTATGAGTAGTTAGTTTTCTTCTCTAAATAAAACAGTAACAGCTTCACGACTTGATCATCACGTCATAAATAATATAACATACCAATAACTGAATAAACATTACAACTCCATCAATTTGTTGAACCAATCCTTGTAGGCGAAGGGTTAACACAAATTAATACAAATCTTAATTTTTTTTACTTCCCATAAAATAGCATTTCATTTACGGTAACGACTTGACTGTTAATATAAAAAACTTGTCTGTTTCAAGGGACAAATTTCAATTTGGACCGTTTGTAAAAAAAATAAGCTCTGCCTTTGAACATTTTTATCTTTTATTGGCTCATTTTACACCAATCGTTTAAACAGCCTACGAATGTGAGTCATGCTGCTGTCAGTGTAAACGCAGCCTTAACTTTGTAAGAACTTAATGACGCTCCAAAATGCGTAAGGTAGCGAATTAAGCCGGTAGTATGGTTTCGGTCGCTGTAGGGCTTCGACACCCGACACCGGTGACTTTTTGCCTCATTCCCTACGCAAGCCGTCGCACGTGTAATAAATACTTTATTTTGTACCGTTCACACTGCTTTGAACTTTCAACGGTCTGTCCAATAAATTATAAGAACTGTCGTATACTTCTGTTTTAGATAAAAAAATAAGATCTATCTTAACTGTTTATTGAAATCGTTTTTAATCTGATTGTATTTTTTGTTTAAATTCATCAATCAGACATGCTTATACATTTGCATGCGCTACTGCTTTCAATTTATATCTTGTAAGTAAACAAAGCATGTATTAGTTATTTTCATAATAAAGTAATAAGAAGGTAAGGTCAATCAGTGTTATAATTTTAAATTAGATTTTTTAAACGTTAATTTATTTTTCGCTTTTTATTCGAACGCTTTTGTGGTCGTGTCCTGCCCATCGCTTCGAGTTCAGCACAGTTCAAGCCTTCTGATGAAGTCCAAAACAGCTGCTGGCCACTGCACAAGATTAGTGTTAGCATACTCTTGTGCGTGTGACAGCGGCTATTGCGGGCGATCATTTTCGTCGAGACTGCAATAAATTGAAGAATTTTTGAAACAACTTCGGGTAGTGACAAATTTAGATTGATACTTTTGGTCAAGTTAAATATTTTTTTAGATCAACTGTATTTTGGCCAAATTTGTGATCTTTATTTGAAGATCCGCCTGCCATACTTTTTTTATACTACGATACGGCAATAAATATTGCACATCGGCTAATTTCGGCTTCATAGAGCGTAGTGTGCCTCAAAAAGAAATGCGCTCTACAAAGCCGAAAAACCGATGTGCAATATTTTTTTTATTGAATAACGGAAATGCTTAATCTACTTTTGCTGACTGTACCTACACTACTGCTGTAGAACAGACTATTATTGTGCAAAGATTTTTAAGGAACACGATATATGGCGAGATAATTACCGACATTTATATTAAATCGTGTGTCACAAAGTGCACCTAGTGCACTAATATCATTTGCCGCGACGTTCATAAATACATAGCTTTGATCAAAATGCATCTTAAACAAATTGGCTAACCTATTTAAATCAACTTCGAAAATTGCTAATAATAATAATAATTGCTAATTTCGAAGCTTTGAAATTTTGAATTGGCTGAACTAAAAACTAACCTGCATAGCATTTTTTTCTATTTACAAGTATTTGTTTTTATATTAAAACGTTCATCTCATCCGATCTTATCGTTTGCAAAGATTTGTGACGCAGTCGTCTACAAAATATACTTTATAATTTTCAATTTGTCTTCGAGGCATTTCAATGTAGTAGATTTACCACTACTTTTGTATTACGTCTGGTAAATTTACCAGAAGTTTATATAAAAGTATGACATCATTTTTGAAAATTGAAGTAGGTACCTACTACCATTTTATTATAGGTATTTATACGACATAATGCTTTTTTCTTCTTGTATAACTATAATAATAAGTTACTAAGTATATAAGTTACGTATATTTATTTTTCTACTATTTAGTAAATAAATAAAATACATTCTGAATGTGTTTCAAAAGAAATGTTGTCACATTTTTTATTATAAAATGTCTGAGGACCGTATGCAGAAACAATGCTTGAGACTGAGTCAAGTCTCAAGCATAGATTTTTAACACTTTTCAATGAAAAAATTTATGCTTGAAGCTTGAATCAGACTCCAGCATTGTAAAACTAGAGTTGAAATGTTCCTTATAGAAAATGTCTACTGTTATCTTACTTTTAAATGTTAGTTTTTCATTTTCTTATTAAATAAAGTTATAATTTTTCATCTCATTTATTGTTTTCTTTTAATTTAGTAGTTTGATTTTAATTTACACTTAGCATACCTCTAACAGGTCAAATTGTATCACTCCACACAAAATAAAAAGTGAGTATGAACTTATGATTCGGTTTTTTAAACATCTTGTTTTCAACATTACTAATGCTCATAAATTATTGGTACTAAGCAGCAATTAACGCCTAATAAATCACAGGTTGATACAAGAAGAGCAATAACAACGTTTGGTTATTACTAGGGTATTTTTTTTCATATTTCTTATCAAAATTGTAAACTACTACACCATTTCCTGAGAAACGCTTCTAATGCAGCTTCTCCTTAAAAAGTTTCAAAGGAGAATTAAAAAAATAGTTTTGAATCCGAAATCGTGGTCGTATTCGCTAACAGGACACTTGTTATTAACCGGCAAGATGGCCACCCGCTAATAGTAAGTTTATCTCGAATTGACCAACCGTAAATAGTAAGTTTGTCTCGAATTGGTGTGTCAGTTTTTTTTTTATTTATGCATGGGCTAATATAATCTCTTCCAGAACTAAGACACCTCCAGCAGCGAACGTTTCGAAGCCCAAAACAACTATTGGTCACTGCACAGGACTAGTGACCTGATAATACTCTTGTGCGTGTTCCAATGGTTATTGTGGGTGCTTCACATTCTTCGGCAGGCGGCAGGCAACGTTTATTCGAATTAGTTTTAAATTGTCAAAATTTTGTGCGTTTCACTGGTGAGTTTCATATTGCTTTTGGTTGCCGCTTACATTTCATAGCCAGGTTTAGTTTTATCTAGCACTTTTTTTTTATTAATTGGCTTAATCACATTCTACATCACAAAAACGGTTTTATAAAATATACAGCAAATAAAGCAATTGAGTTTCAAGGTTACGAGTGGTCACCTTAGATTGGTTTGTTTAGTTTAAAAATAAGTTATAGTTTAAAAAACTAAAAAAAAACGCTTTTATAACTAATTGAACTAAAAAGTTAAAAATAAAACTGTAATAATCAATTGAAAATTTATATTATTGTAAAAAAGCGTGGGGTGCTTTTTATAATAACTTCAGATATAATAAACTATTGATAAAATATTTACAACAATCAAAATTAAGCCCCCCACGCTTTTTGTACAAGAATATAAATTTTCAATTGATTATTACAGTTTTATTTTTAACTTTTTAGTTCAATTAGTTATAAAAGCGTTTTTTTTTAGTTTTTTAAACTATAACTTATTTTTTACTTTTTAGTTTTTTTTTTTTCATGTATTTTTTTTCATATTATTGCATTGTCATCGACCTTTGACAGATGTGCAAAGTTTGAATCAAATCTGATCGTTCAAAGTAGGTTTTTTTTTATTTTTTTTTTATTTTTTTTCATTTTTTTTTTATTTTTTTTTTCATATTATTGCATTGTCATCGACCTTTGACAGGTGTGCAAAGTTTGAATCAAATCTGATCGTTCAAAGTAGGTTTTTTTTTAATTTATTTTTATTTCTTTTTATTTTTTTTATTTTTTTTTTCATATTATTGCATTGTCATTGACCTTCGACAGGTGTGCAAAGTTTGAATCAAATCTGATCATTCAAAGTAGGTTTTTTTAAAAAAAAAAATATTTCTTTTAATTTTTTTTATTTTTTTTTTCATATTATTGCATTGTCATCGACCTTTGACAGGTGTGCAAAGTTTGAATCAAATCTGATCGATCAAAGTAGGACAAAATCGAGCTCAAAGGGGTCGGTTACATACATACATACATACATACATACATACATACATACATACATACAGGTGAAGCTAATAAAAGCGTTATAAAAACGGCATTTTAGCCATTTTGTATCTATCTGAGCGGTATTTCATAAATGTGAAGGTTTCGGCGATTTTAGCAGAGTTTTTTTTATACAAGGTGCAGTTTTGGATCTGCAAAACATTTTAGGAGGTAATTATGTTAGTGATTCTCGACCCGAATCAACAATAAAATGGGCAGGTATTTTTTTTTCATTTTATTCTTATTAACGTAAATCGGTAAGTGGGAACTCCCCTTTTTAAAACGCGACCAATCTGTACGTGTCCTTAAACTGCGCTTTCACACACACAAACAAACGCAACCGACATTTCTTTCATAAATCCAAACCAAAGCACCAACCACCGGCCGCTCCCTCCCCCCCGCCACCCCGCCACGCCCCCGCGGCCATCGCAAACGCATCGATCGGGTCAATTTATTAGTGTATTTGATGACGCCGGTATGTGCATACGCTTGCAAATTCCGCCCCTCAAGTGCGCCTTCGATTAACGGTCGGGATAGGTACCTACTACCTAATTGTAAAGATGACGGACCAATACCTCAATGTAGAGTTGGTGGAGATGGTCCGCTTGTAGGTATGCCATCAGTGGAGACAATGTATCTCGAGCCATCGAAATGTTCGCGGAGTTATTCCCCAATCGGCAACGTCATCATTGAAATCCCGTGTTTCGGTAAGCACTTAATTAAAGCCTTTGGTTCGAACTGATTTGTAGCTCTCGGACAGTCGTTAGGTACCACACGGGTCGGTACGGGTCAACGACCTTACAGCCCTGCCGTACGGTCGGACAATTAGCAAATAACAAATGGGTATCGTGTTATCAAGTAACTGGTTTGTTGAGGTCTGATACGCAGTCGCCCTGCGAGATTCACTGGCACTCCATGCAGTGAGCTGCATACAGTTAAAAATTCGAACTACATCTAAGGTAAAATTATTTGCTATAAGTTGCTGTTGCTACAACAACTTGTACAGGTCGCGGCACGTTGGTTGAACCTTCGATGCGCAGTAACAGATTTTCGAGTCTAAATCGAAATGCGGTATGACGAGAATCGCGGGGTTCCCCGTAACCATAGCAACGACCTTCATTTTAGTTTAACGTAGTGCCGCGTTCGATTCATAGAAATGTGGACGGAGGGAGACTCGTACAGGCTGACGTCACTGGTCATCGCATTCACGCACACAGTGACATGACACGCGATACATCGCAATGGGTGATTCTGTTTTTTTGAAGAGGGTTATTCTGAAAATCAATAAAATTGAAAAATCGAAAAGAAAAAGTATTATTGATTATTGACTTGGTATCGTATTGTTATATGATTATTTACGAGTCTCCTAACAACCTCCTGAAATGTTTTGCAGGTTCAAAACTGCACCTTGTATATTTTTACCCGATTTTGGGAATCACTACCGCGACCGGGTAGCGAGGCACATCGCTAGTAAGGGGGAAAATGGCGTCGTAACGTTACATTAAAGTTTTACCTCTTTGTTTCATGTTTCTGCGTTGGGGACCTATTGCTGAAATCTTGACTTGATCATCGCTGCAGCACTGCTGGCCGTCAGCGACAGGCCGGCGACGGCGTAAGAGTTGATGTGGAAATAAGGTAAGTTTTTTTTGTTCTATCACTTCAGAGCTAAAAAAAGCGGAAGAATTAATATTTTAAAACCAATACAATCTGAAACTCCGAAATAATACAGAACTATTTAAAAATCTGTCCCTACTGAAACTTTTTTAAACTTAATAGTCGAAAAAGTACAAAGTAGTTTGTTTAGTAGGTATACCTAACCTATAAAACTATGGCTGAATCCTTAATTTTGAACCAGCAATTTTAAATAATACAAGCAAGTGTTCCTTTCATATTCAAAATCTACTTCCCATAATGAAACTTGATGAAATAAAATGTCAAAACTAACCTGCATATTTTCTATTCACAGATACACCACACACATCCCAAGGTCAAGATCTACCAAACTTCACAAAAATTGTGGACCAGGAAATATTTTCATCTTTTCACCACATTTTGTAGAACAGTTAAATAAAAATATACGAAAATAAATTTTATTGCGCTTACTTATTTACCCATTTATCTAAGCAGGTAAGTCATGTGACTAGGAGAGTGATGAGTATGGATGTGGATGGATATGTGAGCAGAGGTAGACCGAGGTAAACATGGATTAACTGTGTGAAAGATGACATGGATAAAAGAGGAGTGAGTGGAATGGAGGAAGACGTATGTTGTGCTCACATAAAGTAGGAAGGAGTTAGGCAGGTTCTAAAGGTACCTAGTTGATCTGCCCAGTATTTAAACCCCATGATAAAAAAAGACAGATTTCTATTAGAAATATCGTGTGAATATGCCTTTAATCTATATCATAGATAATTATTGTGTATTATTGTCTATGGTTTTTCTCGGTCTTTCCTTCAACCCTTGCAACTGTACAATGGCGGACTGACTAAGCAATCCTTTGCTAATCTATTGTAATAATCCTAATGTGAGTGATTGATTCCTATTCTAACTAATCCATAACGATGGTGCTGTGGTCCTGTCTATTCTGAGCAATAAACAACTACAACGTTTTGTGTCTTGTTTGATATCTGCTGCCCGAACACCTGTCGCCTTTCCACTGTTTCCACGAGTTACGTATTTAGATCAAATCAACCTCTACCAACAACAGGTTCTGGACCCAATGCACGAAAACACTGATTGTATACGTTTTGCGAAGGCTAAAGTTTGGGCGCAATATAATAAAGGACGGCACAGCACTTCGATTTCGAGATGGCGGCAAATGCCGGCAATGGCAACCATGCGGTTGGCCACCACATTGTGGACAAGTTGGATGGATCGTCCAATTATCACACGTGGAAGTTTTCCATGAAAAATTTACTATTATTGGAAGGACTGTGGGATTTGATCGAGGGCGAACCCAATGCGGATCCGAATGGTGACAGAGAGCGTAAAACCCTAGCACGCATTTGTCTATCCATCAAAACTTCTCTTTACCAATATGTTTGGAACGCAACTACTGCAAAAGAAGCTTGGAATAAGCTCTCCGATGTCTTTCAAGACAAGGGACTTTTTCGACGTGTCTTGTTGCTGCGTAAATTACACAAGATTCATTACAATGACTACAATAGTATGACTTCGTACATTGAAGCTATTATTACTACAGTGCAACAACTCTCTGACATAGGCAAAACTGTGGACGATGAAGAGGTAGCTGAAATTCTCTTGAGCGGTCTACCAACTGAATATGACTCTGTGGTATCCAGTCTGTCTACTGCAACGGTCACCACCAGAATATCCAGTGAGTTGGTTCGTGCTAGACTTTTACAGGAGTTCTCCCGGAGAAGCAGCTTGGATGACAATGGAACAGCTTTTACCATGAAGACAAAGAGCATTGTTTGTGATTATTGCAAGAAGAGCGGTCACACTAAAGCTAAATGTTTTAAATTGAAGCGTACGAAGAAGCAGCAACAATCAGATGAGAAGAAGCAGCAACAATCAGATGAGAAGATTTATTCAGCGTCTGCTTTGATATCATCACAATCTAGTGATTTCTACATTGATAGTGGTGCTACTAACCACATGGTGAATGATAAGGCATTGTTGCAAAATTTTCAAGACACTAAGAAGGCAGTTATTACTGTTGCTAACAACCAAACTATAAATAGTGAAGGGATGGGTTCTCTTACATTGCATGAGCATGGAAATGAAGATTTGAAGAGCTGCGTCCCATGTATTAAGGGCAAGATGTCGGCCGCATCTTATCCCAAAGAGGCGACGCGTGCTTCTAAACCACTGCAACTGATTCATACTGATGTCTGCGGGCCCATGCAAAAGCCTAGCTGGGGAGGGGCGAGATATCTAGTGACATTTACCGATGACTTCACTAGAAAGACCTTTGGCTATGTCATGAAGGAAAAATCTGAGAGTCTGAAGGAGACTACTGCACAGGGAGTGAATGGGAGGCAGATGGCTCTGGCACCTCCGCTGAAGTGTCCGCTGAAGGATGTTCTATCTCTGAGCATCTGACTTCTGGCGTGACATCAGCTGCAGGGGAAGCTCCGGAGCACAATACTGTGACTACAGGTCGTAATGTACGCTCTACGCGTAATGTTCCTCCAAAAAGGTATGGGGATTATGAATGTTTTATGTCATTGCATGAGGGTTCATTAGACGAGCCGCAGTCTTACAAAGAGGCTTTAGATTCTCCACAGTCTGAAGACTGGCAAGCTGCCATGCAGCGTGAGTATGACTCATTAGTCGCTAACAACGTTTGGGAGCTGGTTGATAAGCCAGTTAACAAAAATATAGTTAAAAGTAAATGGGTGTATAAAGTTAAGCATGACACTGATGGTAATTTTAACTGTTTTAAAGCGCGACTTGTTGCCAGGGGTTTCACACAAAAACAGGGAATCGATTATAATGACACTTTCTCACCGGTGGTACGCCATTCCACAATGAGAATCTTATTTAGTCTTAGCAATCAATTAAATCTAGATATCGATCATATTGATGTTGCTACAGCTTTCTTGAATGGTGATCTCAATGAGGAAATTTACATGGAGCCACCTATGGGATTTTCAGATAAAGTTCATGGTAAAGTTTGTTTATTAAGAAAAGCCATTTATGGACTTAAACAATCTAGCAAAATGTGGAATGAAAAGGTTCATGACCTTCTTGTTTCACATGACTTCAAGCAATGTAAATGTGAACCATGTGTTTACACTAAAAAAGTAGGCAATGATTTTGTTGTGATAGCATTGTATGTGGATGATTTTTATGTATTTTATAGTCAAAATAGCAATGTTAAAATTCATTTACAGAAGATATTAGAACAACAATTTAATGTTAAAAACCTAGGCCCACTGAAAAATTGTTTAGGTATAAGAGTCACTAGAGATAAGTCAAAGGGCACTTTGTATTTAGATCAGTCTGAATATATTAAGAGTTTACTTGTAAAATTCGGAATGGAAAATTGTAAACCTGTAGACACACCTTTGCCATCAAATTGTAAATTACTTAAATCTGAAAATGCAAGTGCACATTTAGATGATAGTGTATATAAATATAGACAACTTTTAGGCTGTCTGATGTATTTATGTGTATGCACTAGGCCAGATATTGCATATTCTTGCAGTTATTTAAGCCAGTTTAGCACTTGTTTTGATAAAAGTCATTGGCTCGCGGCCAAAAGAGTACTTAGGTATTTAGCTGGTACAATTAATTACTATTTGTTTTTTACAAAGAGCGTTAATTGGAATTTGAGCGCATATACCGATGCCGATTGGGCAAATGATGTCAACGATCGTAGGTCATATACTGGTTATGTAATCAAGCTAGGTAACTGTACCATTAACTGGGAATCACGCAAGCAGCGATGTGTCGCATTATCCAGTACGGAAGCAGAATATCTGGCTATAGGTGATGTTTGTAAAGATATTTGTTTTATTAAGAATTTAATTTTAGAATTGACATCTACCAATTTGAATAACTGTATTGTTTATAATGATAACCAAAGTGCTCAAAAATTATTGGAATCTAGAGAGTTGTGTCATAAGCGTACCAAACACATAGATATCCGATATCATTTTGTTAAGGACCTAGTTAAAAATGGTTTGATAAATGTTATGTATAAACCTACAGACAGAATGATAGCGGATGTATTGACTAAGCCCCTGTGTAAGCAGAAACATTGTGACTTTGTTAAAAGTATGATGGTTAGGGATGAACTAATGTAATGTTTTATATTTACTAACTATCTTAATGTAGAGTAAGCAATAATGTTTTATGTTTCTGTGACTATGTAGAGCTCATGTTAATTATGTATAACTATTGATTGAGATATCTTAAAGTCAAGGGGAAGTATTAGAAATATCGTGTGAATATGCCTTTAATCTATATCATAGATAATTATTGTGTATTATTGTCTATGGTTTTTCTCGGTCTTTCCTTCAACCCTTGCAACTGTACAATGGCGGACTGACTAAGCAATCCTTTGCTAATCTATTGTAATAATCCTAATGTGAGTGATTGATTCCTATTCTAACTAATCCATAACGATGGTGCTGTGGTCCTGTCTATTCTGAGCAATAAACAACTACAACGTTTTGTGTCTTGTTTGATATCTGCTGCCCGAACACCTGTCGCCTTTCCACTGTTTCCACGAGTTACGTATTTAGATCAAATCAACCTCTACCAACAACAATTTCAACTGTCAGAAACGAATAAATAAGATTTTTTTAACCATGGTAAAGTAGTAGCTTCTATGAAAACTTATTTTACCTACTTAATGGGTAAAAAATTAATAAATGAGAATAATAACAGACAACACAAATAAAAACAATATTGAGCAATAAAAACAGTTTTATTTAAAACCAATGAGAAACAATCAGTCTTGGACATTGAAGCAACAAGCAAACCAATCTAGAGGAAGCTCGATTGAAACAATCCTAACAATAAACATTTTGTCCAGAACTTAGAAAATATAACCGCACTTTAGGCCCGCCGCACATTATAAGAATGCATCCGACAACCGATAGCCAATTCACGCAATCAAATAGACAAATCAAAGTTTCGATCCCATAGATCTGTCACAAATAGTGTTCTTTTATTACTATTTTAACAAGGTAAGATATTGACATAATTCCACTTCGATTCGGTTGATAGACATGACTAAATTCAGATCAGTTAAAGAAAAAAAATCATTTATTTGTAAACGTGGTCACTACCCGCGCGGGACACAAAAATAAATAGATAAGGGAGATTATTCCAAGTCAGTTTTTTTATATGTCACTCACTAAGTTATCGTGCACTCAGGTACCTACAGAATACAGTGCCATTTAATTATCTGCTCAGTTGACTAGTAGTAAAAAATAATATTATGGAAAAACCATAGAATAATATCAAGTCCTAAATTAAGCAGAGCTTGTAGCAAAGCTATAGGAAACAAAATACTTAGGTAATGTCATTACATTTAGCTTCGCTAACAGTTCTTTTGTTTTACAATTTGGATAGAGATAGAGAGGACAAACCGGTAAATTGATGGCTCTGTAACATCAAATACACTGTCAGATAAATACGTGGGTTTCCCCAGACATGATCGATAGAACAAGCAAAATTCTAGCAACATCTGCACTGAACGGCATTCTGCCTAAAACTTGCCAGAATGCCGTTCAGTGCACGTCAGGCGTATTCTTATAATGTGCGGCCGGCCAAACAAACAGGTACAACAATAGCCTACTTCAACAAGTAACGTACAACAAAATAGGAATGGCAAAATATAAATTGCTCTTCATAGGCGGATCAAAAATGCAATGGGTCACTAGATGTATGATATTCGTAGTCACTATGTATTATATTAGATTAAATACGTATTTGATTATCAATATAAGAAACTGTAATAAGTTAAAAATGGTTTATGATTAGAAACTGTTACCTTAGAACTAGTGTATTTTTTTGTTTTTTCTTTATTTTGCAACATCAATATTACGAATACGGTAGGTAGGTATATTACAAGGAACTATTATACTGGAATAAGACTTTTTTAAGTTGTATTTATGGAATCCTGTAACTCTAATAAAGTACGTAATAGTTGCGTACGGGACTTACTTTCGAACGAGCTGAAATGTGTGCAGTAAAGGGACATAAATCTCCCGATAATTCTATTTAACAAACCCAGATTTTCTTACGGATTTACGGAAATTTGGACCTTAACTGAAGGAAATATTATTCATTTTTGGAACATCCAATTTGTCTTGTATTCCAGTTTGAATAGTTCCATGGTCTATGAATAATTTAATGTCAAAAGTCAAAAATATTATAGTCATGCACTTATTAGCAAAGAGATATCATAATGAGATTATTCCAATATTATTATTCTAAACAAATAAAATTGTAAATGACTGGAACAGTGCCGATGTCAAAAAACTGAGACTTTTCTCCTTCTTTTTGGTTTAAGGGTTCCTTATCAGTAATTGTCAATAAACAATTTCTAATGGAGTGTAGCGAAGTTTGTTCTAACAATTATTTAAAATTACGTTTGACAAAACAATACATCGCAGGAATTACAACTAACCCTAGTATTTCATAATAATTCACAGAACAAAGAAAAAGTTCACATAGCAAAAAAAATTGGTAGATCACAATAGGGCATATCAAAATATACGTATAATAAGGAATCAGAAAACTATCACCATAAATAAAAACATTTTGTGATACATAGGTGAGAAAAAATCAACATTAGTTTGGGTATTCAAAAATTACAATCTCTTGCAATGACTCAGGTTTAATATAAAAACTTTTTTTAGTGATAGTACTTTTTAAACTTATGCGATCATAACTCATACTGAATCTATTGCACGGGTATTTATCGCGTAAATTACCTTATTTTGTGTACACGACGTTTCGGCTGTTGCAATAGCCGTAGTTGCGGACAGACTCCAAAATAGATAAAATAAGGTAATTTAGGCGATAAAATACCCGTGTAATAGATTCAGTTATTTTTGGATGTAAGCTTAAATAAGATTAGTAACAACGACTATTGGAAAACATTGTTTTAACTATTAACCCTTATTTGATGTGTATATTAAGATAGACCCACACTGGTATATATAAAAAGGACTTTTTTTGTACACAATTGGAAATACAGACTGTATTATTTAAACTTAGTTTTCTATTTTTGTACCTTTTGGCCACTCAACAAAGTATTACAATTAGTACATGAGACATATGAAGCATTGATTTTAAAAAGCAGTACGTGCGCTCACTTTGTTCAACAAAAACTTGTTCTATTGCATTGGGAATAATCTCTTTAGGTCGGCGTTTCATTGGCCTTTAGTTTCAATGTGTCTCCATACAGCATATGGCATATAGAGATGTGGAGGCAAGCTTTGGCTGGTAAGAACTGCTTGTCAAACAGAAGAGCGTAACGGAACATCCACACCGCTTGTTCGAATTCAGACTGAAAATATAAAAAAAATGGTTAGAAGGGTACGACGTAAATCAAACACTTTAAAGGCGACCGACGGTCTAAAATAAATAAATATTGTAGACAATCCACACAACACTATCTAGCCCCAAATTAAGCAGAGCTTGTACTATGGGAACCAGATAGCTGTTTTTAATACTTAAATGTATACATTTTTTTGTAAAGACATTCCTCCTTAGAATACAATATAACACCCAGACAGAGAACAAACATCTGTGTTCATCACACAAAGATTTGTTCTCTGTGAGGAGCAAACCCACGACCTACGGCGCAGAAGGCAGAGCTACTACCAACTGAGCTGAGAGGCCAGTAGTCTTGGGCCAGTGGTACACGCGACACAGTAATAATTTGAAGAAAACAAATTATACATCAAAGATCTATTCAGCGCATATTGTAGTTTTTATACTACTGTGTTGTAATTTCTTCTTCCTCCTTTCTTCTACTTTTATGCAGTTGGAGAAAGTGGCCTTTTTATTTTTCAATGCAAACTGGGAATATTTTATTTTATTTCTCGCGACTTTGATCGCGTAATTTGACGGTGACCAGTGGTAAAAAATCTGTCAGTAAAACAATAATCAAAACTGCACAAGATACTGTAAGATTACTTACTCTATAGGAGTGAGAGACGGCCACAAGGAAAGCCTCTATTTTGTTCTTTGGCGAAGCGTAGAATGACAGGTACGCTATGTCTTTGGCATCGACAGATTTGGATTGCCTATAAAAAAAGAATGACTTGTTATTTCATTGTATACTATGGTAGAGATCAACCAATCTTATACTGCACATCCCACTACTTCAGTCAGTCAAAGTAAATTGTTCTTTATCGCTTACATCACAAGGATAAATTTTAAGTACTTTTCTGTGAGTCAACGTCAAGTAAACGGGGTGGAGGGGCGTGCATTTTTAAACTGGTTTATCTATACTCAGTACTCACACACACAAATTTGATGCCTATAAAAAAATAACGACATGTTATCGCATGCAGCGGTCCTCACACACACAAATTTGAATACACTCTCGACAATCAATCTCTCACAGCTGGGCACGTTCCTGGCGTGCGTGACCTACGAAGCAATGCTTTGTTATAGGCCATGGTTACCACTTAACATCAGGTGGGCCATATGCTTGTTTCATCAGCTGGCTATGTTCAAAAAAGTGTTTGAAATGCCGTAGAATGATCACCTAACATAACTCCGCGATCGTTCATAAGGATACGCATCAGACTACACTGCTAACTCTTATGTCCTTGTAGTAAGCGTCATTTTTCTTTGTCTTTAGGTAACTTGAGCTGCATCCTTGTGTACTAACGCGTTACAGTATGAGTATACACTCTCACGGCTATGTAATCTGGACATCGCAATCTGTATATGTGACTACGGCTATACATTTTGATGCGTGCATCGAGAAGAGAGCCCGACTCTCAACGAGCCGCATCTAATCG
Organism: Thera britannica; assembly: GCA_939531255.2. Taxonomy (NCBI): domain Eukaryota; kingdom Metazoa; phylum Arthropoda; class Insecta; order Lepidoptera; family Geometridae; genus Thera; species Thera britannica. Next base: position 5,012,435 of record OW618040.2, on the reverse strand, counting down.
GTTTATGGTGGCGCATCAAAGGGAAGTATACGCTCTATTTGGCTGGCAAAATGGATCAAGGGTTCCCGGATTCCTCGGGTACATGGACTCGCAGCGGATCGACTCTCGGCTCGTTCAAACTCCGTTCAGACTCGCCGCAGCCTCACCTTCCAACACTATGCAGGTGTGAGTATACTCACATGTGCAGGAGCGCGGTGAGGGGCCGCAGCGTGAACTGCTGGTAGCGCGGGGGGGTGGCGAGGCACTGCGCCGCATACACTATGCAGGTGTGAGTATACTCACATGTGCAGGAGCGCGGTGAGGGGCCGCAGCGTGAACTGCTGGTAGCGCGGGGGGGTGGCGAGGCACTGCGCCGCATACACTATGCAGGTGTGAGTATACTCACATGTGCAGGAGCGCGGTGAGGGGCCGCAGCGTGAACTGCTGGTAGCGCGGGGGGGTGGCGAGGCACTGCGCCGCATACACTATGCAGGTGTGAGTATACTCACATGTGCAGGAGCGCGGTGAGGGGCCGCAGCGTGAACTGCTGGTAGCGCGGGGGGGTGGCAGCATGCGCGGCGGCGAGGCATCGCGCCGCGCATGCGCCGCGACCGCTTGCGCCGCACCACCAACCCGCCGCTATCAGACCTACCCAGGACGCTGGACGCTATGAACAAACGAACAATTACATCATTACATCATTTGAACGGAAATGTACGCGGGTGCAGAGACTGTTGAGAATGTAGACTGTTCGCGCTCGCTCGGTTTCCTCGCATTTACGCAGAAATGCAGTGCTTGTTAAACTGTATGTGGACCGTACAGCACTAAATAGTCGGCCATCATCATCGTCATCAGCCTGAAGAAGTCCACTGCTGGAAATAGGCCTCCCCTTCACATTTCCAGGAAGAACGATTCTGAGCTCTCTTAGTTCTGAGTTCAAGATAAAAACTCACCATATCAACATATCTAGCTATCCTGGCGCCCAGCTCCGTATAATCATAGGCGATGAAAATTTCAGTGAACTGATGCATAAGACTAAGCACCGGCTCCCAGTTTTCAGTGTCCACTCGCATGATGCGCTCCAGATAGAAATCAGAATCCCACTTTGCTGGGAGGTTGCAGTCGGGAACTTTCTTGTGTGACGGCGGGGTGGCTGCTATGTCTTCAGGTAACCTGGGAATTAGAGCCTGTATGAGCTACATCACTGTCAAAATATAAAATAATATATTCTACCCCCCTAACTATTGTTAGCCGGTTTTACTTTTTTTTCGCCGAGTTACTGAGACCGGGCAAAGAGACATCACTTAAGAGTAGCCGCGCATGCGTGCAACCGTCTGATACGTCAATTTGACAGTTTAGTATCATAACTGTCATGCTCCATTCAAATTCAGAAAAAGAACATTAGCTCGTGCTGCCATCTACAAATAAGCGTGTTCCACCCCATTTTTGCAAAAAGTTTCTGCTCGAGATGCCAAACTTTTTTATTTTATTTATTAAGTTGCCAACCAACAGTATCTTAAGGTCTAAAAACAATATCAGTACCCGAAGTCGGAGTTTGGCAACCACATTTCGTTACCAAATGTTGCTTTCGTTTCGCCTATTTGTCTCTATCTATTGTATGGAGAAAATATGAGACGGCAATAGTACATTATGATATAAGTGCGGTAAGTTGAAAATTACAGCCGAGGCGTTATTGCAAGCCCGAGCCGTAGGCGAGGGCTACAAGAAAGCAGAGGCTGTAATTATCAAAGCGCACGTATGTCATACGACGTTTTATAACACATTTGCGAGGAAACAAATAATACTCGGACTGTCGGACGAACTTACTTACTTGTAGAAATTAGGTACTTGCTTGTTAAAACAGTTGGAAAAATTTTAACAATTTGTTAAGTTGATTATTACGTTGCCACCACAATGAGCTTGACTTATATTTTTAAGAAAGTTCCATGAAATAGGCTAAAAACACACTTTCTGTGAAAATGAATTGGCATCTTTGCTTGTTTTCCACTAAGATGAAGTTTTGATACGCTTGTAAGTATCTATCGTTCGATTTTTTAGGCAAGAGGCTTAAAGTAGCCTTTTTCACTGCCTCTGAGAATTTTGGCGGTTCGAATTAATAAATTCATCATTACTTGACGACATTTTCAAACAAAAATAATACAGCGAAAAGAAAAAGCGCGCGGAATAACTTTTTACTTTTTCACAAATTAGCTAATTTTTTTTTTTAAGGCAAAGGCACAAAAACAGTCAGTATTACTAATAGAGTAAATTAATATTTTTTTTGTTTTTGTTACAAATAAATGGTATTAATTTATTGTTAAAATTAATTAAATTAAAGAATAAATGTGTATTTTCTATATTTTATCTCCCAGAGTTAATTTTATTCATAAAATGTTTACCACAAAAAAATCTTAGCAAAGAGTTTTTATGTCAGAAAACTGACATAAAAACTCTTTGCTAAGATTTAAAAAGGTACCGTTCGTGGATTGATAACCGTGCGTTTTACATTACGATAACGCACAAGTACGTAAAAACATACATAACGATATTGAAATCGGTGAAGTAGTAGACCCTTTATGAGCAAATGTGTTATAAAAATACATTACGTAGTTAGAGTTGTTGTCTCATCTTGTCTCCATATACAATAGACAGAGACAAATAGGCGAAACGAAAACAACATTTGGTAACGAAATGTTGTAATTGCAGTGGGATCTTAATAAATTAAGAGTTGTCATGTAATAAATTTTGAGGTTCTTTTATTTGGGATGTCTATTTTTATAAATGCCTTTCTTACCTCCTGTCCGCCCCGTTGATGTGTTGTTGGAAGCTTATGATCTGAAGCCAGTAGTCTAACTGCAGATGTTGAAAGGTGCAATCCTCAATTTTCATCATTGTATTCTCAGGTTCTATTCCTAAAAAAATAGATAAAAAGAGTTTGTTAAATTGCACGAGCGAAAAATTCTCAAACAACTTGGATAAACTGAAGTAGTATGTTTGTTTGTATGTTTGTTCATTTAAACATAGCGATTACCCACTTACTACCTATTTTACAATTTTTTTTTTTGGAAAGGTGTTATCAACACCTTTTAACTCGCCTAGAAACTTATTGATAAAGAAAATATCACCTCCAATTCATATTTCATATAAATCATTATGAGGGTCATATTTTCTTTATCAATAAGTTTCAGAAAAAAAGGAAAACATACGAGCACGTATATAGCAGATTTGGATTTTATGAGAAAAAATGGTTACTCTAGTCTAGAGGCATTATCCAGGGAGAAATAGGGGACTACATTTGTATGGAGAGTCGCCTGTGTGATGCCCTCTTAAGATACTTTTTATCCCAAAAAGGTAACAGAAACGGGGCAAGCGAATCCGCGGGCAGCGGCTAGTTTATAATATTAGTAGAGTAGAAAAAATCTTACGTGTGCAAACTCCATTACTGCAACCTTTCAGCATTTTTTGTACAATCTTCATCATGGCATCATAGTTCTTTTGATGTGCTACTTTGTTAGTCCGGTCTGTCGGCATTGCTTCGATAAACCTGTCGAATATAAGGCTGCTTATTTCGTCCACCGGCACGCCTTGGATCGTCTCATCTTTCAGTTCAAGCATTCTCACAATCTGGCTGGTTTCTGTAACAAGTTAGTTCGTGTTAGTAATACAATTAATGCGTTCAGGGTGCTGTTTGAGGCTGCCACGTTTTTGTAGCGCTTCTGGCATGTTTGCTCTAAATAGTCAACGGTTTTCACGCCATACTTCGCAAGCGTTGCGCGTCATTAAGAAGCCAAATCCGTGGCAGTCAGAACAGCATCGTGAATGTATTTTCTGGAAGGTTGTCCTCTGAACCATTTTTGGATGCAACTGCACACTCTGCAATAAGTAGTTTTCGTAAAATCACTAAAACTAGTCTGTAAGTCACATTGTTACTAAGAAAATTATAGACGCATTAACATCTGAAATAAATGCTTTTCGATTTGATTTGAAAGAGCAGTAGGAAACTGTGCACAGAATGCGACACACAAAGAGGCAAAAGTGTGCCATGGTCGGAATCTTTATAATAGTTCAAGTACGTAATACGAATACGGAAATCTGACGTAGGACCAAGGTGATATGGAATAATACAACACTATCTAGCCCCAAATTAAGCAGGGCTTGTACTATAGAACCAGATAGCTGATATAATACTTATGCACATTTTCTTTGTAAATAGAACATAATATAACACCCAGACAGAGAACAAACACCTGCGTACAATACACAAATATTTGCTCTAGGTGGGGATCAAACCCACCACCTACGGCGCCGAATGCAGAGCTACTACCAACTGAGCTCAGAGGTCAGTATTTGAGTAACCGAATCTAGGATGGGACCAAGATTATTGGACGGAAATACTTTTGCCCAGTAGTGGGATAGAAAAGGTTGAATTAAAAAATGAGTTATAATTATTATTACCGCGCTGTTTCCCTTCGTAGCAATGTCGGTTTCTTATATCACAGTTGATACCAGCTCGATCGCAAACCATAGACACTCCTGGCTCAACCTCTGCACATACTTCGTTCTCGTCTATACCTGAAATTAAATAAACAATTTACACCCATACTAGCAAACATAATATCTTACGAGAAAAGCTTGCATCTCAGATCTCAGAATCTCGGAAACGGCTCCAACGATTTTCATGAAATTTAGTATACAGGGGTTTTTTGGGGCGATAAATCGATCTAGCTAGGATTTATTTATAGAATATTTCGTTTTATTGTTTTCAACAATCAACTTTACCTATTAATCAACTTTAACATAAGCTTATTTTAGCTATTCCAGCAGATAGCGCTGTTAGTAAGATCGACATTTAATTGGATATGACATTTAATTATTATTGTATAGCGTTAGTAGAATGGAATTTTAATTTTAAGGTACGTATTTATTAATATAATTTTATGTTGTTTCTGAACTTAAATGGCATGAACCCAAAATTTGCACCCCAGCCATGGGGAATGAGTGACACTTATTTATATTTTTTAAGATCTTTCATATAATACACTTCATTGAGGCAAATAAATGATTATGATTATGATCTTATGAGATATTATGAGAGAAATATGATGTCTATGAGATGACAATTATCTATGAATTCATTAAGTTATTAATTATTTTATAAAAACTTAACCCAGAAGATTTACTAATTCACCCCTCTCTTTGGCTGAGTATAAGTTAAAGAAAATGGATATTTAAGTACAAACTAGTATAAGCATTGCTATTCAGCGTGGCAATGCCGCCAGCGTCTTGGGGACGCTTCCGTCTGGCACTGAATTGGATCAGTTGAGCTATCTCTAGATTGTTTGTAACGATAGCTCAACTGTTTCTTGTGTATTTTGTACATTTTGTAAATATTTGTTTAATTGTAAGTTTCTTTATGTAAATAAATAAGTACAAACTTACCGGCATATTCTCTCAAATTGTTGATATCCTTTAGTGTGCAACCCCAGCAGTTGAGAATCTTCCTCGCTATGCCTCCCATGAACTGTGGGTCGACGCGAATCACTTGCTTCAGATGAAACATATGCGTTTTGTGATTTTTATTTATTATATTTATTTGGGCTATTAGGAAGTTTGTTGCAGGCTGAAAGAACATATTGAATAAACAAGTTAAGATAAAAAAACGACTTCATGGCCATACTGATGAACTGATTATGATGAAATTTCTATGGGACCCTATATTTTTTTTTTTTTTCAAATCGCCTAAATGACGAAGTTTGTCATCATCATCATCAGCCTGAAGAAGTCCACTCCTGCCCTTATCCCACTAGGTGATGGGGTCGGCACAACATGTATTTTTCTTCCATTCTATTTAATTTGTCATCTCAGCTCTCACTCCTTTCTTCTCTCACACAATCCATCTTTTCTTAGGCTTTCCTCTACCTTCCATCCACCATCTACCAAATGAACCGACGACATTGTTAAGGTCGTGCGAAGTCGGTTTGACGGAAAGGGCTCAGAATCGTTCTTACTGGAAATGTGTAGGGGTGGCATATGTCCAGCTGTGGGCTTCTCCCGGCTGATGATGATGGTAATGATGATGATGACCTCTACCTTTATATCTATCTACATGTGAATGAATAAACACTCAAAATGACGTACCTCATACGGGCTTAATTTATAAGCTTCTTCAGCAAGTGTTGCTCCTTCATCAACTAATCCCATTTCAATGAATACTGATGCTAACGACACTAAGACCACGTCACGATGTCTTATTTCTGTGTTCCGACTGGCAGTGAGCAGACAGTTCAGAGCATATGGAGTGTTCCCTCGGACACGCCAATATAAGGACGCAATGGTGTATAGCACCCATTTTGAGGCCAGTTTCTGGAAAAAACAGAGGTAAATTTGATAGTTTATATCTATTTATTGAACCATTGCGCTAGTTATAAATTTATTTACAAAAAAAATTACAATCGAACAAAAGGCGGGCTTAATGCTATAAGCATTTTCTAACTGCCAACCTTAGGGGTAGAGAATGGCGTTGGCGTGCTTACATAAAGAGGAAAGCTTAGCAACATGTACCTACTTATTAGCTAAGGTCCGATTAGATTTGCTTCAGGAAATGCTCATAGACCAGACGCTTAAAAGCTGACTTATTGGGAGCCTTTTTGATGCCAATAGGAAGCGCATTCCAAAGACCTACAGCCGCCACCTCAAAGATTTGCCTCGGAAAGATGTTGAATGCTTAGAGGTAACCATAAGGAGAGTATCAAGAGATCTCAAGTCGCCATCATACCTTCTCAATAGCAGTCTGTATTCTCTGTCCGATCTCAGCCTCTTGCTTATTCCTGAGGATGTCCAGGTGAGAATCGCTCAAGTACCGCAACAGTTGCGTCCTCAGCATATCTTTGCGACTCTCTTCGGGGACCATGTGAATCCTACGAATAAATACCGTAGTAATTACGGTAAAAATACAGTAAAAAAAATATGAAACGTCTTTACAAAGCTTGACCAGTAACTGGCCGTGTTGGAGCACAATATCATTTTTTTTAAAAGGGTACCCAAACATGCAGGTAGATTTTCCGCTGCAGATTTTCCAATGCGTTTGAACGGTGATATAAAAATACAGAAACGAGTGTATAGTGCGTTTCATCAAATAGTTCCTATGCCGTTTTGTTGGCACCCCTGTCTGCCAAAAGTGTAAACACGCTGTGACGTCTATCCAGGTTATTCAAGGTTTTATTGGAATTTCTTGAGAAAATCATGCCTAAAACATTAAAAAGTGGTGAAAGACTGATGGTGTTGAAGGTGAAAGACTTTTGTGAAAGAGAAAAACGTAACGAGGCCCCACTTATTCCATTAAGATGTGTCCAAGCTCGGGTTGCCGCCATTACAGGTTAGTAAAATAGGGTTACCAGCATCAGTTTGATTAGGCTCATAATCGTATAATAAACTCAAATAGATTTTCTTGTAATTACTTTTATATTATCTCCTCCCGAGCTTTTAATTAAGGTAAATAAAAATAATGACAGGAGCCAGAGTCCGAAATACCTATTTATATATCGTTTTCTAGAGTTATCTCTCCAAAAAGAAATAAAATGGAAAAACATTATCTACTTCAGTTTCAATTTAGTTAATTTATTTTTATAGTGGTTTTTGGGTGCGTTTTTCTACGAACAAAAGCACTTGACTGATGTCAAACCAACTAAAAAATATGAGTTATAAATAAATATCTAATTTTGTTTAAGGAATATCTGAAAAAACAGTATCGAAAATCACCAAAGAAGGAGAGGTGGCAGCTTCAACTTCGAAAAAAATTACAACACCGCGCAAAAGTGGACCTCGACGAAAAACCCACGAACCGGATGACTTCGAACGGTGTGCTATAAGGCATAAAATACATGAATTTTATGCCGTAAGAAAGGAATAGCCTACATTGACAAAATTATTGAATGAAATGCGAAATGACATAGATTATAAAGGGAGTCGCACCACTTTGTGGAGAGTTATAAAAAATATGGGATTTTATTTCAAAAAATGTAAATCCAAAAGAAAGGTTATGATGGAGAGATATGACATCGTCGCTTGGCGTCATCGATACTTGGAAGAATTGAGAAAAAATCGTCTTGAAACTCGGCGGCCAGTTGTGTATTTAGACGAGACATATATACACGCTACATATTGTGCTGGAAAATGTTGGCAAAGTGAAACTGAAGAAGGCGTTTTATCCTCAGATTCCAAAGGACCACGGTAGATTATCGTTCACGCAGGTGGTGCCATGGGCTTTATACCCAATGCTCAGCTGATTTTTAGATCACAATCAAAATCAGGTGATTATCATGATAAGATGAATAAAGTTAATTTTAATAAGTGGATTAAAGAAAAATTAATACCAAATCTGCCTCCACAGTCAATTGTTGTCATGGATAATGCCTCCTACCATACTGTGCAGATCGATAAGGCACCAACAATGTCCAGTACTAAGTCAGAAATGCAATCTTGGATCACAAATAAAGGACTTTCCTATTTGCCTACGATGATAAAAGCACAGCTGTATGAAATCATTAGAGAACACAAACAGCCACCTGTATATGAAGCAGATGTGATGCTGGAAGAGAATGGCCATAAAGTGCCATCCCATTGAGCATTAGCTCAATGGGATATGGGATATGGGATCTTTTTAATACACTCCATATTAATGGAGTGTATTAAAAAGACGAATTGCAGAAAAAAACGTGGGTCAGGAAGCTAGTAAGATAGTACAAATTACTAATGAAGCATTTGCGACAATCACTGAAGAGGAATGGAGGAAAGAATGTGAGCACGTAATAAAAATTGAAGAAAAATACTACGCCAATGTCCTGTCTATAGATAGTGAAATGGATAGGTTCATAATCGAAGTAGGAGATGATAGTGATACTTCTGATGATAGCGAAGATGAAATGTCAGATGTAGACATTTTAGATGAACACAGCTACTGTCGAAAATAATAAAAGTAAAATTTAGTTTCTTTTTACTCATTGATCCTTTATTTTTAAATTCCCTACTATCTTTCCAATATATTAATGATATAAACTAGCTGTTCCCGCAACTTCAAACGAGTCTTGTAATAGGACTTTCATAATAGTTGAATTTTACGACGGTCATGGCCGTGAATGGTATCCTATTCGCATAACATAGGTGTAGTAGGTATCGTATAACATGTTGTAATGTGGATAACATTTTGAAAGCGGACTGGTTTATAATTTACATTAATATAATATAATTATACTTAGCTAAATGTTTTAATAAGAGGAGTTCGTAAAAGTCATATGGCGCGTAGGTACCTACTACTCAGATACATGATCTCCCTGAGTTTCTGGTAGCACAGAATGGGTAATACTGACAACACTTATTTGCGCTGTTGCCAACATGGCGGCATAGGAACTATTTGATGAAACGCACTCTAGTAATAAAATCATCTCGGAAAGTGTATTTTTGCTCTTCGATATCTGAATGCAAAAGACGTTTTTATCCGCTAGAAGATAAAATTAAATTAAAAGAACATCGAGTGCTAAGTTTGTGAATTAAACTTACTTCCTCCCCTTTCTTTGCGTGTAAATGGAGAGGTCCTTATCGCTAGGACACACAGGCGGATGCCACGGTAGCTCATGTTCCATCAATGCTGGAACACCTATTCGCTCCGTCAGCAAGTTTTCTAACCTGAAAACCAAAAAAATTGCATTTAATGCCCGGGATACACAAGGCTAGCAATCTAGACACAGGGACAGGAAACTAGATCTACAGAAGGTATAGATAGATAAAAGAAGCAAAGAACTTACTTTATGCCTTTATTTTCAAAAGGCAGAAACACTGGGTACATAGCCTCAAAGTTTCCAGCAAACGCTGTTATGGCATCTCGACAGACTGTTATGTCAGGCCAATCGGGATCTGTGTCGAAAATCTCTTTATTCCGGTTCACTTTTAAGTTAGATGGGTATCTGAAAATATATTGGTGTTAAAACTCATCATACAGATTAGTAAATATTTTTCTCGGCACATTCACTTAGTAGGAAGAAAAGTTTGCTTCTCGTTCAATAAAAATCACCGTATTTAAAATAGTAGTAGAATTTTTGTTTCCATTATGGACACAATTCAGAAAAAAAAATGATAGCAAAATCGGGGGATACAGTTTGGTGTTGCAGCTACATATCTATCATCTCCTTTAAATTTCAATGACACCCCTGGATAGCTAAAGAATCATTTATTTTATTACGCTAAGTAAGGACTGTATGGATGGGGAAGCCCCGAAGTTACGAGACAAATTCACGTACAAAAAGCGGCCGCGTCCATAACATAGCCACACACACCCCCTTTTTTGTTCCCATGAGTGTCAGAGAAGAGTGGGATAGCTTTGTTTGTTTGTTTTTGTTTTTCAACAATAACTTGTCTGACCGCCAGCGATGAGCAAGTTGGCGATAAGTGAGTTTGTAGTTCTATTATCTTCCATAAGAATAGTGAGTTTTTGGCGACAGTGTGTAGGTACGGCCAGCAATCAGCTATTATTATAATATGTGTAACAGAGCATAAAAGAGTTTGGACTTACAATATCTTTCCTTTTTCAGGCGACTTTTTCTTTACAGGTTTCGATGTCCCAACTTCAATATTACTGGGAGTTTTATCGATTTTCTTTGGAGTTTCGGCCTTTATTTCTGCTTTGATGAGGGCTTTAACTGTAATTAAATTTTATTAATATATTTCTGCATATATATATTTATTTTATACCAAAAATTAAATTAAACCAGTCAGAACTCTCAGAGCGTGAATTCTACTCGTACTTATCCGGTTTATTTTTATTTATGCGCGGAACCCTAGCAAGCTAGTAAAAGCGTGTTAAAAATCAGTTTAATTTTGATATTGTCCCAAAAGTTATAAGCCGGATTTGAACCAACCACCTTCCCCATGTGTGGGTAAAACTATAAATCAATAAAATCAATAAAAACAATTATCGTGACACTCTGCATGCCGAATGAACTCTGACGAATGAAAATTCTCCATTCCGACTTTTGGCAAAGTCAGTCGATCTTAGCCGAAGTAGTTTCGGTTACGTGTTCATTGTTTTTTTTTACCACCTCAAAAAATGCTCAAGCTTCTTAGGGATCCTATTTGTATTTTAGTTCTTTTCATTTAATTTAAAAAGTTTTGAATTTTTTACTCACATTGACTAGAATCAGAAAACATATCCGCAAACGCCGGCATAGGTCCAATTTCCTTCAAAATTTCAGTAACGTTTCTCGTCTCATCTATAGCCAGCGCGGTCGTAGTCGGAAGGCCAGCTTGCGGCCCCATAGTTCTGACGAGTCTTTGCAAAGACTGAGCTGTATCTAACGACACAACTCCGATTTGTTTCACCCATTCTTCGTTGTAAGTCGGACTGTCGATGAAATATTGGACCACGGCGTTTTTATCTCCGTCTCTTTTTAGCTTTCTTATGTCTAACCCGGTGACCTCCTCCATTTTAATACAGTTACTTTCAAGGCTTTTGAATTCTGAAAAAAAAATATTAAGTGTAAAGTCATCATCATTATCATCAGCCTGAAGAAGTCCACTGCTGGACATAGGCCTCCCCTACACAATAAGAACGATTCTGAGCCCTTTCCATTCACCGACTTCCCGCGATCTTAACAATGTCAAGTGTGTGTTATTGTGCAATGTCAACAATGTGTGTTATAGTAGGCAACAAATATTGCACATCGGCTAATTTCGGCTTCATAGAACGTAGTGTGCGTAAGAGAGAGATAGCGCTCTACGAAAGCAGAAAAGCCGATGTGCAATATTTATTGCCTACAACCGTACTTATTCTACATATTTGTTTCAGTTGCTGATTGCTACATAATATACCTCTTGTTATATTTTCAGCACATAGTGTATTTAAAAAAAAAACGAGATGTAGGACATTTTCTGGATACTTTGATACCTGATAATCCTAGATTTCTAGTTTTATCCCCACCGAGAAAAAAATTCTAGTATCTATCGATCTATCTTATCTAGTAACTAGTACACTTAGTTTAGTAGTAGTAGTCTTATATCTTGTGTCTAGTAGTGATTGTTACTTGTTTTTCCATTGTTAGATTTAAGGCGTGCAATAAAGAATTTTCTATTCTATTCTAGTATTCTATCTAGTAGGTATCTGGGTCCTAAAGGACAAGCTTAATTTGGGGCTTGATAGTGTTATGTGGATTGTCCACAATATTAATTAACTTAAATATTTATAAAATTATAAGGATAAAAAATATATTTCCGTACCATAAACTTCCTCGTGTTTCATGGTATTCAAAAATGCAGCCTGGATCTTCAACCAGTCAACCTCCATTTGAAGGTAATCCTTGAGAGCTATGCTCAAATCATTTACAGTGCTGAAAGAAAACCTGATGTTAAGTGGTAACTATCATCACCTACCAGCCCTTATCCTATGCTGCTTGGGGTCGGTACAACAGGTTTTCTTCCTCCACTCACTTTATCATTCGTCATCTCAGTGCTCAATACTTTCTTGCTCATGTCATTTTTGACACAGTCCATCCATCTTTTCATCCATCTTCTGTAACCACCATCCACATCCATACCTAACACTTTAAGCGGTAACCATCCCATATAATAAAACATATTATAACAAATCATTGCCACGCAAGTTGTGTGCAGTATACTTCTTCTTCCTGCCCTTATTCTTTGTAGGATGTAAAAAGAAGTCTTTTTAAATTTTTTCATTGTTTTATAAATTAGTATTTTAGTTAATCATAACACCCAATTTACATCTGTATAGATTTAATAGAGTTTAATATATCGAGAGCAACTGCTGGTCTATTGGTAGCGGCCCCGCCTTCCGATCCTAATGTCGTGGGTTCAAATCCAGTCCAACCAATGAGTTTCTCAAACTGTGAAGGAAAACATCGTGAAGAAACCGGCATGTCGCAGAACCTAATAAGTAAGAAAGGAGCCTCTTTGAAGCGCCATTAAAATGCTTTCAGCACACTACTATAAAAAAAAGCAGCCAAGTGCGAGTCGGACTCGCCCATGAAGGGTTCCGTAGCATCAAGTAACATAATATACAGAAAATAAACAGGAAACAGGTTCTTGTAGTTCGTCGAAAGGTAAATTGCGGTTTAAGATTTATGACGTATAAAAAAAAAACTACTGGCTAGATCTCGTTCAAACCAAATATCGTTGAAAATTTGCATAGTAATGTACAACATATATTTTTTTTAGTTTTATCATTCCCTTATTTTAGAAGTTAGAGGGGGGGGGACCAACTTTTTTCAACTTTGGAAGTGTCTCTCGCGCAAACTATTCAGTTTAGAAAAAAACGATATTAGAAACCTCAACATCATTTTTGAAGACCTATTCATAGATACCCCACACGTATGGGTTTGACGAATTTTTTTTTTTTGAGTTGCAGTTTGAAGTATGGGGACCCCCAAAATTTATAGTTTTTTTTCTATTTTTGTGTAAAAATCTTAATGCGGTTTACAGAATACATCTACTCGCCAAGTTTCATCAGTGTAGCTCTTATAGTTTCGGAGAAAAATGGCTGTGACACGGTCGGACAGACAGACAGACAGACAGACAGACAGACAGACAGACAGACAGACATGACGAATCTATAAGGGTTCATTCTGCTTCGGCACCTTGTTGTGAACGGACGTGTATCGGTTTCTCTCCTTAAAAGTGCTCCCATTGGCTCAATCATTTCTCACTTACTCCTGTGCGCTTTAAATGGACTAGCTCCTCCTCCGAGGCGGGTGAAACAAGGACGGATAGCTGTACGTGAGTTTGCACAAATTTCATTGGACGAAACTGCTTTCACCACCGGCGCGGTTCGACCCTGCGACCTGCTGCGCGAGAGTCGGTAGTTGTGACCGCTAAGCTAAGGCGCAAGTTGGTCTGTCGCACGAAATTGTACTTCCTATTGTACCTGGTGCAGCGAGTGATTACGTCACAAGCGGCAAGCAACTCTGACTCATAGAGGCGGTGCATAAAATAATAGTAAGCGCCTTGACTCCTGCTGCTGGCAATTATTTCTACTGCTTTGCTCAACGCTTATATTTAGCTAGCTGCTTATATTTATTCTGCTGCAAAAACTTACTGATAGCTAGTGCCTAAAGTCAGTTAGATGCATCGTACCCAGAAAAAAAGCAACGATAAGATGGAAGAAGAAAAATCAGGACAAAGTCCTACTACAGAAAATGAATACGAGTCCGATTCCAAGATAATTAGTCGCCGGCTGAAGAGACGTGCGTTACGTAGTCCTGAGCTCGTGAACTCTTTCAAACTGGAAAGTACGCTTAACGCTTTCAAACTTGATTTTACCGAGCATATGACTCAGCTATTCACTTCTTTTCAAGAAAGCCAAGATGCAAAGTTTTCAACCCTCATGACAGATATCAATGTCATCAAACATGAACTGAAAGAAATAAAAACATTCAATGAAGAAACTGAAAAAAAGATTAAAGTGCTTTCCTCACACTTAGAAAACGTCTCTCTAACAACTGTTAGATTAGACAGTGCTACTGTCGCAAATTGCGCAAAAATTAAGCAACTTGAAAATAAGGTCGAGGACCTAAATCGTCAATCATGCGCATATAAAATTGAGTTCAGAAATATACCATCGCAGCCTCAAGAAACAACAGCGCAGCTCCAACAAATCGTCAGTCAAGTATTAAATACTCTGAAGGTGGACACCCAACCCTTGGAAATTCGCAGTGCACGAAGACTTCCAGGGAAACCAGATGCACCGAGACCCATTGTGGTTGAGCTAGCTGCCTTAGAAACCAAAAACAAAATCTTGCAAGGAGCTAGAGACTTCAATAAGACCAATAGCACGGATAAACTCAGCACTTCTCATTTGTCAATAGCTGGACCCCCCAGGCCAGTTTATATCGGTGAGAATCTCACTTACAAGGCGAAGGGCCTCCTATACAAAGCACGCGAATATGCAAAACAGAACAACTTTGCCTTTTGCTGGACCGCCAATGGATATGTGCACCTGCGCAAAGAAGAAGGCGCTAAGAGCCTATTGATCAAGGACGAAGAACAACTGCAAACTCTGGATCAGTGTGCATGACTAAAACGCATCATAAGATGCAATATTAGCTCAAATCTACATAATAAGTATATAGCCATTATTTTTTATTTAATTAAGCCATTTTTTTACTTTGTACCTCTTAGCCTATATTTTCATGTAACATGTTACCTATCTTACACTTATAACTTACATACATTTTACACATTACACACAATACACACACTATTCCACGGCAAACCTGCTCCCACTACACCACAAACTCAATTACACAATGGACAAATAAAACTTATTAGAAGGCTTCCTCCGCTCCAGCTACTTCGAAATCTCACAAAGCACTATGCTATTATACCAACAAAGTCAGGATTCTCTAACAATAACACTGTATGTTTATTACGCAGTGTTTGCAAAGTTAATATCTTTTACATAACATGAGTAGAAATATAGAATCACATTATAATAGCATAGACAATGTGACTGTATCGGAGGCCCACCTATGCATACCTGAAAACTGTTTGTCCTACATGAATTCTTTTAAATCAAATAAAAAACTAGTGATTATTACTGAAAATATAAGAAGCATATCAAAAAACATCGATGAATTATTATTATTATTATTATTTATATTGATAAAACGCATAAACACGCAGCCAGATGTCATCGTTTTGACAGAATGCTGGCTCTCGAAGTGTTACACCCTGCCTCACTTAGATGGGTATGAGTGTGCCTCGACCCGCAATAACTTATTACAAAATGATGGCGTAGTAGTATACACAAAAACGAATCTTACATCAAATTCATATGAGCCTTCCTTTTTGAATGCGAATTGCCTATTGACACAAATCGATAACAATATAGCGATTTTATCAATCTACCGTTCTCCCTCTTATAGTAACTTAGAAAATTTCATCAACTCATTAGACACGGTTCTTTCAACTTTAAATAAATACAAAAATGTGATACTTATTGGAGACATAAATATAAACATAGTAAATGACGAGGAAAAACTGAAGTCTTCAGAATACTTAGATATTCTAGCCTACCATGGTCTCCTTCCATGCCATACGTACCCTACCAGGAATGAGAGTTGCCTTGACCATGTTTTTATTAAAACGAAGCTCACCGCTCTGACCCTGGTAATAGAAAATTCTTTGACGGACCATAGCTCGGTTTTACTAGCACTCCAACACTGTAACAACAAATTATCTAGTATCGCTACAATTTCAAAAGTTGACTATCATGTAATTAAAACAGAGTTATCTGCCGCAGACTTTACACGTGTACTGAGCGCTACCGATTGTAATGTTGCAACCGATCTTTTTGTTGAGATTTTGCATAAAATAATTCAGAAAAACACCCATGCAGTGAAACTCTCTCGCAGGAAAACTCCAATAAAGCCGTGGATTACGCCGGGTCTCATAAGATGTATGCGACACCGAGATAAACTCCACAGCAAATTACGTAAGGCACTTGACGATGAAAATCTAAGTATAATCTATAAAAGATATCGAAATTTTTGTAATTCTCTTCTGCGCAAATTAAAAAACTCATATGAAAAATCCCAATTTGAAAAAGCAGGATCAGATATAAAAAAAACATGGAAAGCAATAAATAACGTAACAAATTATAAGCCAAAAAAATCTCTCCCTCAAGACCTTATGAAAGGAAAGGATCCTACAGCAACTATAAACTTAATCAATGACTTCTTTGCTAACGTTGGTAAAAATCTGGCAAATAAAATTCTAAAAAATGCCACTATGGTACCTGATAATCTGGCTACACATCAACGGTCACAAAACTCTTTTGGGCTTATAGACATAGAACAGGCAGAAATCCATAACCTCATAAATCTACTTAAAACCGATTGCTCTACAGGGTGGGACAATATTTCTTCCCGCATCGTAAAAGAAAACATAGATTCACTGATAACACCTCTAACATACATCTGCCACCTAAGTTTCTCTACATCTGTTTTTCCCAGAGCTTTCAAAAAATCAGTCATACTCCCGATCTACAAAAATGGTGACAAACTCAACGTTGCAAATTATAGACCTATATCGATTTTACCAGCCCTTTCAAAGATCCTAGAAAGAGCAATTAACAACAGACTTGTCAAGTATCTAGAAACATACAAACTCATTTCTGAAAACCAGTTTGGTTTTCGGAAAGGACGATCTACTGCGGATGCGGTATTGGATCTCAACAGCTACATTGTAGGATGTCTAGATAGTGGCACTAAATGCCTGGCTATCTTCCTGGACTTAGCAAAGGCTTTCGACACGGTGTCGACTACACTCCTCCTTGCTAAGCTAGAACATATGGGAATACGAGGAAACCAGCTAGAGCTAATACGAAGCTACCTTAGTGAGAGAACACAGGCTGTTAAAATCGGAGGACATATGAGTTCAGAATTGCCCGTCACATATGGCATTCCGCAGGGTTCTATCCTCGGTCCAACACTTTTCTTGGCGTACATGAATCAGATATGTGAACTTAGAATCCCTAACTGTAAGCTTTTAGCTTTTGCTGATGATACTGTATTGCTATTCCAGGGAAAGAGTTGGGAAAAAACTTATCAACATGCCCAAGTAGGTTTCGATCTGGTATCTAAGTGTCTCTATCAAAACATACTTACCCTAAACGCCACCAAAACGAAATATCTCACGTTTTGTCTACGTAAACCGGGGCTCCCAAACTGCAACGATTTTTTTATAAAAGCCCACTCTATACAATGTCTCCAAGCTGGTCAACTAGGTTGCGACTGCAAGTTGTTGGAACACCCGAGCACTATAAAATATCTAGGTGTTACACTAGACTCACATATGACTTACGCACCACATATTTGTCAACTAACTTTTAGGATACGAAAATTGACCGCGGTGTTTAAAAACATTAGACATGCTGCAAACAGTGCCCAATTAAGAACAACCTATTTCGCTTTGTGCCAATCGCTATTGATTTACTGCTTAACATCCTGGGGTGGTGCTGGAGTCACACACCTTCTCCCCCTCGAAAGAGCACAGAGAGCAGTACTCAAAGTAGCTACCTGTCGACCATACAGATACCCAACGACACAACTCTACAAAGATTGCGAAGTTCTGTCTGTCCGGAAACTGTTTGTACAACAAAGTATACTCAAGCAACACCAATTAACACCAAACATCCAATCTATAACCAAAAGGAGGAAATATAAAACCTACAACGTTTCAACTTGTAAAACCGCATTTGCCCAAAAACATTTCAATTTTATAGCACCATACTTATTTAACAAAATTAATAAAATCACACCAATTAGTAATACAACAAATTTTCAATGCAAATTAAAGATCAGAAGCTACTTAAAAAACTTGGACTATAAACAGACTGAAGGACTCCTTGTTACGAGTTCTTGACCCCTTCCCACAGTAAACACACACTCACCTACACATCCTAACACAGCCACGCTTACACTAACACACAACTACACTCACCCAAAACGAAACTAGTACACTACACAATAAACATGAAAATATGAACTTAACTAGATAATTAAAGGAACTTCAGTACCTACCTAATTTTAACTTAATTAATTAGCTATATAAATACACTTAATCACTTTGATTAATTAGATTTTATTTTTATATAAGGCATCAAAATTAAAAATTTGCATTTGGCTCTGTATAAATCTAGAATGGATACTACTAGACTAGAATCTACCTACTACTATTGTATGTGGGTGGTTTATTGTACTACATTGCATTGCACTATATATATACAATACATCATACGTCATTGTCGCCAAACTATAATTGTGATCAGCCGAAGCAGAGATCCCTCGCGTCTACATACAAGTTCTTACTTAGTTAGAGCGAGGAGTCAATGTCTTTAGACTATAACAAAAGTTTAGTTGCAAACCACTTTAAAATGAATTGTGCACCTAATTTTACCTATCTAGACTTAGTTTTTCTATAGACCACTTTGTAAACCTCTTAAGAAAATAAATATTATTATTATTATTATTATAACTTTGGAAGTGTCTCTCGCGCAAACTATTCAGTTTAGAAAAAAACGATATTAGAAACCTCAACATCATTTTTGAAGACCTATTCATAGATACCCCACACGTATGGGTTTGACGAATTTTTTTTTTTTGAGTTGCAGTTTGAAGTATGGGGACCCCCAAAATTTATAGTTTTTTTTCTATTTTTGTGTAAAAATCTTAATGCGGTTTACAGAATACATCTACTCGCCAAGTTTCATCAGTGTAGCTCTTATAGTTTCGGAGAAAAATGGCTGTGACACGGTCGGACAGACAGACAGACAGACAGACAGACAGACAGACAGACAGACAGACATGACGAATCTATAAGGGTTCCGTTTTTGCCATTTGGCTACGGAACCCTAAAAATGCTAGTTTTCAGTACCGTCTGATTACTATTTACTTTTAATGTTGACTGTGCAACATTTTTCGTCCGTTTCGAAATGAAAAATAATGTTTGGTAAGGTCACAAAAGTTATGAAATATTCTGTAACATTTGTGGCAAACATCCATACACATAATCAATTTTGTGAGGATAAAATTATCCATCTATCCAACAACAACATGCGGTTTTCCTGCACCGTTTGAGAGTCCTGGCATAATGTACATTTTTTGTTTGGGCAGAAAAACTCATTGCTACATTACTGAATTTGAACCTACGATCTTAGGATCGGAAGGCGAAGCCACTACCGCTAGGCCACCAGTAAATTCCAACCAGAAATTCTAAAAAAATACTTCAACATGTGTTGCTGATTGAACCTACATATTAATATGTATCAGAAAAAATACCATGCAGGCTCGGTAGTTAAAGTACACATACCTTTGCGCGATTTGTATCTTCTTAAACATATCTAAATGACACAAAACGCCATTCCTTAACTTCTCCGCCAAAGCGAACTTTGGACGGAACTTGATGCTCAGTTCGTAGTGAGTGAGCGAGGTATTAAAGTCGCCGGTAACTGCTAAAGCGCCACCGAGTATAAAGTGCCCGATAGGAAACTCCTGGTCGTGGTCTATTGAGGCGCCTAGCACGATGGTTGCGTCTTCGCTTTGCTTGCTTCGGTGTAAGATGGAGCCCATGCATAGTAGGGCGCTGCTTTTGAAATGTCTGGAAAGTGAAAGAGAAAATTGCTTTACGACTTTGATTCAGAGATGTGAAGAGGAGATTTGAGAACGCTCTGCCTGAAAACCAGCGCTCCTTGACAGGGTAGATAGATAAATAAATAAATAAATATTTTAGACTATCCACGGTAGATATGCCTTGTCAGGCAGCTAAAAGCTGAGGCGGGTCCTATTTGGCTGGCATATTTTATCTACCGTTAATTATCCATTGTTAACGTCTACACTACACCTATCAAATTAAATAATGAATGAATATAATTTATGTATGTCAAATAAATGTATTTTCTTTCTTTCTTTCTAGATTTCCCTTAATATTTTTTAGTGTTCCTACTAAGTACCAAATCAAGATTTATTGAGTACGAAAGTAAAAGACTTCCAGACTCCTATCTATTGTGTTTATCTTATAAAACAATTTATAAATTTAAAAACTATAAATATAATCCATCTCTTCCAAATGAATAATCCATAAAAAAAAAATTATCTAACCTATATCATCCCACTGCTGGGCAATGGTCTCCCCAAATCCTTCCAACTGTCTTTATCCATCGCTTTATTCCACCATCTTCGCTCAGAAGCGTCGAGACCGTCCCTTCAAAGCTTTCTTGGCCGATCCCAACCTCGTCTTCCCTCCTGTTGCCCCGGAGTTATCTGGTTCGTTTATCGGGATGCATCCTACTGACATAACCCGCCCAGTCCCGTGATTCATAAAAGGAATAATTCATAAATAATAATAAATCATAAAGGAGGGCTGTAGGTTCAAATATTACGTAACAATCGCGATAAACACCCATTTTTTTCCAGATAAATATTACTTAGTACATAACTTCTTGGACCAAGTTTAATATCTTTCATAGAAAACTCTTGTTTTCAATAAAGTAGTAGCAGACACCCAATACAACTGTTTGGATGACCATATTATGTGGCTGTTGTATAGTACCAACCTTGGAGCATTGTGCACAGCTCTACGGCTACATTCCATCGCTTTCAACATGTTTCCCTTAGTTCTCCAATAAATAGCAGCTAAGTTATAGTGTAGCCAGGACGAGCTGTTCTTACGGAGAGCTTCCGACAGCCAGTGTCCAAACTGATCAACTGTCATTATGGGAGCAAACTTTTCCGGTAGAGAATACTCTGCTGTCGCATTAAGATGCTCCCTATTGATCATACTCTGGAAGTATTAATATTATGATTATCTTCTTATTCCGACACTGATCCTTCAAATGAGGTTGGGTGATAGAATTTAACTGCACCTCAAAGAGGCTTCTTTCGTACACCTGACACATGTTTTCGAACTTATCTAATTGCTTATAGCTAAACGTTCACTCTCACAGTGAAAATTCAGCGCAAGGTGGAGAATGCTTAGCTAGAATCCACTTGTCTTGACTTGGAAATTGCAAGGTTGTAATGTTCTGTAAATATTGATGACTTGGAGGGTTGAATGAACGTTTTTCTGTATAAAAATTTATGTGTCCAAGCCAGTACTCTCAAAACGGTGAAGGAAAACATTGTGAGGAAACCGGCGTTTCGTAGAACCTAAAAAAGTTCGAGCAACATGTGTCAAGGGTCACGCAAAACGGGCCCGCCAGCGGCCTACTTGCGGAAAAACCAGCCCGCACATCAAGTGCGGATGATACAAAAATTTGGCAAAATTTTATTTTTGGGTTGAATGAACATACTACCACGTTTGCACCTCGCTTCTTTGTATATTTTTTAATGTAAATATTAAGTGAAGTGGCACAACACTGGAACTTCATTCTCATTATTATTATACATTTTTTATGTCTTTGTCTATTTTTGATTTGTAAAAGGATTATATCAAAAAATGGTAGGAACCAAGCCATAGTTTGTTGCCTGTTTTTCTAGGCTTGCTTGCGTGGAATTGGCACCTAGACTCACCTAGCTTTAAGACGTTTCAAAGTGATCCTTGCAATTATACTGAACAAATACACTTTTGTTAAAAACAATAAACGCCAACTAAAATCTAACAAACATTAAGTATTTGCTTTTTTAAAGCCAAGGCAAATAAATTTTTGCAATCCAACAGTTTTTTGTAATCAACTGTGCAAACTTAGCTTGATCGAGCTCTAAATAAAAAGATAACTTACATCCAAGTGTTCAAATGCAAACATGCTGAATGTCAACGATGATATCTTCTTGCAGTCTGGAACATCAGTCTCTCCATATTCTGTCTTTTGTAGAGCATACTCTTTTTCAGGTATGTTTTTATATCTTCCATCTTCTAAGTAGGTTGAATACCAATCTATAAGCTCTACGTTCCCTACTTTCACACAAAATTCATTTCCAGCAATATGCTTGTCAAAATTTGCATCATATTCCAAATTAATCCACAGCCGGTTAATATTTTTCTGTTTATGAATAAGATTGTAGTAAATATTGAATATATTCTCCCATCTGGTATCTTGATTTAAAAAATACAGGAGATTAAAAGAGTTCTCCAATAAAAAAGGGGAATTATCCTGGAAATGAAAAAGTAGATCTTATAAGATTCAACACTATTGGTTCTTAGACTTGCATAGCAATGTTTCTCCACTGAAAAGTCTTGAATGATATCTAAGCTTTAGGTTTCTGTACAGTATCAGGATGACGAAAAGAAAAAATGAAGACATTCGATATAATACCTTGGGCTGTAGGAGTCCAGTTTCGGTGACCATCCAGTGACTGGTAGCCTGTGATAAAGCGATACGCACGCATATCCAACGTAAAATCCATATAATCTTCATTTTATTAGTTTCACAAAAAAACTAGAACATTTAAACACATAATTTTCATTTAGAAATAAATAAAATTAAGTAATTTTCAATTTATTTTCCACCCCAGTGTCTTCGCTAGACTTCGATTGACCGAATTGAAGGAAAAAACAAGGAGGGGAAGAATGACGGACGACCGAAGACTGACACTGACAGAGACAGAGAAGACAGACATAAAGAACAGAAGTTCACAGAACAGCAGACAAGACAGTGGCAGGTGGGTAAAAAAATGCTGGAGTGACAGTGATACTGACAACCAATGATAGAACCACAGAACACAATCATGGTCGTAGCTCGTATCCTCACTCGACACCTTGGAGGAATCGACACTGGCGGAATTGATTCGAATGATCAGATGCCATTAAATGAAGAAGAAGGAGAATAGTCTCCGAGCGAGTCCATACCATGAATCTACATACTTCGTAGTCCATACAAAAAAAAAGAGGGAACGAGAATTCTAAATAAAGAGCCCGTATTCAAAAACAGTGCTTGAGTCTGAGTCGAGTAGTGACTATACAGGGTGTCCCATAAGTCAACGTCCAGCCGAAAACAGGTGATGCGCCAAGTCATGACAGTTATCAGAAAAATATAAAAAAAAATATTTGTTATGAAACTCTTGAGTTATGAGTATTTTCAAAAAACAGGAAAAACTGACACCCTGTGATGATCTTTTAAGTCCTGTGACTACAAATATTAACTTTTCATGAAACTTTTTTTTGCAACGTAAGCATGAATAACCCTTCTGTAAATTACAATTCAAAATTAAGCCATAACTGCCTCAGTTTTTTATGAAATCGTGGAGTTTTGGCCAACATTTCATTTCAGATAATTACATCACCCAACTTTAACCGTCTGTATCGCAAAAAAAATGAACTACAATCATGGCAAATAACTTTAAAAATTGGCGCATTTATCCAGAATTCCAAAATGGTATAATACTTGCTAGAGTACTCCTTAGTTTTGGAAATAAAAAATGTTTTTTCAACTAAACCGGATTTCCAATCAATTTTATTTCATGAGATAAAATGTTTGTACCCTTTAAATCATGGGTTTAAAATGCCTACGCTGCGTTTTTAAGTGACTCACAATTCACAGGTACAAGTAAATACCATTTCGACGATGTAAATAAACAGTTAGAGCCACCATCTTGTCGAAAGAGTAATAACCATGGGGTGTTCAAGTAATTTGTTAGTTTTATGTGAAAGTTTGAAAAAAAAAAAAAAAAAACAATCATAGAACTACTTCAATCGTGATTTTAATCTAAAGTTTGCCTTCGCCCGTCGCCGGTCTTATTACATGGTTATTGACGTGACAACGTCTTATAATTCGATGGAGCCGGCTGCACGCACGAAAAAACATGTGGCGTTACCTCGCTCTGAGGCGTTCCATTTAATACTTGAAGTGCAGTCCTACATGAATCCAATAATCCTATTGAATTTTATTTCAAACTTTCACCTAAAGCTAACAAATTACTTGAACACCCATGGTTATTACTCTTTCAACAAGATGGTGGCTCTATCTGTTTACTTGCATTGTCGAAATGGTATTTACTTGTACCTGTAAATTGTGAGTGACTTAAAAACGCAGTGTAGGCATTTTAAGTCCATAATTTAAAGGGTACAAACATTTTATCTCATGAAATAAAATTGATTGGAAATCCGGTTTAGTTGAAAAAACATGTTTTATTTCCAAAACTAAGGAGTACTCTAGCAAGTATTATATCATTTTGGAATCCTGGATCTATGCGCCATTTTTTAAAGTTACTTGCCACGATAGTGTAGTACATTTTTTTTGCGGTACAGACGGTTAAAGTTGGGTGATGTAATTATCTGAAATGAAATGTTGGCCAAAACTCCACGATTTCATTAAAAACTAAGGCAGTTATGGCTTAATTTTGAATTGTAATTTACAGAAGGGTTATTCATGCTTACGTTGCAGAAAAAAGTTTCATGAAAAGTTAGTATTTGTAGTCACAGGACTTAAAAGATCATCACAGGATGTCAGTTTTTCCTGTTTTTTTTAAATACTCGTAACTCGAAAGTTACATAACAAATATTTTTTTTTATATTTTTCTGATAACTGTCATGACTTGGCGCATTACGCGTTTTCGGCTGGACGTTGACTTATGGGACACCCTGTATAGTGATAGTAAATCCATGGAGTCGAGCCTCAAGCATAGATTTTTAACAGTTCTCTGTTGAAAAATGACAAAAATCTATGGTTGAGGCTCGACTCAGACTACAATCACGGTTTCTGAATACGGGCCTCAGTTCATGGTTACAAAATAGATGGCCAACATTAATTTACCAATAGATGGCGTTGTTTTCAATGCAAAAAAGACTAGGGCCCTTTTAGACATAGTTGCCTTGATAGTAGAGAGAGAGCTGAAGTCGATACAATGATCGACTGCGCCACAAGTTGAAATTATCGATCACTTTCAAAAAAGCATTATTCGCCTTTTAGCTCACCACTTCTAACCTATGTACCTATGTGGTAGCCCCCCACATACATCCTCAGCCACAGTCGACAAGGTCTGGAAAGAACGGATGTGCTGTCTGTTCTCTTGTTAAACTCCATGCTGTGGGTTTCTTTCTCAGCTTTTCTCACTTCTTTCCATTTTAGGTAGGTATGGAGCAACCAAAATAAGATTTGTTTGCCTGAGTTTAAGCCGCAACCTAGATTGCGGTAATAAAACTTACCTATAGTTGCCTACTCCCACTACCCTATACCGAAGTGTGCATTACCAATTCCTACCTCCGATGGCTGCCGCGTTGTTTAAATTTAAACCATACACAGTTTTTTAAATTAAACTAGCGGCTTGTCCCGGCTCGGCACGGGTGGACATTTATTTTTTTAAAACATAAATACAGACTAGGTTTGTATGTTACTCAGGGTGAATGTAGCTTTCCAATGGTGAAATAATTTTTTCATTGCTCATACTCTGAAAGTAGGTCTGAAGTGGCCTGAGGGGCCTAATTGAAAGTAAAACTTTCAGCCCTAGGGAGAATCGTTTTCTACTGACAGCTGTCAAATTATAAAAAAAAAACAAGTTCTATTTTATTCAACCATGTTCCAAATTTCTAAAGTCTTTCTAACTGCAAGGAGGTTGTTGAACCAAATTCCAACTTTTTATTCAGCAAGTAGGTTGGAAACCCATTACAACGGTAAGAAGTTTAAAAAGTCTAATTAGAGCGCAATGTAAAATTTAAATTTAAATAACATAAAGATAGTATTAAATAAATAATATATCTTCTAAATTACTTTATTAATAGCTTCAACTATTTATTTAAAATAACATAGATTTGAGCAAACAATTTACCATTTTTTAAATTATGAAAATGAAAATAATGGCTGAATAATGCTGGCGAGCCGAAGCCGAAGGCCCGCCAGAGAAAAAGAAAAAAAAACCGGGAAGGCGGCAATTCAATCTTCATTTTCACAAATTTTTCTTTCATGTTTTTATTTTTACTTTCCTTGTATTCGTAATGAAAAGCACAGTGTTTACCTCGGGTGAAAGTCTTTTAAGTCCCTCAAGCTCCATTGGCGCCCTCGCTACGCTCTGGCGCCAAACCTGTCTCGGGACTCAAAAAACGTGAATTTCAACACTCAGGTAACAATGTACTATTGAAATCGGCACAGTAGTTTTTGAGTTTATTCATTACAAACATATAAAAATACAATTCGTTCCTCCTTACTTATAATAATTAGTACTTAGGTATAGACCTATATTTCCAAAGAAAGACGCGTTGGTGAAAGCGACACGTCACACGTCACCCATCCCAATGCTAAGAGCCGATCGTTGCTTTTATGACTTGTAAGAAAAGAATATAATCAAATTCAAACATCATTTATTCAGTTACCTATCACAAGGATCACTTTGAAACCTCTTAAAAGCTCGGTGAGTTTATGTGCCAGTTTCCTACGTTTTCCTACAGTTGCCTACGAGCTAGGTTATGATTTTCGTAGAGGGTCTACGAAGTCTACGAATCTAAAGAATAAGTAAGTAGGTACCGTTACGCGGGAGCTGATACAGTCATTATCGCCTAATCATCCTAGTTCCTTTATACTTCCTACTAATATTATAAACGTGAAAGTTTGTAAGTATATAGCTTATATCAGAATAACACATAGGCAACAATTTATAAAGATATTGTAACGGAGATCAGATGTAAGTAACGGGAACGGGGCGAGCGAAGCCGCGGGCGCCCGCTATTCGTGTGTACAAAGATGAGAGTCAAGTACCACAAAGTATTGCTAATTCCGAATCAATCAACCTAGAAATGTTCCCTATGTATTTTGTTGTAGGTAATCTCGTAGATCTCGTAGCGGGTCTACAAGTTGACACGCCTACGAAGGGCTTGTGTGGGTAAGTACCTACCAGGTAGTTACCTATTTCTTCTCCTATAATTGTAAGACATCCGTCTACCACTATACAAACTCAAAACATGCCTACCTCATAAAATAAACCAAATGAATAACTGCGAATCTACCCAAGTAAAATATGTATTATGCCGCCTTCCTACGGTGCGTGATATTACGCACCAGCCCGCACCGCGCACGACGACGCACGACAACGCACACAGAAAATGCTCCTGTGCTACCGCGCACCTCGGCGCACGAGACCGTTCCCATGGTGTGTCGTGCGTGCTGGTGCGGGCTGGTGCGCGTTATCACGCACCAGTGGGAAGGGGCTATTAGCTTTATAAAATAGACAGTAGACGATCAGAATAATATAGTGGTTTAAAAAGAGCAATCACTATGTCAATGTACATTTTGTGGTCGTATTAGCGATAATATGACTTTTATATGACCATTATTTTATGGTCGCATAGGCCACTTAAAAGTGCAAAATATGTTAGTGGGCGGCTTGTCTTACAAAAATCTTACATAATTCAGATATTTAAGTTACATAGGTAGTAGAAAAAATCTAAACATTATTAAGTAGGTTATTAGGCAGACATAAATACCTACCAATGTTTGTCCTAGTCCGACTTACAAAATGAAGTAATAGCGAATGTATGTATGTAATGCGATTGGGGTGCATTCCTTCCCCTCATGGGCTCAGGAGTTCAATGCGCATGTCCGAAAAATAACCTCATTCAATCCACGCCTTAGGTCATCCACACCAGTTTTAAGCTCGTTCTGTAATAACTACTACGATAAAGCACAAAGGATTATTTATTAAATCATCCGAGTATCATTGTAATGTGCTAAATGGGAGCCAATAGTTATTTTGCGTTGCATCTTCTAATATCAAATGGAAGATACAAAATGTGTCTTCGATAATGTGAACATTATGTGATCACAGTGTCCTGAGTGTATAGTGGGGAAGAAAATGGTAAATGACGCACAATTAGAGTCGCCGCCAAATTTGGATGTGCGTGACAACGAGGAACCAAACTGCACAAAAGAAAATAATTTAGATAGAAGTGTTAAAGCTGTAGAATACAAGGTGAATATGTCTTACTCAGTGCATCGCTAATTCGATTACTTACCTTCATCTTCCGTGGGCAAGAAATTGCATTGAATGTCTGATTTGACCTTTAACATTTTTAGGGAATTCTGTGGACATGTGGTCTGAAGGAAACATGTATAACTGCCTTGTGGCTTCCATTAGGTGCTCTAATATTTTGTTACGTGACGGCTACCATATTCCAGTCAGATGATATTCACGAAACGCACTGTAGAGTAAGTAAAACTTTAATTCATTCAACTTTATTAATTGTATTAAACAAATATTTACAAAATATACAAGAAATAGATGAGCTATGTGCAGACTGTTACAAACGATCTAGAGATAGCTCAAAGAGAAGTGACCCTAAGACGCTGGCGGCATTGCCACGCTGAATAGCAATGCTAATACGCCGCGCCAGATACCGACCAGCCCTTTTACTTGAAAAACAAAAATGAATATGAAATTATTGTTTTAAATATTCCCTATTGGTATTTTAATACTGTGCTGTATTGTTTTTTTTATATTGTTTTAAATTTTCTAGGTTTACAACGTAGTGCCATCAATAAGTGCTATTACGGGCATCAGCCCCCAAAGATACATTTGGAGGATATGTATCGCTTTCCACCTAGGACCAAGATTGTTGATAGGAAGTTTGTATTACTACTACCATCAGCATCGCACTGCGCATATCATCGAAGAACAGGCAAGTGTCCTAGATCTGTGCCTATTTTTAGACTGTTACCAGACTAAAGCCGTGCTATTTTCATACCTGCAGCAGATAGTACTACCTAATTGAAACTCTTCATTCTCTTCGCTCGACGAATCACTGCTTATAAAAATCGAATGTAAAATATCACATTTTCGAATGTTGTGTTCCAAGACTCCCTGGTTTTCTCACTAAGTATATCTTTAAAAGTACACTTAAGCCTAAAAAAATGTGTATTGGTACGAGTATATGTGTGTTATTGTGCATGGTAGACTTAGGCGGCCCCTAGTGAAGAACGATTTTAATCAACGATTTTTGAACACTGAAACTTTTGGTACCTGTGAGGCTGACAGATGGGAATGAAGTATGGGAATGGGAATGAAAACTGAAGGTGCATCCTTCAGTTTTCACAAGTGGACTCTAATTAAGGACCATAAGTATAATACGTACAATGTTTCCTCTCTTCTTCTTCCTGCCATTATCCTACTTTATGTGGGGTCGGCACAACATGTCTTTCTCCTTCATTCCCATCTGTCAGCCGTCATCTCTTCATTCACTCCTCGTTCATCCATGTCATCTTTCACACAGTTCATCCATGATTTTTTTGGTCTACCTCTGCTCCAACCACATCCATACTCATCACTCTCCTAGTCACATGACTTTCACGTACGTAATACGTGTAATGTTTATTACTAGTTCATTACTTACCTATCTCTTTTTTGCAGGCACAGCTCCAAGCGAAAAACTTAGGATTAGCTTGCTATTGGTTGAATTTGATAGAGCTACTTGCCCTAACTGGTGTCACATATGTTTCCAACAGGGAAAATTATTGTAAGTCAATATCTTAACTAATCTTCATGTACAGAACTGAAAATACGTCCTTCTGAATCTTTAATTAACGTCATTTTTACTACACTCTACTGGACTTTCTATCAATTGTATTACCTATAGCTACTTGCATACATGTGGCATTTAAGGGCCTACATGAGGTGAAACCGAAAATGTAAAGTAGCATTTTTTTTCGTTGTATGGACGAATCCATTTATTTTTTTTGTAAAATATTACAATTAAATGGTGTAAAAAAATTATGATTAGGCTAGAAATTCTCCTCAACTCACAGGGTTCGATAAAATTGAACGCAAAGTTTGCCAAAAACTCTCAATTTTTTTTGGATTTGAAATGGTTTTTTTCCGTTGCTGTTAGAGCCATTGCAATGAAAGTTTTGTTCCCGTTTACCTTAATAAATACGTAAAAACCTGATGTTATTGCATTTTTCTTAGTTGCCGTAGTTTTTATAAAAAAATAAAATTTTCAAAAATATAAATAGATAGGTTTCTGTACTTACTTCTCAGTACAGCCCGAGCGGCCAAGAAGGTTGGACCTATGTCAAATTTCGTGACATGACATTTCATCTCTGACTACGTAAAATATACCCTAGATTAAATCATAGCTACTACTGGTACTATAAATTTGCCACAGTGTAACATAAAACAAACTGTCACAGTATAACGAAATGACATAAAACCATCTTCATCGTACATTATGATCGATAACCTGTATTCACATCATCATCAGCCTGTAGAAGTATATATTTTATGTAGCATATAACTTATCAAGTACATTCTAGGGCACGTTCCTATCGTGCGTGACCAGCGAAGCGCAATGCTTTTGTTAAATACCTCCATTTTTGTAGTTGCATAAGTAGCTATCTTCCTATCTACCCAGTGCTTTCCGTCATCATCATCAGTAAGTAGAAGTCCACTGCTAGATATAGACCTCCTTTATACATTTCCATGAAAAAACAATTTGCCGATTTCCCACGATCTTTAGAATGTCATCGGTCCATTAGGTGGAGGAGCGCTCTGGTTGCTTAGCACCGGTTATATTGTCGTAGCGACCCGCTTTTTGATTCTAAAGGCGTGTGTTCAAACCCCGTCATGCACAAATTAGTTTATCTGCCAAAAAACCTATGTGCACTATGTCAGTACTCTCTAACGGTGAAGGAAAACAATAAATGAAACCAACGTGAAGTAGCAAAACTTTTGAGGCACATTCATAATCCACCACACCAGCTTTAATTTTCTATTGACATGACAAGAAGAAGACTCAAAAACTAGTAGCCGATTTTAGGCCTTTATAAAAATAGTGTCGATTTTGCAAAGAGTTTGGGAGCCCATTACAATGAAAAGGAAGTATATATATATATATATATATTTTGGACAATCTACACTACACTATCTAGCCCTAAACTAAGCAGAGTTAGTATTATGGGAACCAGATAGCTGATGTAATACTTAAATACATTTTGTTTGTAAATACATAGGTACTTGGAAAACAATATAACATCCAGATGGAGAACAAATATCTATGATCACCACACAAATATTTGTTCTCGGTGGGGATCGAACCCACGACCTATGGCGCAGAAGGCAGAGCTACTAATAAATGAGCTGAGAGCCCAGTCATAACAATAATATCATGGGTTTTGAGTATTTTTGATTGCCGTCTTTTAAATCTGGAGGTGCCTGTAATGTCCCGAATTCTGGAACTTTCTGTCAAAGGCTTCATGCACGGTGCGCTCAAATACCCAAATACCAAAATACATGTGCCTATTTCTATACACGCAGCAAGGAGTTTCCCAAGATTTTGCGTTTGACAGAACTTTGAAGAGTCAGTTGGGGTTGTCGAAACTCTTTGGTATACCTAATATTTTTAAATGCCGATAAAATACAATAATATAAGTCGAATAGACAGTGTTATTTCACAATGCTTCACTGATCTCCACCGCAATGAGCACCGAAGGCCTAAATGAGTGCAAAGCTTAAAGCCACCCATAAATAATTTCCATTTCAATTCATTTATGAATTGAAATGAAAATTATCTATGCATGTAATGTATTGTATTATGTATATCAGTTATCTAGCACCCATAACACAAGCTTTGCTTAGCTTGGGGCTAGATAATGTTGTGTGAATTGTCCAGCATTATTATTATTATTATTATTATTTATTTCCATAGGCATGAATTCTATGCACTAAGTTATACTTACTAGATTTACATACAGATCTGGAAGTATAACCTTTTAGATAAAAGAAAAATTTACTAAATTGGATCATAAAATTAAATGACGAAGGTATGCAGTAACAAACAATAAAACAAAACGGCTTAGCCGATTTTGATGAAATATTACTTTTCAGAAAAAAAAAGATTAAAAGGGAGAAGACGAAAGAGAAGAAAAAAGATAAGAATATTATTGTACAAAAAAAATTGCCCCCCTTGCCCCCCCAGGACCCCCCCTTTTGTGAGTGCTACTGGATGCCGTCGAGATAGGGGGTTTTCGATTGGGGTTTCGTATAGAGGGTTTCTTCCTGAATTGAAAAAACAAAAAAAACACCCCCCTCTTGCCCCTTTTTTCACCCCCCCCTTTCGTATCTTCCAAGCGGAGTGACTTGCAAGACTTTTTTTTTGGGTCATGTAGGGAAGGTGAGATTATTTTGAAAGCAAAATAAATTTTGCCCCCCTCCCCCCTCTAGACCCCTTTATTATTTTTGACCCTTTTTTTCGAGTGGACAATTGCGGCGAGCGAATGGGGAACAGTGCGGCGAGCAAAGCGAGCCGTGCTGTGACCCCCCCCCCCCTAAGCCCCCCAGAACCCCCTCCTCCTGAACCCGGGGGGAACGTTGCGGCGAGCGAAGCGAGCCGCCACGCGACCACGCCCACCCTACTGAAATTTAGAACCCCCTCCTACTGAAATTTAGGGTGTCTTAGGGGTGTGAAAAAATGTTCACTAGACTGAGTTCAAAATTCAAAATGGCGGCTGTGCCACTTCCGGTTTTGCAAAAATCGTCCGATTAAGGTCGTTCAAACGGTTCATTCGACTGAGGACTATGATTGGAGATTGAATTTTAGGTTTTTTAAGGTGTTTGATTGGATCTTCACTTGGTTTAGGGTTCCGCCCCTGTGGGAACGCATTGAGGACGCGAGCTGCTTGCAGCTCGCGATGCACGCGACCCGGTAGTCAACGTTTGGGTTCCTTCCAGCGGTTTCGACCCGTTAAGGGTTTTGGCTTGACGTACAATTGGATACAGTTATGCATAAGGAGTCCAAGCGCCAAATTTCATTTTTTGATTTTTTCGCATTTTCGTTATCACTAGGGCATAATTAAGCCATAGAAAAAACACTCTTGCAGCCAGCTTCACTCTAAGTGGTATTTTTTGATACCCAGTCCAAGCGCCTTCTATAGCAAACGAAGTATTTTGAAATGCAATACAAGTCCAACAACCAATTGAAAACTAACAACCAAATTTTATGATGGAAAAGCACATTTCCATTATACATTACTAGTCCAAACGACGTAGTGTTACGCATCAGTAGTCTACTGATGCGTAACACTACGTCGTTTGGACTAGTAATGTATAATGGAAATGTGCTTTTTCAGCAACGCGACATTTGTTTGTAACTTCTGAACGTAATCTTTGTTTGGGTGGAAGGAGAGGCTGGCAGAAGAACCCAAGTCATGTTTACGGAAGCACATATTATACTAGTTTACCAAAGTCAAAAACTTAATTCTTTGGTCAACTTAATTGTTGCGGAGAACAGAATAAAAAAAAATTATCTTTATCTTTATACACGTATAAAGATAAAGATAAAAATGTTTTACTGTAAAACTGTGTACAAAAGATCTTAAAAGTAATTATGTTCCAACAGCTTACCCATTTCGGGCGTACAATATAGCTAAAAAGTATAAAAAAAGACCTGATGATCTCTCCTCGAAAAGCACCCTATATTTCTGAAACTGCAATTAATACTTTATACTCCACAAGACTACAAGAAAGTTATGGCAAGCTGCAGAACAAAGAATCACAAATACCGAAGAAAAGGAAAAAGCTATTGTCAACAGAAAAAAGATAACAGTGGGCGAGAAGGTCAATAATAATTGGTTAAGAATAAACCAGATAAAGGAAACCTAAAATCATCCATTGCCTCATTATGTCAAGGCAGGAGCAGTAGAAGAGGAAGAAAGCTTAGAAATTGATGTAAAGAGAAGAAAGGGTAGGAAAGGACAAAATGTTTCAGAGAAAAAACTAAAAGGTGATGGCCATTTAGATTTTTGATCCGGAACATATTGAAGAAGAGTAGATTTATATATTATTTACCTACTCCATCCTACATCCTACCCGATATGTTCTGGGGTTGGGGTTGGTGTTGACCAATAATATCATCAATCATTTTTCTGTCTGTCTGAAAGCTGGAGATATATCTGAGATAGTCCTTATCTTGTTTTAAATTATGATTGTTTATTAAATTAAGATATATTGTTTTATTTTCTGGACATAATATCAGTCCTATTTTAATAGTTTTTTATTTATTTTTATCAATCCTCTGTAACATCTAATATAAGATGATGAGTAAATACGGAAATTCAAGGTTTTTTTTATTAAACGATAGGAAAATAGTCCAGGAAACATTTTTATGTTATACTTATACTCATTTTGCAAAATGAGTACATCATATTAATTCGTTTCCACGTGCACTTAAAGCTAATCTTCCAGAATAAATAATTATTTTGTCTCTTGGACTCGTTTTGCAAAATGAGAACATCATATTTATTGGGAGTCCAAGTGCATTTTTAACGATATATTCCAAAATAAAAACTTATTTTGTGTTTTTTTCCTGTAACATGTTAAATTACAAATATAAGCTTCGATGTACATAGATTTACTTTCTGACGGTGCAAATGCAAATCATCTACCAATAAAAACGCGTTTATGTAATTTCCCAAAAAACTGAAAATGGCGCTTGGACTCACTATGCATAACTGTATCCAATTTAGGGTTCCGTATAAGGTTTTGATTGGGGTTTTACTACATTGAGCAATTTGATTAAGTGTTCGACTTTTAGGGTTCCTTAGGACTTTGATTGGAGTTTCAACTACACTTAGGAGCTTGATAATGTTAACATTTTTAGGGTTCCTTAGGACTTTGATTGGGGTTTTACTACATTGAGGAACTTGATAAAATAAACAACTTTTAGGGTTCCTTAGGCCTTTAATTGGAATTTTACTTCACTTAGGACCTTGATTATGTAAACAATTTTAGGGTTCTTTAGGACTTTGATTGGGGTTTTACTACACTGAGGAACTTGATTCACTGATCGACTTTTAGGGTTACTTAGGACTTTCTTTACTACTTTTTGGGGTTTTACAAGTGCAAGTGTAATGTAAAACTGGGAGTAGCACACCGACACGCGAGCTGCTTGCAGCTCGCGCACACGAAAAAACTAGTTAAGGGGCTGACGTATGGAAAATTTTCATACAAACGGAATACCAAAATGATTTCTAATTTAGACAGATTTACACTATATTATTGTAATAATTGTATTTGCATAGTATTTATCTAGGTTCCTCAACAGTTTTTATTTCAAATTACTTACCTAAAATGAAATAAACACCAATCGCATTTTGCACATTTTTATGCTAAACTTATCAAGTTTTCTACCTATTGGTTTCGTACTAAAAACAACAATATCTTACGTGTTTTTTGTTAAGGAACCTAGTTTATATTGTCTAGTTACAGAATAACAATACTATGTAAAGAATACAAAAAGTTTTCAGTCATCATTTTTGGTATTACGGAACACGATCAAATTCATGGCATTTTCGAACGGCTACTATTGCTATCGCGCACGCACGGTGCGGGTGGCGGGGTGCAGGGGGAGGAAACGCTTGAAGCACACGGGACACTTCGGTTGTGTGTGTGAATCGCTCGGACTTCGGACTAGTTAAATACCTACACTGGCATAAAACATAATGCTTAGATATTTGATAATTGTTAGTTTAGGAAGGGTACTAAGTGAAGATGGGAAATACTAAGTACCTAGGTAGGTTGTAGGTTGGGTAAACGAAATTAAGGTGCAGCACTAGGTCAAAAAGTCTGCCGAAATTTCGAAAAAAGCCAACATTTCGACTAAAACAAATTATGAACCATTAATTTCTATACAGGGTGGAATTTTGTAATGCCACCTGGAGGGAAAGTACTCTTAATACTGCAGATAGAAAATTTTACTCAAAGGAAACATTCCTTTATTTTTGGATAGAAAGCAATTTCTAAAATTAAAAATAAAATAATTTTTAAATTATTTTTTTTTTTTGAAAGGAATAAATTTATTCTTTTAAAGAAATGAATTCGTTAAAAGAATAAATTTGTGTATCCAAGAGAATGGAGCCCATTTCAAGCAACTAATTTCAAGTAACTAGTTAGTTATCCATTTTTTGTAAATAATTAAATTAATTTAAGATTTCCTGGTTTTTCTTTCATTTAATTTATCATGTTTGTTAGAGAGATTTCATCCTTATAATTGACTAACGATCGATGCAATAAAAGTACAAGGTATAATTTTTCTGATTTTAGCCGGTTCAATTCCCGGGTGTGAGAGAATTTTCGAAAAACTTTGAATGCAGTTTGCTTTCTATTCAAAAATAAAGGAATGTTTCCTGTGAGTAAAATTTTCTATCTGGAGTATTAAGAGTACTTTCCCTCCAGGTGGCATTACAAAATTCCACCCTGTATAATATGAAGTATTGATAAAAGGTCTAAGAAAAATTACAACAAATTATTTTTTTTCTTTATTTATTTGTAGTTCAAAAAACTGCTACCACTCAACGTCCGGTGGAAATATTGATAAAAGGACTGAGAAATACTTGAACAAAATAGTTTTTTTTTTATATAACTGGAGCTCAATAAACAGAGTACCGCTCAACGTCTGGTGGAAATATTGATAAAAAGACTTGGAAAAATTTCAGCAAAATATTTTTTTTCTTTATTTATCTGGATCTCAAAAAACCGACTACCGCTCAACGTCAGGTGGAAAGATTGATGAAAGGACTAAGAAAAATTGGCACAAAATATTTTTAGTCTTTATTTATCTGGGGCTTAAAAAAACTGCTACCACTCAACGTCAGGTGGAAATATTGATAAAAAGACTTGGAAAAATTTCAGCAAAATATTATTTTTCTTTATTTATCTGAATCTCAAACAACCGACTACCGCTCAACGTCAGGTTATAATATTGAAAAAAGGACTAAGAAAAATGGCTACAAAATATTTTTATTCTTTATTTATCTGGGGCTTAAAAAAACTGATACCACTCAACGTCAGGTAGAAATATTGATAAAAAGACTTGTAAAAATTTGAACAACATATTTCTGTTTTATTTTTCTGGAGCTCAAGAAATAAACTACAGCTCAACGTCAGGTGGAAATATTGATAAAACGACTAAGAAATTAAAAAAAAAACTTTATTTATTTTGAGCTCAAAAAACTGCTACCACTCAACGTCCGGTGGAAATATTGATAAAAAGACTGAGAAATACTTTAACAAAATAGTTTTTCTTTATATAACTGGAGCTCAATAAACAGAGTACTGCTCAACGTCTGGTGGAAATATTGATAAAAAGACTTGGAAAAATTTCTGTAACGTTCACTAGAAGTTGCTTCATGCAATCAAAATTGAGTTCTATATAGTAATTGTGATAAGACATAAATAATTTTTTTTTCAGTTTGTTTATAATCATTATATAAGTATCCACCTATAGTAGGTTAGCTTGGTACACTTTTTTCGCGAGTTTTGTGCGAAAGCCGAGGTCCATGTAATTGTAGGTCGATGTTCGCAATCGTTGGTTTTGCGAATGTAAATAAGCAGAATAAAAGCAACCTAATTGCTCAACGAATAAAGTATATTTTTAAATGCAGTCACATTATTAGACTTTCTGTACTTTGGTAAGTGAGCCGCTTTGCGTGTTTTTTATTGCTGTGTGTGTGTGATCGATGAGGTCTGGCGAACCACACCCCACCTGATGTTGAGCGGACCTCCACCCATGATCTTCAACTGTAACGTCATGACTGGTTTTGAACCCACGCCCCCCAACCGCTAGGCCGATGAGGTCTGGCGAACCACACCCCACCTGACGTAGAGCGGATACCCACCCATCATCTATTACTGTAACGTTATCACTGATTTTGAACCCGCACCCTCCAACCACTAGGCCAATGAGGTCAAGCAAACCACACCACACCTGATGTTGAGCGGACTCCCACCCATCATCCTCTACTGGAACGTCATCAACCACAACTCCATCGCTCCGCGCCGGGGTCAATGGCTCTCTCAACTCAACTCGGAGTCAATGGTTCTCTTTACTCTTCTTCAATTTGGTCCAGAACCCGCACAAACCCTACCTGATGAATAAACTCACTCGTATCATGTTAGAGAATTTCCTGGTGTCTTTTCTAAGTGCGTAAATAGCTACTCTGAAGGTTCTTTATCGGTTCAGGAATGTTGTTTTTTTTTTCACTTTATTCTTGCATTCAGAGCATGACCAATCCTTGCTTATTGAATACTAGAAAAGCGAAACAAGCAAGCAATAAGCTTAGAGGGTTAGTCAGGTAATGCAGCCACAAAAAATAAAAACATAAAATTGAAGGGTGCAAAAAGTCAACTCTCTTTGACCAGATTTGAACTCCCGCCCACCTCGTCCTCTCAGTGTGAATCCGCACGCCCTAGCCACTAGCCTATCTGACGCTTAGTAACGTTGACGAAATTAGGCAATGCATAAAAATCGTTAGCAGTGGCTGACGCACACGCACAAGCGCGGCACTATGGTTGGATTCACGTATAGAAGTAGCGCGTCACACGAGCGCCTGTGTGTGTATACTACTATTATATATTCCGTGGCGCCCGCATCAAATGAATAGAGATAGCTATATTCGGAGCAGTTTTTGCTCACGCCTCGAATTGAAGTTGCGAGCTGTGTACGTCGGCCCGTTAATATTTAGGCATCCGATTTAGGCGTCGCCTAGGTTTAGTGAAAACGGGTGTTAGTAACGTTGACGAAATTAGGCAATGCATAAAAATCGTTAGCAGTGGCTGACGCACACGCACAAGCGCGGCACTATGGTTGGATTCACGTATAGAAGTAGCGCGTCACACGAGCGCCTGTGTGTGTATACTACTATTATATATTCCGTGGCGCCCGCATCAAATGAATAGAGATAGCTATATTCGGAGCAATTTTTGCCCGCGCCTCGAATTGAAGTTGCGAGCTGCGTCCGTCACCCTCTTAATATCTAAACTTAAACATTACGGGATTCTAAATCGCTCCATTGACTTATTACAATCGTACTTGACTGATAGAATCCTTAAAGTTGATGTGGGCGGTGAGAGATCTTTTGGGTCAGTTATTGACATAGGGGTGCCACA
This sequence comes from Thera britannica, assembly GCA_939531255.2. NCBI lineage: Eukaryota > Metazoa > Arthropoda > Insecta > Lepidoptera > Geometridae > Thera > Thera britannica. The sequence goes on along the minus strand of OW618040.2, from coordinate 4,973,100 downwards.
AGATAGATAGATAGATAGATAACTCTTTATTGATTACTATGACACATATAGGAATAGGTTCAGTATTTTGCTTAAAACTAAAAATTCACAGTAAAACAATGGGCGGCCTTATCGCTAACAGCGATCTCTACCAGGCAACCTTGGGATGGACAGAATCGAACATAAACAAGAGAGGGGGGGAGTTTGATTTGATGAGATTAAATAAATATTATGAGTATTTTCAAAAATATTACCTACATAAACGTACTTACAATATCTAAATATACATTACACAAATAAAAATATTATATAAATACAAATATCTAAATATATAACAATACATTACACAAATAAAAATATTATATAAATACAAACATTCATATATATATACATATATATATTATATATATATACAAAGAACAAAGATAGACTATAAACTAGTTAGGTAGTGATCATTGACCATCCTTTTAAAGATATCAATGGACTTAGCCTTTCTGATATCGACAGGTAACGCATTCCACAAGCGGACAGCCTGCACTGTAAATGACCTTTTGTAGAAAGTAGAGGAGTGAACAGGGGTTTGGAGTTGTAGGGTTCAATATTAGGTCACAAGGTTCGATATTAGGTCCTTTCTTGTTTCTAGTGTACGTAAATGACCTTCCTTTTTTGGTTAAAAAACTATGTGAAACAGTACTATTTGCTGACGATACCTCATTAATTTTTAAAGTCGATAGATAGAAGGCTAATTACGATGACGTTAACGCATCTCTGTCGTAAATACTTAACTGGTTTAATAATCTTTTACTTAATGTTAAGAAAACTCATAAGTTTTATGAAAAAATATTTTTTGAGTGTCAGTTCTAAGTATAAAAATCATAATGCGGTTTACAGAATACATCTATTTACCAAGTTTCATCAGTACATATAGCTTTTACAGTTTTGTAAGTACCATACTTCAAGCAAATAAATTATTTCTTTTCATTTCATTTCATTTTTTTGAAAAAAAGTGACTGTGACATACGGATGGACAGACAGACAGACATGACGAATTTATAAGGGTTCCATTTTTTACCTTTAAAAAATACAAGTGTTCATTCACCGACTACCGACATTTATGAACTTGCAACTCACTCTGGTTTTGCATAATATATTATGAGGAAAATCTCTCTTGGTGGAAGGTTTCTTTTATTAAATCTGGGGCTATTTGCTTGTTATACTATATAAATTAGACTACTACTACTACACTACTATATAAGTTAGATTTAAAATGTAGCGTTGGTGGTAGTTTAAAAAATACCGCACAGCTTGCCATTGTTATCACCAATCCTGGATGAAAAATATGCAATGGAAACTCTGCGACGGGAATCAGCTAACATAACAATTGGGTTATATTTATTTACTGAATATCTGTCTGTGTTTTTGTCTAACGAAGCGTATTCTAGTCAACACATTGTAATGTCGTGACAAATGTCAGACCCAAGCACAGAATAAGTAATAGTTGGTATCAAATACATGAATTCACAGCTCAGGTCAGGCAACGCCATCTTTATTTTAAATTTTTCCAACTTTCCGGTCGTGTTTTGTTTTTAGACCAGCGTATAGCGGAGGCTTAATACATAACATATCACTAAATCACTCATGTGAGCGTTGTGTTGAGTCCATAATTTATGTTGAGTAATTCAACGCTCTTTATGAAAGCAAAGTTGATGAAGCTTGATCTGTTTCTGCTTATTTCATTCCTACCGGGTACCGGTTATACGGGTCATATTGAAGAAGGCTAGAGAAGGCAGTAGAAAAGCTCTATCATCAAAACTTTATGGTCGATAGAAAATTTCCGCATAATTTTGATTCTTTCAGTCATACACGAAAAGATTTTCATAGTCTTCATGGCAGCTAGCCTCCTCCACATGTACTGCCGCGCCAAGGTCGGTTGCGTGGCCCTCGATGAGGTGGAGCCAGTGCGGAGCAACAAGCTGGTGTGGACACTGTTCTTTATATCCGTCACTGCCACCGTTGGACTGATCGTATTCTTCCTGAGACATCGCCTGCTTTGCAGACCTTTAGGTAAGCAAATAAGAACCATAATTTCCAATTTAATATCAGTGTTTTCGTGCAAGGTCTAATAAGCACCCACGAAAAAAGAATATACTTTTCAAGGTATGTGTATCGTACGGAACCAAAACGTGGACACTCCTCATCATCATCAGCCTGAAGAAGCCCACTGCTGGACATAGGCCTCCCTAACACATTTCAGGAAGAACGATTCTGAGCCCTTTCCATCCATTGACTTTCCTCAACACTCCTATGCTTAGAGTATTTCAATCCCAAAGCTGTCAACGTACTTGGCCTAAACGAATTACCGAGATGAAGTGTAGATTAAGATAAAGAAGGAGCTAAAGAGTAGCCTAGTAGTGCACCATGGGAAAGTTACGCCTAAACTAACAGTAAACTGTAGTCGGTTGGTATTTTTGGTTGGATGAACAAACAAAAAAAGCAGCCAAGTGCGAGTCGGACTCGCCCATGAAGGGTTCCGCAGCAACAAATAACATAATATAAGGGTACTTGTAGTTCGTCAAAAGGTAAATTGCGGTTTACGATTTATGACGTATAAAAAAAAACTACAGACTAGATCTCGTTCAATCCAAATATCGTTGGAAGTTTGCATAGTAATGTACAACATATATTTTTTTTAGTTAGAGGGGGGGGGACGAACTTTTTACCACTTTGGAAGTCTCTCACGCGCAAACTATTCAGTTTAGAAAAAAACGATATTAGAAACCTCAACATCATTTTTAAAGGCCTATTCATAGATACCCCCACACGTATGGGTTTGATGAAAAAAAAAATTTTGAGTTTCAGTTTCAAGTATGGGGACCCCCAAATATATTAGATTTTTTTCTACTTTTGCATAAAAATCTTAATGCGGTTCACAGAATACATCTACTTGCCAAGTTTCATTAGTCTAGCTCATATAGTTTCGGAGAAAAATGGCTGTGACATACGGACGGACAGACAGACAGACAGACATGACGAATCTATAAGGGTTCCGTTTTTGCCATTTGGCTACGGAACCCTAAAAAGCTGTAAGTCTCAGCGATTATTTGAAATTCAAATTTACCAAGAAAGTACATATTATGTTTTTTTATGTTATGTCATTACATTAGCCATCACATAAAATATCATCTACTAATTTCAGAACTTCTCGTTTAAATTTCCTCGTTTGTTTGTCGTTCATTGCGTAGACATCGGGCAGCAAACTCAACATGAACATCTTTTTGGGATCATTCTGAAGTTCGTTCGGCAAATCCATAGGTAACGATAGTGTATCCACTGAATCAAAACGTTGTTCCGATTGGTGCAATCCGCTGTTTTGTGGTTTGTCTTTCGAATGGCTTGATCGCGGTTGATCTTTGTCAGCAGTTTCAGACATTGGCAAAGGTGACGGAGATTCAGGATATGCTTCCAACGATGGGCTGGGAGTACGCGCATAGTAAAGAGGGCTTTGTGGATAAGGAGAACCATAGGTTTCAATCTTCAGCTCTGTATGTAACTCTTCCCCATGATCTATTTCTTCGTAGAGCAACGTATCAGGGATGGTCGCTGTTTTGTTGCCTGTTGATTTTTTTTGGAATGACTTGATATAAGGGAATGCGTAACGCATGTGTTTCATTAAGTAGTAAGGTCTTTTCTTGGCTCCAGAATCAATTTGCTTCTTGTAACGGCTTACGACGGAGCGAATGTTTTTGAACTTTTCTTTGCATTTTTGACCTAGAACAATGAAATAAAGTCTTGTCAACAGAACCATTACGAACACAATAACAAAGTATCATCATAAATAGAGACAGAAGAATAGTATTAGTGGACACATTCTTAGTTGTCGTTTACCTTAGAAATTTAGTTCAGTGACAAATTATTTTATAGTTTGAATTATGGCTAGTAAAGTAACATAGCGCACACTATTACTGAAAAAAAACAGAACCTTTTATAAGAAAAATTGTTTGTGACCCTACTAGGAAAAAACAAAGTTACAGGCATTCCATTAGGCTATAGTAATAATATTGAGCCGGCAGCACCTACCTGGCCAACCCAAAACACGCCCGACATCGTTCCAAGCTTTGTCCGTGATATGTCTGCTACAGTATTCCGCACTATCCGATTTGTATAGGCATGGATACTTTTCCACCTCCCTAACCAACTTTATGTTTATTTTTTCTTGGTCTGCGATGTCCATAATTTAGAACTACAAAAACAGTGCAAGCGCTGTGTAAATATACCTTTTGCTTATTAACAGAGTTCACAAATCAATAACTTTGTTGGTTACGAAACACGACTCGAACCACGAGACGCCCCGACTGGTCGCAGACTGGTTGGTTGGTGAACTCATTTCGTGACGCGATGCGAGCCGATCGAAACCGAACGAAAGTCTAGCGCCGAGCGTTTGCGCTCCTCTCTTTCTAACAAGCGAGTTGCTTCAAATAAAGCATAGGCTTTCTCTTTCTTTTGCCTGTTATTTTGGTTTTGAGGACTTGGCGGCTATATTTCATTATTGCAGTACCGCATGTCGTGACCTTGACTCGCGGCGCAGACCTACTTGCTACTTTTCTGATTGTCAATCTAAATGTCACCTTTCGTAGGCACAAGTACCTACTTACCAAGTATCATCAACGTGAAGAATTTGCTGGAAATTACTTTTCTCAAACAATATTTTAAAAACTTTCTTTGAGATAAATCAAAATTGCTGTACTGGCCAATACATCCGAGCAGCGGCCGGCAAAAGTTGTATGAAAATCGATTACTTTCGTGTTTAGCAATCAGATAAATTACCTACAATAATAGTTAAACTCATATTCTGTCGTGTATAATTCATTTAAAAATGGAACACCTTAACCAGAAACATAGCAACCAAGGAGGTAACTCATCATAAGTTTATTTTTATTACGAACTGGCTTGCAAAATTAAATGTTATAGGAACAAACAAAACAAATGAACACTTCAACACAAGAAAAATTGGTGCTGTTCGTTGTTTGTCGTAGGTGATTATTGTATTAATTGATAAAATTAAGGCTGGTTTACACTTTGATTAGTGCGAGTGCAGGTGATTAGTGCAGGTGCTTAGTGACTAGGTGTGGACAGCGACTGATTAGTGCAAGTGATTAGCGGGCTGTGTAATAAAGTGAATAGAAGCGTGTTCTATTTTTTTGCGAGTGGACTGCGTGTAGCCATCCCGCACGCCCTCCCTTCCCCCTCACTCGCAGCGTGCCTGCCACTAAACACGTCTGGACAGGAGTGTTTAGTGTGTAGCGTCGGACGCTTGTTGTTGTAAAAATTGGTAAAGCGGACCGAAGACACTCGCAGTGAATTGGACACTACTCGCACTACACACTTGTACTCGCACTAATCACCTGCACTCACACTAATCAAAGTGTAAACCAGCCTTTAGTTCAAGTAGTAATATAATTAGTTTTAATTTCCTCGCATTATTTGATTAAAGTACTATGTAAACTTTGGCCATAATTAGGCATTTTAGATGGGCCTAGGCCCACATTTACAAGTTCGTCCATCAATGCTTCTATTGCTGGACGCTCTGCAGTAATGTACAAAAACTATGCTATAGGCCGATTTAATTCAGAAAGATTTATTTTTATTTTCACTAGCTTAACTGGCCGCCCAGCCGGCCTAACCGTCGGTTGAGATGGAAAAAGATGGATAGAAACTCAACTCTCAATTATTAACTTATGTCCATTTACTACATAACATTAAAAATACATCAAAATAATTTACTTACTTAAAGATAAGATACTCATCTTCCAATCTAATAATATCTCGAAATAATAATGCATTTTAAAACTAAAACCAGACCGAACCATAAAAATTATCCACATTCGTGACGTGACGTGACGTTATACAATAAAAGTAGGTACTTACTACAATTATTTCATTAGACCTTTTAGCAGAGTTCCGTTATCAGACACATAAGTAGATCCCGTTACACTTCTCGCTTTATCACTCGCCAAAAACAAAATCAAATCAGCTATTTCTTCCGGTTCGCCACTCCTTTGCAGTGCAGTGGCCTTCTCCACTTTAACCATCATATCATCTGACTGCTCCTTAGTCATTCCTGCGTTCTGAGTGATGTCCGTTTTCACTGGTCCTGGGTTTACAGTGTTGACCCTGACTCCATGTTTAGATAGCTCTAAAGCGACCGACCTGCCGAAGTGATCCATGCCTGCTTTAGACGTGTTGTATGCAAAACTACTGTCCATTACGATTCCCAACGCCGCAATACTGGATACATTCACAATATTGCCTTTGGTTTTGACGAGATGAGGAGCAGCGAGATGAGTCATATGCACCGTCGCTCGTAGGTTTGTTGTCATGACTTTGTCAAAGTTTTCCAGAGCATCAGGAGAGAAAATACTCGTTGGATGGTATATTCCAGCGTTGTTGACCAGGATATCAAGACGACCGTACTGATCTATCGTGTTGTGAATGATCCTTTTTGCGTCGGCATCTATAGTCACATCAGCGACTATAACCAAGGGTTTGCTTCCTTTCTGCTCACAAATCTTGGCTACACTGGCGAGTTTCGTTTCATTTCTTCCAACCATGGATACTTTGGCCCCTTGGGCAGCAAATGCAATTGCGGTAGCTGCTCCTATACCAGAACTGGCACCCGTTACTAAAACCACTTTATTTTCGAAACTCATTTTAAATTTAAACTCTGTGCGCCGGCGATTTCTAATACACTGACAAGTTTTTAGTGGACAGCCGGCTTTTATGTCTGGGAATGTTTACATCACATGACTTGCATAATTTAACGATTCTTACGTTCTGGTTGCGTAATAGTTAATTTAGATAAAACTAGTAGGTGCAAGAAACGTAGATACTCATCATGAGATGAAGCAGGTAAATAACAAGCAAGTAGTAAATGTAATAGACAGAAAGACTATAGATTTAATAATAATATTATGAACGCAACCTTATTTAATAAAACTTAATTTAGTTAACATTTCTGAACCATATTTAATGAACCCCGTTTTTCTGACGCATGATTCGTGAGTTTCTTGTAATGCTTACGGAAACGTCTGTCTGTAGACAACAAGTCTTGGCCAAAACACAAAATTAGTAATGATTAAAACTAATTGACTGAGGGAACAGAATACGATTGAGGAAAGTCTTTACCCCAAAAAATCCACCAAAAGATAAATAGATAGATAAATGTATTTGTTTTATTAGAAGATACAGAGAAACTGTCATAATAACTAAACCACTGTGTTTTTGTACATGTTTTTTGTATGACCTTCAGGTTTTATTGGTCAAGCGAAAGTTGCCTGTAAGAATAAATAATTTTCAGAAAAAGAAATTAACGATGTTGTATGTCTGTCTACTACAATTATTTCATTGTATCGGGAGAAAAAATCGAAGCAGTAGAAGTAGTTCCGTCTTCTTCGTCTTTCAAAATGTACGCAGTCGTCAATTGTTTTATTTCGGGTCTGATTCCCGCAGCATACCTCCGCTGCGGAACCGTTGCAGCGGTACCGCAGTAAATTTGTCATACCTTGACCCGTGTAGGAGATGCGGAACACTGGTGAAACTGTCTGTTCTAACGCGTAGATTTGACTATAAGTATTCCATCTCTTTCTCCACGCGGTTTCCGGTGCCGCATTGTTTTTGCACGTGTTTGTAGAAATTGACAAAGCACAAAGTTCCGATACCCATTCCGCTACTCAAACTAAACTTGATCGGAGCGGAATTCATCTAGCGTTGTGGCTTTATCAATTCCACAGCGGAGGTGTGCTACGGGGGTCAACGGTAATGTAGGGACTATTTTCTACAGCTACAGTTAGTTTACTTAATTAGACCTTTCAGCAGAGTTCCATTATCGGACACATAGTTAGATCCCGTTATACTCCTTGCTTTATCACTCGCCAAAAATAAGATGAGATCAGCTATCTCTTCCGGCTCACCACTCCTTTGTAGTGCAGTGTTCTTTTCTAGGGCAACCATTAAAGCATCTGCTTCTTCTGTATACATGCCTGCGTTTTGAGTTATGTCCGTTTTCACTGGTCCTGGGTTTACAGTGTTGACCCTGACTCCATGTTTAGATAGTTCTAAAGCGACAGCTCTACCAAAGTGATCCATACCTGCCTTGGATGTCTTGTATGCAAAACTATTGTCCATTATGATCCCTAGCGATGTAACACTGGAAACATTCACAATATTGCCTTTGCTTTTGACGAGATGAGGAGCAGCGAGATGGGTCATCTGCACCGTCGCTCGTAGGTTTGTTGTCATGACTTTGTCAAAGTTTTCAAGAGCATCAGAAGAGAAAATACTCGTTGGAAGGTATATTCCAGCGTTGTTGACCAGGATATCAAGACGACCGTACTGATCTATCGTGTTGTGAATGATCCTTTTCGCGTCAGCATCTATAGTCACATCAGCGACTATAACCAAGGGTTTGCTTCCTTTCTGCTCACAAATCTTGGCTACACTGGCGAGTTTCGTTTCATTTCTTCCGACCATGGATACTTTGGCCCCTTGGGCAGCAAATGCAATGGCTGTGGCTTCTCCTATACCGGAACTAGCACCCGTTACTAAAACCACTTTGTCAGAGAAACTCATCTTGGAATATCTTTGTGCATCGACGAATTCGTACACACTGACAGAATTTTGGAGGACAGCGAGGTTTTTATATCTGTTGAGCAGAAAAGTCGACTCAAACCACAATGCTCGCGTTCAAAAGTCTCTGGCGAAAATCTAAAGCTCACATTGTTTGTAGTCATGATTTTAACTTTAATTAAGCATACATCCTCTAAATATTTTGTTTTCTTGATAAATAATACACAATTTGAAATCTGAAAAGCTTCAACAAGCAATCAATAATATGCATTGCATTGTCCGCATAAGTTATTTATTCATCAAAAACAATCTTATCAATACTCAGTGCCACCATCCTGGGTCCGGTTTTATACCCTTTCTTGGGAAATGCTCTCCCATTCTTCTGGGAGTAGAGTAGAGATAACATACTTTTAGATTTGACTTCGTAGCCGTTGCAGGATTTCTAGCCCGCACTATCCTTCTGAGCTCATCCCACAATAGGATTTAAGTCCGAGCTACACGCTGGTCAGCCCATAGCCTGAATTCAAACTTCTTGCAACCAATTTTAGACCCGTTGCTGTTTGTTTTGGCGTTAGGCTTACTGTCTTCTGACTGATAGCTACTCCTGATCTCCTGATCTGTTGATAGCTACTCCTCGTGCTTCTCTTGAACTTCAAGCCAGTAAAAGAGAGAGGTTGCATACGGATCACATCCCTTTGTAGGATCATCGTTGTAAAGAATAAATAAAATAGGAACAAAATCTAATATTTTGTATTTTATACTTTTGAGCACAAGCATGTCAGTCGACTTTTTTGCTCGCCAGTTTTTGTAGGACACGTGGGTAAGTTAGAGACTTAAAGAATTGCGTGTTTATAAATATATCCTGTTTGAATAATGCGATACAAGATACAAATTATATGTGTCAAACGATCATTACTATGACGTTTAGGTAAATTGGTGCTTCAAGGCAAATTGGCGTAAGACACAATTAAAAAACCGATATTCACTATGCATCTATAAAATAGACTGTCTGTCCTGTCCATCCGTGATAATATTTTTTTTATTCCAGCGTTCACCTGGTTCGCGGTCTGCGAGTATATCCTAGCGACTGCTAACATGGCCTTCCACGCAGTGGTAGTCAGAGATCTACCACTACACCAGTTACAAGTTGTTCTTCCTCCGGAGAAGACTGACTGATTCTGAATAGTATCTGTTTAAGATGCCAAAATATATCCTATCTAAGGTACCTAAATATATTTTTCGCCCTCAGGCAAGATTACCAAAGAAAAAATAATAAGAAATATGTTATTTGAACTAGCGTATTTCTTATTATCCTAATCAATAATGGTCTCTTCGCACACTCATACGCATCAGTTTCACGTAAGCAAAAGCGTGTTGGCTGCTCTGTGGTTTCACGCAACTAGGTTTAGAAGAGTAACGGCTAGAACATCATTTTCGAGAACCATCTTAAAATTACAGTTGTATGTTGTATTAGGCGCACCAAAGTTTATAGGTACATAAGTACCAACCTCAGAATAAAGACCAAAAAACGCAACATGAACTAAAACATAACCTATTGATAAAATTACGAATGCAAAGTTTGTAAGTGTGCATGTTTATTCCCACTCCAAAACGGTAGGTATTTTAAAACTTGGAATATAAGTAGGTAGTTCATCGCCTCAAGGATGCATACATGCGAGCAAAGCCGCAAGCGGCAACTAGTCATTCATAACGATGCCCTTCTAGTAAAATCACATCACATGACAACACTACTTCCATCATTAAACGCTGATTACCTCCTAAGTACTTATTAGGGGGTTGAAAGAAAATAGTCTGTAGATCTTCCATTTATCCATCTTTTGAAAATAGTCTGTATTTTGATCTTTTGATAACTCTGTTTGATAAAAATCATTTTGTTCGCATTAAAAGTTAGAACTTAGAACAAAAAACTTATTCGTATTATTTTTAGAATGCGTAGTAAGCACATAAATGTAGGTACTCTTGAATATAACTAGTTTGGAACCTAAAGGCCATCAAATCAATGCTTTATAAACTATGTAATGTAATATGATTTATGCTGTGGTATAAATATAATGTTTTTGATAGGAGCAGCTCCTTGACTGCCCTCTCAGCTTAGCTTGGCAGTAGCTCTGCCTTCTGCGCCGTAGGTCGTGAGTTCGATCCCCAACGAGAACAAATATTTGTGTGATGAACGTAGATGTTTGTTCCCTGTCTGGGTGTTTTATTGTATTATGTATACATTTACAATTAAAATAAACTAAATTACATTTATATCAGCTATCTGGTTCCCATAGTACATGCTCTGCTTGACTTGGGGCTTGATAGTGTCGTGTGTACCTTACCTATTGTCCACAATGTTTATTATTATTTATTTATTATACATTTGCGCGTACGATCACCAAAAGATAGTGTTCAAAATACACTATCTTTTCAGTCATGCCCTACTCGTACATTATTTTTATGACCGTGTGCGGCGATTTCAAGCGATTTTTATTAGATATATTAGACCCTTGGTCGCCTTCGACGCGTTGTACAAAAACGTTTTTAACTATAAAGTTGTGTATTGGGCCTGAATCTAAAATTTATAATGTTCCAAACATTATGAATTAAGCTATGATATTCTGTAAATATTGTAATTTCTTAAATCAGGAGTTGAAACAAATACGCAAGTAGTTGTATGAAAACATTTTAGAGATAAGAAAGACATCAACGCGCTCGACGGCTAGGTCCCTTTTTAAAACAATATTATTTATTCTTCACTCCACTTATTAATTCCTTTGAATAAATAGAAAAGTGTGAAGGTATAAAAATATAGAATGCCTATAATCTGTTTTTATTGTATACCAACGAACAATATAACATTTGTATGAGTGCATACAAATTAACGTGTGGCGGTAGTTCTACAACAATTGTTATATCTTAGAATAGTTTTGTTGTTATATTGTATAGTTTTTAAGAATATTTCAATCAATTTATTCCAAACGTATAGCCAACCCAACAATAGTCGGCTTACTTAGGAAAATGAAGCACTGGGTCAATTTTATTAGTATTAAAATTATGGCAATAATATTTTTAGGTTAACATTTAATTTAATTTTGGGTCAACGGAATAACTTTGTTTTTTTTTACTCTAAAACATAACAATAATTTTAGACCTAACTGTATTTCTTATGTAATTAAGAGTAAGCTAATTGTCAATTCTAGATTAAAATCCAAAGTTGTTCTAGGTTGTAATAATTAAGATTCCTAGTTTACCTATCTTTCAATTGTTAAAATATACCGAGCGTCTAGAAAATATGGGTACATACCTATAAAGTTCACATTGACTGGCCTCTAGCTCAGTTGGTAGTAGCTCTGCCTTCTGCGCCGTAGGTCGTGGGTTCGATCCCCACCGAGAACAAATATTTGTGTGGTTAACATAAATGTTTGTTCTCTGTCTGGGTGTTATATTGTATTCTAAGTATGTATTTACAAAAAAAAATGTATTCAAGTATTATATCAGCTATCCGGTTCCCATATTACAAGTTCTGCTTAATTTGGGGCTGGGTAGTGCTGTGTGAATTGTCCACAATATTTATTATTATTATTATTTATAACTACCCATTTTGTGTCTTATTAGTGAGGATGTTTATAGGTACCTATACCTACCAAATTGTTTGCGTATGAGTATTATTATTAATACCACTTTTTATAGTATGTTATTAGTAGTAGTATTTTACCTGTATTTTCTTGACAACTGGTATTTTAATTAACACAGGTGCATAGGATATGTTTTTAAGGTTTTCAATTACTAGATATAAGTTAAACTGTCACCTTTACTTTACATATAGGTAGGTATACTACGTACCCACTTATTTAAATTATAAACTAGCTTTTATCCGTAACTTCACCAGTGAGGCTTCGTTTTCAGAATTCGGAATTAATCACTCTAAACATAATTAGAATTTTTGTAAAAAAAAATTGCGCTTTATTTCCATGCACTTTGTCCGCCCGTGCAATGATCACACCCGATGCCACTTTATGTGTGGCCTGCGACACAAAGGTCACGCCTGTCATTACAGGTAACAAACACAGATTTTTTTTAATTTCTGATAGGATGAGATCAAGGTTAATATTTTATGCACTGAGAGAAGGGGCCTTATTGTCTTAGTCACCTCGTAATCGACATCGGCTTCATTTTTGACATTTGAAACCTATAGGTTCAATTCAAACCTAGTGAATGAATGGAACTTGATGGAAATTCGTACTTTGGAATTGCGTAACGCCGAAATGAACTTCAGTTGGATACCTTAGACAATACCTAAAAAAATCTGACTAGTAGGCCTAATAGCCTCTTCCCACTGGTGCGTGATATCGCGCACCAGCCCGCACCAGCACGCACGACACACCATGGGAATGGTCTCGTGCACCGAGGTGCGCGGTAGCACAGGAGCATTTTCTCTTCTCGCGAAGACATTGTGGTCACGTCGGTCATCTTGTGCCGCCTTCCTACGGTGCGTGATATTACGCACCAGCCCGCACCGCGCACGACGACTCACGGCAACGCACACAGAAAATGCTCCTGTGCTACCGTGCACCTCGGCGCACGAGACCGTTCCCATGGTGTGTCGTGCGTGCTGGTGCGAGCTGGTGCGCGATATCACGCACTAGTGGGAAGGGGCTATTAGGCCTACAGGTCGACCACTGACAATCGATTTAAAGCTCACTGATAATGGATCTCAAGTTAGACAATAAGGCTGTAGGTTAGTAAAACAAAATCATTTGGCAAAGTATTAAATTGGTTGTAAACTGTTGTTGTTACTTAAAAATAGTTTATTTTAGATTTAAGACTTCAATAAAAATATTAAGTAGATACCTATTAGGTGTAAGAATCGTTAAACTTTGCTTCTCAGTAATATGTTGGTAAGTTGTTACTTAGTTCATTAGTTTTACATAGTCAGTCAGCCACGATGTTAAAGAATTACCTACGAGTAAATTATGAATTATCTTCAGTAATTATAGTGAAACAACGAATACATGAAGTTTTATTTAAAACAAACGTCATACTACCTGTTTATATTGTGGTTAAAACCTATTAGATAGATCTTTTTATTTGGCTCAAAAACACAAAGGTATAGCACAATAATAGAAATAAAACAAAAAAAAAAGAAAAAGAAGAACATCGAATAAAAGTAAGACAACACAAGAAATTAAAAAAAATACACTGAAAACATACAGAAACACAGGAAGAAAAACCACAAAATCCTAGTTCTAATGTTGAAAAGGGTGCCGGCAGTAGGTATCCAATTAGGCATTTATTTAAGAGCCAAAATGGTCCTCACTTCGCCTCCACCAAGGGGACGAGGCAGCGCTGGTTTTCAGTGAGAACCAAGGTGAGGATATTAAGAATATATTATATGTTACGGCTTATACCCGAAGTGCGGCTACACCTAGTTTTAGCCGGTTAGAACTAGGTGTAGGGCTCCTCGCGAGTGTTCTGGCTGAGCCATTGCAGATTCAAACTCGGGGCACCCCGACTTAAGTCACAAAAGTAGGTTGTTAGGTTTTTTTTTTTATACCTACTTAATTTCAAGAATAGTGCATGGCAGTACCCGAAAATAATCGGCTCGTACTAGGTTTAACCAAGAGTAAGTAGCTACACCTAATTCTAACCGGCTAAAACTAGGTATAGCCGCACTTCGGGTATCAGTCGTAACATATTTATATAAGGGATTGCGCACTTTTAAGCGATCTGCGATCGCGATCAGTGAAACGCTCAAATATGACAGTGTTTCACTTATAGCCATCGCCATTGCCTTTATAGATGTGCGCAAGCATTAACCCCTTAATGACCAATTTAACCCTAACATGACAAGTCTATTCAATTTAGTCAATCTATTTTAGAATAAAAACACAGTAGATAAAGGTGTAGGTAATATGATAAAATAACAAATTAGGTAATCATCGAGATCAAGAGGATTTTTGCATAGGTTACTAGGTAATCTATGATAACAAAGAATCGGTAGGTACGCCTCTTAAAATGAGAAGGTACCTCAAATGTTGCTTAATTAAACAATTAATCTATACTATTGCCTCTCGCAGTAACTCCTGTAATCATAACTGGCAAAGTGTCATCTATGTTTTTTGCTTCGAAATATTTTGCACTTTCCGTAACCACGTTCTAATCGCATTTCCTCAATTACCCCATCTAGCGGCGTAGCATTCAAATATACTTTCGTTAAATTCATCAGTCTGATAGATGGCGCTAGCAGGTGCGAGTTGGATAATAAGGCGTGAAATAGAAAATATGTTTGTCTCGCTCACTGTCAAAGATGGCGGCAAACAGGAGCTAGGGCAGGTATAAAACTTTTGCATGTGTTAGTGTATACGAACACTAAATTTCACGTTTGACCACTCTGCCTCATGCACACATGTATAGATGCGGACGGGTGCGGGGCAGGGGGTGTAACGTCCGTGAAGTTGTGTCAGCATATGCGCAAACGAGGTGCGCATTCGTCGCGTGCGTTGTCGGGATTCTTTGTGCCATTCTTTGCATACCAATAAGAGTATATTCTTTTAAAATACTCTGGAATTCATATACTATCAAAATTCGGCCCTTCACGTCAACTTCAACAACCATTTTAGGTAAGTCAAATCGTTATTCAAAGTGTTTTTCATACAAGTAACCCGAGTTTTTGGTGATTTTTATTTGGGAATGTCAACAATGCGATCGCGATCCTGCAATATTTTACATAGTTGTCGTGTTTGCTTCGCCGCTACTTCCGGTCGTTCGGGTGTCGGCATTTCGCGATGTAAACATTATCTAGTTTTAGGATTCAGCTGCATTTAGGCAAGCTGCCGGGAATGAAGTGTACCCAAGGTGTTTGTTGTTGAATTCGCCCGAGTGTGCTTGATGTGATGGCGCAATTTTCGAAAGACGCGGCACGGTATCGGTCGCCCGCGATACACTTCAGTCGCGTTGGTGGCTGCATGCGATTTGACGTATTCTGCGCGTGTGATGTCACTTGTCAGCCAATTTGGTGAAATGTCAAATGTTTTACATGTAACGCGCGAGTGAAATTGTAAACAAATTACAGTGGGATTGTTCAAAATAATAATAACAGTGAATTATTTTTGAAAAAATGGACTGTTTTTACTCAAAATTTTATCCAAGACGTGAGTATTTATTGGTAAAAGTTATAAATAAACATTCACATTCCTCGCATAGTTTGACGAATAGCTGGGATAGTTAAGGAACGCGACCGATAACGGGCATTTAGAAATACCTTTACGGGCATTTAAATTATAATTCATCTAATAAAAAAGCAAATTCATTAAAATATAAATGAAATAATTATAATTTAAATATTATTTATAAATATTATTATTTATTGGTCAAATAAGTACCTACTTATTAAATAGTTTGATTTCACTATGCTAATTTATATTAAACATTGCCTACTTAGGTACCTATTAAATATTTATTTTAACTTTTTGGTGTTTATCAGGAGTAAACATAACTCGCCAACGCAAAACTTTATTTCTGTTTGTTTGATTGAAACCTTTAGGGACTTAGGTACTCACATTAATATAAGTAATGGTACTTATACATCTTCATATTTTTAAAAATACTAGAAATAGAGGTACCTACTTACCTAATTAGTTAATTACGAATAAAATACCTATCTACATATAATATTTCGGTTTGGTACATAATTATTTCGGTTTGATATCTATTTAGGTATAGGTATATTCAAACTAAATAAATAAAAACGCATAAATATAATACCTTCAAACATAAAACTCACGTCATAAGCCTATGGAGAAAAAAATTACGAGGTATAATTTTAATTCCAAGTAAATAGGTTAGGTAGGTAATTAATGTGAGCCTACTTAACGTAAAATTATTTGCTTTAATAGATTTGCATTTAAAGATAAGCGTTCTACTTAGGTGCACCTATATAGGTACATTTTTACAACTTTAAAGGAAATACTTAGTCTTGTACAGATAGATTGACGAACTTACCTAAAGCTCTCTAAAGCATTAAGTAAATGGTATCCTAGGTAGGTAGCTCAGTTGACTAAATTATTAAGATAATGTAGGTAAAGGTGATAATAATATATTTTACAATTTATGTATGTGGGTTTTACCATTTAAGAGTAACGCTATCCGAAAGATAAACATTTGCGTCTACTTTAGTCTTGGCAAAAACAAACACTGATTCGATGAAGTTTTGTTTGACAGATTGCCTTAAAACCCGTTTTAAAACAATTGATATTAGATTTTTTGATAATCTACAGTGTTTACTTCACTAAATAAAATCAATCATGGGTACAAAAATTTTTGAACCCCACTTGGCTCTTATAAAATTGATATAATTTCTGCAACCAATTAAAAGCTGTCACTTCCAAGTGCGACATCCTTAGTTTCCAAGAGATTGTAAAGCGGCTCACTTACAACCTCTCGAACTCTCGAATGGGTGCCAAGAGTTATTTTGGTCAATACAGTTGATGTTTTTATTGCGCGTCGCGAGCATCGCCGGCGACAACTTGTGAGACACAGGATGAGTAAAAAGACAGCTATCTGAGCCGAAAGACAACATTACTGTAGGCAACAGAAAATATAGAGAAAAATGAACAATATTCTTGCAAAGTTATAAAATCGGCTTAAAAAATATATAGGATGGAGAAGGACTAATAAATTAATATTGATGAAATAATTTGTATTATTTCATTAACTGAATAACTAGGTAAATAATATAACAACAGTTACATTTAAATGTAGATAACTAACTAGTGATTATTATGGAAATATATTTCCACGCTTGAAGAAACCACAACACATTAAAACCACAGTCAACAACTAAAATGCACGATAAACAATAAGACAAGACGTGCAAAATGCAATCTGTGAAATTTGCTGACTCGCTTTTTCGCCCCCGGCCCTCACGCGGCGTCACATCTAATGGCCGATTCTCAACGATTTATCACGTATTCAGTCTTAGTGAAATTGAATTTGGAACACTTTATTCTCGAGGACGCGTTACATTTATTCTTGATTAAACCCTTTTTATGTAAGACGTCTTGCGCTTTATCGTTATGAGTTGACATTGCCAACGTCAACTTCGTCGGTCGAGTCGTCGTTTTATGAACTTCTCTAGTATTTATATAATTATTTTAGCACTTTTGCAATAATTTATAGATCACGATTACAACTATTTATACTTAAGTAAGTACAACTAACTATAGGATAATATAGGCAATTATTATCCTATTAATTTATTTGGTATTTAAAACTTGACTATTTTTCCAATTGACTTTACAATTTTCTATTAATTGATCAAATTAATTAACAAAAGCCATGGTTTGATTTGAACCATTAATTGATATTAATAATTATCACAAGGATTAAAATCTTTTCGTATTTGAACGTATACAATATAATTTAAACCATGTCCAAGTCTAACTTATTCATAACATGAATATTTTTGACACATGAATTTGTTTTGGAAATTAAATTTGCATTTATTTTATTCTTAAGTTAATAGTCAAATTCATTATAAGATATCTTATCTTGATTAAATCTTTACGCTTTAATCTTTATGCAACGTTTAAGCATAACGCATAGCAAATGGTCACGCACTTTTATTAAAACTATTTAAACAAAATTTTATTAAATTAAAGTAATTTAATGCAAGCTATGCCCATTATTTTAATTATAAACTAAATCATTACTATTGTACATTCATCTACTTAATTAGTCAGGAATGCTTCTCATATTTCTCACAATATATTTGTTGTTTTTTCCCATATTAAAATAATGTCCAATTCACATAAATTTATGTAACTCTGACTTGGTATTTAGAATATTCGTCAGTCATAAAAACTAGACTCTAAATTCAGTGTCGATTTATAAAAAAAACTTTAAAACTAGTTTATCTAGTCACAATAAAAAAAAACAACTCGTAGGTAATCAAATAATTTGTCAAGAAGTTTTTTCCATGGTGATGATAGCCGATCCTGTATTCTACAACTGCTAAATATATGCTAAATTATTAATTTATTACAATAATTTAAAAGCGGTTACACACTGCACTTTTTATCAGTGATGAAGACGCGTGGTTATCGTGATGGATTTTGAAGAGAGAAGAATTGCGAAGAAAAACTTGCAATTTCAATAATAGCTAAGAAACTATGTTCTTTTACTGAAAAAAAAACCTATACGCGTGTTTTTAGTTGACAGCAGGGCTAATTTTTCAATCAACAATTTTATCCATCAGATAAAATAGGTATATAGGTATTTAGGTTTGAACCAAATATGGTCATTTTTAGGGTTCCGTAGCCAAATGGCAAAAACGGAACCCTTATAGATTCGTCATGTCTGTCTGTCTGTCTGTCTGTCTGTCTGTCTGTCTGTCTGTCTGTCTGTCTGTCTGTCTGTCCGTCCGTATGTCACAGCCATTTTTCTCCGAAACCGTAAGAGCTAGACTGATGAAACTTGGCGAGTAGATGTATTCTGTGAACCGCATTAAGATTTTTACATAAAAATAAAAAATAAAATCTAAATTTCGGGGGTCCCCATACTTGAAACTGAAACTCAAAATTTTTTTTTTCATCGAACCCATACGTGTGGGGTATCTATGAATAGGTCTTCAAAAATGATGTTGAGGTTTCTAATATCGTTTTTTTCTAAGCTGAATAGTTTGCGCGAGAGACACTTCCAAAGTGGAAAAAAGTTGGTCCCCCCCCCTCTAACTTCTAAAGTAAGAGAATGATAATACTAAAAAAAATATATGTTGTACATTACTATGTAAACTTCCAACGATATTTGGTTTGAACGAGATCTAGTCAGTAGTTTTTTTTTATACCTACGTCATAAACCGTAAACCACAATTTACCTTTCGACGAACTACAAGAACCTTATTATGTTACATCAAGTAACATATATAAAGGTTCTTGTAGTTCGTCGTGCTACGGAACCCTTCATGGGCGAGTCCGACTCGCACTTGGCTACTTTTTTATTTGACAAATAGCGTTGTTCCGTCTATGGAAAAATCAGCCCTTAAACTAAAAACAGGGCTGTGGAACAAAAGTTTATGCTTGTAATAAAGGTTGAATGAAAGTAACCTGCCGCAGTATGTAGCTACCTGCTCCTTTATTGACCTGCGGAGGGTCGCTTAATCCGAAAACCTTTTCAACAGCCACGAAGCTAACTCATTCAATATCTGTTCCATTTGATGGTTATTTTTATTGTTCTCTTTGAAAGTCGATTTATCAGGTGATTAAAGACATGTGGGGAACTTTATTCATTGAATAAATACCAGGTAGGGTATATACAAACCTAAATACTGAATAACTGTTACTGTTACATCACATACCTACTGCTTGTATATATTTTTAAAAAGAGACAAGTGACGAGTTTTTATTATTTAAAAAATATAATTAAAGCGTAAAAACTGTGCATAAAGTTACAGTCTTTATTTTAACAGTTCTATACTGCAGCGGTAAAGGTATAAACGGAATAATTGAATCGGAGCAGTATAATTAAACATCTCGGTAGCTCCTCCAGATAGACTGCAAGCCGGCCACTCGAAGCGTGCTCGGCTAGTGTTCCTATTGATCTTTAAACTAGTATTTTTAAACGCTGAACACCGACTGACTCATAAAATGAGTAAAAACCGCTCTGGAGTACCTATGCGAGAGATATGATGGCGACGACTGTCCAGTCCAGTAGCCTCGCTCTATTCTCGGACTCCTATTTGTGGATTACTCGTGTGTGAAACCCCAATTAACTATTAACAAAATAAACCGTAACATCGTAGCGGTAGAGTCGAAACTCTCGGTATGTGGCACGCAGCATCCAACCTTCTGGTCCCATGGCGCGATCTGAGCGAAAGGACCCACTCCTTGCCTCTTATTTATCTTAATTTCACTCTCAAGAGAGCGACAAAATGAAGATTACATCTGCCTGAAGTGTCTTTAGTGCAATTATTCGACACTTTCTTTTCAACACCTGTAATACTGGTACAAATATAGACGATTTCATCTCATTTAATGAGGTTTTTTCACGCATCGCAAACGGAGTTATATTTATATCACTCTACCGATAAAACTTTTCCATCTACAGTCGAAAATTCTATTAATAGGCTAGCTAGATAATCGGACTGTGTAAAATAATTTGGCTTATGAATAAACAAATCGCGGAAACCAGTTCTAGGTGGTTTCGGGTCTGGTCCTGAGTCATACCATTTCATAATATTGTGTTACTTTTTAGTATAAATGTTTTGCCGTCATTCGGCAGAATAACCAATGTTGAGATGTACAATTTTTAGCATTAAAATACTTTTAAATTTAAGAACAGATTATTTAAATAAAGTTAATCGAGAATTCATCCTCCGCAAAAACCCAGCAGCAAAAGAGCAGAAGATTGAAAAAAGTATTTTTAACAATCCACACAACACTATCTAGCCCCAAATTAAGCAGAGCTGATGCTATGGGAACCTGATAGCTGATATAATAAGTGCCTAAATATATATTTTTTGTAAATACATACTTAGAATACAATAGAAAACCCAGACCGAAAACAAACATCTGCGTTCACCACGCAAATATTTGTTTTCCGTGGGGATCGAACCCATGACCTACAGTGCAGAAGGCAGAGCTACCAACTGAGCTGAGAGGTCAGTCAAAAAAAAGCTGCGTTAAACTCAAAAAAAAAAACTTCGTAACAACGAGGCGATTGAAAACAAAATCGATTGTTTACGAATAATGCTCCCATCCGAGTGCACAGCGTATTGCAGAATTCGATATGAAGCGAGTTCACTTGTTAAACAATCGTTATAGTTGGAATTGTTCGCTAAAGCTCGATCCGACCCGGGTCTTGGCAATTTAATTAAACTTGCTATTTGTACGTTTTATTTCGAAAACGTACGATGTTCACTTTGAGTGTCCGTTGAGTTGTAATAAACCCACCTTTTTCCTTAGCTTTCCCATCTCTCCAGTTTATAGCTCTGCTGAATCCAGTCCAAACCTAGAACATTTTCTAGGTTTGTCTGTACTGGATGATAGATAGAAAATTCTTTATTGCACAAATAATGTACTGTACACAGGCGAGCTTAATGCTGGATTGCATTATCTACCAGCTAACCTTTGGGTAATAAGGAGATAGGTTGGGTAGTGCACATATAAGATGAGGGCATAAACTAAACTTACTGGCTGCGTCACAGTTTATACTTCTGCAGTCAGTATCGTTTACACTTGTTTTTGTATAACCCTGTACCTTGATTCCAAATAAATACCTATATTTTGATTTTTTTTTTAAACAAAAATAAACACACAGCTAAGTGACAATCACAGCTAACACAAATATCAGGGAATTTCTGCTTATCTGTAGAGCAGAAAGGAAATATACATACATAATTTATATAATTATATATGTAGGTATATATTTTAAACTAAAAAATATGGTGATCGAATAAGTTCAGATTAAAAAATCGGCTAGCAAAAATCATATTTCTTTCTAACACAGCGATAAATAAGCAGCTTTTAGTTTCGTTATAATCTTTCACAGTAAGAACTCATTAGCAGTCACTATCTCCTGTTCTGATTCTTAGAAGTGAAGTGTACGAATTTAAACAGTTGATCAACAGTATCGCAGGTGTATTAAATGAAATCGCCTTAAGTGCTAGATATACCAGCAAGTTCAATCTGCGTGCCGGTAGGTAATATTAGTGGCGTACTTTACTTTTCATATTTAATATCCTCATTATATTTAATAATAGTTCTTATATTCAGGCTATAAATATTGGTACAACACCAAAGCGTAACCAATAAATAAAAGTTCCTTTTTTGAAAACTAAACTGAAACAATAAAAATAATTATCGTATTTACTTTTGAGTTGATTTTTCTGCCAGTTCCACATATCCCAACTAATCTATATCTACTGGTAGGAAAGAAAGGATTTTTTTCACTAATTACTGCTAGAGGAGATATATTTCCAGTTATTTCCACTCATAACTCAACTTATCATTATTTGTTTAAAGCTGTGTTATACGAAGTTGAAATTGAAAAACTAAACAATGAATAAATGAATAAACTATCATTTAAAGTTGCCTGAAACCCAGTAGAATCTGTTTCACAGTGAAAGTTCAGAGATAAATGTTCAGTTGCAAATAGCGACGGTCATTGTAATGGAAACATCGGGGGGACAGACAGACAGCAATGAGAACTTTTTGTGTTCCTTCATTAGCGACTGAAGAAACATTGGTGAATGGAGTTTACACTTGTAAAACAAATAATTGTGGGTATAATTGTGAAAACACTGCTGTAAAAATCTTAATAAGCTTATTGTGAAACCGTCTACCTACATCATTGTCTTCTTGTCTTATCCCAATACACCGATAATGCTTGCTAATCAAAATACCAAATCGCCAGTCCACTGTTATACATTGTACATCCGGCTGCATTAGCAATTGTTCGTTATCATTCTTATTTTGTACTGTCATCAAGAGATATATGCATAATATGTCTAAAGGCCTGCACACACCTAGTTCGCTAGCGGTAGCGATATTTGACAGCGTTTCACTGATCGCTACCGCCAGCGAACTAGGTGTGCGCAGGCCTTAAAGGCTCGAACACACCTAGTTCGTTGGCGGTAGCGATCAGTGAAACGCTGTCAAATATTCGCTGTCAAATCTCGAATCTGACAGCGATATTTGACAGCGTTTCACTGATCGCTACCGCCAGCGAACTTGGTGTGTTCGGGCCATAAGCTACAAACTTAGCGGCCTGTCCTGGCTTTACGCGGGTGGACATTTATTTTTTAAACACATAAATATAGCCTGCGTGAATGTAGCTTTCTAATGGTGAAAGAGTTTTTGAAATCGTCACAGTCGTTTTAGAGTTTATTCATTAGAAACATACAAATTTTTCCTCTTTATAATGTTAGTGTACATGTTACGAATAAAGTATGTAAAATGCCCTAAAAATAAAACACCAAAAGATAAGTTGTAGCATTATTTTATTTTCGTACGCAGTTTTATTTTATATTCTGTGGTTGTAGTAAATGGTCATATAACAGTCATTTACCTTAGCAGACCGCTCCTGCCATCTCTAAGTATTTGTTAGCATACAAGTGACAGTGACAAAAGACTTTTAGCTAGACGCTAAAATCTGACAGGCAATATGAATGAGGGGGTATTAAATCAATAAAAAAGCCATAATAAAATAGTTTGTTATTCGTAATAAAAGTTGTCAAG
Source organism: Thera britannica (assembly GCA_939531255.2). NCBI lineage: Eukaryota > Metazoa > Arthropoda > Insecta > Lepidoptera > Geometridae > Thera > Thera britannica. The sequence goes on along the minus strand of OW618040.2, from coordinate 4,949,263 downwards.
TTTTTATTTCACGGGTTACAAGCCCCGCAAGGCTCTATAAATTATGGGGAAACCCCGTGGAAAAAATATTAATGCAACGTGATACTGCTGACGAGTCATTGATGGATTAAGTTGCAAACATTGGAAACCTACTACAAACAAGTTGTCCAAATCAACACCACGTGAACTGCGCATAAACAAAATTCATAGAAGAAATGCGATCTACGCTTTAACACGTGGTTTGAACTTGTTGTTTGCTTACTTTCTACTTAACTGCATCTTTTTTAGCCCAAAAAAAATACTAATAAAAACATGGGATAGTCTTCATGGCAAAACTACTGCACTGATTTTGATTAAATTTGGTACACCAGTAGAAAGTACTGCCATTAAATAAAAAATAAAAAACATTTTTTTTCTAAAATTTATACCTATTCCTTGCGTTTATGTTATAAAGATAACCTTGATTTACACAAAGAAACTTACAATTAATACAAGCGTTATTGTGTTATAATGATGACCATAAAATTACAGAACCCCCGTAGGTATGGTTTATGGTAGCTAATTCGGTTACACTAAGTGTAACACTCAGCAGTAAACATATGTTATTAAAACCTCATAATCGTTGTTTTTTTACGTGACTTACCGCGATATACATACTTATTTTTCCAAAGTTCAGCGTCATTTTTAACCGACTTCAAATAAAAAAGGAGGAGGTTCTCAATTCTGTTGTTTTATTTTGTTTGTTATACCATGACGTGTCGTCAGTATAAATTAAATTAAATTATTTATTGGTGGACTTAAACATGTTTTCAAACTTATAAAGTGAATAATATGTTGTATAATATTATCATTTTGTAAATCAGGACCATTTTCACGTTATAAAGCACACGCAGTAGACAGCTATAAGCTATTAAATGTGATGGTCATTTTAGTCCACTACACTTAACTAATAAATATAATTATAATTGTATATTTCAATAAAAAATTAAAAACGGAATTCACTCGAGAACAAATCAAGTTTTCATCAACTACCTATAAGAATAAAATACAATAATAGGTATTGCGAGGTGTTATATCCAACGTCCGCGAAGGCTGAATTTTATTAGTCATCCTTTTCGCTTTCTATGAAGAGTCAGTAGAGAATAGTGTTCGTGCTGTAAAGTTCGAAGATTGATGTAGCTCCCGCTACGGAACCCGTGGCCCGGCTGTCACACGATAAATTAAAACCAACTCGCATTACAAGCGAGATTATAAAACCGACTGTCATCCTGCTCACACCAGCCCACCATCCTACGAGAGACAAGGATGCAATCCCGCTACACCACACAGGACAGCTTTTTTTTGTTATTTCACGACGACGAGACCGTTAACTGCAACTCATTTAATAGAGCTAAGCTAAATGATTGTGGAACGACGGAACACAATAGTTAGTTGTGAAATACTCTGAAACTTGAAGTCTTCTTTGAAATTCTTGGTTCTTTTAATTCTATTTTAAATTCTTTAAAACATTATTTAGGTGCTGCTTATTGTTTAAATATCTAAATATTCAAATATATTTTAAGATTTTTGCGCGATGTGAAAAAAATATTTGTTTTTTTCTTTTTATGATCACGAGTTGATTTCACATTACGGTACTTCAAGATCACCGTTTTCATTCATAGAAAGAAAAAAAATTAGCTATAGCTAGGTAAGCTTGTAACTGATGGCCTGCGCACACCTAGTTCGCTGGCGGTAGCGAACAGTGAAACGCTGTCAAATATCGCTGTCAAATCTTAAATCTGACAGCGATATTTGACAGCGTTTCACTGATCGCTACCGCCAGCGAACTAGGTGTGTTCGAGCCTTAACTGATTCTGATTATAAAATCACAAACAAAAGTTATACTGTTGTAGAATGTCAATAATAACCTGAACCGGGTCCAATAGTTGCCTTCGGCTCATTAAAACACCATGAAAACAAGAATTTCTTACTTATTTAGGTTAAAAATTATGTGTAGCAACAACTATGCAGTGAAGCGATCTGACCAGATTGCTGCGGTCGGCCATCGCGTATCTGCAATCGGTAAATGGTTACTTTTAAGTCTCGATATGCTGAGTATTTCCTATGGAATGTCACCGTCTCCCATGCTGCACTTATATGCGCTCGACGGACTGAATTTTTTCTTATCGCAGCTGCATTTCCTGCTGGTTTCAATGCGAATACGTAGACGACCACTCGCGTACTAGTCGGACCACTTATTTATACATTTAGCTTCTTCTATTGGCTAATTATTTTCTTGTATATAAATTGCAATTTATCTTTTTTGATACATTTAAAACGGGCCAGCTGCACCTGGTCATCTCCTATAACAACGCATTGTCGCGTAGGTCACACACGTCATTAACGTGTCCTACAATGCACTGTCCTGCGTCCACCAACTTGAGGCATAGGTACACAGATATTCAGTCTCAGAAAATGCTGCTTCACGGCAGCAATGGTGGTAGTACTTCCCCGAACGAGCCCTTCACAAAGAGCTCTACTACTACAGCTACTAAAAGTGATGGTCACTTTAGTGAGTTATTTTCCGTTTTGTAGCAGTGTAGGTTAGGATTGGTGCGGTAATGATGCACTCATCCATCACGCGTGGAGCAATCGTCCCGACAGACTATTCCGGGATGCTCCGTGCTCGCTAATGATCCCGACTCTGATCACGAGACACTCATGAATCCTGATTGCGACAATTTGTAAAACACAACACTGATTTGACAGATCTTTGAAGGATTGTCATAATTAATTGATTTACATTAACTTTCAACTAAATTTTGAAATTCGTTCATTGAATGTATAAGTAATCTACACCACAAGTCATAACGATTTAGTGTAAATAAAATGAAATGAATTGAAATGTGTTTATGTAGACAGAGTGTCTGCATCAATATGATAGCAACCAAGCTGATAATAAGATATTGTGAAAAATATAATTGTTAAATTTTAATGCTTTAAATAAATATATTATTGGATTTGAACCCACGATCTTAGGGATCACAAGGCGAGGCCGCTCCCACTAAGCCCACCAGTGCTCTCAACAAAAACGCAAGCTAAAAACATTTTACACACATAAAATAAAATAAGGACTCTCAGTCAACAACGAGCGGCGTATTTTTTTCAGCATGTTTCACTCTTGTACAAAATAGTTTCAGTTTAACAAAGCGTTTACGCGGACGTTGCCGCGCGACGCGACTGAAGAGTTTATAATTTATTTGTGTCGCAGTTTTCTGGCGACGATTTTCCCACAGGGCGAAGCGAGCGGCGCGTTTCAAACGAGCCGCACCCGCCCTTTATGCGGTTTTTTGTGCCGGCACAAAATGCCCCCGTGGAAAACACTCAGTGATAACTGGTAACAATCGCTGCCGGCGGATGGTCTCGCTCATTCCACACATACCTCTCTGCCTCCGATGCTTTTTCGCTGGAACATCGAGAGGGCTAACACTGGCTGCAGTCGCATTTTTTAAATTGCCAGTTAATAAGGAAACTGGGTTTGAGCTTTGTTATGTGATGAATTTCAATAATAGTTCTAATTTTAATGGTTTAATAGAAATTACTATTATGATATTTGATGACACTTGTCATATTTGTTTGTGAAATTGTCTGTCAACTTCATAGAAATGCCGTTGGCAACACTGACTGACTCCCTCCCTCCTTGACGTTGGTTGGTAAAGTAGTGGGGATAGACGGTTGGCGATGGCAGGGAGCGAAGGATTGGGGTCAGTCAGTCGTTGGTACGAGTTCGGGATACAACTTAAAAGTGTAGTCTTTATGTATAGTTTGAGAAATATTAAAGTGTAACGTGGAGTAATTATTACAGCCTATTTTACGAAAAGAAGTGAGTTTTATTAAATCTCAGAAGTGACAAGAACTTACGGTATGTAAAATATTTCTTACGGATTTTAATATGATTCCACCCGCCAAGTAATTATTTTTCTTGGGTTGAGTAGAAAATTATTTAATTTGACTAAAAGTTCAAGGGTACGAAAGATTTTGCGAGCATGAATCGGTCGAGATTGCCTCGAGATTATCCGTTTGTGCTAGCTTTTTCGATCGAACTTATGAACAATAACGGGTACTGACCTAAATGTTATAATTTAATGATTTTATTTTTACTTAAGTGGGTGAAATCATTCGAGTTTTAATCTGATCGTTCGCATCCTAACGTTGTAGGGTAGGTATAGAAACCAAGTTTGAATTAGTATGTTGATTCGTTGTTCATGCGCACTGGTCTGTATTGCACAGAGACTATCCGGTAATGCTGACACCTTTCAACAAGTTTTAATTTTGATTGTCTGAAATGCCTGATATTATGCCTACCCTAAAATGTGTGTGGTCTCATATGAAATTTGATATTAGCCGCTCATCCGAACATGAAATGGCCTGAACCTAATATTTAACGACTTTGACTGCTTAGTTAAGCTGTTCCATTTCAAACAATTGACATTCCCTTAATTTTTGGAATATACTCTAAGTTTACCGAAAGATATTTTTAAAATATTAACGAACTTAATAACAGCAAATAGTTTTACATTATTATGCATTACGATGATCATTTTATTGGTTACCCTCTGAAAACACATGACTCGTGTTACCGTGTATGAAATTAAGTGAAGGTACTTGAGTGTAAAAAACAAGCTTGAGTTTGAGCTTGAGTGTTAAAAGCAAGTCAGTCCTCTGTAGCATTCTTGTTACTTTTTGATATGCAGAACTGTAGGGTACTTAGGAAAGGCCTACTTTCCTGTCTAGACCCATAAACAAACATTTTTATGTCCATGCTATTAGTTGCCATTGTGCCAATGTAGCATAATGTACAAAATTAAATAAATACCCTTAAATAAATTAGAATATCTGTTGGCATAAGCAGAGTGTTATTGGCTGGGTTATGTTGAAATGATTATTTGTAAAGTTATATTTATTTCTTATAATTTACTTAACATCAAAAATGAGTGATCGAATAAAGTTTCATAATAAAGTGGCCGTAAATAGCAAAGACCGAGCACAATCTTGAATTTCATAAAAGCCGGTACGGTCTTTGTCGTGCACTGGGCCTAACCATAAAGTTGATACAGGGGCTATCCGATAGTGCTAAAACTGTTCATGTACTGCTAATACCATAGCAGCTCAGTATAGTTTGAGTAGCCTCTAACCGCAAATGTCTAACCATGCTGGATTTAAAATAAGTAAGTTAATGATCATGATCAAGCCTACCCTCTAAAGCGAGTTTTTGAAGTAAAGTGAGCTAAACTTATCAAAATTGTAGACTATTTATTTATTATTATTTCTTAGGTAAACAATCAGTAGATACTTATATTCTAATTGATAATTTAAAACGACAACTGTTACTAGGGTCCAATAAACAGGTTTCACATAGTGAGACTATTGGAGACAATTTTTTTTAACAAATTACAATTAAAACAGAAAAACAAAAAGTACAATAAAAAAAAAAAAACACCTAGGGAACCTGGGGAGTCTCCTCGAAACAGCATTTTGACAAAATGTAAGTAGCAATTCTTGGTGGTTTTGAGCAAACAGATCTAGTTTGGGGACGTTAACCAGGCCATTGAACGTAAATAATGCTCGTCTAAAGAAAGTGTTTTGGGATCTGTGTTTGGCTAAGTACGCCATAGAAGTAAAGAATAATAAAATTTTAGAACAAAGTGAGTACAGTTTGGCTATTTTCGCCTTATAGGATGAAATTGATTTTGGAACCAAGTGAGTTCATTTTGGCAATGTACGCCTTAGAAGATGAAATTGATTTTGAAACAAAGTGAGTTCAGTTTGACTATGTACGCCATAAAAGTTGAAATTGATTTTGAAACCAAGTGAGTTCAGTTTGACTATGTACGCCTTAAAAGATGAAATTGATTTTGAAACCAAGTGAGTTCAGTTTGACTATGTTCGCCATAAAAGTCGAAATTGATTTTGAAACCAAGTGAGTTCAGTTTGACTATGTACGCCTAGAAGTTGAAATTAATTAACCATGCGAGATCTGTTTGGTCAAAGTAAAAAAGTTCAAAAAGTTCAAAAACTTCAAAAAGTTCAAAAAGTTCAAAAACTTCAAAAACTTCAAAAAGTTCAAAAAGTTCAAAAAGTTCAAAAAGTTCAAAAAGTTCAAAAGGTTCAAAAGGTTCAAAAGGTTCAAAAGGTTCAAAAGGTTCAAAAGGTTCAAAAGGTTCAAAAGGTTCAAAAAGTTCAAAAAGTTCAAAAAGTTCAAAAAGTTCAAAAAGTTCAAAAAGTTCAAAAAGTTCAAAAAGTTCAAAAAGTTCAAAAAGTTCAAAAAGTTCAAAAAGTTCAAAAAGTTCAAAAAGTTCAAAAAGTTCAAAAAGTTCAAAAAGTTCAAAAAGTTCAAAAAGTTCAAAAAGTTCAAAAAGTTCAAAAAGTTCAAAAAGTTCAAAAAGTTCAAAAAGTTCAAAAAGTTCAAAAAGTTCAAAATGTTCAAAATGTTCAAAATGTTCAAAATGTTCAAAATGTTCAAAATGTTCAAAATGTTCAAAATGTTCAAAAAGTTCAAAATGTTCAAAATGTTCAAAACGTTCAAAACGTTCAAAACGTTCAAAACGTTCAAAACGTTCAAAATGTTCAAGTCGTGTAGAGTTGTTAAAAGTTAAAGATCGGTTTTTGGATTTGGATTATAAGTAAAGATTTTGGGTTAAGAATGTATAAGTTTTTCGAGTTTTAATGAATTAATGATGAATTAAAGATGAATAAATGATGAATAAATGATGAATTAAAGATGAATTAAAGATGAATAAAAGATGAATAAAAGATGAATTACAGATGAATTTAAGATGAATTAAAGATGAATTAAAGATGAATTTAAGATGAATTTAAGATGAATTTAAGATGAATTTAAGATGAATTTAAGATGAATTTAAGATGAATCTAAGATGAATCTAAGATGAATCTAAGATGAATCTAAGATGAATTTAAGATGAATTTAAGATGAATTTAAGATGAATTTAAGATGAATTTAAGATGAATTAAATATGAATTAAATATGAATTAAATATGAATTAAATATGAATTAAATATGAATTAAATATGAATTAAATATGAATTAAATATGAATTAAATATGAATTAAATATGAATTAAATATGAATTAAATATGAATTAAATATGAATTAAATATGAATTAAATATGAATTAAATATGAATTAAATATGAATAAAATATGAATTTAATATGAATTTAATATGAATTTAATATGAATTTAATATGAATTTAATATGAATTTAATATGAACTTAATATGAATTAAATAAGAATTAAATATGAATTAAATATGAATTAAATATGAATTAAATATGAATTATGAATTTAAGATAAAATAAATATGAATTTAAGATAAAATAAATGTGAATTATTTATAAATTAAAGATTAGCGATGTATAAAAGACTAACTACTTACTAAAAAGATGAATTACAGTTTTAGGTGTTCAATTACAGTTTAACAGTTCAGTTTTACAACTGAATCACAGTTTTAAATAAAAATTGGACAAAGATTCTAATTGAAGTTAGTGCGTCGTAAACCTGAACCACTAGATTGTTTACTTACCGAAACAGTCACTGTCGAGAAGATGTTTGCATTTCAGCAAGAACAATGAGGAGATGACATTACTAGTACATGCCTGCAGTGCCATGGCAGGGCATGGCATGGAGAAATTCAAGTTGATAAGTGCTTCGCTGTCAGATTTAATGATGGCGTTTCCATGCATTTACTAAGCTAAGTTAAACGTATCTTTTGTAGTATTTAAAGCGCAAGACTAAGTACAGAGAACTCGTCTAAATGCCGTGGATAGTGCACATTTAGTGTTTTATATTTTTGGAATATATTGTTACTTTTTAATTATTTCACAATTGGAAATCCTATTCATTTCAACTAGATATAAAGCAGATGAATGATAATAGATTTATTCACAGTGTGCTTGCAGATCTGTAAATTTTATGACGAGTTTCAGATCCTTAAAACTCCAGGCAAAGTTAGTAGCGATGCACCGCAGAAGGTGCCACAGGACACAGCCGTGATGCACTGCACCAGCGGCCTGAGCCATGATGCGCCATGGAAGGCGCCGCACCAGTGGCCTGAGCCGTGATGCGCCATGGAGGGCGCCGCACCAGCGGCCTGAGTCGTGATGCGCCACGGAAGGCGCCGCATCAGTGGTCTGAGCCGTGATGCGCCACGGAAGGCACCACATCAGCAGCTTGAGCCATGACGCGCCTCTGAAGGTGCCGTAGTAACAGGCTGAGCCGCGAGTTACGTAGCAAGGAGAAGAATTATGTAGTTTATTACCACAATTTTATTTTGTTTTATATTTATTTTATTTGTTTATTAGGTACACAAAACAGAGTACAATCGATAATTTATAGGCATAAATACTATTAAGTTATGAGCTAGACAGTACCCCAAAACATGCGTACACAGAATGCATAGAACAGGAAAGTTAGTAAATAGCGTGTAACCAGGCTTAACTAGTAGTAGGTGATTAAAGTTAACATTTACTTGGAACTTAGGTGTACTCATACAATTATTTTATTACAGTAAGTGCACACACTTCGAGTTAAGACTCGAAGAGAGTGCAGAATTAATTAAATAACTAATTTGAGTTTTCGGCACACTCTAATGAAAGAGTGGCCAAAGATGCATTCTTGAATTTATTTAGATTATTGTTAAAGATATGAATTTGATCACTGTATTTAATCAATAAATCGTTAAATAGGCGACACATTCTGACAACGGGGTTATAATAAGAGGCGTTGTTTGAATGGACTTGTAAGGCGAAAGTGTTCTGAAAGAGTTGCCGAGGTTTAGGCTTTATATTTAGATTAATAAGATAAAGTAAGCAAGGAGAGTCGATATGCGAGTGGGTAATTTTGAAATGATACAGTAGATCATGATATTTGCGACGATATTTTCTAATAACATTAAATGAAAATGATGGAGCTTTGCAGTATAGTTAGGCAATTTCCTATTAAGACCACATCTGTAACTTAAAATATTCAGAAACTTTTTCTGGACCCTCTCAATCCGGTCAACGTGAATATTGTAGTAGGGAGACCAAATTACTATTTGACTTTTAAAAACAATTAACTGTTTGACTGTATTTTTAACCATGGAGATGTCTTCCTATCACAATCGGAGTATAATTTATGCTATAGGAGTATTTAATTTAAATAACATTTTACCCGAATGCATTGTTTATGGCTGGGATGCGAAGACTTTTCTGATACAAAACTGTTATATTATCTTAGAAATTTCATTTAGTTAATTTTTTTTTGCATACAGGCTTTGAATATGGTAAACGGGATATCTAACTGTAATTATTTTTAGATAGAATTATATTTTTAATATCTGTTTATTCTTAGAAATGACTAAGATTTATTTGGGTGTCTTCGTATCTTCTACTTAATAATTTCATTTTGTTTACAAGTTTTATATTGTAATTTTGGATTTGTTTTAATTTGTTCTTATTAGTTGTCTGAATTTTGGTAGTCATTCAAGTTTCAAGTTTTGTTTAGTCATACATATACATAGTTATCATGTTATCATTATGCTCTTAGCATGTGCTTCCAGAGTAAGCACACTGTCGGATGGCCGAATTTGATAGACATTAGATTTTTTTTAGATTGTATTTGTATGGTCATCCTTTCTCATTAAGTATTTGTGTTTTAATTCAAGTTTTGTTGTTACACATTCAATTTAAGTATTTGTTTTAAATTCAAGTTTTGTTTTTAGACATTTTTTTTTTGGATAGTGTTTGAATGGTCATCTTTTCTCATTATTTGTTTTGAATTCAGGCTTTGTTTATTAAGTTTTCATATTATTATATTGTGCACTTAGCATGTGCTTCCAGAGTAAGCACAGTGTCGGATGGCCGAATGTGATGAATTTCAATAATAGTTCTAATTTTAATGGTTTAATAGAAATTACTATTATGATATTTGATGACACTTGTCATATTTGTTTGTGAAATTGTCTGTCAACTTCATAGAAATGCCGTTGGCAACACTGACTGACTCCCTCCCTCCTTGACGTTGGTTGGTAAAGTAGTGGGGATAGACGGTTGGCGATGGCAGGGAGCGAAGGATTGGGGTCAGTCAGTCGTTGGTACGAGTTCGGGATACAACTTAAAAGTGTAGTCTTTATGTATAGTTTGAGAAATATTAAAGTGTAACGTGGAGTAATTATTACAGCCTATTTTACGAAAAGAAGTGAGTTTTATTAAAGTTAGGATTAAAGAGAATCTGTCGGGATAAAAAGTTTGTGTTTCTACATTTCAAATGGTTTATTTTAACCATATTTATCTATAAGTAGGTACTTATATTAGAAGTAATAGCCAGGAGTTAAAGAATAACTTAATTAACAGAATGTTCACAGTTTAATATTGATTACGTAAGGTTTTAAAAAGTTTAAAAATAGGTTTCAACTAATTTTAATTGATTTTATAGTGTTTATATGTGATGGAGATCACAAAGTGTGTTTATGTGTGATTTTATAGTGTTTAATCTTTGTGACAAATCACAAAGATGAGATGAGATGGAAATCACAAAGATTTTTATAATGTCCCAAATAAGGTTTCACATCTTCTACAGAATAAATTCTACTGGAACTCGTTGACTGTGCAATGTGTACAAGAAATACTCCAAATATTTCTTACTATACCTGTACGTATACATTATCGAAACGACCTTAGAAGAATACAGATTTTTATCACAAATACCAATCTCTACGAAGCATTTCTCGGTAACATACCAAGCCTCAAAACGCGATTGGAAAAATTCTAAATTAGTTACAAATACGAGCCATAAATTGTTTTGGTTGTTTTAAAAAAACAATTACCAACCCGCGCTCAACTTTGAAAGCTGAATTTAAAATTAGGTTTTATTCTTATAAAAATACAGTCAGTAGCTACGTAGCAGAGTTGCATGCATACCTTTTTAATTTCCTTTATACCTTAGGTACGAGTATGTCACCTATAGAATAGTTAGGTAGGTACTTTCTTAACTTTGTATCTTCCATTAAAAAATATTTCCACGAAGCAGTAAATCATAAACAATATTCTTATCATATTTATATTTGCGACAAAGATTCAACAGATGGTTATTTTTTGGTTTATTAGACTACCTACTTTGGTATAAGTATACTACCGGTACCGTACTGGTTAGTAGTTTGGTAAACGGTATAGTCGTATTGGTCGTTTTGTTCTGTAGTCCGCGTTTCCAATTAAGTATTTATTTTATTCCTGTTACACTGTTGTTAAAAACCGTTTTTACATCCCCCACTCTAGGGCTATACCTGACGCCCACTTAACTTTTCACATACAAAAAAGTCACAATACCAATGTAACATTACTCGCGTTCCGAGTGCCGAGCGTGTCATGCCGACTGAATTCATAGAAATGGAACGGTTTATGCTCTACTACAATTTTAATAATGTCCTATTGTTTCTTAATCGCCACTCCCGATTTCATATCGTGATAAGTTTCCGTTAAAAGCGCAAAGCTGAGTAAAGCGGCCGTCGTGTCGGTTCTGTCTGAACTCGTTTGATCGAAGGTCTTGTGGTATCTCGATGTCCGATCGTTGTTTGACTGTTTTAAATTGACGTCGCTGCTTTGTCGTAAGACATCTTCTTACTATATCTTTTCTACTACTGTCTTCGATTCTTCGTCTTCTACCTTTTTATTATTATAACATCAACCAACACGTCTATTTTAATTACTAGAGTAAATATTATTTCTCCTCATGTCAAAGGTTTTGCCTCGGGTCTAGTTGTGTCCTTTGAATGAATAATTACAGTCTTGAGTTTGTCTTTGTGATTTGACATTTTCAGACCATTATTTGTCTATTTTCAATCTTTTGGATTCATTCATAGTGCGACTCAAAGATGTCACTGTAGATATACCGTTGTTCCAGTTTGCTGACAATAAATTGTATGTTTAGCGACGTGAAGACTTGTATAATTAACAATAGCGGCATTATATGTGATTTCCAAACCGTAGCTATGTCTCACAGGCTGTTTGTCACGACGCAAATTGCTATTTATGAGGATTATTATTATGAACTTATCGTGAGCTTAGACTTCACTTTTGAGAGATGATTAGTTATAATCCTCGACTCTAGGCAACTGATTCTATGTAGCAATTAGGGAAATCAACGAATCTTGCATAACCAGTTTTGAAATGACCTAGCTGTAGGGCAAAATGCATTAGCCGCGAACGAACGCATTAGCCCACAATAGCTAAATACTGATTATAATACAGGTTTAATTGTTATTTGGTATGTCCAAGAAGTTGTAATATTTTAGACTACTGCATAAACACAAAATATTATTCATCACGACCTCCACAGTTTCATCTTTATTGCAGATGCACAAAATAATGTGATTGCAATCAATCAAAGATATCTTTGAAATCAGTAGTTTATTCATGACCTTTTGCTTTCTTGTCTTTCAACATGCTTGTATTGTATTCTTTGTGCGGAGTAAACTGTAGAATGGAATTTGCAACTAATCTGTTTTATCGGTCAATTCCTCACCTCGTCCTAAACAAGAGGAGCATAAATAAGGTATTGTATTTGGTTAACAGGCGAGCTCCGATGGGCATTTGGTCAGATTCCGAAGCAGCAGTGGCTGCCACGTGTGCTCTCCGCATACTCGGCGAGGCATGCGGACCTTGCAGCATGAATTATGGCCCCTATGCAGAATATTCGATGCACATTGGATTCGAATAGTGTTCACGAATAATTCGATACGTTGGATGTTGAATGCCTGTGTCTTCTCGTTGTATCTTGACGAATGCCAGACCACATTGTACATAACTAGTCAAATTCAGTTAGAGGCCCAGTATCGGGCTTATATGTACCTATATGACCGATATATTTCATCGTTTTTTTGCCTATGCTAAGACCGAGCTATAACTGCATGCAAGCCACGAAACTACAGGTACCAAATCAAGGTACATCAATAAAGATTATCAATATTTTATTATAGGTATCTAGTAACCAAACATGGGATACATTTTGTGCCATGCATCTGCTAGAACTATAATATGTGGGTTTATGGTGAGCCAAAACCAGTGAAGTTGCTGTCATTTTTTTGATTCAAATTCAAAATTTCTTTATTTTGTTGTATCCCAAAGATCACTTTGAAACGCTTTAAAATAAGGTGAGTCTTGGTGCCAGTTCCACGTGAACAATTTTAGAAGAACAGGCAACAAACTACTGCTCGGTTCCTACCGTTTTTTATTCTTTTCCTTTGAGAAAATAAAATACTGAAGTTCCAGTGTGGTGCTACTCACTTAGTGAGACGTACGGCAATACGAAAGCAAAAGTTTCAAAGACATCGTTTCTATTAAATTGCTGTCATTCTGTGATATATACTAATTACCTAATGGAGTGCTATTAGGCACACTCTGTGATTACGTTTATATGGTGCTAGTTAACTCATAAATCGGAATTATAGAGACTAAATTGAAACTTCTGGATTATAACTGGAGTTTATGTTAAGTAATAAATGAGCGATGCAAAACAGAAAGCGACTACCGTCGGCTTATACAAGAATAGTTTATTATTTTAACAATTTAATTTTATCGGATCTATGGTCGCTTTCAAAGATTCGTCATGTTTGTCTGTCTGTCTGTCTGTCCATCTTTATACGTATATCACGTTATCACGGCCATTTTTCTCCGAAACTGTAAAAGCTAGACTGATGAAACTTGGCGAGTAGATGTATTCTTTGAACCGCATTAAGATTTTTACACAAAAATAGAAAAAAAAAACAATAAATTTTGGGGATACCTACTTGAAACTGAAACTCAAAAATATTTTTTTCATCAAACCCATACGTGTGGGGTATTTATGAATTCAAAAATGATGTTGAGGTTTCTAATATCGTTTTTTTCTAAACTGAATAGTTTGCGCGAGAGACACTTCCAAAGTGGTAAAATGTGTGTCCCCCCCTGTAACTTCTCGGCCGCTTGTGTGTATCAATTATCTTATACCAGTTTTGGGTAAAGGTGTCGCTTCATTTCCTGCAGTCTTTAAAATTTTAATTGTGCTGTTCGCTCGTTGCCCCTATTACAATTTCAATAATTAATTCCTACTAATGATTAATTAGTTATATTGATCCCACTAATCCTACTAATTTATATTATAAAATTAAATTTAAAAGTCTGTGTCAGTGAGTTTTTTTTTATACAATTAGCTGCTGAAATAAGCAATTATGGCCTGCTATCCTCCATTCATATAATTTTTCATCACATACAATACCATTCATTTACCCTGGCATTTGATATAATAAAATATTTTCTTTCGTACGTTGCCTGACAATCAAATCGTTTGTATTTTATTACTTCGAGTATTTTGTGCATCCTTTCATGATATTCGACAAATACTTGCATAAAAACATTTTTTTACGTTTTTTCTGTTTATTTTAGGTAAGTGACAAATGGGACAATCGGTGATCACTCATGCATGATGCATCCGGCTGGTTACTACGCCAACTTGGGTAAGACTTTTCAAAACGTCCAAAATTGACTTTACCAAGATAATTGGTCTCTCGTCTTCACCAGAATCGCTCTTGCCCGCGCTCTCGTAAATACTTTCATGAAAGTCTGGGATCGGTCAGATAACATTGTAGGTATCGTTCGGTGATTGTCATTTGGAAGGGGTACCTAGCTGGTGTTGTGATTTACCAATGAGTTTATTGTTCAATTGAGTATTTTTGCTATCTTTTGTCAAGTCTGATTCTTGTTTATTGTATAGGCTTATCTATTTTATTTTGTAATTACCAATTTGAATAATGTCAAAAGCCAGGTCCACACGAGCTCGTGGCCATTTCTATTCATCTGTGGTCATCATTTCAATTCTGTGCTCCTACACCTGTTTGTACTGATAAATACATAGATTTTAAGCAAGGTTTTTTGTGTTTATCCTTGAATTTATAGTTTTAACAGGTACCACAAATGTAACAAAAATCCATTACCCACATCCAAAGAAGTAATTTACTTCTAACGCTAATCCATCTGGGCAATGTCATCAAAATTGATGGCCTGTCTGCCGCGTCGGCCTTCGTTCCATAGGCCATTAGGGAAGCCAGCCAAAAAAATTAAGAAGCTATTTGAGAAATACCACTCTTTTTCAATGATTTGAATAAAGGTTACTTATTATATAATCAGCGTAACAGAATTTATGGCAGGAAATCTAGTTAAGCTAAGTTTAGCTATAGGCAAGCTAGGTGGACTGCTAGTACCATTACTTAGAAGTTTACGCAGTGTTAATGATAGAACCAGCGTTTTTATTACATTTTTATAGCCTTTTGTAAAATAAACTAAACATTACTACTATGTCTAGCTCTGCTAAATCATTGGATCCATCTAAGAAAGCCCACATTAAACAAATTACTTAATTAGAAATTGTATAAAGGGTGAATTCTATACCCAGACATAAAAGACATCCCTGCCAGATCTCATATTCCCAAGATCACAGAAGACTATAAAAAAAGTAGTCAAAGACACGTTAAACCCACATCAAAAACAGTTCAGTAGTCACAAACGAACATTTTTGAATCGTGAAAAAAGATTATGCATAGATTAGTTATTTTTAAACGGCCATTCAGGTTTCGGTTACGTTCGGCCAGACTCGATCGATTGGCCAATTATACCCCTCTGCTTCTTCGTTCTCAGAATACCCTAATAGACTTAAGATCAAGTTTTGAAGTTGTTTAAAGATGTCATCATCAGCATGTAGTCCACTGCTGGACATAGGCCTCCTCTATACATTTCCATTAGGAAGAACGATTCTGAGCGCTATCCATCCATCGACTTCCCGTGATCTTAACAATGTCGTTGGTCAATCGGGTGGTGAGAGTCCTCTTACTAACACACTACCACGGAATGTAAGTACTTGTATTCCTTTCTAAACTTTGTCTAGTCTTTTTTTTTTCTTCTTTATATATATGTATATTGCTGTAGTGAAGGAACAAATCCATCTCGTAGGCACGTGGAAGGCGCACGCGTCTAGAAATTGTTGAATTTATCGCTAAGAATAGCCGCAAAACTATGATTTATAAGCGTCGTCTACCCATTGTATTGGTGCCATTGGCTTACGTGCAACCACATGGGGTTAAATCTGATTTGCTATGCTCTCCATTTCGATGAAACTAGTTTTTTCATCATTACTTTTATAGTGATCCCTAGTTTGATTCTACTTTGTTTTAAAAATGAATTACAATGAGGAGCAACAACATTTCAGCTGCGCGTTTATTAGGTCAAGTTAATTTTACCTGTGGTCATCTTGAAGTGCTGTTCGTTGTCAACAAATTAGATAACAAAATATATTGTCTAACTTTACCGTTCTTCGGGGTATGGATTGAATATGACCGGTTATACTGACCTGTATCCGGTACACATTCGAGTAACCGCGGGCACACGCCTTTTATATTTATCTACCGCTGACCTCTACTTCATCATGAACGAGCGCTAATGATGAAAGTGTATCAGATGCAGTGAGTGCAGTGCGCCTTCACCGGCGCTGCCTGCAGACGCCTTCGCCGCCCGCGACCTGACATAACATCAGCTCGCCCCGCCCACGCCCTCTCGCTCACTCGCACGAGTTCGAAAGGGACGCCGCTCCCCACGAAGCCTTCGTAATGTTTTCTCAGAAAAGCCAACTGTTATTATCAGCCGCGGATTGCTCTCAACTTCTCCTCAATCGCGGTGGTTCTCTCATGAATGAATCCGCAGGTGCTCTGGATGCTAAATTTCAAGCGATTATCCAGTTCCTAAGTTCGTGTGGGTGCGCGCCAATTTTCAGCACGCCACACGGTAATTTACAGTGGCCGATGTTACGCTTTCGGATGATTTGGGAAGCTTCGCAGGAAGTTGCTAGTTGGAAGCACTTTCGCCGGCGATTACTGGTCTGAATGGTCATGATGTTGCTGTCAATCGGTTTTGTTTCGCGAGTTGATTGATGCCCGCGGCGGCAGCCTCTGCCCCGTCCGGTATTGGCACGGACTCACGCGATAATTTGAGCCTGTGGAAGATTTAGTGTCCGTTGCCAATGATTGTATTAATAGGATTTCAATTGTATGAATGCGATCTAAAATGTATCATTAATTTCGATAGAAATAGCAACAAGTGACTCAAATCATCTACCGTAGTTTTATCTAAAGCCATCGATTTTCTTTTGAATTTTGCATTAATGCTTTCACTGTCAATGTACTCTTTTTACTCTATTCAATTGAAGAAGGTTTTGATCTACTAAAACTTTGTAGGTAAGTTAAACTACAAGGTACTCATCAAATTTGGACGTCTGACAAATTCAAAGACCATCCGTCTAGTAATCTAAGTGTCCATCTGAATTTTGGCACCGAATCAATCTATAAACATGCTTCGATTTACGACAGATAAATTTGCTGTCGTAGAATCTATCTTTCGGAAGATTAGAGGTTTCCTAAGAAATTAAGAAATTTTACATCTATAAATTCTCCTGCGCGATACTACAATAAAAGATGTGAAAGTGTTTTCGAATCAATAATTTCGGAACGATTCAGTTGTAATTGGTCATAGACATACATAGATTGTAGATTGTCATCTACTACAAAATTTTAAATAGGCGACTTCTACTCGGGTCAGGCGGACGCAATTTATTTGTAAATTAGCAATAAGTAACTAAATTATTGTTACTGCTATTACGTATTTATTTTAAACTTTGAAAAGATCAAGAAAAAAAAACTTAAAAAAAATACATTAAGTCTTTTTTTTCTCGTCTGATTGGTGATTGTGCGTTGACAACAATATTGAATTAAAAAACTGTTACTAGCAGACTAGATTTACTGGTTGAACAGATATGCAAAGCAAGACATGGCGAGCTCAGAATAAATATAATACGTTGGCTAGCATGGTAACTGATTTATAACATTTTCATCAAGAATCAAGTCAAGAATAATTAAAAAAACAAAATAGCTTGGTTGTTAATACACTAACACTATATTATTATAGATTTTGGTCACAATAGTAAACACTCTCTTGTTTTCAATTCCGTTCAATTTATTTAATATCAGATAACGGGATCCATATTTGTTTTGTACTAAGAAGACGGTTGATGTCTTCACTAGTCTCTTCAAAGACACGTACTCTAAACCAGTTCTGCATAATAAAAGAACATCAATGAAGCCCAGCTTATTCGGAGTACTACATAATAATTGACTCAGCTCTGCCCTTGAAACTCCATCGCTACTTGAAAGTTTATTTTTGCCAAATACTCGAGTCTCGGCGTTTATCGTTATCTTCAGCTTATCAGTATTCGTATCAGTTACTTTACTATGTTTTGGATTTATTTTTATTTAATTCACCACAATAATCGTAATTCAGCGGTTACATTGATAAAGACTGATTGCAAACTTACATAATGTCTTGAGGTAAATTACTTTTTGCCGACTCTCCTCTCTCATGGAATCTCTTCTATATTTTCAAAACCTCTGTGGCCAAATCTAGCTCAGGCACTGGAGATATATGTACCATGTACCTATATATTTTCGCGATAAAATCAAATGTTTACACAACCTGCAAATTTTTGCTATCATTTTCCGGGTTTGGATAATTGGAATGTAGTAATTTAAAAATAAACTTTGACTGACACTTGTTACTAATTGCTATAATCACTTAATTACTGTTCACGACTAAGTATAACTCAGTGTGGAGAAAGGTCACGTCATCATCTTCGTGCCCTTATCTCATTCAGTGTGGGGTCCGTACAACATCGTCGGTCGGTGTTCCCCTCTGCCATTCGCCTCCGTCAGCCTTCATTCCTGTACCTTTTTACTGACCAAGCTGATTATATCAACATTTTATCCAACATTTTATCTTTAATTTTATGGTTTATCTACCATATATTTATCTCATTTTATTTTTACCATTATCCTATTTTTACCATAATATGTATATCTCATTTTTTTCATCTTTTTAATGTAAATTTATAATTGAGCTCCAATAGTCTCACTATGCAAAAACTGTTTAATGGTCTATAGTTGTTGTTTTGTTTAATTATCAATAAGAATAAACTAAGTAGGTAGGTACTGTTCGTTTTCCTAAGAAATAAAAAATATTCCAACACATATTTTTATACACTGGTCCTGGTATCAATAAACAAAATGGTTGATTAGTCGGTTATAAAAAAAAAGTACGTGTCATAAAAGCTCTTTTGAATGGTAATGCTGACCCCACTTAGCGCCAGTCAACCTAAGTCTTTGGTGCTAAAGCTAATCGGTGTCAATTCGGGACTCGAACTGGCTGAACCGGTTCGAGAGGTGGTTACAGTAGCTCGATTGTTCAACACGACAAACTGTGGACGTACAGCCTCTGACAAGCGTCAATTGAAGCGTTAGCGTATAACGTTATTTAAATATACGGAGATTAATCGTAAAAGGGCTACAATAATCGTGGTCACATTATTTATTACTCCGCTACCATAGCAGTTGCCTTTCTAGAGCCTCGTTCTCACTGCAAACCCACAAACATACAAGAAATATTGTAACTACTAGAAATTCTGGATAAGATCAATCAGTGACAAAGCAATGAAAAGAAGACGGAATATTAATACCTACACAAATTTAAAACATTCATGATGACTAACAAAGTAAATATTGTTAACATCTATTGCATAAATTATAAAAACTACTATTGAAATTTCAAGGTTTCTCGAAAATACAAAAACTCCGTGAAAGTAAAGCAATAAATTGTGACAAGGTCAAGTTAATCAATACTAATAAATTATGAATTATTTTGACGGTCCCGTAAGAAAAACATTGCCGAGATAGAGACAAAGTATAAGACTAAGTAAAGTAAACAGAAAAACTTCCAATATGAATAAATGTTTAGTAACATGTCAAATAACTATTAGAACCCGACTAGGTTAATCTAAGACATGTAAATATAATTTTTAGTTTTATGTGAACAGTATGTCAAAGTTTTTATGAGTTTTTTTGCGTATAGCAACACTCATCATAGCTTTCTGTCTTTAAATCATGAGTGATGAACTGATGACATACTGACTATGTCAATTACTCTGATCTAATCATCCCATTGTTGGGCAAAAGCTTTTCCCTCACTCCTTGAAACGATGACTTTGTGCCACCAGTTGCCTGTCTCTCTCATTGGCGTCCAGCTAGTCAGCCGACATTATGTCAAAATATCAATAAACAAATTACGATTAATAATTAACTACTTCTCTTCTGCTATTCTTTCCGCTAGCTCCCTTCTGCACGCCTTATTCAATAGTACTTCTTAGTATTGTTATAGTGACATACTCACGAGGTACAAGAATAGGTAGTGATGTTAAGACTTTGATGTTGAATGTTATTAGCATGAGTTTTCTCCGCGGCAGTGTGCACACGCAAAAACTCGCTATGAATCACCGAGGCGCGATCGTTTCCACCGAGTCGGAAAATTCCTGCAATCAGCGCGGACTTTCCTCAGAGATCAGTGCACCCGTTACGTAGGTACTTGAAATTTATCTCACCATCAGCCTGAAAAAGTCCACTTCTAGACGAAGGCCTCCCTTATACATTTCCAAGGAGAACGTTTCGGAGCCCTCTCCATCCACTCTCATCCACACTTCTTGCTATCCTAACAATATCATCGGTCTATTGGGTTGTGCTACGTTTCGTCTTCCAGTTCGTGGTTGCCCTTTCAGAACCTTTATACCGCGACGGTTGTCTGTTCTTCAAGCTATATGACCTGCCCAATGCCACTTCAACTAACTAATTCTACACTGAAACATATCTACAGTGGTAACTTTACTAGTATCTTATTTAATGCTATGGTAGTAAAATGTATGTGATGGAAAGGGAAAACTGTGGAATATTTTATAAGTTTTTATCGTGTTTATTTTATAAACTCATGAGGAAATCACAAAGATTTAATTACATATGCCTTAAATTCGAGTGGGCTCGAATACCTACATCTAATGAAATAGAAATAGTGTTGTTGAGTTTACCTACATGTTCATACATTACGTCCTTACTAGCTTTACATTACCTATTACTTTTAAGTACCTACCTTTGAATTGATTCCTTCTTTGAATATTAGGTATTTATTTCAGAACCATACGAAAATTATTTACTTTTGACAAAAAATTGTATTCATAGGGAAACACATTATCAATATGTTGACTTCAAGGCTAAGCGAATGACCATTTACGATAAATATCATGTTCAGAATTTTGATAATTTGTTTTTTTTTACCTATATCAATGCAAACGAAATGTTTTAGCTGTCCTTGTACTTTTACACGCTATAAATAACATCTATAGCAAAATGAGAATGGCGCCACCTACAAAGAACTAGCCCAACTCTATTCAAAGACAACAAAGACTTATCTAGGCAATAATGATCCAGGAGATAACCGCAGTGTAGGCAGGGTTCCTAGTACTTGCGTTATTTCATTAGCTAACAAACGTCGTAGAACATTCCTAACGTTACGCTGACGAGATAAGAACCAAAGCAGCGGTGACATCACCTCGGAACAGACCATGCTTCGATAAAGAAAGTGTTCATAACCCTGATAAGATAGCAACATTGCTAATACAAAGATGAACCTGACCGGCACCAACCAATGGTAATACTTTGACATTACACTGCAGACCGACTCGTTTCACTACCAAATGACTCAGTATTATGTAACAATCAAAACGAACAGGAGTAGAAAAACAAAGTGATCTACAGATTGTGAACGGCGACCGCGCTCCACTCAAGCGCAGTCGACTTGGCACACAGGAGAATATTGGATCGAAACTCGAAATCTCAAACCTGTTTTCTCACATTTTGTGTCCTTATCTCGTAAGCAGCTGTGCATATATTCGATCTCTGTCTATGAGTCACCGTTTCTTCGTATCAGCGCGGTTCGCCGCTCTACGCACTTCATGGCCACTCGTTCAACTTCGTCACGCTTTGGCTGCAGTGATTGGACTCCTAATGCGACAATAAATTAATGTCTAAGTAATAAGTAAATTGATTTCTTTATTATTGTAATCGTAACAAAGTTGGCAAGCATTAGTAAATTCACTCATGACGCAAAAGTAGAGTTATCGATATAGATGTCCATCAATCGTAAAAGTTATGAAGATAAGTGCTCCTAACGGGCGTTTGTAAGCTATTAAGATAACACTTTTACCTTCTTCTACTTAGATTATAAGCTATTAATTAATTTATATGCCAAGAATAACCTATTGTTTTTGTTGCTATGTTGATTATCGAATCAAAATGAACATCGACGTATTGGAAAATTATAGCGATTAGCTTATAGTACTAAACGGTGAATCATCATGTCGAGATTGCACGACCCACATTTAATTTAAAAGCTCCAAAACGGACTCCCAGATGAAAGGACATTTTATTTGACATCACGACACCGAGTTAAAGTAAAATATTTACAGCACTTTAAACATTTAATGTGAATTTGGCATGTTTTTGTATATAAACCCTGAGAATTCTCTGTATTATGGGCCTAATTTGAAACTTTAAAATTATTGACTCAGTTCTGAATGGAAATTATAAATGTTTTCGCAGCTGATACCCATATAACTCAACGCAATGACTTGCTTACACCGAGCTCGCGTAAAGAGTAAGAAAATTGTAAACGAAGCACTAACAATGTTAATAAAACACGAATCGTTTTGTTTTGGTTGCATGACATTGACTCCAGCCATGGTCAAAGTCAAATTAGTTAGACACATAACGCGTGTTCTTTTTGTTTGTACGTGAACCGATGGCGCCGAACACGCTCTCAGGTGTAGAAAGAGAAAGGGAAGTTATTCAAAAGTAGGTAATGTTTTTGCTGTTCTCATTGTATGTTGCGGCAACCGGCGCGGCCGCGGCAGCGACGCGGGCGCATGATTCATAAGCGCGTGGGCGTAAGCGTATTGTGTTCACCTCTATCTATTCACTACTCACACTAGATTACTAAACTTTTCTTTTTCCTCTATCACTCACTGAAGTAGTTGCTCTAAAGATATATCAGCATCAAATTACGATGTAAAACCCACCGTCACCGGTTTATTACTATAAGCAATTATGTAAATGCTGCAGCGAGTTGCATTGGAAATATAAACCAAGATAGTAAATTCCTGTTTCTGAACAATGCAATTGCGTAAAATCAACTTGGTAGAATTCGAAATAGGTAGTTCATTAAGCCTTCATTGTGATATCTCGTAGTGTCATACCGTTGTTTACCTTTCACCGCAACATCGCGGTGACGCCTGCATTCAACGATTACTGTCTGCGAGTATTATTTCAAAGATCTTTACCTGCTTTATTTACAAAGGTGTTTCCTTTCATAGCTGCCCGATTGTGACGTTAAATCTTTTCTTTATCTCGTCGGAACTTTCCCGGCGACAAAATTTGCCTTGAACTGTATAACGGTTCTATATGACAAATTATTAAAGAGGCATAAAATTAAATAGCTGAATGGTTGACGATTGATGGTTGCAAAATGTTTGGGATGGATAGAGCAAATGCATGTAGGTTCTAGTGACCTTTTATTAGACCGATAGGTACCTTCAACCGAAGTCGATTGCGGTGTCGCAAACGTAAGCATTGTAGGTGCCTGCGTACCTATTACAAATCTGAATGCTTTGCTCGAGCACTTGCAATGAACATGCTTACACAGAAATACAGACATTAACTATTCTTAGCCTTGACATACGAATGGAGCACATCAATACTTTGACTTGCATGAGACATCGTAAGAGCTTGTTAACTTTTGTGATGATCTTTACTTTTGGCAAAATAATCGATGATTTTAATTAACGGACGTTGTTTTCTAGCAGAGCTAAAGAATAGAAGGAGAAAAGGTGTCAGCATTTTTTTATGGTATATAATTTCCGAAAATTAAATATACATATTCAATAACCATTTCTGATTTGTGTGTGTTAAATGTTTCCCGATAATATTATTAGCCTCCATATTTTTTAATAACTCGGCCCTGGCATATTGATATGTATTACATGTATATTTTCAGATACTTTTTACTATTCATCGTCATCTAAGCATAATATCGCCCATCTGCTAGGTATTCTTCATTATTCCTTCTTTTTTCTGATCTCTTTTCGGTGTTCCCTGCCATGTGACCATAGAAATGACCTATGAGTCGACCATGTGAGTGAGTGATAACAATATCTTCGATTTCTTGAGCTTGTAGTTTAGCTATATTTAATGTTAAAGTATATGATACGAGCTAGCCTGTGTGCGCCCTCGCACCGAGCTTTCTCAGCGTGGCATTGTAATAAGATCCGCTCACTTGAGACCTCTGGTCAAATGCTACATAATAATGTTTAACATTTCAGTGTGTTTTTTTAGTTAGCCATGCATTAGTATTACTCTCTGCCCGCGACCACGTTTATTGCAACATAGTCGAAACTTCGGAAAAATAAATAAAATAAGGTAATATACGCGATAAATACCCGTGTAATAGTTTAAATAGCCATTTATTTTATTGACACTTATTATTTTGGCTATATACCGCCATATATAAAAACGTTGCCATATACATAATATAAACACGTTGTTAAAAAACATTTCGTTTTGCCTTGTCACTTTTTGACATCAACGATTCGAGTTCTTCGTAAGAGTTGGCAATAGTTTAAGCATGGCTTATCTTCTGACAGATCTTTATGAGTAAGGCCATTAGTCTACGAACATATTCAACAAAAAGATTTGAAAGCTTACTAAAAAATACACTATTTTATTCCAATCAGTATAGAAGATGACTGTCTTTGATTCATGACGGCGGATGTCTGTACTCTTACTGCTTTTCAAGAAACCAGAGAACCCTGACTACAAACAAAACAAATATTGTGGAAAATCAACACAACACTATCTATCCCCAAATTAAGCAGAGCGTGTACTATGGGAACCAGATAGCTGATAATGTACAATACCTAAATGTTTGGTTTGGTTAATAAATACTTAGAATTCAGTATAACACCCAGACAGAGCACAAACATCTGTGTTCACCACACAACCATTTGTTCTCGGTGAGGATCGAACACACGACCCACGGTACAGAACGCAGATCTATTACCAACTGAGCTGAGAGGCCAGTCAAAACTTGTCAAACCTACATTTATACAACACCGAATAAATCTTCTAAATCCAATTTCTTGAATTAATCAAAATATGAGCATTCGTTAATACCCAATTAACACCTTTGCAAGTTTGTACATAATTATTACTAATTTTTAAGTAGCAGAGATTTGCATGGACTTATCTAACTGTTATTCTGCATAGTAAAGGCGTTTGTATTATAATGTGGGGTCAATGGCCTGTTTGCCTTGGACAACAGCTTTTGATAAGGTTTATTAAAATTATAACTTTTGAAACTATCATGGTTTTAAACACTATTTTTATGAACAACGGGATATTTACCATGGTTGGGAGTTTTGACTCCCGATATTTCGGCACAGTAGCATGCACCATGATCACGGTTGAACAACTCGATCTACCGTCTTTCGCACTAATTTATTGCTTTCGTCACAACTACACTACTACTTTAATAAAGTTGAACAGTTGATGCACCCTTAGACCCCCATGCTTAATTTTAATGTAAAATTACAGATGGCAAGAGAGACTATAGCCCTATGTAGGTTTGAAAAAAGTAAATATATAATTGGCATGTGCCTAAGCCCAGACTAAGTAAAGATTGTGCGATGGAAAAAAAATACATCTATGCATTTTCATATAATATAATTTTCATAAATGAGAATCATTAAGCCTGAACCTGAACTTGTACAGAGCTCATTGTAGTTCGCTGTAGCCATCGTTAGATTTGTAGTACAATAAAAGCTTTGCTAGCTTAAAACGTAGCCCGTCTTGTGTCACAATAGTGCGCTTCCGCACTATGCCACGTTATTAACTTGTAGGACAGAACTTCAGCCATATACGCCGTTCAACATGCACCCGGTTATACATTTTCAGCCGCAAATGGCAATCTATTGGCCAGTTTCGACGTCGATAAAAATACCGCTACTTCTAGCAAGTGCACAGGTCGGTTTGATGAATTTGCAACAAGCATAGTGGCAGGAATAACAATGACGACTCAGTCGATTCAGAGAAATCGTGACGTCATTCAAAGAGCTCTATTTATGGACGTGGATTAGTAAGTTTTTACACAAGCATTCTTCAAAATAATGTACTTACCTCTTGCCTCTTGTCGTTGCTCACATTGTCTGCGGGATGACCCCTTATTTACACTAATATTGCAAAGAGGAAAGATTTGCACCTTTGTTTACAACGAATACACTCAAAAATTACTCGCTACTAAAGTTGAATTATCCCTGACTTCCCGAGTAACATTACGCTATATTATTGAATCACGCCCCGACTTTGCACGGGAGTCATTTAAAAAAACTAATATTATAAATGTATTATGCTAAGGACCTTTTATTGACTGTAGTATAGGCAGGTATGTATATGTATTTCATTTCCGAGTTGTCTGAAATAAAGTTTCTTTTTTTTATAAATAGTAGAACATTTTAATGCAAACATCATTATAAAAATGATGTTTGCATTAAAATATTCTACTATTTACTTCTACTTCAACTAGACACGTAAGTTTTTAAAACGTATTTCGATCACTAACGGCAATATCGTGTGAAAATGATTATCATAAAAAGCATAATATCAACGAATTAGAAGGCACAGGAAGTGAAACTAGGCACTGCCATCGACCCACTGCGTAGGCCACGTTTCACTAGCTTTTATGTAAAGCTCTTCTAGTCTAGTTTAATCTACTAATGCCTCCATGATGTCTATGGCTATGTCCAATATTGTTTGGGAAATCACAAAACATTTACAATATAACTAACATAAATTAGGCTTATAACTTTTAAATTGTTTAAAGAGTTATGAACCGTGCTGTATTCGAACTCACGACCGTTCCGGTGATATATAATAATATATCGCATAACTTTATTTTATTCATACTCATATTAAAATAAGAGTAAAATTATTTATATCCCTCAACTATTAACATAACACTAATTAAAGTTCCAAAACATCTAATTGGTAACATTTTTGAAAAGCTCTTTGTATGTATATGCCAAAATCAAAAGCATTCGTTCCAAAAAATCACAGCTACGCTTTCGGTCTAAAAAATCCCTATAATTTATTCAGAATAATAAAGGTTCGTTACACCACCAACCCACCAACGCAAATAGGGATTACGAGAGCGCGGGCGTTTAAATTCACGAGCTCATTGTTTTATTTTCTTACAAGTATCTTAAGTTGTTGTCGGATGTTGTCAACACCTGTGTTGCGGTGTTGTATTGCACAGATTGAATAACAGTTCGTATGCAGTGTGCAACAACAGTTTGGATCGGCGCGGGGGGTGCGGTACATGCATAATTCAAAGCTCATTTCTATTCAACGGCGTCAGGCCGCCCGCCCGATAAAAACTTCTCGTTTGACAACTTGGACGCCTAGCCTGCACCCTTTGTACTTGCTTACGTCATCTTTGGAGCCAATACACACGATTTAAAGCCCTATTTTGTCAATTTGATGTTTATGGAACTAAAAAGTGATTTTGTTTTTCGATCGCGGCTTTGCTGTTGGATTTGTAGATTGTTTTTATTTTGTTAAGCTTTTGGTTTGTTTTCGAAGCTTGAGCGTTTTTCCTGCCAGTGAGAGACCATTTTGTGCGTGTTTTCAGTACCTACTTAACGTTTTGTGTTCTAGTTTAACATTTTGGTATTCTGTTTTAGAAAAAAAACTAACGTTTTAATAAAGGTCTAAGACTATTTTAATTGGTCAGTTTTCATCACTTTTCGCAAAAAAACGCCCTCTGCGCTCACCATTGTCCGGTAGCGCTGTAAAAATCGTCAGGCGATCACCAGCATATAATATTTATAGTCCATTCAAAAAACACAAACTCAAGTCTTTTTTTAAATTTTCTCTACGGGACAACAAATATTATACTTCAAAACTGATCATTAATAAAGTCATTGTACTTGTGAAACGGTTTCTCGAACCGCCCAATAAATCAACAAACGCAGCAATGCATCATCCATTAGGTTCAATAGATCTTCAGTGCCGTGTTGGTCGAGGGTCAGAGATCAAATAAGTAGTCTTAGTATTAGAGCAGAAGCAAGGTAGAGAGCACGTGAATTGCTAACAAGAGTCGGCGCAAGATTCTTTACGCGTATCTGATGGTGAAAATAGATTTGATATAATTAATATTGCGATCATAAACATGAATGGGGGAACCGAATTGCATTGCGTTTTATGCAAGTCCATATTTGTTATTGGGAGATAATTTCAAGATTTGAGACTTGACAGTTTATTTGTTTGGGTGCGTAGTAGCGTACTCTGAAAATAATTCCTAAAATCGAACCCTTAGCCCCCTAAGCAACGGGGGTTGAAGTTTGTATGAAAATAGCTCACGTGTACGAAGTCGCATGGGTTTCCACCGTTTCCACCAAGCAAACAGTAGGTATTTTTTTTATTAAAAATATAAAAATAATTTTCCAGTAAACAAAAAAACACCGTGAAACGGGACGCATCCAAGAATATTTTTGTTTTTGTGTAATAAAGTGGCCTAATAAAGTATTGAGTCGTTTTCCAAATAATTGATGGTAATGTTACTTTTCTCGTGAAAATGTTACTTATTGAGCTGTCTCATGTTATACTTGACTATTTGCCACTGGCAACATTGAATTTTGGACCAACAAAGCTCTCGTGATAGTAATTGTAGTGTAATCTGTGCGCGCGCTGAAGCAAGCCTCAATAGGGTGTTATCGATTTGTCCTATTTACTCGCTGATTTTGTATCAATTAGCTATTTCCTTTCGGGATGTTGGGTTTCTAAAGTTAATCTTAATTATCTTTAGTACGGTCAATGACAAAATAGTTTAACCACAAACAAACAAAATAGTAAACTCCTCCAGGGTAAACAACGCAATGACAAGCACCCTTGGTGTTGTTGATGTCTATGGGCGACGGTGACTGCTTAACATCAGGTGGGCCGTAAGCTCGTTTATCTTTCTATAACATAAAAAAACTGATTTTGGAAATTACAAAGATTTTTAAATGAGACCAAATAGTTATGCACTGAGTGGTGATTTGAACCTAAAGTCCTTTTCGTGCTAACTATACCAGTACTGGGTGACTGACTATTTCCGCGCCAGTGGTTTACTTTATAGGTATGGAATGACCCCAAAACGCAAAAATGCTCGTAGTAAAAGCAGCCTACAATAATCATAAAGATTGTAGACAATCAACACAACGCTATCTAGCCCCAAACTAAGGAAAGCCTATGGAACTAAATATCTGATATTATAATACTTACATGTTTTTTTGTAAAAATATATACCTACTTAGAATACAATATAACACCCAGACTGAGAGCAAACATCTGTGTTCACCACGTAAATATTTGTTCGTGGGGATCGAACCCACGGCCTACGGCGCAGAAGGCAGACCTACTGCCATCTCAGCTGAGAGGCCAGTTGAGGAGACTACTATTTATTTCGGAGCTAAAAACTACCACAAGACACATGCATACATTGAAAATAAAGGTTAACTACAATGTGTGTTTTATGTAAATGAAAATAAAATGCAAAGAGCAACTGAACGCACGGGAGCAATCATTAGTAGGAGTCTGACCCGTTGCCCTTTGTATACAAGTGAAGTTTAAAAAAAATGAGAACCTTCTCCTTTTTTATTTGAAGTCGGTTATAAACAAAATAACTTGCATCTTACTTCAAATGTTTGAAGATTACTTGATCTTTAAATCTCTTTCGTACGTAAAAAAGTTTAAATTAAAATAAACGAATGCAAAGAACGGTACTGTATAATCAGTGATCAACTTTGTATTTAGTAAATACACTTCAGAGCAATGAAACCGGGTCACTGGCATGAACCTTGATATATCAAGGCTAGTGCTGGCATATTGAAGATGTAGTAATATAAGAATGTTTGAACGACTATTCAATAAGTTTCATTGATTTTATTTTTGTGGTAAAGCGTTCTGTGTATACTTAACTTAACCTCCGGCCGAAAAGAGGGACGTTATTAGTTTGAGGCCTTAGTGTGTGGGTATGTCTGTTTTTTTGTTCGTCTGGCTGTAACTTCGCTGTTGAGATGGTTCTTAGCCATTTTTGTTAGAAATCCAGACATCCGTTTCCATGTTCTGAAGCTTTTATTATTAAAAGCTTCAGAACATGGAAACAGATGTCAAACAAATTAGGTTATGCAATTTTTTTTTAATTTTGTAGTGTCATTTGTGCCGGTTTCATTGATTTCAAGTGAATTTAATTAAATAAACAAGCTTTACGTGATTACGCGGCCGGAAGCTACGAAAGGAAATTGACAAGTCCACGCAGTGTTGAATATTGAAGCGGTCACGGGCAGTGTGCCAAGCCAACGGTATTCGATCATGTTTCTTCCGCGCTGCTGTCGCGATCCAATGGCAATGGCCCTTGAAGGAATTCACAAAGAAACATTGAATTAGTACCTAGATAATTATAAAAGCTAAGTCAAAGTCAAAAGACATTAAAAAAATCTTGAATAAATAAGTAGAGTTTCTCTGATATCATAGTCCGTAGTCAAACGGCGTTTATTCAGTTGAAGCAAAGTGAATTCAGAATCAGATTGAGGCTAGAAAACGCTGTGTGAAAATTAAATATCTGTAATATTTTTATTAAATAAAAGCCGTAACGTTATTAAACTTGGATTGCGATAATTTTATGCCATGAAGTATAATAACCCTTCAAATATATAAATAGAAACATCCAAATCATAATCATTAACCCTTAAAATATAGGAAATAAAAATCAAAATCAAAAACTTATTTATTCAGTTGTATCACAAGGATTGTTTTAAAACGTCTTAAAGCTAGGTAAGTCTTGGTGCTAGTTCTGCGCGAGCAAGTCTAGAAGAACAGGCGACAACCTAGGGCTTGGTTCCAACCACTTGTTCAAGCCGGCTTATAACATTTAGGACAACATAAAATCTTTGTGATAAGTAGGAGTATCAAGGAGATTTATATATTGGTAGAAAAGTATTCCGTTATTTCATAAAAATAGTCTCCACATTTCCAGAAATGATTCTGGGCCCCTTCCATCCTTCCTGCGATTTTAACCATGTCCTCAGTCCATCGGGTGGTCGTCCCAAGTTTTGTATGTTTGCTATAATACTCGCCTTCATGCCTACAAACATATTAAATAAATCCCGACATCTTACCTACCATCGTGTGGTATACACAGGAAAACGTTTGCGTCTTGTAAACTAAACCTACGTGCAAACCCCAGACATTTATTAATATTTTCATTGTTATTACGTTTTGCCGCTGGCAATCAGAAATAATAACTTTCTGACGCGTAGTCACAGACTGCAACATAGTAGCTAGATGTTCATGTAACCACAATAAACTAGTGACGCGAATGCCAAGAGTTTTTATTACGATAATCAAGACCCTTTCGTTCTATATTAGTTTTTATATCATTCGCGGTGAAATGGCTGCCACAGGTGGATTTTATTAGATTTTTATATAAACTTTACACCTCCACGCTTGTGACTAGTAATTTAAAAGTTGAGTTCCTCTTTTATTTACAATGTTATAAATATGAATTATTGTGTTTGCATACGTATTAGAATATTTAACACAACAACATTTACCGTCTGTTCTGGGCAGTAGAAGAATAATTTCTAAAATCTTTTGCTTGTATTTGTCGAAGAAAAAAAAAAAAAGCAACCTTGCGTTGTCTCAATGTCAAGTGTCAGTCAGTAGCTTTATTCTAGCCGCCAAATAATAAAACTCATGTGATCTCTGCCTAAAAAACCTGCATTTGTAATTTTCATAAAGTTATGTCAAATATGGATGAATGTTTGCAGTAGATAAGAACGCGACAATAGTTTGCGAATGCATGCAATAATAACCCGCATCGTGAACGCGCCACTGATTGTCGATATCGAAACCCCATGGTGCAAGATAGAGGCTTTTGGCGTGCCTAATCAACTTCTTCTTCTTCTTATCGTGTCACTGATTCTTTTGAACCAAGTGTGGTGAAAGGATTTTAAGTCCGCCTCAAAGAGGCTCTTTGCACTAATTCCTACTCCACTAACTGCACGTATACCTAACTACTTCTCTTCTTCGGCTTGGTCGCGTGGAACTGGCACCTAGACTTACCTAGCCTTATGACGATTTGAAGTGATCCTTGTGATACCATAAAATAAAGTAGCATTTGATTTTGATTTAGAACTTACTACAGAGCAGTCAACATCCAAAGTCAAAGAAAATACTTGTTTTTTTGCTTAATCCTTCTTTATTTTACGTTTTTTCAGGACTTTTCTGAGTAGGTATAGCTTATCAAGCAAGAAAAAAATGTTTTATAAATGACAGCTATGCCATACAAAGAAAATACATCCAAATTGAAAACCTATTTTTTTTTCTTATGGTCGGTTAAAAATCGAGGTCTTCATCGTAGAGCACCAGTTTTTAAAGCACCAATCGGCATTACCAACAAGTTTTGTGTTTTCTGCCTTCAGTCCTTCTCCGTGTCTTTCATTCGGGTGGTACCAAGGATTTTTTAACCAAGGTGGTACCTTACCTACTCGTTCAAAAAGATGACTATTTATCAGTAGTTTTATTTTATTAAAGAGAGCTGGTGGTCTAGTGTTAGCAGCCACCGCTTTCGATTCTAAGGTCGTGGGTTCAAATCCAGTCGTGTACCTACCAATGAGTTTTTCTGTCGTAAAATGTTTGTGCACTATGCCAATTCTCTCCAACGGTGAAGGAAAACATCGTGAGGAAACCGGCATTACGTAGAATCTTAAAAGTTCGAAAACATGTTTCGAGTGCATGAAAGGAGCCTCTTTGAAACGCACTTGAAATCCTTTCACCACATTGGTTTGCAAGAATCAATAAACACGACTTCCTCGTGTTTACTGATTCTTGCGAGAATTTTTATTGATGAGATGAGTCTTGCCAAGATTTTGGATGTATATTAGGTGTCAGACAAACATAATTATAGCATAAGGTAGAAATCTGTTTAAACCACTGCACTGAGAAAATAGAGCTTCAAAGCTGTAGGTACTAACATGCAGTAATGCACAATAATGCAATCAATTTTAACTTCAAAAGCTTGAATATGTACTATGTATACTCATATCAATCCATTAGCAATTACTGAGCAATGCATTAACGCCAATCAAATAGCCAATCAGAAGGTATACACGACTGTCGCTACCTTCATCAGTTCTAGAAGAATAAAAACACGCAAATCGCAATATCGAACCATTATTTTCTACAAAGATGTACTTATCATCCATAAATGAAGCGTAAATGGAAAATCAACAAAAGCAACCATCCATCAACTTTATTATGCTGAACGTATAGCTAAAGGAACACGTCCACAAATGGACAGCCGATGGACTTTTACAACGTATAAATATAAATATTGTGGACAATCCACACAACACTATCTTGGCCCAAATTAAGCAGAGCCTGTACTATGAGAACCAGATGAGTAGGTATATAGCTGATATAATACTTGTTTACATTTTTTGTAAAACGTTCTTAGAATAATATTATTTTACTACACCCAGGATAGCCTATTCAGCGTTTATAGAGAAGGTGGTAAGTCGTCCAGCTCAAGCCTTGTCTGTTGTGCCTGCTTGCGGTTAAATAGCACTCATTTACTGCAATACCGTTCTAGGCTTGTGTAGAATGTTAGTAGCAACGATTAGCAGAATTCCTCATTCGCAATAGAACGTTATTAAAAGTTTAAAAACAAGGACCTTGCCATGGCTACACAGTACTCAACTGGCCTCTCAGGTCAGTTGGTATTAGTAGCTTTGCCTTTTGCGCCGTAGTTCGTGGGTACGATCCCCACCGAGAACTAATATTTGTATGGTGAATGCTGATGTTTTTTCTCTGTCACTCATATTGTATTATCAGTACGTTCTTCCAAAGAAATACGTACTTAATAATTTATCGGGCTCACAAAGTACCTACAAGCTCTGGGTTTTTAGCGCTATGTGTTGTAACACTCTACTTTTCACGAAGATTGCAAGGAAATTAATTAATCCAATGTAATATGGAATAGTTGAGAAAAATTCTAAAGCCACAACGCATTGCAAGCATTCTACCAGAGATCGCTAGTTCCATATTCAAAAATAAAATGTTGTTCTTTTTTTTAAAACAGGAGTAAGTCGAGTCTTTTCATGATTATTCTTCTTCGGACTACTTTTCCGTTTTTGTAGGCTCATTGTCATTGAGGAGAAAAAAATTAAAAAACTTTTTCCCTAAAGGAAGAAATGCTATTTTATTTTTAGTTCGCTCTGGTACTCCACAATTACGGTCTTTTTGAGCATGAGGAGTGAAAAAAAACCTGTTCAACTTTGTACAGTTTTTTAGAAGTAAAGAACAAAAGCACCTAATAAAGCTAATATTTGCTATAGTGAAAGTAAGAGAGTACAAGGGTCCCACTCCCCACCGCATAACGAAATACAAGCAAGCTT
Organism: Thera britannica; assembly: GCA_939531255.2. Taxonomy (NCBI): domain Eukaryota; kingdom Metazoa; phylum Arthropoda; class Insecta; order Lepidoptera; family Geometridae; genus Thera; species Thera britannica. The sequence continues at coordinate 4,914,753 of OW618040.2, read as the reverse complement.
GATCGAGCGCGTGTGGGCTGGATGAACAAAAAGCAGAGTTACACAATTTCGCTGAACTAGGGGTGCTCGTAAAAGCAGAAAGCTTAAATGCTTACTGCTTGTACTCTTATAAAAACTTAAAATAAGAGGTTTAGATTCGTCTGTAGCAGAATGGTGCAGTCACGCGTGACTTCTTTTCATATTTTCAAGAACTAAGTATTTTATACACCTTTATACGCACCTAGAGAAAAAAGTGATACGTCCGTCCTGCGAAGATGAGACTGTGTTGTCTACTCACCTGTATTTTGTAACTATTATGTATTTTCTACTACCGGAACAAAACTAAGGACTGTTTCAAAAGATGCTACCAATGATCGACCGCCAGATTTTTGAAGTGAAAACTTCTTTAGCGGCGTTGAGCACTTTTTCTGTAATGGGTATAAAATCTTAAACTCGCGTCAGCGCGTCAGGACACGTGACCTGATCGAAAAAGCGTAAGACGGATGGAGAGTAGACAGCTATCCCCTCTCTACGGCGCGGCGAAAATGTATGCCTGGGCCTACTGTTTCGTTTAGGCAGCGCAGGGCGCTTGCGCGAATGTTCGTGTATGTTACAGCGTGCCAAATAACAAACAAGCCCCCCCTAACCATTCCAAAATATCAAACATGCTCAACGTTAATAATCAAGTTTTCACTTCTGCCGGCACTCCCGGAGTGCAACCCGTATTTTTTTTTTTTTTTTTTTAAGTAGGTACGTCAAAGTTATCGAGGTTGGTTTTCGACAAAAAAAGAGTATTTTGATGAATTAAACAAAAATACCAAAAACAAAAAATTACAAAAACATTTTTATTATAATATCATTTTTTTCTAAAACAGTCCTACATTTTTTCTGTCAGGAAGTTGCAAAATATGGGTGTATTATGTCAGTCAGTCAGTGAGTCAGGGCAAAGATTCATATTTTAAAAATTTTCGGCTGTGTTTGTGATATGTGTCTGTATTATAATCTACAACCCACACAGCCGCAGATTACCCCATAGCTTGTACTACCGCCGAAGTAAATCACCGAACGGGCCCCGGCGTACAATCTATGCAAATCGCGAGCTCAAACTTATTGCTCTCGCCTCGACTCCTTTCCAAATGCATACTAAATAGCAGCCGGGCCTTTGTTTCGTATTTTTGAGCTCTATTGACTTGATGATGTTGTGACTTTGACTTATGAGCTAAGGGTTCTACGGAAATATCGAAGGTCATGAAATGAAGTAGTGTTTCCGATTTTAGAGTAAAAGTTTTGGTGAAAAAATTTCCGTTTTCCATGAAGCTCCGAGGCAAAACCTTGCTGCAAATTACATCAAATTTTACTCTAGCGGCTGTTTTTTAAAAGGCAAAAAGTAATGGGAGCATCTAAAGCCCACCTGATGTTGAGCCACCTTGCCTATAACAATTGAAATAGCTCGCCACGGATCATCAGAGATACAGACGGATGTCGAACTCAGAGTTTTCTTGACTTAACCTTAACAACGAGATGGATCCTAGTGACTGCAAATTTACTATTCGCGAGTTACGAATGAGAATGTTAAACCTAAATAAACAAAAGCTTAAATATAATAAACTAGGGTTAAGTCAGAAGCAAGTATAGGTTTCTAAGCCTAGAAGCATATTCCCATGGTGTTCTCGGAACGAGGCATAGAATGTAACGAGAGATGCCCCCGTTCTTCCGCATATACTACTCGCATTGCGATACAATTATACCTGATACTGACGATTGATATTATTTAGCTCATAAATGTATGCTGAGAAGTTATTAAAACAAGTGATTAAGTTTAAAACTAAGATTTCTAAGGGTGTTATTAATAATCCTGGCGCAACGCTGGAGTAGTTAAATCGTGTTTTGTCACATTTGTTTGAGTTGACAATTGCATGTCAATGCAAGAGACAAAACACGGATCAACCAGTCCAACGCTACGCCAGGATTATTAATTTACCCAATCTAAAAAAAAAACACAGTTGCCGGATAAATCCATGAAAATACTTTTCTTGCAAGCGCAATTTTCTTATTATTTTATGCATATAAAAAAACCACACTTTTTTGAGAAGGGCGGTGATGGCTAGATCCGAAACCACGAGAGTTAGGGAAAAGTAGTGAAAGGAGTCATGCCCTCGATTTATAAGAAAACAATAACTGGACAAGGCGAAAATATAAAGGATAAACAAATATTACTAATGGATTTTAAAAAACAAGTTATACATAGATGCATAAACGTATACATTCTTTATTACCTATCCTAGTGAGGAATGATAGGTTGCCGTGCCATGGACGTGTCATGCGGAGGGAAGAGTTTATTACGAGAAAATTGGTAGATATAAGTAGAAGTAGATTAAAGGAAAGATGGATGCCTTGTTTGAAAGATGACATGAGTAACAAAGGAGTGAGTGAGTAATGACGAAAGAAATCATTTTGGTTTTAATTTTCTAATATGTTCGATTTTCTGTAACATCCTTCGTTCATATTATGAATACCGGCCATGTTCGTAGTACTCTACTCCATCTTAAGTTTATGACACTAGCATGAAACGGACACTGGCAGAATTGTGGCATATAGTCGCAGTAGCCAAAAAAGAAGAAGTGAAGTGAGTAATGCTAATGACGATTGATTGAAAGGAGTGGAAGAAGGCAGAAATATGATGACTACCTATAGGAGAAAAAATATTGTATCGAAATCAGCCTAGTAAGCAGAGGATAAGTAAATACAGACAGGTATTGATTTATATAGATTTATAATGTCAACATAATTAGTGTGAGAATCGTAAACAAACTGTACAATGTTGTCCAAGTATGGTTGAGTTGCATAGGAATTTGTTAAGATTTCCTTGTTTAACGAAGGCTAGTTTTTTCTTATTACCTAAGTTGGTAATTGTAGTTAGTACTCGATCATCGGTCAGCAGAATAATACATATTAAGTGATGATGATTTTAACCTGCAATAATATAATAATGGAGCAAACCTCAGTCGAAACCACTGCGGTCGAATCTTGACAGCATGGGCCAGTACAATATGGCACCTTAAAAAAATTACTGACGTCAAGTCCAGGAAACTTTGATGTCAGTTGTTTTTTATAACGTTCGGTATAATTCTGTCGGAGGGTCATTATGCAACCATGTTGAAACTATCAAATATCGGTCAAAGCCTCGGCTAAACCACACTGTTGATCAAAGCTCCAAATAAAAGCTTTGAGTTTTGCTAATAAAATTAAAACAAATATTGTGGATACATCACACAACACTATCTATCCTCAAACTAAGCAAACCTTGTGTTATATGAACCAGATATCCTATGTAGGAACAAACATCCTGTGTTCTCGAGCCCACGGTCTTCAGCGCAGAAAATAGGCATACTACCAATACCAACTGAGGACTGTCGAGTAAAATCAGCGTCGCTATAATATAGAGTTGACTACAAACCGGGATTAGAATCTCAAGTCGACGAACTCGCGCAAATTGTAAGACTTCAGAGGCAATTGAGTGTCGCCACGCAGCTGCGGCTGTGCCTTGACCGTTAGCACTAATTGCATCGACGAGCGTTATTTTATGACCCTTTGTACAATAGCCTGATTACGCAAAGGCACGCGGATAAATTAGATGTCCGGAAACCGTCATTACATGGGGTGTAATGTAAAAAATTCTATAGAAAAAACCCTAGCCATCCATTTTTTTTTTACAATTTATAGGCTAACGCTTGACCGCAATCTCACCTGATGTTAAGTGACGATGCGATCGACGATGTAGCGCGGTGTGTATTCACTCTTTTTTTGATAACGTCTATATTATAGGTATTCGGAAAAATTATAGGTATTCCATTCGGTACGTGCTACAACAAAGCAAGGCACTTCTTCTCACTAATAATAACCAAATCACTGCCAACATCTTAGACGACAAGCAAAATTACCCGAGAACCAAGTTCACTTATAAAATAGCACTAACTATTCAGCACGTGAATTGATTATAGGGTTAACCGATTTCAGAGCACTCAAGACGTTCTCTAACTTGTTGCGCTGAGAGCGTAGCATAGTCATAAACTAAGTTACCTCAAGTAACATAGCCGACGCAGATCCAGTCGAAATTAATTTGATTATCACCACCTTGATCTCACTAAGCCGGGATTCTGTGCGTTCGAAACTTAGAACACAGACGGTAGATGCGTTCGCAGTGGTAAACTCGATTGAACATTAGGTACATACGAGTATTGGAGCAAACAAGGCTTTGTGTATCCAATAATCGACTATTTGATCAAACGTACTACTGTACTAACCTTAGCATACTATACTTATGTAGGTACCCCTGGCAGTGTGTGGGTTTCTAGGTTGCATCTACACTGTTCCTTCTACAGGAAATCTGTTTTCTTTTATAAATGCACTGTATTGAACCACCTTATACTTAGACATACCTACACCGAAAGCAAGACTGCTAAATTTTGAAAGAGTATTAAAACCATGGTAAAACGTTTTAGACTATTTTCCTCTCCTAGAAGTTATAAATTGGCCAAACACGTGTCGGATGGAACACGCTCACGGCTCTACGGAATCTCCATAAGACTTAGTTAGGAAATCAATTTTCAGCATGAACTCGTCGTATCACTAGTTCTTGCGAACCAGCGTGATGAAAGGATATTCAAGGTTATTCAGAGTAATAATAAAGTCTGCGAGGAAAAAACTAACGGATATGGCGAAACAATTAAGGCTCCTTGCCTTCAGTGCCCTAAAGTTATATGCTGCAAAAGCCTTGGTAGAGTTTTGATGAAGTTCTAGTAGTTGTGATAGTTGTAACTCAATATTCCGAAAGCAGACGTTCCAAACTCACGCATTGTGGCTGGAAGTTGGTCATGAATTCATTGTTTTTGACGCGTCGTGTGATATTGAACCACAATAGAAAAAAGTTCAGGTCACGTTTGAAGACTGTACGGGTAGAGAATAATAAGATTCAAATATGCGTATTTATTATTATTTTAACAACATTATTATGTTATACCAGCACGTCCATGTTATCACGGAAGGTTTAGTTTGGTACTATTGATGATAATAAATGTCAATAAGGTAAATCTGTAATTTATATGAACACAGTAAGTACCTATAGGTAAATAATTTTGTGTTGCCAATTTCTATATCACCCCTAAAATAGCTAAATAAAACGAAATAATTAGTAGATTGATAAATACACCTTAAAAATAACGTGAACAGGAAACTCATAGCAAAACTAACCTTTCCCAACACCAACAGAAGCCGAATCAGTTTTGTAAACTTTTTCCCTGCATAGCTGTATCGTATTAGCATCGATAAGAAGTAAGACGAGAACGAGCTATCTACTAATCAGACCTACATCGCCAGCGTTGTGTTACGAACACTACTGTTTAACCTGTGGATTCTACTGGCTATCGTCTATTAGGTTACGTCATACCATTGAGCTCTTTGCTTTGACTCTTCAGACACATTTTGGAACTAAAGATTATATTTATAATTATACTTACCTTTGAATGAATACAAGCAGACGCATATTCGTCAGAAGTTCAAAATAAGCCTACTAGGGTGAAATTACGTTGGGTGGCTAATATCCATATTAGATTTGACAAAAGCCTGCGTATAATACATGTACTAAGAAGTTTACTTGGTGCCTAAGTTAAAGTTAAGTACTTAAGTACCAATCCTGAAGCCGAGACTGATGACCCCTTGACATATCGATTCGTTCCTCTGAAATCGAGTAGCTTGTTGAAGTAACTTTTGCGCCAATAGCCTAAGCCTCAACTAATTTAAAGACAAACTGAAGTAAGATTATCACGTGCCAGTATTGCCTTCATAATGCGTGCTTTGTATAGAATTTATGAGCGGCAATTGCATGTGGACATTTGCATTCGAAATAAGCTTAAAATATGGGCAAAGGTTCACACTTATTATAACGAACAATAATGAAATGCTGCATGAAATATGCTGATTTTCGAGAGAGGTAAAAATAAGCACATCAAAAATGATCACATTTTCATAAAAAAATATGGCAACAAATATTGCACATCGGCTAATTTCGGCTTCATAGAGCGTCAGAAAGAGATACCGCTCTGCGAAAGCAGAAAACCAATGTGTAATATTTATTGCCTACAACCGTAAGAATGTGTAGCTACTTTTGAATGATAAACTGATTTCGATTTGATGGTAAACTGTTGCACACTTAATGCTTCTGTAGCCATCACTGTTATCTGTGATGTTGCGACGGCGGCGTTCCACACTGATGCGTTTACTTTGCGCCACTGCTAAACTATACCTACTCTTTTGATCCCTTTTACTTCAGTGTGCTTATTTCTAAATACTCGTCTGTTGACCATACGTCAGTTTATAAAAGCGTCCCAAAGTTTTATTCTAGAACTATTAAGCCTTGAGCACATCTAAGCGTAATACAGAACGCATAGATGTGTGCAAGGCTTTACTAAACCAACGCTGTTATGATGCATATGTTCAATGTAAACAGGAGATCACAAGAGGAAATTATGAGCTGAATCTTTATTTAAAACAGCACTATTTAAGTCTGTGCAAGAAGTCTCTCAAAATCTTTCCCTACATCAGTCACGAATGCTGAACCCCATTCTTCAAATACATTGCAGTTCACCATTGTAAGTCTTCTGATACAAGGACTGTTAGCACTCGATCACGCTACGTGTAATGTCCTATGACATATTACTTTATATTCCGTCGGGCGGCCGGCGGGCGTCGGCGTCGCTATTTACATATAAGTCGTTGTTCCTCCTGCTGCCTCCTGCTACCTCCTCATTCATAGCCGAGCCGGGCAGACCATGCTGATTTATCGCCTTAATTTCATAAGTATCTCTTTGTTGCCATGGCATCTATGTTATATTTGAGTAATATCGCCGCTTTATTGGAGACGCTGAAAGGGTCAATTCGGGCGCTTGCCACCGATTAGCGTATACCTATCCTATCCATATACCATCGCTCCGTATAGCCGCGTGTAGAACGTTGTATGTTGGGATGTGTGGTTACTGATATTGAAATTAGTAATTGCTATCTATGAACATCTAGGGATATGTTGCTCGGTCTTCTAGTTATTTCGAATGCCTACACTCCCGGCGTGATTTCGAGGCTAATAATCTTTACATTGTTCTGAATGCCTAACTTACATAGTTTAAAATGCCTCGCTAGTAAGAGATTCAATAATAAGGTCAAGAGCAGGAAATGTAACAAAAAGACTCTCTTGTTCGACTTGAAAAGGCATGAGTAACACAGTTACTTCTGTAAACTGTTATTTCTCTCACTGTTTTACTTTCTTTTAGTATGTTGTGTCGCCTTTTCAATGTTTGTTGCATAATGTAGACCTTTCATTGAGCTTGTCAAGGGCTTCTATTTTATACTTACCTGCCCTTTTACTTATTGTCCTATCTTGTTTAGGTCCTACGGTTTTCAACCAACTTCCATAAAGAAGATTTTTTTTATGTTTGCATAATTCCGTCATTTATAAACCGACTTGAAAAATAATTTTGGATTAAAAAGATTTTCCAAGTTGATCCCATATACATTTTATCAAAATCGATTCCGCAGTTTCGTTATAAAGCCCATTTTACAAGTCACATTCGTTATTACAAACATAGGTGTATTGTGATGTTGTAAGTTACGATGTACTACACTAAATGCAACGTATGCTGAGAATTTGCAACTTGAGTCTCAATCCGCAGCTGGTTTCAAATATGATTCATTAGCTCAATGTTTATTTAGTTTAAAAATAAACCGTATTTCAATAACCTAGAGTTGATTTTTGCGATCAGTATAATAAGCAAATACAACATTTATTTTATCAATAATGTTGGCAACCGTACTAATGAATCAGAAGTGCGCTCCCAACATCTTATTTCTTCAGTATCTACTTTAAATTGGAGTAAAAAATTTGGCATCGATGCTAAGAAAAACAAAGTAGATAATATCTGACGTGACAACTTTTTCGAAGAATCATTGAAAAAGTCGTTGTAAATCACCAAAGATGACTCAACTTTTTTTATCATCTGAAATATGTACTTGAATAGAAACGGTCATTCACGGTGTAGATAACACTTAGACTAGGACCAGCTTTATCGCCATCTTCATCTTCTTGTCGTTATCCCACTTCATATGGGCACAACAGGTTTTCGTTCTCCACTCTCCTCTATTAGCCGTCATTTCAGCAGTCACTACTTTCTTACCCATGTCATCCTTCACACAAACCATCCATCTTTTCGTTGGCCTACCTCTACTTTTTTATCCACATAATATGCTATAGTGAATTGAGCCCATATTTTGCCCCTATTTCATTTAGCTTCGAGACTTCTACTAAGCCCATATCTGACGAATAATACGGTTTTATAGTTTTTAATGGGTCAAATCAATAACATAATTGTTCTGAACTAAGAAACCACAGTTCAGACGTTGTGTTCTACTAAAGGTCTGTCATAACTATCTTCATTTTGGAGATACTTTGTGAGGTTAGGTATTTTATCTGAGAGGATTGAGAGACGACACGTTAGGCGCTGTAACTTATTATGTATTATTTTACAAATTCCAGAATTCTTCTTACAATTGTCTACTACTAAAGCTTAGGCATACTTTTTGAAAATTTAACGCTCTCACGCAATTCCAATATACGGAAAAAATTACAAAAAAAAATTTCGACTCTCGACTAGCATGAATAACATTAGAGAAGGAGGAAAACGGGGTTACCGAATATTGGAAGGATAAATAAAATGATCCATATTTCTGCAAACCAGAGGGCTTCCTGAATAATTAATTATTAGGGGCGATTAAATTAATAGACCTTTATGGTAATAACAAGGTAGGTAGGGAATCTATATAATAATAGACTGTTTTCTATTTATATTTACTAAATGAAAGATAGGAATTGGTATCTTCCGAGATATACATTTAATTATTGAAGATTAGTATTATCTAAAGATAGAGAAGTGTGAAAAAAAGGGAGGGAGGTCTTTCCTTTGAAGTGGGAAAATCCTGGCTCATATAAAATAAATTAAAAAAAAACAATATGGCCACAAGTGTTTTAATAAATATCTACTATCAACGCTAATATTATAACGAAGAAAGAATAAGATAAGTCAAACCAAATGATATACATAATTCATTATATAAAGGGATCGCAAAATGAACGATAACAACAGTTTCCGATATTGAAAACAGACCAAAACCACACGCTAAGCTGATTTGATATAGCCCGAAGCGGCCGGTCAGACCGAAAATTAATTAACATACTTTGGCAACCCCCGCACAGGTGGCCGCCCACCCTCGCTATTCACCCTCTGTCACTAAATGATATTACTGGTTTATTTTTGAGGATGGAATATTGATTGTGCATGTTCATTGCTCATTTCGCGTTATGCTTGCGATGTTTGATCTACTCTTAACTATAATGACTTTGCTCAATGAATTTACTCTATCTACAACGAATTTGACTCAGCTTTAATTTTGTGAACGGTTCAAAGTTAAAAAGAAACTTCAACTTCAACGCGCTTGTTTACCAGATAGTTACTGGTTTAACTAAGTAATACCTTAATCAGATACATATCTACCAAGCTACTTCGATACCTCACAATAGTTATAATTATATTGCTGTTTTAAATATTTTCAACAAACCAAAATACAGAAATTTTAGCTGAAAAAATAAAATAGTAATAGCAACTTTCTTTCTACATACCTAATACTAAACTTGACTACTACCTATGTCCTTGTTTTTCAAAATTACAAGTACTTAGGTAAATTAAAACAGTTAACATGTCGGTAATAACATGCGAGGTACTTTTATAGATTTTACAAGAAGCACGCGATACGGGGGCCACACAGCATTAAATTACGGGAATTTTCCGACGCTAATGTTAATGCATTCCTTTTCAGGAATCGCGTGCGGCCCACCTAGTGCAACTTTCAAACCTAAATATCGTACCTACTTTAGTGAGAAATATTGAGTAATTCTTAGTCAGTTTTTATGTGTTTGTCTTTATCTCAGCAAAGAGTCTTATGAAATGCCAATAGAGAAAAGATGATAATAAAGTAACTTAAGACAAAATATACGCGTTTATTTCGAAATACAACTATCTTCAACTTTTAAAAAATATTACTAAGGTCGAAGATGGACTGACAAAAACAAAAATAAAAATTAATAACTTATTATCATAAAATTGTTTAAAAAACATTGCGTCCCAATATAAGCTTGTTGCTCTCCGTATAACCGCGAACCCATATAAGAGATAAACAATACCACGAATAAAATAACCCTCCGAAATATTTCAATAACGACTCGAAATATCTGATGCGAGGCAAGGCGACCGAGCGACCCTATCAGAGGGTTCTTATAGGGCACTTGTCATATCAGCACAATGAGTTCTCGCATAAAGCGATGCTTTATTATTTTAATTATTGCACGTCCACGCTCGCCCTTTGTCAGGCGACCGCAGAATGTCTGAATCAGTCGACGACTATCCTAATTGAAGATCCTACATGCATTGAGAATAGGTTTCTGGAACGTACACTTAGATCATTTTATTGCACACTTAAAATCCTTTCACCACACTTGGTTCGAAAGAATCAGTGACACGATAAGAAGAAGAATTGCACACTGATGCAATGCAAAAACTGATTTGTGCTTTACTTTTAATTATTTAAAAGGGGCATAGTATTTATTTTATACATGGAGCCTAATCGCTTATCTAACGTAATGTTATAAATTGTATCACAGTATTTAGTCACACATATAATTTTAAAATTTGTCTTTATTTAAATTATTTTGATGTTTTAGAACTAGCTTAGTCTAAATCAAAATCACTGTGCAATTGCTTAACTTCTATTTATCAAAAACTGATTTATGTATTTTGGCCACACACACACCCACACACATACATGTTGCTCTAAAATTAATCCTATCACTGTTTATCAGTATGCAGTAACAATTGAAAATAAAATGAAATGTAAGACCATAAATTAACTAGCTTACTAAAGGAAAAGCTCCAAGAACTCTGTAGAATATGAAACAGAAAGCAATTAACATCTTTATTTACCTAGTACCTTCTGATACAGTAACTCAGCAGGATTTTATAAAGTGCCTACAAGTAGGCGCCTAGCGATGTCAGCGTCGCGAAGGCGGGCGGCGCATTCTTTTCTCTCGACTCTCGAGCCGATTTTCATAAAGAAATTCTCCTTTTTGATATTATATTTATTATTTACCAACCTGTACTGTAAATGTTCCGTACCTGCATATTTGTAACGGTAAATATGAAAATTTATGGAATGCCTACGAGTTCGTTGCTCGAGTCTTGAGGGAATAAATAAGATTTTTGGAATTACGAAATTTTAATTCCGCTGGTGGTTTTCTGTTTATTCTTTTACTTTGTTTTGTTTTTAATACCGTTAGTATAAGTACCTTCCTTTAGCATGTTTCAGTGATACATTATTTTGAAAGCTCTCATGGCCTATCTTGAGCTTATAGCCTTCTTCCGAGAGACAGATATTGTGCCGCACAGACCTATAATGACATTATTAATTTCGAAAATCTTAAGCAGCGCAAGTCTCTTAAAACTTGCGGGCTCATCAGGAAAATCAATCTTATCCTTAATCCAAGATTTTTTTGAACACCTAAAAGTTATCAACCTGGTGGGACTTGAACCCTTGAATTCTTCTGTATTACGGCTTACGCGAGCAGTGAAGTGAATTTGGGCTTCATACCGCGGGGTATGAAAAGTGACTGTGCCCACGGTCAAGATATTTATATGGCTCAAAAACAAGCCCTTATTAAAACTTGAATATTTCTTTGTTACAGCGAGCGGGGCGCTCGCGGCCGGCACGATTGCGTCGCCGTGGAGCACGGCGGCCGGCGCGCCCGACACCAACGGCTCGGGCGCCGACGCCAAGCACTTGGACGTTGGCGACGCTAGTGATGACGAGAAGGTTAGAACTACATAAGACGTAGATTTCTACAGCCCCTGGTTGGGCGCCAAATCTTAGATATGGGCCTTATTCATATTGGTAATCTAGCACTCAACAGGCTTAAATAGCGGGCCGCTAAAAAGTGACAGGATTATGTATAAGGGGGTAAAATCAGCGTGCTTCATTAGGCTTTGCTTACAACCTATGTTTGGGCGCCAAACTTTAAAAGTCAAGTGCTTATTTTTGGAGGCAGGGCGTTAGCAAACGACGTCATTTTATGTGTTCATAAAATGATTTTATTGGTTTTTATAACGCTTTTATTAGCTTCACCTGTATGTATGTATGTATGTATGTATGTATGTATGTATGTAACCGACCCCTTTGAGCTCGATTTTGTCCTACTTTGAACGATCAGATTTGATTCAAACTTTGCACACCTGTCAAAGGTCGATGACAATGCAATAATATGAAAAAAAAAATAAAAAAAAATGAAAAGAAATAAAAAAATAAATAAAAAAAAACCTACTTTGAACGATCAGATTTAATTCAAACTTTGCACACCTGTCAAAGGTCGATGACAATGCAATAATATGAAAAAAAAAAAAAAAAATGAAAAAAAAAAAAAAAAAACCTACTTTGAACTATCAGATTTGATTCAAACTTTGCACACCTGTCAAAGGTCGATGAGGAAAAAAAAAACTAAAAAGTAAAAAATAAATTATAGTTTAAAAAACTAAAAAAAACGCTTTTATAACTAATTGAACTAAAAAGTTAAAAATAAAACTGTAATGATCAATTGAAATGTTATATTATTGTACAAAAAGCGTGGGGGGCTTGATTTTGATTGTTGTAAATATTTTATCAATAGTTTATTATTATCTGAAGTTATTATAAAAAGCACCCCACGCTTTTTGTACAATAATATAAATTTCAATTGATCATTACAGTTTTATTTTTAACTTTTTAGTTCAATTAGTTATAAAAGCGTTTTTTTTAGTTTTTTAAACTATAATTTATTAGCACTAACATTATGAACTTCTTGAATATGCAGGTGGGTAATGTTTTCTATTGTTATGAAAATATAATAATAGCATCTTCCTTATCATAATACATGGGGCTACGTTATAATAATATTGTTACGAGTGCGCGTATTTATAGGCAGTGAAAGTAAATGTGTTTAACAAAATGAACAGCAGATCGTACTGTTTTCAAGGGATCATGATTCACGTTGTTTTTGAACGTATGTTGAAGCCACTGAATTGCGTAGACCATTTGTTATTATCGTTCAAGAATAAAAACGTAGTTAAAATTAATAATAATGAATCACTACTTTACTGGGAAGAAGAGAGAATCGAATCTGAATATAACCAGCAAATAGCACGTTTTACACCACATGGTAAAAAGAGTAGGTTCAAGATGTACATATTTGGCAGCTGGGCTTGTGTTTCGCAACAACTTTTGGTCTGGAAAAATAAATGACAAAACACGCTTTTGAGTTTTCTAAGCTTTCATATTACAATACACTAAACATAGCTAAAGGGATGAATAAAAGGTCAAAGAACGAAAAAAAATATACCTTGGCTAGTGCCATCATGGGAACCGTATGATTTACACGATATTGGAGATTTATATTAAAAAGTTGTGTTCCAGGACTTATCGGCGGCTGACGCGGAAGGAGTATGGAGCCCCGACATCGAGCAAAGTTTCCAAGAGGCGCTGGCCATCTACCCACCCTGTGGACGGCGGAAGATCATTCTCTCCGACGAGGGCAAGATGTACGGTGAGTCCGCGAACGCCAGACATCATTATTGAATCGACATCAACATATTTTTTTTGGCCTCCTCCATCGCCATAATTTATCCTATAGGCATTGGTCGCTCGCATCCAAGTTCTGCCTCCTATCTTCTGGTTATCATCGGCCCAACGGGGATGTGGTCTGCCAGTATTGCGTTTGACCTTCATAGACGACCATTCCATCAAAGCTCTTATACATAGGTATTCCACCTGCCATCACCACACCTTATCAAATATTTGATTACGTAAATTACTGAAAGAAAAGCGTAGCCAGCTCAAGTTTTCATTGCTCCAGAACGGATATAAGGGATGAAATAACTTTAATTCTTTGTAGCGCTGGTGACTCTTTGTTTTAGAACTAATTTAATCCGAGAGAAACCTAGCAAGACGATGGAAATGCGTCTAGCAGCCATTTCTAAGACTTTAAATCAACATGTCTGTAAAGTGCTTGTGAGATCATTGACGTCATATGTTTTGATAGCAGTGACGTGCGAAGGTTCACTTTGACGTCCGTCCTAGACCAATATCCTATTGTAGCGGCAAATTATATACCTACCTGAATTTAGTTTATAATGTGGTACTGGCTTTCAGTTACATCAAAACCGTTACGGTCAAAGCTGTTGCGGGAAAAGGCAGGGTCAACATAATATCGTAAATTTTACCGCTGCATCTTATATTCTTTCAGCTTATTAGGTACTTAACCTATGTACGTAAGCGTAAGCGTACACAGGTTAAGTACCTATTATTGAGTTCGGATACGCCGATGGTAAAATAATAAGCTGATGTGTTAGGTACCTGTTTATACTTAGGTACCGTTCCCATTTCGCTATAGAACTAGTTGCTCGATATAGTCCCAGAGTGTCTCGAAACTCTCCAACAATTAGCAAGTTATCAATGTAGCTTCTACGTATTGTTAAATTGGAGTTCAGGCCATATCGTAGTTTCCGTTTGAAACAAAGTAAGTAGCCGGAACATTTAATGATCATTCTGAAATATTACTGTTCAGTGATTTTCAACTCAATCATTCCGAGTACAGAAAAATGGCCGGTCTGACAATGTAATTATATGTATTGTTAAAAGTCACCTAATAAGAACAAGAAATAAATGTGTCAGCGTTATTTGTGAATAATAAAGTGGTATCAAGGCCATTCCGCCGAAACTGAACAATGGGCATGGCACGAGACAAAAGGCAATGTAGATACGTATTGGAAGGAGCCGACAAAGGCGATTTGCGCAATAGAATTCCGTGGAAAGACGTGAACCGACAATTATTATCTCTTCATCACTGTGTCGTCAATTCGAAGAAACAGCTTCACCGGTAGTTAGTGTTTGATCCACGTCAAATCCAGGTGCACTAAAAATAGTTGATGCTCTGTAAAAACAGATGTACCAGTAACGATGTTAAACTAAGAGAAATTAACTGACATCAAAGCTTATAAAAATGAAAGCTGCTCAAAAGGAAGACGGGAGCCGAGAGCGAATATTTGCACGTTACATTGTTAACTTGGGAAGCTCGTTAGCGCGTACGTGACGATTCTTACTCAAAGAAACCTTTTTGCGAATTAAATGCCAACTGAACTGATTCTACGAAAACAACAATAAACACTTTCTTCTGAACTTGGGTAGAGTTTTAGTTGTCACATCGTGTAATGGCATAGATGTAGGTAGAGCAATTATTAGAGGGTAGGACGGCTATTACTGTGCCGGACGCACATTAAGTTTACGTCAAGCTCCAACATTATATGTCCCGGTTTTAATTAAAGGACTGCCCTGAGTCCCGTTCCGTGGTGCCAAATGGAATTGCTAAACAAATTTACCACAGAGACGATACGTCCACCTTAAGTGATTTAATAGGCGTAAAGAAATGCAATGCTTTAATTGCTTCTATTCAAGACGACTTTTTAAGAGCGGAAGAGTATTTAATGGGTATTCTCTGAATGCCGAAACAGTGCAAAAATAATTTGATGTCACAAATGAGAAATCGCCACAGGACGACTGAAGTTTCAGTATAAGAAGACGTCACTGCATAAAAAATAGACATGTTGTGTACTAAAACGGTGTTAATAAAACCTTAACTGGACATACATACATTGTAGGTAGGTACATCGTATGACACTTAGGAAATACTCCTACGAAAAATGCATAATCTGCATTTGCATTGTTTTATGACACCTGTTGCTTGCTCACCCATGTTCAAATGAAAATAGCACTTCATATGGGCAGAAAACAACGATCCTACAATAATTGCGACGATCCTCGGACGATATATGAGCGCATTAGACGCGGACGTGTCCCCAGTACTTAATATAGAAGAGTGTAAGTGCGTCGCCCTTGCCCGTCCATGTTTTTTCACCCTCCCGCGGCTACCATAGCATGATTACAAACTGTTCTCTTATTTTATCACACTGCACTTTTACTATTCTGCATAATAAGAGTTTAGTTTCTATTTAGATGGAGGTCAACCGAAGATTTGATTAAAAGCTTTAAAATTCGGCACTGTCATATCAGTATTTTGGTTTGGAACAATGAGAGCACTGACCCAGTTCGGTATCAAATAAACTGAACTAAAAGTAATTTGAACACACTTACTTATTGGCATAACTTCGCCGCCGATATTGCTCTCCCTAATAGTAGTGAGTCGAGTGCTCTCATTGGCGGCTTTGATATTGCACAGAGCCCTGTCTAGAGATGGGGAAGCAAAGCTCACACATTGCGGCGTATAGTTTGTAGTTGGGAAGAGTTTACCAACAAAGCTAGTGCACTGCCACCGGCACGTTCGTGAGTTAAGACATTCAAAACCGCTCAATATCCTGGGAGTAAGTATGAAAGTTTCGTCAGCGCACGGCTTCACGTGGTCCGGGGGAGGCAGGCGAGGGGTTAGCCGGGAGGGCTAAACTATGCGAAGAATGCGCAATTAGTGAGCGAGCGAGCGTGTAAGGGGCCCGGCGCTAGGCGGCGAACGCAGTAAGAAAATATAAAGAAGGGGCGGGCCGCCCGCGCCCGTTGTTTAGCGCCCCGCCCGCCTTCGGGCATAACTCCCGATTGTCTCCCGAGAAATCCTCCTTAGACCTGTCGCTACTCAACCCTTTCTGCGAGGATTTGCCTCGCATACCTAGTGTTTGGGTCAGCGCGAAATCCTGCTATCCGAATTACAGTTTAATATCTTTTATAGCGCCCGTTACTTCTTTGACTCCACAAAGACAAAACTGTCTTTGCAGTCGTAAAACCATGTTTCGTCTTGATATTTAATACCTCCAAGAATAATATTCACCTGTCTAATAAAACTGGATAAACAAACCATTAAATATTAAAGGGATTTCAGTCCCAGTTAATAAAATGGTGAAATAATGACTAAGATAGGTAGGTATAGGTACCTAAGTACTTTTACCGTTAATGTGATTCTGATCGCTATCCAATATTATTACCCGCAGTCGAATAAATTACGGCTAAAAAATACAATACGGCAAAAAGCGAGAGCAATAAAACACCAGATCCAAGTAGACAGGACTTACCTACCTACTTCAAACCTGAACGGAAACAAATGGGGTCGGGTTTTTTTAAACCCGCATCGTTTTAAATAAAAAAACCGTCAAAACATATCTACTTTTCATACGATGAAACTGTAGTAGAGCTTCATTGATAAGTTAGAAACGAGTATTAATGAATGCTCACGCTCAGGAAAGAACAGAATTAAAATTCATAATGCTGGCGGAGCGCGCACGCACAATTTCATCTGCGCAAAGTGCGCGAGAGCGTGGCGCGCTGGCAATGGACCAAATTAGCCAACTAACGAACTAATAAATAATGATCTTCTTGTTTTTCTATCCACTGTGGAATAGAAACGTTCCGTCGATCCTCTAGCTATTTATAGAGGGATGCACACGACGATTCGGGTGAAAGCACTCTTAATGCTCAATTCGCGGGCGCGATGTCACAAGCAACTTACACTCATGCAGCGTTTATATTCTCTTCACTAATTCGTGCTAACAGCAATTTGTTAGAGTGGTCGGACTCACTAATTTTAGCTTTACACCCGACGTGAAAACTTTACGACAGTGCCATAATTTCAGAACCATTTCAAGAATGTTTTACTTTCGAGAGTTTGTTTCTCAACTTCTCGGCTTTTCATCTTTAGTAAGACACAATGAGATCAGCCGCTTCAGGAAAATGTTTTGCATAAAATACCTTCTACCTTTTTAGTTGTATAGCTTTGTTTTTAAAATATTGTTCTATTCATTTTCATTTATACATATTTCTCTAGAAGGCTTGATCGTCTTTATAATAACCATCGCGCATCAATAATTCTAAATGGTTATTATTTTTATAGATATGAATAATTTAAAACATAATGTCGGCCGGTACTTTCTGCACCGTGTTTCAATACCACGGCTGAATGAACAGTTCGGTCGGTGCCGTAACACACGTGCGCCTCGGCGAGCAAGCAAGGGGTTAATTAAATTTGCACCCGGCGCCTCTCGTTTCGCATTCTACGTATTCAATCAAAACTCAATTCGGCTGACCGAGCCCTCTTCTTTTCACCAATTAATGGCCACTTCTGAACAATTACACAATGCTAATATGGCAATATTGGCAATAGACGGACAGAGTTTAATCGTACCTAGTGGTTTGATGTTTGCTGTAGTCAAAGTGAAACACAGTTAAGTAGGTAGCTACTTATACCAGATGTTCTATTATATCTACCATGCAATATGCCTTTAAGTTTTTGGTCTAAAATAATCGTGGCTTTATTTTATATATATTTTCAAATAAACCACCTTATAAGCTACCAATGCGAAATTCGTCACAGGCCGTCATAGGCGTCAACGACAAAATTGATACTAACAGTAATGTTACTGTTAGAAATCAATTTGCCTCTATAATTTCAGTGGCAATTTGGAGCATGAATTCAAAATAATTAAACAACAGCAGACTGTATTATTTCGGACGATCCACCCCGCATTCCATTCCGCCTGCAGTTTCAATGACTGCAAATAGCAATTCAAAATATTTTGAAAATTGTTTCATAACAGGGGTTGCGCTGCATTGCAGTGTGAAACACGCGGCTGTCTGAATCAACTATGCAAAATATTCGCGGGTTATGTTTTGTAACTTCGGCAAACATTTATTTTTTTGGTGAAAACGATGAATCATTCCATCTACCATCAGAAACATTTCAAAGGGATGCGGAATAGCTTTAATAGTACATTGCATATAGAGAAAAGAAAAATAGATTATGATAAACTAACAAAAGCTTTCATATATTTTCAGGACGGAACGAGTTAATAGCGAGGTATATAAAACTCAGAACAGGGAAGACGAGGACGAGAAAACAAGTATCATCACACATACAGGTGCTGGCTAGAAGAAAACTACGGGAAATACAGGCCAAGCTCAAAGTGGTGAGTTGCAGATAAGTCTTCGGCAGTCGGCACACAGCAGCCGTGGCTTAGCAAATACCTACTAGCGTGGCAGTTATATGACGTAGAACTTGGTCATCAGGAAACCGTGTTTAATACAATAATAAACATAGCTGCAAAAAGTAATGTTAGCAAAAAGCATTTTGTCAAAAAAAAACGAAACCTTTTTGGACTATTTGTAAGCCAAAAATTACTTACCTTCGTAGGTAGTGAATAGTGACCTTGACCAAAAGTCGACATTTAAATGAAACAGCTACGCCACGCCTGCTTGTGAACGTGAACCTCCTTATCCACCGAAGATATTGTATCAATCCAATATATGAATCATGAATGACATTTAGGATGGTGGGATGATGAAAGAAAAGGCCATGCAGTCAATGAGCACACTATCTAGCGCACAGATCGTGGCGGGTTTACCGCACCCAGCGTACCATCACACGGTACTCAACTTGCAAAAGGCATGCCTTTGGCCTTTACGCGGAAAGCAGTTTGCTAGCGCCTATCTATGCCCAACAACAGAATTGTATGTACCATCCAGATGACTCTCGCTACACAGACTTATTGGCTGGACTCGAACAATTCCATTAAATATGATCCTTGTCACTTTTTCGTGGCCAATCTAATCATATTGGTATTCTTACTGATCATAATCGAGTGTGGGATAGCAGTACAAAATTCTGTCAAAATGAGTCAAAATAAAAAATTGCGAGAAGGTAGCGTCGGCATTCTGCTTTCTACGTGGTCGGCCTTTGTGTTACTTGTTAAAATGCCATTAAATCATGCTTTTTCTGCAGGCATGTTGCCAAATAACACGAACGACAGAGTACTAATCGCGATAACTCAGCGCTTTACTCACTTTATATTGATGTTCGTATTAATTTTAATGTGGGCTGACGTCATTGAGGCTTACTTTTGAGTAGGTACTCTGAATTTTAAAATACTAAAATAAATCGACGAAGTTGGAGTACTGGAACAATATAAAAATGTTCCAGATAACTAAATTCATGGTTAAGTAGGGGCTTCGATGTTTAACTGTGTTTATCAAGTATCTGTTGCGCATAATTTTAATAACCATGTAGCTTATGAAGTTATGATGCAACTTGGTTTGTTTGTTTATGTGTAACGACTAACGACTTATTTATTTAATTTTAAATGTTATTCTTGCAGCAATTTTGGCAACCCGGACTACAAGCTGGTACGTCACAAGAGTAAGTAAATTTTAAGATTACTCATTCAAATACCATCTTAAATTTCGTGGAACCCAATTTGATCACCTCAAAGTTATAGTTATTAATAATGTTAGGAATTTTTCTTTGATCATCATCATTCTTTTCTCGAAACAGTAGTTTTAGCTACTTTTTAAAAACTTGCTAAACTGATTTTCGTCTCTTTTTATCACATCGATAAATATACCTGATGAATATACCTTTTGAATGCCAGTTTTGCTTCAACATCAAAACGAAAGCCAAGTTTCACTTTTAATCCTGATATTATGTCAGAACTTTCGACACTTACAATTTCTTGTTGGCTCCACAGTGTAAAACCGTTTCCCGGTGGCGGCTACAAGGGCGTCCCCGGCGTCGGCGTCCCCACTGGCACAGACGTCGCACCACCCCCGCCTTGGGAAGGCAGAGCCATCGCCACGCATAAACTAAGGCTTGTCGAATTCTCAGCCTTTGTAGAACACCCCCGAGACCCAGATACGGTAAGTTATAAAGTAACTAATGAAAACTATGGCCTAATAACTGATAAAGGAGACAAAGTAAATCAAGAGTATGCGAATACGCACGAAGACATAGATAAAGTGGTAATAAAGAAGAAAGCTACGGTCAACCCGGTAGTCTATGTCAAGATAGCTTCATCAATTTAAAGGTTCGCGTTCGGGTTTCCCAACTACAGAAAATAGTAGATACTTTTAGGGAGCAGTAACATTTTGAGCTAAAGGAAAGAGTCAACTTGTAAAGTACTATGTTACGGACATTACAATTACCAACCAATAACAAAAGAAAAATAGATAACAAACGCTTCTTTTCAAAAACTTAATTGATTCAAAATCAATTTAAAAGCAATTTATTTTATGTCACATAAGAATGTTTAATAGTGTGCTACTATAGCGCTGGTTTTCCGCCACCGTCACCACTCTTACATATTATATAAAATATAATATTATCAAGTACCTAACGCTGAATAATTGAAAGTAAATACCTTGAGCCATAATATGACGATAAAGCGCACCACAATAAATTATGTGGTTTGTATAAACCCAACGCATAATGTACCTAGGTGTTTATTTGCTTACTGCTAGTTTCATTTTACCAGCGATTGATGTCTAAAAATGATTGAAACATCTGGTGATGCTGCCTTAAAATTACGATTCAATTAGAACAATGAGTAGTAATCATTGCTATGGTTGACCATTGAACCCACAAAGGCTGAAAGGGACCACGGACATACGAGAATAGCTTTGACCTTGATGTTTTACCACTTGTATTGCAGCTTGTGTAAAGACCTGCAATTATAACTTTCGATGGCCATTATCGATTTGAAGTATGCCTTTTGGTTTACAGTATCCCCCGAGTGCAGCACAACATCTGTTTGTTCATATAGGTGGCACAGTTACGTATGCTGATCCATTATTAGAGGTAAGTTCTATTTTATCATATCTTACTTGCCCAAGCCATTAGCTTTAATAATACAATGATATCAGCTCTTCAAATCTTTGCTGGTTCATTAGCTTCCTCATCACCATCGATAGAAAAGAAGACTATTGAAATATTTTAAGATATAAGAGGCATAAAACATGAATATTAAGGAGGTCTATTACCAAGCCGTGGCTGAGATGATGATGTTAAGAAAAAAATTTTGCTAATGAGTATAAGATGGCACTTTTTTAAGAATTGTCATCTTTTGGCAAATTCTATAGCATAGCAGGTTGCTAATAATTTGTTTTTCTTTGATTTCAGTCAGTAGATGTACAGCAAATTAACGACAAATTCCCTGAAAAGAAAGGCGGCCTCAAGGAACTATACGAGAAGGGTCCAAGAAATGCGTTCTTCCTCGTCAAGTTCTGGGCGGACCTCAACACCAATAATTTGGACGATCCCAATGCCTTTTACGGGGTCACTAGTGTGTAAGTATAAGTACCAATTCCAAATTACCTACTACTAGGACACTAGGGAGTAATAATTGCATTGATCTATAATATAGATAGAAAATGTAAAATAATATTATATTAATTACCTCCTGCTTGATATAGATTATATCAATTATATTTAATTAATTTTTAAGTTGTCTCCAAAATAAAGACATGCCGCTCTGTCAAGTTGAAGACCCGTATTCTAAAGGAACCCTCAAGATTGAATTTTTGTTGAATTGAATCAACGATTCTGTGCAAGTTATTAATGAAAAATGTAGTCTCCAAAATAAAGACAAAATTTTTCAATTGCTTTAGAATGCAAGTCTTCAACTTGACAGTAGTAATATAACAGACTATCAAATCATATCTAACAACAATACTTGAATTCCAGATACGAGAGCAACGAGAATATGACGATAACATGCAGTACGAAGGTCTGTTCCTTCGGCAAACAAGTTGTGGAGAAGGTAGAAACGGAATACGCTCACTTCGAGGGAGGGAGATTCGTTTACCGCATCCACAGATCACCGATGTGCGAATACATGGTCAACTTCATACACAAGCTAAAACACTTACCCGAGAAATATATGATGAACAGCGTTTTAGAAAACTTTACTATACTTCAGGTAAGTTGCTGCTTTTTTCCCCCAAGTCTGAATGAGCACTGACGAATAAAGCTTAATTAGACCTAATTGAGAGGTATAACCCAATTCGATGTTGTGCATGTCATGAGAAATGAAAGTCATGTGACTAGTAGAGTGATGAGTAGGTATGTATGTGGACGGATAATTATGTAAGCTGAGGTAAACCAAAGAAAACATGGATGAACTGTGTGAAAGATGACATGGATAAGAGAAGAGTGAATGCAGAGATGACGGCTGCAGAGGGCAATGGAGGAGGAAGACATGTTGTGTCGACCCCACATAAGTTGGGATAAGGGCAGGAAGGAGAAGAGCCCAATTCAACGTTGTTTATACCAGTGCACTATGTATCAAACAGTGAAGGAATACATCGTGGGGAATCTGACATGGTTTAGAACCTAAAAAGTTCGAAAAAATTAGTCAAATGCACGAAAGAAGACGCTTTAAAAAAAAATAATAATAGAAAGAACCAGTGACACGATAAGAAGAACATACCTGGTGCAAATTATGATCGTTCTACGCATCGTCAAATTATATTTTTGAAATGTTACTGATGCTTATGAGTGTATCTGAGTGTTAGGCAACGAAAGGAACGGATGAGAGAAGAGTGGGAAAAGAATGTTGCTATAGATGTGTGGAGTGACAGTGATGGATAAAATAAGGAATGAATATATTAGAAAAAGTCGGAAAGTAGCGCCTGTGACGGACAAGATTAGGAGTAATAGGTTAGCATGGTATGGGCATGTCATGAGGAGGGATGAAAGTCGTAGAAGAAAACCTGTTGTGCCGACTCCACTTAGTGTGGGATAAGGGCTGTGCAAGCTGAAGATGATGACTGATGCTTATGATAAAGTTGTCAAGTTATATTTTTGTCCACAGGTGGTATCAAACAGAGATACACAAGAGACACTGTTATGCGCCGCGTTTGTGTTTGAAGTATCGAACAGTGAACATGGAGCACAGCACCACATCTATAGGCTAGTTAAAGACTGAACATGCCCTAGGCGACCGCACCCGCCTTCGTCTACCATTCCTTAGAACCGAACCAAACCAGCGCCTGAAATACAAGGCAGTCTCGAAAACATCGACCTACAGTTATGTTTTACAACAGTTGAAAAATGCTCAGAAAGAATTCTAGTTCAACAGAATCGTTTCCCTTACAGTTCAGAAGTTTATTTATCTTGAGTTGAATACTCTACTTCTAACAAAAGGACTGGAATCTTTATAATTTCATTTCTATGGTTATCATTTTGCTTCGACAGTTTTATTTATGATTCGTATGGTGCCGTTTTTATTTCTAGGTAATTTTTATTATCGACAAATCAAAATTATTTACGGTAGCGTGGAAGCAAAATGTGATCTGAAAATTGCGCTGCTAGTATTTTTGTAAGCGAGTCTTTTTATATAGCTCAATTTTCTATCTATCATAGTGAATACTTACATTATGTTATTCGATTGTTAGAACATTTTTATTCTCCGCTCAGTATATCAACTGAGTTTTTGTTTATATGTTTTATTACCTACGTTGGTTTTCACAAAATACGTAGATATTACGGACAGGATACATTTTAACTATACCGACATGAATGTTCTAGAGTTAAAAAAAATGTTTGACAATTTCGGAATATTGAATGTTCAATATAGGTACCTACTTATTATTGTTAGGATGTAATTACATAGGTAGTGCGTGTAAAATATAACAAATAAGCAAATTTAAATTTGAATACACACAGTGCCTCTATATTTATGTTACATTAACATAAATTACTTGAGCATGTTTAATATTTTTACTGTGCAGTTTTGAGCAGTAAAAATATTAAATTTTAGAGTAGTGTACCGTGAAGTATAAGATTATATAAGAATATTATTATTAAGGAGATTCTAATACTTTACGAATTGTTAAGAGCTCGTGGTACAATTTTATCCGTCGTTTTGTTTTTTTTTCTTACCGGTTCAAGCTGATTTACTTAATCATGTCTTCGATTAATGTGGCATCTAGGTTTTCTATAGTGTTTTGTTTTTAAACTTTGTAATTTAGGTTTTTTTGAGACTTTAGCATTTCGATTTAATATAGGTAGTTTTATTTACCTTTTGCCAATTAATTTTATGCGGTCTTTGCCACTTCAAAATACTACTTTTAGGGAATTTATTGTGCAGTATAGATATTTCATAAAACAAAAGTGTACATAAAGTTTCATATTTCAAAAATATTGTGTCATGTGTTCACGTGGTCCAGGTTAAGGATTTGTTAGTGGTAAATATTGTATCATAACGAAAGTTAAATCATCTAAGCACCTCTTGTACCTAATTATGTACATATCTGATAGCTATAACTGTACGTCTATAGAAGAGTCTATAGAAATTCATACAATTTTCTTTTAAACTTTCAACCGAGGATTTTTCCCACTTCAAAATGTAACGAACTTTAGCGTCTATTCTCAAACACAATCTTCGATCTGATTTCTTTTATAAACTTTTTCTTGCTTATGTTTCAACTATCAGTTACTGCAAATGTTGCTTGATTTTGACGTGATAACGTCTTATAAATCGATGGAGCCGGCTGCACGCACGAAAAAACATGACTCATGCGTCGTTACGTCGTTTCGTCGTTCCATTTACCTGAGTCCGAGCCCGGGTCGTGTAATGGGTAAGGGTAAATGAGGGTAAGGGTAAATGAGGGTAAGGGTAAGGGTTCGGTCGGGTTCCGGGTCCGGGTCCGAGAGTTCCAGTCCGAGTCCGAGTACGCGAGTCCGCGAGTATTTTCTTATGACGTTATCACGTTCAACTATCGTCAGTAAACCGACTTTACAGACAACCGATTTTTTCAAAGTACAAATAATTATCCGTACATTCAAACGCTAACTTTTTACAATAAGTGGTTTTATGTGGCAATGATTTGATCTCTCTTTTAGTCAAATATTTTTAGGGTCCTCCCGTCGCGTCACCGCGAATTATCGTACTCCCATTTTAAGTTCACACAGTTAAGTTTTTACGTGCATTAAATAGTGCTTAGTTCCAAGACATGAAGTAGGAAAATATTATCTTAGATAATAATAATTTTTAAGAGATTTTTTGTATTTATTTGATAGAGTTATATTAGATAATTGTAAAGTGACTAGATTTTAAGGTTTTCTTTTGAAATATGGCGATGGTCGTCTGATTAAGTGATGTTGTCATAGTACTTAAGTGAAAGAACTTAACTATGCTGCGATTGTGCACTGACTTTTCTAGACTTAGAGCATTAACGAGTTAAACTAATGTGAAATCTTTTTCAAAAAGTGCTGATTCTAATCAGTCTATTTTATTTTGGCAATAAGAATAAGTTTTAATAAATTGTGAAGCAATTATGGATCTGTTTATGTGATTGATTTTTTTTATTTAATATACTTAGGTAATTGTTATGTACTCAAACGAGATTAACTCAACTCTTTGACTCTTTTGCTATAAAATATTTTTAAATTAGATAACTCTTGTAAATAATATGCACTTTTTCAGTTTATTTTGTGATCTGAGCTATGCTTCTTAATATCTTTCATATCGACAATCTGCCATATCAATATGAAAATCAAAAATAAAATGTCGGCCGAGTTGCGAATCACAAATAGTTGAGTTGCAATATTACGCAAGCAATAATTTACTTTTCCAATAAACCTATGACCAAGTGATGTTCTGCAACGAGAGTCGACGACATTTGTACAGTATTTTAATTAGAGTACTACGTTAAAGATTTGTATGAAAATTTAATTATATTGTCTTCATAATAAACTTGTGTGTTGTTATTTCAATCATTGATCCACTTAATCATACCTAGTAACATTTTATCAGATATCATATCGACCGACTCCCGCGGGGCAGCTGTAACTTTAGGGTACTTTAGGGCAGGGGTGCTCAAACGGTCGATCGCGAAAGCTTTTCGAGTCGATCGCCAGCAATATGCTTAATATAACCCAGTAGAATTTCTGGAAATACGCGGAGAATAATGTAGTGGCATGCATGATCGATCACCTAGAGATAGCTCAACTGATCCAAATCGGTGCCAGACGGTAGCGTCCCCAAGACGCTGGAGGCATTGCCACGCTGAATAGCATTGCTGAACATCTACATATTAGTTTAGTCGATCCCTTGCTTTCAAAATACTATCTGGTCGATTGCCGACACTAAGAGTGAGCACCCTGGCTTTAGGGGGTTAAAAATTCAAAGTTGTCCTCACGACGAAACCCCTGAATTAGGTAGGTATTTTAAAAGTATTGTTGATTGCACATTTAAGATTCTTCATAGGCAATTTTAAGTTTTTTTTCATGATGAGTAACTATTCGACTTTTCGACTTTTTGGAAAATTATTATCTTCATTAGAAAATCCAAAAAAAATTGGGTATCTACATAATAATTTATGTAAAAGTAGAAGTACCTAGAGAGCACTGGTGGTCTAGTGGCCCCGCCTTCCGATCCGAAGGTCGTGGGTTCAAATCCACTCGTGTACCAATGAGTTTTTCTATCGAAATTTTATGTGCACTATGCCAGTACTCTCAAAACGGTGAAGGAAAACATCGTGAGGAAACCGGCGTGTTGTAGAACGTAAAAAAGTTCGAGCAACACGTGTCAAGGGTCACGCAAAAAGGGCCCACCAGCGGCCTACTTGCGGAAAAACCAGCCCGCACATCAAGTGCGCGTGATAAACTTGCAGTAGAAGGTATCTAAGTGTGCCACACATTGTGTGGCACTTCTGTATTCTGGGGTTTGCATCATAATAATAAAAATAAGTTACAAAGGGGGTTACTAAGTTGCAATGGGAGATTTTTTCGAAAAGGCTTCATTTGTCCTTTCTAAAACAGGTTTCCACTTTTTAATTCTGGCACACAGCTTTTGTCTTGTCAAGATTTAGTATGGAACCCTCAGTGACAGAATCGACTCGGACTTGACTGCTCTTATTGTTCTTAACTAATTCCTTACCTACCTCCAAATATTATAGATTAAATACCATAGATTGTCTATACCTAATTACCTACATGGATTAATCTGTTTTAATCAATCAACACATTATCATAAATTAAAGATAAAATAAATAATGTTAAACACTCTTCGTTCGGAATAAGAAGAGTGAAGAACTGGGCTTCCAAAATGCTACTTAGGTTAGGAAGTGTGGGATTATTAGTTTTAGTTCTTTCTCCATCGCACGTATATTCTGGTAAGTGTTCCAATTTTAATTAAGTACCTATCTATACTTACATAAAACTTATCAGCTGTAACTTTTATTTTCAGTTTAAGTGGCACTTCTTCTATATATACATAACTAAGCAACACATTCCTAATGGCAACATGATTGCACCATTGGTTATTATCCTTTTGACAGATACCCTAAGAAGTAGGGCCGTAAATGTTTGCGCGTATTCTATCTAGGTACCACTCTGTAGCCCGTCGTGAGGACCGCTAATTGGCTTCTCTGATAACCTAGACTAAATAAATATGTTACTTACTTATTATGTTTTATAAAGCCGTTAGTCTTCCTAAAACAAATAAATAAAATAATACTTTCATTGGAAAAATTTCCTCATAGAGATATTAATTTTGAAATTAATTAATAAACTATTTCATACCGTAACCTTTCAACAGATCTTCCATGCCGTGCACGTGATGTAGGGATTCCGGGCAGGTCTCAAGTCTGCGTGTGCGATGCCACCTACTGCGATACCATCACAAGAGAAGAACCAGAGCCTGGGACTTTTGTTGCTTACACTAGCAGTAATGTAAGTTATATGTACTTGGATAAGTGCTTATAAACATGATGTAAGAAACACCCTGTGATGTAGGTACCTGGAATAGTGCAAGCAGAACATAGGCTGAATTCTGTGAAGGCACAACAGTGTTTGAAATAGGTACACACATCAACATTGTCGAGGGATATTCAACACTTTGTTGATATTTACAAAAAACTGAAAATAATATCATTCGAAAACTAGGTATGCCAAGAATCTTTATTTTTTGTTGTTTATTAAGGGCCTACATGAGGTGAAACCGAAAATGTAAAGTAGCATTTTTTTTCGTTGTATGGACGAATCCATTTATTTTTTTTGTAAAATATTACAATTAAATGGTGTAAAAAAATTATGATTAGGCTAGAAATTCTCCTCAACTCACAGGGTTCGATAAAATTGAACGCAAAGTTTGCCAAAAACTCTCAATTTTTTTTGGATTTGAAATGGTTTTTTTCCGTTGCTGTTAGAGCCATTGCAATGAAAGTTTTGTTCCCGTATACCTAAATAAATACGTAAAAACCGTATGTTATTGCACTTTTCTTAGTTGCCCTAGTTTTTATAAAAAAATAAAAATTTCAAAAATATATATAGGTAGGATTTCCTAGTTACTTTTCAGTTCAGCCCGCGCGGCCGACGAGGAGAGGTCTATGTCAAATTTCGCGACATGACATTTCATCTCTGACTACGTAAAATATACCCTAGATTAAATCATAGCTACTACTGGTACTATAAATTTGCCACAGTGTAACATAAAACAAATTGTCACAGTATAACCTATAAAGGAAGAAACCCTCTATACGAAACCCTAATCGAAAACCCCCTATCTCGACGGCATCCGGTAGCACTCACAAAAGGGGGGGTCCTGGGGGGCAAGGGGGGCTATTTTTTTTGTACAATAATATTCTTATCTTTTTTCTTCTCTTTCGTCTTCTCCCTTTTAATCTTTTTTTTTCTGAAAAGTAATATTTCATCAAAATCGGCTAAGCCGTTTTGTTTTATTGTTTGTTACTGCATACCTTCGTCATTTAATTTTATGATCCAATTTAGTAAATTTTTCTTTTATCTAAAAGGTTATACTTCCAGATCTGTATGTAAATCTAGTAAGTATAACTTAGTGCATAGAATTCATGCCTATGGAAATAAATAATAATAATAATAATAAGCCCCTCAAAGCCCAACCTTACGTCCGTGCTAAACATCTATGCCACGTGAGGGGCGGACACTCGCAACGTAATAACTAAGCGGCTCCTTGATTGCATGTCCCTCGGCGGGTCCGCGACAGACGTGGACTGCGGTCGTTGTTGGCAAGCGCCACATTTTTATTACAAAGTGTGGCGCTTGAGAGCAGCGATTGTGCGGTCTGTGCTTGTTGCGGACCTGTCGTGGGATAAGTAATCAAAGGGCAAGTGACTAAAAAGGGCAATGGCAAACCCATCAATATGGAGACGAATAAGAAAGTAGTAAGTATATGGTCGCTTCCCGAGGGTGATCGTCGGGGCGCGTCTGGAGCCGATGCTGGACGCTACAGCATGCAAGCCATCGGTGGCGAGGGTAATGGACGGCCCTCAGCCGGGGAACCCGAACAATGTGAGTCCAACAGGAGGTACAACCTACGGCCGCTAAAAAGAGTCCGGTGCACATCTGCCGGCACTGCATGTCGCAGCACGACGAGCAAGCGTAGTGAGGGAGTAAAGCGGCTAGCTCCCATTGAGGAAGGGAGCCAGTGCAGCCGCACAGATAGGGTTGAAAAGTGTCAAGAAACCCTTTCATCTTCACCTTTATCCTCACCTTCATCTCTTTTCTCATCAATCCCTTCTTCTCCACCTTCATATCTAAATTGTAAATCTAACAATTTCTCTCCTTCTCCTCCGTCTTTTCCTTTTCTTTCTTCTCCGACGAAATCACCGGTTTCTTCAACCGAGTCCAAAAGGCAGCCAGAACAACTGGCATTTAGCCGCAATACACGAAGTAGTAGTAGAGCAACCACCCCAGCTGAGGATGTTTCGCAGGAGGCAATTGCCACTCAACCTGTGACCACCAAAGCGGGCAAACCAAGGGTGCGCATGAAATGGGATGACGATATTAATACTTTCATTATGCGTACCTACTTATATATCACCAAATTAGAAACTGACAAGACGATGTATTGCAAAAAACTATTCGATGAATTTAAACTAAAATATCCCACATTGGATGTATCATCCCAAAGAATAGCAGACCAAAGAAGAGTAATAGTTAGAAACAAGCTTTTATCAGACAAGCAAATCAGCGGGTTAAAACGTGAAGTTTCTGAACTTCTACGCTCAGAAGAGGAGTTGAATGAAATTTCGATAGCTATAACAGCGCATGGAGTAGCTCATACTGAAGTTAGCACGCAAGATCCAGTTGGCGACAGTATTAGAACAGTTTCTCCGCTCACTTTATCCACTGTACCACCTGTGCGTTCAACTCAAACACCAACACCTGAGGAATTTCTGTCACATTTACCTGAAACGAATATTAGCTCGCAGAATACCGTAGACACCAACATTTTAGTTCCAGAGTTAATAGATCAACTACAATCTGCTCTGACCTTATACTCAGAAATGGACCCAGCGTCCCGGCCAAAGCTGCCACGCTTACGGGAAAATCGGAAGTTGTACGAATTAGTTCACATGTTCAACCAAAACATTCTTGGCAGGTTTTTTTCAAACGAGTCTAATTTAGTAAATATCCACACGCTAATATACTGTAGTGCTGTAGTTATATCCACACAACTTGGGTATAAAATCTCCAACGGTACTAGTCAAAAACCAAAACCACTGATAAATAAACCACCATGGCAGATTCGATTGGAGAACGACATCAAAAGCCTCCGAGCTGATATTGGTAGGGTAACGCAGTACATTAATAAAAATAGACACGTAAGTTTAGTTAAAAAAGTTAATTCCATATTTGAAAAGTACAAAATTCATTCAAGTCACGAAGAAGATAATGTTAGACCAGAAGAATTTTTAGACACACTTAAACAAAAGTTGACACTAAAATCACAAAGACTTGCACGTTACAACAAAGCATTACAACGTAAATTGGATAATAAAATGTTTACATCTAACGAAAAAGGTTTTTACAGGTCTCTTAAAATTAATCCTGCTAACAACAGTGTTATAGATATCCCCACCGAAAACGATCTTAAGGAATATTGGACGAATATCTGGAAAAAAGAACAGGAACACAACGAACAAGCTGAATGGATAAAAGTAGAGGAAGCTAAAGCGGAAAGAATAGATGAGATGGAGTTCTCAGAGATAGACAAAATAGACATAGAGATAGTGACCCGTAGAATGAAAAACTGGAAAGCTGCGGGTATAGACGGAGTTTATAACTTTTGGTACAAAAAGTTATCTGGACTTCACGATATTTTAGCGAGAACTATATCGGATGTTGTAAAGGGTTCAGAAGAATTACCATATTTTGCCACGAGAGGAATAACATACATGCTACCCAAAAGTAATAACACAGCTGATCCTTCACAATACCGTCCCATAACTTGTTTACCAACCTTGTATAAATTAATTACATCTTGTATAACGTGTAAAATAAATCAGCATTTAAACATAAATAACGTTCTCGCAGAAGAACAAAAAGGCTGCCGGCAGGGCCACAGAGGTTGCAAAGAACAGTTGATTATTGATTCCACCATACTAAAACACGCCACTTCTCATAACCGTAACTTACATCTAACGTACATTGATTATAAAAAAGCCTTTGATAGCGTACCCCATTCATGGTTGATTCGTGTATTACAGATTTACAAGGTAAACCCAGACATAATAACATTTCTGGAAGATGCTATGGGTAATTGGAGGACTACTTTAATACTTTCCAATAAGAACCACGTGGTAACCACAGATGAAATCCCAATTTCAAATGGCATTTTTCAGGGAGACTCTCTAAGCCCATTGTGGTTTTGTCTGGCGCTCAATCCGTTGTCTAGTTTACTTAACAACTCAAACTATGGTTATAAAATAACATCACATACAGCAATAAGCCATCTTATGTATATGGACGATATCAAGTTATTTGCTAAATCTGAAAAAGAAATGAAAACACTCATAGGAACAACAGCACAATTCAGTAGAGATATAAACATGTCGTTTGGTTTAGATAAATGTAAAACATTACATTTACGGCGGGGAAAAATGGAGAGTAACGGAACTGGGAATGTGCAGGATAGCTATTTTACTCTCATGGAAGAAAACGAAACTTATAAATATCTGGGTCTGCAGGAAGGAAGAATCATCAATCATAATCAAATAAAAAAAGACCTACGTAGTGAATACTTCCACAGAGTAAATCAGATCTGCAAGAAACCACTTTACTCTAAAAACCTATTCAAGGCCTTGAACACCTATGCCATACCCATTCTAACGTACTCGTTTGGTATAGTAAAGTGGTCTGCGACTGATATCAAGAAACTAGAAATGAAGACAAGATCAACGCTTACCAAACACAATTACCTGCATCCCAAATCGGCAATTGAAAGGATGTCTATTGAACGGTTAAAAGGCGGTAGAGGACTGATTGATCTAAAGAACTTGTGGGAGGGGCAAATTAAAAATCTTAGGAATTTCTTTTACGAAAAATCAAAATCTAGTCAAATTCATTTAGCCATAACACATTCAGATAATAAATATACACCACTAAACTTAATAGATACAAACTGTAAATTCTTAACCACGTATGAAAATACTGCCGCAAAACTTACAAACTGGCGTAATAAAGAACTACATGGAAGGCATGTGCATGATTTGGAACAACCTCATGTAGACCTGCAAGCCTCTAATAAGTGGCTTAAGTTCGGTTCACTTTTCCCAGAAACAGAGGGCTTCATGATAGCGATTCAAGATCAGGTTATTAATACGAGAAACTACAGAAAGTTCATTATAAAAGATCCAACTATGCATAATGATAAATGCCGTAAGTGCCACCGTCTCCCTGAAACGATCCAACACATCACCAGCGCATGTCCTAGCCTCACACAAACAGACTATACACACAGACATAATCAAGTAGCACACATCATACATCAAAAACTTGCCCTCAAACACAAACTAATACACGGTAAACTCGCACCATACTATCAATACTCCCCAAAACCTGTGCTGGAGAACAGCAGCCACAGAATGTACTTTGATAGGGCTATACTTACAGATAAAACGATACATAATAACAGACCAGACATAACTTTAATTGATAAAATAAATAAAATTGCTTACATAGTAGATATTGCGGTACCAAATACACATAACTTACAAAAAACGATTACAGAGAAAATACATAAATACACGGAACTAAAAGAAGAAATAATACGAATATGGAAGCTAAACAAAGTATATATTGTGCCACTGGTGCTCTCCAGCACTGGAGTCGTACCCAAATGCTTTCACCAATATCTCAAAGTAATTGATATACCTGAAAACACCTACATAACAATGCAGAAAGCTGCTATCTTAAATACATGTCGGATTGTCAGGAAGTTCTTGCAAGACGACACAAATGTGACAATTCAAACATGATTCGCACTTGGCTTAGGCCCGTGAGCTTCATTATCACCAAAATATTTATATTTTGAGAAAAAAAAAACTACAAAAATAATAATAATAATGCTGGACAATTCACACAACATTATCTAGCCCCAAGCTAAGCAAAGCTTGTGTTATGGGTGCTAGATAACTGATATACATAATACAATACATTACATGCATAGATAATTTTCATTTCAATTCATAAATGAATTGAAATGGAAATTATTTATGGGTGGCTTTAAGCTTTGCACTCATTTAGGCCTTCGGTGCTCATTGCGGTGGAGATCAGTGAAGCATTGTGAAATAACACTGTCTATTCGACTTATATTATTGTATTTTATCGGCATTTAAAAATATTAGGTATACCAAAGAGTTTCGACAACCCCAACTGACTCTTCAAAGTTCTGTCAAACGCAAAATCTTGGGAAACTCCTTGCTGCGTGTATAGAAATAGGCACATGTATTTTGGTATTTGGGTATTTGAGCGCACCGTGCATGAAGCCTTTGACAGAAAGTTCCAGAATTCGGGACATTACAGGCACCTCCAGATTTAAAAGACGGCAATCAAAAATACTCAAAACCCATGATATTATTGTTATGACTGGGCTCTCAGCTCATTTATTAGTAGCTCTGCCTTCTGCGCCATAGGTCGTGGGTTCGATCCCCACCGAGAACAAATATTTGTGTGGTGATCATAGATATTTGTTCTCCATCTGGATGTTATATTGTTTTCCAAGTACCTATGTATTTACAAACAAAATGTATTTAAGTATTACATCAGCTATCTGGTTCCCATAATACTAACTCTGCTTAGTTTAGGGCTAGATAGTGTAGTGTAGATTGTCCATAATATATATATATATATATATATACTTCCTTTTCATTGTAATGGGCTCCCAAACTCTTTGCAAAATCGACACTATTTTTATAAAGGCCTAAAATCGGCTACTAGTTTTTGAGTCTTCTTCTTGTCATGTCAATAGAAAATTAAAGCTGGTGTGGTGGATTATGAATGTGCCTCAAAAGTTTTGCTACTTCACGTTGGTTTCATTTATTGTTTTCCTTCACCGTTAGAGTGTACTGACATAGTGCACATAGGTTTTTTGGCAGATAAACTAATTTGTGCATGACGGGGTTTGAACACACGCCTTTAGAATCAAAAAGCGGGTCGCTACGACAATATAACCGGTGCTAAGCAACCAGAGCGCCCCTCCACCTAATGGACCGATGACATTCTAAAGATCGTGGGAAATCGGCAAATTGTTTTTTCATGGAAATGTATAAAGGAGGTCTATATCTAGCAGTGGACTTCTACTTACTGATGATGATGACGGAAAGCACTGGGTAGATAGGAAGATAGCTACTTATGCAACTACAAAAATGGAGGTATTTAACAAAAGCATTGCGCTTCGCTGGTCACGCACGATAGGAACGTGCCCTAGAATGTACTTGATAAGTTATATGCTACATAAAATATATACTTCTACAGGCTGATGATGATGTGAATACAGGTTATCGATCATAATGTACGATGAAGATGGTTTTATGTCATTTCGTTATACTGTGACAGTTTGTTTTATGTTACACTGTGGCAAATTTATAGTACCAGTAGTAGCTATGATTTAATCTAGGGTATATTTTACGTAGTCAGAGATGAAATGTCATGTCACGAAATTTGACATAGGTCCAACCTTCTTGGCCGCTCGGGCTGTACTGAGAAGTAAGTACAGAAACCTATCTATTTATATTTTTGAAAATTTTATTTTTTTATAAAAACTACGGCAACTAAGAAAAATGCAATAACATCAGGTTTTTACGTATTTATTAAGGTAAACGGGAACAAAACTTTCATTGCAATGGCTCTAACAGCAACGGAAAAAAACCATTTCAAATCCAAAAAAAATTGAGAGTTTTGGCAAACTTTGCGTTCAATTTTATCGAACCCTGTGAGTTGAGGAGAATTTCTAGCCTAATCATAATTTTTTTACACCATTTAATTGTAATATTTTACAAAAAAAATAAATGGATTCGTCCATACAACGAAAAAAAATGCTACTTTACATTTTCGGTTTCACCTCATGTAGGCCCTTAATAACAATAAAATACAACTGTCAGATATTGTTTTATTAATAAAAATTTAAGTAGCAACAAAATCACGAAAAATCAGAAAATTAATTCGAAATGGAATGGAACCTATCATTATATGGAAAAAATGGAAACCTATCCCTGGACAATGTTGATGTGTGTAGGCCAATGTGTTACCCAGCAAAAATATAACTATGCATCCAGTAGGTACCTACTACTTTTAAAAGCGCAATAAATTGAAACAATCATCAGTTTGAGAGCACCGTCACCCACCCTCGCCAACCGCGTACCCTCTTGGACAGTAGATCGACGTACATCTTTTATGTACGTCGATCTGCTGTCTGAGAAGGCTAAAGTAGGTACAATGTAAACACTATGTTTCATAAATTTCGTTACATTAGGATGGACTACGTTTTGAAAAAAGTTATGGTGTAATACAAATAGAAGAAAACGACCCTGACGAATCAGATGAGTCCACTGAATCCAGTGAATCCAGTGAATCGGGTGAATCCAATGAATCTAGTGAATCCAGTGAAGAGGGTGAAGACGGTGAAGTTATTACGCCACCTATCTCTATGTCTGATGATGAACTACCAGAGTCCGCGTATGAAGACTCAGAAGATGAATTAGAAGGTAAAGTAGTTTAATCAATTGAAATAAACTGTATAGTGATTATAATTATCTTAAATAAAATAAATAAAGCAATGGTTCGCAGAAATAGGTCAGGTCTAGCTTGATGATGCTAATACCTGCTATAAAGTGATAAAGATAATTGGGCTAAAAAAACTAGCTTTAAAATTAAGTGAGTTGGTAATCAACAGGCCACGAGGCCGAAGCCCGATACGTTGGTCCGACCAAATCCGCTCCACTCTTGACGTGAAGGTCCATGAAGCCATTCCGGTTGCCGGTGTCAGATCCAGGTGGCGAAACATTGTCAGGGACAAATTGATCCATGGAGGGGGTCACGACCCTCAGCAGTGAGGAGCACGACACGAGGAGGAGGAGGAGGAATCAACAGTACTAGATCTAAACTTTGATGATCATAATTTCAGATTCTATACGGGATCGTGTAGTGATGAGAATCTATAGCAATGTAAGACACCAGTACATCGAAGGTTTTGGAGGGTCTGTTACTGAC
The DNA here is from genome assembly GCA_939531255.2 of Thera britannica. NCBI lineage: Eukaryota > Metazoa > Arthropoda > Insecta > Lepidoptera > Geometridae > Thera > Thera britannica. The sequence continues at coordinate 4,877,300 of OW618040.2, read as the reverse complement.
GCGGCTTCTATCAATTGGCGAAAATTATCTGATGGTGCACAAACTCAGTTTATCAAGTAAGAGTAATTTTAAACACAACGCAAAACTGTATCACAAAATAGAGAGCTATCATAAACCAAAGCTGTGAGGCCAGAGAGTATAATAAACAATCATGCTTATTTATTTCAGTACATACTTTGGACCCACAGGAATAGAATACAATTTGATCAGAGTGCCAATCGGTGGTTGTGACTTCTCCACACATCCTTACACATACAATGAGTACCCGTGGCATGACGCTAAGCTGACCAACTACTCGCTCACTGAGGAAGATCTATTTTTCAAGGTAGCTGAGGCGTAGGAAGCATTGAACAAAATATTTTAAATGCTATTATGATATTTGTTTAAATGCTTTGTAGGTAAGTGATAAAAGTAGGTGTTTGTATCGTAGACATTACGATTACGATACAGTTCTATAGAACTGCTAAAATTGCACTTAACTATTATTGACACTAAAAAAATTTCCTTCCGCAAGGTGCTACTTTTGGACCACCACTGAATATAATATATATCATTTTCTAGTTGCCTATGATCAAAAGAAGTCAAATGTTGGCAACAGATGAGATTAAGATCACAGCCAGTACATGGTCGCCACCAATCTGGATGAAGACTAACGAAGCAATTACTGGTTTTGGACAGCTAAGGCCGGAATACTACCAAAGTTACGCTGATTACCATCTCAAGTAATTACTAGTAAATGTTTATAGCCGACAATTAGTAAAAGAAATGGCACAATTTTTTTTCAAAGATCTACCCGTACACATTTTGAAAGTTAATACGATAGTTTATTTTTCAGATTCTTGGAAGAATATGCAAAAGCTGAGGTGAAAATATGGGCCCTGACAACAACGAATGAACCGCTCAACGGTATCGTACCCATCGTGAACTTCAACTCATTAGGATGGACTCCTGCGCAGTTGGTATGATTATTTTGGTTTCCTCTATCAGTAGGTGCTCGTACAAACTTAACGCTGGATGTCCGTCACTGGCGTAACCATCAACTTTTTCTTGCTATGCTTTTTTTTGCCACCAATTTATGAGCTTCAATCTAACGAGTCTACCTTACTGCACCCACCTATTTTATTTTCAGGGTCGCTGGGTTGCCAATAACCTCGGTCCTACGATAAGGAACTCTCGATTTAACGAAACGTTGATCCTAGCCGTCGATGATCAAAGATACATTCTTCCTGTTTGGCTACTAGGAGTAAGTACCTCACGATTCATGGGTTTCTTACGTAGGTTTATTAGTTTAATGACAATCTGCATTATTATCTATCTGCAAATTTTTACTTATTCATATTTATGTAGGTATACACCTCAAAGACGACGATTCAAAGTGATCCTTGAAATTCTTCCGATTACGAGGGGGTTTTTCAATTTTAATTTGCTTACAGATGGAAAGGGCGGAACCTAAATCCATGGATTACGTTGATGGAATAGCCATCCACTACTATGGGAACTTCTTCCCAGCCCAAGTTCTTACTCAGCTACAGCAACGATACCCGAATAAAATTTTGCTGTCTACCGAAGCGTGCGAAGGTAATGTCTATTAATTTATTAAAATGGTAAAAAAGATTAATTAAAACCTTTCTCAAAATATCTATCATTTTTAGGTCCTATGCCTTGGGATGCAGAAAAGGTCGAAATCGGATCATGGAGTAGAGCACGCAAATATACAACAAGCATTCTACAGGTAAGTTAACGGCGACCATAATATACATCCGCTCCTCTGGTAAAATCTAGAGCAAAATGTATACCATCAGCCTATCTATAACTCACAGGTTTCTACCTATAAATAACAATAGCTACATACCAAGAAAGGTAGAAGATAAAATAGGGAAGACTATAAGAATTATGAGCCAAATAAAAGCGAAGATCAACATGTTATAGAGGTCAAGAAGTTTTTCCTAAAATGAAACTCGTGGATATATGCCATACATAGCGCTGACAACAGCCATGCACTTAATAAGAAGAATATCCAAGAATATTCGAATATCGAATGATTTCAGGATTTGAACCACTACGTCGTGGGTTGGATTGACTGGAACCTCTGCCTGGACCCTACTGGAGGACCTAACTGGGCCGATAACTTCGTCGATGCACCAATTCTTGTCTACGGGGATCAGGACGAATTCATCAAGCAACCCATGTTTTACGCTATGGGGCACTTCGCAAAGTTTATACCGAGAGGATCCCGTCGAATCAGGGTCTCACGTAGAAGTCTGATTAGTCTAGAAAATGTGGCAGTGTTGAAACCAAATAGGAACATCGTTGTGGTGCTGCAAAACAGGTGCGTATACATGCGGAGGAGATAGATTAAAAAGTTTTATGTATAAAAAATAGCTATATTTCAGGTAAGTTGAAAATACAGTGCGTAGGTACTTATGTAGGTAATTTAACTATCTACCAGTAACACGGGCAGTAGTTTAGTTATTTAACCTAAGTAGGTAGGTATGGGGCCTATCTTTAGAAAGGTACCAAGTACCAACTGAGTTTAATCGGGTTGTTCATTATCATCAGATATATTGCCTTCAACAGACGCGCTTATTTTACGATCCTTAGTTTGTTTTCTTCGAAAAAACAATGATATTTCGTATTTGATTTCGCGTTCATCAAGCAGAATCAGCTGAGCCTGATCCACAGGATTCAGCGTTGGAAAGATTGCAGTAAACCAATTGACAGTGTCTTCATCTGCGCATTTAATAATGAAAATACCGCATCTCGAATAACAGTCACAGCAACGCCATGGGTCTTCGCCTCTACCAATTTCTTTGACGCGCGACTTCAAAGTTTTTAACTGCTTCTCATTTAAAAGGTCTTTTTTTCCTTTAATGCCCATCAGCGTTAAATAAATTCCCTTATGGATCTTGAACCTGTTTGCTTTTCTTTTTTTCTTTAACATTTTAGCATTCTTTGCTTTCTGGATTTTAAAGTATTCCGGGATTTCATGGTATGGTTTTAGAGCTAGCTCTTCAGCTTCTGAGATAGATTTACCCTCTCTAATCCACCACTTAATACGCCTTTTGACGGCACCAGTGTTACGGCGATTATGACTTATAGATTCATCTTGAGAAGAGTCACTATGATCATCGCTTTTAGCTTGTGTTGCATGAGATCCATCCATTGTTTAGATTCTATAGGTTTCGAAATATTCAATAGCCAATTCCGAACGCTTTGAGATGCATGTTCTTCCAGCATGCATGTAATAACATTCACTGCACAATCGAGCATCAGTGGCCTACGACTTTTAACTTGCCTGACTCAGAGATTTACTTTGGTTCTAGGGTATTTTCAATAAAACATAGGATTACTAGTGGAATCCCGTGCGCCTTTTTTCGCTCAAATTTTTTTACACGCTTATCGAGATTTGTTCATATTTCAGTACGCATCAAGCTGATTATACCTACCTTCGTTAAAATTTTCAAGGTTACGACTAGCGGTTTAGACTTACCATTATCAATAAGTATTGATCAAAGATTTATAGCAATATTTAAATTATTTTTAATAATTATTATGATATTAGATATTGGTGGGTAATTCACATAGCACATTTATAGGCGTTTAAAATTCCTACACATACCTAGCAACAAATATTTTTATTTACAGGCGAAAACGAGAGTTGAACGTGAAACTACGCGTGACAAGACAAACTTACATTGAGTTCAAGATGGAACCTGAATCAATTAAAACCATTGAAGTCAATCCCAACTAATAACTGGAGTTTTATTTTATCAACTAAACTATTCTAGACTATAAATTTGCCAAACTGCATGGTTGCAAAATATTTATTTTAACGAATTAAACTCACAACAAAATATAACCCTTTTGTATCATTTAGGAAGCCTAGGTATTAACATATAATATGTTTAACATTTTGAATGAAATTTCTAAGAGATTTTACTGGACTTTTAGTCGAGCTTAATATTCAGTCAATGAGGTTATTTTATCTAAAGGCCAGATCCGACAAACTACCCTACTTCTAATGAGCCCAGCAGGAACTGGACCATAGATCCGTGAGTCAGCAGAGTTACTAGAGTTGTCACCCTCCAACCAAACATGGCCTCGGGGCACTATATGACCACGACTAGGAAAGTGGCCCCTGACTTTGTCGCCAGGCAAACCTGTTATCCTCTTGCAAATATTCTGCTTAGGGTTTGAAGGACTTTTGGCTATGATGATATCACCTCTACGAAGCCTTTGCAGTTTTGGTGAGATGTGCTCAGTCAACAAAATATTGTTTGATTCTAGAGTTGGTTCCATTGAAGGGCCGGAACACTGGAAAGCCAGAAAAAATTACAATCATAGGTAACCTAAAACACCATGTCCAACGGCGACAAGATGAAATCAGCTTACCATCACAAAATCTCCTATATACTCAAAAGTACAGTGAGTTATACATGCATACTGGAGGAAGTATCCCATGAAGCCGCATGTTTTTCCAAGAAACCTCAAGGCCATTTTCAGGAAGAATAGTATTATTTTACTAGCGAGTTAGGACATTCGTATGACACGTAAATTACGTGACCTACGAAACTAAGTCCACAAACATGTCATACGTTCTTTGGTTCATCGGCTAATGCATGTTATTTTAATATTAATTATTTAAGCTATTTACCCCAAAAATAAAACGAACGTAAAAACAAAGTTGATTATTTGCAATGCAAGAATGAAATCAAAACGTTTGATGTTTGACATTGACATTTTTGATTGACATTGACAATGACTTAACATAATAGTTGACTTTTCTTGTTCGTGAGTTGTTTGCCTTTTCGCCTGTCAGCTTGAGACGCAGGAAAGAGGAAAGCTACCAAGCCAGCTTGTTCATCCTGGTCCCTGATTAAAAGACGTAACTAGATCTGGAAAATCAAAAAACAAACAGTGAAAACATGACGACTGGTCCCGCACGGTAAGCTTAATTCTTCCTCCGTGTCTACTGTCAAATTACTGTAAAGTCAAATTACAGTCAGTTATGTCAGGCGAGTCAGACCAGCCAGCAGTCGGTCAGTCAGACAGACAGGCATGGCAACTCAACTCAGTCCAATGTTGCCAGATTGGGGGTAATCCCCCCCAAACATGAGGGTTTTTATTAGCTATGGGGGAATAATTGGGTTGGCAATATATTTAAAGGGATGTTTGGAAAAAAATTGGTGATTTTTATTCAGAACAATAATTTTGTATCCTAAACAGAATTTTGATTTTTGCGCACCACTCGTTAGCAAAGTTCAATTCATAATTATTTATTTCGGTCAACATGGATCATTTTGTTAGTAAAACTTAAATCTACTGTTAGTAGTACTTATTTAACCTATACACATACATTTATATGGAGAGAACCCCGCAGCGTGTAACCTATCTAATTGTAGTTTTGCTTGTCATTAAATGAACCATATCGCAATGGTTCATGTAATGACAATCAAACCTACTGGCAAACACGCTCAGGATGGTGTTGGAGCTGGCCCGCACTCTGCGCACCAGGGACGTGCAGCGCTTGCGCATGCTCGCGTAGAAACAATCTACTCGCGCTTCTGCAAACATCCCGGATGCGCTGCAGAAGCGAGGCAGCCCCACCAGCACCCTGAATCAATGCTGTGCATGCTAACAACCGAGTGAGTGGAGGTTAAATAGCCGCACTGTCGAATTCATTGTAAGAACAAGGTATACATTATATCTAGCGGCACCTAAACGCAGAGGGAATAGCTGCGCATGTGTATTGTCATAACTTCAATTATTTATTAGCATACTTTTAACAAGTTTAGTAAGTTTTTAGTTAGTTTAGAAAGTAGAAAAAGAAAAACATTATCTCTCATTAACAATACAATTGAGAACGCGACTTTACACTGGATATGCGCGAGGTTTCGTCGCGTCGAATCGGTGTGAGGAGTATTCAACCGGAGAGCCAATCAGCGCTACGCATGCCTGCCCTTCATCCCACTAGCCCCCCTCAGGTACCTTAATTTTGACTTTTGCGCAATAACAGTCAGCGGTAAAGTTACGTTCCGCTACTTACATAAACAGAAGGACGCATTCATTTTAAACCTATTTTAGAAATGTTAAACAAGGTTAACTCTGAATAAATGTATGGGACTGCAGACACGGATGTTGAAGTAATTGGAGCGATTGCTGTGGTCTAAAATAAAATTAGTTCCTTAAAATAACTCTTTCATATTTCTTTCATTTTGACCTTCTTTAATTTTGAAATTGATTTTAACTAAAGGCACCGAAATCAATTGCATTTAATTAATAAATATTCTTCATTTTGTGAGGGTTTTTTTCTTTCTGAGTTTTGGGGGGATTTTGAGTAAGATTTTGGGAGAATGTGAAACCGCATACTGGCATCACTGACTCAGACTCAGTCAGTTTCATTCGGTTCGGGACCCTGACGACCCCATTAATTTCGGATCGCAATCATCATTGCAATTTGTTTGTCTTTTCCAAATTTTTCTATTCGTAAAAAAAATTGTCTGGAAACGGTGCGCTGGACAACTTATCGATCTAGAACTCAGGCATTCACAGTTCCAACCATAACGTGGCTTGCTTGCAGAATACAAAATCGAAATACGAACAAGAATTTCTAATCTTTAGGCTTTGTTCGATTATTTTCTCTGTTGTTTTGTACTCCCATTATGTGCCAGTGTTAGATGTTTACCGCAACTAATCGTGCTATTCTTTGTTTATGCACGGTGAAAATAGAATCGATATTGTTGTGAAATGAGTGCATGAACCTTTGACTTGCTGACACGGGAGCCTTAGTGGAAAGCAGTTGCAGACGTAAACGTGCTGTTTTATTGAAAATAGTTTATGTAAGTACTTACCGAACTTAATAAATGTGTATTATATCTACTATCTACAACCAATGGCATGGTTCATCACATTTTACCAAGTACTTATAACAATAACATTTGGCCTGTAATTTTGTAGTTTGTTTCTAGAATGAGATAACATTCAACAATCAATGGAAACAGTTTTGTCCTCTAAAATGGCTGTTTATAATGGATTTCTTCTGCCATAGAATAAAAAGCTTATCCGTTATCTGTAGCCCCTGTATCACTTGTGATCAACCTATCATTTATTTCATGCTGCGTAGTTTGGTGTAAAAGATTTTATTCCGAGTGATCTCTCAGCTGAGGTTTTTCCTAAGGACTACAGCTTGGGGGTTGTAAATGTTTCAAAGGGTCAGCAATGCATGTGTGATGCCTCTGGTATTGCAGGCGTCCATAGGCCACGGTAACTGCTTCCCATCAGGTGGGCAATATGCTTGTTTATCTTACTGTGGTGTATAATAAATTAGAAAAACCTGCTGGGATATTATGTAATTCTGATGCAATGAAAAGATTGATGCTAACAAAAAAAAATATACTAACAAGAATTTTGTTGCCATCATTTTTCAACCACTACTTATCCATTTTTTGCCATACTGCAAAGCAAAAATTCTATTCGCTATCTCATGTTAATTAAATCAACATTCAGTCTTGTTGCAATTGTTCCTTGTCAAAAATAAGTTTTGTTTTTATTCGTTTTTTTTATTGCATAGCGAGCTCAAAATCATACCAAAACAGACAGATGCGACTAAGTTTTGATTGCAACAAAAGGTCCCAATAACCCCGCAAGACTTTATTCAATCACTGTTACATACCTACAGTTAGTTTATTATTATGCATTTCCTTTACTGCTTCAAATTTTAGAACAATTGATTGTTCATTCTATGTCCCTACATGCTATCAACAACACCATTGTGTTAGAACAAAGCTTGTGTTCTATCTAATGCTTAGGTAAACTAATAAAGTTATTACCATGTTAATGGTAGTATTGTGTACAGCACTATTTATTATGACAGGAGCCTCACTGAGGCTCACTATGGCCTCACTGAGTGAAGTGGCACCACACTGGAACTTCACTGCTTTTATTATTATTTTTGATATGTAAAAGGATCATTATAAAAAGACTGCAGGAACCAAGCCATAGTTTGTTGCCTGTTCTTATAAGCTTGGTCGCGTGGAACTGGCACCTAAACTCACCTAGCTTTAAAACGTTTCAAAGGGATCTTTGTGATACTGCTTAATAAATACATTTTAAACTTTGACTTTGCACATAAAATTCTTTCATCACACTGTTTTGAAAAAATTGTGAGTATCACAGGTATATAAAATATACAGTCATACCATACACGTACCCACCTCTATTTACACATATATCTATCCTAAAAGGTTTGCTGGAAGAGAACTCTTTTTAGGGTTAAGCTCGCCTTTGTACATGTCTTTACTTTAAGTTTTCTAAATGTTGTCTACGTGTGTGCAATAAAGAATAAAGAAAGTCATTAGAATGTATACAATCTCTAACTGTTAGTGAGACAGCATTGTCTAAGGCATTGACTAGGACATAGGCCCCCCCTATACATTTTTTTATACAACTTGCTGATGAAACAAGCAAATGGCCCATCTGATGTAAAGGTAACAATCGCCTATAAAAAAGCATTGTTTCATAGGTAACACACTGCACTGCCCTGCGTCCATCAACTTGAGGCATACAAATGTACAGCCTCACGTGCCAGCCGTTTCACCGGCACCCACACCCTTCAAACCAAAACAGCAATGCTTCACAGTAGAAATAGGCATGGTGGTAGTAATTTCCTGGACAAGCCTTTCACAAAGAGGTCTACTACATTTCCAGGAAGAACAATTCTGATTCCTGTACATTGTTGGTCCAAATATTACAATAGCCATAGAACAGAAGAGTGTTGCAATTTCCGAAAAAATGATCCATATTTTGCTGTATAAAATTCATAATATATGTTTTTTTCAACAGTTACAATGGGGCGTTACTCAGGGAAAAAATGCCGCCTGCTCTCCATGCTATGGCTGACTGGGAGCTTTTTCTTCGTAGAACTGATTGTGGGCTACATCACCAACTCTATGGCTCTTGTGGCTGACTCGTTTCACATGCTGAGTGATGTTGCTGCTCTCGTTATCGCATTTTTATCAGTCAAAGTGAGTACTATTCAACTGATAATTCAAATTTTTCAATCAATAAGTTATCAATTGATGTTATGGAGTGTCGACAAACAGTTATGGGATTTTGATGGCCTGTAATGGGGTGTTGATGGTCCCTAACAGAATATTGATGTCTTGCGATGGGGTATTGAGTTACTACAATAATATAGGTTGATCCCTTTGTTCTTAAAGCGTATTAAGAGTTAAAAATATTTGCATGTTTAGCCATAGATTAGGTACCTCAGGACAATCTTTGTAGAATACCTATATGTTTTTTTACTACAATTTTTTGCTTCAAGTTTTTGTTAAAATGTTTTCTTATAAACTTTTTCGTTTGCACTCTTGCCAAATGTTGCTCTGCTGTGGAAATCGAACCCATGCCCTTCGTGTATAGCTGTTTGTGCAGCCCGTTGCACAGTATCAAGATTTGGTATTCTTATAAGGCCTGCGCACACCTAGTTCGCCGACGCCAGCGGCCTACGTGTGCGCCGGCCTTTATTTGGTGCACTGATTTCGTTTGATTGATCCATCTTATTAAGGGGCCAGCGGAGGGCAAATTTTCATACAAACGTAATACCAAAATGATTACTAATTTAAGCAGATTTACACTATATTATTGTAATAATTGTATTTATATTGTATTTATCTAGGTTCCTGTGCAGTTTTTATTTTAAACTACTTACCTCAAATGAAATTAACGCCAATCACATTTTACAATGAAAAAAAATGTGTAAAATGCGATTGGTGTTTATTTCATTTTAGGTAAGTAATTTGAAATAAAAACTATTGAGGAACCTAGATCAATACTATACAAATACAATTATTACAATAATATAGTGTAAATCTGTCTAAATTAGAAATCATTTTGGTATTCCGTTTGTATGAAAATTTTCCCTCCGCTGGCCCCTTAACATACTCAGTTCGTATACAATTAATGGGAAAGTACCTAAGTATCGTAAGGCCAACTTCACACTAACTGAGAAATTCCGGATGCATCGGAAGCGGTCGTCACAGCTTCTGACTTATTCGGCAAATATCAAATCATTGCCATTTTTAGGGGTCCAGTCATTCTTGATTTATTTAATGTGCTAATAATAGTAGGTAAGTACCTACTTTGTATGTAGGTTGTTTATAATGCTTCTCAGCGAGTTCGAAGTTATTATTACCACGGAATACGTAGCAACATTAAATATTTCAGTCAGAACCGAATTTCAGTATGTTTTCGAGAGTCAATTATATATCAGCTATGCATGTTTTTTTTGACGTGACAACGTCTTATAATTCGATGGAGCCGGCTGCACGCACGAAAAAACATATTGTCATGCGGCGTTACCTCGTTCTGAGGCGTTCCATTTAAGGCTTGAAGTGCAAGCGAGAGCGCGGAACGAGCGACAAAGTTACAATCGGCCTCCGCGTTCGGCAGCGTTCGACATCTGTTTCTCTCCTAGTTGAGTGAGCGATGCGTCCGTGTGAACAGCTGTATGACGTTGTCACGTTCAACTATCGTCAGTAATCCGTCTTTACAGGCAACCGATTTTTTTTACAATTTAGGTAGGTACGTTAAAATGAACGGAAACTGATAATGGTAACAGTACATTTTCATTCATTGCTATGTAGAGTTGAAAAACTTACTCAAGATGACCTACCGCTGACATCGATTCGGTGTAGATTGTGCCTTTAAAAGAAACTCGTTTCGAATCAGTGAAAGAAGTCAATCATATTGTAAAATTAAGCGTGAACATTACAATAAGTTCCGTTCATATTACTGAAATACGGAAAAGCAAATGAAGACACACAATAAGGTCAAATTAACAAAATAAAGGTTATGTGACTAAAATGTTTCAATTTCAATTTATTTATTTCAGAACCACTTTGAAACTTAACTAAAACTTATTTTTAGTTAAGTTTGAATGTATGATATCATTATCTGTGGCTCCTAAACTAATAGACTCAATTCCTGTCTATGATGCATACTTGTCGCACTGAAAATGTCATTCAAAGTTATCTTATTAAATATAGACATTGATAATATGGGCGCAGTTTCCACGTTCCCACGCCTGCTTGACTCCAGCTGGACGATTGTGCAATTCTGTTGCAATCAAAAGTTTGAAACTAACAAATGTTACTAAGGAGCAGCGAAAACATAATTATCTTGTTGCCTTTTTTTTTTTTACACTATCTATCTGTTACCACACTAGTTTTACAAAGCGAAGTTCCTATTCGCCATCTAATGTTTATTACGTCAACATTCAGTCTTGTTGCAATCGTTCCATGTCAAAGATAAGTTTTGTTTCAATTCGTTTTTTATTGCTATCGAAGCTCAAAATAATGTCAAAACTGACAGATGTGACTAGGTTTTGATTGCAACAAAAGATACGCAATCACCTCATTGTCAATATGTGTCAAGTGCACAAAAAGAGCCTCTTTTAGGCGCACTTAAAATCCTTTCACCACACTTGGTTCGAAAGAATCAGTGACACGATAAAAAGAAGAAGAAACCCCATTGTACCTGTATTGTACCTTAATGTCACCAATTTTTTATACCTTCTATAACTCTAGCCTGAATTGTGCTGATTGTTCGTTAAGCACGACATTATGCTAGTGGAAACAGCAATCTAGTTTGCCATTTAAAAAGTATTAAAACTATTGTCAATGATAATATCATCAGATCATCACTAAATAAACAGTACACCTGTTTTTTCGCGTATTTAGTACAGTATGGCTACGACTACGACTACTACGACGATTCGTGTCCTACCTCATTGGTTTCGGGCAGACGATAAAAAAAAACCTGTGAATGGTACAAATAGCCAGAGACTCGATCGCCAGAGGTTCCGTATAAACTGAATTTTAACCTAGTATGTAACATCCTATGTTTGTAGACAGTTATACTTCTCAGAAATAATTTAAATTTAAAATATTAATGTATGTTACAGAACCCTAAAAAGTTTACCTCGTTTTTAATGAGATTTTCCTTCTATAACCGGCAATAATGCAGCTATAGGAATCCCCATGACTCATGGTGAATTATTTATCCACATAGTCCGTACCTAACCTAACGGATTCTTAGAAGTATTCTAATTCCAATACATAAGCACCTACTTAGAACTGGCTAGGTGTGTGACTGTGATGCTAGGTACAATCAAGATCGAAGAGTACGTTTTCAACGTGCGTGACCTGCGAGGCAATGCTCTGTTATAGGTGATGATTACCACTTAACATCAGGTGGTGCCCATATACATGTTCCATTAACTGTACCCGAAGTCCCAGTGCATTTACAACATTTTGTTATCAAATGTTGTTTTCGTTTCGCCTATTTGTCTCTGTCTATTGTATGGAGAAAAGATGAGACAACAACTCTAACTACGTAACGTATGTTTGCCGTCTCATATTTTCTCCATGCAATAGAGAGAGACAAAAAGGCGAAACGAAAACAACATTTGGTAACGAAATGTGGAAGAATAAATGAATGTCTATGTCTATGTAGCAAAACCCCGACTTCGGGTACTGGTTGTATAAAAATAAGTGTTGCGATACGTAAATAATACTACGGTAAATTCGTGAAATTCCACGTTAACTTTGTAAGCGTGAAGCTTTATATTTCCGAATGAGGAAGGAAGGTGGAGAATATTTTAGAGAGGTTATTTCATTTAGTGCCGAAATTCTACAAGCTACTAGGCCTTTTAATATCGTAGGTTTCATGATGTCCCTCTCCGTTATCGAAACACAATATAAATTCCAAGGCAATTTCAAGCATGAGGTATGAATTTTCATAAATCAGTCCATTTTCAGGTTTAGGTTGACAATTATTTTCATGAACAAGTGTGCAATTATTTTCATAGGAAGTAGTGATAATATTAAGTATTTTGTGCAAACAAGTTTAGGGGTTTTCTCGTGATCCTCCTCCTTCTTGGGATATTGCGATTTTTTTGGAGTTTAAATAAGGTTATGGGTGTTTGTATTTGTACAAGAACATAAACAATCATGACCGCATTTATGTACACCTAGATAGTATTATCACATGTTTCCCACGATAAAGAAAGCATTGATTGAAAGAAAAACATTTTATGAGCGGACAGGTTTTTCATCGTTTTTCGATTTTTTTTATTTGTTTCAAAAAGTGCAATCGTTGATCCTGAGCCAAAGTGATTTGAATCCCTCTTGGCCGTAAATGTTGGGCGGCGCTTTGAAGAATTAAGAATAAAATATTGCACTTGCCTGCACCCATAATAATGTACTGAGTCAGTGAATCCATGCATTGACTCTTGCGTGTGAATGTTGTCCTTTCAGCTGCCAGTCTTAAAATTAGCTGATTCTGTAGCAGAAATGGGTTCAATAGTCTTACCCTTAACACTGCTGTGAGTTAACCCTGTCACTGTTTGTCTATCATTACACAGATCGTTTAAACACTGATTTTCTTTTAGGATATTAATATAAGTAGATCATAAAAGTGCTAAAAAACAATTACAGAAGACAATAGAAACTGATTATATTACTAACTCAATTATACAATAGGGCTAGCGGGTATTGCTCTCGCGAACTCACAATTAAACTTGTCCCCAGATGTCACCAAAGAAATGGTCAAAGAATACGTTCGGATGGGCGCGTGCTGAAGTGTTAGGAGCGCTAGTGAACGCTGTGTTCTTAGTTGCTCTATGCTTCAGTATATCAGTAGAGGCTGTGAAGAGATTCATTGAAGTGGAAAAGATCCATGACGCCAAGCTGCTAGTTGCGGTTGGGACGCTCGGTCTACTGCTCAATCTCGTCGGCTTGTTCCTATTTCATGGTAAGTTTTTTATATATGGACTTCAATTATGATGACGTAGATGATAGGAGAGTTGATGGGACTGTGTGAGCGGAAGGCCTCTGCGTATCCGATCAGATACAGTTTTAGAGAAAAGCGAGGTCAGGAATACCCTAGACCGACGAGCATGTATGAAGAAAAAAAAAACATACATACAGCCGAACATAGAACCTCCTCCTTTTTGGAAGTCGGGTAAAAACTAAAGTGGTATGTCAGGATCGTAGCAATTGGAAATCTGTGGTCTTTGCCTACTTCTATGGGAAACAAGCTTTTATGTATTTTTGAACTTGAACGTTCCTAAATTCTGATCTAGGTCTTAGCTCTCGGCATTAGGCACAATAGATTCTATTGTGACTGAATCTGAATTGAAAAGATAAAGTATCTCTGCAGGGTGAAGGCTGTAATGTTCTGGCTATTATTGTATCATGCATCAATTCACTGTAGCATATGCCACTTGGCGGCTAGTCTGAAATTTAAATAGTTTATTATGATAATTATTATTTACGTAACTTAATATCGAAAGAATAACAATGGGAAACAACAATATCCAGTTATATCCATAAAATAAATGAATTCTATAAGGATTATCTTCAGATGGCAGTATAGGCCTTCGTGAGATATCACGCGAAACTGATGCAGTCATAAGAATGACGTCACTCTATTTCCCGTATCCACGAGTATGCTAAGTGTGGTACTTTACTTATCCATTATCGCACGCATTTCTGTCATTATCGAGCTTATAAAAAGTAACCTTAGTTTTTATCAACCCGTGGATGGATCTCCAAAATATTTGGTGTAAATAGTAATCAAGACAATCCCAATGCAACTTGTTGCATTTCTTGGCAGCAATTGGATTCGAATTCTTCAATGCCCCTTATTTAGCAAGTCATGATAAAAAAACGGTTTTAGTCAGGGCGTAACTTGCTTGGTCATTGCGAACCAATCCAATAAGTTGCGCAATATTCTGCGCGGTCACCATTAGTATAGGGGGTCCCTAGTTCCCTACCCTACTAACAGTCGTTCATAGCATGTACATTGTACATGTACACCTGAACGTTTCCGTGCTTCTGGTTTTTAGTCCCCGGCTTTTGCCTTCTTAAGCCAGAGGTCTTGGTGGCCTAAAACTAAACTTCGTCCCCAAAGTGAGCAATTTGCAATAAGTTTCTAAGAAGTCC